>OY747130.1:66398357-67876035 GCA_963556465.1 Berberis vulgaris
TTCCAAAGCATAAACCTGCATTATAAGAACCTATGAGTTACCGACGTATCCACTTCACTGCTGCTCAGTGCTCTTTGCCAGGATTGGCAATATATCTCCTAACAACACCAACTACGTGAGCAATGTTTGGCCTTATACACACAATGACATACGTCAAACTCCCCAGTACTAAAGCATAGGGAATATTCTCCATATCATTTTCACACTTTCACTAGAGCGACATTGTTCACGACTTAACTTGAAATGATTAGTGAGTGGACAACTAACCAGTTTCATATTGTCCATGTTAAATAGTTGAAGAACTTTCTCAATGAATCTTTCTTGTGACAACCAAAGCTTTCTAGCTTTCCTATCACGATAATAAGCATCCCAAGGATCTATTGAGCTGGACCCAAATCTTGCATCGCAACAGATTCACTCAACTTCCTTTTCAACCTAGCAATTTTGCTAGTGTTGTGTTCAACGATCAACATATCATCGAGGTATAACAAAAAAAACAATAAAATTGCCATCAGAAAATTTCTAAACAAACAGAGTGATTTGAAAACACAAGAAAATACACCTCCTCCTCAAACGCTTTGCACAACCACGATCCTAAGAGTAGCACTTGGTGTTACGGGCTCGACTATTGATAGTGTTGTTGGCTTCACCTAGTTGCAACCACCTCACTAACCTCACCTCATCCGGACTTGTAAGACACTCTGTTGGGAAGGATTTGGATCATGTCCCAAGATCATTCACTGGAAGACCTCTTCTGGACTTGTAATACACCTCGACAATAAACTATTGTTAGTCTAAAGAGAACCATGACAAGGATTCTTAATGTCCATTCAATGCAGAGAGTAAACAATAAAACTAATTTTCTTGGTTTCAAATTGGTGTAGTTGCTGATGGGAATGGTGTATGTTGCAACAGATACTTCTGTACACGGTCAATACCTCCTCAATGTCACTGCTCAGATATTGAGAGTTATTGTCATTCAGCCTGCAAAACTCGTCTATACTTCTGTTATCTCACTACACCAAAAAGGCATACTTGTAACAAATCCTAAAATAGTAATACTTTTGAGTTGTTACAATTCACCAAACAATTTCAAGTCAAAACTAAATTTAGTCAAAAAAATGAAAAAGCATTTACACAAAAAAAGTGATACAATAAATTAGATCACATGAATAATATCACTTGTAGGACCATACTATTCATGGTGATACAATTATTGTATTACCTTGTTTGTGAAAATATCTAAAATTGCTTTGTGGATTGTTTTAGCTCAAAAGTGTTACTGTTTTGAGGGTTGTTACAAAAATGTCAATTTGGTAAATCAACTAAGGAAATGAAAACTATATGGATCAATTCCATGATCAACTAGTCAATCAGTACACCGATCATCTTAATAAGAACAAACCATCTAGTAACATGCGTGCTTTTCTAACTAATGTGGCACTACACCAAATTGCCATATTCGTAACAACCAAAAAAAAAAAAATATCACTATTGTGTTATAACATTTCAATAAACAGTTTAACATAGTTTCACAAATGAAGTGATACAATAATTGGATCACCATGAATAGTATGGTATTGCAAGTGATATTATTCACGGTGATCCAATTTATTATATCACTTTATTTGTGAAATTGTTTTTCAAAAAAAATTTGCCTAGATTTAGTTTTGACTTGAAATTGTTTGGTGGACTGTTAAATGATACATCACAAAGGTAATACTGTTTGAGGGTTGTTACAAAACTGCCCATTTAGTGTAATGTGGTTTATGTTTTTGCTACTAGTATTTAAGAGTCTCTTTTCTTCTATCAAACTTTATTGAAAATACTACTCTTTCCCCCTTTCATGTTAATGTATTTCACTTAGATAAATTATCTAAGATAATCCATTATGAATTTTCACCAAGCTAGGTTGTGTTTGGTGGACTGAATTAAAATGTGAAATGTGTAATGTGTTTTGCAAATGCAAGCGTACGAAACCACTTAGTACAGGGCTTAGCGCTAACATATTGTTTCTCAAAGCAGTCTAATGTGAAAATTTTCATTACATTATCCATAAGTTTCTCACAAAAGTACAAGATGACATTGATGATTAATTATGTTTTTAGTTTCATGCAAAGTAGTGGTCCCCATTCCACCAATATAACGACAATGATGTTTAACTATTTTTTCAGTTTCATGCAATGTATTGGTCCCCATTCATGAAATAAACATGCCAATTTAAATAAATTAGCAAGTTGTTTTCTATCAGTCTATTTTATGAGTTCATCGGAGAATCTAAACAATTAATCAAACTCAGCAGCCTCACGACGCCATGACTAGCTTGTTCCGATGTTGGGATGTAGTCTATTTAAATGGCTACTAAGGCTCAATATGTTTTCCAATTAAGAGATATTGTTAGATAGAAGAAAGGCAGAGAGAAAGAGTTTGGTGAATTAGAATGGCAGTAGAAGTTGAAGTTATGAGTTCAGTTGTCTTGATGCTTCTGATGAACAATCCTGCGACCTCTGTTCTTATCGTGAAAGCTAACCATGATCTTTCTACCATTCTAATACCCCCTTCCTCTATGGACATAGAAATTGATGGGATAAGTAACTATATTTTCCAGATTTATTTTCACGCATATATTATTTGTCAGAAAAGAATCACAACTAATCTGGAATCGATGAGTTATGAATTGATGTTGATTATAGCATTATGGATCTCTTCTAGCAAAGGTAGAGCCAGATTTATTGTTATGGGGAGCAAGGAAGTATTCAAATGGAAATTAGAGTGTCATCTAAGACTTTGTTTTCTCTCTTCCTTTATTATTTTCTGCCATCATCTCTCCTACTTCAGTCCCCTACATTCTCATAGAATGAGATTCCATCAAGAAAACACGCTGTGTTTATTGAGTTTGCCATGATTTTGAAGCAAACATGTGGTGGAAAGTCATGTTCTATCTTTCTTTCCCTCCTTCTCTCCTTAATTTTGCAAATTTTTTCACTCTATTTTTTTTATTTGTATTTATTTTAGTGATTAGACATATAGGCGCTTGCTTAGTTAATTTAAGTGACCAAACATGGGATTCCTACCATTCTTTCTCTGAATGGCTAGTTAACTCGGCAAATATAATTATTGTCACCTTGCCTTATTGTATCGGCAGAGTTTCACTGAAAACAACAAAAAGAAAGTCCTTAACCAACATCAGGAATCTTTGCAAATCCCAATTCAGGATGGCTTATTCGATTTTTCTGCAATTTGTGCTCTTTCATGGGAGGAAAAATGAGTATCTCCTCTGAAATAGAACCACTAATATCCCAAGACCACGACACAAAATATTTTATACAACAAAAAAAAAAATTGAAGACAATGTTATATAGAAGAGGTACTAAAGAGACTGATGAACTGTAGGGGTGGGCATCCCATCTACAATCCCCATTTTTTTTTTTTTTTTAGGGATTGATCAAACTCATCTCAATCCCGTCCTGTCTCGATCTAGAGTGGAATGAGATCGTAATGAAGATTTTCAATCCCGCCCATCTCGTCTTTTCCCGAACTTATTTATTTAATATTTAGTATTATTAATTTTAATTAAATTACTCTTCTGAATGAAAGTTTAGGATGTGTTGAAATTAAATCAAAACATGTATCATTTGAAAATTTGTTTGATTTAGTATTCTTTGTTAATGAAACCCATGAAAATTTACGCTTTTTCATATTTTAGATTGGTTATATGACAATTATTCTTGTAGAAAATAAAGACAAATGATGGTTTAATTTAGTTTTGCACTATAAGTTATGTAGTTGGAAATTTGGCCAATAAGCAATATTTTTTGTTTTTTAACTTGAGAATTTATATCATTCATGCATGATACAATTAAGAGAAATTTGAGAAGAAATTTTATACGACATTTTAATATTGTTCGATGAAAGTCGTATGTACATAAATTAGGCATTATTGATGTCTGAGTAATGTGAGATGACATTTTTTTTGTTATTCTTCATTGGAAGACTATTTAGTACATGTGCATCTCGTCCCGTCCCGAACCCGTTTATACTACAATAAATTAACATTTTTGTAACAACCCCCAAAACAATATCACTTTGAGTTGTAACAATCCACCAAACAGTTTTACACGTTTTCACAAACAAAGTGATAAAATAATTGTATTACCATGAAAAGTATGGTGCTACAAGTGACTGAATTTAGATTTAGTTTTGACTTGAAATTGTTTGGTAGACTATTACAGCTGAAAAATGTTATTGTTTTGGGGGTTGTTACAAAAATGTCAATTTAATGTAGTGTTAGGATGAGACAAGGTTGGGATGAGGTTTATCCGGTCCGGACCCCTAATGAAATGTAGTTATCGATGGCTTATGCAATTTTGCTGCAATTTGTGCTCTTTTATAGGAAGAAAAATGAGTCTCTTCAGACACAGGACTGCTAGTATCCGTAGACTATGACACAAAATATTTTATACAACAAAAAAACTGAAGGTGATGTTATAATACTGAAGATAATGATGAAATATAAATCATTCAAATAGTAAGATTTGGCACATCATGCTTGGCTGAAACCAATAACAAGACCTTCCCAACACCTGTTTGAAAATGCAATCTATCATTCTAAGTCAAGTTAGTTCAGTCCAATTCAAATGTATGGATGTCACTAGTTTGCAAGGAAAATTGCTAAATTAAAACTAGATATAGTAACCTCATTCACAAGTACTTCAACCAGAAGGATGGAAACTCAACATCAGTAGGGCACCTATCCTTGGGAAGTACCGGGCACTCAATAAGATATGATCCAGAACTGTTGACGCATATGTAAATCTGGTAGAGCTGACTGTTACCTGACTCATCCTCATTGCACTCTATTCCTGGAGTGTACTCAGTTCCTTGTTTGATAGATACTGTTATGCTGGTTAAGATATAAGAAGACCCATCTGGTTGGATTCCTGAAATAGAATGTCATCAGTAAGAAGAAAATAGTTAGATTTGGTATCAATCCCTCCCTCATTAATTTCGATATGAAGTTGTAGGCTGTTGTAACTAGTACAATATTAGCAACAGTCATGGATCGAGTCACAAACAATAAATGGCCGGAGGAAATTTCGAAACAAAGAGCTTTAAAAATAATGTGAGCAGCTAGAACCGAACAATATGACTTGGGTTATCTGATTTCTTTTGAACCAAAATGGATCTAACAAACATTAAGGTGACACCAATATAGTTGATTTTAGGTCTAGAACATACTGACATGATCCATAACTTCCTTGTATTGTAGACTGCACTGATTTTATAAAACAATATCAATGATAGAGTGGATTGCCTGACCTGCATTCTGGAGGAGGTCAAGGAGATCGACTTGTTTCTTCAAGTTCAAAGCAGATTGAAAGTAGGAGTGTTGGTTGAGGGCAGAGTCGGAGCATGTGCCCTATTTTACCCACTCCGAAACTTAGTACCATCACCACTTGAGCAAGCAAGTGTAGGCCAGTTATTCTTGCATCGGATTTTTGAGTTCAGAAATCTGCAAAATCATCAAGCAAGTTTCACATATCAGGTAACAGAGTAGCAATACTAAGGGTGCTGATTTACTTTGTTTCGGAGGCATGCATATCAGCTTCCCATTTATATCTTTCGAAAATACCAATCATGTGGTCCATGGAGCAACGTAAGGGCGTTATTTAAAACCTCCTGCTTTGACCATCAATGTGAAAATCATTTTGTGTTCAAACTGATTTGATGCGTTGGGCCAAATTAAGCTATTTTCGCTATAAAACACTAGTTACTGATTTTGTTAGTTTTTATGTTTGGTTAAAAATCAACGAGCACGATCCTTGTACCTGCAGAGTCTACAATTCATCTTACAAGGCCTCGCAATCACAACCAAGGATGTAATTAATCCATGATTTTCATCAAGCAAAACCCAGCAGTAAAATGTGCCAGTAGGAAAATGCTAACAAATAGGGAAGGGTGGGCCCCTTAATGGTACAAGACTAGAGCAAACCTTCAAATCTATTTACTTTTGACGATGAGCCCAGGTTGAAATGGAGTTGCAGTTTTATTTTTTGGATTGAAGTAGAAAGGTAAGAGAGGTTGAAGAAGGAGATGGAGCATGCACTTAATAAGGGGGCCTACTTTCCCTTGTTTTTAAGTGGTTAAATGGAAATTTGCTCTTTGAAAACCATCAAAACCGTTGGATCAATTACATCCATTGGTTGTAAAGGCTTGTAAGATTACTTGTAAAGTCCGCACATATATGGATTTTGCTCCAAAAATCATTTGTATGATCTATGAATTAGTTAGTTACTTTTTGTTTTGTAGTTTATTTTTAGTTTCATGTTTTATATTTCTTGCAGTATATTGGGCGGGGAATTAGTTATATATTACTGCCAGGTAATTGGACCCTTCCTTAAATTTAAATGGAAAAAAAAAAGCCCACTTAAAGTGTAGAAAATACAAGATCAGAACAGAAGATAAGTACCCAGCAACAGTCCTGTAGTTTTGTTTTTGTGCATTTTTACCAGTTTTCTGTCAGATTGGCAGGTGGCATAACTGAAACCAGCAGCTTAATCTGAGTTTACATGCCACAAATAAAAAAATCAACAAATGGATGTCCTAATCTCCACGTTTATGGTCTGCAATGTTGATGCACGATAAGATCTCTAGTTCTTGAACCTGGGCATGTAGGACAATCTACTCCAATGACCCACACAATCCCACCACATAAGCTTTTAAGCCTTCACTTTCACATCCAATAGTTATCAACACACCATTCTGGATCCTTCATGAAACAATCTCGTCGCAAACAAACAATTGAACATGCTGGAAACATACCCGCTCTTTCGCTCTATTTAAAATACTCTTCGACACTCCTTCCCTGCAAAACAAGCAACACAAGCTCAAAACTAAATTGTCCATCACTAACGAACACATTCTCTCTTACAAACACCTCAATTTCCACCACACCACTTACTAAAAACAATGTCATATGCATTATCTCTCTCTGTCTCCCACCTCCCTATATGCAAATCTGCGGATCACTCAAAGGATACCCATTTCACCAAAACTATCGCAAGACAAAACCCAAATCCGAAAACACCTCCAGATATCAAATTTAGTCGAAGGAAGCTGTTACAGTCCACTGGTTTGGGTCTTCTAGGAGGTGGAGTCTCTGTTGTTCAGCCTGCTAGAGCTGTGCCAGAGACCCCACAAGAATCCACTTCAAGTAGAATGACCTACTCAAGATTCCTAATGTATCTGGAAGAAGGAATGGTAAAGAAAGTAGACTTGTTTGATAATGGATCAGTTGCGATTGCGGAGATACAGAATCCAGAACTCAATAAAATCCAGAGAGTTAAGGTACAACTACCAGGCCTGCAGCCAGAGCTGTTGAGGAAACTGAAGGAGAATGATGTGGACTTTGCTGCACATCCTATGGAGGTTGATATGGGAAACATGATTTTTGATTTTTTGGGTAATTTTGCTTTCCCACTGATTCTAATCAGCAGCTTACTTTTGAGAGCATCATCTGGCAATAACAATTCCGGAGGCCCCAACTTACCATTTGGACTAGGAAGGTAAACAATATTAATTCTGGAACATCATCTTTTGCTTTCTCTGGTTGTCTAACCTACGAACTTTTAATTTCTTAAAAACACTTGCTCGTTTTCTTTACTTCCAACAGGTCAAAGGCCAAATTTCAGATGGAACCCCACACTGGAATCACATTTGATGATGTAGCCGGAGTTGACGAAGCAAAGCAAGATTTCCAGGAGATCGTAGAATTCTTGAGAACCCCAGAGAAGTTTTCTGCACTTGGAGCAAGAATTCCTAAAGGTGTCCTTCTTGTAGGCCCGCCTGGGACAGGGAAGACATTGCTGGCTAAGGCTATAGCAGGAGAAGCTGGTGTTCCCTTTTTTTCTTTATCAGGTTCAGAGTTTATTGAAATGTTCGTCGGAGTTGGGGCATCTAGAGTCAGGGATTTATTCAACAAGGCCAAATCGAACTCCCCGTGTTTGGTTTTTATTGACGAGATAGATGCTGTGGGAAGACAGAGAGGAACAGGTATTGGAGGAGGAAATGATGAGAGGGAACAAACACTGAACCAACTGCTCACTGAAATGGATGGATTCAGTGGGAACAGTGGTGTGATTGTTATTGCTGCAACTAATCGACCTGAAATTCTTGACTCGGCCTTGCTTAGACCAGGGAGATTCGATCGGCAGGTAAGCTACCAATTCTAGTCTATGGGTCTCTTTTTATACTCATAAACATTAACAACTCTACAAATGACATGGCTGTGTGTTTTTACCATCAGGTTACAGTTGGCTTGCCTGATATAAGAGGGAGGGAAGAGATCTTGAAGGTTCACAGCAAGAACAAGAAACTCGACAAGGATGTATCAATCAGCATCATTGCCATGAGAACGTCAGGTTTCAGTGGTGCAGATCTGGCAAATCTCATGAACGAAGCTGCCATTCTTGCTGGCAGGAGAGGGAAAGAGAAGATAACAACAAAAGAAATAGATGATTCTATCGATCGAATAGTAGCAGGAATGGAAGGAACCAAGATGACAGATGGAAAGAGCAAAATTCTTGTGGCTTATCATGAGATTGGCCATGCCATTTGCGCGTAAGTCAACATACATAGCAATTAATGAAGTATATGTTTCTCTTGAAACTCTTCTTTTTTCTAGTGAAGTTTTACACAACTTTTATACTATCTACACAATTCACTTAAGGAACACAGATTGCGTGTAACATGCTATAACAATTTCCCTTTGATAAGAAGACAACGAGGACACACACACAAATCAACAGTTAGACGTTGATAGAAAAACATGACTAAACTGCACAGCAAGTACTTACTAGATATCTGGCCAAGGAGAACCAGTGACAGCTAAAGGGAGTCATTAACCAAGTAGTCAACAGAACTAAGCAGTAAAATCTTTGATTGATTAAATAGTTTATCAGTTTGCCTAAATTGGATTTCTATTTACAGGACATTGACTCCAGGGCATGATCCAGTACAGAAAGTCACTCTTATTCCTAGGGGGCAAGCTCGTGGTCTTACTTGGTTCATAGCAGGTGAAGATCCAACTCTTATCTCAAAGCAGCAACTCTTTGCTAGAATTGTAGGTGGACTGGGCGGCCGAGCAGCAGAGGAAAAAATTTTTGGAGAGCCAGAAATTACTACCGGGGCAGCAGGAGACTTGCAACAAATTACTCAAATAGCAAGACAGGTAAATAGGAAATATTATTTGATCAATAAGGTATACTTCCATGAAATGAATATAAAGGCCTACTAATCTATATGCATTGGTTTCCATTCTTACCAGATGGTAACAACATTTGGAATGTCTGAGATTGGTCCATGGGCACTGACTGATCCAGCAGTACAAAACAGTGATGTAGTGCTGAGAATGCTAGCGAGGAATTCCATGTCAGAAAAACTTGCAGAAGATATTGATGCATCAGTGCGAACAATTATCAACAATGCATATGAGATTGCAAAGACCCACATCAAGAACAACCGAGAAGCGATGGATAAACTAGTTGATGTGTTATTAGAGAAAGAAACAATAACAGGAGATGAATTCAGAGCAATCTTGTCTGAATTTACCGACATATCACTGGGTCAAATCAATACAACCTCCATCCGCGAATTGTTGAAAGTTTGAGTAACCCTGTCTATGTACAGTCGTAACAATAAAGCTCGAGTGTAGTATATATGTATAGTTAGTAAGATATGCAATGTTACATAGATGGGAAACTTGTATTAAAATTACCCCATGTAGCTTTTAGTAAAACAAGCATTTCATTGTACCTCGTGGAAACTACAGATTGTGCTTAAAGATGAGAGCATTCTACAACGAACTGCAGAAGATTTCTTGATTAATGGTACCTTCACAGCTCGATGTTTAGTGTATATGGTTGAAAATGGGATATACTAAAGGTTAGGACTTCTATAGCATTGTTTTCTACAGTCTTAAATTAAGTTTCATGGTTGAAAGATCAGTTTGCCATTTGCAAAACAAATTCAAAGCACTGCATGGAGAGATAAACCACTACACTCTGCAAAACTCAAGGCCAACCCTTGTGTTGTGAATTATAATCCAAAGTGAAATACCCATATTACATATATTGTATTTAGTCCAATTACCCTCATTTCAACATGAAAAATCTTAGATTTCATTCACTAAGCTATGCTGATAAAGTTGGCAGCAATATCTTCACGTGAACTTGCTTCAACCTGAGCTCAGTACCTGCTTTCACTGTTGCTTGTATAAACAAATAAATAACTTTAACTAAATCCTCGTCAGCTAATTAATAAACTGCAAAGGAAATTTCTGGTAGGGTCTAATGTGGACAACAAGCATAAAATCAACTCACCTGTCGTAGATCCAATACGTTGAGACATTCTAAATTCTTGAAAATGGAATCATCATCTTCTACAGATTCTATAGACGCCATAATTGAACTTTACATAAGAATACTGCACATCATTTTTTAGCATTCTTCAACCTAAAAATTCCAGTCTTCAACCATTCCACTTTTCTAGTTTATTGGATCAGTAGAGTTTTTTTTCCCAGCTATAATACACGGTCCAAATAAATAATTTGTATGCCGGTTTCGGACTATAATGTGTAAGAACAATGTTAAAAGTCAATGATTTCTACCAGTAATCCCCGCAAGAACAAACACCTTCCTTGAAATGATGAAAGCGTTGAATATCCCTAAGAATTATTTGTCTCTTGAAGACCAATGACATAAGTTTTACTGCAGAGTGGCAGTCCCCACACACACGGAGATTCTTCACCACACGAATGGTTGTTCCTGGTTGAGTGTTAATGAGCCCAAAGGTAATAGCCAACTTCTCACTGTGATATCTGAGACTGATTTGTTTCTCTTCTTCAGTCATATCAGCATGAAAGACTAGGCTAGTATCAGGGACATATCCTGCTGAGTTTAATTGCTTTACCAGATCATCAACTGCCTCGTGCAATCCTCGGGATTGCGAATGTGTCCCATCCCCAGAAAAAAACTCATGCACCACATTATTGACCTCGATGGAGCTGCATCCAGGTACCTTGACCACTCCTCTATCTCTCATCAGTTTCCTAAAGTAACATGCATCTTCCCATCTTCCAGCTCTTGAAGATAAATTTGACAAAATCACATAATCCCCACCATGTGTATCTTCCAATTCAAAAAGTCGCTCAGCCACAAGTTTCCCTAACTCAACATTGCCAACACTACCACAAGCAAATAACAATGTCCGCCATAGGATGGGTGTGGATTCAATTGGCAACCCCTCAATGAACTTATAAGCCTCATCCAACTTGCCTGCTCGACCTAGCAAATCCACCATACATCCATAATGCTTGATCCCTGGAACAATTCCATAGAAATCGCTCATAGAATGGAAATGCCTAAAACCTTCCTCAACCCTCCCTGTATGACTACATGCATACAAAATTCCTAAGAACGTAATCTCATCCGGTTTAACACTCACCTTGGTCATCTCTTCAAATAACGAAATGGCCTTGTCACTATGCCCATGAATTGCAAACGCAATAATCATTGCTGACCAAGCTTTTGTATCTCGAAAATGCATGCTCTCAAACACACAAACAGCATCTTCTAAACTTCCACATTTTGCATACATGTCAATCAAAGCTGTGTTTACTTTCACATACTCATCAAAACCATTCTTCTTTATATAATCATGTATCCATTTCCCTATGTCTAAACCTCCCAACAATGCACATGAAGATAAAACACTAAGCATAGTAACATAAGTGGGCATAAGATTGTTCGATTGCAATTCTTGAAACAACCCCAACGCCTTATTCGGCTGATTATTCTTAGCATGCCCATTAATCATTGCATTGTAAGTGACAACACATGGCTCCAATATTGTGTCAAACACAATTCTTGCGGTGCTAACTTCACCGCACTCAGTGTACATGTTAATAAGTGCGGGGTGGACATAAATGTTATGATGCAACCCATGTTTGATAAGTAAGCAATGCACTATTTTACCTTCTTCCAAGGCTTTAGAGTTAGCACAAGCTTTGAGAAGAGATGGGAAAGTGTACTCATCCGGATAGAGACCGAAATTCAGTATTCGAGCAAACAGTGTCAAGAGTTGGAAAAGGGTATTATTGGTTTGGGCATATCCACGAGCCATGATGTTGAAGAAAACAATGTTTGGTTGAGGAATTTGATCGAACAATTTCTGTGCATAGTCCATTGTGGAAGTGGTGGTGTTGAGGGTACAGAAATTGATGAGCTTGATAAGGGTCGAGATGTCATGTTGGTGATTGGATTTTACGGTAGCAGCTTGGATTTGTTTAAGCTCTCCAAGGGACTTGCATTTTGTTAGGAGTGAAATGGGAGATGAGTGATGTTGTTGTTTTGGGTTGTTTGGTTTGGATTTGTTGAGAGACAATACTGGGTTCAGCGGAGTGGAGGTTGCCATTGGACATTTGGATGATTGGAGGGAATGAAAGACTTGGAAGTTTTATCTTGTTTGTGGTGTTGAGTGTGTGGAGCCCCTTTTGGCTGTGCAAACTTTCTGGTCAAGAAGCTGGGGTGCCACTATCTACTATACATATTGGACCTACATGCCCTGAGAGCATCCACAATCGATTACAAAATGGATTTCCAATTACGGGTTTGATAGAAATTCATCACATTGGGAATTGCTAAGCATGAATGAGTTGAAGTTACTAACTTCCACTTCTTCCATAGAATTTGTTCTATGGACGAAGAATGTCTATTGATTTATTAGGTGAAACCTTGCTACACTCCACAAAATTTTGATAAAAAGACTCACCATAAAATGTTGTCTAACATAAACTGAGCATTTTTTTGTGATTTTCAAAATACACTTCACTTATTATATTCAAATACCAAAATATTCACTCCTTTTTAATAAAACAAGTATTATAGTCTACGTGACCAGGTAGATGATGTGTTGGGTCAAGAGGGACTCTATACTAAGGCAAAGATGATGGGTTTTGTGACACCTATTCTAGGTGGATAGAACAAGTTTTCTACTTCTCAACGATTGGATAGTACCAAGATTTAGCTGTGGACAGATGTTGAGTGATGGTGGTGAATCAAGGCAGCAATGGGTTGCAAGGACTTGGGATGGTTTACAATAAGTAACTAATTGAAAGAGTACAAGTACTAATATTAAAAGGGCATTTATTGCCCTCCATTAGGCATTTATAGCCCTCGATTAAGTTCTTTTGCCTTAAGAAAACATATAGATATTATTTGCGAAACGAAGTGGCTCTGCTTTGGGGCGATTTGGAGTGTCTAGGGGCGTTAGGGTCTGTTATCTAAAACTTGATTATAATCCATTAGATCAACTTTGTTTTTCAATCTGGATCGTTTACTCTAGGGCTTTTCATCTTCTTCATGGCGGCTCTTCAAGCCACCAAGGGAGGTGAGCATCCGGTTGCGGTTGGAGGCGCCCTGGTCGATGACATCAAGCCTCCTCGAAGCTTTCTCCAAGACTTGGGAGTTGTAAAGAAGGTAGTTATTGAAGAGGAACCTATGAAAGGTAATCGTTTTCTCAAGGAGGGAAGCCCAACATTATCTATGAATATTTTGAAAGCCAAAAGATGTGAAAGGTATGTTGAAACATATGTTATTGTGCTTAAGTTTTCTAGTTATCTCCCTTCTCTTGAGGCTATTCATAAGACCATCCATAGATTGTGGGGAGTTATGGGGGATTTTACCATGGGTCTGTTATATCAGAAGCATGTTCTTGTTAGATTTCAGGCGGAAGAAGAAGTTAATAAGGCCTTGTCGCGGGACTCTTTTATGATTCGAGGTGTTAGATTCAAAGCATTCCGCTAGCATCAAGGTTTTAGTCTTAGGGAAGATCTGGTACTAGCCCCTTTGTTGGTGGATCTCCCTAATTTGCCTTTACAATTTTTTCATCCATTGTATTTGAAAGAAGTTGGCGACTCGATTGGGTCTTTCCTAAGGATTGACGACAGCACCCTCAGTCTTAAACGACCTGGGGCGGCGAGGATGTGTGTTGAGATGGATCTATCGACAGAACTCCCTAGTAGAATTTGGTTGGAATTCTCCGGTATCACAGGTTTTTGGCAAAAAATTGTTTATCCAGGTTTCAAGTACTGTGATAATTGTGCTATGATTGGGCACACCAATGAAGTCTGTAGGAAGCGATTGGGGAATCGTAAGGATAGTCGAAAAATGGGAAAACGTAGGCACGAACAAGATAGTAGAGGATAGCAAGATAGCTCAAAATTTTAGGGCTAAGGACAAAGGGATTCAGCCGAAAGGCGTGAAGCAAAAGTAGTCTATAGACCTAGAAGGAGACCGAGAGAAAAGCGGATGAAGCCGGTACTAATGCAGGGCACGTTGGTCCTAGCAGGGCGAAGAATGATGAGGGAGTTGAGGTCGTTAGCCAGGATGTGAAGGTTTTGCCCAAGGAAAATGGGAACGGTGTTACAATATTAAAAAACCTTTTGAGGTTTTAGCAAGCATGGATCAGATTTTGCAAGATGATTACGTTTTGGACAATGCCAATTTGGTCTCAAAACCGGTAGTGAATTTAGAAAGAAAATCAGAGTCTCAAGGAAACAAAGACATGAAAAAAGATGTTATTTCGGAAGGAGAGGGACATTCTATTAATAACTCGAAGGTAAGAACTTCCAATTTTAAATTTGACTGTAAAGACGCAAGGTATACTTCTAGTGAGATTGAAAGAGCAATACAAGTAGCCTCGAAGGAAGGTACGCAGAGGTCTGAGACACCATCGATTGCAGGTTTGAGAACAACGGTCGAGACTGGAACGATTGAAGATGGTAAGAAAGATTCTGGACTAGCCAGGGACGCAGCTGATGCTGCTGCTTGCGAGGGGGCAGGGGATGCAGCTGATGCTGTTAGTAAGGAGACAGGGGACACAAATAATATTTTTGAACCAGGCGAGGAGAGACTTTCGGCAGCTGTGCATGGTATCAAGGAGGATGAAATTATTTCGAGTACAGTCCTAGTTTTGTTGTAGGGTCAAGTTGTAGAGGAAGCTACATAGGGCAGTAATAAAGTTGATAATAGGACCTTAATTAAGGTCGAGGGCAAGTCAGAAGAAAAAGATACTAAGCATAGCCCTAAATATGAAACACATAAATTGGGAGACACACTGGACAAGGCTATATCCTTGCTTAAAGAAACCCGCCGGTTATGGAGAAAGAAATTGAACATTAACACGCTTGAGAGTGCCAGTGAAGATAGTGATGTAGGCGATTCAGATTCCAAGGTTGGTTCGCAGGCAGCTTTGAGCAGAGATTTGGACTTAGGGGCTGTGTCGGAGGGAGAAATGAGCAAGAAAAAAAGTAAAAAAAGTCAGGATGGCGCTACCAACGGGCACGCGTCGCCTGGAGAGGCCGAATGGTTATCTCGTCCTAACTAAAAATGATTGACAACATTATGTTCTAGAATGCTCGTAGAGTGGGAAATAGAGCCACGAGAAATAAACTAAAAATATTGGTGAAATAGTACAAAGTGCGCATCATTATGATAGCAGAACCCATGATAGAAGTTAATCGTTATATGGAGATTGGTAACAAAATCAGACTGTTAGGTTTTACGTCTAACGAAGTAGCAGGCGGGAAGATTTGGATTTTTTGGGATCCTGATTTAGCAGTCACAGTGTTGGAAGTGTCAAATTAGTGTATTCATTGTTAGGTAACGGACTCAAATGCTCATTCCTTTTTTTATCTCTTTCATATACGCTAAATGCACAGTGGAGGAGAGAAGGGGGATATGGGCGAAAATGGAGTTTCTGGCGCTACAATGTGGTGCCCTTTGGATGGTTGGTGGAGATTTCAATGCAGTTGTTTGTGAGCAAGATAAATTAGGTGGGAACCCCCCATTTTTAGTCAGTATGTCTAACTTTTCAGATTGTATTGAACATTGTGGGCTGATTGACTGTGGTTTTATTGGTCCGAAGTATACTTGGTATAACAATAGGCGTGGTAGTGATCGTATCTGGGCAAGGCTAGATAGAGTTTTTGTGAACTCCTTATGGCAATCTCAATTGCCCTATACGAAGGCAGAACATTTGCAGCGCACTTTCTCAGATCATGCACCGATATTGCCCTCCATGCCCGTGCAAACTAGGTTTGGTTTCTCTCCGTTCAGATTTCTAGACATGTGGCCCACACACCCAACTTTTGAAGCGATGGTTGATGCGGTTTGAGGTACGGAGATGTATAGTAGGAGGGCTCTGGACACGGTGGATTTTAAACTTAAATCCCTTCGCAAAACGCTCATTAAATGGAATAGGGATGTGTTTGGAAATGTTTTTAGTAGACTTAGAGCTCTAGAAGATGAAATGAGTCAATGGGAAAATATTTTGATTTCTGGTTGGGAAACGAACGACAGTAATGGACTCAATGTGGATGCACATTGGGATGTCAATGCGTGTTGTAATATGAGCAGATGTCAAACTGAATACAAATTAACCCTTAAGCAGAAGGAATTGTTTTGGATGCAAAAATCAGGAGAAAAAGATTTCAATGAAGAGGATGCATGCACCAATATTTTTTCGCTTTTGTCACATCTAAACAAAAAAGATGTCTATCTCCTCAATCAATTTGTAGTGTGGCAGGGAGATTTCTGATTCGGGGGAAATTATTAGAGAAGCCAATGGGTTCTTCCAGTGACTTTTCTCTACTCAGGTTGTCCAAGGCAATGATAGTGATTTGTTGGAGTGTATCCCATTGGTTCTCTCGGGCTCGGATTGTGATCAACTAGTTAAAAGTCTATCCTTGGAAGAAGTTAAACATGCTACTTTTGACATTCTGAAAAACAGCACTCCGGCACCAGATGGGTTTACTGCTGGATTGCTTCAGTTTTGCTGGGAGATTGTTGGTGTTGATATTTAGAAAGCGGCCATTCAATTCTCTGAGGGTGAGGCTCTCCCTTTGGCTTTTTCGACAAACTTTATTGCATTGACCCTAAGGTGGACTCGCCAGGTTCTTTTTCTGATTTCTGTCCTATTAGTCTTTGCAATGTCATATATAAGTTTTTCAGTAAATTACTTTGCAATAGACCGACTTTATTGTTACCAAAAATGATAGCCCAGGAACAAGGGGATTTTGTTAGAGGCGTGTCTATAGTGGAAAATATTGGATTGACTCAGGAAATTGTGCGAGACATTAATAAAAAGGTCACAGACGGTAGCGTGGTTCTTAAAATTGATATGGAGAAGGCGTATGTCAGATTGGAATGGCCTTTCCTTTTTTATGTCCTCAAAAGATTCGGGTTCTCGACTAGGATCCGTCACCTTATTTCTAATTGTATTGCTAATTGTGGATTTTTGGTACTGATGCAAGAAGTCTATAATGGTTATTTTAAATCTTTTAGAAGGCTAAGGCAGGAGGACCCTCTCTCCCCATTTTTATTTATTATAGCCTAGGAGGTTCTTAACAAAGGCTTGAAGGCTGCCTTTGCTAGAGGTGATATTTGCTTTTACTACATGCATGCCTAGATATTGTTTGCCTATTACACACCTTTTGTACATAAATGACACTCTGGTTTTTCTCAATGGGAGAAGGTCCTCAGTGACAGGATGCATTAAGTTTTTGGAAAGATATGCTAATTCCTCCGGACAAAAAATTAATGCAGATAAAAACTCCTTTACAGTTGTGGAAAAAGCCTCAGCGGAACATGTTGTGGCCATTAAGACCTATACAGGTTTCCAGTTTACAGGTTCTCCAATGAAGTATTTGGGAGTTCCTATTTATCAGGGAAGATGCAAATTTTTTTTTTGATGCGCTTGTTAGTAAAATTCAGAAGCGAATTAGTGGATGAAAAGCAAAATTGTTATCGCCTGGTGGGAGAATGATTTTGATTATGCATATTTTGAGCTCTATTCTAGTCTATATGTTAAGTGCCATGTGCGTCCCTCAGCAAGTTATTTCTAGAATTCAAAAATTGTTGGCGGATTTTTTTTGGGCAGATTGTGAAAGCATATTGAAAAAGAAATGGATTTCCTGGGACAACATTTACTTCCCTACGAAGGAAGGAGGTCTGGGGGTCAGGAATCTTGTTACAGCCACCAGGGATTTTCGTATGAAAGCCCTGTGGAACCTGATTAATGTTGATTTGTTGTGGGCAAATTTTATGAGGTGCAAATACTGGAAGGACGAGGTTCCATTGATCTATCAGGTAGAGAAAAATAGTGTCTCACCTCTTATGAAGAAAATCATGAAGTTTAAAGCAGTTTTTGTTGGAAACTGTGTCTGGCGGATTGGTAATGGGAATTCAAGTTTTTTTGCGACTAACTAGAATTTACGACATTTTTCTTGAGAACGGAGGAATTGGACGAACAAGATATTTGGCCTACAATCGCTGAGATGCCGAATGGGGATTTTGAGTTGGTGAGACCCGAGGTTAGGGTCTTGGCAAAAACTCTATACGAAGACAAAATTAAGGGTAAAGAACAATGTAGGGACTCCTGTATTTGGATCCCGGATTCAGATGACATTTTTAGTTCTCATTCGGCGTATGAGTTGATCTGTGGCAAGAAAGGTAAAACCGCGTTGTTTAATAAGATTTGGTTGTCTTATTTGCCATTCAAAATCTTTGTATTTGTTTGGAAGCTGTTACTAAGACGCGTCCCTGTTGGCGGGGAACTCCATCGATGCGGACCCAGTTTAGCCTCAAGATGTTATTGTTGTGATTCACCGAGTGTGGAAACCTTAAATCATCTTTTCCTTGATGGTAGTCTGGCTAATGGAGTTTGGAAACATTTTGACACTATTTTTTATGTCCATGTTAGAAGACCGACGAAAATATCTACCGTTTTGTGGTTTAGGAGAGCCAATAAGAAATCACAAGTCGGGTTGCTTTATTTCTTAACTCTGATGTTTATTATTTGAGAGATTTGAAAACAACGGTGTCGAGGTGTTTTTGATAATGGTAAGCCAAGCATGATGGGTGTTATATTGTTAGTCAGGAGGGTTCTATCTATGGCTAATTCCTTCTTTTCTCCCAAACGGGTTAGTGAGAATAAGAAACCGCTATTGACCCTTGGTCTTCCCATCTCTCCGGTGATTAAGAAGGGAAATAGAGTAGTCATCTGGACCTTCCCTCAGGAGGAATTTGTAGCTCTTAATGTAGACGGTTCGTCAAAAAACAACAAGGTAACAACTGGCATCATTATCAGAAACAGTTTGGGTACTTGTATGGTGGCAAAGCAAGTTGTCCTTGGAGAAGGCTCAAATAATCATGCAGAGTTTCGAGCAGTCATTGAGGGTCTTCTTTTGTGCAATAGGCTAGAATTTTCAAAGGTTCTTATACAAACGGATTCTAAAATTGTGTGGGGCTGGTTCTATGAGGATTTTAAAATTCCTTGGTTCATGGAAAATGCTTGGCGAGAGTTTAAGAGCTTGGTATCTCATATGAAGGTTAGTTGTGTTCATATTTTCATGGAAGCTAATGCGGTGGCGGATGCACTTGCGGATAGAGCTCAGAAGGAGGGAGTGAGTCGCGAATACGAAGACTTTGATCTTCCCACCAGGATTGCCGATCTAGTTCACTTAGACAGGATTCATACTCCTTATGTTCACCCTTCTAAATGAGTTGGCTATGGAGGGGTTTTCTTTTCAAAAATTTGCGAAGTTTCACTTCAGGTTTCAGTGGATTTCAGGCAGCAAGTTCGGGTTGTTTTGATGCAGTTTTTGGCGTCATTACGGGTTGGGGTGTAGGAGCTAGGTGCTGGAAGGCCTCTGGGTATTAGACGGTTAAGAGGGCTGGTGCTGGATATAGTTGGCAGAGCGTTTCGGGTGCTAAATGTTGGCGTTGGATCAATGCTAATTGGTGCAGGTTGGCATGTCACTGAGCTTCAATTTTGGAGCAGCTGTGGTCAAGCACCCAGGGTCAGTTTTTCAATTACAGGAGTTGGCAGTAAGCTTATTCTTGTATTCTTGGAGCAGGCGCAGTCAGTCGGTGTGTGTGTGGACACCACAGTGATGTTGTTGTGGTTGCTGTTTGTTTTGGACGGGGAGTGGCTGGGTGCTTTGTGGAGCAGCTGGCCATGCAAGAAGCCAAGGGCAACAATTACTTGGCTGTGGATATATGGCAGCAGGGGAACTCATTGGTAGCAGTTTATTGAGGATTCAGAAATGGAACTATTTTGGAGCGATGTGGAGCAGGCAGGTGAGCACTTGGGCGTGGTGGCAGCGTCTTGCAGTGTTTCTGGAAGGTTTGTTCTCCTTTGTCATTTTGGTTTTTAAGTCTGTTTCCTTGTTATAGGCCTTACTAATTAAGGCCTAAACCTTGGTAAACTAGGCCTTATGATCAATTTTCCTTTTGGTTTTGTAGTCCGATCCTTGGTTTTAGGCCTTACTGATTAAGGCCTAAACCTTGGTGAGCAAGGTATGTTCTTGAACAAGGTTTAGATCTCTTGGTGAATTAAGATTGTTTCTTTCCTAGTCTTAGAACTTTTATCTTTAGTTTTAAGGATAGTCTTCTAGTATTTTAATCGGGTAAAGTCGTAATGTATCCCCGAAAAGTGTATAAGGTTTTTGCTTAAGTAATAAAGATCTGACATCCTATAGTTGCCCCTCCCCTCTGGAGGTTATTAAAAAAAAAAGGTTCTCTTGCATTGGCTATGTATTATATATGGATATTTAAATATTTGAGCCAAGTTCAAATTTGAAACTAAACCACTTAAGACCATATCATTTAAAAGAGTAAGTCTAGAGAGTCAAGTTTGGGAATCACTTTTGATTTTTTTTTTTTTTATCCTTCTCTTTAAAATACAACTACACACATCATCTATAGAACGAGTAAAAGTGTAAAAAACCAAAACTTTGTCCAAAAGTGACTCCCTAGAATTGCTGTATTTGAAATGAGAAAACAACATAACTAGAATTTGTGCACTGAGATGGCTCAATGAGAACTTACATTGATATAGATCACATGTCCCAAGAGTCGGCCAATATCTTTTAGTCCCTTGAAAGTCGATCTTAAAATTAGCTGTGAAAAATGGATGGTCTTTGATGCCCAAGTTTAATGAATTTTGTTCTCACAAGTTATTAGGTCACTACTAATGAAATCTATAGGCCCTTTTGTAATTAACAAGGAATAAGAATCCATATATATATATATATGTTGTTCCATACTTCTAACCAATTAATACTAGAGTGAGTTGATAGGCCTCATCATGACAGTTGTAAAGAAGAAAATGATGGTGATTGCAAGAAGATATAAGTCTGAAGTGATGGAATTGTGCAAATTGGGTGGTAAGGAAGAGCAAGGAATTGAGTTCGAAACAATCAAATATCTGCAATTCATTTTCTTATTATTTGAGATTTATCTCTCATCCCAATAATCGACATTTTTTCCCAAATCGCATCTACCTTGCATATTGTACCTCAAACCGGTGGTGTTAGAATAAGATAGCTCTCTATTCAGCCACTGTTTGGAGATTTAGGGAATTGGGTTTATGATCTGATTATAGTTTTTGTGATATTAAGGTAAATGTACAGATTTGGTATCAAACTTGATTTGCTCTGCGGAGATAAGTTTTTTTTATTTATTAGATTTTAGATATATTAAAATTAAATAAAAATATAGGAATCTCCAGCTATGGCAGCCAAGTGGTGAACCTCGTTGTTAAGGTTACGGGGAATATAGTTACAAAACCAAAAGGGGAGAAAACATAGTAAAGTCTTAATACTACATATGATTGGCTTCCACATCCAATGGATATTAGAGTCTACAACCACTACCCAAGAATGCAAAATGGAATGAAGAGCTCCAGAGTCTCCTAGCAAAAGTCCTCTTTGCCATTGTCTGGCCTGGACTAAAAGAAGAGCCGCCTTCGTAGCCAAACATTCTACCATTGTACTGTCATAGATCCTCTCCTAAATCTTCTGTGCTATCCTAGAAAGAACTCTACTCTCAGTGTCAACCGCACAAAGTCCAAAAGCGCCCTGAGAAGAGGAAGGAAGGAAATTGGCGTCATAAGTCAAAATAACAAAGTCATGATCCGTCAACAGGGAGAAAGGGTACAAGTTCCTAGACATGACATTGGGGTGGTGATATTCAATGGCCCGAAATTGTTGGTGAAAGACAGAGAGTCGTGAAGCCTGGGTATTAGTGATGGAAGTGTCGGCTAGATGGTGGTGACCCTGAGGATTAACAGTGACACCGGTATCAAGGGCTTGGTGTAGGGAGATTGTATCTGGGGTGACATGCTGAGGCGTAGCAAACCATTGTTTCTGCCAATGCGCCCAAGTGTATCAGATCGAGGTAAGAAGTTGGGAAGTAAAAAATTTTGCTTTCCTAAAGATGATATCATTCTGGTGAGTCCATATGGAGAGGATGACCGCTTAAACTGAGATAACCTCTCATCCTTGAAAACTAGGTGAGCTGTCACTAATCCCAAACAAAGGCGAGAAAAGAAAGGGGGGATTCAGTATCAGCATTGGTGTGACTCCAAATGATTGGGATAGGAGTTAGAAGCCAGAAACTACAAATGACTGGGCAAAGAAAAAAGAGATGTAGGACATCATTTGTATGACTTTCGCAGAAAGTGCAACAGTCATCAATAGTCATGTGAGTCCGGGTGAGATTGGTTAGAGTAGGCAGGATGTTCTGAGATAATTTTTAGTGGAGAAAAAGGGTGTTGGACGGTGCCTTGATCCGCCAAATACCTCGAGCAATCTTTATGTGTGTAAAAGAGCCCAGAGGCGGAAGAGAGGAGGATGTTGGAGCCAAATCTCAAGTAACCAAGGATTTAGTGACACTTTTAACTGAAAAAAACCTCTTTTGTCGAAGGTCCAGGTAAGTATATCCGAGTCGTATGAGGGTTTTGTAATGAGGTCTAGTATATCCTTGGCAACAAGTCCTGGAAAAGTTGGTTCAACTAAGGTCGTATTCCAAGAAACCTGATTGCCCGAGCAGGGGAGCCATAGATCCGATATCTTGGTAAGATGGGTAGATGTGAGATTAGGGAAATCATCTGCCAAAGAGAATCCTGGTTTAACCCAACAATCATGCCACGATTTAATATCGTTCCCAGATCTAATTTGCCAAAGGAGATGATGTTTGATGGCATGAAAAGCTGTGAGACAACCATGCCATGCAAAAGATGCAGAGGGCGGAGGCTTGCATATCTAAAAAAGGGTTTTGTTTTGACAATAAATGGCCGTAAGCTGGGTTGTCAGGGGTGAGAAGGTCTAGCAAGAAGCTGCCAAACATTCTTGGCCATCAAGGCAAGATTTTTGTTTCTCGTAAAAGGAATGTTCAACCCTCCAAGGTGACGAGGTTAACATATCCGTTGCCATGTGCACATATGAGGAACATGACAATCAGTGGAGTCGTGCCACCAAAAGTCCCTAGCAAGCTTATCAATGGTGTCTGTGATAGCCTTGGGGAAGATGAAGGTTTGCATGGTGTAAGCCGGAATGGAGTGAACGACCGACTTGATAAGAACAGTCCTCCCAGCTTGGGACAAAACCTTAGCCCGCCAGGCAGATAATTTGGTGTTAATTTTCTCGGTCAAGAATTGGAAATCCGAGGAATTACAAGTCTATAGGAAAAAGTGTATTCAGTAGCATCGATCACAATGGCCAGTGTGCAGATAAAATAATGGTTTACGTTACTTGGATCAATTTTTAATTTTTTGAATGCATTGGGAATTACTCTGAGAAAATGTGTAAAGAGTAACGAGAGGATGATCATAGCTTCAAAGAAATTGGCATATAATTGATTTCATGATTTCAAATCAGTGGTGGATGGAGGTTTAAGTGCCAAAGTGCCAGAAGAAAACATTCAGGAGTAGAACAAAAGATGAGATGGAGATTAGGATAACTTTGTCACTATGATGGAGGATAGAATAAGGGCTAAGTTTGTTGAGAAAATGAAACACAGGGAAAATAGATAAAAAATAGGACAAAAATATCAACAAATCTACTCAGCCTTGTCCTTGGGTCTGTTTTGTGTCTGGAATGATGTCCAACACATCAGTTGCGGATGTGGAAGTGTTGTTGTGGTTTCAATGTCCAAACTGCCCCTATTTCTTTCAATTTCCAAACTGCCACTCTGTCTCCCTTCTTCTCTGCAAACACACTGTCACGATCCGATTTTCAAGAAAAAACAAATATCCTTATATCCATGTAGGATTATCCGGTTCCCCCAAAATTCAGGATGTGAAATTCAATAAAGAAATAACATTTAGCAACAACACTGAGACAACTTAAAAATTGAAACAAACAAAAGAAAACTCTAACCAAGAAACTCTTTGACGAGGTTCGCCCCATTAAAGAAACTCCAATAGTGTTGCTCAATAATCTCTAAACCTAAGACAGACTAATTGGCTACATTCCAAGAGGAATGTACCCAAGAAACAAAACTCACTTAGGTCAGCAATTAAGCTATTGTGAGTAATCTTCATTCCCAAAATCAATAAATCCACAAGTCAACATAAAATCAAACATAAACAATAAACAACCACTCGAACAATTTGTTCCTCAATGAAGCAGACGTGTTATGCAAAAAAATCACAGTTCAAATAATTTAGTTCCTCAACGAGGCAATCATGTCATCCTAATATGTTTTTATCATTACTAAAGTAAATATTCATTTTACCTGTGCTTACTCTGTAATGGTTAGCATGGCAAGTCTGACCTGCAGTAATGTTAGTAGACTTGTCATCCTGCATGAAAAGGGTTAAAACAATATGAATATGACTTCTCAAATAGTCTGTATTTTATCAATTAAAACAATAGTGACCACACATTATTTGACTTAATGATATCATTCATTTTTAACGGATTGATCACTTAGACAATACCACATTTGCACCACCTCCGTGTCGAACATACATGCCCATATGCCTCTCTCATATAAAGGAGAACTTCTATGTCATTCATGTCTAAGCGGGGACACATCACATATGGACATGAACTTAACAGGTACTGCTTACTATATGAGTAACATAAAAACCACACTTGGGCTATCAATGTGCATAAGTCACGTCACATTTTTTACAGATAAATATCAAGCCTATTTTTGGCATTTCAAAATCACACCCTTTCCGCAAGACCCAACCCGAAGATTACTTAGTTTTTTTTATAAGAAATGGGTGCCCTACTCCGCAAGACCCAACCCGAAGGTTACTTAGTTTCTCTATAGGAGAGGGGGAACATAAACATAAGAGATGTGGTAGTTATAAGTGATACAATTTCAGGTGATTTAAAAATTTAAGGAATCACAGTTTATCAATATCATTTATTTGATATCTCAAAATTTTCTCACCATGACACTTTGTCATTCAAAAATCAATCAATAACCGTATCCACTCACATTTTCAGGGCAACTAACATTTTCATATGCAAACTATCTGCAATAGAGCGGGGATCAAAACTCATTTAATACAAGAAATACATTCTTTGCAACAAAGCAATTTGCATAATAAGCAAATTTAAGTCATAAACATACAAATACAAATTTGTAGAATAATGCAAATACCCAATACATGAACCAAGCAAGCTAGGAAAAACTCACACATTAAATAAATAAAAATAGTAAAGTTCACACATTTGCGACACAAAACACCACAAATAAGACAACTTCATCTCAAACATGCCTAAAATCACATAATGGATTACCTAAAATGAAACCCATCATTTCCGTAAAAGCCTCATAAATCAAAGGTGTAAAATTCACACATTCTTACATAAACCATCACAAAGATACAAACCCAAAGATCAAACCCTTAACACCTCTACTAAGTCTCAATCATTCCTATACATAATTAAATATACATAAGGAAACTAGACTCCATGAGCCCATAATGCCTAAACTATTTGATGCAGTCGTTTTCCGCTCCCTACTTTGACCTTGACCTGCAAACCTGCTGTCTGCACAAGGAACACATGTGAACCATGGACCACCGTTGTGGTGGCCGATGGCACTCCGATGCTAAAGTCAGACATGGATCTAAAGAAGGTGTAATGCTGTAAACAGGAATTTTTTAGCGTACCTTAGCTTACCAACCTCATGTCTTATTTATAGTGCTGGAGTCCTGGTTTGACCAGGCCATCGATGGTGTAGTTTAGGGAAGAAGATTTTCGTGGAGATCCTTCTTTAATTAGGAGTCGTGATGTGGATGGAACTTTTCCTGTTAGCCGTGTTGTGATACCCTTGTGTGAGTGGACCTCAGGGGTAGGGTGAGGGAAAAGCCCAAAAACCTATGGATCCCAAGAGGGTTGGCAAGCTACAAAGGGGAGATCATAGTCCCAAATCGCCTGGGTGCGCGAGGGCGATGTACTATATATGTACGAGGTTGGATCTACAAAGTACTAAGCATTTTAAAGCCGTGTGGGCCGATTTGAGCCAAAAGCGGATAATATAGTACTCTGTGGATCGAGTCGTGACAAAATGATATCAGAGCCTGACCCAGTCGAAAGTGTGCCAACAAGGACGTTGGACTCCCAAGGGAGTGGACTGTGATACCCTTGTGTGGGCAGACTTGAGGGGAAGGATGAGGGAGGAGCCCAAGAGCCTATGGATCCCAAGAGGGTTGGAAAACTACTAAGGGGAGATCATAGTCCCACATCGCCTGGGTGCGGGAGGGTGGTGTACTATATATGTACGAGGTTGGATTTACAAAGTACTACGCATTTTAAAGCCGTGCGGGCCGGTTTGGGCCCAAAGTTGACAATATATTACTCTGTGGATCGACACATGTGCTCCTAGATATGAGAGAGATAGTTCCCGTTCCGAGAGTAGTCTATAGGTAGAAGTCTCCATATGTGATACATACTCTTGAATTTACTTCCTAGTTAGAAGCAAAGAGTCGATGTACTTGACCATCATGATACTTGCCTTAGCAGAGCTTATGGGTATTGAGGATAGTTGTGAGACACATGGGCCTAGCAGACATTAAGAATCTGAATCCGTCTGGTGGACTGCATTTGGCGGGCTTAGAACCACTTGGGCTGGATCAGTGTTGAGCTGACGCTAAGGCCTGTTATTCATCGAGATCATCATGACAAGTGTACGACGCAGAGTTGGGACCGTTTTAGTGTATCATCAGCTACTCCCCCGAGTAAGTGGGGTGTTTAGTCGGTTCATTGACTTTGTAAAAAACAACTGTATTATAGTTATGATTGAACCCGAAGCATTGTCTCGAGCGGCGCATAGCATTAATGGGTCACGACTGCCCAAGAAGAGAAAATACGATTTGTCTCAATTCTCTATAAAATATTCGTTGCTTTGAGGAAGATTTCTTCTATTCTTATCTGTGTTGTTTCTTCAAGCAACCATGTTGTTGTAAAGTTCAATTCGTTCTTTTTATTGATGGCAGATAATGTTGAGCTCACTTCCAAGGATCTGCTGTCCTTTACTTGCCTCAAGCTTTTTGAGGATAGCCTAGTCGATCAGACAAAGTTAATCAGGTTTCAAAGTTTGTACTGTGTTCCAGGGGATCTGGAAATTATTCCCGCGTTCGGAGACTTTGCTCCAACTACATCCCCTCAGGGGTATATAAGTTTGCACCGGGGCATGTCTGAGTCGGGGCTCCGATTCCCAGTGCCTGATGACATTTGGTATTTTTTCCTTTTTCTTCGCATGCCTCTGCTCAGATGGTTCAGAGCGGGTTCAAGATTTTGATTACAATTCTTCTTAGGGCGCATGATGCTGACCTTCGTTTGATCCCGCGGCGGTGATTCATCATATGACCACCTCTCGATTGGATTCTAGGGGCCTTTGCATACTGAACTGCCTTGTTTGTTTGTGTTTAGTAGTGGATGACATTGAGCCCTGGGAAAGGTATTGGTTTTTGGCTTCGGTGAATTCTTCGTACTTCAGGCTTGAGAGCCGTCGAGTCTCCAGATACTTCCAGTTTGACCTTCGTAAGTTTCTTCGATATTGGTTTATTTTCCATTCCCAAATGTGATGCTTGTTTGATGTCATCATTTTTTAGGGAAGTTTGCAACCCCGACTCTCACTGGGGAGGAAAGACGGATAGAGTGTGAGTTTATTAAGCTCCATTTGACGTCCATCGAGGAGGCCATAATGCAAGATAATGTTGTGCAGAGCGGGTTGCTACAATGTTCTCACGACGTTCTTGTTATGTCGGGTTCGTCGGCTGAAGGGGTTGTTAGTCGTCGTTCGAGGAGGAAGAGTTTGGCCATGCCTAGCCCGACTAGGTTAGCAAAATTGGAGGTGAGCGTGCGTCCTGTCGTTGTTCCAAAAAGGAGGCAATCCTCTGATCGTGCGGTTTCTACCCCTGGGCTTTTGCATTCTGCTCGGGAGGTCGTCATCTCATGCCCGATGTAGGTATTCCCCCTGTTGCTTTGGAGGGAGAGCACGTTGGACCTCATGTTGACGTTTCTGGTCACCATGCGTCTGAGGCAAACATTTGTGCTCTTGAATCAAAGGGTTTTGTTGTGCTGCATCCCAGAGCTCAGTAGTGAGTCTTTGCTTTGAAGAAGGCTTTTACAGACCTGTGGGTGTCGTATTCGGACGCTCTCTACCGAGTGGATTCCTTGACTAGTCAGCTACAAAATTCTAGTAGTACACCCGCAAACTTGGGAGTTGTGCGAGCCTCAGTGGTTGCCTCCGAAGTGGAGTTTGTGGATATAAGATCTCAACTGGGGTCGGCCGAATCTAATTTGGCTTCAGCCCGTGCTAAACTGGGACGGACTCGGGCTGAGTTGGAGCACTTTTATGCGGCTGTGGACAAGTGGTTGTCTGATTTGGAGGCCCAAGTCACTGAGAGGAAGCGGGCGGAGACATAATGGACTGTCGTGCGACGACAACTTGAGTCAGAAGTAGCTGAGGGACTTCACCGTGTTCGCGAGGCAGAACGCTTACTGTCAGAGTAGCGTTCGCACTATGCTGCCTTGGTAGGTGCAGTGGATTTTGACATGTCGGGACAGAGGCCGTTGATCTCGTCAGAGGTTATCTGGGGAATATTAGAGCTTATCAAAGAAGAGCATCCCGCTGTCAATCGTGACTTTGCCCATTATAGGAGGGCTGCTTTTGGACCCATCTATCAAGCAGAAGGTTCTGGCTCCTCTAGACAAGTTGCTGAGAAGGTTGTTTCCCCTTAAAATAGTTGTAACGCCTTTCCTGGGACAAAACAAATTTTTTATTGAAAGTATTATTTTGTCTTATATTGTTGTGTTCTCTTTAGATGCTTTGTAGATTGTAGAATTTGTACTATCGTGGAAAATACTTGTTTTAACCAGTTGAGTCGTATCGAAACTGACTGTTTTCAACTTCTATTGTTTATTGGTCAGCCGTTCTAATCCGCATATTGTAGACTGCCCACTGAAATGCTCCAAAAATTGTTATCTTTCGAAGAGCATTGATCACTCAGCGGGTCGTCGTCATTGTGCGTAAGATCGCCGACGAGACATTGGCTTCGTTGATCATCATCATCAGCGCACGACAGACTAGGTGTGGAGCACCTGAAGCTGTCATCATCAGTCGTGGATTGATTGAGCTTACCTGGTACGTTGGGAAATCATTGTTTGTTGAAGAACAATGATCCCTTGGCGAATCGTCGTCATCAAGTGTGTGAGCGCTGACTAGACTCCCACTTCCTCGGCCGTCGTCACACGTGTGCAGCCGACTAGGCGTTCTGTCATCATCAGCCGTGAACTGACAAAGCTTACCTGGTACGTTCGGCGATCATTGTCTGTTGGAGAGCAATGATCCCTTGACGAGTCGTCGCCATCAGGAGTGAGTGCTGACTAGACTCCCACTTCCTCGGCTATCGCCGCCCGCGCGCATTAGACTAGGCGTTAGGCACCAAAAGCCGTCGTCATCAGTCGCCAACTGACTAAGCTTACCTGGTAAGTTCGACAATCATTGTCGTCGCTCACACGCTGTGGACTAGGCGTTAGGCACTAGAAGTTGTCAGTATCAGTCGCGAACTGACTAAACTTACCTGGTAAGTTTGGCAATCATTGTGTGTTGGAGAGCAATGATCCCTTGGCGAGTCGACATCATCAGGCGTTTGAGCACTAACTAGACTCCCACTTCGTCGCCCATCATCGCCTGCGCTTAGCGTACTAGGCGTTGAGTACCAAAAGCCATCGTCATCAGTCGTGAACTGACTAAGCTTACTTGGTAAGTTCGGCAATCATTGTATGTTGAAGAGCGATGGTCCCTTGACGAGTCGTCCTCATCCAGCGTGTGAGCACTGACAAGACTCCCACTTACTCGGTTACGTCGCGCGCGCGCAGTGGACTAGGCGTTGGGAACCAGAAGCCATCGTCATCAGTCGTGAACAGACTAAGCATACCTGGTAAGTTCGACAATCATTATCTATTGGATAGTAATGATCCCTTGGTGAGTCATCGTCATCAGGTGTGTGAGCACTGACTAGACTCCTACTCCTCGACCATCGTCACTCGCGCGGAGTGGACTAGGCGTTGGGCACCAGAAGCCATCATCATCAGACGTGAACTGACTAAGCTTACCTAGTAAGTTTGGCGATCATTTTCTGTTGGAGAGCATTGATCCTTTGGCGAGTCTTCATCATCAGTTGGCGAGCAATGAATAGACTCGGTGGTTATCACCCGTGGGAAGTGTACTAGGCGTTGGGCACCAGAAGCCATCGCAATCAGTCGCGAACTGACTAAGCTTAACTGGTAAGTTCGGCGTTCATTGTCTGTTGGAGAACAATGATCCCGTGGTGAGTCATCGTTATCAGTCGTGTGAGCACTAACTAGACTTCCATTTCCTCGATCGTCGTTGTCCGTGCGTAGTGAGCTAGGCATTGGGTACCAGAAACCATCATCATCAGTCGCGAATTGACTAAGCTTAGTTGGTAAGTTTGGCGATCATTGTCTGTTGGAGATCAATGATCCCTTAGCAAGTCATCGTCATCAGGAGTGCGAGCACTGAATAGATTCCCACTTCCTCGGCCTTCGTCGCTCACGTGTAATGGACTAGGCGTTTGGCACCAGAAGTCATCGTCATCAGTCGTGAACTGACTAAGCTTACCTGGTAAGTTCGGCGATCAATGTCTATTGGAGAGCAATGATCCCTTGGCGAGTCGACGTCATCAGGTGTGTGAGCACAGACTAGACTCTCACTTCCTTGGCCGTGTCACCCACGCATAGCGGACCAAGCATTGAGCACCAAAAGCCGTCGTCATCAGTCGCGAACTAACTAAGCTTACCTGGTAAGTTCGGCGATCATTGTCTGTTGGAGAGCAATGATCCCTTGGTGAGTCGTCGTCATCAGTCGTGTGAGCGCTGACTTGACACCCACTTCCTCGGCCATCGTCGCCCGCACACAACGGACTAGGCATTGGGCACCAGAATCCGTTGTCATCAATCACGAACTAACTCAGCTTACTGAGTAAGTTCGTCGATTATTGTCTTTTGGAGATGTAATACCCTGAGTGGCTTGGCTCTAAGGCTGACGGGCTACCTTGTGTGGGCGGGCTCTGAGGCTAGCAACTCCATGTGTGGGTAGGCTCAGGAGGCTGGCAGGCTACCAAGTGTGGGCGGGCTCAGAGGCTGGCAGGCTACCTCGGTGTTCTAGTCCCACATCGCCTGGGTAAGGGATGGAGATGTGCTATATATGTACGAGTTTGGATCTACGTGACACAACGCGTTTTAAAGACGTGCAGGTAGTTAGGTTGGGCCCAGAGCGGACAATATTGTTTCATGTGGATCGGGTCATGACAGATTGGTATCAGAGTCGGACCCAGCCGAAAGTGTGCCAACGAGGACGCTGGGCCCTAAGGGGGATGGATTGTAATACCCTGAGTGGGCAGGCTCTGAGGCTGACGGGCTACCTTGTGTGGGCGGGCTCTGAGGCTAGCAACTCCATGTGTGGGCGGGCTCAGGAGGCTGGCAGGTTACCAAGTGTGGGCGGGCTCAGAGGCTGGCAGGCTACCTCGGTGTTATCACATCGCTTGGGTGAGGGATGGAGATGTGCTATTAATGTATGAGTTTGGATCTACATGACACAACGCGTTTTAAAGCTGTGCAGGTAGTTAGGTTGGGCTCAGAGCGGACAATATTGTTTCATGTGGATCGGGTTGTGACAAGAGAGCAATGATCTCTTGGCGAGTTGTCATCATCAAGCGTGTGAGCGCTGACTAGACTCCCACTTCCTCGGCCGTCATTGTCTACGCGCAGTGGACTGGGCGTTGGGAACTAGAAGCCATCGTCATCAATCGCGAACTGGCTAAGCTTACCTGGTAAGTTCGGCGATCATTGTCTATTGTAGAGCAATGATCCCTTGGTGAGTCATCGTCATCTGGCATGCAAGTGCTAAATAGACTCCCACTTCCTCGGCCATCGTCGCTTACGCACAGCGGACTAGGCGTTGGGCACTAGAAGCCATTGTCATTAGTCGCGAGCTGACTAAGCTTACTTGGTAAGTTTGGCGATCATTGTATTTTGTTGAGCAATGATCCTTGGCGAGTTGTCGTTATCAGGCGTGTGAGCATTGACTAGACTCCCACTTCCTCGACCGTCGTCGCTCGTGCGCAGCAGACTAGGTGTTGGGCACCAGAAGTCGCCTTCATCTGTCGCGAACTGACTAAGCTTACTTGGTGAGTTTGGCAATCATTACCTGTTGGAGTGAAATGACCCCTTGGTGAGTCGTCGTTATCAGGCATGCGAGCGCTGACTAAACTCACAGTTCCTCAACCGTTGTCGCCCGTGTGCAACGGACTAGGCGTCAGGCACCACAAGCCATCGTCATCAATTGCGAACTGACTAAGCTTACCTTGTAAGTTCGGCGATCATTGTATGTTGGGGAGTAATGATATCTTGGAGAGTTGTCGTCATTAGGCGTGTGAGCGTTGACTAATCTCCCATTTCCTCGGCCGTCATCGCCCGCGCGCAGCGGACTAGGCATTGGGTGTGATATTTGATTCTGGTTATAGTGGGGATGATTGGAAGTCGAGTTGGCCGTAACGAACAACAACGAAAGTTTAGTAAAAGCAAAAATATTTTTATTGATAATATTTTATGAGGTGCTCAACATTCCATGGTTGTTTAAGTCCGTCGTCGTTTACGTCTTCCAATTAGTACGTCTCCGACCTTTTGACTTTGGTTACTTTGTGGGGTCCTTCCCAGTTTGGGTTCAGGTTCCCTGAGCCGGCTTCTTTGGTGTTTTGTTAAGTCTTCCTGAGTACCCAATCGCCCACCTTGAATTTGCGTGACTTGACCTTCGTGTTGTAGTATTCCCCTATTCCTTGCTGGTAGGCATCTATCTTGGCGGATGCTAGATCTTGCTTTTCTTCGAGGAGGTCTAGTACAACACACAAGGCTTCATCGTTACTGTCTGGTCTGAACTCTTCCATTCGGATGTTGGCACCTCGAGTTCTACCAGAACCATAGCTTATGACCCATATGCCAAGGCGAAGGGTGTTTCTCCAGTAGGATTATTTTAGTTGTTCGATATGCCCAAAGTATTTCTTGTAGCTCTAGAACCCATTTCCCTTTGGCAGCATCAAGCGTCCTTTTGATCACCTTCTGGATTGTTCGATTGGTCACCTCTGCTTAGCCATTGGCTTGAGGGTGCCCTGGCGAGGAGAAGTTGTGATTAATATTCAAACTTTTGCACAACTTTTAACCATGATACCTTTGAAATGAGTGTTGTCACTGACCAATACTTTGAGGATGCCAAATCTACAGACGATGGTGGCCCATATAAAATTTTCTATCTAGACTTGCCCTATTTTCGATAAGGGCTCGACTTCGACCCACTTGGTGAAGTAGTCGACAGCCACAAGAAGGAAACTTTTGGATAGAGGCTAGGAGCGGTCCGATGATGTCCATTCCCCACTGTGTGAATGGCTACAGACTAGTCGTCTGCGTCAGTGGCTGGGCAGGCATGTGTGTGCATGGCGCGAACCTCTGACATTTGTGGGCGAGGGTTCTCTTGCCCGGATGATTTCTGCATATACCATCGTTGATCCTTCCCAGGACTTGATTTGCCTCTGAAGGTGATAGACATTGGAGCAGGGGTCCTGTCACTGATCTCCTGTATAACTTGTCGTTTAAGAGAGTGTATCTTGCTGCTTTGTTTTTAAACCTTCTGACTTCGACCTTTTTGGTCGGTTGGGCTCCGGTTGCGATGTATTCGAGTATCGGAGTCATCCAATTTGGTGGTGTGTCTGCAGCACAAACATGTTTAGGTTCTTCTTTGTCGAGGCTTGATTGCTTTTGGTATTAAATGAGGCCGCTTGAGACTCTGGCAGAGACTGAGGCCTCTTTGGCTAGCGCGTCAACTCTTTTGTTGTCGTTTCGAGGACACTGTACGACCTCGCACCTCTTGAAACCGCTCATTGTACCTTGTCACGGTAGGCTATCATGTGGGGGTCCTTGTTGTTGAAATCTCCTTTGACGTGGTTGACTACCAGTTTTGAGTCGTTGTATGTCGTTAGATGATCTATCCCCATCCCCGAGGCTATCTTTATGCCGGACAGAAAGGCTTGATATTCGACCTCGTTGTTTGAAGCGGGAAAGCCAAGCCTGATTGCTTTTTTGAAGGTGAAGCTGCTGGGGAAATGGAGTGTGATCGCAACTCCGCTTGCTTTCCCCGTCATTGATTCGTCGCAGCGCAAGATCCACTCATGTATGCTTGAATCTAAGGTCTGGTGATCTATTTTTTGCTCTTCTCCACCAGTGAACTCGGCGATGAAGTCTGCCAACGCCTAGGCTTTGATGGCGGGTCTTGGAGCATAGCTTATGTCAAACTGTCCGAATTCTACTAACCATTTCACTATCCCGCCGAATAACTCTGGTTTATGCAGTACCGAGCGGAGCAGATGCTTGGTCAGAACCGTTATAGAGTGAGCCTGAAAATAGAGCCTTAGTTTCCTAAAGGATACGACCAGTGCCAGAGCTAACTTTTCCAGGTCCGAGTAGTGTGTGTTCGCTTCCACGAAGGTTTTGTTGGCATAATACACTGGTCTTTGGGTCCCCCGGTCGTCTCGCACGAGGGATGAGCTGACAGTGTGGTTGGAAATAGACAATTACAAGTAGAGTGTTTCCCCTGTCGCTTGTTTTGAGAGTAGCTCTGGACTCCCCATGTATGCTTTAAGGCTCTGAAATGCTTGTTCGAACTCTTCATTCCACGAGAATCCTTTGCAACTCTTAGTATTTAAAGAAAGGAAGGCATTTGTAGGATGACTTAGATATGAATCTGTTGAGTGCTGCTACCCTCCCAGTCAGGCTTCGAACGTCTCTGATGTTGGCGGGGTCTTTCATGTCAATAAGGGCTTGAATCTGTTTTGAGTCAGCCTCGATTCCCTTCTTGTTCACTATATAGCCTAAGAATTTTCCAGACTCAACTTTGAACGTACATTTCTGTGGGTTGAGCTTCATCTGGTATTTCCTGAGCTGGTTGAATGCTTCAGTGAAGTTTTCTATATGGTCGGGGCTGCGGAGGCTCTTGACCAGCATATCGTCGATGTAGACCTCCATGTTCCTGCCGATATGTTATTTAAATTTTCAGTTTACAAGTCGTTGGTAGGTAGCACCTGCATTCTTTAAACCGAACGACATCACCCTATAACAATATATCCCTCTTTCTGTTACGAAGGAGGTATTTTCTTGATCCGAGGGGTGCATCAATATTTGATCGTAGCCTGAATAGGCGTCGATGAAGCTTAGTAAGTTGTGCTCGGATGTGGCATCCACGATCTGATCAATGCAGGGAGTGGGAAGTTGTCTTTCGAATAGGCTTTGTTCAGGTCCGTGTAGTCTAAACACACTCTCAATTTTCTGCTTTTCTTTTTTACAAGAACGGTGTTTGCCAGTCAGTCTGGGTATCATGCTTCCTTAATCATGTCCACATTGAGTAAACGCTGCATCTCCTCATTTATGATCTCATTTCTTTCGGGCGCTACGGGCCTCTTCATCTACCGTACAATTTTCGTCGTGAGGTCCACCTCTAGGCGATGGGAGATTATTGATGAGTCAATTCCCGCCATGTCTCGCATAGTCTAGGCGAAAATGTCCTGGTTCCATTGTAGCAGCTTCGTGAGTTGCTCTGCTAAATCTTTGCTCAAGCAGGAACCTATCTAGATAGCCCCGCTGTTGAAAGGGCTGTCAAGGAAGACCGTGATGGTTTCTTCTTCCAGTTGGTTGGCATTGAGCTTGCCTCGAGGGCTAACAAGAGCCTCGTCGTCCGGGTAAGGTTGTTCTCCCCTGCTTCTCGGGTGGGATAGAGAGTCATCTTAGTTGCGGGGCCAGCCGTCATGTACTGGCATTCCCTGGCTATTGCCTGGTTTCCCCTTAGTGTACCGACTACTTGGTTTGTCGGATACTTGATGCATTGGTGTAAAGTGAAGACTGCCACTCCCATTTGGTGTATCCAGGGTCTCCCCAGGACCGCATTATATGCTGAAGGTGCATCGATCACTATGAACTCTTGAAATAGAGTTTTTTGAGTTGGCTTTTCTCCCGCTACTATCGTCAGTTGTATGTTACAATATGGGATGGATAAAAATGGGCAACCAATGGAGGCAAATACATGTGAATTACAAATATGTTCCTTATCTTGCAAAGTTTTTTTTATTTCATTCTCCATGGTTGTGCTATTGATCCGATCTAGCAATCACCCAAGTGCGGTTCAAACGATGTTGACGCACTCCAACTCACAACACTGACCACCACCACCAAAAAAGCAAAGAAATGAAATGAGAAACTTTGGGAAGAATTATATGACATACTCGTACTCATGGGCAGACCTATTCAGGAACAGGGGGGGGGGGGGGCAGCTGCCCCCCCCCCCCCCCCCCCCCCCTAAACTTTTAAAAATTTTAAAACAAAAAATTTGGTTCATATTTAAAAAAAAAAAGTTGACTATTAGGGCGAAGGGAAGTTCCCCTTCTTTGTTCCCTCAAGTCTCACACACAGCCGCACAGAGCACAGGGAAGTTTCCCTTCTCTCACGCAGTCACACACAGGCGGCACAACCGCACATGTTCCTCTTCTCTCATGCAGTCACGCGCAAGGCGCAAGGTCTTTTCTCACGCGGCCCTGTTCGGTTGTTCCTCTTCTCTCAGCGGCCCTGTTCGGTTTCTTTTCTTTCACCACGCGCTATTCGATTGTTCCTCTTCAGATGATTAGATCTGATTATCGACTCTACTGCGTAGCAGCGTAGGCGGAGAAATTATATTTTCTGTCAGGACTCAGGGCTCTTGTTTGGTGAGAAAGTTTTATGTATTTTTGGTTAATTTGGTGTTTAGATCCTTTGTTTATTTTGTTTTGTTTTTTGTATTTTTGTATATTTATAATTGTTAGTTAAAAAAAAAATAAAGATACTTTGAACTATAGAACTAGTCTTAGTATGAAAATTTTCAAATGTTAAACACCTATCTTGTACCAAGGTCCGTTTGTAAAAAGTATGTGTAATTTATGGGGTTAAAATTTTCATTTTGAAATAGAATACCGGTCTGGGCTGGTCTCAAATGAATTTCTCATCGCAGTTTGATCAGTTCTATTCCCAGATCTGACAATGTGAAAGCTTATGTTTTAGGCCAGGCTGAAAACCTCATTAGTTTCTGATGATGTTCAAGTTTAATGAATTTGCTTGAACAAAACATAAAAGGCCAGAGTGAATGAAAATTTGGATACACAAGGAGTTAATAAAGAGAAGGGAGGAAATTGTGTTGCAAAAACCTGTCAGAAAAGATTTTTGTTGCCCATATGAAGATTTGCAAAGCAAAAGTGGCTTAAAGCCTTAAAATTATGTTAATTAAAGTATTGTGAAGATTGTATAAAGAAAATTTAATTGGATATGCTTGTCTTTCGTCACAATTAAACTATTAAAGCATGGTAGAGTGCCAAACATCATTGGTTGTTCTTTTAAAAGTATCTTTAATTGGATATGTTTTTGAAGGGATTAATGTATAACTCAATTTTCTTTGTTACTTTATATACAGATTGCAAATCACGTGACTAAAGAAGAGCTAGTGAGGACAATAGGACTACTTGGATTTTGCTTTACACTCTTGCAGCTCAGGTACATTAACATTTTATTCATGAAAATTAATCTTAAATCTTGTGAATTAGATGTTTTCATAAATATTGTTAGAGCTTGTATGTTTTTCCATGATAACAATGCTTGAAAGTAAATATTATATATTTATTTACTTAATTAATATTTTATTTACTTATTTAATATATTATATATTTTTTCAGCTATATGGACAAGTTTTTGAAAAAAAAAGTTTGTGTCAGAGTTACCATCCCCTAGCTTACAAAATAATGAGGGTGGTCAGTTAGATCCAATGTCAAAGCCAATTCACGTGGACTATGATATGTCAAATCTTCCAACAGATCCCGGATCAAGACCTCGAATTTCAGACTATCATCCTAATGATCAGGACATAATTAGAAGAGCATATTTACAAAAGGGTCCATGTCAGCCTAAGAATCACAAATTTCCACAAAAGAAAATGGGAGGTGGGAAGAAACGTTTTAATGTAGCTTGGTTCGACCAACATAAAGATTGGTTGGAGTATAGCATAGAGAAAGATGCTGCATTTTGTTTACATTGTTATCTCTTCAAACCGAATTTCGGGGATCAAAGTGGTGGCAACACTTTTGTAGTGGAAGGGTTCGATAATTGGAAGAAACTGGATAAATTACAAGGTCATTTGGGGAAGACTCATTATGAAGCTTATACAATGAGTCAAAATTTGATGAAGCAAAAGCAACATATCCAAACATTTTTCGTTAAGCAATCAGACCAAGCTAAACTTGAGTATCAAACCCGTTTAAATGCTTCAATTGACTGTATTCGATTTCTTTTGCATCAAGGATTGGCTTTTCGTGGTCATGATGAATCTGAAGACTCAAAGAATAGAGGAAACTTTCTTGAACTTTTGGAGTATACAACTAATCACAATGAAGACATAAAGAAAGTTGTTTTAAAATATGCTCCTGAAAATCAGAAGTTGATTTCACCTAAAGTTCAGAAAGACATTACAAAAGCGTTGCAATTAAGACTTCCGACGTTATTCTTGAAGAACTTGGTGACGCATTATTTGCAGTTTTGTTGACGAATCTCATGATTTTTCAATTAAAGAGCAAATGGCAGTTGTTTTACGCTTTGTGGACAAAAAGGGGTGTGTTATTGAACGATTCTTAGGTATAACTCATGTTTCTAATACAACCGCAATTTCACTGAAAGAAGGCACTAGGAAAAATTCTTTCCAAGTATAATTTGAGCATAACAAGGTTGCGTGGACAAGGTTACGATGGGGCCAGTAATATGCAAGGTGAGTTCAACGGACTTAAAACACTGATTATGAAAGAAAACCAGTCTGCATTTTATGTCCATTGTTTTGGGCATTAGCTTCAACTAACACTAGTACATGTCGCAAAAAACCATCCTCGGATCACATTATTCTTTAACTTAATTTCTACAGCAGTGAATATTGTTGGGGTTTCATGCAAACGCATCTTCGAGATAAACAAACTATTGACCTTATTGAGAAACTCAATAGTGGTGAACTTTCAACTGGTAAAGGGTGGAACCAAGAGACTACTCTCACACGAGCCGGTGATACTCGATGGGGTTCTCATTATACTACGATAATAAGGTTTATTCTTATGTTTTCTTCGGTGATAGATGTACTTGAATATGTCGTTGGAGATGGCACCAGCTCAGAACAAAGGGGTGAAGCTTATGCTTTACGAGAATCAATGCAATGTTTTGATTTTATCCTGATTTTACATATGATGAAGGATGTATTAGGAATTACCAATGAATTATCAAAATCATTGCAAAAAAAAGATCAAGACATTGTGAATGCCATCAATCTCGTTGAAATATCTAAGCAAAGGTTCCAAATGATGAGAGAAAATGAATGGGATTCACTTATTGCTGATGTATCTTCATTTTGTGGGAAACATAATTTCATCGTTCCTCGAATGGATGATGACTTTGTACCTCGGGGGCGATCACGACGTAGACAAGAAGTAGTTACAAATCTCCATCACTATTGAGCTGAATTATTTTATACGTGCATAGATATGCAGCTTCAAGAGCTCAATAATCGTTTTGACGACGTTAATACAGAGTTACTTTTGTGTATGACATGCTTAAGTCCAAACAATTCATTTTCAGCATTTGACCACCAGAAGTTGATCCGTCTTGCTCAATTTTATCCAATGGATTTCTCAGATTTTGATTTGATGGTGCTTCAAGATCAATTGAAAACTTATAATATGGATGTGCGATCAAATAGTGAATTTTCAAATATAATCGGTATAGGTGGTCTTGCTAAGAAGATGGCTGAAACAGAAAAGGATGTCGTATATCCTATGGTTTATTTACTCATCACATTATCATTGATTCTACCTGTTGCCACTGCTACAGTTGAAAGGGAATTTTCAGCTATACATATTGTGAAGAGTCGCCTAAGGAATCGAATGGGAGATGATTGGATGAATGATTGTTTGGTGACATACACTGAAAGGGATGTTTTGGATAACATTGAAAATGAAGCCATCATGCAACAATTTTAGAACATGAGATCGCGACGTGTAGATTTGTAAAAATGTGGTTAAATGATATGGTTAAAAAGAAATAGTAGGTGTTTTGACGGATCCTTATAAGGACATTCCTTTATGGATAATACTTTTTGTACATATGAGTTGCATAGTTGCAATTTATAGATAATATTTTTTTGTAAATTGGCGAGGTGAATTCCTCTCACCTCTCCCATCTTTTGTGAGTAATACAATATCTTATTTTATGGCTTAACATAAGAAAGTAAATAGTAGTATTTAAATTTGTCACTTAAATTTTATTTTTTTGGAAAAGGGTTATTTTAGTAAATTATTATTATCAACAAACATTACTTTGTCATTTCGCCCCCCTGGAGTGAAATTCTGGGTCTGCCCCTGCTCGTACTGTTATGACCGCACCCGATATCCGAAATCCTTACCTCAGTGTGTGATTGATCCACGCAAATCTCAGAGGCTACAACGTTTTGACCAAGTGACTTTTGGTAATGGTCACCGTTACCATAAGAAGCAACACCATCACAACAGAGCTGGTGGTGAGGGGAGCATGTGGATGGTGATATTCTGTGATAGATTCAGATATCCCCTTTGACGTTTCTGTCTTACAAATGGAATTACTTGGTTCAATATTTAGCTTATTTTTGTGAATAATAGAAGAGAGATAGAACAAAGCCTTGTGTTTGCAGAAAAGAAGAAAGACAAAGCAGAAAAAAAGAAAAAGAGAGAGAGAGGGGCAGTTTGGTCATCGAAACCACAACAACACTTCCACATAAATAACTCACTTGTTGAACATCATCTCAGGCACAAAACAGACCCAAAGACCATGTTGAGTAGATTTGTTGCAAAAATATATTAGAAGTTAATAAAAGAAGTTGATGTACATGGTCTATTAAACCGGCTAGCAAGTTAATAAACCAAGATACTAATGCAAGGTGACTAACATTTTTCCTTAATAAAAATATCAAAATAAAATGTTAAACTTTTGTCGACGGTTGTAACTTTCCGTTAATGGTTATAACTTGAGAGACCTCTTCTAAAAGTTTGTGTGCCAAGCTGAGCATGATGGTTAGCACCCTACACTATTCCTCTATTGATAAATGAGTGTTTTGTTGAGTTGCATTGGGCCAATACTTGGTGTTTTTGTACTTGTATCTGATTTCAGTGTATATCTTTCGTGGATAATTTTTGGGCCTCTTGAGAACGACCCAGATTTTTGGGCTTTCTTATCTTGCTGGGTTAAAGATTATTTTTAGCTCTACAAATAAAACATTATATAAAAATAAGTGAATTAAATATTTCTATTTAAACTTATATTATATGAAATTAATTAGACATTCGAGTTCAATACGATATAATGATTTAGATGAAAGTAACAAACGATGATCTGCCCAAATGTAATTTTTTTTAATAATAATAATAATAATTAAATAAATTAAAGTAAATTTGTGGATTAAAAGTGTATAACTCGCGAATTCAATATGGACGAGTCTCTGACCAAGAGTTTCAATACAAATTGAAATTTTATAAAAACAAAAAACTAAAGGTTTTATTTACAAATCAGAAAAATGTCTCACTTTAAATATTACAAAACCCACTTTAACTAAATAATTAAATAAAGATAAATCTCAGAATGAAATTAATAAGCAACTGTCAAGTAAAGAAATCAAAACTTCAAGATATAACAACGGTCAACTCAGCTAAAAAATTATTAAGCTTAGAAATATCACTATCTGAAAGTATTGATAAGCTTTTCTGGCTTCCGGACAAGAAAAAAATCTTTTCAATAAAAAAAAAATGCAACCAAACTGTACATAAATGAACAGTTCAACTCCTCTACCTCTTATTCTAATGCTAATATGTTAATTCCCAAGATTATCAGAGAATTGTGGTGAATTAAAGTGCTTCCTAGCGTCCTATTCCTTCTATGGAAGATCAGCCAAAACATTCTTCCTACAATCACCAATCTGCAACGACTTCACACTCCCATTGAAGATTGTTGTATTTTCTATAATAATCACACAGAGGATACTACCAGTTTCTTCTTCCTTTACCTGGTCATTCATCAATTGTGGAAGATCTTTCCTATCCTAATTGATTGGCGCAATGATAACTTTGCAAAGCCAACTACTCATTTTTTCTCAATTTCATGTGGGATACTGCAAACATGCACAAATATATCAAGGATGAACTGCTTGTCCAATCCACTGTCTTTCTTCTTACTGTTTGGCAGACTCGGAACAATTGGTTATTCAACAATACCAAATTTTGCCCTCAGTAGTTCCTATTTTTTTTTCATCGTATTTGGAAAAATTGGAAACACCAATGGTTTCCCACAATCATCAATTCCTCGAGTCACCAACACCTTCTCACCACTGATAAAATGGACTTGATTCACCATTTCCTTGCCACAGTCGTTACTGACTCTCAGTCAAACCAATCGTCCATTACACCCTATGAATCAGACTTGTTCTCCTCATATGGTCCTTTCACCGAGTTAGCCACAACCAGGATACAACTTATTCATGTTCAAATCCAAACAACCAGGTATCACCCTCTTAATTCTAAGTCCCTAAAGCTCAGACCCATTCCCCACCACCAGAATCCAGATACATTATTGTTACTTATGATGTCGGCTTCTTTGCCTCATCACAACAAGGCGCTATTGGTGTTTCTGTAGTCAATCTCCAAGGTGAGATTATTGCTCATGTGGCATGCCTCAATGAAGGAAAGGTAACAGACAGTACGATGGTTCAATGCCATGCAGTTGAGGCGGCTCTGCTTCCCATTTAAGTACGGAAGTAGAGAACAAGTTTCTTGTTGGGCGACTCTGGACAGCTTATTTCCTGTATGTATGATGATTTGCAGCACCCTCGTGTGGACATGAACTGGGTATGGCGTCCCCTCATCACCAACATCCGACGATTACTTACTATTCATCCCCTTTGGTTTTGTAATTTTATCAGTAAAGAGCTCAATTATGAGGCTCACAAACTAGCCACTATGGCAGGACATCAGTAATGAAACCGATATTCTTAATATTTATAGGCAATATGCTTTTATCAAAAAAAAAAATTCAAATAAATTTACACATGCTAAATGGATTAGATGCACACACAATATCTGAGATTAATTTAGTAATATGATTAACAACTTTCATAAGAGAATAGGAAATTCAAACTTATAGCTTAATGTTTTGGAACCACATAATAAATGGAACCTTCATAGATATTAGAATTACACCACATTGACAAGAAATGGATTGGTGAGGTGCACTAGTGATTTGCTTTCAATTCATCCACGCGTTATGTGTGAACGATCAAATTTAGTTAAGTCAATTGTACAACTTAGGGAGTCAATTCATGAATCGTATGTTATTATAAGTTTTGTTAACTTTGTTTAATCTAATGGGATATGTACTGTGTTGTGTGAGCAATAAATAATGCTTAGCCTAGTAGAGTAAGAAAATCTGAAAATTTGGGTCATCATCGAAAGTCCGAGAATTATCCACAAAAGATATACAGTCCAAATTGAATGCAATTACAGAAAGTAAGTCTGTGCCCAATGCAACTAGGAAAAACACTTTTTACAAAGAAGGATCTCCAGAGCATACAACTGTCGCATAACGACGCCCTGGTGGTGACAATTTCCCTAGCAGACTGGGAGATAAGAAGGTCCCTGGTTGATACCGGTAGCTCAATGAACGTCCCTTTCCTCTGTACGCTCCACAACATGCAGCTAGATGAAGCAACATTGAGTACTGATGATCATCCAGTGATCGACTTCAGTGGCAAAAACGGTTCCTAGTGGGAAGGATATAGCTGATAGTAACTGCGGGAGAACAACCAACTCATAAACCATGTTTCAAGATTTCATAATAATTGACACACCTTTGGCATACAATGAAGTTCTAGGAAGAGCCTTAATACACAAGATGGGAGTAGCGATTTCCACCCTGCACCAGTAAGAGGGGATCAGTCGACAGCCAGATAATGCCAATACATAACAACTTTGCCACCCAATCATCCTCAACAAGCCGTAAATCCAACGGCCAAGACTACCTTTTGTTCAACCTGAAGCGTCGAGGAAGAACTGTTGGCATCAGGTGACTAGGCACTAGTAAGCCCTCAAGGCCGACACAATGCCGAACAACCAAAGGAATAGACCGTTACAGCCTACCTCGATAGCCCTCAGAACAGCAAAGCCATTCAGATCAGTTCCCGCCTGAGCAAGGTAGTGACAAAGGAACTTACAGAGCTGCTACTGCACAACCAGAACATCTTCGCCTGGACCATGCGCGATATGGTAAGGATTGACCCATCGATAATAACTCATCGCCTCGAAGTTGACCCCTAAAAAAAATCGTCAGGCAAAAGAAAAAGTTGGTGGCGCCCGATCATAAACGAGGAAGTACAACGTTTACTCGACGCAGACATGATCAAGGAAGGGCGATACCCCGACTGGCTGGCAAACACCGTTCTGGTAAAAAACAAGGGAAGTGGAGAGTGTGCATAGACAACATTGACCTCAACAAAGCTTGCCCAAAGGACAACTTTCCATTCCCCCACATAGATTAGATCGTAGACGCCACTACGGGACATGACCTACTTAGCTTTATGGATGCCTATTCAGGCTACAATCAAATATTGATGCATCCCCCAGATCAAAAGAAAACGTCTTTCATGACTGAAAAAGGAATATACTGCTATAACGATTGGTCAACCGAATGTTCAAAGAACAGATCGGTAGAAATATGGAAGTATACATCGACGACATGCTGGTCAAAAGCCTTCGTAACCACGACCACGTACGAGATCTTTCCGAAGCATTTGACCAACTCAGGAAATACCCAATGAAACTCAAACCACAAAAGTGCACATTCGGAGTCAAGTCTGGGAAATTCTTAGGTTATATAGTAAACAAATGGGTAATCGAGGCCGATCCTAAACATATTTAGTCCCTTCTTGATATGAAATCCCTGACTAATATCAGAGACATTCATAGACTGACTGGGAGGGTAGCAATAGTCAACAGATTTATATCAAAGTCATCCGACAAATGCCTCCCATTCTTCAAGATACTAAGAGGGAGCAATGGGTTTTCATGGAATGACGAATGCAGATAAGCCTTTCAGAGCATACATGGGGAGTCCAGAACTACTCTCAAAGCCTGCAATAGGTGAAACACTATACTTGTACCTATCTGTTTCAAAACATGCTTTCAGTTCGGTCTTCGTACGAAATGACAAATGAACCACACTACCCTAGAAAAACCTTTGTGGAGGTGGAAGCACACTACCCGGGCTTGGAGAAGTTGGCTTTGGCGCTGGTCGTATCCTCTAGAAAACTGAGGCCCTATTTTCATGCCCACTTTATAACGGTCCTAACCAAACATCCACTCCTTTCGGTATTACATAAACCCGGGCTATCTGGCAGGATGGTGAAGTGGTCGGTTGAACTCGGGCAGTTTGACATAAACTACGCACCAAGAACCGCCATCAAAGCCCAGACATTTACACATTTCATCGTTGAATTTACGGGGAGAAAAGAGCCGAAGATAGACTACCAACTCTCAAAATTAGATCTCCAAATATGGACCCTGTGCTGCGATGGATCCTCGAATGATAAGGCAAGCGGGGCAGGGATCACACTCCGCTCCCCCAGTTGTTTCACCCTAAAAAAGGTAGTCAGGTTCTGCTTCCTTGCTTCAAATAATGAGGCCGAATACTAAGCACTCCTGTCAGGCCTAAAGCTAGCTTTAAGGATCGGCATAGATCGCCTAATAGTGTATAGCGACTCAAAATTGATAGTCAACCAGGTCAAAAAAGATTTCAATAGTAAAGACCCCCTCATGATAACCTACCGCGACAAGGTACTTATCATAATGGGCAGATTAAAAAACTATCAGCTCACACAGTGCCCCCGAGACAATAACCAAAGAGCTGACAAGCTAGCAAAAGTAGCCTCGGCCTCCAAGGAAGTCTTCAGTGGCCTCATTGAATATCAAGAGAAAGCAAGCCTTGAGGAGAAAGAATAAATAGATATCTGCACATCGGAAGCACAACCAAATTGGATGACTCTGATACTATAATATATAGCGACCGGAGCCCTACCAACCGAGAAGGTCGAAGCACGAAGACTTAAAAATAGGGCCACAATGTACACTCTCCTGAATGGAAAATTATACAAGAGATCGATAACATGGCCCTTGCTTCGATGCCTATCGCCTTCAGAGGAAAGCCAAGTCTTGGGGGCCATCTACAGCGGAATATGCGAAAATCACCCCGACGGGAGAACCTCGCCCATAAGGCCATGACTCTAGGATATTACTGGTCAACCATGCAACGAGACACCAAAGACACCATCCGCAAGTACGACAAATGCCAGAGGTTCACGCCACACACCCATATGCCAGCACAACCGCTAACCCCAATGACTAGTCTATGGTCATTCGCACGATGGGGAATAGACATCGTGGGGCTGCTTTCGATGTCGGCTGGAAAAAATTCCTCCTTTTCGCCGTCGACTACTGCACCAAGTGGGTCGAGGTTGAGCCCCTATCCAGAATAGGGCAGGTCCAGATCAAAAAATTCATATGGGTCACCATCGTTTGTAGATTTGGCATCCTCAGAGAATTGGTCAGCGACAACGGAACCCAGTTTGAAGGTAGCAAGGTTAACTAACTGTGCAAAAGTTTGGGAGTCAAGCACCACTTCTCCTCACTAGGACACCCCCAGGCCAACGACCAAGCAAAAGTTACCACAGGACAATCCTAGAAGCCATCAAAAGAAAACTTGATGCAGCCAAAGGAAAATGGGTTCCAGAGCTACCAGGAATGCTCTGGGCATATCGAACAACTAAAAGAATCTGTAGCGAATAGACACCTTTCACCCTAGCATACAGGTCAAAAGCTATGGTTCCGGTGGAACTTGAGGTGTCAACCTTCCGGATGGAAGAGTTCAGACCAGACGGCAACGATGAAGCCTTGCGAGTGGGATTAGACCTCCTCGATGAAAAACGGGATCTAGTATCCGCCAAGATAGCCACCTACCAGCAACGGATGGAGCAATACTACAACAATAAGGTCAAGCCGCGGGAATTCAAGGTGGGAGACTGGGTACTCAGAAAAACCCAAGAAAACATCAAAAAAGTCGTAGTGGGAAAGCTAAATCCGAATTGGGAAGGACCTTATAGAGTTGCCAAAGTCAACAGACCGGGAACATACTAGCTGGAAGACGCCGACGGTGATGGGCTTAAACGACCATAGAATATCGAGCATCTAAAAAAATATTATCAATAAAATATTTTTTTACCAAAATTTCTACTGTTGTCCATTATAACCCTCCACCAGCCCGGCTAGATCAGACTCGAATATCAGCCCAAAGCCTAATCCGCTTCGCACGGATCATGACGACAAAAAAAGAGGGAGTCTAATCAGCGTTGGTTCGCTGACAATGACGACTCGCCAAGGGATCATTGCTCTCAATACGGACAATGATCGCCGAACTTGCCATGTAAGCTCAGTCAGTTCGCGACTGATGACGACGGCTTCTGGTGCCCAAAGCCTAATCTGCTTCGTGTGTATCACAATGGCGGAAGAGGTATGAGTCTAGTCAGCGCTGGTCCGCTGATGATGATGACTCGCTAAGGGATCATTGTTTTCAATATAGACAATGATCACCAAACTTTCCAGGTAAGCTCAGTTAATTCGCGACTGATGTCGACGGCTTCTGGTGCCCAAAGCCTAATCTGCTTCGCGCGGATCACTACGGCGGAGGAAGCACTACACCAAAATTACCTATTAATAGCAATTGACAATAGCGGTTTTAACTTTTATGCTATAAAAACCCAAATTCACAGTTAAAAAGCTATCTAAATTCAGGCGGGTCTTTTGGCGCTTAACCAAAAATTTCGCTCAGCATATATGCATCACTCTCCTCCCTCGCTCTCGCCCAAATACTCATTTCATACCAAAAGAGATCGAGAAAGAGAGAGATCGAGAGACCCAATGAGAGAGAGATCGAGAGACAGCTCCAGCAAGTCGTTCGTCAAATAACCTTCGATCGATGTGAACCGCGCTGGTTTGGCAAACCTGTACCAAGGGGCATAGTCATTGCTGACCTTCAAAGGCCAAAAGATCCAAGGTTTTGAGAACCTTGTCGCTAAGCTCGAGTCTCCCCTTCCAATAGTGTAATCACAACATCACTATTGATTGGCAGCCATCCTGCCCTGCAGGTGGAGAATCTTCAACTTTATGGTGAACAACATGCTCTCAAGTTCTCTCAGGTATTTCTTCAAATATCTTAGATCCTATTATTATTTAACCCTAATTGCTCTTTATATTTAATATCTTTAATTGAAGTTGTTATGTGATTTAGGGTTTGAGTGTGCAGAGTTTTATTAAGCGTGCTTGATATTTCCCAGATCTTATACTGGATTTGAATTTAAAATTGATAATATTGGTTCATTATGATTTATTGTTGGCTTCTAGATACCAATTGGTCAAATTATAGTAGTCTTGTAATTCTTTGAGGGCTTTAAAAGACCTAGAAATTCTGCCTATTGAAGTCAAAAATAGAGTTAGGAGCTGAATTACATTAGAGTTCATTGTATATTGGATAAATTATTAAGGGTTTTATTTAAACAAGATTTTATGAGAAGGTAATTAGCTCTAGGAGCTTTATGTATTGCTAGGAGCTTTATGTTGAGAAGGTAATTAGCTCTAGGATTTTTCTGCCCGAGGCATATTAAGCTTTGTCGCATTTGGTGTTAGAAATGCATATTGATTGATTCAATTCCTTGTTGGCTGAAACTGTAATGGAACAACTCTCATCCAAAATGGCTTATGTAGATTCTCCTCTATACCCTATGTATTATCATGTTGTTATTATGTTAGATTGCATGTATTAAGCATTTAAAGATAGGTCAACCAAATGGAACTATATGCAAAAACGTGGATGTCTACATCAAGGTTTTAGCATTTATGCAATTGTGACTTTTGCCCTATGAATCCTATGATTCTGGAGGAAATTTACGTCCCCTGAGTTGTTGTGTTGAATATAATTTAATGTTACATTTTCAGAGACACTACTAACTTGGCTCGTCTTATCATTTAGAAAATGCTATCCACTAGGATAAGAGTGGTAATTAGCTACTTGTAAACCTTTTTATTCCATTCACCCTTTAAGCTTTAAGAATTTTTATTAGTTGACTCATGTTACCTTTTGGGTATTTTTTTTAGATTTTCCAAGTTATTATTTCGTGTCTGAATTTTTATCGGAAAAATGTGAGAAAACTTCATCATCCACAAACCAACAAAAATGAAGGATGCTAAAAGGTAGGGACACCACTCAGGATACAAAATGTTTATCACTTAACTTGATCACAATACGTTTTATGCCATAGATCTACATTACATTTTTTTTTTTTTTTTTGTTTTCATCAGTTTCATCAATTTTTAGTTTTTTGTGTGTGCATGTGTCTTTCAGTTGGTAGAAAGATTTGAATCGAATGAGTCTTTCTTGAATGATACATTAATTCAATGAAACCCTCCCTATATTTCCCTGGCAGGGTAGGTTTAGCAATTCTTGCAAATGGCTATATGGTCAGGGATGATGGATCATACATGGTGTGAAGTTTGTTGCATCGAGGTAGCTTGAGTGTGACCTTAATACGAAATTCTCTCTATATTTAATAATGTTTGTGCTATTGGGGATCGAGTTCTCTAGTTTTTTGTTCTCTATGTGATTGGTTTTTGGTTGATTAAAAGAATAGTGGGGAATTTTTTTTCTTGCTTAGTCAGTTGGTCCCAAGATCTTCAAACCTTTGCTCTTATTTCTCTTGATTTCTCTTTTCTTATTTAAAAATATAAGTCAATTGGTGTTCTGATTATTTGAGTATGGGTGCTCTTGTCTACCTCTGAGACAAATTAAGAGAGGTAAGTAGCTTTGTTAATTTCAGCAGTGCATTTTGGTATTTTAATAGTCTAGATATTTTTACTTTCTTGATTGAAACTTTATGTCTAATTTTAAGGCTTTGATCAATTCTATCTATGTACGCAGACTGAAGCAAGGGGTTTCAGGATAGTTTCAAGAAAGTACATGGGACGTGATGGAGTAAGTGATTGTTGATGAACTTATGATGTTTGAGCCCTCGAGGTTAGTTTTATCATTGACGAAGGAGTTGAGACAGTAAAATATACGCAAGCTTGGATCACTTTAACTTTCTCATTATGTCTTCGTTTCCTTTTTCCTTTCTTCAATTAGGTGCATCTGATGGGTGGAGACATCAGAATAGTAGATAAGGAGCCCGGAGAAAGAGGAACTTGTTTCAGATTCAATGTGTTTTTTCATGCATGTGAGACCACCTCTACTGTTGTCACTGAAAGAGAAGATATAAATTCTGAAATTGCTACCAGAGTTTGGGGCTGCAGCAACAATTCAGTGTTATAGAGCTAATCCAGTAGCACATATTGGAGAACCTTCTGGAAATTCAAGCCCTCTGACTCCTAAGAGTTTGATACCTCAATAACACCATGAAATTCAGATAGGCCCAAGTGGTGATAAACCTTTACTGGGGAAGAAAGTGTTGCTTGTGGACGATGATCTAACCTTACGTTTGTTGGGTGAGAAAGTCCTTGACAAACTTGGTGCAACTACTATAGCTTTAGCGGATGGGACAGAAGCTGTGGGAGAGGTTTCTTCAGCTTTGACTAAAATGAAAGGCGGGCCTTCAGAGGTTTTTCCTTATGCTTATGTTCTCTTTGATTGTGAGGTAACGCTTCCTAACCAAAGCATCATCTTCAGTAATGCCATTCAAACGTTGGGTTTTTATTTTTTTATTTATTAATGTTTATTCAAGGTTCCATTGTTTCTTCTTAGATGGAATTCATGAGTGGGTATGAAGCAACAAAGCTAATAAGGACTGAGGAACAAGCCTACGGAATTCACATCCCAATCGTAGCATTGACTGCTCATGTGGGTATGGAAGCAGAAGAAAAGACTAAAGCCGCTGGAATGGATTATCATCTGACAAAGCCACTCACAGTGCAGAAGATGTTGGCTGCTATGAGTTATATTGATAACAAGAAAAACCAACCTGAAATTTGTTCTGCGTGATAGTAGGAGATGTCAATTGGACTTGTGTGTGTTTTGTTCTATAAATAAAAATGTTATCATATAAATGACAATGAAAGCCATCTGATGTGAAGTGTATGCTTAAAGCTGAAATATGTTTGAACTTCTTTGCTCCATGTGCGTAGCTATATATGTGGTGTTGTGTTTTTTCTCTTGCAGGTTTATGCTTCCATATATTGTCTTTTTTATAACTTTAATCCAAGTGTTATGGTGACTACTTTAGAAACTGTGTTTCTGGTATTGCTATATATTAAGTTAGATTGTTTGTTATATTGTGCCTGCAATTTAGAAAAACTTTCCATTCTTAGCTTTATTTTATTTTTCTTTGTTGATAATTTTCATCATTTTGATTCATGTTTGAGATTGCAAAAGTTTGGGTGAAGCAATTGACTTGTTAGAGAGGCTACACAGATCAGATGGTTCAAGATGCAAATTCAATTATATGTACAAAAAGTTAAAAAAAAAAAAAAAAAAAAAAAAAAAAAAAAAATTTCCTATGTATACTCTACCATAGCGTTTTTGAAACGCTATGATAGAGCCTTTTATAGCGTTTTTGAAACGCTATGGTAGACTCTATCATAGCGTTTCAGAAACGCTATAAAAGGCTCTACCATAGCGTTTTTAAAACGCTATAAAAACTACTTACTATAGCGGTTTTAAAACGCTATAATAGACTCAGGGTCTATTATAGCGGTGGCAAACATAGCGTTTATTAACGCTATGGAAGTCTAGTCAGCGTTGATTCGCTGATGACGATGGCTCGCAAAGGGATCATTGCTCTCAATACATACAATGATTGCCGAACTTGCAAGGTAAGCTCAGTTAGTTCGTTTCTGATGACGACGGCTTCTGGTGCCCAAGGCCTATCGGCTTCGAGCGGATCACGAAGGCGAAAGAAGTGGGAGTTTAGTCAGTGCTGGTTCGTTGATGATGATAACTCACCAAGGGATCATTGCTCTCAATACAGACAATGATCGTCGAACTTGACAGGTAAGCTCAGTCAGTTCACGACTGATGAGGACGACTTCTGGTGCCCAAACCATAATCCGCTTTATAAAGGAATAAAGAGCAGAAGGCAGTACTAGTCCGCCAACACGTAATGAGTCGCTACTGGAGAAGCATGGTCAACCCCTAACCAATAGCGGTCTCTGTTGGTTAAACACTAACCTGCAACAGAACAACCTAAAGCAACAATGTATTTTATATGACAAGTACAAGCATTCCACCTGGCGATCAAAAAATTATACGAAGCGATTAAAGTAAATATGACAATATGAGACAAAAACATGACTTTCATTAAAAAACATGTCATTTATTTTTATCCAATAAAGGATGTTACAATCATTCTAAGGAGATGCATCCTCCTCACCAGTAAGCCTCGCGGATCCCTCCCCTCGATTGATCGGTCCGAAAGTAGCCTTCGTGTAGCGAGCAGTATCTTGAACCCGCTCGGCACCATTTGAGCGGGAGGCATTAAAAAATGAGTAAAGAAACGCTAGACATTGTCTGGCGCTGAAAGTCGGAACCCAGACTTGAACATGCCTCTGTGCAAGCCTATGAACCCTTGAGGAGGCACACTCGAACTCGAAACTCCAAATGCAGGAATGATTTGCAAATCTTTTGGGTGGCGGTACAAAATACGAAACCTGATCAACTCATTTTTGTCGACCAAACTATCTTCAAAGAAGTTAATACAAGCAAGTGATAACGGGTTTTTATGAGAAGATTCAATAGTGTCAGCCATTGGAAGATGGAACAAATACTACGTTTCAAAAAGACAGCGCGAATAACAATGAAGGAATCCCCGTAAAGACGGTGAAAATTTATAGGGAAGGCAAACTGCACTTTCCCTCCTAGAGTAGTCGCACACCCATTAATGTCATACGCTGCTCGAGACGAACGCCTCGAGTCCATTCATCGCGACTGTACAGTAGTCTTTACAAATAGTCAATGGACCGACTTAACGCCCCATTAACTCGGCGGGGAGTAGCTGATGGTACATAAAAATGGTCACACCACTGAGCCGTACACGTGTCGTGATAATCTGGAGAAAATACGGGCCCCAGCATCATCCCAACACTGATTAGGCCCAAGCGGTTCTAAGCCAGCTCAATTCAGTCCGCCAAGCGGACCCAGACTCTCACAACACACTAGTCCCACATGTCTCACAACTATTCTCAATACCTTTAAGCCCTCCATAGGCAAGTATCTCGAGGATCTGCTTCAAACAGGCAACTATAGCTGCTATTTGCTCCAACCTAGGAAGCAAACACCAAAGTATCTTCGACACATGGAAACTCCCTTCTACAGAATGCTCTTGGATTGGGAACTATCTCTCGCGTATCTAGGAGTGTGGAGCTAATAGGAAACTTTCCTCCTACAACACGAATCCTAATTAAGGAGGGATCTCCACGAAGATCTCCTCCCTAATCTATGCCTACGATGGCCTGGTTAAACCAGGACTCCTTTCACTATAAATAAGACATGAGGTTGGTAAGCTAAGGTACGCTACAAATTCCCTATTACAGCATTACACCTTCCTCAGAGCCCTGTCTGAATTTAGCATCGGAGTGCCATCGGCCACCACAATAGTGGTCTGTGGCTCACGTGTGCTAATTGTGCAGGTCAACAACTCAGCAGGAACCAGTTCGAAGCAGGGAGCGAAAAACGACTGCATCAGTCACCAAGAGAGGAATTGAAATTCATTCTAGTAAAATCAAAGCAATCATTGACATGATGTCACCATCAGTTAAAAGGCTAGCCATCTATTCTGATTCTCAGCTTATAACTAGTCAAACATTTGATGAATACATGGCAAAACACCCAAGGAAGATCCTCTAATCAAACAGTTTCCAATTTTCACAATCCATGTGATGAAAAACTCTCATATAAATACATTGGAACACCAACAACCTCAGAAAGTACTATGTGTGACTCATCCAGTACATCACGTCATTTGCAGTAGAAGATTGTGAATGCAAATCATCTTATTTTCAGCAGACTACATTTCAAAAGTTCGTACCTATTGGAGATGCAATACAAGTCATGTTTTAATTTACCTTCATATGTCGCACTCTACTTTTCTTTCTTCGGGCGAGAAATGCAAAAGTCTTCTTAAGGAAAAAATGGATTATACTTGTCTTTCTTCAAATGGAAAACTACTTCTCTTCAGCAGATGGGAGTATGTGGCAGAATACAACCCAAAGTTGAGTTCTCACTCAAATTTCTACCAAGATTCCTATTTGGCAGAAAGGTTAATGGTAGATCACAACTCAAAATTAGTCCTTCATATACAACAACGTATGTACAACTATTCTTCCGTATAAGGCGAACGATACAACACCTCTACTTAAAAGCGTAGAATAGTGCACCTATCCTCATGAGGCGAAATGTTCACACATCTCCTCAGCAGGCAAAAGGTAACCCTTCATTAGTAGGTGCATGGTATTAACATCTCCTTAGTAGGTGAAGGGCTACATACCACTCCTTAGCAGATGAAAATATGCATTCCCTCCTCGACCAAGGGCACCTCATCTTTTCAATAGGTGAAAGGTATCAATTTGTAAAAGAAGACTTCTATTCTTGACAGGAGTCTTCATTGAAAATACATCTATTTTGTTTTAAAAAAAAAGTTAGCCTAAAAGCAAAGAGATGGGGGGCAATTGTGGGAGCTAAAAATAATTCTTAGTCCAGCAGGTAAGAAAGTCTGAATATATGGGTCATCCACGAGAAGTCCGGGAATTATCCACGAAAGATATTTGACCCAAACTGGATACAAATAAAGAACACCTACATATTGCCCAATGAAACTTGGAATAACACTCTTTTCTTAGCAGAGGAATAATGTTCAGCGTCAACACCATGCTCAGTTGAGCACAAAAACTTGCAAGAGATGCCTCTCTATCGAAAGTTACCCGACCTCATCTACTTGACTCGTCAAATGAGTTAGTGAGCCATGTGGCACAACACCACTAACCCACTAATTTCCCATTATACGAGAAGTTACAGCCTTCAACGACTCTCGACCTACCATGTTTCTCACTCATCTGCGAGCAGATGACTCATGTCGCCTCTATAAATAACCAAACAAAAAGTCATTCCAGGTAATTCCTTTTTGAATCCAAATTCTCTCTAAGAACATAAAGGAACAAAACACTTTCTCATTAATATTATTCTAACTTTGGCACCAAAGTCCTCGTGGCAAACACCACACCGGTGTCAAGATCTTATGGACAATAAATAGGTGACAAATCCATAAGAAAAAAGGTAACAAACCCACAAGTGTGTTAAATAATTTACCTATAAATAGGTGACAAATCCATAAGAAAAAGGGGTGAGTACTTGGAGATCTAAAAATGTTTGAGCAGTGGATGCATTGCATGTGAATAACCTTTAGGTTCACCAACATACTTTGGATTAATCCTAAATCTATACAGTCTATTTTCAGAAAATGGAAGAGAAAGTTGGTAATGATGGCCATCCAGGATTTTCTTCTTTTACAGTCCTCTTAGATTTTAAGCTCCAACCAGAACTAGAAGTACTATGACAAGCAAGGGAATACTAGTTTCTTCAAGACTTGTTTCAATGGATCAATGCTTTCTTAGGTTCTTTTTCTTCTTCTTGGAGATTCATTACATTGAAAACCTTAATTAGAAAACAAATGCACTATGGATATTAATTGTAGATATATTGGGTGTCAGATATTGATTATTTATGTTGTTAGATTATTTATCACATTTTATTATAGAGAAGAAGTAATAAACATCAAGTCAAAAAGAAAGAAGGCAAGCTCTATTTAACACCACCAAAAGTACTGTTCCACACCACCATTCAGATTTTTCTTCTTCTTTTACCTACTAATCCACATCACCCAAAAAAATGTTTTTGGAAAAACCGTAACGATGAATGCGAGAAGAGAACCATCATCCTCCACTATTTTCTTTGTGTTTTCTCTTCACTTCTCTGAAGATTAACAGACAATGGAGCAACACCACCCCGCTCCCCGTCACTGCTGGCCTCCCATCTTCTCCTTTCTTGCAAAACAGCCTAGCTATCACTCATTGAAAACATAAAAGCAGGGTAACTTTCGACCAATTGATACGCTCAATTGAGACCGATTCTCAAGCTCATCAAAACATAAAAGTTCTAGTACTCTGAGTTACCTAATAAACACAATTTGAATCAATTGAAAATCTTTCGAAATGAGCAAGTTACGGTCATTTTACTAAAGCAACACATTCTATCCCGAAAAGAAAACGGGGATAGTGTCCCTGATTTTCGGCCAACTTATACTCTTGATTGAAATTGATTTTCAAGCTCATCAAAACATGAAAAATGTAGTAATCTACGTATCTAATAAACACAATTTGAATCACTTGAAAATGTTTTGAAATGAGTAAGTTATGATCATTTTACTAAAGTCATGCAAATCTGTCCTGTAATGAAAATGGGGTATTATCCCTAACTTTCAGCCAACTTATAATCTCTATTGAGGCTGATTCTCAAGCTCATCAAAACATAAATATTGTAGTAATCTAAGTTATCTAATGAATACCATTTGAATCACTTGAAAATGTTTTGAAATGAGAAGGTTATGGTCATTTTACAACAAGCACTCAAACAGTCCAGAAAAAAATGTCTGTTTTCACCCATTCGCATTGGAAAATGCGAGTGGGAGTCTCACATTCTCAAAGGTCCGTGCGAGTGCAAGTGAAAGTCTCACATTCACATAGATCTGGGCAAATTGGAGACTTTAATTTGCATAGGTCTAGGCGAATTTGAGATTCATCCTCGCATTGCCCAATGCAAATGGGTAAAAACAATTTTTTTTCCTGGACAGTTTGAGTGTTTGTCGTAAAATGGCGATAACTTTATCATTTCAAAATATTTTCAAGTGATTCAACTTGTATTCATTAGAAACCTGAGAGTACTACAATTTTGGTGTGATTATCTTGAGAATCGGCCTCAATAGAGAGTACAAGTTGGCCAAAGTTAGGGACACTACCCTGTTTTCATTGCAAGACAGATTTGCGCGGCTTTAGTAAAATGACCATAACTGACTGGCTCACAAAATATTTTCAAGTGGTTCAAATTCTTTTTATTAGATAACTCAGAGTATTACATTTCTCATGTTTTGATGAGCTTGTGAATCGGTCTAAAAAAAGTATAAGTTAGCTGAAAGTTAGGGACACTACCCCATTTTCATTGTGAGACAAATTTGCGCGACTTTAATAAAATGACCATAACTTGCTCATTTCATAACATTTTCAACTGATTCAAATTGTGTTTATTAGGTAACTCAGAGTACTACAATTTTTTTATTTTTATGAGCATGATAATCGGTCTAAATTGAGCGTATCAATTGGCCAAAATTAGGGACAATACCTTTTTTTTATAGCTTTGAGTGAGTTTAGTAAAATGACCATAAGTTGCTCAATTCACAAGGTTTTTAATTCATTCAAATTGTGTTTATTATATGACTAAAAGTAGTAAAATTTACATGATTTGATAAACTTGAGAATTGGTATCAATTGAGTGTTTAAATTAAATCAAAGTTATGGATAGTGCCATGTTTTTAGGGACAAAGAGGGTGAGAGAGGTGGCGGGGGTGGTGGTGGTGCTTGATGGAGAAAAGAGGGAGAAAGGTGGCGATGGCGGAAGGGAAAGAGGTGGTGATAGTGACGGGGTGGTGGTGATGGTGGCGGGGTGATGGTGGTGTTTGATGGAGAAGAGAGGGAGAGCGGCGAAGAAGAGGAAGAGGGGAGAATTTTAAAATTTGGGTTTTTATTGGTGGTGTAGAAGAGAGATGGTGGTGTGGAAAATAAAGGGGGTGGTGTGAGAGAAAAAATTGGAATGGTGGTGTGGGAAAGAAAAAATTCACATCAGGTTGAGATTTCAATCAACAAGCCAAAATCTAAGTCATCAAACTATTCGTCAATTTGTGAAAATAATCACCTTCATGATTATACACATGATTTTATACTGACATATATACAACACTCGGAAAGAACTCATATCATACTCTAAACCAATGTCCTTGGGAACAACCCATTGTGTTACGCTAAACCACCCTAAAACAATGACTTAGTTTTCCCATCTAAGCAAACACACCAAATCTCAAAGCATCCCCAAAGAAAATGCATAACATCGATTGAGACGGTTCGAATGAATCATACAACTTAACAATGCACCACCATTCTTCATCCCGAATGCTCAATTATGATGAAAATATGCAAGTGTTCAACCACATTAATATCATCATATCAATATCACAACATTATTGTTTCCTTGGTAGCTTGATGGCCATATCCCCCTGTCACCCGCCCACCCAAGGTGTTACAATATTAAACATGTGCTCAACAACACCAATAACAGTCTTCCCTTAGTAGCTTGTCGGCCATATCTCCCCCGCTGCCCGCCCACCCAAGGGTGTTACATCAATATACAACAGAAAAATAATTATCATAACTATTCTCAAATACATGCCATGAATGCTTAATTATGCAATCACTCATAGATCAACAACCAATACCCTTAAACAACATGCAAACACAAATAAGGGAAAAAGATACAAAATCGGAACTTTTTAAGGCCATACTCACCTGAATCAAGCTCCCCCAACACCTTGGAACCGCGGATCGAAGCTCACCTGCACATCAAAGCTCAAAACCGTCACTGGCGAGCCTCAATGTCCATGTTTTACTCTGATTTTGAGCAGGAAACCGAAGGTGGAGGAAGAGGGAATGAAAATGAAGAAAAACGGAGAAGAAATGGGGAGATTTGGTGGAGGAACAATGGTGAATGGCCTAAAATTTGGTCAGAGACGAAGGAGAGCAGCTCTGCTGCTCGTGAAGAAGAAGAAAAACATGTTTTTTTATAGGTGGGTGGCTATTTGCCCCCACTGAATTTCTAAGGGCACCCGCCCAAAAAATCTACAAAAATTTTAAAAAAATCAAATTTTTTTTCTAAAAATCATTAAAATACCAAAAACTTTAAAAATCTTTGTTTTAATCCAAAAACTCTAAAATTAAGCTAATCAAACAGCCGAAAAACTACAAGTGTTACATCATACACACCTCAAAAGAAATTTTGTCCTCGAGATTAAACTTGACATAGATGACTGCAAGACAATAAATCTATCTACCAACGCCATACACACCTCAAAAGGATGGATGTTATAAACCAACATTTTCTAAAATCTCAAGAAAATATTCTAAAATAGAACTAAACCACACATTGGAAACATCACACCACCATGACCAACCTATACAACACGCCAAAACTCAAAGCATAGATAGGGTGACATCCAAAAACATTAGAATACCAAGTGTTTCTCAAAATGCACTACATCCTTGTAAACTGCAAATGCATATACAAACACGATAACTTAGGTTGTAAATTTCACACTATCATAAATATCCTACTAGAGATGCAATATACTAGTACCACAAACCTACACATATAAATCATAGCACATCCATCACTAATCTCACACTAACAATAATAGCCTAAGCATATCACAACTTCTAGCAAACATCTCAACTACTCACAGACAGAGTAACATACATGAAAGAAACTGAAATTTTATCAGCAATGCCCTATGCGAAATGCAACATCAAATAAGGTATATGCATGAAAGAAACTCAAATGTTCTCAAAAATTGCAACGCAACTCAAAAATCCTACAATTATTTTCAAAAGAGAAACATAACATTCATACGAAAATCCAATAAAATGGCTAACTCACCATCTTTAAAGACGAGCATCGACAACTTAGCTCCACTTTCAACATCAGCACCAACAACAACACTACTTGCACCCAAGTAGGGATACACCCATTTGCCACAAAACAAGCAAATGGGTAAGCATTAGCTGGTATGAGCAAACCACAAATATATAACAGTGCAACACAACGATAAGATGCCATGATGATGCTATAAAATATAGTGTATATATCAGTGGTAAACCTACATGCAACTAATGCATGAGATGCAAGATGAAATGGGAGAAATTCATATCAGGTTGAGATTTAAATCAACACGTCATAATCCAAGTCATCAAACTATTAGTCAATTTGTGAAAATAATCATCTTCATGACTATATACACATGCTTCTATACCGACATATATACAACAGTTGGAAAGAACTCATATTGTACACTAAACTAATGTTCTTTGGAACAACCCATTGCGCTAGGCTAAATCATCCTAAAGCAATGGCTTAATTTTTCCATCTAAGTGAACACACCATATCTCAAAGCATCTATCTCCAAAGAAAATGTGTAACATCGACTGAGACAATTCAAAGGAATCATAAAACTTAACAATGCACCACCATTCTTCATCCTGAATGATCAATTATGATGTAAATATGCAAGTGTTCAATAACATTAATATCATCATATCAATATCACAAAAATATTGTTTCCTTAGTAGCTTGCTGGCCATACCCCCTCGCTGCCCACTCACCCAAGGTGTTACAATATAAATCATGTGCTCAACAGCACCAACAACATGAAAACAAAAATAAGGGAAGAAGATACAAAATCAGAAAATTGTAAGGCCATACTCACCTTAATCAAGCTCCCCCAACACCTCAGAACCACATATCAAAGCTCACCCGTACATCACAATTCAAAATTGTCACTGGTGAGCCTCAATCTCCATGTCTTACTCTGATTTTGAGCAGGAAATTGAAAGAGAAGGAAGAGGGAATGAAAATGAAGAAAAACGAAAAAGAAATGGGAAGATTTGGTGGAGGAATGGCGGGGAATGGTATGAAATTTGGTCGGTGGTGAAGGAGAGCAGCTCTGCTGCTCATGAGGAAGAAGAAAAGCTTGTTTTTATAGGTGGGTGGCTACTTGCCCCGACTTGATTTGTAAGGGCACCAGCCCAAAAAAATCTAGAAAATTTTCTAAAAATCATTTAAATTCTAAGAACTTTTAAAATCATTGTTTAATCCAAAAACTCTATAATTAAGCAAATGAAACAACAAAAAAACTACGGGTGTTATAGAATGGGTTCTAAGTTGTGGGAGTTTTCACTAATAATAATAATAATAATAATAATAATAATAATAATAATAATAATAATAATAATAATAATAATAATAATAATAATAATAATAATAATAATAATAATAATAATAATAATGATAATAATAATAATAATAATTGAAGATACACCAAAACGATATCTCTTCTACATCGTACACGAGTTATGAAGATCTCGAGAAATAATAGGACCAAACGTCAGCCCAACACTGATCCGGCCCAAGCAGTTCTAAATCCGCACAATGTAGTCCGCCAGACGGACCCAAATTATTACAGCTTGCTAAGCCCACACATCTCACAGCTATCCTCAATACCCGTAAGCCTTGTTATGGCAAGTATCTCGAGGATTAGCTTCAGACAGGCACGATAACAACACTTTGCTTCCAAGTAGGAAGCAAATACCAGAGTATACGTCGCACATGAAACTTCTATCTATGGACTACTCTCTGATTGGTAAGCTAAGGTACGCTACAAATTCCCTGTTTACAACATTATGCTTTCTCAGTTTCTGTCTGACTTTAGCATCGGAATGCCATCGATCACCACAACGGTGGTCCGTGGCTCATGTGCATTCCATTTGCAGTTCAAGGTCAAAGCAGGGAACAAAAATCGACCGCATCAGTTTGGCGTTGTTTGCGAGAACTACAAAGTTCCTAACCAATCACTAGCATCATCTATCTTCAAACACAAAAAGATGGTGACCACCAGATCACGCAACAATGGAAAACAAGGGGACAGGTCAAATGCTCAGACTGGCTCTATACCACCGCTTTCAGAGGTGCCGGTGACACACGGGCAGCAGGCTCACACCCCCACGTCGGCAACAACAATGACCGATCCCAGGATAGATTTGTTTTGTCACAAATATAGCAAATTGTCAAAGCAGTAGAGGCTCTCATACAACAGAACCCTCCACCCAGAAACAGAGATTAGGAGTAGCATAGGCCCCCATCTCCGGGAGACAACAGAAAACAAGCACAAGAGAGTCAAGCCCCTGCTAGTTCTCATTGGACAAAAGGAGGCGACACAGTTACCGCGCACTTGGGGTTGACAGGCTCACGACCCAAATGTCTTATACCGCCTCTTTGTTCCATCATTCGTAGATTGTATCATGAACGAGGCTCTTGATGCGCTATTTTAGTAACACACAACTTAATACCCTGCTTTGTGATTATAGTATAGAATAAGTAGGGATCGTTCTGGACCTGGGATTAGAGAGCTTGGCAACTAGCACTAAGAATAACTAAAAGACAACTCACAACCTAATTAAGTAAATATTAGGGGATTGGATTTTCTAAGTTAAACTATGAAAATAACTACGAAAATTACTGTAAAAATAATAGAACTAAAGGGATGGCAAAGATGAGAAAATAGCTAAGGGTTTATATCCACACACCAAACATATGCTCATAAATCAATCTTCAATAATCACTTGCTAATTCATGAGTGACAATGCTCAAGATTAACCATGATCAACACTACATTAATCTTATTATTTTTCCAAGTTCGTTGAATTAAACTTAGCGTTGCTTTCAAGCTATTCTTATCATGCTATCTAATCAGGAATCACAAGTTAGATAACAATCTAGATCATTAAGTTTTGTTGAAAATATGAACACTGACTAGGCAATTACAAGTATGATCAGCATCTTGTTCTTACATAGGTTTTTACTTGACTTTACCAACGTTCCTTTGTATTTACGACTTGCGAGTACAAGATTATAATGATTAGGTGAAACTCTTTTATATTCTAGCCCGAAATCCTAGCATGCTTACTAAGTTGGCCACCTTAACAAACATACAAAGAAAAGTCTTCTATAAAGCAGTTAAACAAAACACAATCACTAATAGCAAGGAAGATTAAATTCAATTAATTCATAAAACACATGTTCGGGCTTCAAATCCACCTCTAACTAAGAGGAGTTTATCTTGACATATTAATTATGTTTGAATAGCAATACATAATTAACAATCAAACTAAAAATAAGGAAAAGAGAGGTTAATAGATTAAAAACGTTGTCGCCTTATCTGTGGTAGTACAAAATGGATTGCAAGGTGCGGATAGCAGATAAAGAAAACAAAACAATTCCTCTTCCTTCTTCGATCTTTGCTTCTTTACTCCTCCTCTTATTCTATTCTTGGTGTGATCTGATATGCTCTGGTGAGAAGAGGCTGTGAAGGGGATGTAGGCGAGGGAAAGACGATGGTTGACTGAGAAAGATCAAGTGAAAAGGAGATGAAGAGAGAAAGGGGGTTGTGGTTTTGTAATGGTTATCAATGGTGGTTTGTGAATTGGTGGACAAAAACAGTGACGGTTGGTTGGCGAAAAAATGGGTTTTTGATTAGCAATGAAGAGAGAAAGAAGGAAATGAACAGGCGACTATAACGGTGGTGATGGAATAGGAAGAGACGACGAGACTTGGTGATGATGCTCGACGGTGATCTGATGGGGATGGCAATGGTTTGTGGCTGGATTGATGATGGTGGTGTGCGTGACTGTGACGAGGATGGTTGATGACTTGATGTGGTTGCAAGGGTGAGGAGGCTATGGGGGGGGGGGGGGGGGGGGTTCGCGATAGCTTACAGCTGCGAGGATGGGTGATTTTGTGAAGGCTATAGATGGGTTCGTGATGGCTTGCGGCTGCGAGGATGGGTGATTTCTCTAAAGCAAGGTATTGTCCTTTTTTACATGTTTTCTTCTCATTTTCTTTATTTGCGTGGTTTCCTTTTTCAAATAGTATTTCTAAATTGCCAATTTGCTTCTCTTAGCTTCTATTTTGGAATCTTGTAATTGGAAACCTACCCAAACACGAAAATAGCAATTAGTACCATAATTAACAAGTAATAGCCAAAAATATATATAGAAATATGGTACTAAAAATAGCCTTATTACGTTTCTATCAAATTCCCCCACACTTATCTTTTGCTAGTCCTCGATCAAATCCAAGAAACAAAAAATAAAAGACTCAAAAGATTCAATCTATACTTTCCAACATTTGTCTCAGAGATTTTCAACGGATCATGACATATTAAGATTCTTTGTAAACACAAGATTAAATCTACATCATTCTAAAATTAATACACATTCATAGGAATGATATAAAAATTCACAATTAAATCAATCCAATTGACTATGAGACTCAAGCGCATGCCAAGAAGAATTAACCAAAAAATCTCACTAGGTGCACTATTTTCTTTTTCACTGATTGTTTGGTAAAATCACTCTTTGTATATGATCTCATGGAAGGAATGCTACTACTTGAATGCAAGAACTAGTTACACCATATGCTCATACCTCATTCGAATCTCCACAACGTGACATTGCAAGACACACTCAATCAAAAGGTCTTAATTTAGGTTGTAATGAGGCCAATGGGTCAAGGGAAGAGAAAGAACGGATAGAGAATTTTTGAAGGGCTTAAAAAAATGATGAAAGCATGCAATAAGATTAGATACATTAGCAAGAAATCACACGGTTCAAGACATAAGTAGGAAAATGAAGAAGTGTCCTATTGATAATGAATAGTTTCAACCATTATTTTGTATCTACTGAATGAAAAGAACTAGACAATTTGTATGGTACTGAAATACTAAATGAATATAGACAAGGACTCCCTTTTGTAACTTTTTTGTACCATTTTCTTTTTAATTCTATCTTCTTGAATCGTCTACCATAAGGGTCTTCCCCCACACTTGCTTTTCAACATACCTTGAACTACAATAAAGTCTACACAAATCAAATTATGCTCCACTTTTCTAATTAGGTTAGGGATATAAAATGAGGGTAATGAAACAAAAGGCTTAATAACAGGCTCAATGAGGTTAACCTAAAGGAAATATATCATGGATCAGGCTTATTTGGCAATGGTGGAAACTAGGTGCCTTTATTATGTCAAGCATGTTATGCAATTCAATATGATGTTTTGAACGAAATTAATACAAGTTCTAGTGTTTAATTCTTAATTGAGAAAGCAATCCAAGTAGCAACCAAAACAAACAAAATTGAGATCGTGCAATGAATTATTATTGACAAAAGAAATGAAAGATGACCTAACTAAAAACTCTAAAAATCGAAGGAACAATAGGCTCAAAACTCACATATGGGTTATAATGAATTAAATTCAATTAAGCATGCTACGAATACCAATTACTAAGTTGATTACATGTGAAGTTGCATATGATAACCATGAATAAGCATTAACTAAAGAATAATATTAGATATTAACTCATGCTTATAAATCACCTTAAAGTCATGCAATTAAAAACCAAATATCATCATTGTGTTGGAAAGTATCCTAAGACTCAAAACAACTATAATTTTTTTTAATGACACTAGTACCAACAAAGAAAACAAAAACAAACACTTTTTATTTTTATTTATTAATGGACTGACACTTTTAATTTTTAAATTTTTTTTTTTCAAAATAAAAACAATGTTTGTTCCCCCCACACTTAAACCTAACATTGTCTTCAATGTTAATAGATTATAGCACATGCAATAAAAGATTTAAAAGAGGAAAAACAAACTACTAATAAATAAAAATAACAAAAAGAAAATAAAGGGATAGAGAAAGCAAATCTGATTGGGTTGCCTCCCAAGAAGCGCTTATTTTAACGTCGTGCAGCCTGACGATATCTCCAATCAATCCTCATGGAGTGATACGTCCTCCACGTCATGCTCCACAAATGACTCATAATAGGGCTTAAGTCGATGATGTTTCACCTTAAACTCCTTACCGGTTGTGACACTCTTAATCTGTATAACACCATGGGGAAAAACATTAGTAACAATAAAAGGACCAACCCATTCAGAACGTAACTTACCAGTTCTAAGACACGATTGGAAAAGCAAGACTTTCTTTCCAACGACAAAAGTATTTCCATGGATCATCTGATCATGAAAAACTATGGTGTTCTCCTTATAATTGTTTTTACTATCATAGGCCTTATCTTGAATCTTTTCGAGCTCATTCAACTGTAATTTCTTCCGATTCTTGGTGTCATAGGGAAATCGATTGCTTTCATATCCAATGGCACTAGTGATGGTGGTCTCAAGTTCATCCTCGTTTCTGACGCCTAACAATTTCTGAGCCAAATTGTCATTCACAATAATAGAAAAACAAGAATGATTTTTTGTAGGATATCTCGTGGCTTCAAAGATGTTGAAGCCGATCACATCACCATCAAATTCCATAGTCAGTTTCCTCGCATGCACATCAATATTTGTCTTCGCAGTTTTCATGAAGGGGAGCCCTAAAAGAAGAGGCAATTGTATTGAAAATTCCGAATCTTCCATCTCAAGCATATAAAAATCTGCTGGGAATATGAAATGGTTAACCTGCACCAACACATCTTTCAACAAACCTCGAGGATATGCATTAGAACGGTCAGCTAATTGAATAATAAGACCATCAATTTTAAGCTTCCTGAGATTCATAGATCAATAAATAGAATACGACATAACATTAATTGAAGCACCTAAGTCTGGCATTGCATTTTCAATTTTAGTATTACCGATAACACAAGGGATAGTGAAACTACCCGAATCCTTACATTTTGACGACAATTTTCTTTGAAGAACTACAGAGCATTCTCACTTACCTTAACTATCTCTCCATCTTAAAGTCGTCTCTTTGTTGTGCAAAGCTCCTTAAAAAATTTTGCATACTTAGGCACTTGCTTAATAGCATATTTCCTAAGAAGCGAAATATTGACTTGGACTTTTTAAAAGGTTTCCAAAATTTCCTTATCTTGTTCATCTTTCCTAGATTTGGCAAACCTACCTGGAAAAGGTACAAAAGGTGGAAAAAGATTAACAGAAACTGAATTTGGAATGTTCACCTTCTTACCTTGGAGCTCTCGTGTTTCAACGATGGCTGGATCATCCTTCTGTAACTCAGCTTCCCTATTTCGACTATGTTTAGGGACTATTGTTTCATTCTCAATTTGCCTCCACTCCTTAATGTAATTGCTTTTACGATTTCAAACCCGCCTTTCGAATTTGGAATGGTAGAACTAAGAAGTTTTCCTTGCTTGCGAATTTGTCCAATAAACTCAGCTATCTGTCCCATTTGTAGTTTCAAATCTGTTATATCTTTTGATTGGTTTTGCTGAGAAATAGTTAACGATTTAAAAATCTCATCATAATTAAGAGGCATACCTAAATTGTGCTGAGGTGGTTCTGGCGGCCTTTGGACGAAACCAGGGGGTGGCAGATTCGAAGTTTGTTGTTGAGGTTGTTCTGGATTTCTCCATCCAAAGCTGGGGTGATTTCTCCAACATTCATTGTAAGTGTTCGAATAAGGGTTATTCCTATAGTGATTTTGCCCCTGAAAACCTACTGCATTGACATTCTCCCAACCATCATTCTCAATAAGTTGAGGACATTGATCAAATGGATGTCTTGGCTTAGTGCACACACCACAAACTTGTGCAACTCCTAGCACATTCGGCTTCCCCAGAGCATGAGTCACAAGTGAAGTAAAATTAGCCATTTGATATTCCAAACTAGAATTGGTACTTACCTCATTGACTTGGTGTGAAGGCTCTCCAATTCCTTCATACTGTTGGGCATTTAAGGCTCAGTTTGGAATCAAAGTCTTTGCTGCTGCTGGAGTTTTATCAACCAAAACTCCTCTTGTCGCTGCATCTAACATCTGTCGCTCAAGAGGAAGCAATCCCTCATAAAAGTATTGAATCAAAAGCTCATCTTTCATCTGATGTTGTGGACATGATGCTATGAGAGTCTTGAAGCGCTCAAAGTAATCTGGATATGATTCTCCTAGACCTTGCTGTATACCACTGATTTTCTTCCTTAACAAGATAATTTTGGAAGTTGGGAAGAATTTATCTAGAAACACCTTCATGCTATCCCAAGAGTATACTATTCCGGAAGGTAGTGCATAGAGCCAATCTTTAGCCTTATCAGCCAGAGAAAAGGGAAATGCTCTCAGCTTCAGTATGTTCTCATCCACAGTTAATGGCGTCATACTTGAGCATACAACTTCAAATTCCTTTAAATGTTTATTTGGATCCTCCATAGAAAGACCATGATATTTCAGAATATGATGAAGTAGGCTGGTTTTTAGCTCGAATGACTCTATCTTGCCCTGCGCGGCTATTGGATACTGAATGCACAGGGGTGCGGCATTGTCCAAGGTGGATGCTGAAAGTTCTTTAATAGATCTATTGTCTCCCATGTCGAACTCTTCAGATTCAGATTAAGAGCTAGACGTTTGTGACTTTTTTGTTTCTCTCATTCGTCTTCTAAATGTTTTCTCAGGCTCTGAATCGTATTCTAATAAGTTTTTTGCTGGATCTCCTACTACGCATGAACTGGAACTTGAGATAAGGACAGACAGAAGAAAAATCAATAAAAAGATAAATAAATAAATAAAAACTAATGAAGTAATTAGCAATTTTACTAATCCCGGGCAACGGCGCTGAAAATTGATGCACTATTTTAGTAGCACACAACTTAATACCCTGCTTTCTTATTGTAGTATAGAATAAGTAGGGATCATTCTGGACTGGGGATTAGAGGGTTTGCCAACTAGCACTAAGAATAACTAAAAGACAACTAACAACCTAATTAAGTAAATATTGGGAATTTGATTTTCTAAGTTAAACTATGAACATAACTACGAAAATTATTGTAAAGATAGTAGAACTAAATGGATGGCAAAGATGAGAAAATAGCTAAGGGTTTATCTCCACACACCAAATATATGCTCATAAATAAATCTTCAATAATGACTTGCTAATTCCTGAGTGACAATGCTCAAGATTAACCATGATCAACACTACATTAATCTTATTAATTTCCCAAGTTCATTGAATTAAACTTAGCGTCGATTTCAAACTATTCTTATCATGCTATCTAAACAGGAATCGCAAGTTAGATAAAAATCTAAGATCATTAAGTTTTGTGGAAAATATGACCACTTGCAATTACAAGTATGATAAAAATCTTGTGTCTTACCTAGGTTTTTACTTAACCATACCAACGTTCCTTGGTATTTACTACTCGTGAGTACAAGATTATAACGATTAAGTGAAACTCTCTTATACTCTAGCCCCAGATCTTAGCATGCTTGCTAAGAGCACAATCGCTAATAGCATGGAAGATTAAATTCAATTAATTCATAAAACACATGTTCGGGGCTTCAAATCCACCCCTAACTAAGAGGAGTTTAGCTAGACATATTAATTATGTTTGAATAACAATACATAATTAACAATCAAACTAAAAATAAGGAAAATAGAGGGTTAGAGATTAAAAACGTTGTCGCCTAATCCGTGGTGGTAGAGAATGGACTACAGGGTGCGGATAGTAGATGAAGAAACAAAACAATTCCTCTTCCTTATTCGATCTTTGCTTCTTTACTCCTCCTCTTCTTTTACTCTTTGTGTGATCTGCTCTAGTGAGAAGAGGCTGCGAGGGGGATGTAAGCGAGGGAAGGACGATGATCGGCTGAGAGAAATTAGATGAAAAGGAGATAAAGAGATAAAGGGGGGTTGTGGTCTTGCGATGGTGATCGATGGTGATCTGTGAATTGGTGGACAAAGACGGTGAGGGTTAGTTGGCGATGAAGGGGGTTTCTTATTAGCGATGAATAGAGAAAGAAATAGATGAACATGCGACTATGACGGTGGTGATGGAACAGGAAGAGGCGGCGAGACTTGGTGATGATGCTCGACGGTGATCTAATGGGCATGACAATGGTTTGTGGCTAGATTGATGGTGTTGGTGTGCGTGAATGTGATGAGAATGGTTGATGATAGGTGACGACTTGCTGTGGTTGCAAGCGTGAGGAGGCTATGGATGGGTTCGTGATGGCTTGCGGCTAGGAGGATGGGTGATTTTGTGAAGGCTGTGGATGGGTTCGTGATGGCTTGCAGCTGCGAGGATGGGTGATTTCTCCAAAGTAAGGTATCATCCCTTTTTATACTTGTTTTCTTCTCGGTTTCCTTCTTTGCGTGGTTTCCTTTTTCAATCAGAATTTCTAAATTGTCAATTTGTTTCACTTAGCTTCATATTTTGGAATCTTGTAATTGGAAACCTACACAAACACGAAAATAGCAATTAATATCATAATTAATAAGTAATAGCCAAAAATATATATAGAAATATGGTACTAAAAATAGCCTAATTATGCTTCTATCAAATTACAAAAATTGATCCGCTATTTTAGTTGCACACAACTTAATACCCTGCTTTGTGATTGTAGTATAGAATAAGTAGGGATCGTTCTGGACCTGGATTAGAAGGCTTGACAATTAACACTAAGAATAACTAAAAAAAAAAACTAACAACCTAATTAAGTAAATATTGGGGGATTAGATTTTCTAAGTTAAACTATGAAAATAACTACGAAAATTACTATAAAGATAACAAAACTAAAGGGATAGAAATGATGAGAAATTAGCTAAGGGTTTATCTCCGCACACCAAAAATATGCTCATAAATCAATATTCAATAATCACTTGCTAACTCATGAGAGACAATGCTCAAGATTAACCATGATCAACACTGCATTAATCTTATTATTTTTCCAAGTTCGTTGAATTAAACTTAGCGTCACTTTCAAACTATTCTTATTATGCTATCTAATCTAAAATCGCAAGTTAGATAACAATCTAAGATCATTAAGTTTTGTGGAAAATATGAACACTGACTAGGCAATTACAAGTATGATCAACATCTTGTTCTTACCTAGGTTTTTACTTAACCTTACCAATGTTCCTTGGTATTTACTACTTGTGAGTACAAAATTATAACAATTAGGTGAAATTCTCCTATACTCTAGCCCCAGATCCTAGCATGCTTACTAAGTTGGCCACCTTAATAAACATACAAAGAAAAGTTCTCTATAAAGCAATTAAGCAAAGCACAATTACTAATAACAAGGAAGATTAAATTCAATTAATTTATAAAACACATGTTTTGGGTTTTGAATCAACCCCTAACTAAGAGAAGTTTAGCTAGACATATTAATCATGTTTGAATAGCAATACATAATTAAATATCAAACTAAAAATAAGAGAGAGAGAGAGAGAGAGCAAAAGAAGCAAAACACTGTTGTTGTGCGTTGTCTATGGTGGTGAAAAGAATCTTAGTGGTGCAGATAACGCGTGAGAGAATGAAAATAGCTTATCCTTCTCTTCTTCTTCTTATTTTCAATCACTGCTACCCGTCCTTCTGGCTGTGATTGAAGAAGGAGGGATCTGGAAGGGGTGAGAGAGAAGGATCAGATGAAAGAGTGTGAAGTCTGTGGTTGGCGGTGTGTGCGTGGCGACGAACAATGGAAGAGATGGAACGAGGGATTGCTGTGACTGGATGATGTGTGAAGGTGATGGAAGAAAGAGATCAAGTAAAAGAGAGGTGAGGGTTGTGCGAAGAAGAGATGGAAGGCAATGGGGTTTCTGATTGCAACAAATAGACTGTGATTGTTGATTTGGTGGACGGAAATGGTGACGGTGTGTATGATGGTTTGAAGGAACTGCAGTGGTATGTGGCTGCGATGTTGTGAGCTAGGTAGAATGGAATCAATGGCGAGAGGTGGACGATGGCTGATGGAAATCAGTGTGTTGATATATGAACATAGATGGTGATGGTGGGTTTGCTTGCTATTGCGAGGAGGAGGGGTTGTGGATGGGTTGATGAGAAGGTTGTGGATGGGTTCGTGATGGCTTGCGGTTGAGAGGATGGGTGATTTCTCCAAAGCAAGTTATCGTCCCTTTTTATATTTGTTTTATTATCGGTCTCCTTTTTTGCGTGGTTTCCTTCTTCAATCAACATTTCTAAATTGCCAATTTGCTTCACTTAGCTTTTATTTTGGAATCTTGTAATTGGAAACCTACACAAACACGAAAATAGCAATTAGTACCATAATTTACAAGTAATAGCCAAAATATATATAGAAATATGGTACTAAAAATAGCCTAATTATGCTTCTATCAGCTCTTTCAAAGAAGCTCACGTCTCCAAAGCTCGATTTCTATGACGGAACCACCGACTCATTCGATCACTTGCGCCATTACCAACATGTAATGACCCTCAAAGAAGGTTTGAGTCAGTGATGTGCATAACGTTCCCTACGCTACACCACAAATGCTTATTCATAAAGTTTCAAAATGCTATTGTAGGATATCATAGCATTTTAGTAAACGTTGTGTCTGCCGGAGCTATAATAGGTATTGGGTCATTTATAGCGTTTCAGAAACGCTATTGTAAGTAGACCATTTATAGCATTTTTCAAGTGCTATTATTTAGCTTGTAATAGCGTTTTAAAAATGCTATGGTTAAACCTGTAATAGCATGTAAAAAGTGTTATTGTTTAGTTTGTGACAATGCTTAAGAAACGTTATTGTCTAGTTACCAATAGCATTTCTGAAACGTTATTGTCTTCCCTCACGTAGCATTTAACAAATGCTATTGTATTAGTTTTTATAGTGTTTCTCAAGTCCCTTTTTTTCTATAGCACTCATCAAGTGCTATCAAATGACTTTTTATATCACTGATTTCTTTAACCATAGAAAATAATATTGCATATATTATATGTAAAGCAGACAAATGATCAAAAAATAGATAGTAATAATCTCATAAACATACAAACTACCATCACGATTTGAATACAATACAATAAAAATATTATCTCAATACAACATTTGTCTCAAAAGTATTACACTATATCTCAATGAAAATTGTTCTTTTCACTCCCACCATTACATGAATTTGACATAAAGCTACTGGGCAGTCTCATACTTCACACCGTGGTGATTGTAGAAACAATAATTCTTTATTGAGGTCAATAAAAGTACTTATAAAGCACATTTCAGGCACCTATAAAACCAAATTGAGAAGAGTTTAAAACTTGAATGATAATTATTTTGCACCATCATTAGATTATCAATCTGAACCTACAAAAAATAAATAAATACCCCCCAATGCACAACAAGACATACAAATCCACAAACCATAACCGACCCTTCAAAACCCCTGCACGCCCCTTCCCAAATGTTGTTCCAATACCACCCAATCTCTTGCCATCATAGGTAAAAGAATTCCTATCATCCACTTTCAGTTAGAATATGCATATTTAGTCATCAACTAGAACATTATATATCCCCTAAATGACAACAAAACAATTCATGTCCAGCAAAACAATACATAGCTATGTGCAAACTCCTTAAATTTTCTAGTGATTTCAGCCATGTTGTGATAGGAAAGTGAGAAAGGACTTCTTTAGCAAGTGCAAAGCAAACTCTTATCAATTAAGAAGATCATCCAAAATGATTGCTGAGTGCAATCCACCTAATGAAATAGACTTGCAACTTAACAAGAACTGATGACATGCAGTAGGTAAGCAATTGGAGACTCTGGCTGCAATCTTCTCCAAAATAGCTCAAGTCCCTAGACAAAATTTACGACTCTACAAATAAAACATGTAAAACATCCTACCATGAGCAACCCCTAACCTTGAGAAAACCCTTGCTTTATTGAAATATATCTAATCCAATTAAATAACTATTTAATATATATGAAAGAATAATGACATCCAAGTGATGAGACAATATTAAACAAAACAAAAAAAAGTGACTGCTGAAAGAAGAACGACTTTCAGTTTTAACAACTTCATGAGAAGAAAAACTTCAAATTTTACCAATTATAAAGTAGATAATCTAGGATACCTCATGGATAGTTGTGTCTTTTGCAGCTAAAGCATTAGAATCAAGATATAGAGGTTGCCCAGAAGTATAGAAATCCATGATTGCTGCAAATATTTCAGGCTTGAGAAAAACCCAAGAAGCGTTGTCTGATTTTGTCACAGTTACAAAATCTGATCTGAATAACACTCGAGTAACTCCTGCATTAAAATAGGACTGATATTATAAAATGTTCAACCGTGTAATGCACACGTAGTAGACTGTCATGAAGAGGACAATCATAGAAAACTCACCTGATTATTCCCAAGAATTAAGTAAAGTACAAAATATGTTTAGTAATGTAAAGTAAATGCGGAAAATGCTAGGAATTTGGAATAGAAAAAAAAAACTGTGTGTTTGGACAATGCAAGCAACAATCACAAAAATCAAACAAAAATGAACAACTGGAGCCTACATAAGCTATTATCAAATGCTATTAATAGCTAACTGTGGTGTAGTGATTGTTTACTACTATCATACTAGCATCAACAAATACAAGTATAATACTTGAATCATTATCATAAGTCTCTAGTTAAAGTTTATCAACTGAAATTGGGTGCTCCTGATGATGGTGCTTGTGAGTTGAGTTGGAATAACAGGGCAAGTATCATTCATATGCTCTAATCCCAAACCTTTAAAACAACTTCTTCCTCATTTGAGCAGCTATATATTCTCCAATTGGTACTTTGCTAACCTGATTCAAAACATTAAGATCACAAATCAAGCTACTTTAGACAATTTGTTAACATACAGAGCAAATAACAATTTGAGAAGAGCATTGCAAATACAAGAAACACACACACACAGAAAGAGATGAACCATACCCTTTGTGAAATTCAAAGTGTTTAAATGGTATGAAGGGTAGGCTAGATAAGATGCCTTCAACATGTGCCTTATTTTTCTTCATTAAAACAGTTAATCAATTTCAAAAAGGTTGATATATAAGAACAATTTTGAAAAAAAAATTATCATTTCTTAAAAAAAAAAAGACAAATAGAACATACAAGAAATCACCAAAAGTTGTGCTCATCATCTGGAATCAGTCCAACAGATTATCTGACTAAGTTCCTGGATCTAACCCCATACATATGAGACTTGATTAGAACCAAATAAAATCATTATTAAAACTAACTCAGTGAAGCCTTGCAAAAACAAGGAATAATCATTTTATATTGTGACGAAGTATGAGTTTAATACAAGAGATCTTGCTTGCTAGTCTACTTAAGAAAAATGTTGTGAACTATAACGAATTAGCTACCATCATTCCCACCATCTTGTAAAGTGATAATAACACAAAATATTAGTTTTAATTAGAATGCAGACTACAAAGCAATCTCTCACTGCGTAAAAATCATGTTCCAGAGACAATAGACCTTATTCTTGAATGTTTTATCTTGTACAGAGAATCAAGCACTTCACTGGATGGTTCCTGAGATTTAAGATAATGATTGTGACAAACCAATATATTCAAAATCAGCGAAAGGACAAACTTTCCACTTGCACACCTGTCACCAACGACAATACTGTAATATCAATACATGAAAGTTGACATTTAATACGCATGGAGTAATTTAGCTTGGTTACATACCACCATCTAGATAATCAAGTAAATGATAACAATATGGTCTTATCTTTTAAATAAGAAAATAGGTAATATTCTCATTTATAAGATCAAATGCAAATAACAACTCATACTTGGTAATAGGCCAATTGAGTTGGCTTATTACCAAGTATCGAGGTCAACAAATCAACCATTTCAAACCCAAATTTTGCAAAAAATAAAAGAACCTTTTTTTCAATTAGACATAAAAACAACAAACATATATCAAAGATGTCAAATTTCAAGAAAAAGACATTGATAATGGCAATGGATGACCCTTAGCGCAATGGATGATCCTCAAGAAGAAAGCTCCCAATTGTCTTCCCATATACCTCACAAGTGGAGAAATGAATGAGACACTTGTTTTTACTGAACATTACCTCACCTAAAACACACATTGACATCAAATCAAACACCTTATCTACATTAACCCAAAAACACCAAGAAAAAACTCAAACCCCATCAACCAAAATCCTCACCACTAGAAGCGCATCATTGAAATTGCTGTAAATTGTTTCTAATGGCCCGAGTGTTGTAATTCGCCAGAGTACAGATTACAGCAAGATTGATAGTCTACACCACAAAAACCCACCAAAACCAAATAAAAACACAAACTTTAAATTTCTTTCAAAGGAATGCTTTTTTTTCTTAAAAATTCAATAAAATACGATATTATGAAACAAATAAACTTACAAAGATACTTATACCTCTAAAAGATGGGAACCAAATTTCTTTGAAAGAAATGCTTATTTTCTCTGCTTCTCCTCGCTTCTTTCTTCTTCTTTCTTCCAAACATATATGAACACAATCTCCTTAATCCCTAATTCCATCCAAATTGCACATGCAACACAATTCCGATTCCTCAAATAAAAAATAAAATGTATAAAAAAAAGAAGCTACAAGTCTAGCTTTCTATAGAATACCAAGGAGGATGAAGGGTACCGTAAGGCTTTGAAGAGCTTCATGTGGCACCGCCTCAAGGTTAGTCTGTTGCAATGAATGGAAAAAACCCAAATCAATTATATAAAATTAGCCCCAAATCTAAAGAGAAAATACAGACCATGGAAGCTTCTATAGAGAAAGAAAAAGAAGAAGAAGAAGAGTAGAAATGGCTTACCTGCTGATTTTTAGGGCCCCTTTTTAGAGACTGGGGAAGAAAGAAACCCTAACGAGAGTTCAACGGCTTCAAATGTGCAGCAAGAGATATGTCAAGTAGTAGAGGGTTTGAAGTGGATGTAATTCCCTACCACCAGACCTCTTCGATGATTTGGTATTAGGTGCTCTTGTTGTTGGTGTTGAACATCTCCTTCTTCTCTCACCATGGCTGCTTGGATCAGAGAAGGATAAGATTGAAGAAGAAGTCAATAGGGGGCGTTTGAGTTTGCAAGGTAACATCATTAGTGCTTGAAGAAATTAGGTTTAGGGTGCCATGAAAGATGAAGAAGAGATGAGCTTTTCAAAGAAATTTGTGAAGAGTTTTTTGTTGAAAACATAACAGAAGATAGAGAGGGAGAGAAAGTGCCAAGGAAGAAGAGAGAGAGAAAGGGGGGAGAAAGGCAAACAAGAGGAGAAGTCAGTGGAGAACACTGCTTCGATCTGCTGCGAATGAGGGGGGAAGGAGCGCAAGACTGAGAGGGAAGTAAATGTAAAAAGAGGTTTTCTAAAATTTTGGAGAAGTGATTTTCAAAAATTTTAAGTGGAATCGAGCGGATTAATTTTTTTAATTTCCCACTTCCACTTTCATAGCATTTTAGTATTATAATGCTATTAAAATTTGGGCTTTTATAGAATAAGTTAAAAAAACGCTTTGGTCAAATGCTATTAATTGGCAATTGTGGTGTAGTGCTACAGTAAAAAAAAAAAGTCAGCATTGACGTGGTTCCACATCCTCTTGCCAAAATCGATCGACTCAATCAAGATGCTGGCAAAATAATTCCTGACGCATTTTGTCGGAAGTCGCCGTCTCTGGAAAGGCCCACACTACATACTCTTTCTGAAGTAGAAATCTAATGAGACAAATCTAATGAGACGCTAAGAGAGTATGTCACGCACTTCAACGACGAGTTGACGCTCATTGATGGCTACGGTGATGACACAGCCATGACGATTTTTACTGCGGGCCTAAGAGAGGGAAAGCTTTACAACCTCTTCACCTTGGAACCCCCTTTGGATATGGCAAAACTTCTGAAGGGCGCTGAGAGGTACATTACCCTGGACGAGATGAGAACATCGAAGAAGGAAACAAAAGTTGAGGAGAAGCCCTTCGTTCCTAGGGACAAGAATGAAGGAAGAAGGCGAGAGGACGAAGAAAAAAGCAAGGGAAAGCGCAATGACAACAGGTCAAACCCTGGCAGGGCCAGGCCAGATAAAGCTTCCAACTATGTTGGATCCTGATCAATGAACCCTCTCAATTCTAGCTTATCGGACATCTTGAATTCCATGAAAAATTGAGAAAATCTAAAGTGGCCCCAAAAGCAGTGTGGAGACCCCTCCAAACCTGACAACAATAAGTATTGCTCATACCACAAGGAGGGTGGCCATGATACCAATGACTGCAAGAGTCTAAGGTATGAGATCGAATACTGGATTCGCAAGGGCAAGCTAAAGGAATTCCTGGGTTCAGAGAAGCGACAAGACTGACCCAGGGATAGGGGAGAGGCAGTCATGGAGATTGGGAAGGAGACTCCGGGCAAAATCTATGTCCTTCATGGAGTCAGATCAGACGAAGACCAATCAAACAGATCCCACAAGCGAACTCTACTGGAGATGTGGACGGAGCTCGCAGACGAGGACAGACGCGTATACTACTCGAGGGTGCAAAGCCCCATCCCCACCTTAACCTTCACAAACAAGGACCTCGAAGGCGTTCGCGCACCGCACAATGATGCCATCGTCATTTCGGTATTTATCGCAAGGTGGAAAGTGAAAATGGCCCTAGTGGATACGGGAAGCTACCTCAATGTCCCGTTCTACTACGCGTTCTGCAGTATGGACCTCAAAGAAGAGAACCTGACATCCTCAGATTACCCGTTGATTGGATTCAGCGGAGAGAAATGCTTCCCGATTGGGAAGTTGAGGTTAGCAATGGTGGTAAGAGAGCCACAACTAAGAACAACATTATTCTTGAATTTCATGGAGGTGGACGCACCGTCTGCCTATTACCACATCCTAGGAAGACCGTGGCTTCACCAAATGGAAGCATTAGTCTCCACCCTTCACCAGTGCGTCAAGGATAATGCTAACCACTCGGAAAGAACAATATGTGGGGATTAACCAATGGCACGAGGATTCCATTATGTTGCACTGAAGCAGATAAAATATTCCCAAATTCAACTGGAGCCCACAAGGAAAGTTGAGTAAAAGCTAGACCTAGTAACTATGGAAAAGTCACTCTAATCACATGGAGACAAAATCGCAACAGCGGTAGCTAAACTTAAAAACGGAGAACATTCAAACATCACAGAAGCAATCCGTTTTTCAACCCTCAAAGTGGAAAGGTCATTGCAGACAAGAGTGCAATCCCCTGTAAGTGGAAACATCATAGAGCTTATGTGATTTACAATCATTTAAGAAATAAAAGAGAATCACGCAAACACACTATTGATTACTGGAAAGATGTAACAACGATCGCCAAGAGGCACGTACAAAAGACTACAAACCATAGGCATTTGAATCTGATGCGACATACTGTAAACACTCGCTTAAACAGTCAGACTCCAGAATAAGACTCAGAAGCAACAACAAAGGAACTCAAAGTAGACTCTGCGACCTTTCCGAAGAAGATTTTCCGTGAGCAAGAGAAAGATGAAATAGTGCGTCCAATTCAATGCCTCTACGAACACACCCCTAAAATATGGCATGAGGTGGTACAAATTCAGCAATCGGGGGCCCCGCCAAATGCCAGCCGAAACTACGGCCAACTCACACGCTCGATCCACTCAACAAGACAAACTTGGGACAAGTATCAAGTTGAAATAGATCGAGTGCACCCTCCAGCTGAAGGGATGAGAGGGGCATCTAGGAGTCAATGGCCCACTCCGACAGGCCATGTCCAACTCCACCCCAACCCACAATCCCTAATTCCAGCGCAGGGCGGCATAACGGGGCTAACCGAGAACTGAAAGAAGCAACCACTCCAAGGTTGGCTACTGATATTATCTCTAAGATTAGGCACTTCTAAGCACTAACAGGACACCAACACATAAACGCTAGACTCATCCATTGGGAGGAAGTTTGTACTTCTTCTTCACAATATGAGAAGAAATTACCAGATCTTAGCGAACTAATTGGGTGCTCACCTAGAGTAGGTGACCACGCATAATAGCAAGTTTTATCATGACTCATCGGCGCAAATGTCAGAACATTCGAAGAATCCAGTGTTAGAGATCTCCATTCAGCCTTTGGAAAACCCAAAGCACGTTCAATGAGTAAGAGCATCTAAGGAGGTGCGCTCTGTGGAAGATAATGCCTACAACGATGAAGAAACATCATTATATAAAAACAGTGGTTCACCAAACAGGCGCTTCAACATTGACTGTCAGTATTGAATACCGTATGAAAAATGAGGAGACGACGGTTCCCAAGGAAACTGCACAGGACCACGTTAATCCAATTCATGATGTTGCATACAACCCCATTAATTGGGGGGAGTAATCGATACTCAACCGTTTCACAATCTACGCCATATGCGTGTTACCATGCAATTTACGTTGTACAAGTAGCGTCTTGATCCTACGAAAAACTCTAGCTCTTCCTCTACGGGCTCATGGGCCCAACCCACTATTCAAGCAGTATTCTACCACGTGCATGACATGAGCATTAGAAACCCTAGTCACTTTTGACACACGGATCACACCTGCATATCACCAGCTGATTTAAGGTACTCCTGTCTTTTCAAAAGGAAACTCGTTTGCACGATGCACTCCGCCCAAAGATGTAGGCCCGCACGCCCGTAACAGGTGGAGCCCCTACCTAACCAAGCAAGCTTAGTCAGCTTCGACTTATGACGATGGCTTTTGGTTCATCCCGATGCCTAGTCTGCCTAGTGAGGATGTCGATGGTTTAGGAAGTGGGAGTCTAATCAACGCTATTACGTATGGTGACAACGACTTGCCAGGGAACATTGCCCCCTTTGCGGACAACGGTTGTCGAACCCGATCAGGTAAGCCTAGCCAGTAACGACTGACAATGACAATTTCCGATCAAAGCCCAGACCTGTAGCCCCCACTGCGCATGTGTAGATGGTTTGGAAGGTGGGAGCCTAGTAAGTTTTGACTTATGTCGACGGTTCGCCACTAGACCACTACTCTTCTACAAACCATGGTCGCCGAATTACCAACCCCAAACTTGTAGCTCGCTCCATGCGGGTGTTGATGGTTTGGAAGGTGGGAGCCTAGTCAAGTCCCGAACTGATTTTGATGGCATGCCACGTGACCACTGCTCTTTTACAGACCATGGTCACCAAAAACTTCCAAATTTGTAGCTCAATGCACACGGGTGTATATGATTTGGAATGTGAAAGCATGCTCTTCTACAAACCATTGTTGTTGAATGCTCTTCTACAAACCATGGTCGCTGAATGCTCTTCTACAAACCATGGTCGTTGAATCCCCTCGTCCCAAACTTGTAGCATGCTCTTCGCGGGTGTATATGGTTTGGAAGGAGGGAGACTGGTCAGTCCCGAAATGATGTCGATGGCTCACCACGGGATCATCACTCTTCAACAGACCATGATCGCCGAATTCTCACATCCCAAACCTGTAATCAACTGCACACGATTATAGATGGCTCAGAAGGTGGGAACCTAGTCAGCCCCGACTGATGTCAACTGCTCGCCATGTGACCACCGCTCCCTTTCAAAACGACGATCGCCGAAAGAAATCACAGCTCAGACAGCGTCTTCACGCTCACACAGGCTAGCATTCAATTATCAACAATGGCCACTCAAGCTGACCTAAAAATTAACCTGCTGACACGCTAACAAATGTTACATGGAATGCCAGCCCGAGCTTACGAAACCTGACTCGGGACAAGCGTTCTAGCTCAAAGACAATGCATGTGCTCGGTTACATAGTTCACTCATGCTAGCAACTACAACCGACAATCAGATTCGCAAATTAAGTCCCAGTGGCTTACCTTAAGGATGAGTTACAACCTGAGTTGCTTAGCCCACTGCTAAACCATTTGCAGAACACCCACTATTGGATGTAACTAAGCGATAGTGACTTCGAGACCTTACAGAAGAATAGGTCTGAATCATTCACGACACAAATGGTTAAACTCTCAGCAGCAGACAGATCACTCGGCTTTCTACTAACCCAACCAAACCTGTGACAAAATAAAACAACAATGTAAAATGGAAAGCGCGAAACAGGGATATCGAACACAATACAGATACAAAGTGTACTCAGTATAAACTTGTTAATGAAAACAATTGAAACAGAAAAGTTACAAGTGTACAAAGTCTACTCCTCATCAGGAGGGGTACAGAAATGAGAAAACTAAGCTTAATAGAGGAATAAGCAGGAGTTGCATCTGTACATGCCTCAATTTGAGCATCATGATCCGGATCGCCCTCTTATTCCGATGACATAGAGACCATTCCAAAGTATGCGTAAGACATCCTTTTATAATATGCAAGGTCTCACTCCAGATGTTCTTCCTTCATCAACGCAAACCACTCAAATCTCTTATGCACGACCCAGCGGAATTCACATTTGCCCCACTCCTTGAGAAGTTTTTTCTCATGCGCCTTCGCTTCAACAAAATCACGCTTCAATAGCTCCAGCTGGCCAGTCTGCGCATCAACCTGAGATAGCTCCATAGCCAAACTACTCTTAACAGCACTAAGCTTATGTTGTTCCAGTTGAAGCTGTTCTTCAGCCTTCCTCGCTACTCGAGCATTGAGTTTCACGTCGGTCTCTAGTTGTTGTTTCTGGGTAACCCATTCAACCTCTTTCATGGTGTTTTCCTCAGCAAAATACAACAACTCAGAGTGCATCTTAGCCGTAGCTTCCTGCGCAACCTCTAGATCATGGCGGAACAAATCCAACTATTGCTTGAATATGTTCCTTCCTGACACAGCCTCTGCCAAATCAGACCCAAGGGCTTCCAGATGAACCTTGTGAGTCTCGGTGACAATGGCTGAATGCTCCAGCCTCCTCTCCTCAATCTGATTCTTCAACAGTTCAATCTCAAAAAGTGCATTGAAATACAACTTCTGCATATTCTAGAAAACACATTCCATGGTGTACACCCTCTCACGAGCCACCTAGACTTTTGTCCCAGCGATGACCATTTGGCTCAAATGAGACATCCCCAACATAAGATGTTTTAAACCCTTGTCATATGCCCTTCTAGCGTACCCTCATCAGGTTTTGGAGCGTGGTCCATCAACCAACTATAACGCCTGCTTATGTGCTGGATAGTCCACGTCAACTTCCTAGTTGCTCATCTTCACTACCTCTGGAGCAAACAAACTTATCCGCACATCCGGAATGAGCTCTCCTGGATGCGAAATTACACCAGCACCGCCCTTTGTAGTCGCCACTGCTCCCAGACCCTCATCCACGACCTTCCCTTTGTCACCAATAGCCGACCATTTACTGCGAGACGGCTCAACGAAATCCAATGGAAGAGAAGGAAGCGAATTGTCCAACAGACCCTCCATCACCTTGATATGCGGCCTGGAACAAGATGGGGAACAATGTGGACTACAAGAATGATGCCCTACGTTACTGCAGGCACTGTCAAACGACCCATTAGCGGAACGATTGGACTCTAGGACCTCAGGCGAGTCCTCACCAAGAACTTCCAATAGAACGGTTCTGGAGTAATCAGCACCAGTAGAAGCTGCCACATCAGCCAACATCAGCTTCTCGCTCAAAGCTTCAGCCTACTTGGCACTCAGATTCGACGCATCTTCAACCCCTACTAATCACAGGTGGTCCCTCTCCCAGCCGGATACTTCAACCTCTGCCCTGGCAGGCTGACCAGGTTCACACTCCCCTTTTACTAGAGCAAATCGTTTGGGAGCCGACTTAGTCCTAGTACGGGACTACTTCGAATTTACAAAGGAGGCAAGTGTCTTAGAAAGCCGTTTCGTGTCAGATAAAGTAGGAGCTTTAACTTTGGAAGCCTTCCTTTTTTTGGAAGGGGCTCCGCTGTTAGACTTAACCTTGGGCGTTCGATAAAGAGTGGGGGCCACGTGCCAGTTGGCCCACAAACCACTGTGACTAAAGTCAGTAGGACTATGACTTCCTCCATACTCATCTTCTGCATGTCGCAGAATGTCTTCATAGCAGCTTGCTCCTTTGGGAAAAGAGGAGTAATAGGGAACCTCCCTGCGAAGAAACATATACGATGATCAGCATACAATCAGTGCAACGAGATCAAAAGATGAAGTTATACTTATGAAGTGGCATGAACTCCCGCTCAAGCAGACAACCCCTGAACTTGAAGTGCTTTGAATTCAAAAGAGCCAAGAAGCAGTATTTCTGCTAGAACTTGATGTCATCTGGCAACTTCACGAAGCAGGCCGGCGACGTGATCATTCAGCCAAGTCAGCAACTGGATCACCCACGGAGTCACACAGTCGCCAACATCCTTCTCTCTGATCAAGATAAGAAGGATGATCTCGTACCCATTGGGTACCAACTGGGCAGGAGAAATTCAAAGGAAATCCAAGAAGCCCCAAATCTCATAAAGAATGGGAAAATAAACTCTAGTTTGAAGTATTCCGCGGTGCAAACAAACGAACCCTTCCGGAGGAAACATCAGCGTCTAATCATCCTTCATAGCATAAAATGGCAGGTCCTCAGGGACCCCGAACATCTTTCGAATTCCGTCAAGGCCCGACTCAGAAATCGACTTATCTTCGAAAAAATTGAGGCTCTTGGCTAAAATCTCATCATCAAGATGGTTTTGGTGAGCCATGAAAAAGGTGAACAAGCTTCAATCAAGAGATGAACATAGCAGAATCTCTAAAAGCAAAGAATGGAAGGGTCAATATCTGCAGAAAGGAAGATCTAAATAGGGATTGGTTTCCCTCCTCTTCTCCACTGAACCGACGCACACTTAATTAATGAAGCGCGTGACTCAAGCAACGATTCAGACTCGATCATCATGAGCGGCTTATATTTTCAATAAGTGACTTAGTGGACCGATATGATGGTCTACTAACTCAGGGGCAATAGCTGATGATACACCAAAATGGTCTCTCTTATACACCATACACGTGTCATGATGATCTCGAGAAATAATAGGCCTAAGCGTCAGCCCAACACTGATCCTGCTCAAGCGATTATAAGCCCGCACAATGTAGTCCATCAGACAGACCCAAATCATTACAGCTTGCTAAGCCCACGCGTCTCACAGCTATACTCAATACCCGTAAGCCCTGCTAAGGCAAGTATCTCGAGTATTGGCTTCGGACAAGCAAGACAACATCACTTTGCTTCCAACTAGGAAGCAAATACCATAGTCTAAGTCGCACAAGGAAACTTCCATCTATGGACTACTCTCTGATTGGGAACTATCTCCCGCATATCTAGGAGCACAAGACTAACACGGAAACTCCCCTTCATAGCACAATTCCTAATTAGAGAAGGATCTCCATGAAGATCTTCTTCCCTAAATTACGTCACTGATGGCCTGGTCGAACCAGGACTCCAACACTATAAATAAGACATGAGGTTGGTAAGCTAAGGTACGCTACAAATTCAATGTTTACAGCATTACGCTTTCCTCAGATCCCTATCTGACTTTAGCATCGGAGTGCCATCAGCCACCACAAAGGTGGTCCACAGCTCACGTGCATTCCTTGTGTAGCAGGTCAACAAGTTTGTAGGTCAAGGTCAAAGCATGGAGCGAAAATCGACTGCATCAATAATAATAATAATAATAATAATAATAATAATAATAATAATAATAATAATAATAATAATAATAATAATAATTATAATAATAATAATAATAATAATAATAATAATAATAATAATAATAAGATGAAAAGAAGTTTGCCATGTAGCACAAGATGACAATGGCAGGGCAAAGTTAAAACTTCTAAATGGTGGCGCAAAGTAGGGTTGTGGAAAACAAAATGAGAAATTACTTGTAACATACCCAACTGAATCGACTCGGTTTGGTTATCCATCTATCAAAACCAATTACATTGTTTTAATTTTTAATTTTTTTAAATTGAGTTGGGGTTTATTGAGGATCCCCAAACCTGAAATTAGAAGATTATTACATTATCAGGTATGTCTTTCCTATGCTATCTTCATACACAATTTTCTTCAAATCCTCCGCAAAGGAGCTTGGAGTTATTTCCACGAACAATTGGTTTGGATATATTTTGGATAAGAAGTATGTTGCTTAATTAGTCTCCTTATAATGATGGCTTATTTTGTAACATTCCAACTGTTGCAGTGCCCTTTTGATTTTGTAGTGAATATGCCTAAGGTCCCAGGAAGTGCTCTTATTGTTGGTGAGCTGTAGATACATACTGTTTGAGTCAGTACTTATTTATAGTTTTGTAACACAATGCATTCCAGCAAGCTTGAGCCATGCTTCAAGCCCCTGAAGCTCATGTTTGATGACTGAATGTGCCGTATCTGCACATGAGCATGCTGAAATAACTTCCCCACTATCATCACGGATGATCGCACCATAACCCCCTTTTAGTCCCTACATGGAACCATCTGAGTTGAGTTTAATCCATCCTGTCTCTAGCTTTACCCAAACACATTTGATTGGATTTGGAAGAGTGTAGAGCACATCCAGACCCCATCGTGCAAAGAGTTGTTTGTTAGTCAGATTATCTTCTATTGATAATTTTGTAGCACTAAATCTCAATCGAACATCTTCATATATTCGTCTCACTAGCTCAACTCCTACTATATAAGACTGCTGATATACTCGCATGTTCCTCTCAGCCCAGATGTGGTATACAATTGCATTTAGAGTCACTCTTTTGATCAAGGAATTAGAGCCACGGCCTTTGAATTTTGCAATGCACCAATGTAACTCATCTTCCTAGCCATGGATTTGTCTCTTGTAACCAAGATAGAACAACATATGTCTTTAGACAAATTGAGTGTATGTGCACTTGAAGAACAGGTGCTCTTCTATTTCTATTTCATGGGCACACAATGGACAGAGGTCGTTCTGGACAGTACCCCACTTCTTCAGCTTGCAAAGAGTTTTCAAAGCCCCATGAGCTAGGAGCCAAGTGATAAAACTATGGCGAGAATGTCCCCTTTATACTAGACCAAGGATGCAGACTCTTCGAAAACTTGCCATATTCGTGTTCGACACGTATCCGACACACGACACTCACTTAACATGCCTTCGACATGCATCAGACACTTGGTCAACGTGTCGGCAGGTGTCAAACACATGGTCAATGTTGTCAACGTGTCGGACATGCCTCCGATACATCCGAAACTTGGTCAGGACAAAGTCAAGACTCAAAAACCAACTTTGTTTTATTTTTTACTTTTAAATATTTGCAAATAATCAGGTAATATAATGGTTGTCGATCCATCTGAAGTGAATGACTATTTCAATTGCGATTTAAGACAAATAATGCAAAAAGCCACTAAAGCATAGGTAGTCTATGCATCTTCTTAATCTTTGCTTCTTATTTGTTTCTTCTCTTCTCTACTTCTTCTCTACTTCAATTTTTTTCTTGCAACAGTGTCATCTTCTTCAAGACATTCTAGGAAGGCACTTTATTAGATTATTGTTTATATTTATATGACTTATTAAAAAAATAGTATGACTTGTTACGTGTCCCCGAGTCCTAGTTTTTGGAAAATTGTTGAGTCGGCGTGTCGTGTCAGTGTCTGGCACGATGCGCGTATCCATATCTGTGCATCCTTGTACTAGACTATTGGAGCTCAGTCAATTGTTCTATTTCTGTTCCCACTACACCAAAAGGCCAGTTTAGCTACGCCGAGCTGGCCACGGTTTTAAACCGTTGGTCTATTTGCCACGGCCAAAAACCGTAGCTATAAGTACCAACGGCTTAAAACCGTGGGTAAAAAGAACCTGGCCACGGCTTAAAACCGTTGGTAAATTTGGCACGGCTAAAAACCGTGGCTATTATTAGCAACGGCTCCAAACCGTGGGTATTATTCGCAACGGCTCAAAACCGTTGCAACAAAAAAATTTAGCAACGGTTCTAAACCGTGGCTAGGTCTAGCAACGGCTCAAAACCGTTGCAAAAAAAATTTAGCAACGGTTCTAAACCGTGGCTAGCTCTAGCAACGGCTCAAAACCGTGGCTACATGAAAAGCTGAAAATAAAAATTGGGCGGGCTATTTTGGCGCTCGACCTTCCCTCCACTCGACTTCCATCGACAAAAACCTTCCCTCCCCTCCACAAACCTGCTCCCTCCACTCGACATCGACATCGTCTCCTTCCCTGCTCCCTCCCTCGACTCGACTTCCCTGCTCCTTCTCCTTCCCTGCTCCCTCCCTCGACTTCCCTCCTCCCCTCCTTCCCTGCTCCCTCAACTTCCCTGCTCCTCCCTCGACTTCCCTCCTCCCCTCCTTCCCTGGTCTTCCCTCCTTAGTACTCGGCGTCTTCAAAATCGATCAGCCACTGCAACCGAACAGGTACTCTCTCTCTCTCTCTTTTATTTTTGATGAAATTAGGGTTCGATGATTGTTTTTTTATTTATGTCTGACCTAACTAGCATGAAACTTAAAAGGTGGAATCAATCTCCTTTTGGCAATATTCTTATTCTTATCAAAAATGCCAAAAAATAAAATTGTTTATATGTCTCATTGATAATGAAGCTGGCCTAAATAGCACAAGTTGATTTCTGATAGAGTTTAAAAGTAGTGTATACAATTGGGTTGAGTGGGGTTTCATTTGAAAGCTTTATGGAAAAACTAGGTTTTATTGTGATGGAATTGAACCGGATAATCAAACTTTTAAGAGAATATCTTTGGCTTTCTATTCAGATGTTATGAATTGGGAGCTCTGTTGGCCATATCAGTCCCTTTAGGATCCACTAGAAACAATAAGACCTTGCTGTTCTGTGGAGTTTGTGATGCCAGAACTGGTGGTCCTACAAATGTTATTGGCATGCTGAGACTTTGCAGTGCTACAACTTGCTTAGTTTTGCACTGCGCCGAGCTTAACAAACTAATGATAAAAGATCTTTGAAGATATTGTTAATGGTGACTTAGTAATGGCATTAAGCGATTCTTTTAGTTTTCCATGTGTTTGGTTATGTTGGCCTATCCTTGGATGGTATTTTCCATCTGATTTCGAACTTTAATAAAGTCTCATTATCTCTTATTAATGGGGTTTGGTGATACTAAATGGTCTACTGCAACTACATCTCTTAAGATCATCTCCAATCGATATGAGATTCATAAAAGAATGCCTTAAAAGAATGTAATTGATGTAGTTTTGGTTGATAAATGAACTTGACCCATTTCTTTTTATGGCAATGTATACTAACTAGTTCAATTTTAGGTGCTTTTTGAGAAAGTAAGTTATCTTATGATGTTAAATGGGTTTGCACAAAAAACTTAGGGTTTTGAAAATGAGGGTATAATTTTATAAGGTTGCATGTTAGGTTAATTTATTTTGCTTGCAAGATATCATATATTTTTTGCTTATTTATATTTATTTTTGAAGGAGTACCATGGAGGGACGGATTCCTACTAAGTTAGAACCTGACATTTCACTGAATAAGTAAAAAATGAGAGAGGGGACAAAGGGTGAAGATATTCAAAACCCATACAAAAATGAAGAAGAGGGTGAGGGAAGCATACAGCAAAAATTGGTGGGGAATGGGGTGAAGACATAATAGTGACATTTTTGTTTTCAACAATTCAATCTTGTATTTTGGGAAACATGGAAGATTTTTCTATGTCATCATATTAATAAGAAATTATAAAATTTTGGCATTATAAGGCAAAGTCTTACTAGGGCAACTATTTTAGTTACTCCAAAGGATCTATTAAGAACAACAAAGCAACTAAATTTTTCAATGCATTTGTAGCATTTAGAAATAGTGAAGGCATAGGTGGGGATCCAAAGTTTGAGTTCAATACAAGCATATCATTTGATTCTATCGTTTTTATTTTAATGGATACAAGATTTTTATCAATCTGATTCATAATTTGTTCTGGAGGGTTCAAATACATGACTAGTAATATCATCCACCAAAAGTTACAAGGAAGCTTTAATGGATAATTTTAACTTGTAATGTGCATTTTAAAACAAAATGTTTATATGTATGTTGGTCCACAAAGTCTGTTTTGTGGATGCTAATGATAATGTTGCTTTATTGTCTATCTTCCAGCTACAGCAGGAACAAACAAGGCTGCCTCCAGTGGCAATACTTTGAACACGAGGAAGCTTGATAAAGAAACAGAAGTTCTTGCTCGTGAGTACTCAACTCTTTGGATTTTGTGGTTTCTTACAGTTTAATTGTATCATCATTAGATTGCCTCTAGCTTCGACCAAGCTATAAGGAAATGCAAGATGCCATTCCCTATTTTCTCTCAATTTTATTTTGTTTTTGGTCATCAGTGTAGTAATCATAATTTACTGGGTTATGAACGAGTTTCCATAGATATAATAAAAAAAATGAATATAAATAAATAAATAAAAAAAGATGACTAGTACAAGAATGAAATTAAACAACATCGTGATTCATTCCCAAAGCCTAACCACAGCTGGTCTCAACATTTAATTAGGACAGCCATAGGAGGTTCCATCGTTAAGAGTACAATTTGCTTCTTTTAGCTTCTTTGGACACATTATCATTGGCAACAAACCAATCTAAGTTATAGAGTTGATTTTTGGTGATTTAGCTATTGAGAACTTAAAATGTTGGGGTGAGCTTGTTTTTAATGAGATCAGTTACTTGTGAATGTGTTAGGCTTCAGCCTCCTATCAAGTTTACTTATTCAAGGAGGAAGTATAAAACAGACAAGTGAAGTTGGGCAAGTTTATATGCTGTTAGAGGTCTGTAAAGCAGTTCTGTTAGGTGCTCTGTTAACTCAGAGTGCTCTGTTATACTTACTGTTAGTCACTGTTAGTGTTAGTTCTGTTGCTATAAATAATAGACTAGCAAGGGAAATAGCATTCATTCATTTCTGTAATAACTGAGTACAATTGAGCTTTGCTCATTGAGGAGAGTGGCAATCTCGAATACTGCCTTTACATTTCAATCCTTCCATTGTAATTTTTACAGAAGCATTCAATACAAATAATCAAGTTTGCAGAATCAGTCTTCATTGATTTGTTCGACTTTCTTTGGTTGTTCTTGCCTTGAATGTGTCTTGCCAGGTTACAAAACATCCAGAAATTCATCCACTCTGACCTTGGTACTGAGAGTGCACTGCTTGATTCTCCAATTCTGCAGAAACTTCATCACAAAAAGGTCAGTTCATAACAGAATGTAATTAGCTAGGTTTGTACTCATCAGAAGATGTGTGTGATCTTCAATTATTATTATTGTTATTATTTTCTTCTTCAAGATTGGTAGCTAGGTTGCTTAACTTAATTAACTGAGTTAGGAGATGAGCAGGGTAATTTGATGAACGAGTAATTAATTAAATGGGCGTTCAGGGCAATGTTATTATGACTGTCCCTACCCTTATACTCAAGTCAACCACTCATCTCTTTGTTCTTCATTTCATCTCTCTTTTCTTGTTGGTCATTCTCAGCTATGGCCTTGCATGTAGGCTCAGAATGTATGGTGCAGCCAAGGATGACTTGCCGACAACTGTTTGTGGGCTTCTCTAATCTTCTTTGAATCTATGAAGAGTGGATCAGTAAGTGAAGTTGGCAAGTTGTCTTTGGCTACATTTTTCCATTCAGCTTGTCATGCAAGTCCTGTGCTGAAAATAATCCTTGCATTCAAGGAGTTCTTCAAAGGCATGATTTATGGTTTGACAACCTTATTATTCTTGATTTGGTTCTTTACATTGCATTCTTTTCTTCTTTTATTGCTATATTATAAAGTAATGATATTAAGTATGATCTAAAGCTACTTAACTGACAAAGTTGATTATGTTGTACTAGCTCTTCTGATCCTCATATCAACTCTTACTTATTCATCAAATCATTTATAGAAAAGAAAACACTGATCTCCATGCTCAACAGATTGCCATTGCTTACCATGCATTGTTTACCTTTAGTAGGGAACTTCCCACCTATCTGGGTTGTGGAGATAGTTTTCATTTCTCATCATGAAAAGTTGTGCAAAAACAGATTATACAACATTTAAACCCCAGTCTATATTGATTTGATTAACTTAAGAGTTCCTTGGATGCATTCAGAGTGTTGTGAGAAGAACAAAGTAGAAAATCACTTGACAAGAAACACCAAAGTCTTACATGGTTTGGAAGGTTGTGAGAGACCAAATATTTTGTCTTTGTTTCTTATTTTGACTTTTGAGTTGGGAAAGGGAAGCTTTGTAGCTATGTATTCAGATTGGCTTTTCCAATGCTTTATAAAAATCTATTTGTGGTGATATGTTGTGGAAGGAAATTATCTATAAATGTGGTGTATATAGTTGATTCTTATTTCTTTTTGTTTGATAATGGTTAATATCTATAATGTCATTGATAGAAATGGATAGTACTCGCGGCAATCTCTCCACCATTGATGTCACTAGATCTACAAATGATGACAGTGAAGTTAAACAGACCATTGCAAGAATCTTCAACCCAGGGTACCACTGACCTCACTATTGATGATGATCCTCTAAGCCAAGTGTTTGGCCAAGAAGCGAGGGGACGTACTCGTTGTGTTGGAACCACCGTCTCTAAAAGGAAGTATGATGCTGCACTTCCTGCTCGTTCATTGCTTTTGGAAAAAACATTGGAAGTAAAAAAATGTAGCGAAAAATATGATAGATTGGAAGAAAATGTTAGATGGATACGAGAGAGACTTGAAAGTGGAACTTATGTGAGACCATCAACAAGTGAGGGAACACAAGGAGTGACACAAAGAACTGAAGATACACCGTCATCCCGTGCACAATCGACAAGGCAACCAGAAAATCCATTACATCCATCTCCATTACCACCATCTCCATTACCATCATCTTCTCAAGGTGTTGCGAGGTTTCCTTCTCCAAGCAATCATGTTCCTTCAGTGTCAAGGACTTACAAAGTTTGTGATTGGGAAAAGAATGTCATTGCGATAGCAATAGAGGTTGTAGATCCTATCCATCAATTCTCTTGCGCTTGTCATGGATCATTGAACCCTGCAACAGAGATCAGACTTTCCTTATGCTTCAAATTCAGGACTGGGGTGAAACTTTACAAGAGTGATCCAAAAGGAGACATGATGGGGGATTTGGACGTTGGTGATTTCTTCTTATGGTGTAAAAATCATGTGGAACTTGATGATTTGGACGTTGGTGATTCCTAACCCCCTTGCAAGTGATCTTAGTTTCTCCAGGTATAGTGTTATGTGTCAATATGTAGTGTTGTATGTCAGCCTTCCTTGGAGCACAATTACCATCCATTTATTTTCATGTCCTTAACTACTTTTTCATTTGTTCTTTGTAGATATTGGAATTACTTGAGGAAGCAAACATTTGTTCTGGAATTATTTACAGTTCACTTCTATCTATCCTGGGGATTTGTTGCGCCTTATCTGATGGCGATTATTCACATTGCAGCAGCGCTAAGACTAATGGTGAATTTTCTGACTATATTTACTTTTTAAAGTTTATTTATGATCAATATACATATTTAAGACTCTCATTGCTTGACTGCTTTTTGTGAAGTTTGCATTTGCAGTTTTAATTATTTATGTATTTATTTCATCTAACTGTCAGGTATGGCAGTCAATTGTCTCCAAGGAAACACTGCAGCACAGAGCGCGTCCCAGGCAGGGTGCGCTGCAGTTTCAGCGTGCTTTGCATTGCAGACAGAGTGCGATGTTGATCCAGACAGAGTGCGATTCAGCGTGTCTGCTGTACGTGCTGTTTCTGGCCGCAGCGGGTTTCAGCGTGCGCGGTTAGCACACTGGTTTTGAGCTGTGGTTGAGGTATTCTCCTTACATGTGGTGGCCATCTAACCTAGTTCAAGTATTGTTCTTTAGGTATCATCTCAAACTCTTTATCTTTGTTGTTCATTTCTCTTTTGTTACATGTCTCTGATGATGAAACTGTGATCCTACAGAGCACTTCATGAAGAAGAGGTGAGGCCAATTATGTGATGACATCCGAGCAGGCCAATTAAGTGTGCTCTTTGACTAATATGTTGGGCTTTAACATCAAAGACGAAAGGCTGGCTGTGATGTAAGCAGGGTTGTAGGATCTTGAAATGGACATAGATTGGGATGGAGCAGGTGTAGCCCAAGTTCAGACTGAATCTTAGCTGGGGCAGCTTTTGGTTGCAGCAGGTGGTCTGACTTTTGGTTCTGTTAACTGCTCGTGCTCTTGTGTGATTTTTTTGATCTTGTTGTGAGTGTGTTGATGTGTCGACTGGTGGTGTAACTTGGCAGCAGCTTTTGCTTGCAAGAGGATGTACTTCTTCTGTTTTGTTTTGGAATCTGGGTACTTGAGCTCAAATGCCAACCAATATAAACCGGTTAAAAATATAGTTTTTGGATGTCTCGAAGTGTACCTACCGGGTGTGCTGGCCAATACATCCAGTGTGTCGTGTACTGGTTAGGACCCATAATTTTTTAGTTCATTTTTTTTTTTAACTTTTTCCACTTTTGATGCATGGTCGTTGAAGGTTTGTGCTGCAGTTGAAAGTCTTTGCACACTAATCGAAATTCTAATCATTCAGGAATTTCATCTTAAGACGATGGAGAGGGCTGATCAGCACGATGATGACACATCAACAGTGGTCTCAGCAACAAAATCTTCACACCAGGTTCTACATTTGTGTTCCACTTGACTATCTGATTTGTCAATTCCATTGATTACAATACGTAAGATTATTTATAGTAAAACTGTAACTTGCACGGACAGAATCAGTGGGATCCTCATAAGCTTACAGAACCAAAAATGCCGCGCCTAGAAACTTTACTTCGAGCACGTCCCCCGAAGTAAGTAGCCATCTATTTAAAAGGATTTTACATTGTTGGTTCCTTAATCCTCACTGTTTTGGAATTTCAAGTTGTTTTGAATTTCTAAGCCTGGTTGAATTGTTGATTGATGATGGGCATTGTTATCTTAAATTGGTCAGAGTTAAAAGTACTGAAGAGTTGGAGAAAGAAGAACTCGAGAAGATACCGAAGTTCAAGGCCAGGCCACTTAATAAAAAGGTCAGGCTGCTCTACGTATTTTTAAGTAACACTTCGAATAGTAATAGTTACTTTTCAGGTATTCTAAATATTTTGTCTACTATTTTGCAGATTTTTGAGAGCAAAGGAGACTTGGGAATATATTGTAATGCAAAACGTCAAGTTCCTGTACCTCAGGAGTTCTCTTTTGCCACAGATGAAAGGAATATATTGTGAGTTTTTGTTCTTTTGCAAAATGAAATCGTTTGGCTCCAAGAAGTTGCTAAACTGTGCTTGGTAACCATTCTGTACTGGCCATACCATTCTGTACTGTGCTTGTAGGACTGTGGACAGTTCTCGACTCCTAAGGGCATTGAGATGTTCCCTTTCGATCCATGTAAACATCTTCTTGTTGCACTTGGAATATGTAATTTGGTTGAACATGAATATTTTCTTGTCATAGGCTTCATATAAAACCTGTTTTGATAATTTCAAAGTTGTTTTTTTAATTTTACAATGCAAAATTCTTATTGATCTTGTTGCATGATTAAATCTTTCATGGATTTATGCAGGTCATCAAGTATCCTCAAGACTGCCTAGAAAGATTATGGCAAGCAATAGATAGGTTGTACCCTAGCGGATTCGTCAGGGGACTAAAAGATGGCCACTCAAATTGGTTTTGTTTGAAAAGGTTAGTATTTTTGTCTCTTCAAAAGTCAGAAATCTTCTTAAAATGCTTACTGATAGTTGTTGTCACATAGAATACCTAATGGTAGGTTAAATGAATGCCCTTGTGTACCTAAAGGAAAAACAAACCAAAATCTGAGTGAGATCAAATTTCACCGTTCTTCAGAAAGCAAAGAACAAAAGAAAGTTTCAGTAAAAACTGTAACAGGTCATCAGATGCTTGTGAGTTGTGAAAGTGAAGAGTAGATAAAAATTTTGTTGATCAAAATTTCACGAGTAGATAAACAGAGCTTATCATTTCATAGCTTATATGATAAGCTGCCATGCCGTAAAGACTTATATCATGCCGTAAATTTTGTCTTGAATGCTGGCTTAAGTTGACAATTGTTATGTTTATCTACTCTGTATATACTGAAGACACTTGTGAAAGTGAATGAAATGCTCTGTTTTGTATGTTTTGCTTGACCAATTTGTATATTTTGAATTTTGTATGTTAATCAGTTAATTATATAAAAATTCCATGTTTTGAGTTTTGTATGTTATCAGGAACAAAAACAAATGGTGCCCAGTGCCAACAAAAAATTCCACAAGTTCATGTTCCTGCTATCAGGTTCTTGCTTGCTGTATTTGTTCTTGTTCCTGTATGTGTATTTGTTCTTGTTGCTGTCAGGTGCTTGCTTGCTGTTCTTGTTCTTGTTTGCTTGCTGTATTTGTTCTTGTTCAATGTTACAGTCAACAATGCAAAGTTAGACAAAGAAATTGATGATTGGTTTATATGCACCAAGATCATTTACTATGTCTATTTGTTAGACTTTTGACCTTTACAAGGGTGCTGCAGTGAATTATCTTGTGAATGGCACCCTCCCAATTTGCTCGTATTGTAACATTTGTCAGCTGCAAAGCATGGTCAGACATCTCTGGATCAGCAGCTCCGTCTTCAGCAAGAGCACTGCTGGCGAGGCAGTTTTCAATGGCATCAAGGCTGCAGGCAGGAGTAGAAGAAGATAGGCATAATGGTGGGTTATGGTCTACGGACAGATCTGGTCAATGTGGGCACCCGACAATTGGTAAGGAGGAATAATATTTTATACCCCAATTAAATCAGATCTTTTCACATTGCTTTTTCTATGCATTTTGGCACATTCCCAGCTTTCAATACCTGTTCTGAATGTGTTCAATATTTGGTTGATTGAACCCCACCTACAGGATCAATATTGGTTCATCCATTATTGGTTTTATGTTTGTTTTTGCAGGCGATGATTCTGGATTACAAGCTTACCTACCCAAGTGGAACAGCAACAGCTATGTTGATAGATAGCTTTCATACACATTCTGGTGCTGAGCTTGCTAGGTAAGTAGAACTCAAATAATTTCTTTTGCTCATGTTCAGTGTTTTCACTTTTTATAGATGACTTTTTGGGGATTGGCCATTCGTGGAACTATATTGGTTATGCTTTGGTCATCAATGTTGAACATGCCAATGCTTGTACCTGCCGATATTTCTGAAACCACTATGACAATTAACAGAATACATGTGAAAATTTCATTTTGATTAGATAGTGTTGTTGAGAACTTGATCCTTAATGATTATAATATCAATTATAAGTGGTTCTTTAGCGGCGTTGGGGATTCTTGCGGCTTTGATAAATTTCCCAACTTTGGTTTATTACTTTATTAGCATTTAAGAATACGTGAGATGTTGTTGCCTCTTTTTATCTTACATCCTTGTTTTCTTCAGCATCAACTCTGGGTACTTATATATGCTAGTAACATAGGCTTTGGAAAGCAAAATTGAAAAGAAAAATGATGTTGAAAACAATTTTACTGTTGACTTACTGTTCATTTGGTTAAATTATTGTCTCTTATTTGAGAAATCGCTTTGGTTTGCCTGTCACTTATTTCATCGAGTTCCCTCTTGTCTCACTCTCATTCCACTTCACACAACAGCAACTACTACTACTACTCTTCCTCCACTTTGATTTTGGTATGTATATAAAAACCTTCTCATTAATTATCAACTGGTTTCTGATTCTCTGCTTGATTTCTAACTCTCTCTTCTTTAACTTATCTCTGTAATCTATCAGCTTTTTCCATCTTTAGTGGGTTTGTACACATTGACAACTCCAACATGCTCCCATATTGGTCATACATATTACTTCACTGAAATTTTACTGTTTTTTGCATCTTCAGCACTTTTTTTCCGTTGTTTGCGATTGTTCATCTGCTTTAGCTTCAATGCGGTTTCGTTATTCAGTTCATGTAGGTCTTTGAACTTGATAGAGTTGATATATTGAGATGGGTTTTTGGTTTATCTTTTTATATTCTATTTTGATGATTTTTACACTCTGTGGGATTTGGCACTTGTAATGAATTGAACAGGTGATCCTTGTTTCTTTTTCAACTCAAGTGGTTGTTTCATACTGGGGAGATGGTGTTCTCATTGATTGGAAGCTGGGAAGGTTGTCTGATTACCAAGATTCAGAGAATGGTAAATTTTCCAAAGAGCTGCCAGTGTTTTCATCATTTTCATCATCAGCTTTGGTTTATTAGCAATCTTTATAGGTCATGTTTGTCTGTCATTGAGTACTGACTAATTTTTATACTGCAGGGCTCTGAATGTCTGAGCCAGTACGGGCAGCAGTATGTTGGACAGGAGAATGCACATACATTGCTTGTTTCTGGGGTGCAAAGTGTGTCGTTGTATCAACCATCACCGGTGCCATATACAAGCAACTACCAGGTGCTGCATTCTCATCATTTTCAGTATATTGAACAAGCAACTACCGAAAGAAATGGGGCCTGTTCCTAAGGGCATCAATGTATTTTCTTACATTATAACTAGGTGGATTTGTATTGTTGGAAAAAACATAGAGAAATTCTTTTGTTTTAGATGCGAGCGAAACATGATATAACAAGGTTTCATTTGTTCAGGTTAATCCTGTTATTGTACATTAGTGCTATTTGTTTACATGTTTTTGTTTGGCGTCAAAACTTGACAAGTTCATTTTTACTGTTGATTTTGTATTTATCTAGCATATAGTTTGTGGAATCTTATTCGTGCCGGAGGCATGACACAAACCTTAGTAAGGACTGATTTTGCAGGTGCCACGGCTGTGATTTTGCTGCAGCAGCAAAAAAAAATATAAATTTTTTTTTCGATTATATTAATTTGCAACGGTTTGAAACCGTTGCAACAAACCAGATTTCTTTTTTTTTTGAATTTTGTTTTAACTGCCAACGGCTTACAACCGTGGTTGCATCTTGCCACGGCTAGAAACCGTGGGCTTTCTTCATCAGTTGCCACGGCTTAAAATCGTGGTAATGAATTGCCTCGGCTAAAAACCGTTGCTATGATGTTTGCCACGGTTTATTTCTCACTGTTTAGCCACGGCTTAAAACCGTTGCTACCTTGTTAGCCACAGTTTAAAACCGTTGCTATTATCCATACCTTATCACGGCTTAAAACCGTGGCTATTGTTGCAACGGCTCACAACCGTTGCTATTGTTCTTGCAACGGTTTAGAACCGTGGCTAAATGCTGAAAATCACCACCCCTACTCAAGCATAAAACCGTTGCTACAATGTTTAGCAACGGTTTATAGCCGTTAAAAGCAATTTCGCGACGCCTCTGTAGCCCACGGCTCTTAGCCGTGACAATGGGTTACCCCCACGGTTTAGAACCGTTGCTAATGGGGATTTTTGGTGTAGTGTCCTTAACGCATCATAGGTTGCCTTCATGTGGTAAGCTCCATCAGTTTTGTGTTCCAAACAACTTCATCATCTCTGCTAGTGTCGACCTAAACATGATCCAGGTAGCTCACTATTTCATTTATTGAGGCTCTCAATCCTTGAGGGATGCACCAAGAGTCGTTCCTTATCAATGCACTGACCTTGGCATTTTTATGGAGGGAAGAGTCATATAGTAATCCTTGTGGAAACTTATCTATCAGCAACCCGAGAGGGTGCCATGGGTTTTTCCACAACATGGTTTTCTCTCCATTCCCAATCAAGTGCAGCACTAATGAGTTTGCTTTCAGTCTGCTCTCCATGATCCTGCGCCAACAGCACGATGCATCTTGGGGGACTTTCATCATTCAGAGTTCATTCTGTTTGGTTAGGTGTTTCCTAACCTACTAAACCCACAGGGTGCGCTTATTTGTTACTATATTCTAGACATGTTTCATATTAGCAGCCTCATTCCCAATCCCTATGTCTAAGCCACCTTCACTATAAAGATGGCAAATGGTCTTCCACTTCACCATTGCCTTCCTGTAATTAGATTCTTTTCCAGACCACAGGAAATTGTGTAAGACAACATTGATAGTTTTCAGAGTATGCTTAGGTAGTCCATAACAAGAGGTCTAGTAGATGTGCATACTTTTTTTTTTGGAAAGAGAGCTGGGTTTTAAGGACCCCTAAACCTTTATAAATTAAAAAAAAACAAAAACAAAAACAAAAACAAAAACAAAAACAAAAACAAAAACAAAAACAAAAACAAAAACAAAAACAAAAACAAAAACAAAAACAAAAACAAAAACAAAAACAAAAACAAAAACATAAACATAAACATAAACATAAACATAAACAAAAAAATATATAAAAACAAACTCTCACAAGAAAGGATTCAAGTGAAAGTGAACACGATTACTAGGCCTATAATAATCTTTGACTAGTATCGGCCAACAGAAGAAACCTCTTGTTTTTTTTTTCCTTCCTCCTTTGATAAGAAGGAAAGGATTCAACCTTTGAACCTTTTGTTTGCTTTCTTTGCCCTAGAGAATCTTCGAGGGCAAAGACTAAAATCTTTAGTGCAAGAGTTTGGAAACTTTTTTTAGCCAAATCTCTTACAACCTCTTCACTAAAAGGATCTTGCTCATGTTCCTCGTTACTACTCTGGTCATCTGTTGTAGTGTTGTCTTTGTCCTGAGTCGGTGTGTGTTTACTAGCCTTCACACTAGCTCCACGCTCAAGCGTTGCGTTGCCAAGTAGCAATGGTTGTGTACTCTGCATTATGGCATCACTCTGGTCATCGTTTATTTTCTGCTCTGCCTCAATGGCAGCCTCTGTACTCGTGACATTCCCTGTTTTTTTTGTGATAGGCTCTTTACTCCCCTCTAAATTGGGGTGAGTCTTTGACTTGAATGTATGCCTGCCCTTGGCGATCGTCCAACCATCAGAGTTTTGTCTTTCTAGTGGTTGGGTCCTACCTGTAGCTTGCCATACCATATGGCCTGGAGTATTAACTTCTTTGCTCTTTGAACACTGTTGTTTTGTATGGCCAAATACTGCGCAAATTTTGCATTTTACTGGAATCCATGCATACTCAACTTCAACTAGTTTTTCCTTATCTCTATTGATAATCACAGGGATGTCTTTGGGTAATTGGGTGTTTACATCCACCTCCACACACACCCTCGCATACGCTAATCTTGTCCTTTCTTCAGTAGCTTTGTCAAGCATGATAGGCATTCCAATAAAACTAGCAATCATTTGAATACCCTTTGGATTCCATAGGAATAAAGGAATTTTCTTCAGTGTAACCCAATTAGGTATCGAGGTAAACACCTCGGCATCCTCGTCCATAGTAGGTGACCAGGTTTGAGGATAAACAACCTGCTAGCAATATGTAGAGGTCCCATTTCCAATACCTTACTTCTATCTTCTTCCTTCTTGAATTTAAATACAAAATTATTATCTTCGTGTATGCTCATCTCAAACTCTTGAATTGCCCACGTCCTAATCAGACACTCTTTGACATAACCATATGCCAAACGCTTGCCCACAAAGCTGCCAATAACCAACCTTTCACATTCTTTTATTCTTCTCGCAAAGTCAACAGTCTGCACTTGAACTATTTTCCTGCCTTCAAGAGTAGCCAGAGGTTCATACTTTAGTTTGGTAGAGCCCGTATGCTTGCTTTGCTTAAGCTTTGATGCCCAACTCATCCTCGCTGGTGCAACGGCAGGGTTTGCCATTGCCATTTCTTCTTGAAGTTTGATAGGACCAGAGGATGCAACACTGGTTGGTATTGTATATTCATCTTCTTTACACAGAGCCTCTTCATTCCTTTGCGCCGCAATGGCCATCCCAGTGCTTTGTGGCTAGGGGTGGGCCAACGGGTTCAGGAACCGCGGATCTAAACCGAACCGGACCGTTTTACTCCAAACGGTTCGGTTTTGATTTTTAAAATTGTGAAACGATTCGGTTCGGTTCCGGTTCCTAAATTTTTTTTCCAAACGGTTCGGTTCCGATTCGATTACATATACCCCTTACACGTGTCTTAACAGGATTGGGTAGAAAAAAATAGGTTTCTAATTCTAAGTTTCTAACCCTAAGTTCTCTTCTCTCATTTCTCCACAACCACAAGTAGCGAGCAAAGAGCAGTCACAACAAGCAGCGAGCAGAGAGCAGTCTCTTCGCCCAAGCCTTGGTCTCTCTCAATTCTCCACAAGCCTCGCCGCTTCGGTCTCTCTCATTCTCCACAAGCAGAGCACGACGTCGACGATCTCATTCTCGGTCTCTCTCATTCTCATTCTCCACAAGCAGATGCAGAGCACAAGCAGTGACGATCTCTGTCTCTGATTCTCTCTCATTCTTCACTAGCAGTGAGCAGACAGAGCCACAAAGGCAGAGCACGACGACGCTCAAGATCTGGATTTTCTAACACCCCTAGTATCAGATCTGATTTTCTAATCTGATTTTCTCAAGATCTGATTCTCGTCTCAGGTGTGTCCAGTTAGATCTGATTTTCTAATCTTTGACCCTTTTCTTTCCTTGTTAATACCCATTGTTCATTTCCTTTGTTTTCTTTTTGTAAACGAATTTTGCTAATAACTCTGGCTCTGGGTTATGGTTTTCACTAGGTTCTATGTAATGGGTTTTGGTTTAGTTAAGATATATGATGGTTCTGTGTTGATTTTTTAACTTTGGGTAGTTATCTATTTGAAGATTCTTTAATGGGTTGGTTCTGAATTTTGATTAGCATCTCATATTTTTTCACTTTAGGGGAACCCCATTGATTTGGGTCATCTGGGATTTCAAAGTAACATTAAAATTAGCAAATTTATTTCTGTTGAACCCTCACTGATGGGTTTGTTTATCTCTTACTGGGTATCTTTGGTTGACTTGTTTTTTGATGGACAGGAATACTTGTGATGGAACTTCAGAAGTTTAGGTATTTGAGCTTTTGAATCAATTAAAAAGATTTATTAACATTGTTGAGTTTTGGGCTTTGTCCATTGAAGATGACAGCTCAGATACAATGTTCTACTTCTTGCAATACTCCAAATTCTGTGGGAGTGTTAACAGTTCTAGGAGGGAGAACATTAATGGATAATCTTGCTAGGAGTGTTAGTCCTTTGAAATCGTTGGACAAGAAGAGTAGGTGTTTGTTTCTCAGACGAAAAACTACTTCAAGGTCATCTTATTTTAGATGCTCAGCCAGTTCTCACAATGTTAACTCGCATCATAGTAAATACCCTTTCTTGAATTCGCACCCGGAAGTCACAATGCTTAGTGGAGGCGAGGGGAACAATACATTATTTACTAGTTTTTGCTTTTCAAGTCTTTTTAGCTGTGAATGTGAATACTGTAAAAATGGCAAAACATTGTTGTGAAGAATCAAATGAGAGTTATTGAATACCATATCTGTAACTATGTGTGTATAGCTTTTCAACCCTATTAAATTTCTATGTTGTTAAGAATCAAATGAGAGTTTGGGTCGTTCAAACTTGTCATGGTAATGTCTATTTGTTTGTAAACCTGAAAAGGAGAACAGACAGAGATTTCCTAGGTATGGTTAGGTTCGGGTTTTTCATTTAGACTATGATTAAGCTATTGATCAAGTCCATTCAAAATTTAAAAAATGAATTTTGGATCCATGTATGGCAATACATTGCACAAGTCCGTGGCGGCATGGCCTATTAATATTTTTGGAGATATATAATACAGGAACCGTTTGGAACCGAACCGTTGTAAACGATTCGAGTTAGGTTCGGTTCCAACGTTCAAAATAGAGGAACCGATCCGAATCGAAACCATTAAAATTGTAAACGGTTCGAGTTAGGTTCCTCAAAATTTTGAACCGAACCGAACCGTGCCCACCCCTATTTGTGGCACATTAGCAGCCACTATACCATGACAGCCTTGAATGCTAGCAGCTTGCACTTGACTAGCTGGCGCCCTTGCAGTCAGCATCCCCCAGTTATTGGGGTTTATCATGATTTTCAGCCCTTCTGCACCTAGCGTATCTCCATTTTTAACAGCCACTTGATATTCATTTGTAAGTAACTGTAACAGTCCATCGCCATGAATTTTGTACTGCTCCTCAAAAGCCATTAACATATCTTGTGTAAACGCGCTCTCATTGGCAGTGTCTCCTCCATTTGTTCCACGGGAGGAGATGGAGAGATCCTTCTCTCGAGTACAGTGTGATGTCATTCAGCCGTGAGATTCATAAACCCACCAACTCTTTGATGAAAAACCTCCCTCTCGAGCAAAGAGGAAGAAGATAGGGGGAAGATCTGAAGAGGTGCAGTCCGAGAGAGAGAGCAGATCTGAAGGAGACGTTGTCTCAAAGATCAGAAGGAGACGCAGTCTCTACCATTGCCATTGCAATCGCAACAGCCCCCATCCGTAAACTTGCTATCCTACAGATCCACTCAGATTTGGCAGAGGCGATCTTTCGTCTCGATAGATCTCTCGTTTCAGATCTGCCACCACCGCCACCGGTAGATAGTGAGAGAGATCCGAGCTCTTCCTCTTGATAGATCGTTAAAACTATCCACCACCACCACCGATCGATCTTCCCTCTCGATAGATCTCTCAACAGATCTACCACCACCACCACCACCAGGAGGGCTTCGTGGAAGGGAGGGGTTGGGGTGCTAGAGGGGAGGGAAGGCGCTCTTCCTCTTCCTCTTCCTCTTCCTCTTCCTCTTCCTCTTCCTCTTCCTCTCGTAGAGGGAGGCGCTGTTCAAAATTATTTTTCACTAATAATCTCCTAGATGTGCATACTTGCTAATACTGATTTGATTAAAACAACTCTTCCAGCGTAAGATAAGAACTTGTTTTTCCATGAATGGACTCTCCCCTTGATGCGTTCTATGATGGGTGTACATTGCTGATGTGATAGGTATGAAGAGATCATCGGCAGCCCTAGGTACTTAACTGGGAGTGTGCCTACTGTAAATTGCAACTGACTGCCTATTGCAGCTGATCATGCGTAGGTATCCCTGCCATGAACAGCGTACTCTTACTGCAATTGGCCTCTAATCCTGTGCATATTTTGAATGTTTGAAGGACATCAACTAATGCAATTGCAGAGTTACAATCTCCATGGAAGAAGGCGATCAGATCATTCACAAAGCTGAGGTGAGTAATTTCATGATCTTTGCATCTATGGTGGAGTGTATACCCCCCTTCTCGTGCCTTCTTTCTTAGCAGTGCATGAAATATCTCCATCACCATTACAAATAGGTAAGGGGACATGGGGCAACCTTGTCTTATCCTTCTTGAGGCCTTGATGTATCCTTTAGGGGAGCCATTTAGGCATATGGAAAACTTAGGCGTGGTAATGCATTCCCTGATCCAAGCTATGAAAACTGGTGGGAAGTTGAGCTTAGTTAGCAGGTGCAAAATGGTATCCCATCTGACCATGTCATATGCTTTTTGGAGATCAATCTTTGCTGCGCATCTTGGTGGCCCTCTATCTCTATGATAATTGTGTACCAGCTCATGTGCAAGCATGATATTGTCCTGTATGTGTCTCCCTTTTATGAAAGCTGATTGGAATGTGCTCACCACTATCTGGACTGCTTCTTTCATTCTACTAGTGAGTATCTTGGTGATACATTTAAACATAACATTGCAGCATGCAATTGGCCTGTAGTCACTGAAAGTAGAAGCATTAATAACTTTAGGAATTAATGTAACTAACGTGGCGTTTACCTCACCTAGCAGTTTAGATCTCCTGAAAAAGTTTTGTATAGCCTTCGTAAAGTCATCACCAATGATTCTCCAAGTAACTTTGAAGTAGGATGAAAAGCCATCTGGTCCCGGTGCTTTGTACGAGCCAATCATAGAGAAAGTTTCCACAATCTCCTTTCTCGTGACATCCTTTGTAAGTTCAGAACCCATATCACCTGGCAGTACATTATCCAGCTCCAAATCATCAAGTATAGCTCTGTCATATTCGCAGTCATGTGTACCTGCAAAGATGTCACTGTAATATTGTATTGAGAGATGCTAGGGCGCACCGGTTTTTTACCTGGTATTTCGCCTGGATGGTGCTAGACACGTGCACCATCCACGCATGCCAAGCACGTGCGATTAAGGTGAGCAAAAAAAAAAAAAAAAAAAAAAAAACAAAACAAAGAACCCAAATCTCATTTTATCAACCACAAATCTCATTCGCTGAGTTCAACTTCTTCGCTTTCTCTCTTCAAGATTTCTCTTTTACCGACCAAATCTCATTCACTGAGTTCAACTTCTTCGCTTTCTCTCTTCAAGATTTCTCTTTTACCGAGACGAAGACAGAGAGAAAGAGTGATCGTTGGCAAGAAGAAGGAGGTCGAGATCTGTAGATTGCACTCACAGAGAGATCAACAAGATGAAAAAGAAAGGGGAAGATGACCTGGAGGGGTTGATCGACTTGAGAGAGAAGATGAGAAGAATGTTGAGGCAAGAGACTGAGAAGTGCAGACAAAGCAGTATCTGAATGCTTTGGATGGATCCTTCGCATCAATCCCATCGCTGCCTCCATTTTCAAGACTTTCCTTTCTTTGTTCTTACCTTTTTTTTTCTTGAGATTAGATTAGATGAAGAGGAGGAAGCCAGACATGCTCATTTTTGCATCCTAGTTTCCTTGCGCCAAAGGGATATTTTGGTTAGTTTTTTTTTTTTTCCCAAAGGCACGTGACTGACACGTGGGATGGTGCACGTGCTTGGCACCATCCAGGCAAAATTCCAGGTAAAAAATCGGTGCACTTTAGAATTGTTGAGATGCTAGGGCGCACCGGTTTTTTACCTGGTATTTCGCCTGGATGGTGCTAGACACGTGCACCATCCACGCATGCCAAGCACGTGCGATTAAGGTGAGCAAAAAAAAAAAAAAAAAAACAAAACAAAACAAAGAACCCAAATCTCATTTTATCAACCACAAATCTCATTCGCTGAGTTCAACTTCTTCGCTTTCTCTCTTCAAGATTTCTCTTTTACCGACCAAATCTCATTCACTGAGTTCAACTTCTTCGCTTTCTCTCTTCAAGATTTCTCTTTTACCGAGACGAAGACAGAGAGAAATAGTGATTGTTGGCAAGAAGAAGGAGGTCGAGATCTGTAGATTGCACTCACAGAGAGATCAACAAGATGAAAAAGAAAGGGGAAGATGACCTGGAGGGGTTGATCGACTTGAGAGAGAAGATGAGAAGAATGTTGAGGCAAGAGACTGAGAAGTGCAGACAAAGCAGTATCTGAATGCTTTGGATGGATCCTTCGCATCAATCCCATCGCTGCCTCCATTTTCAAGACTTTCCTTTCTTTGTTCTTACCTTTTTTTTTCTTGAGATTAGATTAGATGAAGAGGAGGAAGCCAGACATGCTCATTTTTGCATCCTAGTTTCCTTGCGCCAAAGGGATATTTTGGTTAGTTTTTTTTTTTCCCAAAGGCACGTGACTGACACGTGGGATGGTGCACGTGCTTGGCACCATCCAGGCAAAATTCCAGGTAAAAAATCGGTGCACTTTAGAATTGTTGATATTGTATACATTCAGCCTATAGCCACTGGATCTTCTAATTTGGTTCCTTGACTTTTGTGAGTACTTAATATTTTGTTCTGTGCCCTTCTTTCCTTTATAAACCCATGAAAATACTTATTATTTTGGTCCCCCAGCATGAACATTTGAGATCTAGCTTTTTGTTGCACTTCAGACTCCTCGTTCCTGGATGCTCTAGCATACTTCCTTACTGCTGCTCATTCTTCATGCACCAATGCTAAAGGAACTGTTTGTGCCTGTATAGCTCGTGCACTGTAAACTCTGTTGCATTTGATACATCTCTTGTCTTGCCATCTCGACTTGTGTACTAGCATTATTAAAGCCAGCCTTCCTCCATGTAGTAAGACATTATTCGACACTTTTTAGTTTTTGCACCAGTCGATAGATAGGAGTATCCGTTATTTGCTCATTCCATGCTTCTTCCATAGTTTTGAAAAAATCATTTTCTGCACCCAATAGTTAAAAAACTTGAAGGCATTGATCCTCTATTACTCGTATCATAAAGAGTTAAGACCATAGGGGAGTGATCAGAGATACCTGCATTCAGAAATTCAGTCTCTGCATTTGGAACCTGTTGCATCCAGTTTCCATTGATAAGGACCCTATCTATCTTCTCAGAGATTCTATCTTGTCCAGCCTGATTGTTAGTCCAAGTTAAGTAGTTCCCATTGTGTCTGCTCACCCGACTCGTTCTTGTGCATGCATGGTTGCATTGAAGTACCCTGGCAGCACCCAAGGTGAGTTGTCAACCTCTGCAAATGCTTCAATTTTCTCCCATAGGTGCCGCCTTGTTAACTAATAGTTACTGCCATATATGATTGTATGCACACACTCATAGCCATTAGACCACTTCGTTGTAACAAACACTGCTTGTGCTGACTTAGAAAGCAATGTAATATTGACCCTGGATGGATCCCATCCAAGCCACACCCTGCCACCTATGATAACATCATAATTGTCAATCCACTTCCAGTCCTTTAGTAAGCTCCTCTGGATGTCTGTCTGCTTCTCGAGCGTAACTTTAGTATCAACTACTCCAACCACACTAATCTTGTTTCTGTTAACATATTCTTTGATTTCCCGCTGCTTAATTGGGACATTAAGACCTCTGATATTCCAACATCCAACTTTAATCATTTGGAACCTTTGGGACGAAGGGGCTGCTTGACCCCTGTATTAATCAGTAGTGATTTCTCCTTCCCCTGTATGATCACCTTAGCCTCATTCTTCCCAGGTTTCTCCTTCCCAAGCGTACCACTTTTGGGTTTTATTGGTGCTCCTTGATTTGTCCTGTTTTGTACTTCATTCTCATGTTTCTCTGTGAGTGTTTCAGTTCCTGTTTCTGTGTTATTTGTACTCAGTGCACCAGCATTGTTGGGTGCTTTAAGTTCAGTCTTTTGACTGCATTCGCCCTCTTCTTCACTTTGTGCATTCATAATCTCAGCGCTCTCGACCATTGTATTAGGATTTCCATTCATGAATTGACCCAAAGAGTGTTCTGTGTTATTGCTAGGCATCATGTTCCTTGTTGTATGTTGTTTCTTGGGACGTTCCCATCCTTCTTCAGTCTCTGCATGATTCTTTCCCTCCTTAGTTTCCATATTGACTGGCTTATAACTCTGATTGGAGGCTTTTTAACAGCTTTGGTACATCCTTCTGACCCATGCCTGAACACACTACAATATTTGCATCTCACTGGCCTCCAGGTGTACTCCACCTCAATTGTGTATGACCTTGCTCCATCCACCACCACTGGTATTTGACTAGGGAATGTACTATTAACTTCCATTTCCACACACACTTTCTCAAAGTTCATTCCCAGTTTATCTTCAGTCGCCTTGTCCAGCATTAGAGGAGTACCAATTGCGCTGGCTATAGCTTCTAATCCTTTAGGATTCCAGAACATTAATGGTATGTTCTTTAAGGCAGACCCATATAGGGACTATTTAATGCAGTGGTATCCTCCTCAAGGAAGGGTCTCCAAGGACAAATGATAAAGAGCCTGCTGGCTATGTGTAGTGAGCCAATGTCTAGTACCTTCTCCCTATCTATCTCATCCTGAAACTTGAAACTTGAACAGGAAGGTATTCTCACTGTGTGTCTTCATTTCAAAACTACCTTTAAGCTTCCATGTTCGAGTTAGTACCTCCTTTACATATCCAAAGGCTACCCGTTTGCCTACAAAATTCCCCACAATATACTCCTCACATTCTTTCCTTTCTTCAGCAAAGTCCTCAGACTGCAGTTGCACTACTGGTTTGCCACTCGACATGGTTTGGGGTCTGTATGCAAGCTGCGTTTTGCCTGCAACCTTCTTATTCGAAAGCATTTGGGCCCAGGTTTGTTTGCTAGGTTTTGCATGGTTTGCATTAGCAGCAGGGATAGACTTAGTGGATTCATCTCTTCCTCTCTATCACTACCTCCATTATCATTATCAATGACTCGAACTATAGCTTTACTGAGGTCTTCTTCGGTTGGGTCTATAGTGGTATCCTTCTTTGGGGCAGGTGATCGAATACTCAAGGCCTTTGCTACCTCTACTATTCCATATATTTCCTCCATCTCGGCTATCATACGTTCTATCTCAGGTCAGTTCAAGTTTGGAGCTTGTTATAGGGTTTGTGTGTTTCCCTCTTGTTTTGCGAACCTTCCCCACGAGGAACAATGGGGTGTCAGATCAAAATTCTAAATGTACAAAAAAAAAACAATGGATCATATAGAAGAAAAAACTCAAGAACACTTCTAATATTGGCTCTCTGAACTAGAAAACCTACTTCTTACAACTCAATTCCTGCCTACAGGTGAGCTCTTTGTAGGGCTGAAAACCGAACCGTCGGTTCGGTTTTAAAATTTTCAAACCGAAACCGAACCGACCATTAACAAAACCGATTCGTAACCGAACCGATTCTAATTTATGCAAACCGTAACTGAACCGAACCGACTAAAATCGAACCGACCGACTATTTTAAACATATTGTATTATTTATATATAAAATATATATTATTTATTATATATATTTGGTCGGTTCGGTTTGGTCGGTTAAAATAACATGAAAAACCGAAAACCGAACCGACCACTTCGGTTTTGAATTTTTTAAAACCGAAACCGATCCGAACCGAATTTAAACCAAACCAATCGGTTCGGTCGGTTTAATCGGTTTGATCGGTTTTTTGTTCAGCCCTAGCTCTTTGTCTCTCTTTTAAAGCTACAGAACAAAATACATCTCTGCTTGCCTTACACGTGTTCTCATCTCAAGAGTTTAACTAACTCTATTTATTTAATGACTAAGGTACCCCCTTATTTGAATTTCATTTCAGAAACCGGCACCACAACTCCCGCTTCTTTTTCTGCTCGAAATTAGCACAACAACAATTTTTCAACAACTTTTCTATTCTCTTTTTCTTTTGGCTAGGGACGTGACAATACCTACCCCATCTGACAATCCTTGTTGTGGATGCAAATTTCCGTCGGATCACATGCTGATCACGCGGAGCAATCTACATAAGATAGAATCACGTGCTGATCACGTGGAGTAATCTGCATAAGATAGAAGTTAATTCTTAACACCGGTGTAGTGCCTGCCACGGGGACTCCGATGCCAAAGTTAGAACAATGTCTTCAGAAAAATGTTTATATCTCTATATTTGAAGAGAGTATTGTGAATCAAGAACGAGTTACCTCCAGATGGATTTGTGTTTGGCTATTTATAGAGGCAGAATGAGTAAACTGCTGGCAGATGAGTGAGACACGTGGCAGATGAGTGAGACACATGGCAGATTAGTGAGACACGAGGCAGATCAGTGAGTCATTTGCTTGAAGGCAGTTGTAACTTCTCTTTGGTAGTTGTAACTTCTCTCAGGTAGTTGTAACTTTCGTAGATAGTTGTAACCTCCCATTAGCGATTGTAACTTCCTGTTTGGTGACACCTCTTTTGCAAGCTTGTGTACTCAGCTGAGTATGGTGGTCAGCGTTGAGCACTACTCCTCTGCTGAGAAAAAAATATTATGCTGAGTTGTACTGGGCCTAGACTTGTGCTGCATTGGGCCCAAACTTGGGCTTTCTCTTTTTGTGACTTTCATGGGTAATTTTTCGGGCATCTCGGGAACAACCCAAATCTTTGGGCTCTCTTATCCTATAGGGCAAGGATTATTTTTTGCTTCGACAAATGCCCCTCATCTCCTTTGCTTTTGAGCTGACCGTTTTTCATTCCCTTCTTACTTAAAAGCAGGGGAGATGCATTTTCACTGATGAGCCCCACCAAATATAGAAGTAGATTACCCTTGATCTTGCTGACTTATCTGTCTCTATTGATATAAGTAAATGATCTGCATGTAGAGGCTTTTGTTGCAGATGAGATGATTTACCGGATGACTCGTACATAGTTATTTCATGGGCTCTTGGACTTTGTCCAAATAGAAGATCATCCTTAGGTGAATAAAACAAGTCATGCTCTGGCATTCAGGTGATTTGACGACCCATCCACCCATAAATGTCACATATCTTTAGGCTGACCTGCCATTATTTTAGCATGAGTTGAAGAGTCTTCATTTATCGAAGGACGTGACCCTGATCTGCTGGCTGACTTTGTTTCCCTGATTAAGAAGGAAGTGAATTCTACTATAAAATTTGCTAAGGCTTGAGCCTTTATAGTTGTCCTCGGTCGGTCGATTTTGTTGAAGGACGCGACATTGATCTGCTAGCTGACTTTGTTTCCCTGGTTGAGGAGGGAATGAATTTTGCTAAAGCTTGAGCCTTTAAAGTTGTCCTCAGCCAGTAGATCAAGTCTTATTGGCTCATTTCATATGTTTTTGACAAGCATCCGGGAGGAAGTTGTGCCCCCAATTCTTCGCCGATGAGAACTGAGCTAACTACTATAGTTGAAACTGCTAAGTAGATGTATAGGTCATCTCCTAGATTTGTCTGTTGATCTACTCAATAATCAATTCAAAGCTGCTGCTTTAATCGTTAGACTTTGAATTTCTTTTGGAGTTGATGGTGACTTCATGTCAAGTAGTGGTTTTCTTTGCTTTTATAATCCCCAAACTTTGTGTATGTTTGTTTGTCTGCTGACATATAAATATTTGCATTAAGGGCACAAAAGTTTGATTGGCCTCTTTCATGAGTTTCCAATATGCTTAAGTCGGAATTTAAGCATAACTTGAGAAAATTAATCATGGATTTAAATCTATTTATCTTGGAAATTACACGAAAATATTGTGTGATCTGCTAACCATTTGACAAAACTTAAAGAGATTTAAGTAGTCCAGAGTAAGATGATTCTATGCTCAATAATTGATTAATTGAATTACCCACTCACGGAGAGTTACATCCTCTACTGAGGTGTGATTCTCTACTGAGGCATTTAATTTGTGTGGTCTACTGACCACTTGACTAAACTTAAATGGATTTGAGCAGTCTTGAGTAAGATGTTTTTAAACATTGAATTACCCACTCACTGAGAGTGTCATCCTCTACTAAGGTGTGATCCTCTATTGAGGCATTTTGCTTGTGTGGTATGCTGATCACTTGACTAAACTTAAACGGATTTAAGTAGTCTTGAGTAAGATGCTTTTAGGCATTGAATTACCCACTCGCGTAGAGTGTCATCCTCTACTGAGATGTACATAAATATTTGTATTTCTAAATCTCTTCTGTTGTGTGCCATGTAGAACAAATTCTCGTATTTTCTTATTTCAACTGAGAAAGGTGTGTTATTTGCTGAAAAGCAAAATAATGTATCATCTGTTGTGGTATATGTAAATATTTGTTCAGATCTTTTCTTTGCATGTCTTCTTTCATTGATACTGTGTATGTTCTATCGGATGAGGAGTCTCTTGTTGAAGAGATACAATACAATAAACAGATAAAATACAACCAAGTTTTTCTTACATGTACATTTTTTTTCTAAGAAGTTAAAAATGAAAAAGCTAGGACGCAATCTACTTTGTGAAATGGTCGGTTGCCACAATCATCAGATTTTTCTGCACCGGAGAGTTTGATTGATTGGAAAAGTGAACTAAGTGTATGTTTTACTGGCTGAGGAGTCTCTTGATGGGGAGCGTGTTCTACATTTGTCACCTTTTTCTTCATCCTCTTTTTGATCTACATTTGTTTGTGCAAGTTGACTATCTTTCTCAGGTATATTTGATGCCTTAGCACTATTTTTTTCGTCATCCCACAATGCATAGAGGTCTGCCATGACGAAGATTTCGATAAGAGTTTTGCTCGGTTTCATGGTCAATTTGCTATACAATACGTGATCTGCGGGCAGACCCTTCTTAAAAGCTAATGATGAAATTTGGTCATCACACCCATTTATGCTCGCCCTTTCTGCCTTAAATCTTTTGATGAAGTCTCGGAGAGATTCATTTGACTTTTTATTTATGTTGGAGAGGAAGTCAACATATTTTTTTATGGTTTGATTGGATGAATACTCTTTTGTGAAAGTAAGGGAGAACTCTCCAAAATTGTTGATCGACCGAGGGGTCAAAGTGTGAAACCAATCTTGAGCCACTCCTTGTGAAGTCATTGCAAATATTTTGCACATAAGTGGGTCATCATTTTTGTGTAGAATCATGAGACTTCGAAAATGCTTCAAGTGTCTCTCAGAATCAGAATCTCTTCTGAAAGGAGTAAAGGTTGGTATGGTAAACTTTGCTGGTGAAGGATCCCTTTCAATGTCATTTGTAAAAGGTGAAGTGGTTACCAATGTCACTTCTCTGCGCAGAATATCATCTGGATTTTTTCATAACTTGTGATTCATCAACTGCTCTTTGACCATTCGTGCCACATTATCTGCTCCCAAGGGCTTGGTGTATCTTGCTGATCGGCCGTATGGTGATTTCGATTCTGATTATCTACGGTAGATGACTCCTCATATTCTGAATTTGATTTTGACTTACCTACATGTGAGTGAGGTAGAGTCTCAATAGGATTCACCTGAAGGCTCCTCTTAATTTGACGAGCCTTTGAATGTGGGATGTGGGACAAATCAGTGTAGTGATCTAGATCTGGTCCCCTGCATTGTTCGCATCCATCGAAATTTTGTCTTCTACGTCGACCACTTATATCGGGTGTAGTTTGCAGTTCTAGCCTTGAGTGCACAATTGCTTGGGAGCCCAACCTTGAGAAGACTCTCGTTTGAGGTCCGAGCTTAGAGTGCATATTTACTCGTGGCCCTAATCTCGAATGAATGCTTCTAGAGGAATTGTTTCCCTTTGATGGATGACTACTTCCACTTCTATGCGCATGATCTGCTGGTAGACGGCGATGTGTCGTCTTCCTTGATTGTTCGCTCATTAATCGCTCTACCACCTGGGTTTGTTCTTCCAATATTTTGGTCAGATTGGCGATCTGACCTGCAAGATTTTCTTGTTGTTTCATCTCCATTTGGCTTGTGGCAGAAGGTTACGATTGATGGTCAGTAGGCGGTGGCAGACCCACTATCAGTGGTCGTCCGACCGGTAACGGCTGAACCCATGATGACGATGGCAACCTAGTACGAGCAAAATACCTTGTAACATTATTTTTGCTAGTTTGTTTTCAAGTTCCCACCATTGTATTGAATTAAAAATAAAAATGTTTGTGAATGAAACTGAATGATATATATATATTTTGTGAATGAAGAGAGCATGCAATGAATTTGATTCAAGCTTTCATTGAAAGCACCAATTTGTGGATGCAAATTTCCGTCGGATCACGTGGAGCAATCTGCATAAGATAGAATCATGTGCTGATCACGTGGAGTAATCTGCATAAGATAGAAATAAATTCTTGACACCGGTGTGGTGCCTGCCACGGGGATTCCGATGCCAAAGTTAGAACAATGTCTTTAGAAAAATGTTTATATCTCTATATTTGAAGAGAGAATTGTGAATCAAGAACGAGTTACCTCCAGATGGATTTGTGTTTGGCTATTTATAGAGGCAGAATGAGTAAACTGCTGGCAGATGAGTGAGACACGTGGCAGATTAGTGAGACACGAGGCAGATGAGTGAGTCATTTGCTTGAAGGTGGTTGTAACTTTTCTTAGGTAGTTGTAACTTCTCTCAGGTAGTTGTAACTTCCGTAGATAGTTGTAACCTCCCGTTGGTGGTTGTAACTTCCTGTTTGATGACACCTCTTTTGCAAGCTTGTGTTCTCAACCAAGCATGGTGGTCAGCGCTGAACACTACTTCTCTACTGAGAAAAGAGTATTTTGCTGAGTTATACTGGCCCAGACTTGTGTTGCGTTGGGCCAAGACTTGGGCTTTCTCTTTTTGTGACTTTCATAGGTAATTTTTTGGGCTTTCAGGAACAACCCAAATCCTTGGGTTTCCTTATCCTGTAGGGCCAAGGATTATTTTTTGCTCCCACACTTGTCCTCAAGGATGAAAAATAGGAAACATTGCCTATATTTGCACCAAATTTTCCCATGTTGCTTATCTTGTGTTGGAGTTGGTCTATTGAACAAGGATTTGTGTGATAGCCCTGTTGTGACGAGGTACAAGCCGGCATGCAAGAATCTTAGCAGGTTCAGCTCAAAATCTTCCTTGATTATCCTCGAAGGGAAGCAAGGGCATGGGTATGATGGTGGCTCCAAGTCGTTTTTCAGCTGATAAGCATGGAACACAGAGTGTATCCTTGATTTGTGGAGGTAGGTGTAATTTGTACGCTACAGAGCCAACCTTTTCAATGATCTAAAAAGGCCTATAGAACTTAGCAGCAAGTTTCATGTTTTTACGCAAAGAGACAGACGTTTGTCTGTAGGGCTGGAGACGCAGGTACACCCAATCCCCTATTTCGAATTGTCTTTTACTCCTCTTTTTGTCAGCAAAAAAATTCATTTTTTCCTGTGCCTTAGTTAATTTCTCTTTGATGATGTCAAGCATATGATCTTTGTCCAGCAAATATTGTTGTACATCTTTGATTGCAAGTTGGAAATTTGGTGGTAAGGCTGGCAGTGGGGGTGTGTATCTGTAGAGGGCCTTAAAATGTGAGGTTTGTAGGCTAGTGTTGTAGGTAGTGTTGTACCAAAACTCAGCCAAGTGAAGCCATTTTGTCCAGTTGGATGGTGCATCCCCTGACATGCACCTTAGGTAGGTTTCTAGACACCCTTTAATTCTTTCGGTTTGCCCATTAGTCTGTGGGTAGTAAGCCGAGCTAAGAGTGATTTTAGTACCAAGGGTAGAGAATAGGTCTTGCCAAAAGGCAATTAAAAATACCTTGTCTCTATCAGAAACAATGGTGGGAGGCAAGCCATGAAGTTTGTAAACATTAAGGAGAAAAATTTCAGCAATGTGGCCAGCAGTAAATGGGTGTGCTAGGGAGATGAAATGAGCATACTTAGTAAGCCTGTCGACCACCACTAGGATTACTGAGTGACCATGGGAAAGGGGAAGACCTTCAATGAAGCCCATGGCAATATGTTGCACAGCATGATCAGGGATAGGGAGTGGTTGGAGCAGTCCCCCATAAGGGCTTTGGTCATTTTTATTTCTTTGGCAAGTGTCACACTCAGCAATGAGTTTAATGGCCTGACTTTTCAAGTTGAGCAAAAAAAAATATTGTTTCACCCTTTCATAATTAGTTGTAATGCCTAAGTGTCCACTCATGGCCGAGTGGTGAAACTCCTGTAATATTTGTGTCCGGAGGTTTCCATGAGCCCCATTGTAGAGAAGTTTCTTGTATTTCAATAGTCCCTTGTGTAGAAAGTATGAAGGACAGGTGTTTGCACATTCTCATCCCCTGTGTAGTTATTCAATACTTCTTGTACCCATTGAGGAGTAATGGTCGTAATGAGATGTAGCTCTTCATAATGTTCAGGGCATCTTGAGAGTGAATCTGCTGCTTTATTTTCCACCATTTTTTTTGTAAAAAATTTCATAGTCAAACCCTAGTAACTTAGACAACCACCTTTGTTGGACCATTGTAGTCACCTTTTGGGATAGGTAGTATTTAATACTTTGGTGGTCTGTATAGATACAAAACCTTGATCCAAGTAGGTAGGGTTTCTATTTATAGACGGCCATTACTATGGCCAACAACTCTTTTTTATAAGTAGAAAGTGTTTGATTCTTAGGCCCTAAGGCTTTACTGAAATAAGCAATGGGCTTCCCTAGCTGAGATAGCACTGCCCCCACCCCTCTAGAGCTAGCATCGGTCTCTATATTGAATGGTAGGTTGAAATTGGGAAGTCTTAGGACATGAACATTACATAAGGCCTTTTTGAGTTGCATAAATGCATCAGTAGCTTGACTTGACCAATGGAAAGAATTCTTCTTTAGTAGATCAGTTAAGGGTTGATCAATCAAGCCATAATCCTGAATGAATTTTCTGTAGTATTCAGTAAGTCATAGGAATCCTCTTAGCTACTTGATGTTGGTGGGAATGGGCCAAGAGCTCATAACCTCAAGCTTAGAAGGATCAACTTCCACTCCATTTAAGCTTATGATATGCCCAAGATACTCTAGTCTGTTTTGCATGAAGGAACACTTACTCAGCTTAGCAAATAGTGAATGTTGTCTTAGAGTAGTCAACATTGTGTGTTGGTGCTCAATGTGTTGTTCTTCAGTGGAATTATACACTAGAATGTCATCCACAGATACTAGCACAAATTTTCTTAATTAGGGGGCAAAAACATGGTTCATCAAGGCTTGAAATGTGGCCGGAGCATTGGTGAGGCCAAAGGGCATCCCTTGAACTCAAAGTGTCCATGGTGAGTCTTGAAGGCTGTTTTGTGAACATCTAAGGGATGGACAAGGATCTGATGATACCCTGATTTCACGTCCAACTTGGAAAACATTGTTGCTAATCCAGTAGTTCATCAATGAGTGGCATAAGAAACTTGTCCTTTATGGTAATGTCATTCAATCTTCTATAGTCTACACAAAACCTCCAGGTTCCATCGTTTTTCTTAATCAAGATTATAGGAGCAGCAAATGGGCTGTGGGAATGTTGTATGATTCACGTTTCTAACATTTCCTTCACTAATTGCTCAATGACACTTTTTTGCATATAGGCAACTTTATAAGGGTGTTGGGCAGTAGGAGTTGAATCAAGTTTTAATGGGATTTTAGGGTCCAATTGTCGGGTGGGGGTAGTGTAGTTGGTGCTTGAAATACGTCAGTATAGTGTTCAATGAGAGAGTCTAGGATAGGGTTGGATTTGTTGGTTTGGTTATGAGGAGCACTTAATGAAAACAATTGTCCAATGAAGGTTGGTGAGTGTTTCTTCAAAAACTTGCTAAACCCTTTAGAGTCCATCATGCTAAGTACTCCAGTATCCCTACTACCTTGTATAGTCACCTTCTCCCCATTAATCTCTACAGTCATTTGTAATTTTTGAAGGTTGAGAGTAATATCTCCAAATTGTCTAAACCAATCACCACCAAGCACCACATCATAACCTCCAAGTGGCAACACCCTGACACTTCCCTCAAAAACTCTACCCTGCACACTCCATTACAATTTTGGGAAAATAACATTGCTAACAAGTTGTTCCCCATTATCCACTCTCACTAACATTTATGGAGTCAAAGTAGTTGGCCACTTAGTTTCTTTAACAATCCTAGGGTCCATGAAGGAATGTGTGCTACCAGTGTCAATTAGGATGGAAATAACTCTTTTTTTCAAAAGCCCTCTGATTAAGAGTGTGTTAGTGGCCACACTGCCATGTATGGCATGGAAAGATACTTCCATCTCAGTTTGTACCTCTTAGATTAGGTTTTCACACTCAACATGATCTATCTCTTCATCCTCAGTGGCTTCATGCTCAGGAACCAGCATATATAAGTGTGTATTCTTACAAATGTGCCCATGTTTATACAAGTCATCACAATTATAACACAACCCCTTATGTCTCCTGATTTTCATTTGGGCAGGTGTAAGCCTTTTGATGGGTGGAGTTCCTGAGGCAAACCTAATGTTATTGGCTAACTGATTTTGGTAGGTGGGTCTAGATGTATTATGTGAAGTCTGATTAGTTGCTTGGGTTGGTGGCCGTGAAGAAGCACTAGGCAAGGATCTGTAATTGATTGATGGTGGTGTAGTTGTTATGTCCAGTGAAATAAGTTTGTTGTGAGGTGGTCTTGGTGTTATTTTTAAGGAGTGAAGATTCTTGTATCCTGGCTAGGTTGAAGGCATGTGAAACTGTGATTGGTTTTAGCATTTGCACCATGGTCTTAATCTCAGATTTCAGGCCACTCAAGAAGCTGAGCACAAAGTAGTTTTCATCCAAGTGTTGGTTATGAGATAACATTAGTGATTTCAACTCTTCAAATTTGTCAAAGTAATCACTAACTGATGCTTCTTGTTTCAGTTTATTGAAAGAGTCCACATAGTTATCTAGGATAGCCTCTTCAAACCTTTCACACACATCATTAGCAAACACATCCCAGTTCATCACTCCCTTGCCCATTTGACAGTCTAAGAATCACATGTCTGCCTTCCCAACAAAATGTGTTGAAGCAATGTTTACTTTGTTTTCATCTAAGATCTAATAGAAGGTGAATTGCCTTTCACTTGTCTTAACCCATGATCTAGGATTTAGGCCATCAAACTGAGGGAAATCCAGTTTTGGAAGTCTAGAAGCATTACTTGAATTCTCCCAAGGATGTTGGGAGAAGGATCTAATAGTTGGTTCAAGAACTCCAGTTGAATGTGCAACACTAGCAGAATGAACCACTCCTGGTTGCTGAACTCCAGCAAATCTATTGGAAGTTGATGCTCTTAGGCTAGATGATTGGACAATTCCAGGTTGTTGTGTAGTAGTGCTCCTACTGGAATTAGCCACTCTAGTGTTTCCTTGCTGGATCTGGATTAGCTGCATCAATTGTTCAAATCGGGTGTCTAACTTCTTCTCTAGCATTTCTTGGGCCTGTGCAATCTTATTGAATTCACCTTTCATTTGATCTATTTGTCTAGTGTTCTCAACCAATTTTTTTTTTGTTTCCCTCATAAATGATTCAACATCTTTTGATCTAGTTTCCATGGTTTTATTGCAGGATTTTAATCAATCACATGTCTAGGGTTTATGGCTCTGATACCAAATGTCACATCCAAACTCTAAATGTACTGATGAGGAAGGAAATTACAAGGAAAACAATGGATTTTTTTTTTTGAAAGCGAGCTGAGTTTTTATAGGATCCCATAACCTATCAACAAGGTGCGACCTACAGGTCAACACCATAAGAAAGTAACCATGCCGCCGGTGGGTCTCGAACCTAGGACGTGGGGGATAAACCCACACAGCCCTAACCACTCGACCATAACACCATTGGCCAATGGATCTTATAGAAGAAAAAACTCAAGAACACTTCTAATGGCTCTCTGAACCAGAATACCTACTTCTTACAACTCAATTCCTGCCTACAGGTGAGCTCTTTGTCTCTCTTTTAAAGCTACAGTAGTAATAGAAATTGAAACAAAATACATCTCTGCCTGCTTTACACGTGTTCTCATCTCAATAGTTTAACTAACTTTATTTCTCTAATGACTAAGGTACCCCCTTATTTGAATTTCATTTCAGAAACTGGCGCTACAACTCCCGCTCGAAATTAGCACTGCAACAACATTTTTCATCCAATCTTCAACATCTTTTCAGCAACGTTTCTATTCTCTTTTTCTTTTTTCTAGGGACGTGACATGGGGTTGGGTGTCTGCTCTTGCTGGTCCATCATTCACAGTTCAGCAATCCAGCAACTCGATCTCCTGTAGCAAACCCTAAAAATCGCAAACCCTAGATTGCTTTAGTTTTCATTTCTAGTAGGTATATAACCAATCAGAACCTATAATTGTTTTTATAAAGAACCAGCTAATAATTATTGGTAAAAAAAAATTTGAAAAATACAATTAAGTCATAATCAGTTTTAGAGTGAAATTTTGATTTTTTTTTTAACGGTTTGCTTTTAGATCAAGTTTAAGGTTGGTTCGGTTGAGTTTGCTTGAGAATATAATCTTATGAAGCTTTGTTAGGGGGTCTCTTTTGTACCTCCTTGGAGGTATTTTGACACTTCTACCACTGCTTCTATGGATAGTATTTGTGGTCGTGTTTTAAAAAAAAATGGAAAATTTTCGAGGCGCGAAGCAGTTGCGTTAAAGTACGGTGGGTGAGATGAGGACGAAAAAACTATAATAAAGTTGGAAATGAATTGAGTGATGATGATGAGGGGGAGGAGATAAACTCCAAAATTTGTACATACATATCGTATGGTGCAACTTCCTTTTCCTTCAAGTAATCTCAAACTTACCTTATCTCAAGGGAAGGGAAGGGAAAGGAAAGCCACGCGCGCGCAGACGTTTTAGTCCTTTCCCAACACAAACTCTACACTGCATTGCATTCAACTCAATCTGACCGCCGCCCTTCCTCCTCGTTTCCCCTTCTTCCTTCATTTAAGACCTACTTAACTCACTCACTCTCTCTATTACATTACATTCAACACATACAGAAGACAACCCCAACAGGTTCCTTAGCATACACAGAGAGAAACACAAGAATGGTCCACAGAGATGGTGATAGGGTGGTTTCTCTCACCACTGCTTTCTTGTCTGAGAAAGATTTAGAGATTAGTAGTACTAGATTACAACATCCCAACAATACTTACCAGGAAGGCAGCTCCACTTTCTCCAAGACTTGTTTCAATGGTATCAATGCTTTATCAGGTATATACCTTTTTCTGCTCTGCTCTCTCTCTATCGATCTTGTTTTAACCATGTACCTCGTACTATGTTAATTTGCTCTAATTCTTTGTTTTTCTCATTTTTTGAGATTCATTCTTAGAGAAACGGAATCCAAAACGTTAGAATTTATCAAAATTCGGAAAATAATAGCATATACAGACATACCTACCATGTCCCTCAAGACTTAGTTGGGCAGGGACATAACATCAACAATGTTGGGCCACTGGCCTAGCTTCTATTAGGCCGTCAAAGAAGAGTTTCAGTCTTAAATATAAGAAATCCAAAAGTGTTACAACTTTCATAAATAGGATATTAATAGCATGTACAAACATACCATGTCTTGATTGAGTCTTAGTTGGGCAGGGATATGGCATCAAGAATCTTGGGACACCTACATAGATTCATTCTATTAGGCCAGCAAAGCAGAGAAGTCGCTTTAGCTTTATTGTCTTTAGATAAATCTAGCTCCACTGCTCATTCTAGATGGATATAACTAGGTCAATTCCTCTATAATTTGTTGTTTGTGTTTGCTATGCCTTCAATTACATGCTTGTTCTCAGTTGATTAATTGTTGAGCTGGATTAGGGGCCTGTCTGATGTTTGATTAATTACCTCACTCAATTTCAAAGAGACTTGGTTTTATTTCCACATTTAAGGTGTTTAGTTAAACATCAGCTAGTCATTTAGCCCCACAATCAAAATTCTGAGAGGTAGCTCAGTTTGAATGTGCAAGTTTGTCCTACATGTGCTACAAGGTCGCGGTTAAAGCTAATTAGCATTGGACATTTCTCTCACTAGTGAGTTAAAACCCCACACCCGGGGACCCATGGTGTTTAAGTTGGGGACAATATAGTTAAAAATATATTTGCTTTGTGCGTGGTGGGACATGTTCTGGGGCCCAACAATGTTATGTGCATGCTGCTTGGTGGTGCCAGGGGGGCCTTTGTTTCCTTCCAAAATATTTCAGATGTGAAGACATCTGGAAGTATTATGATGCCTATCTCTATCATGCCCTTTCAAACTCCAACATTAGTTCAAATTCGCATATTCTATAAATCCGCACCATAACATAGTATCCCAAAATGTCAATTATCTCACTTGAACGACTTCTATCGCTACTTATGTATGAATGATGTTGAATAATAAATCCCACGGAAGATTCATCTTAGAACATTCAAGGTTTTCTATTTTTCATTATTTTATTTTCTCCAATGTTCAGATTGGTTTGAAAACTTATCTCATTATTTTGGCTAGTAATTCAACATGAATTTAGATTCGATCAAAAAAAATTTATTATTATTTTTTATTTTGAAATAGTTAATGGCTTAATGTTGGCAGACATTTGAGTGTCTATAACCCAGTTTAAAATAATTGCAAACCAATCCTTTATTATATTTAACATCATTGGCATTGCAGGAGTTGGGATACTATCGGTTCCATATGCTCTAGCCTCGGGAGGGTGGCTAAGTTTAGCATTTCTTTTCACAATAGCCGTTTTAAGTTTCTACACAGGGTTGCTGATGCGAAGGTGCATGGATTTGGACTCAAATATTCGAACTTATCCCGACATTGGAGGACATGCTTTTGGTCATATAGGAAGGAGCATTGTATCAATTTTCATGTACTTAGAGCTCTACTTCGTCGCAACTGGGTTCTTGATACTAGAAGGGGATAACTTAACAAATCTATTCCCTGGAATGGACTTCCAGTTAGGGTGGATAAGAATTAGTGGAAGAAAAGGTTTTGTTATAATTGTGGCCTTTATAATTCTCCCCTCTATGTGGTTGGCTGACTTGAGCATGCTTTCCTACGTATCTGCCACTGGCGTTGTAGCTTCTATTGTCATCATTGGTTCTGTTTTATGGATAGGTGTAGTTGATGGAGTTAGTTATGATGGAAATGCGAAGGTTTTTGACCCCAGAGGAATACCCACTGCCGTTAGTCTATATGCCTTTTGTTTCTGTGGCCATCCAGTTTTCCCCACATTATATACTTCTATGAAAGATAAAGGACAATTCAGGAAGGTAAGAAAATTACTCAGCAATTAGTATGCTTGCAGTTCTATTTGGCATGTCATTTATGTTTTACATGGCAATTATGTTCAATATCTGTTTTAGTAGATAGTAGCTTAGTTTGCTTTCATATCTTTCTATAAAAAGGATGTATACACTCACTCGAAAACATTCTCCAAATAAGTTTGGATTGTTTGGACTCAAGTGTAGAGTTCCAAACTCTTACACATTAGGTGATACGTTTGACATGTGTACCTGTTCTTGACCATCTGAGTTCTGGCCAATAATACATTGGAGGTGCTTTTGTTAGATTGTTTGGGTAATTTGAAGGATATGTATGATATAGCACAAGCTATTAGGTATCTCGTTCATAAAATTCACAGCACATCTTGTAGAAACTGGAAGACGATAGATCAAGAAGATGAAAGATGTAAGGTTATAGGTTGGTAGGTTAGGTGAATTGAATGAGAAACTAGCAGAATCTAGATGATAGATACTAGGGAACACCTCAACTCTATCACACATCAAGTAGCCGGGGCCTCGGGGCCCGTGTCGACATGGAGGGTGTACTATTAGTTGACATTACTGTATCTGGTGCCTGGCCTTCTGATGGGAAACTTACAGAATTTGTCTTTGGAGCTTCTCCAATTTGCTTTTATTTATCATTTTCAGCCAAGTTCTTCCTCCTTTTACACAATTTGAGTCCCCCCCTCCTCTTTTGAAGTCTTCAATGAACTGATCCACCTTTTGGATTACATCTTTACCTGACCTTGAAACTGGGTCAGACTGGACTTTGGTGTCCAAACTGCAAGACCAGGAAATTTTGAAATATATGCCAGCTGTTTTTTAAGATGGTTTCTTATTACCTATATTTAAATATCTTTCTCGTCGTACCCATTCTCATTACCATTAAATTAACACTGCCTTGAATTTTATCAACTTTAAGTGTAATTTGGTCCTCACGTGCTTGTACACTTCATTGTGGCTCAATGATTTTAATCACGACATCCTATTGTACTGCACATTTGCACCTGAATCTGGTTCATGCTGCTGATTGCTAACTACATCATACTGAAACCTTTTATTGATAGACTTACCCTTGTTTCATTGGCTGCATACCAGTCGGATTCCTGATTCAAGGGATAGTCGCCGACATCTTTTAAACCGCCCTGGAGCAGCTGTCCCCCTCCATACGAAGAATTAGGTCTCCCTTTCACTCATCTGTCAGTTGAGCCCTGCAAGAATCAAGTAAGATTAGCTATTGGTCTTCTAGCCATCGTCAATTCCCATTGCAGTTACTCCTTCCTCTGTAGGAGAAATTATACCTCGGCCTGGCTGGTGCAAAGTTGTACCCCCAGCCAGTTGTGAGCTGCAGAACTTTTCAACCCCAAATCCAATTGTCTGCCTTACCCTTGTCTCATCTATATTAACACTCCAGATTCTCTACTCTGCTAGCGGCAGCCTTCCTTTCTCAAACTGTGTCAGGATCCTTCCTAGCTTTTAGCGAAATCTGGCATATTAGGCCTTTTTTCTTTGAATGCATCCTCACTGCATACAAACTTCATGAGACTCGTTTGGTATTGGTAAACTCGCCTCTGACCCCACTCTTCAAGAGAACAATTCAATAGGCGAGGATGAACACTGTTACACGGATGTTAGTATAGATCAATCTGGTGTATTGCTTCTTTGCCTTGTCCAAGCACATCGCCCACTTCTAATCGAGAGTATTTTCACCATTTTCAAAAGTGAAACATGTGGCCTGGAACTTTAATATGTACCGTGTTCAGAGAATTTATTTATTTGTGTTGAATTCCTTCACACTAAAGTATGTATATCGATCTCATCACCCCCCATGTTTGTTTCTTCCTTGCAGGTCCTGCTTCTTTGTTTCTTTGTCTGTACTATTGGCTATGCATTGATGGCAATCATGGGGTATCTAATCTATGGTGAAGATGTACTGTCACAAGTGACGCTAAACCTTCCCACAGAAAGAATCAGTTCAAAAATTGCAATATGCACTACTCTGGTCAATCCTGTTACAAAATACGCGTTAATGATGACACCCATTGTTGCAGCCATTGAAAGTCACTTCAATTGTGTCAATTACAACACGCATGTTAACCTCCTAATTAGAACCATGGTGCTCATCAGTACAGTTGTTGTAGCTTTAGCTTTTCCATTTTTTGGTGATCTAATGTCTCTTGTTGGAGCATTTCTTAGTGCAACAGCTTCGTTCATATTGCCATGCATTTGCTACCTTAAGATTTCAGGAACTTACAGAAAATGGGGAGGCGAACTGCTGATTATTTTAGGAATCATAGCAATAGGCATTGCAATTGTAATCACTGGAACTTACACAGCTCTAATTCAAATTTTTGGACATTTATAAACACGGCATTTTTCTTTCTTTCATTCTTTATTTTTAATGGCTGAAGATTTGAAAGGAAAACGGCCTAACATAGAATGATAGGGGGAATAATCTAGGTATTATTAATGAAAGAATGGGACTTTCCTTCCTCCCGAGCTTTTGGACTAACCTTAGAAGTGCCATTGTATATGAACTATATGTGAATTATTTTACGCAGTTGCATCATACATAGTTTTCTTTAAAATGTGATTGGGAATGAACTTACTAAACAATGTTGCCTAAATAAAATAGTGTTGCCTAAATCTGATGTCGTTGAGTAGGGTTTTCAATTACCCAAGCAATGTTGCCTCATTTGTTTGAGTTTTGGAGAATGCTATGTAAATTGCCAACAATTTTAGTCAGCCTTGTTTGTTAGTCCTTTTTTTTTTTTTTTTTTAACCTTTTTTGAGTTTTTTTTTACACTTCTACCCCTTTTATAGATAGTATTTGTGGTTGTGTTTTAAAGAAAATGAGTGAAAAGTGTAAAAATACCAAAACAATGTCAAAAAGGGTACAAAACAAGGCTGGGTAGACTTACTCGTCAACTGCTACATCAAGAGTCAAAATGAGAGATAGATTTGAGAATCAAGGTAAAAGAATTCTTGAGTTTCTCGTTCAACACCATCTAAATAACTTTCTAGTCAACATCAACACCATCTAAAATTGCATCAACACCATCTAAAATTGTAGAGATTATACGAGGCTCATTCTAATTCAATAGGAAGACAATGAATGAAGGTGCAAATTGCATTTCCGAACTTTTGTCATGAAAAGAATGGGAGAGAAGGGAATCCTGAAACATTTTATTGGGACGAAGCACCATGTGACGGGCCATGTCTCCTATCGTAATGCAACCGAACAACTTGACCTCTTGATCGATTGCAATACAGAATTTCTTCCGATTTTCAAGCAATTTGCTATTTAATCCTATTTCCTACTAAATTAAATTGGTGTCGAGTTTTGGGATGCTCTTTTATGTTGAATTACTTAGAAGTTGTACGAGTACTTTAGCATTATATTTGTACATTCAATAGATCCTTGGCATGTTAGAGAGTCAGAGACAGATAAAGCAAAATGATGAAATTTTTGGATAGAGCAATAATACAACCTGGGGTTCAGGGCATCCTCACCATCTTTATCTTCGTAAAGAATACTTAATATTATAAAATATAAAAATAGAAAATTGATTCATTTTTAAAATCAATGGATGTTGCAATTAGTACTGGGGTCATGAGCCATGTTACTCGACTTAAAAACAGAAAATGACATCTCGTTGTTGTTCTGCCATTCTGGGGCCTTTGCCATGTTACTTCTTGTTGTTAACTTCTCAGTATCAATACATATGATCCTCGTTTACTTCATCTGTGGCTGGTTGAATGGATGAAGAAATTTACGATGCATGGGAAATTGGGGAATTATCTACCTAACTACTCAGATGTATTAATCAGTTGATATAAACATAGTATATCATCCCTGTTAGACAAAAATCTATAAATCTAATAATGATAGACCATGTTATTAGATCCCCCTCACAAACATTCAAACCATTTCGTAATTCCTATTCAAACTCTCTACAGGTTAGTGAGTGCATGCGCAACTTATAACCATTAGACGCTTTTATTAATCAAGAGCAATAAAGAATACTGTTCAATAAATTTAGCAGCAAATCTCTTTCCCTTTTGGAAGATACAGGAGTGAAACAATCAACCTATGGATATTGGAAGACTCAAAAGAGTCTTCCAATGAAACATTTCTGGGAAGATAATGTAAGGGATAATAGAGAAAATAGCTGGAGGATAGGTAGTTTACAACACATGGATTGCACAGTGCATTTGCAACCTTCAACTCAGTTTTCAGGTAACATGATTTCCTGAGATGGTGCACAAGCAGGATGCAAACAGAAACTTTCTTTGAAGTGAAATGTTTAAGGTATTTTCCATTATCTTACCTCTTCATCTCTTCTACTACTCATTCTGTTAGTATTGAGGTCCTCAGGTCCTACCTATCTCAACTAACAACAACTACAACCCTTCTCTTATTGCCTTGCCCTTGCCTTATCTTTCGTTTAGACTCAGTGAGTAGCTCTGTTTTCAAGGGCACTTTTGGCAATCAATGCTTGCTTTAGATGGATGGATAGATTACATTTAATATAGAAGGCACCTTCCCCACCACCCCCAAATCCCATTTAATAAAGATAGATCAATGCTTGCTCTTCCTTAAAACATCTATATAAACCCCATTGCCAAGTACTCGTTCAATCAAACTTCAAAGCTCACTTTCTTCTATTCTAGCTAGCTCACTCCCTTTTAAGCTTTGTGGGGTTTGTTTAGTTTGGCAGCAATTGGCATGGCTAGATTTCTCGACATTATGCTTTTGGCACTCATTGCCATCCTCTTTATATTTAAACCCCAGGTAATTGAGGTTATGTGTGCATTTGAACCTAGCTAAAAGTGTAACATCGAACTTAATGTATCCAATCACATTAATCTAATAATTTCATTATGCAAATGTACAAATTGTTACAAACAATTTTCTTCCATTCACAGGTTATGGCTGAAGACACCAGGTACAACTTGAAGGACTTTGGTCCGGGGAGTCTCAAGTGCTCCCGTAAGTACTCTTAATTTGCTTTTGTTAGTATATTGTAGTTATGAATTTAACTAATGGTAAAGATGGAGTACGCAGAGTGCCCAAAGCAATGTTCAAGGAGATGCAGCCAAACTCAGTACCACAAGCCATGCATGTTCTTCTGCCAGAAGTGTTGCACCAAATGCCTCTGCGTGCCTCCAGGTTTCTATGGGAACAAAGCCGTGTGCCCTTGCTACAACAACTGGAAGACTAAGGAAGGAGGTCCTAAATGCCCTTGATCGGATACATCACAACATCATCATCATATAATTTCTTCTCAAACCTCAGCCCAATATTAATTATTTCCTTTCAACCATTTTTTATTATTATTCACTAATTAATGATCTATTCTCCTTAATTAAATCAATGTACTTAGTCACTTCATGGGGTTTTACACGAATGAGAGTGGCATATGGTTTCTTCCTTTTACATCAATGAAATATTTGCAGTTATTTAATTTGAACCTGGTGGATTTCTTTCCTCAAGTTTGTAGCCATCTAAATCGGGCTTTGTGCCATCTAAATCGAGCTTTCTCCCACAAACTCATCTTCTCCATTATTAAAAATGTTGAAAAGGACCCGTTAGAGGAATATCATTTCTTTGGTTACACAGTGATTGTGACTGAGGACTGAGGATAGGCAAGCAAAATTCAAAATAATATTGAGTTTGTCTATTGCTTGGAAGGCAATTATCCTAACTGTTTGACTACAAAAGGGAAATCCAAACGGCAAAACTCAAAAGTTTTAAATCGTTGTAGAAACTAATGGATGTCCACTTTTTTTTTTAAGCATTAAGCATATATAAACATAAAGCAAAGTCATACAATCCATGGCCAACTCTCGCTTGCGCCTCTCTATTGAGGTTTCTACTTATATATTTACAATGCCAATTTGAGAGTAAAAGGAAAAGACGCTTAAAATTTCAAAAAAGTGGACGCCAAACCTAATCCAAAGCAAAAGCTGGGTTAGAATCCTCAAAAGCACGCCTCTAGCACATTAGTAGAATCACAAAATATGAAGCATGTCCGCCAACATTGAGCCTGAATCAGCAAAAGGGCCTCGTTTACATAGAGCTCGGCCGTGGTGTTGTCCAAAATCTTGTCAGGAATCATACAAGAAACAGTAGCCAGGATATGACCATGGAGATCCATCTCAATGACGCCTACAACCCCTTATCTAGTATGATCAAAAAAGCAGGCATCAAAGTTAACAATGACTGAATCAGGATCAATAGGGATGGAATGCCCCGTAGATGGGAAAGGCGAAGGTTAAGAAAATGAGTACTAGCGAATTCAATCTGAGCTTGGATGAGCTCTAGATTACTAGCTACAGGTGGCAAATCCTGCCTCGACGGGCAAGGGGGAAGGGGGGAGAGATTGTGGTGGGAATCCCCTTTGGCTGAATCGAAAATGAGTGGTATCGAACTGAGATTGAGCTAATACCAAAGTCATTAGAATTGAGCTGAAGAGAGGACCACTGGGACCAAATACCATTAAGGATAGTGGGAAAGCATTAGCATAAAACTTGGCATTGTTGAACACTATGTTGTTGCGAAGACGCCAGATAGAGAGAAGGATTGCCGTAAACTAGGAAAGAATCTCTCCAGGGTCCAGGTGTTCTTTTGCCGTCTTCCAGAGATATTGGAAGAAACCTATTATGGAAGGTGGGGGGAAGAGACTGATCGTGCCAGTTGATAGGAAGAAACATCAGCAACCAGAGACGACTAGTAATCGAGCAAAGAAAGAAAAAATGTAGAACATTTTCCATGTGGTTATTACAAAACACACAGCGTTTATCAATAGGAACATGTACCCAAACTAAGTTGTAGAAAGCAAGTCTTGGCTAACTTTCCAAAGGAAGAAAGTAGCGCTGGGGGGGGGGGGGGGGGGGGGGAGGCTTAATGCACCAGAGTTGGCGCAAAATCTTGGGAACAAGAAGGAAAGTTCGAGTTGCAGAAGAAGAGCCAATTTATGAAATAGTGAAAATATTTGTTGCATTTTTTACCGAGAATAAGCCCTTTTTGTCATCTAACTAGATGAGTTTATAAGGATGGTTCGTTCGTCTGAGACAGATATCAACGATATCTTTAGCGATTGGGGTCGGAAAGCGAGAACTGATAAAATCTTTCTTCCATTATAGGAAAAAAAATGTGACATCTCCTAAAGGTCCGCAAGGGTGGAAGGACGATCGGGAGTACAGGGATCAAGTTCATGGTCGGCCAACAACAAATCTGGTTTAACCCAAGCATCATGCCATAGATCAATTTGGTTATTGGAGAGAACTTGCCAAAGAAAAAAAGGCTTCATCTTAGAAAAAACTTGAACTAAGCCCCACCAATCGAAGGAAGCTAGGGAGGGAGATTTCATGATATGGAAAAAAGCTTTTGGAGTGGTAGTAAATGGCCTTAAGGTGACGAGATTTCTGAGCCTCCAGGAAAGAAATGGCATTCCACACATTTTTGCCATTAATGCAAGATTTTTATTACATGAGTCAGGAATATTGAGACCCCCAAGGTGACGAGGAAAGACAATTTCATTCCAGGTATAGAAATGCTTAACTTTTCCATGTTCTTGACCGTTCCACCAGAAATTGCGAGCTAGGGCATCAATTTTATAGAAACTGAAGAAGGAAGAAGGAACATCTGCATGGTAAAAATCGGAATAGAACTAAGGACTACTTTAATCATGACAGTACGACCGACTTGAGATAAAACATTGGACTTGCCAGCAAAAAGTTTAGAATTAATCTTATCAAGAAGAAACTTGAAATCCGAAGCTTTACGCTTGAAGAACAGGATAGGATATCCCAGTTATTTGTCATTTTTGTTATAGAATTTTGAACCAAGGATTTCGTTGATCATCTTAGCATGTTTGGGGTGGACATTAGAACTATAGAAGATAGAAGATTTGTCGAAGTTAACTCTTTGGTTGGAGGCTTGACAATATTTTTAAAGGATGTCCTTGACATAGTGAGCCTCTGTAAGAAATGCTCGACAGAAGATCAACAAATCATCAGCATAAAGGAGATGGCTAAGAGAAGGAGAGCAGCATCGAACGTTGATCCTCTTGACAAGGCCGTTAGCTTCAGCCTTGGCTAGCAGGCAGGAGAGCCCCTCTGCAAGCAGAATGAAAAGATAAAGAGAGAGAGGATCACCTTGCCGAAGCCCTCTAAAGGCTTCAAATGAGAAATAAGGAAACTGTTCAACAGAACCTGAAGGGAAGTAGTGGAAATGCATTGCTCGATAAGTTCCGTCCACTCTTCTGAAAAGCCAAGTTGCTTAAGGATTTGATTGAGAAAATTTCATTCAACTCTATTATATGCTTTGGCCATGTCAATCTTGATGGCCATCCAACCTTGAGCCTTCTTACAAAAGTGTTGCATTTCGAAGAAGGTTTCATAAGCCAGCCTTGATATTGTCGGTAATGGACCGGCCTTTTAGAAAAACCCCTTGATTAGGGAAAACAATATTGTCTAGAAATGGCTTGAGGCAATTTGTAAGGATCTTAGAAATCACTTTGTAAATGACATTGCAAAGCCCAATTGGCCGAAATTTGCCCGGGGAGACAAGACTACCCACTTTAGAAATCAAAGCTATGAATGTTTCATTAAGTTTAGGATCCAATTTCCTAGTGCAGAATAAATTTTGGACAACTTCGATGACATCATGTCTAACAATATCCCAATAAAATTGGAAGAAGAACGCATGAAACTCGTCCGGGCCAAAGGCTTTGTGGTTTCCCATAGCAAACACAACCTCTTTGATATAATCAGTTGTGGGAATAGCCAATAGGGATTCATTATCTGACGCCTAGGTGACCGATTGAAAGAGGTGAAAAATGTTAGGATCGAGAATCGGACGGGAAGATTGAAATATATTAGAGAAGTAATCATTAAGAACCTGTCCCATAGTGGAGTGCTCCGAGATGTCCACTTCTTCTTATGTTTATGTTACATAAGTGCACTTCATGTTTTTATTAGGTGGCACTAGCTTATGTTGTATAGTTGTTGATCATGATGTGGTGGCAATATAGTGACTTCACCTCAACATATCCTTATCCATTGTAACTTCCTTGATAAGCAAGTAAGTAAAATGAGTAATATGGTGTCGATGCGCTCCACGAACACATATATTCAATTTTTCTATTTTATCTAAAAAACTGAAAAATAAGTAAAAATTAAAATTTTAGGAGATTCGACTAAAGAATTCTAAGCCAAAATAATAATACAAATTGTTTATACTTTTAATTTAACTAACTAAAAAGTTAAAGAATGTTATGGAGTAAAATATTGTAACAAAAAATTACACTCTCATTATTGTAAGGGCCTATTTATAGTTTATAGATAATTTGGAGTGCCAATGGTGTACCAGCTTAGCAGTAGGTCTGTGGCAGATGGAATCACAGGTCCAAGATTCGAACCCTGCCGGCGGCATCTGGGGTAGGAGGGTTGAGGGATTAAAAAATTAAAAAATATATATTTGGGAGGCTTCAAATAACTTATACTGGGAGCTTAGGTATAATTAATCAATGTTTGAGAAATGTTGATTTTGATTGTAAAAAGTATAAAATATGGAAGCAAAATGGGAAATCCAAAAGTTTGATGTAAGGGCTTATTTATAGTTTATAGATATATGGGGGCTTCAAATAAATTATATTAGGAGCTTAGGTATAATTAATTAATGTTTGAGAATGACTGATTTTGATTATGAAAAATATGAAATGTGGAGGGTAAAATGGAAAATCCAAAAGTTTGATGTAAAGGCTTATAATTGGGAGCTTCAAATAAATTATGTTAGGAATAATTGGGACCTTCAAATAAATTATGTTAGGAGCTTAGGAATAATTAATCAATGTTTAAGAGGGGTTGGTTTTGATTGTAAATGTATGAAATTTGGAGGGCAAAATGAGAAATTAAAAAGTTATATGTAAGGGTTTGTTTATAGTTTATAAATAATTGGGGTCTTCAAATTAATTATAGTAAGGGCTTAGATATAATTAAACGATGTTTAAGAATGATTGTTTTTGCTTGTAAATATTAAGAAATTGGGAGTGAAGGGAAAAAAAGTTTCAGAGTTGAAGACTTTCCACTGTTCATCCCACACTTCAAGCATTATAATAGTACAAATGGGTTCAATCTCATGTGGGGGCGGGCATCCCATCTTGTCCCGGTTTTTTTGGGTTTTATTGGGATTGATCAATCCCATCCCGAACGTGTTCTGTCCCGATCTAGAGTGGGATGGGATTGGATGGAGATTTCTAATCTCGCCACCCGTCCTGTCCCGAATTGATTTTTTTTAATATTATTATTATTAATTTTAATATTTTTATCTATATATTTATTTTACGAGTGCAATTTTTTGGATGCCCACATAAAAATTTTTAGTTACAACAATTTACATACACAACACCAGGAATTTTGGTTGCTTGCAAGAAAAGTTTTTTGATAGACTGATCAACAAGAAGAACAACAATAACTAGGATTCCAAAAACCCCCCAAATTTTAATTTTGAACCCTAAACATTGATCAAATTCGAACTATCCAGTTACCTTCAAATCTTAGATAGTTAGATTATGTTTTGATTTTTTTTGTAAGTGATATTTGATTTGTGATTTGGTGAATGCTATGAGGTTTATGTCATTGTCCCATTGTTTTAACATAAAATTGCTATCTGCTAACATTGTTTATCTTTCTTATTGAGAAGAGTCAACAACCAAAGAGTGGGGTTTCTTCTTCAACAAGAGCCTCACCATTGGAACTCGCCTACATCCCATATTCAAGTCAACCTGAACCAATTGAACAACATGTCCAAGAGGGAGAGAACAACCTCAATGATGAAAATGCTGAAAAAAAAATTGAAGAATTTAAGGATGAAGTAAGTGGCAATAGTACTACTAGTTAGAAAAGTAGTTGGGTTTGAAAACACTTTAAAGTGTATGAGGTAAAGAATAAAATAAAAAATAAAAATGAGAAAACAGGGAAGATGATAGAAGTAGAAGAGGTACAAAAAAAGAGCTAAATCCATGAATTGTCATCCTAAAAGTTCATTCGGAGATTATGTTGCTGATGGTGGGAAAAATGGGGACCTCTGGAATAAGTAGACACATAAAATTGTATTGTAAGTATTACTCACCAAACTAAACCAAGAAACAAAATATTATTACTAGTGATTATATTCAGAGGAAGCAATGGGATTCGATTCAGTACTTGTTATATCTTGTTTTGATTTATATCATATTGAAAGCCTCAACAAAAAAAAGTTATTGTTATTAATTGCAGATTATATAATGTTATGTACTGTTTGAACAGCTGTGTGATTGATTTATTAACTGCAGATTATGCTTGAACAATTGAACTCCTATGCAATGTTGAGGAACCAGAGGAGGTAGAACCTGATTATGTACTGCAGATTATGTTTTTTTTTTTTTTTAGTATGTTGTACTTAAATGTTCTTTAGTATATATATATATTTTTTGTTTAGAAATTTATAGTACTTAAATGTATTGAGTGGAGACACTTGTTTTTTTGTTTGTTTAGCATGTTACTTTGTTGTATGGAATGTGAGTTTACAATAGTTGATGTTGTATGGAATGTGAGTATAGTACTTGTATGGAATATATGGAGATGTCATCCCTTATGTTATTCCTTGATCAGGAATATCGGGGTGTCTCAGGCGCTAGTTAGATTGTTCCTTTCGAGCCTATCACCCAGTAGCCCCTTAACTACACTCTCATGTAACAGGCTTCCGTAAGTTTACAGTACTTGTTGTATGGAATGTTACAGTACTATGTTGTATGGAATGTGAGTTTACAATACTTTATCCCTATTAGATTTTCACAATACTTGATCAGGAGATAGAGCATGCTGATCCCATCCAGTCCCAAACCCGTTTGGAATGGAACGTGGTCGGATGGGGTCTATCCCCTCCCGATCCTGAATGAACACGATGGGATAGGGATGAGGTCCATCTCATCCCGTGCTCACTCCTAATCTCATGTATGAAAAAGAAGAAAAAAAGAAAACCCGAAACAGAGAAGAAAAAAGGAGAGATTCTCATCTTATTAAATATCTAGCATATACGGTGTTCATTGTCTTATGTTTACATCACGTATCAGCATGATGCTCTATTAACTTGGTGTTGGTATCTACTTCGATTCTATCTTGATCAAATTGTTAACGTTGCTCTATTAACTCGGTGTTAGTATCTACTTCGATTCTATCTTGATCAAATCGTGAACGTTGGATGTAAGTATGTTTAACTTAAACAAATTTTCAATTATATTCTATATAGATCAATGCTTGCTCTTCCTTCAAAACATCTATATAAGCATGCATTATATATATATATATATATATATATATATATATATATATATATATATATATATATATATATATATATATATATATATATATATATATATATATATATATATATATATATATATATATATATAAAGATAAAATACGTGATCCATATTTCAAAGTTTATACATGCATGGATTTGCATAATTTAATGTATTAATGGGTCTATGCTTCAAAGTTTTGATATATCCATTGTTTACATGTATTTGACTCAAGTGTTTGCATGAATATAATGCAAAGATTAAATAAAGTTTAATTAAATAGATTCAATAGATACAATGCATTCTTTGTTTGACTTACCGAATCAAATCACAATGATTTTGAAATCTTTGATTTGATTTCATGTGACTATGTATTATTGGAGTTTCAAATATCTCGAGAATCGACTAGAAAATGATTTAAGCAAATATCTGATTTTCTGCTTAATTATTAACTACTTGAGCATTTCATTTGGCATAAAAGTTTGACTGCCTAATCTATGGATATCGTCTATCTATGTTTTCTTGTAGATGTCAAAACTTGCAAAACTAAAATTTCAAGCATTTGTCGTTAATGGAGTAAATTATATGTCATGGCAGCTTCATTTGCAAGCTAAGAAATTAGATGTTGCAATTAAAGAAAGAAATCTAATGTGCGTAGAAGATCAAACATCTACACTTTTTTTGTCACCATATTCATGATGACCTCAAAAACTATTATCTCACTGAGGAATTAATACCATTTATTTTATGGAAGTCCCTAAATGACAGATATGACCATTAAAAGGCGGTCATACGCTTTCTTGCCCAAAATGAATGGTTAAACTTGAGATTTTAAGACGGCGTCAGAATAGAATTCTGCAATGTTCAATATTGTTTATCGTCTTAAGTTTTGTAGAGAAAATGCGACAGATGCTCAGTTGATTGAGAAAACAGTATCTATCTTTCATGCATCAAGCGTGCTTCTGCAATAGAAATGTAGAGAACACCACTTTACTAATTATTCTAAATTAGTGATTTGTCTCCTCGTAACAGAAGAAAATGCTAAGGTTTTAATGAAAAATCATAACTTCCGACAATCTGGTTCCATGTCATTTCTAGAAGCCAATGTCAATTATAGTTTTAAAAGAGGACGAGGCAGAGGAAACGACAGGGATAAATACTCTAGAAGATATGGTAACTCCGGAAAAAGATAGCCACAATAATCACTCAAGTATAGGTGGTTATAATAATTATTCCAACATATGTGGTTACCTTAGAAAAGGTAGTCACAACACTTACTGCAAATGGTTCAAAGCTTCTGCACATGACAATGATAAAACTCCTGTGAAGGATACTGAGAATCCTTTTAAAAGTGATACTTATCATAGTTGCGGCAAACATGGATATTGGTCACATGTTTGTTGTGCACTAAAAGAGGTAGTAGAGAAATATTGAGTTTCCATTCAAACAAAAAAATACAAAATTGATTCAATAAGAAGATAATGACAATCCATCTCAACATCAAGTCCATCCTGTTCACTTAAACTCTTCTGACTTTTTCGAAGATGTTGTCAAGACATCTCTGTAATATTGTGTTTTGATATCACATTGTAAAAATTTTCAATTTTGTATGTGTTTTGTTACTGGTAAATTGTATATAAGATATGCATAGTTTATCTAAATGTATATATAGTTTGATATATATTTACTAGACTGATATATTTGTTGACAACCTATATGTTTATTATTTAAAGGTATGAGTCACGACATGCCAAAGTTGGACGATGATACATGTTTGATTGATAGTGCCAATGTACATACAATACTAAAATTCACAACAAATTTCTCATCACTAAACATTAAATACAAAAGTTGTCTACCATAGTTGGCCCTGTGCAAATTATTGAAAGCTCTGGCAGAGCATACGTGATGTTACCAAATGATACCCATTTATTTATTTATTCAAAATGCGTTATATTCAAGCAGCTGTAGAAGAAACTTGTTCAATTTCAAATATATATGCTTGAATGAATATCATATTGAGATAACTAATGAAGGAGCAAAGAATATTTATGCGTCATATCTAGTGTTAGAAGCCAGAAGCTTATACTAAGAAATTCTCAATTGTCTCACTAGGACTATATTGCACAACTATTGGAATTGTTGAATCACATGCCATTTTAAGCCAGAAGCTAAAGGCACGCCACAGACTCACTAATAGTGTGAATTGTCGTGGAATACTTCCACTTATCATAGCAGTTATATATTTCTTTATAAACTAAAGATGTTGTAATGAAGATGCAGCAGTTTATGTAGATTAATATAAATTTTATAAGATCTACTGAAGATGTTGAAATGCTGCTAACTATTTAAACAAATAATTTGAAATGAAAGACCTTGGAAAAAAATTGTCTAGGCCTACAAACCGAGCAAAATATTAGTGGAATATCGATCCATCGGTCATGATAATTTACTAAAAAAAATTAGCGCTTAAATATAGAAAAATCTCATCCACTAAGTATGCCAATGGTTATTTGATATTTAAATCTAAATAAAGATCCATATCGATCAAAGGAAGAAGATGATGATATATTTGGTCTTGAAGTACAATATTTAAGTGCCATTGGTGCATTTTATTCTTGGCACAAAGTACGATACCTAATATAACATTTTCTATGAATCTATTAGCAATATATAGTTCTACACCTACTAATAGACAATGGAGTAGAGTTAAACACATATTTAGCTATCTTTGTTGGATAACTAATATGAGTTTGTTTTATTCCTGTGATTTCCTACCTAGTTGGCTATGCAAATTCATGATACCGTTTTGACCCCATAAAGGTCGATCACAGACAAGTTAATGTATTTTTGAATTGTAGCTCAACTATTTCTTGGTGAACTATTAAATAAACATTAGTGGCTACCTCCTCAAATCATTTTGAAATTATTGCTCTGAATGATGCTAGCTGAGAATATGTTTAGCTCATATCATTAATTCAACATATATGAAATAACTATCAATTGCCTTCAATTGTTGATCAACCGACTACAATATATGAAAATAATGTTGCATGTATTGTTCAAATGCAAGCAGACTTCATCAAAAGAAATTGAACGAAACACATTCTAGTAAAGTTCTTCTACCCACATGAGCTTCAAAAGAACCATGTGATTGAAGTCAAACAAATTAATTTTACTGACAACCTTGCAAATCTCTTCACCAAAGCATTTCCTAAATCAACATTTCAGAAATTGGTTTACGAGATTGGCATGCGTTGGCTTAATCATCAAAGTATATAAAGTTTTACTACCATGAGGAGAGTTATTATTGGGGGGGGGGGGGGGGGGGGGGGGGGGATCCAAAAGTATATTCGGTCAGGAGCATCTTAAAGTATGATATATTGATATTGAGCACGTTGTACTCTCTTCTTTCGACATTGTTTTATCACATTGGATTTTCCTGTCAAAGTTTTCACGAGGTAGCATTATGGACAATACCTGCCAAATTTCTGAAGAAAGATGTAATTTTTTGTCCATTCGTCCAGGTTTTATTGGCAATTTTTTTTAATAAGGTAACATGATGATGAACATCCACAGGGGAGTATTGTAGAAACGAATTAATATCCACCTCCTCCTATTACAATAGAGGTGGAACGGTCAAATATGTTTGTGTTACATAAGTGCACATCATGCTTTTGAGGTGACAATGGCTTATGTTGTATGGTGTCTGATGACCATGTGGTGGCAATATGGTGACATCACCACCTCAACATATACTTATGCCATTGTAACTCCCTTGATAAACATGTAAGTTAATGTGTATGTATAGATCGAGATGGGTTCAATCCCATGTAAGAAAGAGAAAAAAAGGGAGAGTTTTCCATCTTATTATCTCTAATATATGCAATTTTCATTTCTTTTGTTTACATAAAAAATTGAGATGATAAAATGACCTGAAAACTAAGCCATTCGATGATTTGAAACTTGGCCAACTAAATAGTTTGATTTTAATGAAGAGCTTTTTATTTCATTTGTGGAGATTACAAAGTTGTCTTAGAATTGACCTTGGAAAACTATATTTTATTTTTCTCATCCTTCTATAATATTTGGACTGAAAATGTCATCATAGTCTTCAATATCATATATTTAAGGCTTATCTAAGGGTGTGTTTGGTTGTATATAATCTTATTCCATGACAATTCAGAAGAGGACTACGTACACTTAAGCTAAATTGTGGTAACATTCATCATCCACCATTAAATCTTTGTAATCAATGGTGGAAATGAAAGTCCTATGAACATGACTTCAATTTAGCTTAAATGTAGGTGATCCCCTCATGGATTATGATGAAATAATATTCCATGCAACCAAACACACCCTTAAATTATTGCCATTCCATATCACTAGGAGAACATGACTCTATTAAATATTCAATAGAGAAGTGAAAAATGTTCCACAAATGGGTTGAACAAAATGATATTAGAGTATGGTCGGTGTTTTTCTTATTGTTTTCACATAGCAAAATTTTAAAGCAATTAACAATATTTTGTCTAATAATAACATCTTGTTTTGATCCATAGAGATGAATACCTCATAATGTCATAATGTCACTAGATATCCTTGTATTTCTCACTGTTTTTATTTCATTCTCATATACAATACACAAAACGTTTCCTATTTATAGGAGAGTAAAATGACTCATAGCTTGACACCTAGTTCTCATACGGGTTTAAGATGCTGCCACCTCAAAGCATGAGGTGGCTTCGTAGACATCCGCTATCTTCTGGTCTATTCTACAATACTCCCCCTTGGATGTTCACCGCACGTTGTCTTCCCCTGATGAAATGTTCCAAATTGTCACCATTGTTGCCTCATTAAAACCTTGCTAGTAAAACTAGTGTGAAAAACATGGACAAATGGAAAAAGAGTACATTCTTCAGGAAGATGGAAAGTGCACATAATGCTACCTCATTAATACCTTGACAGAAAAAACACTAGGATAAAACCATGTCGAAGGAAAAAGAGTACAACCTTTAATTTTGCATACTTCAGGATGTTCCACGCATAGACCAAATATGATTTCGTAGCATACTTCTACATACGTTCGAAACATACTTCTGGGGGTATACTACTAGATATTCCCTTGATATTGACTCCCCCTAATGATAGCAAACTATAGTTACTTTGAAGATTTAGCAAACACACACCAATCTCGTAAACCAAAATTTGAAATGTTGATTTAGGGAGTGCTTTGGTGAAGAGATCTACGAGGTTGTCACTTGACCGAACGTGTTTGACTTCAATCACATTATTCTTCTGGAGCTCATATGGATAGAAAAACTTCACTGGAATGTGTTTTGTTCGATATCCTTTAATGAAGCCTTCTTGCATTTGAATAATACATGCAACATTATCATCATATATTGTAGTCTACTGATCAATAACTGATGGCAATTGATAGTTATTGCTTATATGTTGAACTAATGATCTGAGCCAGACACATTCTCGGCTAGCTTCATTTAGAGCTATAATTTCATAATGATGTGAAGAAGTAGCCACTAATGTCTACTTAATAGATCGCGAAGAAATAGTTGCGTTGCAATTCATAAATACATAACCTATCTGTGAGCGACCCTTATGGGGTCAGATAGATAGCCTGAATTTATAGCTAATTAGGTGAGAATGGTTAGATAAATCACATGAATAAAAAAAACCCATATCACTCGTCCAATGAAGATATCTAAATATGTGTTTAACTTCATTCCAATGTCTATGAGTAGGCATAGAACTATACATTGCCAATAAATTCACAGAAAATGTTATATCAGGTCGTGTACATTGTGTCAAATATAACCATTCAATAATGGCACTCGAACAATAATTTCCTCATTTTCTGCCTTTTGTCGATATGAATCTTTATTTAAATCTAAAAATCAAACAATCATCGGTGTACTAAGTGGATGTTATTTGTCTATATTAAAGCGTTTTAATATTTTTAGTATATTGTGACTAATGGACCAATATTCCAGTAGTACTTCGCTCGATCTAAAAGCCAAGACAAAATTTTATTTTTCCAAGGTCTTTCATTTCAATTTTTTTCTTTAAATAGTTAACAACATTTGTAACATCTTTGATAGATCCAATAAGATTTATATCATCTACATAAACTAGTGCTATGATGAAACAAGTAATAGATTTCTTATCACAAACACATGGGCAATGAGATTATCTGTATATCCTCCTTTGCACAGATATTCACTAAGACGGTTATACCACATCCTTCCGAATTATTTCAAGCCATACGAGGCACGTCTTAGTTTAATCGAGTAAGTATTTCTTGATTTTGTCTTAGGCAAAGTAAATCCTTCAAGGATTTTCATGTAACTATCTGTGTCTAAATCTCCATATAAATAAGCAGTTACGATATCCATCAGTCTCATATCAAGTTTTTTCAGAAACTACAAGACTTATTAAATATCATAATATAGTCATATCCATAATCGGGGAATATGTTTCATCAAAATCAATGTCAAGTTTCTGCAGGAACCCTTGTACACAAGTCTTGCCTTATATTTGACAATCTCATTTTTCTCATTTCTTTTTCTTACAAACACCCATTTGAAACCAACAGGGTTTACATGTTTAGGTGTTTGTACTATATGACCAAATACACCATGTTTTTCAAGAGAATCTGATACTGCTTAGATAATATCTTTCCATTTTGGCCAATCATTTCGTTGTCAATATTCATAGATGCTACATGGTTTACTATTTATGCATCCAAAATCCGGCCTCCTGTAAGTATAACCTACAAAACCAATGTTAGATTGCCAAATACCACCTTTTTGGTGGTCGAAGGCACTCTGATGCTTAAGTCAATAACTCAGTTGGAGATGGAGATAAATATGGACAGAACTCAGTTAAAATTTATATACCTTTGTCGAATGTTCCCTTTACCTTATATTCCTTGTGTGACTTAAGCATGTGAGGCGGAACGAGAGATGTTTCTTGTAGCAATCTCCTCCTTTATGAAGATACATCCACGGAAGCGTAACTCCCTCCACGATTTTTTTTCTATAATGTTCCTCCTATTTAAGGGAAAACTTTATCGGGCCTGGATTTGGGCCCTTAACTATGGTTTATTTTAACGAACCCGGTTTGGGCTTTTATGACTGGATTCGCTCTTTTTGGGCTTTATAAATTGGCCTGGTTTTGGGATATTTTATCCTTGTGATGGAAGATCTCTGCCATGTGTACGGCTGTGACATCAGTCTTATTTGATGTATTATCAGCTACTCCCCCCATAGTTAGTGGGTATGCTGACGTAGCCACTAACAATACGACGGTTGAATTTTTGATTTCACCATCGCGGTGCATTTAATGTCTTTACCAGCTATTATTGCGTTTGTTTCTCTGATGTCTCATCTGCATGTTTGTTTCGATATGATTTTTAGGATTTTACACGGCCATCATGTCTCGCACATTTTCCTATGAGTCGTCCTTTTGTTATTCGACCTTATAAAAAGGAGGGGGTGGATACAATGCTTTCTTCTTGACAATATCTTTGTTCCCAGGCTTTGATTTCTTTCTCTTTCATTTCTGTCTCATAACAATGTCTAGCTTTAGGGTTCTAAGTGGTGATGTTCTTGCTACTTGTGAGGCTTACTTCTCGCCTAACAATGTCTAGCTTTGCCATCTGACCTCGAGATCATTTTGCCCGAAAAGAGTGACAATCCTTGTCTTCCGAGGCCTGGTTATGTTGCGTTGTACCCTGGCATGTTTCAAACAGGTTTTAGGCTTCCGGCTCCAGAAATCTTTTGGGAATATCGAGGTTTCTTGGTATCGCCCCCGCGCAAATGGTTCCTAATAGCTGGAGGGTGATGATTGCAACTTTAGCGAGGGCTGTTTTATCCGAGATTTTGGTGAACATTAAGGTTTTGCACTCTGTGGTAGGGTTCAGTGTAAACGCAAACCTCACTTTCTATCTTCGTGGTCCGTCCTGTTTTGAAAATCTCATAGACGAATATAGGAGTTGGTCGAGGCCCTAGTTTTACGTGTCGATTACTTCCAATTATTTCAAGTTGCGCAATATGCAAATTCTACAATCATTCAAGGAACCCAAGATAAACAAACTTTTTTTGTCGGTGGAGGAGCAAGGGCGCCATGATCGATTCAATAAGCTGCCCAAGTCTTCAGTAGAAAATTTTCTTACCATGGATATTATTGATCGCAACGGTATGTATACTTTGAGCAAGGCGGATCGTGAGGCGCTTACAGATGCTTGTGCTTCGGAAGTTATTGTTGTGCATACCGGTACTATCGCCATTTTTTACGGAGGGCAGGAGTGTACTCCTTCGACTGCCATTGGCGATGTGGGCATTGATTGGGAAGTGAACTTCGTTAAGAGGCTTACAGATCGCGATGCTCCTGTTGTTGCCAGAGGTGTCGTTAATGCTAGGTCGTGCACCAAAAAGAGGAAAGTTCCTCAGCCTGCTAGTCCATCTAAGCTGTTATCGATCAGTCCTGATCATGTCCCGAAGAAGAAAAAACTTGCTACTTCGATTCCTGGCATGAAAGGCACCCCCTCTTCCTGTATCTTCCGAGAACGGTGTTGGTGATGTTGTAGATTTTTCTGCTCGAGAGGTTGAAGAGATAAATCAAACTCTTGAGAGGAGCAAGAAAGAAGTTTGTCGTCCTTTGGATGATTGTGAGAAGAGCCTTGTCTCTTCGTACAGAGCACCTGATTTTGCTGGCTTGCTCGTTGATGATTCATGTGTTATCGACAACAAGATGTTCCAGCTTTGTGTCGAATTGTCTAAGAATCTGAACAATACGAAGACTTTGTCTGTTATCGAGTTTGACTCCTCATTGGGTGATCAAATTGTTACTCGTGATTTGAGTTCTAAGGTTTTTGTTCCCTCTATTGTCGCGAGTACCTTAGAGTTGCCTGCTACTCTCCTTGCCGCTTGTTCTACTGTTGTTACTTCTAAGAAGTTTAGCTGGTCTTCTGAGGCTGACGTTCAAGACAGTGCTCGTAATCTCATCAACAAATGTCATAGGTGGTTGGTAGATAGGGCTCTTATGCCCGTGCGTCTGCCACACAGTCGTATCAACGAAGGTCTCGAGCATTTTATAAAGGAAATGAGTCACCTCATCTGTGCTAGCGTTATGGGATCATATTATAAGGTCGCCCGCGATCAGGTGGCGCTTGTTGAACGGAAGCTGGCAAGGCATACCTTGGTTTTCTCTCATGTTTTCAGTAAATTTGATTAGCTGAAAGCACAGTGTGCGGAGAATGCGAAGGTTGCACAGAATTCACAGAAAGAAGTCGAAGCTGTTCGGAATAAGTTTGCTTCCGACCTTGAATGGTTGATTGTGCCGAGGCTAAGCATTCTGTTACAGAGTATTCCGCCAATCTGAAAGTTTCTTTTGCGCAAGTTGCTCAGTTGAATACCGAGTTTGCTATTGCCAAATCGATAGCTTCTACTAGGCTTACTTTCGTTGAGAAGAAACTTGCGTCGACTCGGGCTGAGCTTGTATCGATTATTGATAAACAAAAGGTTGCAGAAGCAGCGGACTGAAAAAGAGTAATCGATGGTCGCCGCGACTTTTCAAATTTTATTGAGTCACAAGGTTTGGATTTATCTAAGTATCATTGCTACGATAAGCAAGTATTCGAAGACGAAGAGGAACCCGTTCTGGATATGTTGAGTAATCTTGTTGATGAGGAACAGTCAATTATTTGCATGTCTGGCATGTGCCATCGAGCGACATTGTTGTTGATACGAATGCATCTTCTTGATTATCGTTATTGGCCCTTCTCGTCTTCATGTAATCTTTTCTAATGTAATGAATTTAGAAAATCAATGAGAATCACATTTATTTTTATTGTTTGTACGCAATATGTTTTTCTGTCTAACTTGTTAGACTTAGCTTTTCGCTTTCGACATATCTGGGGAATTCTGACTTATTTGTTCGAATTTTTTCAAGTGTGCTTCGATGTTTGACGTATTAGTCGTGTAGAAGCTCTTTTTGTGAAATTCGACTTTTCGTATCTGGATTTTGATGTTGCGCGTTATAGTCGACAAAAGAAAAAGTACGGCTTAGGTGTCCAGGTACTTTTTACTTCATAGTTGATCAGACCAGAAGTTTCATGTTTATGCCCGACTTGTTTGTCCTAATACATATATTTAGATTTTACTCGTAGCTCAATGCTTTGGTCGTGTTGTGTGTTTCTTCGAGTAAAATTTTTAGTCTGACTTCTTAGTCCCGACTTGACTTTGTCGCATGAACGCGAAATGAAGGATGTAAAGGAGTGTCATTGATAACATTTTTTCAAATACTCTACATTCCACAGTCGTGGTAGTTGTTTACCTTATGTATTTTCTAATTACTATGTCCCTGATCTGTTGATTTTTATCACTTTTTATGGCCCTTCCTAATTTGGATTCAGTTTGCCCGCGCCTAGTTCCTTTGTGTTGAGTTGAATTTTTCGGAGTACCCAATATCCAACATTGAACGTGCGAGGTTTTACTTTTTTGTTATAATAATTTCTCGCTTTTCTTCGAGGAGATCTAATCTGACTCTCATTGCCTCATTGTTGTCCTCTATTCAAAATTCTTCAGTTTTCAATGTTGGCATACCAACTTCTATGGGTATCATTGCTTCAGACCCGTATGCGAGGACGAAAGGAGTCTCCCCTGTTGGAGTCATTTTCATTGTTCTATATGCCTAAAGAATGTTGGGTAGTTCGGATGTCCACAATCCTTTCGATGCTTCAAGCTTCATTTTGATTGCCTCTAGGATCGTCCTATTGGTTACCTCGGCTTGCCCATTTTCTAGTGGTGAGCGGGTGCTGAGAAGTGTTGTCGGATGCCTAGGTTTTCACACAGCTCCTTAACCTTCTTGCCTTCAAATTGCTTCCCGTTGTATGTGACAGTTACTCTTGGGATTTTGAATCTGCATATTATATCTTTCTAGAGAAAATTTTCGACTTGTGCTTCATCTATCTTTGCCAACGGTTCTACTTCCACCCACTTAGTGAAGTAATCTACCGCTACGAGGAGTAATTTCTTCTTGTCGAACATTGGGAGTGGTCCTACGATTCCATCTCCCATTGGCCAAATGGCCATGGGCTAATCATCAAGATTAAATTTTGGCGTGGCATGTGAGTATATAAAAAAAAATCTCTAGCATTTGTTACTAGTGTGAATGAGTTTATTTGTGTCCGCTTGCATTGTCGGCCAATAGTATCACAGTGTTAGGGCTTTGTGGGCTAGCATTCTTCATTCTGAATGGTTTTCACATATTTCATGATGAATCTCTCATGGGACATAGTCAACATCATTCGGCGAAATGCATCTCATGGAGCAGTGGCAGATCTCCTGAAGAGTCTGTCGTTGATCACCGTGTATCGCGTGGCTTGGTTTCACAATTTTTGGGTCTCCATCTTGTCTGATGTAAGTTCTTCATTTATTATATACACGAGGATTGGAATTGTCCAATTATTTTTCCTAGCCTGTTGCGCATGCCTCTTGCACTTGGTTTTCCAGTATGGAACTTTCCTTCGTTGTGATGAGTGGATTGTCATTTCCTTTAGCTCGTGATGCCTCCTTGGCTAGTTCATCGGCTCATTTATTCTCTGCCCTTGCACATCTCTGAATGGTTGCAGTCTAGAATTTTTCTATCAGCTCGGTGCTATATTGGTAGTAGGCTTTTACTCGAGCATCTTTGACTTGAAATTCATCTTCCAATTGATTGCCTACCAATTTTGAGTCAGTGAAGACGCTGATTTCTTTTATTCCCAAATATTTTGCCAATTGTAGCCCTGCTATTACAGCTTCATACTTGGCTTCATTGTTTGAGGCTTTGAAATTGAATTTTATCACATTCTCTAATGTTACGTCTTACGAGTTGTACATGATCATTCCAGCTAGGGGTGGGCACGGGACGGGATGGGACGAGATAGACCCATCCCTATCCCATTCCGTTCATACGGGATCGGGACAGGACGGGATGGGAAAAACCTCATCCCGACCTCGTCCCATCCCAAACGGGTTCGTGACGGGATGGGACGGGACGGGATCAGCGTGCTCTCATTTTTTTACAAATTATTGCTTACCAAAGACCCAATTTGCTTAGTTGAAAAGAGGCAAAGGCAATTCGTAGAACTACACATAAATGATAGCCTTAGATTGAGTATGCAACATCATAATAAACTACTATAAATGATAGCTGAAATTCACCCTGTAATTAAGATTTCTGCTGAGTTTTGAATGACTAAGAGGTGGACAGTATAATGGCAATGGTGAACCTGCTCTACTATTTCGAATAGTGAACAAAAGGATGAGTAGATTTGGGGTACTAAGAAGAATGTTTCATTATTACTTTTAAAAAAAAACAGTCATTAAATTCATTGTCTTGACACGAAATAAAACTCTCCAATGTAGTTAGCAGTCCCATTTTGAGTTTTACAGAGTTTGCAATTAAATAATTAATTTAGAATTCTAGAAATAAATCAATATCAAGTAGTTGCAAATATAGACTAATATCAATTACACTGATTTCAACTAAATTCATTTTTCTTCAATTACACTAATATTGCAATTTTAAAATAAATAAATAAATAAAAATATTAATAATAAATATTAGCTTGGAACGGGACGGGATTGGCGGGATTGAAAATCTTCATCCTATCCCATCCCATTCTAGATCGGGACGGGACGGGATCGGGATGGAATTATTCAATCCCATTAAGACCCGAAATAATCGGGACGAGGCAGGACGGGAACGGGATCGCGGGATGGGATGCCCACCCCTAATTCCAGCTCCATTTTCCGCTTCATTGGATGTTCTGTCGTAATGGAGGATCACTTCATGGGTGGTTTGTTTGGTTTGTTCCTTTTCATGGTTACCGTCTGGCTGGCAGTCGTCGTTGCCTGTGAATTTCGCGATGAAATTGGCCAATGCATGCGCTTTTATTGTGGTTCTAGGGGCATAGCTGATGTTGAAGAGTCTGAGTTCTATTTCCCATTTCACCATTTTTTTGAATAGCTCTAGTTTGTGCAATACTGACTGAAGTGGCTAATCGGGCATGACAATGATTGGGTGAGCTTGGAAGTATGGTCGTTGTTTTCTTGAATATACGATTAGGGCAAGCGCCATTTTCCCCAAAGTTGGGTATTTGATCTCCACATTTGCAAGTGTTTTGCTGATGTAATATACTGGCTTGTGTGCGCCATTCTCTTCCCATATCAATGTTGATCTTACTGCACGGTCGAACATAGACAAATATAAATAAAGTGTTTCCTCGGTGCTTGGTTTTGACAGCATCCCTGTGCTCCCCATGTATGTCGTCAAGGTTTGGGAAGCCTTCTGGCATTCTTTATTCCACTTGAATGTCTTGTTTCCTTCCAAGATTTTGAAGAAAGGTAGACATTTGTCCGAGGACTTGGAAATGAATATGTTTAAAGTCGTTATCCTGCCATTGAGACTTTGCACATCTTTTATGTTCATAAGTGACTGCATGTTGAGGAGTATTTGTATCTGTTTTGGGTCAACTTCGATTCCTCTTTGGTTGACCATGTATCTGAGGAATTTCCCTGATTCTACTCCAAATGTGCATTTCTTCAAGTTCAGCTTCATTTTATATCTTTGAGGCTGGGAGAAGGCATGTTCGAGATCTCCAATATGGTCTGTTCAGTGTAAGCTTTTGACCAACATGTCATCGATTTAGACCTCTATCGTCTTACCAATTTGGTCTCTGAACATTCTGTTGACCAATCGTTGGTACGTGGCTCCGATGTTCTTTAGTCCGAATGGCATCACCCGGTAACAGTGTGTAGCTCTATTTGTTACAAAAGATGTATTTTCTTGGTCAGGAGGGTGCATCTGTATCTGATTGTACCCAGAGTACGCATCCATGAAGCTCAGGAGTTTGTGTCCGACAATGGCATCCACTATTTGGTCTATTCGTGGGATACTTTCTACTTGTCGTTCCTTTTTTTTACCAACACCATGTTAACAAACCAATCCCGATAGTGAGATTATCTTATCATTCCTGCAGTTATCAAACGGTACACTTCCTCGTTTATTGCTTGGTTAATTATGGGGCAACCGACCATATTTTTTGTCGAAACGACTTCTTGTTCGGATTGACTTGCAGTTTGTGAGCGATGACAGACGGATCTATTCCACCATGTCTAGCATCTTCCAGGAAAAAGTCATGATTATTCTTTAGTAGTTGGACCAGTTTCAAGGTGAATTCTGGATGGATTTTTTTGCCTATCCTAACTGCTTTGTATTCTCCGTCGTCCAAGTAAACTACCATCGTTTCTTTTTTTGGTTGTCCAATGTTTGGTCGATCTCTTGGACTGGTTGGGGTTGTATTGTCATCTGCAAGGTCGGGTCTGTTTGACTAGATTTTTGTAGCGACTCCCCTGGTCGTTGCAGTAATTTCTATCTGTGCGGAGCTTTCATCGCTGCATAGTGGCAATCGCGTGCAGCTGGCTGATCTCCTTTGATTATTCGACGCCATCGTCGGTATGGTACTTCAAGCATTAATGCATGGTAGAGGATACCGCGCCCATTTTGTGTATCCTAGGCCTTCCGACAAGCATGTTGTATGCAGTTGGGGCGTCGACAACAAGAAAATCTGTCAATAAGACTTGTTGTCTTCCTGGTTCTCCCACTTCGACTGGAAGTTGGATCATTTCAAGCAGACGACACTGTTTTCTGCTGAAACCTACCATTGGTTGATCGTTGGGCGAGAGCATTTTTTCGGTAAACCGCATCTTTCGAAACACGGATAGGTACAGAAGGTTAGGAAATCTGCATGTGTCGACCAATACTATTTTAATCTCCCACCAGGGCATCATTATGAGGGAAATGGACTCCCTTTACATCTTCGTTGGAGAATGTCACAGTTTGCTGTGTCATTCTAGCACATTGTGCAAAAGGCTTTGGGTATCTGATATTTGTTCGTAAATCTTGGATTAATGTTTCCGAGACTAATTAGACAGCTCCTTCTCCCCAATTACGCCATGTAAAACGTATATCAACTCCCTTGATTGCTCTTCTGACCTAGATTTTCTTTCTTTGGACTATTTTCGCCTAAAGAACTCTCAAAGTCGTCAGTTTTGGATATGGTACTCGATCTTGTCCTTTAAGTTGTAGCAGTCCTCGGTGTTGTGCCTGTAGTCCTCGTGGAAAGAGCAATATTTGCTTTTACTACGCCTATTTGGATCTCCTCTCATTTTGGGTGGCCACTTAACATCCTTCCACTTTGCTATTGTTTTGAGGTCTTCAGCTCGACTTGCTTTCAAAGTCGTGAACGGTTTGCTTGGGTTTTCCGTGTTGCAGCCTTCCAAGTTTTTGTTAATCGAACTCGGATCTTCCACTGGTTAGATGTCTTTTCGATTGGTTACTTTCCTCTCGAGGCTTGTCGCCCCTCTGTACTTATTCTCTCATTTCTCAATCGGCTGGAGCGTGTCTTTTTTTGGATTCATTCTCCCTTTTGACAGCCACCATCTCCTCGAGGGTGATGTTTTTTGGGCGGTCTTCAATAGAGTCGCCATATTCTTCGTGGGGGGAGGGGGGCTAGATTCAGAAAATCGTAGAATGGTCCCCTTTTTAGCCCGGCGGTGAAGTGGCGATGGTTGTGTCATCGCTGCAGCCGTCAATCATGGTCAACTCGTTGGTAAAATGAGTAATATATTCCCTTATGGTTTCTTCAGGCTTTTGTCTGATGTGAAGCAGATAGTGCGAGCCTTTTCTCATTCATTGAATGCTGATGAACCTTGTGATGAAGTTGGAAGGAGTCTATCGATCTCAGTAGCAAGCTGTTAAACCAATTCATCGATGTGGAGGTGAGGCTGATTGGAAATGTTCGGCATAGGATGGACTCCATGCTTTCCTTCAATGTCATCATGTGGTGGAAATGTTGCGAATGGTCGGTGGATCGGTTGTGCCATCGTATGTCTCAAACTTTTGGTGGAGTGAACTTTGTTGGTAGCGGAGTTATCATGAGTATGTTAGAGAATGGTGGTTTGGCCAATTCGTACAGCACGTTAGGATCTTTGACTTCGATTCTGAATGGAATTTGTGTAGGGTTCCTGTCATTCTGGGAGGCCATTTGTTGGTGGTTCATTTCTTTCAAGGTTTGCTTGTTGAGGTTCTACAAGAATTTCATTACATTCCCAAATGAGGTTCGTGGATTGAGCGCGCTCTTAAGTGAGTTTATCCACTGTTTTGATAAAAGATCCATCTTGGTCATGAGTTGATCGACGCAAAGATCTGTGGTGGTGCCGTCGGATGTTTGAGATGATTGGGCTATCGCTCCATGTTGTGGCTCTATGTCGCCAGGCATGGTCGGCTCGAGAGTTGTTGCTGGGATTGAAGCATGCATTGTAGGTGACACGGCTTCTCCAGTGAAGGGATTGCTTTGGTTGTTGCTTGGTTGATGGTCTGTAGTATATTCCATCTGTTCTAAAATCTTTTTAATTGTTGATCAGAACTAGGGGGTTTCCTACCGCAGACTCTCTTCTTGAAAATAAAAATGTTGTTCCTCACAGACAGCGCCAAACTAATGCGTCCAAAATCCAGTCTGTTGTAGATATGACCTGCAAAACAAATTTTAGATTGCTAAAGACCACCTTTTTGGTGGCCGAAGGCACTCTAATACTTAAGTCAGTAACTCAGTTGGAGATGGAGATAAATCTGTACATAACTCAGTTAAAGTTGCATACCTTTGTTGAACGTTCCCTTTACCTTATATAATGGTCATTGTTAATTTCTTGTGTGACTTAAGCATGCGAGGCGCAATGAAATGAGATGTTTCTTGTAACAGTCTCCTCCTTTATGAAGATACGATCTCGGAGGCGTAACTCCCTCCACGACTCTTTTTCTCTGCAACATTTTTCCTCTTTAAGGGATAACTTTATTGGGCCTGGATTTGAGCCCTTAACTATGGTTTATCTGACGAGCCCGGTGTGGGCTTTTATGACTTGATTCGCCCTTTTTGGGATTTATAAATTGGTCTAGTTTTGGAATACTTGATCATCATGATGGACGATCTCTGCCACGTGTATGGCTGTGACATCAGTTTTATTTGTTGTATCATTAAATATTATTATAGAGATCATTCCTCTTTGATATTTCGATAGCTACCAAATGTACAAATCTGTCTTCAACGACCATTACATTTTGATTTCACATTTCTCTTTAATGTATTGAGATCTCATTATTGTCAGGTACTTGAGTCTCTTCGGAGGCTTTTTGAATCACTTTAGAGATATGATTAACCACTTTAGGAGCATATGTAATGCTATTGGTGGAGCCATAACCTTTTTCAGGAGTGTTATGTAATGCTACTTCTGAAGTTTCATGTACAGCTTTTGTTGGAGCCTGTACAACTTCTGCTGGAGTTTCAGTAATTGCTTATTCGGGAGCATTAGCACATGAATTTTTATTCATTCTCTTTTTTCGACGAATTGAATCTTTAGAACCTATAGGTCGCCACACTTCTGCGTGCAACAAAATCATTAGCTGTTTTATTCGAATTTTTCCCTTACGAGCAGGTGCATTCATAGCTGGTACATGTGACTTTGTTACTTTAACTGCATCATTAAATGCATCATGTAATTGATTTGTAATTGCATGAAGATGTAATATTCTCCTTAGCATATAATCACATTAAGATGTTTTAGGGTCTAGATGAGACAAAATGGAAATATTCAATGATAATTCACACCGTTCTTTCTCTATTTGTTTTATGTAAGGATGTGTATATTTCCCCCTAACGGTGGGAATATAGTCTCGTCAAAATGACACTGTAAATCTACCAATAAAAATGTCATCAGTTAACGGTTTGAGATAACGAATAATATGAAAGTAAAAAATGACATAAATGCCTAGGCTGCATTGACGACCCATCTTAGTGCATGTTGGGGGTGGTATAAGAACATGTATAGCATAACCAAATTTTTGTAAATGTGAAATATTTGGTTGATATCCTGTCACAAGTTGTAAAGGTGAATACAGATGGTACAAAGTGGGTCTAAGGCGAAACAATGTTACAGCATGCAAGATTGCATGTCCCCAAGCACTAGTGGGTAGTTGAGACTGCATCAGTAAAGGCCTAGCAACAAGTCATATAGGTTTAATTAGAGATTCTGCTAAACTATTATGTGGATGTTCATGTGGGGCTGAATGTTCAATATCAATCCCTATGAAGGAGAAAAATCATTAAACACTAATGAAGTGAATTTTGCTGCATTATCAAGACAAATAGACTTAATGGGATAGTCTAGGAATCGGGCCTTAAGTTTAGTAATTTGCGTTAGAAATCTAGCAAAAGCAAAATTACGGGAGGAAAAAAAGAGAGGTGTAAGACCATCTAGTGGAAACGTCTATTAAAACTATGTAATATCTAAAAGATCCTCTAGAAAGGGTGAATTGGTCCACAAATGTCGCATTGTATTCTCTGTAAGAATGATGGCGACTCAGTAGCAACCTTGAGAGGGTGTGGTCTATTAATAAGTTTACCGTGTGAACATAGAATACATAAGTATCTACTAGGGAGGTGAAGTTGAGTGTGTGCCAAGGGGTGACCATTAGAGTTCTCAATAATTTTCTTCAACATGGTGGATCCAGGATGACCCAAACGGCCATGCCAAATAAGCAAAGTATGCGGGTCAATAGTTTTGTGACATGCCTTAAGCTTTTGGCTTAAAATGACATGTGATTCAATAGTACGAATGGTTGTACAATATTCCCAATGAAATAATGGAAAATTTCTCTAGTATGAGCTTCTGGCTTCCAACACTATATATGATGTATAAATATTCTTTGTCCCCTTCATTAGTTGTTTCAATATGATACTCATTGAAGCATATATCTTTAAAACTAAGCAGGTTTCTTCTGAATCTGCTTGAATATAACACATTCGGAATAAACAAATGGGTACCATTTGGTAATGCCAAGTGAGCTCTGCCAGAGCCTTCAATTTTTTGCACAAGTTCAGCTATGGTAGACACCTTTTGTGTTGTATTGTCTAATGATAAGAAAAAATTTTGACTTTTAATATTGTATGTGTAGTGGCACTATCAAGCAAACATGTATCATCATCCAACATTTGCATGTCGTGATTCATACCTTTAAATAATAAACATATAAGTAGTGAATAATCTATCAGCCTACATATAAGTGTAGATAAGTTGTGCATATCTTACATATAAGTAGGAAAAACTGGAGATTTTACTAGGTCATATCAAAACATAACATTACAAAGATGTCTTGTCAACATCTGGAAAAAATTCTGAAGAGTCCAAATGAGTAACAGTGATTGGATATTCAAATGTATTACCATTATCTTATCATTTCATCAAATTTGTCTATTTGGTTTTAACGGAAGCTCGATATTTTTGTACTGCCTCTTTTGGTGCACGATAAACACATGACCAAAGATTGTGATTTCATGAGATCTCGTGAAATTTCAACAAAAATTTCATTTTTTGAAATTCCGAAAAGAAAAGGGGCTAAAGAAATTTTTTCATTTTTTCGAAGGTTTTTATGAAAAATTTTGAGGTTTTTTCGTTAATTTTGAAAAAACATTTCATGAATTTCATATTTATGGAAAAAAAATACAAAAACCAGCTACCAAAACTACATTTTTTTCATGGGTTTTTCAAAATTTTTCATGGTTTTTTTGTAAATTTGGGGGGTTTTTTTCATAGTATCAAATCCTTTAATTATTTATTGATTTTTAAACCACCTCCCTGATTTTCTAGTTATCACTTCTTCTACTTATATGTTGATTTTTGAAACCACCCCCTGATTTTCTAATTATATAATCATTTCATGTTTGTTTCATTTCTTGGTATTTAGGCTTCATTTAATATGTTTAATAGATTTATTTACTTGCTTCTTTTTTTTTTACATATTTCATATACCCTCGAAATTCATTATATATTTTATATATCCTCGAAATTTTTACGTTTTTTCTTTACACACCAAAATATTTCTTAAAATTGGGAGACCGAAATGAACTCGAAAAACGAAATCACAATCCTTGCACATAACCAATGTCCAAGTTTACCACATCTATGACAAATATCATCTCTAGAAGGATTCTCAGTATCCTTCGCATGAGTTTTATCATCTTTTTGGGTGGGAGCTTTGGACCATTTGTGGTAAGTGTTGTGACTGCCTCTACTAGGGTAACCACATTTGCTAGAGTAATTGTTATAACCACCTTTGCTGGAATGATTATTATGGCTACCTCTTTCGAAGTTACCACATCTTCTGAAGTATTTATTTTTACCATGTCCCCTACCTCGACCTTTTTGAGAGCTTTAGTTGGCATTTGCTTCTGGAGATGCCATGGAACCAGATGGTCTGACATTATGATTTATCATTAAAATCTTAGCATTTTCTTCTGCTAGGAGGAGACAAGTCACTAATGCAGAGTAATTAGTTAAGGGATGTTCTTGATATTGTTGTTGTAAGAACACACTTGATGCATGAAAGGTAGATAATATTTTCTCAATCATCTGAGCATTTGTCACATTTTCACCACAAAACTTATGACGATAAACAATATTAAACATTGCCGAATTATATTCTGACACCGTCTTAAAATCTTGAAATTCAAATTTAACCATTCATTCTAGGTAAGAGGGTGTATGACCGTCTTTTGGTGTTCATATCTATCCTTTAAAGATTTCCATAAAACTAAAGGATCATCCTCAATGAGATATCATTTTGAGGTCATCATGAATATGGTGACGTACGAAAATAAGTGCAGATGTTTTATCTTCTACATATATTACATTTCCTTCTTTAAGTGCATCACCTAATTTCTTAGCTTGTAAATGAAGTTTGGCATCAAACTACCAGGACATATAATTTCCTCCATTAATCGCAAGAGCTTGAAACTCAAGTTTCGCAAGATTCTACATTGATGATACATAAAAACGATCACAGTCCTGAGCTGAACACGTGTCATGATGATCTCGAGGAACTACGGGCTCAAGCATCAGCCCAAAACAGATCCAGCCCAAGCGGATCCAAGCCTGCTCAACTTCAGTCAGCCAAGCAGACCCGGACTCTCACACCATGCTACGCCCACACGTCCGACAGCTATCCACGATACCCATTATTCCTCTTCAGGCAAGTATCTCGATGCTCAGCTTCGAATGGGAAACTACAGCTACTCTTTGCTTCCAGTTAGGAAGCAAACACCAGAGTATCTTCCACACAAGGAAACTCCCTTCTACGGATTGCTTTTGGATTCAGAACTATCTCCCATGTATCTAGGAGCGCAGAGCTAACATGGAACTTCCCTTTTACAGCATGACTCTTAATTAGATGGGGATCTCCACGAAGTTCTCCTCCCTAAACTACGCCTACGATGACCTAGTTAAACCAAGACTCTTTGCACTATAAATAAGACATGAAATTGGTAAGCTAATGTATGCTAGAAAATCTCTGTTACAGCATTACACCTTCCTCAGATCCCTATCTGACTTTAGCATCAGAGTGTTATAGGACACACCACGGTGGTTTGTGGCTCACGTGCGTTACTTATGTAGGCCAGCAGGAACAAGGTCAAAGTAGGGAGCAAAAATTGACTACATTAGTTTTGCATCGTCCATGAGGACGACATAGTTCTTAACTTTACACTAAGCATCATCTCCTACCAAATCTAGAGAGATGGTAACCACTAGGTCACGCAACAACGAACTAGGGGATATGTCCAACGCTCCGGCTATCCCTATACCAATTCCTGCCATGCACGGGTAGCCTACTCACACTTTTGCACCAATGGCGGCAACGACAGACCACAGAATAGAGGTGCTGACATCCCAAATACAGCAGTTTATCAAGGCGGTGGAAACACTCACACGATAGAATCCACCTACTACTGATGGAGACTAGGAACAACACAGACCTCCGCCTCCAGTGGACGATAGGGAACAAGTGCGGGAGAGTCATGCCCCCACCAGTTCCTATTGGACTAAGGGAGGTTGTGCGGCTAACGCTGATCTAGCCACCAGGATAAAGAGGCTCGGTCCCGAGAACCCTCTCCGCAAACATGTGAACGATCTGGACATACTAGATCGCCTTTCTGTCCCACCCTTTGTGGACCGGATCATGAGTGAAGCACTTCCGAGAAAGTTCACTCCCCACAGAACCATCGATCCTTTCGATCATCTACGCCATTACCAGCATGTAATGGCACTCAAAAAAGGATCTGAATCTGTCATTTGCAGAACCTTTCCCATCAGTCTTAAAGGCCCTGCATTGACGTGGTTTCACAGCCTTCCACTAAAGTCAATCGACTCCTTCAAAATATTGGCGAAGGAATTCTTGACACATTTCGTCGGAAGCCAACATTTTAGAAAAGGCTCGCACTACATACTCTCTCAAAGAAAGAGGTTCGCCGAGACACTCTGAGAGTACGTCACATGCTTCAACAATAAGCTGGCCCTCATCGACGAGTGCAACAACGATACAGCTATGACGACATTCACTGCAGGTCTCAAAGAGCGAAAGCTCTTCGAAGACCTCACCTTGGAGCCCCCTCTAGACATGGCATGGCTCCTCAAGAGCATCCAGAGACACATCACCCTGGAGGAGTCAAGGACCACTAAGAGGGAGACCGAAGGAAATAGGAAGCCCTTAGCTTCTAAGGACACGAGGGAGGGAAAGAGACACGAGGATGAGGAGCGGAACAAGAGGAAGCGCACTCACAATAGACTCGATCCTGATCGTCCCATGCAAAAGAAGTCATCCAAGTACATTGGATCCAGAGCCGTGACACCCCTATATGCTAGTCTGTTAGATGTAATCAACTCCGTGAAAAATTGGGAGGAATTGAAGTGTCCCCCAAAGACACGCGGAGACCCTACCAGAAGGGACAACGGCAAGTATTGTGTGTACCACAAGGAAGGTGGCCACAACACCAATGATTGCAAAAGTCTAAGGTATGAAGTAGAGTATTGGATCTGCAAGGGTGAATTGAAAGACTTCCTGAAGTCTGATAAGCAGCCAGAACAGACCAAAGACAGGGGGAGTCAGTCTGAGAAGCAGCCAGAACAGACCAGGGACAGGTAGAAAAAGAGACTTTTGAGATAATATACGTCCTTCATGGAGTCGGATTGAATGAAGATCAGTCACACAGGTCCCGCAAGGGGACTCTGCTGGATATGCGGACACAACCCGCAGATGAAGATAGACGAATTTTCTATTCAAAAATTCAAAACCCCATTCCCACTTTGACTTTCACGGACAAGGACCTCAATGGAGTCCGAGCACCATACAACGACGCCTTGGTCATCTCCCTTTCCATCGCAAAATGGGAAGTGAATATAGCTCTCGTTGACACAGAAAGCACACTCAATTTCTAATCTACAATGCTTTCCGAAGCATGGACCTAAAAGAAAATCTAGTGCCATCAGAGCACCCACTGATCGGATTTAGCGGGGATAAATGTTTTCCCATCGAAAAGATAAGATTACCACGGTAGCTGGAAAACAACGGCTGAAGAAGGTCTTATTTCTAGACTTCATGGTGGTAGACGCACCATCATCCTATAACCTCTTCCTGGGAATACCGTGGCTACACCTAATGGAAGCAGTGGTCTCCACCCTTCACCAGTGTGTTAAGTATATTGCTAACAACTCAGAAGGGACAATACGTGGAGACCAACCCACGACACGAAGCTGCCACTATGCCCGCACTGAAATAGATAGAGTGCTCCCAGATTTAGCTACATAATGCAGAGTAGCCTGACCCAGTGCAAGGCCTTAAGATGGAAGGGGCACCATTTTCAAACGGTATAGGAGCAGTCAACTCTCCCGCCCAGCGAGTTGTAATGGCAATGGAAAACGGGAACACATATCCCCGACATTCCGTCGGCGCGGAGATCCGCCTCTCTGCAAGGTTCGCTCTTCAGTGACCTATGTAACGCCTTGACAGTTCGCTAAATGATCCGCGAAAGCTATCTGAATTTGCTTCGAGTCAAGATCAATTATCTCTATCAACAGTTAGTTCGCTTAAAGTTGTTTGTTTCTCTTTTCGTAATCAATATTGAGTTTAGAGTTCTTAAGAGACTTATGTGATACGCAATCACTTAAGAAATAAAACAAGAATTTCATAAACAAACTCTATTGATTATTGGAAAGATGTAACAACAAGCACCTTGAGGCGGATACAAAAGACTGGGCACTACAAGCATCTGAATACAGTGCAAATTGAAATAAAAGACTCGCTTAGAGAATTATGCAACGGACAGATTTCGACGAAAACCTGCAAACCCTCCGATACCAGTAACCTGCAAGTGAGAGCAAAGATAAAAGTTGCTCGACCCCTTCTGATGACGATAGTAGAGTTAAAGGAATGGGAGATGTTCGACCCCTTCCCAAGATAAAAGCAAAGTGTAAGAGGGGATTGAAAGGACTGAGCGGTCAGACTGCTCTGTCAAATCACTCTAGGAAAGTGATCTCCTTACAGCATCGAGGACCTCACTACAAACTACTGATTTCCTCAAAAGATGTCCCACCATCTATCCAACCTCCTCAAAAGGTTTAGAAGAAGGCAGATGAGGATGGCCACAAGCAACGACGCAGTTACGGTCCCATAATTCTATCAAGAGATACCACTTTGCCCATATGCCCTCATGTGTGACTGAGAGCTACCACACCAAGAGACATCACACACCAACTAATACTTTGATCAGCCATTGGTTAGAAGCGGGATCCGGGCTCACGAAGACACAAGTGGTACGATGTAACACCAAGGCAACTTCCTTGGTAAAAAATCCGCACTACTTCTCTTTGATATGAGAAGAGATTACGAAACCTCAACGGATTAACTACGTGCCCACCCACAACAGGTGACCATGCATAACAGCAACTATCACCATGCCTAGTCGAGGTAAACATCAAAACTTTTGAAAACTCCAGTGATGGAGATCCAATTTTAGCCTTTGGAAGACCCAAAGCATTTCTCTCAGCCTTTGGAAAACCCAAAACATCTTCATAAGACAAGAACACTACAAGAAATAAACTCAGCAAAAGATGGTGCCTACAACGATTGGAAAACACCATTATATAGACATAGTGGTTCACCAAACGAGCACTCTAGTATTAACTGCCAAGCATTGAATGTCGTATGGGGAAATGAAAGACGATGATTCCCAAGGAAACTACACAGATCACGTCAATCAATTAATGGCGTTGCATGCAATCCCATCAATAGAAGGGGAGTAACCGATATACTCAAACGTCACACGGCCTACACCATACACGTGTCACCACGCGATCTATGCCGTACATGTAACGCACCACGCAGGAAACTCTAGGCCTTCCTCTTCGGGCCCATGGGCTTAGCCTATAATCCGAACAACGTTCAATCGCATGCTTGGCACAAGCACTCAAGGATCCTAGTCAACTTTGACATATGGACTTTACCACTCGCCGAGTTAATAAGGTAACTCCGTCCACACCCTAGACCACTAAGTTCGCCCGCCCCTCAGCAGGTGGAACCTCTGATCAAACCAAGCAAGCTTAGTCAGCCAACACTGATGACGATATCTTCTAGTTCACCCCCAACACCTAGTTTGCTTAGTGCAGGCATCGACGGTTTAGGAAGTGGGAATCTAATCAGCGCTGCCATGCTTGGTAATGACCACTCACCAGGGATCACTGCCCCATTCACGGTTAGCATTCGCCAAACCTAATCAGGAGAGCCTAGTTGGTGACGACCAGCAACGAAAACTTCTGATCAAAACCTAGACTTGTAGCCCCCACTGCGAGGGTGTAGATAGTCTGGAAGATGGGAGCCTAGTCAGTCCCGAACTGATTTCGATGGCTCACCACGGGACCATTGCTTTTAAGCGTGGTCGCCAAATCACCAAACCTAGACTTGTAGCCTGCGCTGCAAGGGTGTAGATAGTCTAGAAGGTGGGAACCTAGCCACGACCTGATTCCGACGGTTTACCACGGGACCACTGCTTTTCAGCGTGGCCACCGAACCCTCCCAAATTTGTAGCTTGGTGCACTCAGGTGTAGATACTTTGGATGGTGGGAGCCTAGTCAGTCTCGAACTTATTTCGATGGCTCGCCATAGGACCATTACTCTTCAGTGTGGCCGCTAAATCTCTCTCAAACACGTAGCCCCTGCCGCACGGGGTGGGTGTCGACGATTCGAAAAGTGGAAGCCTAGTCAGTACCAAACTGATTCTGACGGCTTGCCACGAGACCACTACTCTTCAGCCTGGTTGCCAAACCTTTATTCCCTGAATTTGTCGACCGCTTTGCTCGATCATAAATAATTCGAAAGGTGGAAGCCTAGTTAGTCCTAAACTAATTTCGACAGCTAGCCATGGGACCACTGTTCTTCAGCCTAGTTGCCAAACCTTTACTCCCTGAATTTATCGACCTCTCTACTCAGTCATAAATGATTTGGAAGGTGCGAAACTCAAATAGCTCTCCACACGACCTTCACTCTCCCTCGGGACTGCGGATGCAAATATGAGCTTAGCCGAGTCAGCGCCTTCATGCTCAAACGGATTGACTTTCTAACATTAGAAAAAAGGCCATTCGTGCTGATACAAGGATAGTACAACCGGTGCCTAGATGAAAGCTAATTAGGATGCCAACCCGAGCTTATGGCGCCTGACTCAGTGTGAACACTCTGACATGTATTTTCGGCCACCACAACTTGCCCGCGGCGACAGCTACAGCCGACAAGAAAAGGCTCAAGCAGCTTGCCTATAAGACAGGATACAACTCAGGTGACTCAAGCCCAAATGAAACTATTCACAACATGCCCGCTAACGGACATAACTGCGCAACAATGACCCCGAGTCATTCACAATACAAAACGGTCAAGGTCTCTGCCGCAGACAGCCCAAGCAACATCCTATTGATTCAACCTGCCTATGCCAAAGTAAGACAACAAGGCAAAACGAAAAACATACAATAGAGACGCAAAGTATGAAATGAAAAATATTGTTTTCATTAATGTCCAAGAGAAAAAGTGTACAAACACACAAAGTTTGCTCCTAGTCAGGAGAAGATACAGAAACAAAAGAGCTAAGCCTAGGAGGAGTAGGGGTGGAAGTTGCATCTGTACGCGCTTCAACCTAGACGTTAGGGATCGAATTGTCCTCCTCCCTCGATGACTTAGAGGTAACAGACAAGTCCACATATGACATCTTCTTGTAACGGCTAAGATCCCACTCCGGATGCTCTTTCTTCATCAGCGCCATCAACTCTAGCCGACCATGAACAACCTAGCGGAACTCACATTTGCCTTGTTCCTGGAAAAGCTCTTCTTCTCACACCCTTGCTCAATAAGGTCACGCTCCAGTAGCTCCAACTTGCCAGTTAGCACATCGACCTAAGACTGCTCTGTGGCTAGACTGTTATTCACAGCACTGAGTTCATGCCATCCCAGTTCGAGTTGGTCCTCGACCTTCCTCGTTTCTCGAGCATAGAACTCCACATTAGATTCCAACTGTTGCCAGCTCAGTTAGCTCCCTTCGAAGCACTCTCCTCAGCAACAGACTACAACTCAGAATGCACCTTAAGTTGCAGCTTCCTACGCAACCTCGACCTCTAAGCGAAGCCGGCTCAACTTCTGCTTAAGTCCGTCCCTCTCGGACACCGCCTTAGTCAGATTATGCTCAAGGTCCTCCAGACGAGCTCTCTGAGCCTCAACGGTCGCAGTTGATTGATCCGACTGCATTTCTTCGGCCTATTTTTTAAGCCATTCAATTTCAGAATACATCGTCTGTACGTGCAAGAAGACGCGCTCCAAGGTATATACCCTCTAGCGAGCCGCCTCTACATCCATCCCAACAACGGCCGCACGGCTCATATGAGACATACCAAGCATATGATACTTCAATCCCTTGTCCACACACTCTTCCAGTGTATCCTCCTCGAGTTTCGAAACATGGTCCATCAGCCAGCTGTGACGCCTGCTTATATGCTTCCTCGAAGCATACTCAACATCCACCTCTTGGTGCCAGACATGTGAGCTCATCTTCACCAAGTCTGGTGCGAACAGACTTATCTGTGCATCAGGATGAAGCTTCCCCTGATCAGGAACTATTCCAACGCCGCCCTTTATGGTCGCCACCGTCTTCAGACTCTCCTCCATGGCTTTTCCCTTGTCAAGAACGGTCGATCCTTATTACGAAATGGCCCAACAGGATACGAAGGCAGAGGAGGAATCAAAGTATGCGGAGGACCTTCCAATAGTTCTAGTTGTGGCTTAGAACGAGACGGAGCAATGCGGACTACAGGAGACACGGCTCAAGTGAACGACCCTTGTACCGAAAATACTTCGAATCCTCAGAAGCCAATAAGCAGAAATCATTAGGCAATTTACCGAAGAAACTCGACGACTTCATCTTGCAAACAACATTGCTCTACATTCGAGGACCGGTCAGCAACGGATCACCCGCGGGGTCACACTAATGTTGGCCTCCGTAGCACAGAGCAGAATCATAAGAATGATCTTGTATCCATTGGGTCCCAACTGAGCCGAAGGGATCCCCAAGAAATCCAAGAACTTTCAAATCACGTCTAGAACCAGGAAACACACTCCAGTTTGAAGCATCCCTCGATGCAAATAAATGAAACCGACCGAAGGCGACATTGGCGTCTGGTCGCCCGTCAGAAAGTACAATGGTAAATCTTTAGGAACTCCATACCTTGCACGAATTTCAGCGAGACCAGTGTCTTAAAAAAAACTCTAGGCCCTTAACCAAAACAGTATCATCAAGAAGTTGTCTCGAGCCATGAAAAAGACGAATTAACCTTTCAAAACAATATCTTCAAAAATAAGTAAAACAGAAAGGTTATCCTCAACACTACGGATAACTTATATAGAGAACATGTTCCCTTCTATTTTCTCCCGAACCAACGCATGCCCAATTAATGCAGCGTGTGGCTCAAGCAACGATTCTGACTCAATGAAAGGATTGCTCATGGGACAATGTGCAAGATATGATGGCTATGTGAAATTAAAAAAATGTGCGCAAAAACGAACGGGCAAGCAAAGAATCAAGACACCAACCTGCAAAAAGTTACTGAGAGCAATAAATACAAGGCTGTGATGGAATTAAAAGATAAATCGTCACGAAGTTAGTTGCCACATCAACATGCCCACTAACAAAAGGGGGAGTAGTTGATGATACATCAAAATAGACTGATCATCACGGTCATACATGTGGCAGAAAACATCCATCACGAGGATATGGCATCCCACCACTTGGCCAGCTCGTAAAACCCAAGAAGAATAAAGCCACCCACATAGGCCCAAACAATGCCCACTATAAGAAGATATAATCAAAGCCTTAATCCAGGCCCGAACGAACCAAAGCCCAAATCCAGGCCCGACATGAGTTCTCTGATAAAGAAGATGAAAATTGCACCAAAAAGAGTCATCGATGGAGTTACGCATCCACGAAAGCATCCTCATCAAAAAGGAGACTGTTACGAGAAACAACTCCTTCCATTGTGCCTCACATGTTTAAGTCACGGAGATAATTAACCACGACCATTATAAAAGGTAAAACAAACGTATCACACAGGTATGCAACTTTAAATGAGTTTTGTCCAAATTTACTTCATTCTTCAAATAAAGTTGTTGACTTAAGCATCGGAGTGCCTTCGGCCGCCAAAAAGGTAGTCCTTGGCAGTGTAACATTTGTTTTGCAGGTCAAACTCACAGGAGGACGATAACCATAAGAACTCTTCAGGCAAGTATCTCGATGATCAGCTTCGGACGGGCAACTAAAGCTGTTATTTGCTTCTATCTAGAAAGTAAACACTAGAGTATATTCCACACAGGGAAACTCCCTTCTATGGATTGCTCTTAGATTTAGAACTATCGCCCGCGTATCTAGGAATGCAGAACTAACAGGGAACTTCCCTTCTACAGCACGACTCTTAATTAGAGAGGGATCTCCATGAAGATTTCCTCCCTAAATTGTGCCTACGATGGCCTGGTTAAACCATGACTCCTTGCACTATAAATAAGACATGAGGTTGGTAAGCTGAGGTACGCTACAAAATCCCTGTTACAACATTACACCTTCCTCAGGTCCCTTTCTGACTTTAGCATCAGAGTGCCATCGGCCACCCCATGGTGGTCTGTGGCTCACGTGCGTTACTTGTACAAGTCAGCAGAAACAGGGTCAAAGCATGGAACGAAAATCGAATGCATCAAACATCTATAAGAAAACATGTATAGCTGACATATATAGATGATGTGTTCATAAATTTTAAATAAAAACATGTGAAACACATAGCTGGTATTTTAAAAATTCACAAAATATATATAATATATGAGACTTATGCTAAAATGAATTGGGATGTAATATGTATATGTATGACATGTGTGATATAATTAAATCATATACTAATGATAAAATCAAATTAATATGAAATTAATTCAAAGTAGAGATACGTACATCCAAAATGCTAGGATTGAAAAGAAACCAGAGTAAATAGCAACGTTTGTTAATCAGAGTTACTCGTGATCTAAGTTCGTCTAATCGAAAATCAAAGAAGACATGATCGGCCCAATTGGTTAGAACATCATGCTGATAATGTGTTTTAATCCATAAAGATGAATACCTCATAATCTCATAATGTCACTATTTCATTTAATAACTCCTTGTACTACTCACTGTTTTTATTTCATTCTCATAGAAAACACACACACAAAATGTTGCTTATTTATAGACAAGAGAAAATGACTCATAGCTTGACACCTAATTCTCATAATGGTTTAAGATAAGGTGGTCATTGCCAGTCTAACATTTGTTTTGCAGGTCAAACTCACAGGAGGACGATTTTTTGACCTATTAGTTTGGCTTCGTCCGTGGGGAAAGACGAGTTTCCTTTCTAAAATAAGACCTATAGTGACGAAGTTCACCAAAATATGAGAATAATCGACAAGTTGTTCAAACAAATGACACACCCTACAGATCCTAACATGATGAAGATAACAACAACTCTCCTATCGACGACAATGTGTCACAAGCAGCTCACGAACAAGATGCAGCCCAAGTCATCAAGCCAATGGTACCCGAGAATCAAGACCCACAGCATGCAATAGCTCAGACAGCCCAGACATCCGGTGACGCTGGCACGGATACTCGAGTAGGCTTGCTTATGGTCCAAATGAATTACATGACGAAGATGTTAGATAAAATCACCCAGGAGCGCATCCAGACAACTAATCTTGTTCAGGCATCACCCCAACAAAACTCCGCCAACCGAACTCAAGGGAGCGATGAAGTCCCAACAGAACCCCAACAAGGAAACTTCGAGAGCAATGAACTCCACCAAGGCAAGACTCCACTGTGTAACAGAACACTTGATGAAATCTCGTTCAGAATTGGAGTCACGGATCCCAACGTACTGTACGAGTTAGCCAAGCCGCCATTCTCCGACACCCTCATGAAAACGCCCATGTCGAAAAAGTTCACTCTGCCAAAGTTCAAAGTATATGATGGTACTACCGACCCAACTAATCACTTGAGACACTTCCACCACATGATGGCCCTGAAGGAAACCACAGAGTCGATCTTATGCAGAACATTCCCGACCAGCCCCACCTCCACAACGAATTGGTTCAACAACCTACCACCGATGTCAATAGATTCTTTCCAGGCGTTAGCCACCGCTTTTATCACCAAATTCATCGGGAGCCAGCGGATGAGTTAAGGACCACACTACCTCCTTCATATCAAGCAAAAGCCTTAGAAAAAATACGGGAATACGTCACTCGTTTCACCCACGAATTGATGATGATCGATGGATGTAGCAACGACACAGCCGCTGCAACCTTCATTGCTGGACTAAAGAGATGCCCTTAACCTAGAACCTCCAAAAGGCATGACAGTCTTATTGAAAACTGCTCAAAAACACATTTCTCTCAAGGAGATGAAAGCGGCCAGGAAGAAAAATGACCAAGAAAGAAAGAGTCATTCAAGGAAACAAGAGAGAAATGAAGAAATGAGGCGGGGTGACGGATAATGGGAGGATAACATCCATTTGAAGAGACATCGAAAATGAGAGGCGGGATGACAGACAATTTGATGTTGACATAAGCATGATCAGACAGTTTGGTGTTGACATAAGCATGATTGGATAGTTTGGCGCCGATGTGAGCATGATTGGACAAATCAACACTACTCAACTACCAAATCAAAATGTACCCCGAGTCTGCTAGCCACGACAACATATACGATGAACGAGGATCGACATCAATCAAATAAAGACAAAACAGCAAAAACATCAATCTCTAATACGAGGATCGACATCAAGCAAAGGAAAACAAAACTATTCGCTCTTTAAACCAGCATAAATGTTTCAACGGTTAGGGCTGGTCAGAGCATCTAAAGGGAATATCAATAAGATTACAAATTTGGAATCCCTATTTTATCCGTGGACGACAAAGCAAACACGTCAAAAATTAGTCATATAAAGCAATCCTAGCAGTAAGAAATCGAGACAAAATTTTTTGAGTCAACTGAGACGTCAAGCCAACGAATTAAAAGTTGGACAAACGAGTCAACTTAACACAAAAAACTTTGAGATAACTGAGACATCGATCCAATGAAGTAAAAGTTGGACAAACGAGTCAATTTAAAACAAAAAACTTCGAGTCGACTGAGACGTCGAGCCAACAATGTAAAAATTGGACAAACGAGTCAACTTAACACAGTAAACTTCGAATCGACTGAGACGTCGAACTAACGAAGTAAAAGTTGGACAAACGAGTCAACTTAATACAGTTAACTTCAAGTCGACAGAAACGTCGAGTTAACTAAGTAAAAGTTGAACAAACAAGTCAACTTAACACAAAAAACTTCGAGTCAATTGAGATGTGAAGCCAACGAAGTAAACGTTGAACAAACAAGTCAACTTAACACAAAAAACTTTGAGTCAATTGAGACGTTGACCCAACGATATAAAAGTTGGACACACGAGTCAACTTAATACAAAAAACTTCGAGTCGACTGAGACGTCGAGCCAACAAAGTAAAAGTTGAACAAACAAGTCAACTCAAAACAACCCACTTTGAGTCGACTGAGACGTTGAGCCAACAAAGTAAATACTGGACAAGCAAGTCAACTTAACACAGTAAACTTCAAGTCGACGGAGACGTCGAGTTAACGAAGTAAAATTTGAACGAACGAGTCAATCTAATACAAAAAAACTTTGAATAGACTGATACGTCGAATCGACAAAGTCAGAATTGAAGGAATGAATCGAGATGACTCAAGGAACTACGGATCGACCAAACCAACAAGGCAAAGGTCAAGACCAAAAGTCAACTTTTTTGTAGCGCATCAAGAAGGATAAAGTTTATCCATCCCTAGAAGAATAATGAGCCAAAGCACGAAAGTAGCCATAAAGGAATTCGAAGTAAAATCCAAGACAACTACAACTGGATTGAAAAAAAGTAGGCAACACGCAACAAGTCGACAAGATAAACTACAGAAACACGCAAAAAAAGAAATAAACGAAGTTCTTTTCATTAACGATATTACTCTGTTACATCCGGATAAGAAGATGCAGTATGAGAAGAAATGGAGGCAACTACAGGATCATCAGCTATATCACCTACGGGAAAAGGCGAAGGTCCCTCTTCAGAAAGGGGAGAAAGCAATGACCCTTCAACCACTGAGGCAGCTGTTTCACCATCATCGTCTTTGAAAGCTTAATCAACCAAGTGGTGGTACCCGGATAAAAACACGTCAAGCCCCTCGATATAGTCAAGAAGCTCAACCCGTCTATCAACAACTCACTTCAAATCTTCAGCTTCGACAATACGGAGCATGTCCTTTGCAGTAGCGAGTTCATCTTTGGTCGTTGCAAGTCATCCCTCAACAATGGTGACCATAACGAAAGTATCTGCCTTGACCTCATCGAGCACAGTGGTTAACTATTCCACCCACCTCTCAGCGATATCACGAACAACAGATTATTCAATCTTAGCACAAAAAGCTTCATCACAAGTTGCCTTCTCAGCGGATAACTTCTTTTCCACATCACGTAGATGGGCACGAACCCCATCCAACTTGGCTTTCAAATACTCAAGCTCAGCAGCAGATTTATCCTGCATATTTTTTGCCTCAATCAACGAAGTTCGAGCAACCCCGACAGTTTTCTCCGACTCTACGCATTGCGCTCTCAACACGTCGAATTGGGAAAGAACGTGAGAAAACGCCGCTAACCTTCACTCCAAAGAAGCCACCTGATCACGACCAGCAAGATAGACCGAGCCCATCACCCCTGTATAGGCGAGATGATTCATCTCGTCCATTATCTGCTCAAGACTATAATCAAGGTGATCACATGGGTCCAGTACGGGCATCGAAGGTCTTTCCACTAATCGCATGTGCCACTCATTTATCAACATGCGTGCACCATTTTTGCACATCAACCTGAGTGAACCAGCAAAACTTGACATCCGACTTGATACGGATATCTTTTGGGCAAGCCTCAATCCAACCAACCCGTGGATGAAGAACACGAGAATCCAAAAGCACTGGAACCACCCCCAACAGCTGGAAAGGCGAAAGGAACAATAGTGACAACGAAAAATTTGATTTTACCCTCCTGTTGAAAAGCAACCATGGGAGGAGTAGGAGCAGGACTAGTAGTGACGGCGAAAGCAAGAGAATCTAGATGGACAGGAAAAGAAACTAAGAATCTGGTCGCATCGCTAATGTCAATAGAAGGAGAAGGAAGAGAGTGAACCTCAAAACTCTGACCACCACCAACATTTTTAGACTGCTACACCGCTAACTGAAGCATTTTATCATTGATAGCTTGGAGATCATCGTTAGACAACTCAGCAACGTCCGAAACACCATAGGTAAAAAGAAGCATTTTTTCATTATCGTCCAATGGACGAGTAGTCTCTTTCTCGCTCCTCTCCAACGCCAGCCTCATCTCCTCAGCCTCCTCGAGAGATTCGTGATCCTCTTTTACGACATCTTCGCAGGAAGGACTTGGATGAGAAGTAGCCTCCTTAATGTCCTAAACAGGATTTGTACGGGATGCAATCTGGGCTGAACCACGAGTAGAAAGTTGCCTTGGAACCCGACCAGGATCTATCGACAGTCGCCTCGACGGACTAGTGGACCTCGCAAGCTTCCTTTTCTAGAAATTGGAACTACGACATTAACAGGAGCATCGAAATCCATAACACGCCTGTCCAAACTCACTTTCCAACCAATGCTAGCACCACTAACACCAATACGAGTAGCGCGAGCAACAATATCCTCAACACGAGACTCAGTAAACAAGACTCACTCTGCTTCGTTCATAGTGTACAAACCACTACCCTTCAGGATGTCCTCGAAAATAAATGCCTCCACAGGAAATTGGGGAAGCTTTAAGAATCGGTCACTAATCTGATGCAAATTTAACTAACCTAAATAAATAGGTTAATTTAACCTAATTTTAATAACTGCAAGTGCACAGTGTCTAACTGGTAGACAAGGGCAAGTACAGGTCGATCCCACAAGGACTGTGGTTGCAATTAAATTTCAGAGTTTATTTAAACTAATTTAAATTGGGGTTACGGCAATTAAAATATCTAAACTAAAAATCAAATTAAAAACAAAATAAAAAGTTTTAAAGAATATGAGAAGGGAAACCAAGGCATTGAATCCACCACAGGTTCTTTGAGATTTGTGTAATCCAAATTATTATTTTCAAGAATTAACATGACTAACCTAAAGATTAATCTAAGTCCGCAATTGATTTCAGCAAAAGTATAAACCCCTAGCATTGCGTGTCTTCTTACGGCACACACAATCACAAGTTTATTTTAACTAATTCTAAACCCCTAGCATTGTGTGTCTTCTTACGGCACACACAATCACAGATTCAGATTAATTGATTAAATCAGGCTTTTTGAATTTCAACAAAGGGTACTTCTAACTACCGACTAGTCTAGATAATTAATCAGAATATAATCGGTGAAAGCAAATTATTGAAAATCATAAATCAAATGTGTTTAACGTTCAAACATAAAGAAAATAATAAATTTAAATACACAAACTCTAGGAAATCCCGTGGTTTCATCGTAGCCTTGGCGAAGGGTTTAGCTGATCATGGTAGCGGTGGTCATCTCCTCGTGGTGTGGTACACCGCAACTCATCTCTGCACGAACGCGAATCCCGAGAAAATAGCTGCTAATGGCACTGTGGTGGCTCTTAGAGAACTCGGGGTGCAAATAGCTGAACTGTTTGAAAAACAGTTTTCTCCCGCCAAAGACGCGCGACTCTCTTCTCCAGCGCGACAGCGTCTGCTCCGCCGCGTCTGCTTCGCTCCTCGCGAGCTTCCTCACCTCCGACCTGGTTCTAAACCTGCAAAAGAGAGAGAGGGTGAAGAAAGAATGAGATAACACAAAGAAAACGAAGGAGGATGCGAAACAGGGAGGCCTCTGTCGCGAGCTCTGTCTCGCGTGGTGGTGGTGGTGGTCGCGTGGTCTGTTCGAGACGTTGGTCGTGAGAGAGGGAGGCAGGAAGGAGGTCGAGACGAAGAGAAGCCGTGAGAAGAGGAGAAGGATCTGTGGCGAGGCGGAACAGAGTCGCGGTGGTTGCGGCTCTGTTTCGCGGCGGCGGCGGCTAATGGCGTGTTCTGTTCGCGACGGTGGTCGTGAGAGAGAGAGAAGTGGAGGAATAGAGAGGGAAACGGGAAGGAGGGCCGAGAGAGGGGAGGAAGGTCTGTGGCGAAACAGGGTGCTGTCCTGTGCGTGAGGTGGCTGAGGTGGTGCTCGGTGGTGGTGGTCTGTTTCCTGGTGATGGTGGCGGCTGATAGTGGAGGACGAGGAGGAGGTGGTGATGGCGGCGTTATCGCGCTGCCGGCTCTCCTATCAAGCAAGGATTGCCGGCAGGGTGAATTGGTGTGGTGGCTGGAAAAGAAAGGAGGGGAGAAGGAACGTGGAAAAGGAAGGAGAAGGAGAAGGGATGTGGAAGTAGAGAGAATAAGAGATGAGGATCCCCTTTCTCTAAGATGGGGGAGCTAAATAGGGTTCTCATATTGTATTGGGCTTGGGTTTTTAGGTTAGCATTTTTTTGGTTTGGGCTTAGGTTAAATTAGGTGGACCTAGGTTTATTAGGGTTAGGTTTAGATATGTGTTCCTCTACTTTGTACCACCGCTAGAATCAACCAATTGTAATTCCTTAAATTGTCGCCTTAATACGATTTCATCGTTCACGCTCAAATTCCTACAAAGACATGGAAACGAAATAATTATTATAAAATATAATAATCGAAACACTAACATATATAAATTAAGGGATATATTATGTAATAATTATGTGAATATCATAATCCTCTGTTCTTCAAGGGTTAACTAAGATTTTTCCATCTATTGGGAACTCGGAATTATCGAAAAATCAAATGACCTCCAAGTTGGAAGTAACCTAAGTTAACAGAAGCATAAAACCAAGACCTTGACCAATCACGAATGTCATTGTTAAGTTTCTCGAAGCAAACAGGAGAACAGAGGAAGCAGACATCCTTGCTCACCAACAGACCAACCACCGAATGCAAAACCCTCACAATCAAAGGAATGTCGGACATAATAGCCCTCGCGTAAGAAGAAACCATTACTCTCCAACCATTAGGACCCATTTGAGCATGAGGAATGCCCAAGAAGTTCAAATACTCCCAAAACAGCTCTGGAATTGGGAATCGAAAGCCAGAAGAAAACATGCATGGATACATCGCGATGTACCCATACCTTAGATTACAAGGACTGTTGTGCTGTCTAGGTAAGATAATTTCGAGGTCAGACGGCAAATTGTAATCAAAACGAAAACTCTCCAGCGTCGCCTGATAAGCTTTCTTGGGAGAAAAATGAGCCTCACAAATAGCTAGGGACTTACTGCTTAGTTTATCACCAATGGGCATCGTTAAGGAATAAAAGAACAAAGAAAACGAAGAAGGAAAAGGAAGAAACGAATCCTAATTTCAAAGATAGTGTAAAGAGGGAAAACGAATTCGTCACATCCCCTTTTATAGAGCCCGAGCAATGAAATGACTGCTCATGGGACAACATGCGAGATATGATGGCTACGTGAAATTCCAAAAATGTGATCAAAAACAAATAAGCAAGCAAAGAATCAAGACACCAACTCGCAAAAAGTTACTGACAGCAATAAATACAAAGCAGTGATGAAATTGAAAGATAAACCGTCATGAAGTTAGTGGCCACATCAGCATGCCCACTTACTAAAGTGAGGAGTAGCTGATGATACATCAAAATAGACCGATCATCACGGCCCTACATGTGGTAGAAAACATCCATCACGAGGATATGGCATCCCACCACTGAGCCAGCTCGTAAAACCCAAGAAGAATAAAGCCAACCACTTAGGCCCAAACAAGGCCCACTATAAAGAAGATATAATCAAAGCCTGAATCCAGACTCGAACGAACCAAAGCCCAAATCCAGGCCCGACATGAGTTCTCTCATAAAGAAGATGAAAGTTGCACCAAAAAGAGTCGTGAATGGAGTTACGCATCCACGGAAGCATCCTCATCAAGAAGGAGATTGTTACGAGAAACATCTCCTTCCATTGCGCCTCACATGCTTAAGTTATGCAGAGAATTAATCACGACCATTATAAAAGGTAAAGCGAACGTATGAAGTATGCAACTTTAACTGAATTTTGTCCAGATTCACTTCCTTATTCAAATAGAGTTGTTGACTTAAGCATTAGCTTGATAGGCACATCTATGAGAATCTCCTTTATAGTTAGGCATTGAAACAAACTTGTTAGGAATTGAATAATTTTCAAAAAAAAAAAAGTTAGGCATTGAAACAAACTTGTTATTCCTTTTATTAGATGGGGGTATCATCTGATTCATCTCTCGCTAAAATTTGAAGAGCTAATAGATTACAAGTTTGTGGACACTACACCAAATGGGCAATTTTTGTAACAAGTCCCAAACAGTATAACTTTTGTGATGTAGCAGGCCACCAAACAATTTCAAGTCAAAACTAAATTCACGCAAAATTTTGAAAAACAGTTTTACAAATAAAATGATACAATAAATTAGACCACCATGAATAATATCACTTGCAACACTATACTATTCATGGTGATTCAATTATTGTATCACTTCATTTGTGAAACTGTTCCAGCACAACAGTGATATTTGCTTTGAGGTTGTTACAAATATGTCAATTTGGTGTAGTGGGAGCCCTCCAAGTACTTCTTCTTACCACCACACTATGGTGTTATTTCTAAACAAATGAATACTACACAAATCAATTCATTATTGAATAAATATCATTTGGGTGCAAAGGGTCATGCCTGTGATTGACGTATTTTTTCTCATCTTACAACCATTTATCTTCACTATTGCTCTAGTTCCCAATACACCTCCAAGCCCAAGAAGGCCCACAATCCATGAAGGGGCTTGTTTGTTGTTCAAGATTCTCCTTATATACTGACATTTTGTTTAGCATTATGACCGAGTTCTAACATCATTGAAGTCGGCTTCCATATGGTTGTGGGTATGAACCGAAGCAGCGAATATTGTTTACTGAGTCAGGTTGCTTTTCAACTCCTCAACTAAGAGCCAACTCTACACCTCGTCGGGCATGGAAGCCACTGCTTGCAAATTTTATTTCTTAAGGCTTAGGTTGGATCTTAAATAGCATAGCAAAACAATTGAATACTAGAGCGCGTGAGGATGCTCACATATAAGGATATTGAGTTTTAACATACAACCATGCTGTTCTAACCAAAAAAAACGTCACACCTTCCATTTTCTTACAAACTTTGGCTTTCCCTTTTTCTTTTCTCAATGCCTCCCCTTGAGTGGTCTAGACTCCAGGTAAAAAAAAAAAAAAAATAAGGGGTCAGAAAACCATAACTGAACAAATTATTGACTGGAAGACCTGTTTCGAAAATCTTTGTCATTAGGCCCATTCTCTTATTCTTTAGTTCAATTTTGGAACTTATTTCACAGAGTAAGTGAGCTTATGCATTGTTTCACTTGAGAGTGCTTTCAGCGGTGAGAGATCTAGAGTGAGAACACTTGGTATTGAATTGACCAACTAAGAATAGAAAGGAGAAAATAAAATAAAAATTGAGCTCTCTCACTCTTCTTTTTTTGGATAATTCGCTATTACTTCTTTTTTCCATCTAACTATTATCCAGAGTGGCTGGAAGGGAAAGGTGAGCAATCTCATTTGATCTTCTAACTGATGATTCTACTGTCTATACAAATCTCTATAACAAAATTGCGAAAACATTTCAGCAAAGTAACACAAACAACCTACAATAACTCATAAAAGAAGCAGAGATCAATGAGAACCAAAGCCATATATTTCTTTGCCAATTCACTTCCATTCGGATATTCTACAGTAGAATGAACATCTCCAACAATTAACACTTGTTATGAATGGGGTCAGGTCCTTTCCTAACTCTTCTTTTGCTTGAACTGAGGTTGAATGTCATGGGTGCAGCTGCAGATTGTTTCTTGCTGTTAGAAGTCTCAACAACGCTGACATCTTTTGGACCATGTGAATCCTTCCGTACTGATCCATGGTGTTCAACCTTCTTCCATCTAAGAACAAACTCTAAACTTCTCATGCCACAAACATGTTCTGATTGCACAATCAGAGACCCAATACACACAATAAGGATAAGCACCCTATGAGTAGAGGAGGGAAACATGGTTAGAACTGAAACAAGTGGTATAAAAGAATAAGCAGTCTGAGACTATTCTTTTATATATCAGTCATTATAAGCCTCTACAGTGGTTTTATCTTTGAATGGATTTGATATGTTCAAAAAGCAGAAGAAAAAAAAATACATAAAGAGAGGTTTTAGATTCACCTCAATCATATGCTTGCTATCTAGGAATAGTAAGTAAGGCTGTTTTAGAAGACTGACAAGCTTGGATAAAGAGGTTGGAACCCAACCCTTGGGAAGCCAGGAATAATAGTTTTGTTGGTTCCCTACATTCCTATCAATTGCCTTGCTTTTGTCTGGTGATAAGCAAAGCCAAATAATGTCTTTTGGACTACTAAATTGAATTGCAACGTAACTGTGTACTTATACATGGCATCCGGGTGTATTAAGTCACTATAGTTACAGAAGGCGAGTAAGTGTGGAACCTTAACGGGCAACTTAATCTTTTGTTGGCCATGAACAATGTGGAGCTCCCGTTTAAGTCGGTAACACACAATCTACATGAACCAAGTTATTCCTAATTTCTTCCATTTTACATACAGAACTGTGTCGATATTTTACTACAGGTTTAGAGCAATCAAACACCCATCATTGGAATGTTTGATGGAAGGACTTATATACTATAATAAGTGTTTGCTTAAGACTAATGAAATGCAAAGAAGCAACTGATTGAAGTACTGTTCCTTTCTAATTGAGGGCACTCATGGAATTTATAATAAAATCTAGAGGTTTAATAAAGCTTGAAACTTTATGAGATCATTACGAGTAATTATGATGTTAATTTTCATCCATGTGTTTCATAATGTAAATATTGCTTTTGTAAGTGTTACATTTTCTTTATTATAATAAAGAAGAAGAATGGTAGTAGTAAGCAAAAGCAAAGGCATGAAGAAAAGATTTTGGATTACTACAGTTGGAAGCAAGAGATGATAAAGTAGCAGTGTAGGCAATGGATTCCCACAAAAGAACAAGGTTTTGCTTTACACCATCACTCTTGAGATCTTCCCTGGCTAGTCAAGTACTTGAGAATTCCGAGCTCTACTCTCTATGCACCAACTCAACAATGGTTTCTTTCTGCTTTACATTAGATTCCAAAGACAACTCTAAAATGGGCCTAAGGGATAGTTCAAATTTTACGAGAATCTAGAACTTAAAAGCATCCTACATTGTGTTATATTTTTCTAAGAAGTGATCCATAAGTTGAGGAGGGTATAATGAATTTGAGTTTGAACGTTTGAATCTTTCAAATAATGTTAAATGACGTAATAGATTTCATCCAGCACTACATCAAACATGGCAGTGAATCCAAATCATTCTTTTATATGGAAACTTTTTAGATTTCCTAGAGGGATGCTTTTTCTTCTTGAGCAATACACAAATACACACTACTTGGGTGATTGGGTTTAGAGGAGAATGGTGAAGCTCCAATAGAGATGTATAACCCTATTATGCTGGAATCTAGTTCTCTACTTTATCTTTCTGTCAAAGCAAAAGAACAGTAGAGTTTGATTTTGCTTTCTATTATCTTCCCTTCACTTCTGTATTCTCAAGGTTTAAAAGGGGAAGAGTTGAGATAGATGGAGACAAACTGAGTGAGATAACCATTTATTTTCATTTCCATTCTGAATCGTTTCGTACCCTACAAAAATAATATAATAAAAAAAAAGAGGATAAATAAATTAGTTTAACAAGAATACAAGAAGGTGTTTAGCTGTTTGCTAAGGTTTTAACCCTGCTCTTCCTCATCAACCTACCCATCCGCCTGTCATCACATTTGATTATTGCCAATGATCGATGGCAGACAGTATATACGCTTAGATGATGTTTGCAATGGTTGAAAAGAATTAAAATGTTCATGTGACAATAGCTATTTCACAATTAGAATTTTAGAAGAGACACAATTTGGCTTTCAGGGCGAATAATCGAACGGGAATGGAAAATTAAATGTGGGAAATGCAAGCCACCTAACAACTCACAAATTCGAAGTACAACTTGAGATTCCGTGCAAGTCTATGCATATATGCAGATGTTTAAATAATCCACAAAACTCTATTATGGTTACAAGATTACTGCTCGAATACTCTCATTCTGCACTCCACAATGCCATATGGCACTAATATAATTGGTGGGGATTAGAAAACTCGGAGACTCTGAATTCAAAACATATCTGGTGAAGTTTTAAAACTTCAAATGCCCCAACAGTTAGCTAGATCCCCCATTGTCACAACTTTTATGTTTACATTGAACAGATTTCAACATTTCAATTTCGAATTAAAAAACACGGAAAATACAAGTTGCTTTAAGCCTTTTAAGCTCAAGAGTATTAAATACACCAATAAAGATTACCAAATAGAATTCTTCAATTATGTTACAAGATTACTAGGAAAACAAACAACACACAATTTTCAAAATGTTTTCAACTCTCTCAATCAGTGAAACCGGCATACCAAAGGCTTGATAAATCACATTTAAAGAGGTTCCTGATGAACAGTTGCCAATGGCCCTGGAGCAATCGTGAATTGCAAGCCTCGCCTCTGCCCTGACTGTAGCACAAAAGCAACTTCTGTTGCTGCTAGAGCCGCTGCTTCCTGAATTCATTAAAACAGTGTTTAAACATTGTGTCAAAGAAAAGGAAACAAAAGGAAACACCCCACAATCATGCCCTCCTCTCAAGTATTTTTAAATTTCAAATTAAACAAATAAAAATTGTATGAGGTCTTAAGGAATAAATGGGATACGTAACAACGTCGTTTCAATCAACATATCTAGCCAAGGACTACTTGACACCAGCTACTGTGAGGGAGGATACAACGTGGTTCTCAAGGGGGGTCTAAAAAGAAGATGTCATGGGGCCTGAAACGATTAATTGAACATCAGAGAGAAAACCGTTTTTATGTCATTTCACTTTAATTTATAGGACTGACCCAACAGAAGGTACTCGATGGTGTGAGGATGCCTAGTACTGGCTTGGTTAACTACGTTATATCCTGCTGACATCAGTTTATGACAATTCGCAACTTTAAACAATGTAGGTACATGGTCATTCCGGGCTAGTTGTGCTCCACGAGCCAGTAAAATCAGGACTGCAATCTACCTCGTCTTGGCTGGTGTCATCCTTGTGCTGCATATGCAGTTCTGTGGATTGAGTATTGAGGCTGGAGGGTGACATGTCCAGATAACCTCATTATCAACGTTTATAATTTGAAGACAAATATTTCTCATCTCCCCAAATTCAAACAATGAACTTCTGTTGCACCTCCATCTCCACAAATCCCTTGAAGATGTGGCAAGTTGAATTTTGGGGGATTGAACATAAAGCCCAAAAAACTCATAATTTCTTGTAGTAGTATGTATGAAATCTCTCTCTCTCTCTCTGCAATTAGCTAACTACAAATTATGTATAGAACCAATGTGCCTCAAAGAGTCCTGGTTCAACATATCTTTAAGTATCCTTGACCTTTTCCTGCTTCCTTTTCTTTTGAGATTGATGGATTTCCCCGCCAAAATACATACTATACTTGTAACGACATGGACATGGTGTCTGACACAACAATAATACGAGATACGTTGGGGACATCATTGTACATTTTAGTATTATTTACTTTTTCTGCAATAAGTTTTATATTATTAATCATATCATTGTAGGTCAATATTGCTACACATTGCTACACGTATACATAACTTTTAATTTACTATAATATGCTTGTAACATTTGTAAAGATTGAAACTTTTGAAAGAGATGTGAAAAAAGTTGAGGATTTAAGCATGGAGTGTCCAATGAGAATATCCATTCTTGTCTACACACATATCCGACAAGAAACATGTCGAGATTTTTTTTTTTTTTGGTATGAATATAGTATCCCAGTTATATAGCATATTATAGTTAGTTTAAAGCATGCCTAATTCAACAGTTTTCATGCTTAGCATTTTAACTCTTAGAATAGCAACTACAGTACCCTGGTACAAAAAATTGGCACAAGGCTGTCTTAAGCATCAGAATGGATTGGACAAGCGGGGTGGTCATAAAGGAAAATTTAACTAATAACCGTACAAAGACTAACCTGCCTCTGTCTTCGACGCTGCAAAATACTGATTGCCCATGCCATGATGTAGCATGGCAAAAGAAATCCAGCAACACGTAATAAGAAAAGCTGTTAATCATCAATCTGTCAGTGACGTGCTACAATCATAGATCAAAAATAGAAACTTCCGACGACTTAAGCAAATTCAAGTAGTGATTTTACCATCTGCACTTACAGAGAAAAAGGCAGATGTGTCATCATCACCTTCAGCATTATTAATGCTCAATGCTTGCCTTAACAGGAGAAGTGCCATTAACTGCACCAGAAGGGAAACAGTTAATCTATAACTAAAGAGTTTTGATCATGAGACAAAACAAATTAATATTATAACGAAACACCAGTATACACATAAAAGGTAGGGAAAAGAGATCTTGAAGTCTGGCAAAGTAAGTCAGGATCCTCGTGACAGAATCTATGCTAATGTGAGATCAAACATGCACACTGACACATGAGAGGCTAAATGTTGCACCAAAACACAATTCTGCCAAAGTATTGAAGGGTATTAATGTTTTACAAAGCAAGCAATGGTTAAAAAATTTCCTTGTACACGAACAAGTATAAGTCAAAGAACCATATAATAGTTTTGTAAATCTCTTGATCAACATAAAGAATACTGACTGAAAATATAGGCTTACAATTAAGGCAGCAGAACGGCAAAATGCTGCTCCACTGGCATTTGTAGCTGCATAATCATCATATTCAGCATCCAGAAAATGACGTTCAGCTGCTGCCATTGCTAAGAGCCGGGGATCATGCAAATCCAGAGGAGTACCGGAGATCGTCCAACCTTCACTGCAAGAACATCAGGGTTGAAATTTCATAAGTTAGCCCCCCCATTACAAAAATTCTAAGACATCAAAGACCGTCAACATCAAGTGAAAATTAAACTTCAAAATTGAGGGGGCAAAATGCTAAAAATAGTCCACTAGGTAGGAATAAAAGTTAACATATAGCACGCATAAAAGAAACCTGCCTGATATCAATGGTGGCCTCCTGAGGTGGTGGTGGTGGAGCAGTATAACCAGGCTGGTACGGCTGAACATGGGAAACGGAAAGGAAACTTAGTCAGATTTATTAAAGTAGACTGCAGAATTACGATTAAGCTATATGATGTTGGGACATATAGAAGGAACCACCAGCAACAAGTCTTTGAATTATAGAGAATCTTTCGTTAGAGATTCACACTATATAATTTGGGGGATTTTGTGGTTTAGAGGAGCAGGCACTCCAATATATCGAAATATAACTCCCCTAAACCTTCATTTGTGTCAAATAATATGAAATTCCAACACAAACTGTGAGAGGAATTCAAGAATACCCAATCTAATTTCACACATGGAGCAAATATATGGTCCGACCTACATATAAATGTGGTATGCTTTCGAAGACATACATTGTTTCGTAAGGTTGATTCTATCACATGACTCCAAACATCATTCCAAACCAGTAAATGATGCCTCTTGATGCACACCTGTGTACTCAAAGCACACCCAATAAAAATGATCATGCCACTAGCATAGCATAGCTAAACTTGGAGAAAGTGAAATTAGCTTCTCCAAGACTTAACACTAACTTGTATCAATCCCTAGACCACCAATCCTTTGGCCTTGCAAAACTACAAAATCATTTATATAATATGTAAAACCACTGAATCACTCCAATAATAGTAGATTTTGTCCCTCAAGAAAGCTTCACCCTTCTCGTTAGATTGTTGGACAATTATTTACAAGATCATTTTTGTAATTAAAGAATTTTTTATGAATTAAACAATCATATAGCTGAGCGAGGGAGACACAGGAAAAAACAAATACACAAAAAAACAAAAAAAAAAACAAAAAAGAAGAAAAACAGTAGGGATTCAAAGCTAAAACATCCAAAAAAAAAAAATTTAAATAAATAAACAACAAGAACTACATCTTAAAAATGAGGGAATCCCATTTAAATGACAGCTGCAGAATGGAAGAGGAAGGAATCATGTTCCACATCAATGCCCATTGAATCGACATTATTTTTATGAAGTTCCACAACTCCGGTTTCTCCAATTTTCTGCCTCAAAAAATTTTGTTGTTTCATTCTTTCCAAATAAACCACAACTAGGCAATGAGCAAAACCTGTCCCATAACCATTTACTGTTAGAAGGAAGGTTTCTAGGGTTCCATTTGTTGAACCCAAACAGGTAGATCTACGCAGAGACTGAATCGCCACCTAGCTTCAATAGCAATACAAGCCAAAATGGATTGGGTTAAGGGCATTGGAGGAAAGTATGGGTGATTGTTTCTGTGGCAGCTTCACACAGGGGACATTGGTTTGTGATGATAAGGGCCCTCTTTGCAAGGTTGTACAAAGTCAGAATTTTCCCACGTGCAAGGCACCACAGAAAAACAAAACTTGTCTTGGAGGAACTTGCTTTTTTCTAGAAAAAAAAAATTCCTAGAAAGAGAAGGAGAAACTACCAATATAGTCTAATCTTCGATTTGGTCTCAGGATAGAACTAAATGTAACTATGAAGTATGACCTAGCTACCAGAGAAAACAAAATATGTTTAATCAACATCAGCAATGATTTATCCACTATAACTTTTCATATCTAATTAGTATAACAATGAAACGTGTTCGAAGGCCCATAAAAATAAAATATAAAGTGAGACAAGTAACATTGTTAGTATTTCAGTAAGAAGTAGAACATGACACTTTTAACCCATCCACTATGATATACACACAACTATTGATCAAAGTTTCAAATCCTCAGAAATGCGCACAACGAATTTTCCAATCAACTACTTGAACAGACACTGACAGAAAGTGCACTGTCCTTGTCAAATACATTACTTCACTTGATGTAAGCATGTATTTAAGGTTGCTCAAGCACAGAGGCTCTCATCCAAAGTATTCAATACTAAAATATAATAGAATGCACAGTAATCCTTACCCTTTTGATATGAAATGACCAATTTTAACTTTTATCATTTAAATTAACAAACCTACATTCAACAACAATTGTAGTTTAGCTTCAAAAGAAAAGAAAAAAATATACAAAGAATCAGATCATATGTTCGGATATTTCTAGATAGGAAGGAACCCATAGACCCAATAAAGTAAATTGTCAAAAAGAAAAGTGTTTCACATGTAGAACCAGGGGGGAACACTGAGAATAGAGATTGACAGGCATACCTGATGACAGATTTCACATGTTGTGTCTCCTTTCTCATTGCACCATCGCTGAACACACTTTCTATGAGCGAACTGCAAGATTAGGTGAAGTGAGCATTCTATAGTGGGAAATACTTCAAGAAAATTAAATAATATGTCAGACTGGAGAAACAAGATAGTAATGAATTTTTCCTTAAAGAAGATATTTAGTAGAAAAGCAATAAAAATGAATCACTCTTACAAGAATTAGAGAATCATTTGAGTTTATTATGCATGAGGAGATCACTAAGATATTCTTAAAAATATTTCTGTTTATCACTGACTATCCTTTCTATTCTATGTTGAAGGGAGGTGGGTTAGAAATGTCAAGAAGATGAAAAAGGCACTATGTAATGATGTTGGAGTTATATTAAGATCATGAAACCTTGGTGGAGAAGAACGGTAGAAGCCACATACGGGGATGTGTGGACCATTAATCATCTCATGGCTGTAGTTTGCAGAAAGTAATTGCAAATTGCAATGTGGTGCAAATCTCAAGACAATTATCTTTCATTTTCCAAAAAAAAAACATAGCAAAATTGTACTTCAGAAAAGTGCTTGGTATGGAGGTAGATTTACAATCCCGACTTCTATATGGGTCCTGACTGGAAATGAAAGGTGGTATGTGACTATGGCCAAGTGGAGGATGAGAATAATGGCTTAACTTGCATCTAAGGAAGAAGTTTGGTTAGCAAAAAACAATGGAAGTGAGATGACCAATGGGTAATCTTATCTTTGTGACACAAATGGAGGGAAGGAAGATTGGTGAAAATGGTGATGGAAATTCTCTGAAGGTGATGATAAAATGGAGGGAAGGAAGATTGGATAAAATATCTTAAATATTATTTATGAAAAGTTGACATGTTAGTCAAGCTTACCCAGGGGGCACGCTTTTCCTATGCGAGTAGTCGCGATAAAATAACTGCTCTCAAGGCTTTCTTGCTCGCTTGGAAACCACGGGAGGCTAGCTAAGCCATGAATGTTTAACAAGGAGAGGATGGAGTTGAACAACATTTTTCCATAGGTTTGAATGGAAAGGAAAACAGACTATCATCTTAATTATGACTCTAGCATGGTTCAAATCCTAAGAGGGTTTACCTAAAGATTTAAGAAAAAATGAATCAATAATTGACTATTGAAATCTGAGTGAAGCTACCAAAGAGGAGAAGGCGGCTCTAGGGTAAGTATCAATAGAGTGGGGTGAAGAGGATGTGAGAATTGGAAGTGTGGTGAGATGTTATAATCATAGTTAAGTAATTGGGGTTCTCATAGAATAAAAGAACGATAATTGAAATAAAATGAACAATAATTGAAATATAAGGAATAATATGAAATAACAATGACAAAATAAAGGAAAATAACTAAGAAATAAAATATTCTTTCAATTAATCAAAGAACTACAATAAAACTAACCCTACGCTCATATTTATAACTAACATAACTTTTCTAATCAAACCTAATAGGAAACTAATGTCAGAACCCTAATTGTATCCTATTACAATAAAACTATAACTTGTAATATTGTTAAAATACTACTATTGCTAATATTCTCTGTACCGCTGACATCCCAATGGCTTAAACGCTCCAATGCTTCCAATTTTAATCACCAACAACACACATCAAATGCAACTTAACATACTTCTAAGAAGCTTTATTAAATACAGATAAAAGGTGTTATAATGATTTCCCGTGAAACCATAACAATGAATAACTCTTACCCAAACATTCTAAATGTGGAATTGTGAACAGAAGAGAAGAAATAATTACCTTCAAGCTTCCACTGCAAGCACAAGGTGTCTCAAGGTTTTTAACATTATCCTCCTCCTGACAAATGCGGCACTCGACATTCTGAAGAAGTGGCTCATCTTCGCCACCATCCACATCCTCCTCCTCTACATTTTGACCACCAGTGCTGGTCGAACCCGACGACAGATCAGCAGTAGCAACATTAACGGCCGAAGAAGAAGACCCTTCTCCAGAAGGTACAGGTGTTTCTTCAGCCACAGGGGGTTGAACAGCAATTGCTGCCGCAGCAGGGGTGTTTATGAGACGATCAACATACAAAACCAAATGATCACCCATGCCTCTTCACAAGTCAAAAATTTCAAACCTTGAACACACAAATTCCCAATAAAAATCCCTCCCTTTTGCTACCAAAACTGCCAACAAATCAACAAACTGATCATGAACCTAAGAATTGCACAAAAGGGGTACCCTAAAATTGCAAAAGAAGTAAAACCCCTCTAATAATCAATTGAATTCTAGTCATCTATGATCCAATCCAAAAGAAAAAGCAAAGTTGGTGGGTCTGGAACTAAAATAAAATGGGTTGTTAAGCGGAGAAGAAACCCTTGAATTACAGCGAATCAAAGGGAAATCTTCCGCTAAAACAGAAAGGGGAGAGAGTTGAAATGGGATTTATTAAGAAAGATTGAAACTTTTGCTTGAAATTACCTGTAAAAATGGTCGTTGGGCGTCGTTCTAGGCTTCAAAATCCCCCTAATTACAGAATCGAATGAAAGAGAGAAAGCTCATCCTCCCTTAGTTGTTATACAAGCGAGTTCAACTCCGTTGTTTCCGTCACGGAGGTTTTTGTTTTTTTTTCGTTGTCCTTCGTGGCACGCGTTTTTATCCTACTTTACGACCCTTCCATCTTCATTAATTTGGATGGATGTATGTGATCAATTACGCGGTTTCTTCTTATGAATTTCACTGCAACTTCTTCTTCATTTACATCTTCCAATTTCTTTTCTTCATTTTCCAACAAACTCCACCACTTTTTTTATGTTGACTGGTCTTGCCAATGGATTGTTGCTTACAATCTTCTATATTACAATTCAGAATTCATAATGGTGTTTTACTATTTATTATTGATTAAGACAAAGTCAAATAAAAAATATTAGAGATAAAAGATAGTTAGGATTGAAAGTTGGAAAATGTATTGAATTTGAGGATTGAAATTCATTTCCTAATGACATATTTGTAAATATAAAATATGTAGTAGGGCAAAAATAATGAAAAAACTTTTTAAAAAATTGGTGAAATGTACATGTGGCGGAGAGAGAAAATATTGTGTTTTCCTTTTAGCAAAATGAAAATTATCATAACTATCTACATCGTTGTTGGATTTTCATAAACTTAGGAAGTGGTATTCAATTACGAATTTTAATGTATTGTGAAGGATTTTAAAATCCATTAAAATTCAGGGGTATTCAATTAAGGATTTAAAATAATACATGTAAATCTAGGGGTATTCAAATACTGATTTTAAATGATTGTTTTAAAATCCATCAAAATCAGAGGGTATTCAATTCATGCTTTTCAAAAGTCCACCAAAATCAAAGGGTATTCAAGAAGTAGTGGATTCAAATATTGGGGGAAGATCTTTTGAACAAAATCAATTATCAATATAAGGGCCAAAATATTAAAAATATATATTTCATAATTAAAAAAAAGTATAATGTATTACATTTCTTTAATATTTTTTAATATTTTTAAAAGCAATTAGACGCGTCGATCATACCAGAAAAAATGAGTCGGGCATCTTAATGCACATTTAAACAAAACCCTAAATTTTATGTTTTGGTGAATTCAAAGATTGGGGGAGAACTCATTTTCGACGTTTAAAATTTTCCCCCAACTGATTCAAATTTGACTAAACGGACTTACACTTATAATCGGTTTACACTTCAATACTAATTGAAAACGAAAATGAGGATAGTGACGGAGATGCTCAGTACAAAATAATTAGGAAAAATAAAATTATGTGAAGTGCCAACGGCACGGGGCATACTCTAGTGACATACAAATCAATTGATTATAGATAACCCCATTATAAGCACCTCGAAATTGGATTTGAGCCCCTCATAATTGGATAGATTAGAACACGGGCAACATTTTCTCAATGATTTTGAAATGCAAGTCGGTGCGGGTCTTTTATCGGTTCGAGCCACACACATTTTAGAAAATGCTCATATGGGTGTTAGCATGTTGTGCATGTGCGCAACCATGATCCTAAGACCAACATTTGGTGTATGGGTTCAACTATTGTTGGCTTCACTTAATCACAACCACCACACTAGCTCCACCTCATCTAGACTTATATGACACCCCTTGGCAAAGATATGAATCTATCTCTTGATCATTCACCTGGAGTATCACGCACTTGTGATGTTCCATCTGGTTCACTATGCCAACTCCTCTTGAACAAATAATGTGCCACTTACACCTCTACATCGCTAAGTCCTACTCGAACCATTGGCTCTGATACCAATTGTTGGAGCGTTGTGCACGTGTGCACCCCTAGGTTCACTATACGTAACAACAATATTTTCTTCGACTTAAACACTGTGATTCCAGCTCCCATCCTGAACTCCAGGGTGTGGGGTTTTTTCCAAAATGCCTTATTACTATTAGGGAGTGGACTGCCTCATAATATTTCTTTATGACAACTGCACCTTCGGAGAAGTAATACTATTCAAATCAACACCAATATACCAACAATCTCCACTTTTGACGTGAATTGTCACACATCCTACAATTTCACCCTGTCCCAACATCCCGACGTAGGGGTGGGCACGGGACGGGATGGGACGAGATATACCCATCTCTATCCCATCCCGTTCATACGGGATCGGGACGGGATGGGAAAAATCTCATCCCGACCTCGTCCCATCCCAAATAGGTTCGGGACGGGACGGGATCAGCGTGCTAATCTGGAGAATACATTTTGAACATATTATCAACAATGCCATCCTAGCTATGGACCTTTCAACTAGAAGTTATTGAGAATGATGAGAAAGCCAACAATGCCATCCTTGATCATTTATGCAGCAATGGTAAATTAAGCAAAGCATCATATCTGATTAGTGTGATGGCTAGCGTAAGCCAGATTGCAGACTTCCAAAATTGCATAAATGTAGTTCGAGGTCTGATTAACAGTGATCGGGTTGACATGGCTTATGAAGTCCTGAAGATCATGGTCATGTCTGGTAGGATTCCAGATATCATAACTTGTGGTCTCTGTAAAAAGGGGCAGTTCATATCTGCTAAAGATCTCTTGGAAGACATGAGTTTTAGTGGCTGTCCTCCTGATGTGATTACATGTAACACCGTTCTCAGATGCATGTTCGAACATGGTCTGTATGACCAGGCAATTGGTTTTTGGAAAGATCAGCTGAGGAAGGGGTGCCCTCCATATCAGATCATGTGCGGTGTTCTCATTAAGCTGAGTATGCAAAGTTCGTCAATGCTGCATTAACCAATTCTCCAATGAATTCAACCACACAATAGCACCATTACCCAGTCAGTTCGTCATAATTTCAAGATCTCATTTGTATGGGCATCCACAATTCTAAAATAAATAATTAAATAAAAATATTAATAATTAATATTAATTAATTAGTTCGGGACGGGACGGGATTGGCGGGATTGAAAATCTTCATCCCATCCCATCCCATTCTAGATCGGGACGGGACGGGATCGGGATGAAATTATTCAATCCCATTAAGACCCGGAAAAATCGGGACGGGAACGGGATCGCGGGATGGGATGCCCACCCCTATCCCGACGTACATTTCCTCCTCGTGCTTCTTGTGCAACCATGATCCTAAGAGCAACACTTAGTGTACGGGTTTGACTATTACTAGCGTTGTTGGTTTTACCTAGTTGCAACCACCCCCACTAACTTCACCTCATATGGACGTGTAGGACACCCTTTGACAAATATGTGAGCCTATCTCTAGATCATTCACCTGAAATATCGCGCACTTGCGATGCTCCAACTGGCGCGCTCCTTTGCGCCTACTTCCCATGAACTATGTGTCTCCTGCACCTCGCTAAGTCTCACTCAAACCATCCACTCATATACTACTTGTTGGTGTGTTATGATAATTAAGCACAGAAAAAATTGATTTTATGCCCCATTTAGTTCTTTATTAGTTTCTAGTTGTGCTTAAAATTAACTAAATACACATTGCATGAAATCGATAATGTGCAAAATTCGAGACAATTTTACCATAAATTTGCATGACTAGGAACATTTGGAGAAATTACAAAATTAATGAAAATATGAAATTGAAGGCATTTAGGCATGTTCATGGCACATATAGATACGAGTTTCATTTCAATACCATATTATGAAAGTCAGATTTGATTCAAATTAGTGGTGATTTATGATGGAGACATGTGACTAGTTTTAAGATAAGAATTTCAAGAATGGAGCATGCAATCATCAATGCAAATAATGCATGAACTCAAAACATATTTCAAGGCAAATAAAACATCAAGTCAAAAAATATTTCATTGCCTTGAGTTTTGTCTCACAATGCACAAGTGCAAATGTATCTATCTCCAATTAGGACTCTCTTGATGTATCTATCCATAATTATGACTTCTGATGATACATCAAAATAAATCGACATCGCGGCCATACACGTGGCAGAAAACATCCATCACGATGATCTGGCACCCCATCTGCTGGGCCAGCTCGTAAAACCCAAAAAGGATCAAACCAATCGTAAAATGACCAAACAAGGCCCACTATAGGAAGACATAATCGAAGCTCAAATCCAAGCTTGCACGAATCAAATCCCAAATCCAAGATCGATACGAGTTCTCTCATAAAGAAGAGAAACGTTGCACAAAAAAAAGTCATGGAGGGGGTTACGCCTCCACGGACGCGTCTCCATAAAGGAGGAGACTATTATGAGAAACATCTTCTTTCGTTGCGCCTCGCGTGCTTAAGTCACGCAGAGAATTAATCGCAACCATTATAAAAGGTAAAGGGGACATTCGACAAAGGTATGCAACTTTAACTGAGTTTTGTCTAGATTTATTTCCTTCTTCAAATAGAGTCACTAACTTAATTATCAGAGTGTCTTCAGCCACAAAAAATGTGGTCTTTGGCAGTCTAACATCTGTTTTGCAAGTAAAACTCTTGGGAGGATGAGATTTGAACGCATCAGTTTGGCGTTGTCCGTGGGGAACGACGAGTTTCTTTTCTAAAAAGAAGATCCACAGTGACGAAGTTCACCAAAATCTGATAAACAATCAACGAATTGTCAGAACAAATGACACTCTACAAATCCTCAACCCTGCGACAATTACAATAACCTTCCTACTAGCGACAATGTGTCACAAGCAGCTCGCGAACAAGATGTAGTTCAAATCATTGGGCCAATGGCACCCGACAATCGAAATCCACAACATCCAATAACTAAGACAACCCTGACATCCGACGACATTGCCACGGATCCTCGGGTAGACCTACTTATGGTCCAGATGAACCACATAACAAAAATACTAGAAAATCTCACCCAGGAGTGCATTCAGCCAGTTGATCCTATCCAAGCGCCGCCCCAACAAAACTCCAACAACCGAACTCGAGGGAGCGACGAAGTTCCAGCAAAACCTCAACAAGGAAACCTCGATAGCAATGAACTTCCCCAGGGTAAAACTCCACAGAGCGGCGGAACACCTACTGAAATCCCGTTCAGAATCGAAGTCACTGATCCAAACGTATTGTACAAATTAGCCAAGCCGCCATTCTCCGATACCCTCATGATAACTCCCATGCCAAAAAAGTTCACTCCACCAAAGTTCGAAGTATAAGATGGCACCACCGACCCAACAGATCACTTGAGTCACTTCCACCACATGATGGTGTTAAAGGACACTACGGAGTCAATCTTGTGATAGACATTTCCAACTAGTCTTACCTCCACAACAATAAATTGGTTCAACAGCCTACCGCCAAGGTCAATAGACTCCTTCTAGGCGTTAGCCACCGCCTTTATCACAATATTCATCTAAAATCAACGGATGAGAAAGGACCACACTACCTCCTCCATATCAAGCAAAAGCCCGAAGAGACAATACGATAATACATCACTCGTTTCACCAACGAACTGACGATGATCAATGGATGCAGCGAAGACACAACCGCCGCAACTTTCACCCCCGAGCTGAAGAGAGGCCCCTCCTTTTATGCTTTCAACCTAGAACCTCCAAAAAACATGGCGATCCTGTTGAAAACAGACCCAAAACACATTTCTTCGAAGAAATGAAAGCTGTCAGGAAGAAAAATGACCAAGAAATGGAGAATTATTCAAGAAAACGGGAAAGAAGGAAGGAAAAAAGACGAGATGACGGATCCTGGGTGGATAGCATTCACTCAATTAGGCATCGAAATAGCGAAAGAACCGAATCGGACCAGCTAGAGTCCGAGAAGCTGCAATCAGCATGGCCCCGACACGAGCGAGTAACAAGTGTGACGAAGAAGACATACAAGCCATATATGGCCTTGAAAACGAGTCGGGGAAGCATATAGCGAAATGAGATAACATCAACTGGTCGCTCAGGATGAGAGAATACCCGGAAGGAAGAGACAAAAGTAAATATTGTTCATTCCATAAGGACCATGGGCCCTAATGATACATCAAAAAATACCGATCATCACGGTCGTACATGTTGCATAGAGACCCATCACGAGGATATAACGTCCAATCTATTGGGCCATCTCATAAAGCACAAGAAGAATAAAGTCAATTATAGAGGCTCGCCAACAAGAAGACATAAACAAAGCTTGAACCGGGCCTGAACGAATCAGAGACCAAATCTAGGCCCAACACGAGTTCTCTCATAAAGAAGAGGAACGTTGCACAAAAAAGAGTCATAGAGGGAGTTACGCCTCCACGGACACATCTCCATTAAATAAGAGACTGTTATGAGAAACATCTCCTTCCGTTGCGACTCACTCGCAGAGAATTAACCGCGACCATTATAAAAGGTAAATGGAACATTCGACACAGGTATGCAACTTAAACTGAGTTTTGTCCAGATTTAATTCCTTCTTCCAACAGAGTTGCTGACTTAAGCATCAGAGTGCCTTCGACCACTAAAAAGGTGGTCCATGGCAGTCTAACATTTGTTTTGCAGGTCAAACTCACAGGATGACGATTTTTGGACGCATTAGTTTGGCGTCGTCCGTGGGGAACAACGAGTTTCCCTTCTAAAAACAAAGTCCATAGTGACAAAGCTCACCATAATTTGATAAAGGATCAACAAGTCGTCGGAACAAATGACACATTCTGCAAATCCTCAACCCAGTGATAATCATGACAACTCTCCTACTTAAAAACAATGCATCACAGACAGCTCACGAAAAAGAAGCAGCCCGGATCATCGGACCAATAACACCCGAGAATACGGATTCGCAACACGCAGTAGCCCATGCAACCTAAACATTTGGTGGTGCTGCCACGGACCCTCGGGTAGACCTGCTCATGACCCAAATGAACTACATGACAAAGATGCTAGAAAAAATCACCCAGGAGCGCACTCAGACACTGACCATGTTCAAGCACCACCCCAACAAAATTTTGCCGACTGAACTCAAGGGAACGACGAAGTCTTAGCAGAACCCCAACAGGGGAACTTCGAAAGCAACGGGCTCCCCTAAGACATGACCCCAAAGTGCGACGAAACGCTTGCTAAAATCTCGTTCATAATCGAAATCTCGGATCCCAACATACTATATGAGTTAGCCAAGCCACCATTCTCCGACGCACTCATGAAATCAATGCCAAAAAAGTTCACTCTGCTAAAGTTCGAAGTGTATGATGGTACCACCGACCCAACAGATCACCTGAGACATTTCCACCACATTATGGCCCTAAAGGAAACCACGGAGTCGATCCTATGCAGAACATTCCTAACCAGCCTCGCTTCCACAACGATGAATTAGTTCAATAGCCCACCACCGAGGTCGATAGACTCCTTCCAAACTTTAGCCACCGCTTTTATCACCAAATTCATTGGGAGGCAGCGGATGAGGAAATGACCCCACTACCTCCTGCACATCATACAGAAGCCCGAAGAAATAATACGTGAATATGTCACTCGCTTTACCAACGAATTGACAATGATTGATGGATGTGGCGACGACACAGCGGATGCAACCTTTGTGGCGAACTAAAGAGCGACCCCTTCTTTGATGCCTTTGTCGCCGGACTAAAAAGATACCCCTTCTTTGATGCCCTTAACCTGGAGCCTCCAAAAGACATGGCGACCATGCTGAAAACAGCACAAAAACACATCTCCCTTGAAGAGATGAAAGCTGCGAGAAGGAAGAATGAACAGGAAAGGGAGAACCATTCAAGAAAACGGGAAAGGAAAGAAGAAAGAAGGCGAGATGACGGACCACGGGAAGATATCAATCATTCAAAGAAATATTGAAACAATGGAAGAACCGAGTCCAACTAGCGGGAATCCAGGAAGTCACAATCGACACGGCCCAGTCATGAGTGGATAACCAGCGTAATGAAAAAGGAGTACAAACTGTACACCCCTAAGACAATCCAGACCAACATCTTGTAACATATGGCGAATTGGGATAACGTCAACTAGCCACCCAGAATGAGACAAAAACATGTATTGCTTCTTTCACAAGGATCACGGACATGATACTGAGGACTGCTAATAGATGAAAGAGGAAATCAAGCATTGGGTCTAAAAGGGATGACTCGATGAATTCATCGGAATACCAGACAAACAATTCAAATGAAAAGAAAAAGCAGATACCACCGCCACAAGATCAAAAAAATGATACAAGGAACTGCTATACACTCTACAATACATCTACCCAGCAAAGAAGAATCTCCCACTCGAACATACCTATATCAAAGTGAAAAGATCATGCCCTGAAGATGGTCGCACTGACCGACTCGGGGACTCTACCAGCGGATACAAATCCAACTAAAATTACTTACAAAGGAATTAACAACGATAAACTCTATCAAGCCTCAGCAAGCAATGCCAAGCGAGGAGCAACAATGGGCCAAGCAAAGGAGGTCATAAATTAAACAAGAAAGAGCAGCAGAGGCACGAAACACCAACACGAGGACAGACATCAGGCACACAATGATAAAAAAAAATCGCTCCACAATGTAGCGTAACTGCTCCAGAAAAACGATCGCTAAAAATGGTCAGGACATCCAAATAGGATAATCAATAAAGTTTCAATTTCGAAATCAATACCCCACGAAGGTGAACAGCTTCAAAACGAAGCTATGCAAAACAATAAGCATATAAAGCCAAAAGAAATCAGGACGCAAGTCGGATATGTACAATAAACTTCTAGTCTGATCAACCAACGAAGTAAGAGTTGGACGAACAAGTCAACTTAACACAAAAACTTCGAGTCGTCTGAGATGTCGAGTTAACGAAGTAAAAGTTGGACGAACGAGTCAACTAAGTAAAACAACTTCAGGTCGACTAGAGCGTCGAACCAACGAAGCCAAAGTGGACGAACAAGTCAACTTAACATAAAAAAAACTTCGAGTCGACCGAGTCGTCGAGTTAACAAAGTAAAAGTTGGACGAACGAGTCAACTAAGTAAAATAACTTTGGGTCAACTAGAGCATCGAACCAACGAAGCCAAAGTGGATGAACGAGTCAACTTAGTCAAAAACTTCAATTCGGCTGAGACGTCGAGTTAATGAAGTAGAAGCTAAATGAACGAACCAAGTAAACCGACCAAGACGTCAAGTTAACGAAGTAAAGGTTGCGCAAAATTCAACAAAGTAGAAGGAATTTCGAGACAACCGAATAAAAAACCAACTCGAAGGAGACAAATTCCATTTTGATCAGACAAACAAAGCAAACAACAGAGGAACAAGTCAGCACAGCCCAGGAGAGCCTTGGATTAACTAACATACTAGATCAACAAAATAGAAGGCAAGCAGACGAAACAACTTTTTCACAAAAGCTCCGAGACGACAAACACAAGGTTGAGACATACATACTGAAACATAGGAAAATTCAAATCAGCAAAAGACTACCAAGGATATAGCTGTAAAAATAAAGCTCGAATACAAATCATTCATACAACAATGGACGAACAAAGTCAACAAGAAGAAAAACAAAGGAGAAAACTCACGTCTTTCATTCAAAAGCTATTTTATTACATTCAAAGATAACAATAGAAGATTAAGGGGAAATATCTATAACATCCTCAGCAATAGCATCTGCAGGAAGAGAAGTAGCCAGATCAATGACAGGGACTCTCTCTTCAAGAGGAAAAGGTGGTGGCTCCTCAGCCATTGGATCACGCGGAGGGTCTTCAACACCATCTTCATCCTTGAAGGTCCAATAGACCAGATGACTGTATTGAGACAAATCAACACCGAGACCCTCAATATAATTCAGAAGCTCATTCTGACCATCGATAACGTGCAGCCAATCCGCCACCTCCATAACACGAAGCATGTCCTTAACAAAAGTAAGCTCACTTTTGGCCGTAATAAGTTGGCCCTCAGCAGTAGTGAGCATCGCGGAGGAATCAACCTTGACCTCGTCAAGCAAAGCCAGTAATTGCTCCACCCTTTTTTCGGCAATGTCGCGATTTTTAGAGTGCTCTATCATGGCACGCACGACCTCATCATGAAGTGCCTTCTTGGTGGACAACTCTTTTTCCACATTATGCAAACGTCCATGAATACCGTCTAATTCAGCTTTTAAGGACTCAACCGCGACCACAAACTCATCCCGCGCACACTCCACCTCGGCCAATGAAGTTTGAGTAACCCTAGCCACTTTAATCCGCTCAGAACATCGTGTTTTTAACGCGTCGTATTGATAAATAACGTGGGAAAATACCAATAGCAGCACAGAGAGCTTCCTCTCCAGAAAAATCACAAGATTGTGATTGACCTGAACCCATCACCCCTGTGTAGGCAAGATGGATCATCCCGTCCATTACAAGCCTAACACCATCTTCAAGATGAAGGCTCGGATCAAGCACGGGCATCTCTACCGATCGTCTGTGACATTCATTAATTAGCTTACGTGCACCGTCCTGCACGCCAAGCCAAGAAAACCAACATAACTTTCCGTTCGATTTGACCCGGATCTCTTTAGGAGTAGGCTCCTTCCAACAGATCCGCAAATAAAGGATGTGAGGATCCAGTAGTATGGAGGAACCACCACCCACAGTCGGGAAAAAAGAAGGAACGATAGAGAACCATCCTCATATTCTCGTTGGGCAGAAAAAACGGAATGAATGACGGTCCCAACAAAAGCATAAGAGCCCAAGCAGGCTGTAGAAGGCGGGACCTCCTGATGTTAACATAATTATTACATAATATACCTCCTAATTTATATTTGTTAGTGTTTCGAATAGTGTATTTTAGTTTAATTATTTTATTTTTGTAGGATTTAGAGTTTAAATGATAAAAGTGCATTAGCGTGGCGAATTTTAAAATTCATAGACAAATTGATGAAGTGGAGCAGGAGACACTCAAGCCAAAGATTAAGATAACCAAAAAAAAAAAAAAAAAATTAGTTTTGAATTTTGGTGGAACAAATGAGTAATATGGATGAACATAGCCAAACCCACCTTTCCTGTTATATTTGGTTTCCAATTATATTTTGGTTTCCAATTATATTTGGTTTCCTTTTGTATTTGGTTTCCAATTTATATTTGGTTCCCAATTTGTTTTTGGTTTCCAATTATATTTTGTTTTCAATTTGTATTTGGTTTCCAATTGGGTTTTCAATAAGGAGTTGTTTCTTTCTACCATAAATACACCAACACAGAGGGAAGAGAGGCACACAACGCATCAACAGTCGAGTACGCATCGTTAATCCACCACGTGCTGCCATAAAGCTCCACACCGTTATTGTTGTCATCACCTTCACCATGTGTCACTAAACTCCATGTAAGGCGACGAGATGAACTCCTAGATGTAACACACTTAATTGGTATTTGATTCGTTTTATGCTTTCACGATGAATAATGGTTGTTATGATTTTCACTTTTATTTAATATAGGAGTTTATGTTATTTTAGTGACAAAGATTTCATCAACTTCTTCGTAGACTATTATTCCGGTGGTTGTCTTTTTCTTCTCCATATAAGCTTTGTCACACTTTTCTTATGTGTGAAATTCTTAAGGATCAATTGATTCCGGTAGGTTAGTTATATGTGATCGTCTTTTATTGCGTTATTGTCTCCGAATATATCGTAAATTTAGGATATCACATATGACCAACCTTTGTGTTTTCTAGAAAAAGTGAAATCTAAAATTCATTTACATTAGAATATATTGGTGCATTAAAGACTATTTTTCCGATTATGTTGTTTGGGATGTGAAACACGTAATCGAGTCATCATAGGAAATCAATACTAGTTGGCGCGTGAAATCTAGGAGGGATTTTTGGAACTTGTGATTTTTCTAAACTTAATTTTTATTAAACTAAATTCAAGTTCATATTTTAAAATTGCTAGAATTTATTACATTTAGTTTTGCGTAGTTTTTCTTCCTAGACCTTGTTTTGTAGATCGTTGTTCCTCGTGGGATCGACACCCCAATCTTTACTGCAATTGACCGCGTGTACTGTTTGGGTGTAATCAAATTTTGGAGCCGTTGCCGGGGACAGACGTCATTCTACAAGGGAGGTTTCGGGTATTATCTTTCTTGCTCATTGTTTTATTTTATTTTTAGGTTTTAGGTCCAATTTATTTATTTTTTAGTATTTTTTTATTTCTAAAAAAATTTGCAAAAAACAAAAAAGGACATTGGGGGAGTGAGTTGGAATAGATACCACTTAGGGAGACTAATTAGGGTCCCAAATTTAGAACATCCACAAATTCACATTGAGACCAAATTAAGTTCTACTTCTAATTCTAACACCATGAGTAATCACAAAGATGACCATGTTCGGTCGCTAAAGTACTATCTCCACCCCATGCGCACTGATACTTCATCATATATCATATTTGCACCAAGTACACCAAAGCTAGATTTTAAGCCGGGTATGATACAATTATTACCCACTTTTCATGGCCTAGAGAGTGAGAATTTTATGTTCACATTAGGGAATTCAAGGAAGTTGTGGCCACTTTCCACAACAAAGTTGATGCTGTAGACTCGGTTAGACTAAGGTTTTTTCCTTTTTCCTTTAAGAAAAAAGCGAAGAGTTGGCTATATTCTTTACGACCAAGGTCTATAGGTTCGTGGGAGGAGATGACCCAAGCATTTTTTAATAAATATTTTCCTCACCACAAAACCAACGGTCTAAAAAGACAGATTTCTACCTTCACCCAAAAGAATAACGAGACATTATATCAAACATGGGAGAGGTTTAAGGATCTCTTGAATACATGTCCACACCATGGGTATGCGAGTTGGCGCTTAGTCAATTATTTTTATGAGGGGCTCACCAGTAGAGAGCGTCAGTTCGTTGAGATGATGTGTAATGGGGAGTTTTTGCATAAGGACCCTGACAAGGCCATTGAGTACCTGAATGACTTGGCTGAAAATGCTCATACTTGGACTGGTCCAAGTGCTACTGAGAGCACGGATAGAACACGCCCAGCTGGAGTCTATCAATTTAGGGAAGAGGACAACCTTAGAGCCCAATTGGATAGAGTGACTATGGAGTTAGAGCCACTTAAGACCAAGGATGGTAGGCCCACACATACTGTTGCCAAAGTTGAGCTATAGGACACCTGCTTTATATGCGGGGGAGTTGAACACTTAGCACAGGATTGCCCGACCTTAACTGAGATGAAAGGGGTTTATGAGGAACAATGTAACGCCTTAGGGATGTACAAGAAGCCTTACTCACCATTCTCTAACACTTACAATTCTGGCTGGAGAGATCACCCTAACTTAGGCTGGAGGTCCGAAGCAGACCAACATACACACTCACAGGCACAACCACCTAGGTCATACCCTGCACCTCCATACAATGCGCAATTTAATAGAAGTTCATTATCAGACACATTACATGCATTGACACAGTTGGCAGAAGAGAACAAGGAGATCAAAAGCCAGATAACCAAGTTGACATGTTCATTAACAGTACAAGAGTGGGGCCAATTTCCATCACAGCCTAAAGCAAATCCGAAGAGCCAACTTATGGCACAAACCTCTACTTTAGACCCTCAGAATGTCAAAGAGGTTAATGCCATCACTACTCGGAGTGGTAAGATTTTAGATGGATCAAGCTCGTCCACGACTATAGGCACCTCCCCAAGTGCAAAGGAGAGCATCCCTGAGGATAAGCCGAACAGGAACATTCATGTTCTAGTTCCTTTTCCTCAAGCACTACGACCTACTGGAAAGAAATCAGAAATGCATGGTGAGATTCTAGAACACTTGAAACAGGTTAAAATTAACTTACCTTTGCTGCATGTGATTAAACATGTACCATCTTATGCGAGGGTCATCAAGGATCTATGCACTATCAAGAGGAAACATCATGTCAAGAAGACTGCCTTCTTGACAGAACAGGTAAGTGTGGTGATTGAACAGAAGACACCACCCAAGTACAAAGATCCAAGGTGTCCTACAATCACCTGCCAGATTGGAACTTATGAGTTCGGCCAAGCCTTGTTGGATTTAGGAGCAAGTGTAAATCTGATGCCATATTCTATCTACTTGCGACTGGGTCTAGCAGAGATGAAACCCACATCCGTGGTACTACAATTGGCTGATAGATCAGTTAAGAAGCCAAGAGGAATAGTCGAGGATGTCTTGCTGCAGATTGATAAGTTTTACTATCCCGTCGACTTTCTTATTTTAGATACTCATTCTGCGATTAATATGGAGTCTAAAGTTTCGATTATTTTAGGTAGACATTTTCTTGCCACAACTAACGCTCTTATCAATTGCAGGAACGGTCTAATGAAGTTGTCTTTTGGGAACATGACTCTGGAGGTCAACATATTCAATATTAGCAAGCAACCACGTGATGATGATGAGTGTCATCATACCTACATGATAGACACGCTGATATCAGAGGAGGCGCTCTTGAGCGCAGACTCTGAAACCTTAGAGTACCTCTTTTCTATTTTTGATTCTGAGAGTTCACTTTATCCTGACAATGCTTTTGATATTTCTGTTGTTTCAAGGTTACGGGATAAAGGAGGACGACAATGGCAACCATGCTTTGAGGAGTTGCCAAAGGAAAGACAGAAACCACAACCATCCACCGTGGAAACTTCGAAAGTTGACCTAGCTCCACTGCTTGAGAGACTTAAACATGCATTCCTCGAACCAGGTCATACCTTTCCTGTTATCATTTCTTCCGTGCTTGATAGCTCACAAGAAGAAGAATTGATTAATATGTTACGTGAGCACAAATCTGCATTAGGTTGGACTATAGTTGCATCAAAGGTATTAGCCCCTTAATATGTTCCCATAGGATTCACTTAGAAGAAGGATCTAACCCCTGTAGAGACCTTCAAAGACGACTTAAGCCTACTATGAAAGAGGTGGTGAAAAATGAAGTCTTAAAATTGTTAGATGCATGCATCATTTATCCCATCTCTGATAGCAAGTGGGTTAGTCCAACTCAAGTGGTTCCCAAGAAATCTGGAATAACAGTGGTGACTAATAATGAGAGGGGGTCTGTTCCTACTAAGGTAGTGACAGGGTGGCGCATGTGCATTAATTATAGAAAACTTAATTCTGCCACCCGCAAGGATCACTTCCCACTTCCATTCATAGACCAAATCTTAGAGCGAGTAGCTGGGCATTCTTTCTATTGCTTTCTAGATGGGTATTCAGGATATTATCAGATTGAGATTGCATTAGAGGATCATGATAAGACTACTTTCACATGTCCTTTTGGTACTTATGCTTTTTGGCATATGCCATTTGGTTTGTGTAATGCACCGGCTACTTTTATAAGATGCATGATGAGTATTTTTAGTGACATGGTTGAAAAATATATGGAAATATTCATGGATGATTTGACTGTTTTTAGTGATTCCTTTGATTCATGTTTACTTCACTTGAAGGCTGTTTTAAGTAGATGTGAAGAAAAGGGTCTGGTGCTTAATTGGGAAAAATGTCATTTCATGGTTTCCTATGGAATAGTTCTGGGACACATAGTTTCTGATAAAGGAATCGAGGTTGATAAAGCTAAAATTGAATTGATTTCTAAATTACCTACACCTAAAAGTGTCAAGGATGTGAGATAATTTCTAGGGCATGCGGGTTTTTATAGGAGGTTCATACAAATTTTTTTTGCCATCTCTAAACCATTAAGTAGCCTCCTGGTCAAAGACATCGTGCTTCAATGGACACGAGTGTGAGGACGCCTTCCAAACACTCATTGATAGGTTCACTTCTGCCCCATCATGCAACCACCGGATTGGAATTTACCATTTGAGATAATGTGTGATGCAAGCAATTATGTTGTGGGGGCAGTCTTGGGACAGCGAAGGGAAGGGAAACCCTTTGTTGTTTACTATGCTAGTCGAACACTTAATGATGCTCAAATGAATTATTCGACTACTGAAAAAGAGTTGCTAGCTGTAGATTTTGTTTTAGATAAATTTCGTGCTTATTTGATTGGTACACCTATCACTGTTTTCACTGACCATGCGACCCTTAAGTTTCTTATTTCTAAAAAGGATGCTAAGGCAAGAGTGATTAGGTGGATTTTACTTCTGCATGAATTTGATCTAACTATAAAGGATAAGAAGAGGGTCGAGAATGTTGTGGCGGATCACTTGTCTCGTCTGGAGTTCAGTGACTCTGCCAATGGTCCACCCATCCGTGATGACTTCCTTGATGAACATCTATTCGCCGTTACTCAAGTACCATGGAGATGCCAGAGGAGATCTCTCTGGTTGCCCCTGTCTACTTGATTTGATGTTCTCCACCCTATCTTTAGTTTAGGTTTTTATTTTATTTTTTAGTTTAGGTTTTTGCTTTTATGTTTTTCTTGTAGTGTTTCAAATTATTTTAGGTGTTGCTACTGGAGTCACTCGGAGCCCCTCATGTGTTCCTTTCTCCCGTCGGTATGATTTTCTTATATTTTGGTGACTGTGAGGACATTGTCTATTTGAAATTGGTAAAGCTTCACCATGGTAATATCACTCTAACCCTCATCTTTTCTTTTTCCTTCATTTGTCATGATTATTATTTTATACATTGAGGACAATGTTTGGTTTAGGTTTGGGGGTGATGGTGGTTTATTAGTTTTTTTGTGCAATTTTAAAATCTTTGAGCTTAAAACGTATTTTACAATTAAACCGAGTCATTTTTTGTGTTCTACTCAATCTCCATTGAATACTTAGATGATTACAATAATTGTGCAAAATCTTTATGAAAATGCATTCGAAATCTGAACTTTTGGTGAATTTAAAAAAAAAAACTAAATAAATAAAAAAAGGGTTTTGAGTCTTTTTAATTTTAGAGAATATTTTTTGTTGCCTTTAATTTTGAGAAAACACATACTAACACGTGTCACATAGTTATATTAGTAGAAAACGTGATATTTGATATTATCCTTATGTTAGATGTATTTCCTAAGACTTTTCAACTCGACTTTTCGTGCACTATAAGCCGAGTCAACATGATTTGAAGTTAATTAGTGAGATATTGAACTAGAAAACCTTAGAATAATAGTGGAGACTTAATCCTTGTGAGTTTTGAGCCATTCTTTATTTCTTGAGGGTTATTAATTACACTCTGATTTTTCTTGAGTCCACATTATTTCGTTGATGATCTCATTATTCTTGATTTCTTATTGATTGCTTTAAGAATGACATAAAAATTGAATTTTTACACTAGAACTTTTTGCTTTATTTAGTTGAGATGTCCTCGTACCAACTAGAATTTATGAAGTGATATAGGCATTTTTTTTCTTAGCCTTTTAGCCTACCCAATAATAAACATCCATTTGCAGCCATTTGAGCCTTTAAATAGCCTTCTTTTTGTTAACCCCGTTTCCATTACCTACTCTAATCAAGGAGTAATACCTATATTATTTTATCCTTACCCAATTTTCTGAGAATGTATACGGTGAGATATATTTATGGAATGGGCATATAGAAAGAGTTGAAAATAGATATTTCATGCGCCCTCAAAGTAAAAGTGTTTGATTGTATAAACGGGGAAAAACATGTAAAAAAAAATGGTTGAAGAAGAAAATAATGGTGTACAGCATTGATTTTCTCTTCAATGCCCTATGTGTTTATTCAAGGGTGTAGCCATTCTCAGGAAATTTTTGTATCCTTTTTGTCCATTATTATTTGCCATAATCCAAGCCCCATTACAACCTAGTAAAGACCTAATTGATCTTAAGTGAAAGTTGGTTCAGTAGATATGGAGATTGAATAGGCAAGAACTATGGTGTTTGATTTAACATTCTCAAAAGTAATCAATATTCCTGTCCATGAGATCATATTCATTTCACTCTTTGAAAATTCTGTTTTTCATGATGATTATATGTGAGACGTTTTCATTTTCCATAATTTATATCATTTTCTTCACATATAAACTGAGTGTCCAATCTCTGAGTGTTTTATTTCTGAGTGACATGAGAGATTTGTAGTCGAAGCGTACTTTCTAAAGTTCATCTCGTCACATCTTTACTATGAGATGAAGAGTTATGTTGATAAGGCTTCTCACACACACACTTTGAATTGATAATGATTATGAAATTTATTTAACCTTTAGATACTATTAAATTATTGTACTCTATTGATATACTTTTGTGACATTTCTAGTTTGTTGTTTTTCTTAAATTTTAAGCAATTAGAAAATTACTCTAAGGAAAAAAAGGGGAATGCCCATGTTTTTGCATTATTCTTTTAGAAAATAGATTTTGTTTTATTGAGTCAGTAATGTTTGGGGGTAACATTTCTGGAAACCCTCACGAGACTATAACTCGTCCACTAGAGGTAATCTAGGGGTTTAAAGCCTTGTTGCACGTTAAGGTAAGTGCAACCGTGATTCCTACGAAAGTGAGTTAGGATTTTATTCTTAATTATGTTTTGCTCGAGGACTAGCAAAATATAGGTTTGGGGGTATTTGATGTAAACATAATTATTACATAATATACCTCCTAATTTATATTTGTTAGTGTTTCAAATAGTGTATTTTAGTTTAATTATTTTATTTTTGTATTTTTGTAGGATTTAGAGTTTAAATGACAAAAGTGCATTAGCATGGCGAATTTGGAAATTCATAGACAAATTGATGAAATGGAGCGGGAGACACTCAAGCCAAAGATTAAAATAACCAAAGAAAAAATAAAGGAAATTAGTTTTGAATTTTGGTGGAACAAATGAGTAATATGGATGAATATAGCCAAACCCACATTTCTCGTTATATTTGGTTTCCAATTATATTTTGGTTTCCAATTATATTTGATTTTCAATTTGTATTTGGTTTCCAATTATATTTTGGTTTCCAATTATATTTGGTTTCCGTTTGTATTTGGTTTCCAATTTATATTTGGTTTTCAATTTGTATTTGGTTTTCAATAAGGAGTTGTTTCTTTCTACCATAAATACAGCAACACAGAGGGAAGAGAGGCACACAACGCATCAACAGCCGAGTACGCATCGCTAATCCACCACGCGCTGCCATGAAGCTCCACACCGCTATTGCTATCATCACCTTCACCATGTGTCACTAAACTCCACGCAAGGCGAAGAGATGAACTCCTAGATGTATCACACTTAATTGGTATTTGATTCGTTTTATGCTTTCACGATGAATAATGGTGTTTATGATTTTCACTTTTATTTAATATAGGAGTTTATGTTATTTTAGTGACAAATATTTCATCAACTTCTTCGTTGATTATTATTCCTGTGGTTGTCTTTTTCTTCTCCATATAAGCTTAGTCACGCTTTTCTTATGCGTGGAATTTTTAAGGATCAATCGATTCCGGTAGGTTAGTTATATGTGATCGTCTTTTATTACGTTATTGTCTCCGGATATATCGTAAATTTAGGATATCACATATGAGCAACCTTTGTGCTTTCTAGAAAAAGTGAAATCTAAAATCCATTTACATTAGAATATATTGGTGCATTAAATTTAGGATAGTCAACGAGTTGTTTCTTATTTGAAACACGTTCAGAACTCATAAACAACTGTTTCGACGGACTAACAGGCCTCAGTACTTTTTTCTTCCTAGATGTCGGACAGGTAGCAGCGCTATCAGGAGCATTGAGATTCGTTATCACCATCAACAACGACAGCACGAACAACAATTTCCACGGTTTGCCTCTCGGTTAGCTGAGCCCGCTCGACTTCATTCATGCTATATAAACTGTTGCACCTCACCATATCATCAATAAGATAGGTATCCAAAGGAACTATGGGAAGCTGTAGGAAACGCTCGCTGATAACCTGCTCTTCAGCGGTCAATTGCAGATTCCGCCGCTTGATAGGAACCCGAAAAGACCTTACTATCTGCTGACCTCGTAAATTGAAGTAGTTAGAGTGGACAGACGAATAAAACCAACCCCTGATGTCATCATTAAAGTTGCCAAAACACATGGGAGAATGAAGGAAACAGGTGCGGTTAGGTTTCACGCTAAACCCCACCAAAGAGTGCAAAATTCCAGTATAGAAAAATGCCATAAATGATGGCCCTAGCATACGTGAAAATCATAACCCTCCAACCATTCATGCCCATTTGAGCAGGATGAATAATGATAAAATCTAGATAAGATCATAATAGCTCTGGAACTGGAAATCGAAGACCAACATAAAACATACGAGGGTAAAGCGCAATATATCCCTTCTTCGGACGACAAGGACTGTCATTTTCACGAGGAATAACAATCTCAAGGGTGAAATGCAAAACATAGTTGGAACGGACACTATCCAAGGTAGGCTAAGAAGCCTCCTTTGGGGGAAAATGAGCTTCACAGGTAGCAAGCTGCTCACCGTCCAGTAGGTCACCGACAGACATCGCGAATAGGCAAGAAAAGATGGGAAAGGGCAATAGGAAAGAAGAAATAACACTAATAGCAAAGATGGCATAAAAGAGGAAGCAAAGTCATCACAACACCTTTTATACAACCGAGCAACGAAGAAACTGCTCACAGAGTGACATTCGGGACATAATGGGGCGCTAAATTCCAAAATAATATGCACGAAAATGAACAAACAACGAAGTAATCGAGATGATCAACCGACCGAAAGTTATTAACAACACAGTTCAGTGCATAGGTGCAATTGAAATACCAACCACCACACGGTTAGTGGATACGTAAACATACCCACTAACTAAGGGGGGAGTAATTGATGATACATCAAAATAAACCGATCATCACGGCCATACACATTGAATAGAGACCCATCACGAGGATATATCATCCAATCTATTGGCCAACTTATAAAGCCAAAGAAGAAGAAAGTCAATTACAGAGGCCCAGATAAGGCCCGCCAACAAGAAGACATAAACAAAGCCCGAATCCGGACCCAAACGAATCATAGCCCAAATCAGGCCCGACATGAGTTCTCTCATAAAGAAGAGGAATGTTGCACCAAAAAGAGTCGTGGATGGAGTTACGCCTCCACGGATACATCTCCATTAAGGAGGAGAATGCTACGAGAAACATCTCATTCCGTTGCGCCTCACATGCTTAAGTCATGCAGATAATTAACCGCGACCATTATAAAAGGTAAAGGGAACATTCGACACAAGTATGCAACTTTAACAGAGTTTTGTCCAAATTTACTTCTTTCTTCCAACAGAGTTGTAGACTTAAGCATCGGAGTGCCTTCGGCCATAAAAAAAAGTGGTCTTTGGCAATCTAACATTTGTTTTGCAGGTCAAACTCACAAGATGACAATTTTTGGACGCATCACGCACGATATCAAAGGCTGCTACAATCTAAAATATGAAATTGAGCACTAGGTTTAGAGAGAACGACTTGACGAATTCATCGGAATGCCAGATAAGCAAGTCAAGGGGAAGGAAAAAACATATACCACTACGGGATCCAAAAAACAACCCTGAGAAGTAATATTTGCCATACACTATATGGTTGGACGAAATAAAACAATCAACCCAATAGAAGAAGCAGCTAGAAATACCTCTCACTCGAGCTGATTTTTATCGAAGAACGAGTACTAACAATGCATAGAACATGGAGAAGTTTACACCGATCAATTAACACAATTCAATGACCCTACTGACGGATGCATGCCCAACCATAATTACCAACGGTGAAATTGACGACAACGAACTCGACCAAATTAAACCTCGGTGGTTGGTGTCAAACCTAGTGCTAACATGAGCATGATTGAACAATTTGGCACTAATGTGAGCATGACTGGACAGTTTGGCACTGATGTGAGCACGACTAGACAGCTTGGCGCTGATGTGAGCACGATCGGACAAATCAATACTGCCCAACTACCGGATGAGAAAGCACCCTAAGTCTGTTAGCTACGATAACATATACAACGAACGAGTGAAACATATCCAATATCAAATACGACAAATGAAGACATAGGATACACGAGACAAAAGCAACAAAAACATAAATCTTTAACATGAGGAGGATCGACATCAACCAACCAAATATCAGGAAGACCAAGCAAATCACTCTTCAATCTAGCATAACTGTTCCAAAAAATAACCGTCAGGGTTGGTCAAAACATCCTAAAAGGAATATCAATAAAACTAAAAATTCGAAATCCCCATCTTATGCGTGAACAACATGATAAATGCATCAAAACTCGGCCACACAGAGCAATCGGCATACCAAGCCAAAAGAAATCAGGACACAAGTCGGATACATATAATAAACTTCTGGTCTGATCAACTATGATGTAAGAGTTGGACGAACAAGTCAACTTAATTGATAAAACTTCGAGTTGATCGATGCGTCGAACCAATGAAGTAAAATTTGGACGAACGAGTCAACTTAATCCATAAAACTACCAATGCGTCGAACCAACGATGTAAAAGTTGGACGAACGAGTCAACTTAATTTAGAAAACTTCGAATCGCTTGATGCATCGAACCAACAAAGTAAAAGTTGGTCGAACGAGTCAACTTAATCCAAAAAACTTAGAGTCGACCGATGCGTCGAACCAACAAAGTTAAAGTTGGAAAAACAAGTCAACTTAATTCAGAAAACTTTGAGTCGATCGATGCGTCGAACCAACGAAGTAAAAGTTGGACGAATGAGTCAACTTAATCCAAAAAACTTCGAGTCGACCATTGCGTCGAACCAATGAGGTAAAAGTTGGACGAACAAGTCAACTTAATTAAGAAAACTTTGAGTCGACTGATGCATCAAACCAACGAAGTAAAAGTTGGCCGAAAGAGTCAACTTAATCCAAAAAACTTCAAGTCGACCGAGTCAAACCAACGAAGTAAAAGTTGGACGAACGAGTCAACTTAATTAAAAAAACTTTGAGTCGACCGATGCGACGAACCAACGAAGTAGAAGTTGGACAAACGAGTCAACTTAAGTAAAAAAACAACTTCGGGTTGACTAGTACGTCAAACCAACGAAGTAAGATTTGAACGAACAAGTCAACTCAATTCAAAAAGTTTTGAGTCAACTAGTATGAAGAACCAACGAAGTAAAAATTGAAGAAATGAATCGACTTAATTCAAAGAGCTACGGGTCGACTGATATGTTGAACCAACAAACTAAAAATCGAGGCAAAAAATGAACGTGCTCGAGCAAGCTCCAACACATCAAGAAGGAAGGATAAAAGTCAACCCATCTCAAGATAACTAATGCGTCAAAGCAAAAAAATAGCCATATAGAAATTTGAAGTGAAGTCTGGTACGACTACAACTGGATAAAAAAAAGCAAGCAACACACAACAAGTCGACAAGATAAACTACGAAAGCATGCAATACCAAAAAAGAAGTTTTTTTTAGTAACAACATTATTCTGTTACATTCGAAGAAGAAGATTAAGGAGTAGGAGAAGAAATATAGGCAACCACAGCGTTGTTAGCAACATCATCTACGAGAGAGGGCGAAGTTCTCTCTTTAGAAGGAGAAGGAAGCAATGACTCTTCAACCACTGGAGCGCTCGAAGGGTACATGGCAATTTATTCACCGTCATCATCTTCGCTTGATCAACCAAGTGGCGGTACCCGGATAAATCCATACCGAGCCCCTCGATATAATCAAGAAGCTCAACCCGCCCATCAACAACTTGCTTCTAGTATTCAGTCTCCACAATGCAAAGCTTGTCTTTAGCAGTGGCGAGTTCGTTTTTTGCCGCGGCAAGCCATCCCTCAGCGGTGGTAAGCATAACAGAAGTATCTGCCTTGACCTCATCGAGCGCAACTGTCAATTGTTCCACCCTCCTCTCAGCAATATCACGATTAATGGATTGTTCAATCTCAGCACGTGAAGCCTCATCATAAGCTACTTCTTGGCGGATAACTCCTTCTCCACATCACATAAATGGGCACAAACCCCATCGAACTTGGCCTTCAAGGACTCAAGCTCAATGGCAGACTTATCCTGCACACTTTCTGCCTCAATCAACGAAGTCCGATCAGCCTTGGCAGTTTTCTCCGACTCCGAGCATTGTGTTCTCAACGCGTCAAATTGGGAAAAGGACGTGAGAAAATACCAGCAATAGTGCTACCAACTTTCTCTCCAAAGATACCACCTGAGCATGATCGTCTCGTTAAATTGATCCCATCACCCCTGCATAAGTGAGATGATTCATCCCGTCCATTATCTGCTCAAGACCATAATCAAGGAGATCACTTGAATCCAATATAGGCATCGAAGGTCTTTCCACTGATCGCCTATGCCATTCATTTATCAACCTGTGTGCACCATCTTGCACGTCAAGCTGAGTAAACCAACAAAACTTATCGTTTTACTATGTATATATATATATATATATATATATCTTTTGAGCTGGGTTTAGTCCAGCCAACTCGTGGATTAAGAACATGGGGATCCAGAAGCACTGAGCAACCACCCCGCAACAGCTGAAAGGGCAGAAGGAACGACAGTGACAACGAAGAAACCACTCTTACCCTCCTGGCGCAAAGCGACCATAGTAGGAATGAAACTAGTAGTGGCGACAGAAGCAGGATAATTCAGACGAGCAGGAGCAGGAGAGTCCAAACGGGCAGGAGAAGAAACTAAGAATCCGGCTGCATCACTGACGTTAATAGAAGGAGGAAAATGAACTTCAAAACTTAGACCACCATCGACAAACTCTTTAGAATGCTCCACCGCCAACTGAAACATCTTATCATCAATAGCTCGGGGATCATTTTTAGAGCATTCAATAATGTTCGAAACACCATAGACAGAGAGAAGCTTTTTTTCATTATCGTCCAATGGACGAGTAGTCTCTTTCTCACTCCTCTCCAACACTAGCCTCGTTTACTCAGCCATCCTTGAGAGATGTGTCTTCCTTTTTTATGACATCTTCGTAGGAAGGACTCGGATGAGAGGTAGCTTCTGTAACATCCTTGCCAGGACTCAAACGGGATGCAGTCCGAGCAGAACCACGAGTAGAGAGTCATTTCTTTATCAAAACCCGACCAGGATCTACCAACAATCGCCTCGATAGACTAACGAGCCTCGCAAGCTTCCTCTTCCTAGAGGTCGGGACTACGACGCTGACAGGAGCATCGAGATCCGTAATGCGCCTGTCCGAATTTACTTCCCAATCAATGCTAGTACCACTAACACCAGCACGAGTAGCGCGAGCAGTGATATCCTTAGCACAAGATTCAGTAAGCAAGGCCCGTTCCACTTCGTTCATGGTGTATAAACCACACTATGATCCAAGATGTCCTCAGAAAGAAATACCTCCACAGGAAACTGGGGAAGCTTCAAGAGTTGGTTACTGATCCTCCGCTACTCTGCAATCAACTGAAGATCCTTCCGTTTGTTGGAAACTCGGATCGATAAAAAAATCAGACGACCTTGTAATTGGAAGTAGCCAATGTTAACAAAAGCATAAAACCATGACCTCGACTAATCACGAATGTCATCGGTAAGCTTCGCGAAGTAGGTATGAGAACATAGGAAGCAATTATCCTTGGTCACCATCAGACCAACCACTGAATGTATAACCCTCACAGTCAAATGAATGTCGGATAGAATAGCACTCGCATAAGAAAAAACCATTACTCTCCAACCATTAGGACCATTTGAGCAGGAGGAATGCCCAAGAAATCCAGATATTCCCAAAATAGCTCTAGAAGTGGGAATCGAAGGCCAGATGAAAAAAATGCACGGATACAGCGCAATCTACCCAGACCTTGGACGACAAGGATTGTCGTTCTGTCTAGGAAAAATTATCTCAAGGTCGGGTGGAAAATTATAGTCCGAACAAAGGTTGTCTCACATCGCTTGAGAAGCTTTCTTGGGAGAGAAATAAGCCTCACAAGTAGCTAGTGGTTTTCCGCTTAATTTATCGCCAACATACATCGTTAAAGAACGGAGAAGCAAAAAGGGAAAACAAACCCATCATGTCCCCTTTTATAGAGCCTTGCAACGAAGTGACTACTCATGGGACAACGTGTGAGATATGATAGCTACGTGAAATCCAAAAAGTGTGCGCAAAAATGAACGGGCAAAAAGGAAATCGAGACACCAATCCACAAAAAAGTTGCTGACAACATTAAATACAAGGCAATGATGGAATTGAAAGACCAACCATCACGAAGTTAGTGGTCACGACAGCATACCCACTAACTAAGGGGGATTAGCTGATGATACATCAAAATAGACCGACATCGAGGCCATGCACGTGGTAGAGAACGTCCATTATGAGGATCTGACGCCCCATCTACCGGGCCAGCTCGTAAAACCCAAGAAGGGTAAAATAATCATAAAGGTCCAAACAAGGCCTATTATAGGAAGACATAATCGATAGCCAAATTCAGGCCTGCACGAATCAAAACCCAAATCCAGGACCGATACGAGTTCTCTCTTAAAAAGGAGGAACATTGAACAAAAATGAGTCAAGGAGAGAGCTACGCCTCCACGGATGCATCTCCATAAAGGAGGAGACTGTTACGAGAAACATCTCTATCTGTTGCACCTCATATGCTTAAGTCACCAAGAGAATTAACTACAACCATTATAAGATGTAAAGGGAACATTCGACAAAGGTATGCAACTTTAACTGAGTTTTGTTCAGATTTATTTCCTTATTCAAACAAAATCATCGACTTAAGCATCGGAGTGCCTTCGACCACAAAAAAGGTGGTCTTTGGCAGTCTAACATTTGTTTTGCAAGTTAAACTCTCAATAGGACGAGATTTGGACACATCAACTTATTTGATTTCATATGATATAGTTTGTAGCATAATCAAGGGATTTGTATAAAACATCTCATACTCATCTTTTATAACTAACATAACTTAGATTAATTTATGTTTTTCATTGTTGTAGATTTTTTGTTGAAGTCAAGTTTATTACATGTAGTTTTTTAGTATTGAATGCAATAAAAGTTGGTATGTTCTTTATGCTTAGTTTATTGTTCAAATTAATTAATTTACTTCCTCATTTCATTTCCTAGTTCTACAAATTACTTTTACATTAATTCATCACAATGACAATTATAGGCTAAACCTCTTAAGATGAAACCTATATGAGTGATGTAGAAAATCTGTTTAAAAAAAATTATAAAACTTGTATAATTTCTACTAATCATATATTCAACCAATGAATCAAAGTTGTCAAATCGAAAGATAGACATTGAAGGATTATGCAAAATGAAGATAAGGACTTGGAAACAAGAATTGAGTTTTTTTTTTTTTTTTTTTTTAATATAGTTCTTCAATTTTTTGTAAAGTCTAACCATTTATTGAATAATCGTCATCAAAAGAGGGATGGATTAATGATGGTTAATGAGTTTCTTCTATCATAGAAAAAAAATTTCTTTTGAGCATTGGTCTTGAATTAAAATTTAAAGGAATTTATGCAAGTGTTCAAAAATATTAAAATGTGTTAAAAAAATTTAATCTCTACAAAGCTAAGAGATTGATTCTCCAATCCTTGGGACATTTCTTTGATTGGTTAATTTTTTTTAGTAATTCTCATCTATAATTTTCAATCAAATTTTGTTTTAAAAATATATCATTTCCTTTTCTTCAAATCTTATTTTTATCATTCCTCATCCTTTCACCATTCTCTAGTTTATATCTTATTTTAATGTGTTTTTAAAATTTTAAACTTGAATTGTTTTAACTTGATGAGTAGGAAGTTAACCCTTGTGAACCACTTACTTATATTTTTATAATTTTGCAGGTAAATTAATAATAAGGGAACAAAACAAACAAACAAAAAATGTTGATTTGCTTGGAGTTTTAGGCAAGAAGAATTTTGAACAAAATCACGCTCCTTTCTGACAACTCCACCTTCTGAGATGTGAGACTATTCAAGTCAACACCAATTAACAACAATAGATTTTTTTTGTTTAAAACCTTTGACAATCTTAGTAAGTAATCCCTACTGAATATAAAACGAATAAACATAAAACATGTCAAGTTCAGTGACCATCACACGAGGAAACATAAAAAATACAAATCGGTTATGATACGCTAAATATGTATGGTGTTATTATAGATAGAGTCAATAGATCCTCCCTTTAGGCCGCCATAACAAACTCAGTGTGCTAAATTATTACTCGGAAATTTTGACCATGAACTCTTTAGAATGTTCTACAAATGGAAAATGGAGAATTGTGGAAAATGGAGAATCGCGAGTTTTCGAATACACGATATCTGAGAAGCAAAACGATTTGAAGCTAAAGTGAGAAAATAGATTAAAAGAAGATAACAATCAATGTTTTTTTTTCCAATCCTATTGAAGCTCCAATTATGTTATCTTACAAAGATTACAATACTCTTGAGAACAAATTGTCAAGGCTCAAACCTCTCAAGAGCAAACTCCTTTGAAGCTCCAAACTTTGTTATCTTACAAATATTACAATACTCTCAAGAATAAACTCTCTTAAGGCTTCAGTTTCTCAAGAACAAATTTTCTTGAAGCTCCAACTTTTGTTATCTTACAAACTACCAAATCAAACTCTACCACTCAAGAAAAAACTCTTGAAGCTCTCTTTCAAGGACAACTCTCTTAAGAGCTCCGCTGCACAAGCTATGGATCTACATCTCTCTAGCCTGAATCTCCCGAGTTTCTTATATTTCTTAGAAGTTTATGATGTCTTGAACCTACAAACAAAGACGTTATAAATAGGTTAAACAAGAAAAGCCTACTCCTGATAGGAAATTGTTACCATATTAATTTCCTTGTCCCAGAATGAGAACTTTCTTGTTTTAACCAAACAAGGAAAATCTACTCCTAAAACGAAATTATTTCCATATTACTTTTCTTTTTCCCAAAATGAGAACTTTCTTGTTTAACCAAATAAGGAAAATCTACTCCTAATAGAAAAGTGTTTCCATATTATTGTCATTGTCCCTCGAGGAGAAACTTTATTATAATTTCCTATTTATTTAGGAAGCTTTCCTTATCTTAATGGAAAAATAAACCATATTGAAATAGGAAACTTTCCAACAAAGAAACTTTTGTCCTACAAGGAAACTTTCCTTGTCCGAATTAATCAAGAAAGCCCTATCCAAATAGGAACTTTCCTTAATTAACCACTAAACTACTAAGGGACATACTTCTTAGGAGAAGTTGGTACCTCAAGAGAGTTTGCTCTTGAGAGGTTGAAAAGCTTGTTAAGCAGCCTTGAAAGTATTGTAAACTCTGTTAGTCAGCAAAAGTTTGAGCCTCAAGAGAGTTTGTTCTTGAGAAGTTGGAATCTTTGTTCTAATAATATAGTTGAATGACACTGTCATGCCCCAATTTTTGAGAAAACAAAATTCTTAGATCTACGTATGATTTTTTGTTCCCCCAAATTTTGGATGTGAAATTCAACAACAACAAAAAAAAAATTCGACAACAACTAAACATTATTTATAAAGTTGAAACAAACCAAAAAACGCTTTACTTGGAAACTATTTTACGATTTTTGCCCCACAAAAGAAAAAATCCAATAGTGCTGCCCACAAACTTTCTAGCATGATAAAGGCTCACGTTCCAATGAGAACGTACCCAAGAGACAAAAGCTCACTTGAGTCAGCGATGTAGCTGGTATGAGTAATACTCATCTCTAAATAAATCACAAATGAAATAATAAATAAATAAATAAATAAGTAAACAAAACAGTAAAAAAATCTCATTTATTTCCTTATTGATTGGGGACGTGGATGTAATTGGAGACAAGTAGTTTCTCACACCATGTGTAGGCAAACGTCTCAAGCTAATTAAGTTATTGTCATACTTAAAATAGATATTTATTTTTATCTATACTTAATCTGTGTAGGTTGACGATGGTAAGTCTTACTATAGAAATGTTAATAGACATGTCATCTTACACGAAATGATTAGAAACAAATAGATGAAAATTCTCAATCTCTAAGTGCGTCAGAATTTTGCGAATTTTTACCAAACCATTCAGAATTTGGGAAAACTCAAAGAACAAAAAATGTTCAAAATTGTGTATTTTGCTTAATTACTAAAATTCATACCAAACTGAGTTACCAGTTGGTCATAATTTATCAACTAAGATTGTCGTGTCCATATCTTATTTGTCTTAAACAAATTACTCATTTTTTGTATGAATTGATCACCTTAGACTATACCACATTCGCACCACCTTTGTACCGAACATACATGTCTATATGCCTTTTCTCATATAAAACAGAACTTATCCGTTATTTATGCCTAAGTGGGAACATCACATACGAGCATGCATCTCAGATACTCCTAACTATATTAGTGCCATAAAAGCCACTTTTTGGGCTATCAATGCGCATAAAATCTTACTTCATGTTTTTTACGAATAAATAATCAATCATATTTTAGGCATTTCAAAAGTCACCCCTTTTCCGCAAGACCCAATCTGAAGGTTACTTAGTTTATCTTTAAGGAATGAGCGTCCTACTCCACAAGACCCAATCCAAAGGTTACTTAGTTTCTCTAAAGGAGAGGGACATCATAAAACAACAAGAGGTGTGGTAGTTCTAAGTGATATAATATAATGTGATTAAAGTTTATGAACTCAGAGTCATCCGCATCACTTATTTTAATATCTCAAAATTCTTATGTAATGATACTTTGTCAATCATAAACAGATTCACCACAGCATCCATTCATTCTTTTGAGAAAACTAGCAATTTCATAAACAAGTTTCCTAAAACAAAGTGGGAATCAAACACATTTAGTGTAAGAATTCATAAACTTTAACAATTCAATTTCTATATCAAGATAAATAACCAAATTCAACATAATGCATTAACATACATTCTTCGACCTTTAACATCCCAAAAATCACTATGAAACCACAACCTTCATACTTCGAAATACAACCATAGATTTTTTTAACACACATATCGATGCATAACGGAGATAATGGGTAAAAATATAGTTTCTCCAATTTAGAAAATTATACTTCCACAAAATAGAATTCAAGACAAGGATTCCATAAAATTATATGTGTATTTATCCATGTTCTTACTTTTTTTTTACTTCAATACACAATACTAGATCGAAAACACGCATATTGATACATAAAGGAGTTAAGAGGTAAAAATAAAAAAGTTTCAAACTCAGAAAATTGTACTTCCATTAAATAGATCTTAACACGAGGATTTCAATGGTGAAAACCGTGCTAAAATCCAAACTATAGTTTGCGTATAAGGCTTAATTAAAGTCTAGGTTAAAATTAGTCAAAGTCATAATGATGATATCAGCATGACATCATCATCTTCTCCAAAATTCAATTAACAGGCAAATTCCTGTTTGAAACTCACCAACTTCTTTCAATCACAAAAACCAAGTTTGTCTGTCAAATTATACAATCTATATACTGTTGGAAATCTGAAGTTGTAAGCTTTTCGATGGTATAAGAATTAAACTAAATATTCACCAAATATGGTGTCGCTTCTTTCTACCATGTTCATCATCTTCTCCAACTGAACAAACCCATATACAACACATTTCAAATTGAACAGACTCATTTCGTTTAATCGTTAAACCCACATATCCTAACCAAAAAGTACAATCTATATTTCGTCGAAAAACCGAGACTAATGGTATAAGATTTCAAAGCAATTTCAAATACATATGAAAACTATCGGTAACTTCTGCCCACTTCACCATACTCTATCAGATACATTTCAAATTACTTCACTCAAATTCATTCTTAAACTTGTCAATGAAACTTCAATCACATCCACATAACTAAAACAACAATATACCAACTACATATCAATCAACTACACACTAATTCAAGAAATTTAGAAAAAACAATAGTTACTATCCCTAATACTAATTAAATCTAAAACTCTACGATAAGGAATACGAAACACTATATATATATTTGTATCTCTTCTTCCTTCATCTTCATTTTCATTTTTTTTTCTACAAACACTACATGGCCAGAGAATCACCATTTTCTTTTTCTTCAAGCCACCCAATTCACCATTATTAACCCAAAAATTAGGTTAAGATGACATTAAGTTTTCACCCAATGTTACTTTCACTGATAAATATTATTTGCACTAATTTTTATACTACTTAAACCAATCACGATTTACAAAAAAATGTAATGTCTAATAAATCAAACACTAATTATTCACCATCCAAGGTATTAGTTTAACTATTTTTTAACCCATACATTATTATGACACAAGCCATATTATTCAAACACAAATAAACTATTAATTGTTTGAAGTCTAAAGACGAAGAAAAATACAAGTTTAACTAGTTTTGAAAAATAGGGTTGTTACAGATTGGAAAAAAAAAAACTTTGAATGTATTCTTCTCTTAATTTCACATTTAGCTATAAATCGTTTGTGCATCACCTTAAGATGATGTTGGACTGTCGTGTTATCATAACTCCCTTATTAATGACAATTTTTTAGTAATGATGATTTTGGGTTTTATAAATAGCTTCAAACTTGTTTTCTTCTCCATTCGTCAACAGTCTTAGGGTGGCAACCACTATTTAGTGTTGTAATAACTCACAAAGTAATGAAGGGTAATTATGACTTTGAATTTAAAATAGCCCCCAACCCATTTTTCTCCATTCATCTACCTCTAGAGGGGAGGTGCTCTCAAATATTCTATTGCAATTTGGAGGAGAAAAAGCTACATATATAGGCTAGAGTAACATCAGCGTGCTTAGGGGTATATAGGCTTGAGTAACATTGGTGTGCTTAGGGGTTCATGCCTACTTGTTGATAAACATACCAACACTTATGTATATGTATAATGAAAATTTCAGAGGTTGGTCCCAAAATAAAAAGGAACTCTAGACTTTGGTCCCAAGAGATCACACTATTTAAATCATAGTCTCAAACCATGAGTTGACTGCTCATTCCTCCATTAAGTAAAAAAAAAATGATATTTGCTCTAACTCCTATATATTTGCCAGTGTGTAGGAGTCACGGCAAAAATGTCTTTTTCTTTTGACTTAACGGAGAAATGGATAGTGAATTTATGGTTTATGACCATGATCTAAATAGTGTCATTTCTTGAGATCAAAACATGAAGTACCCTCTTATTGTGGTCCAAACTCTAAAATTCTCATTTACAATTTCTCATGGTTGTGTTGTAAATTGTTAAGTGCGCTCAAAATATTTCAAAGAGCTCATCGCCTAACTTGGTACTCTGCAATTCTAGTATCGTCTTTTTGTTCTACACTATTACTTTGTTTGTAGCTTCCAAATGAACGTACCCTCATGGATCTGGGTCACATGTAGTTCTTTTATAACATAGTTGCTAAGGTAGCTAAGCTTGAACTATGGTTCTTCAAACTATTTATGCAATTTAAAAAAAAAAAGTGTATTACATGCATAGTTTCCATCGAAATATAGACCCAACAAGTTGATCCCATGAAGCCATGTTTAGAAAACTAATTAAATTTCAAGTAAATCACTCTTAATCAAAATGGGAAGGTTTTCAAACTTCAACAACAAACCAAAACCAAACGATTTGAAATATAACTAATGAAACTGACGAAAATAATTCACTTAAAAATCACTAAGGTCTTAGAATCCTCTCCAAAAACTGTAAATTATTCAACAACTCATGGAGTCAACTATTTTCAATCTAACACATGGTCAATGGCTTAACAAAATACAAAATACACAAAGTGAACATTACGAGAGATTTATACAATTAGACTTTAGAATTAATTTTTATCAACATAAAAGTCTCATTTATAAGCCCATCATTAAGGTTGGAGATGGAACCCCATTAGTTATTCTCATCTCATGTTTATTAATGCTTCATCCAAGTAATTTCAGTGTCAAACAATTCGTTGCTCAACTACTTGATTATGTATTGCAAATTATAAAGTGGACATGGTATGTTATTTCATTACACCAAATTGGCACTTTTGTAACAACTCTCAAAACAATATCACTTTTGAGATGTTACAATTCACCAAACAATTTCAAGTCAAAACTAAATTTAGTCAAAAAAATGAAAAACAGTAACAAAAAAAAAATGATACAATAAGTTGGATCACCATGAATAGTATCACTTTTATAACCATATTCTTCATGGTGATAGAATCATTGTATCATTTTGTTTGTGAAAATGTGTAAAATTGTTATGTGGATTGTTACACTTCAAAAGTGATACTGCTTTGGGGGTTGTTACAAAAATGTCAATTTGGTGTACTGTTTGATGAGAATGGGATACATTGGATGAGTAAATTTTGGAATTGGATATCTTTGTCTTTTCAGTAATCTTTGAATTTTGTGGTATAAGGGAAGAGAACTTCCTAGAAGAGTGTATAAACATGATTTAGCGTTGATAATTTCCTTGACTTTGTGTATTTTGCAAGATTTTCAGTCTAATTAATTATCAAATTGAACACAAAGTGACCCAAGGAAAATAATAATTAATGTTATCAGTTGCTTCTTTTTTAACAAAATAATCACTGAAGGCTAGTTGTAAAATAAGGTTATTCATTGCAAGCACTCTCTCTCTATATATTTATATATAAGGAACACACAATGTGTTATATACTAATGCATAGATGTAGCAAATCCTAGGATCTCGAACTGAGGACCATATTGTGCGTCAACTATTGGTCATCGCCATTATCATCATAATAATTGTCATCATAATCAAACCATTGTCATCGTTGTCTTGCATGTCAATAATGCAAGTAATTGTTGCAATAACATCAGTAAACATAGAAACACCACTGAAAATAATTCCAACTCTGAATGCTTATGGGGGCGGCGACGTTCTGAACAGCCTGAACTTCATCAGCAGTAGATACTAACATTGAACTTGAATCTTGTTGTCCTCGAAACTGACAAGAAAACTTCAGCAACCCTCTGAAACACTTCACATCCAGATCATGAACTGGGCAGTTATGAAGCTGGGTAGATTCTGCAGTCTCAGATCCTGCTTCTTCTCCATTGTCAAGTAGCTATGTGATGGGGACGATGATTTGACCCACCAACTTGGGCTATGTTGAAAAAGGGAAGTATTTACTAAGCTTTGAAAAAGGCTTTAAGGTTAGCAAATGAAAAGAGCAAGGAGGAATTTGATTGGAAGAAAAAAAAAATTATTCTCAAGTTTTTGGCTTAATACAAAAGTGTGAGAATCACCCGTATTTATATTAGTGACACCTCTCTAACCAGTGGCTAGGATTGTGCCAATACACTTTTAATCTAATAGTTACAATTTGCTATCTAGAAAAGTCTCTCAAAATATCTAAATGTTTTCTATCTAGATATTTCTAGTAATATTTTCTAGAAAGAATTTCTAGAATTAGGGCTTTATCTCTTAAGGTCAACACCTACTCTTAAGCACAATTACAACTTAAACTCACTAGCGGACAAATCAAGTTTACAATCCACACCCCCTAAACTTGATTTGTCATTCCAAGCAAACTTCTCAATTTGATAAAGTCTTCAAGTTTGAGTGTCTTAGTAAAATGTCTGATGTTCGATCCTGGGACCTCATATACTCTAGTTGCACTTTCTTTCTTGTGATACACTCTCTTATGTAATGATACCACGTATCAATTTGTTTGCTTCGACCATGAAAGATTAGATTCTTTCATAAGGCCATTGCTGATTTATTGTCGACATAAACCTCAATTGGCTTTTCTTGAGGCATTCCAAGCTCTTTTTAGCATACTTCCTAACCATTGCCTGACAAACACGGGATGTAGCAGCTACATACTCTGCTTCACATATAGAGAGCGTGACTATTGTTTTTTTCTTCAACATCCAAGTAAAAGTGATATCTCCCATGAAGAACACAAAGCCGATTGTGCTTTTTCGATCATCCACGTCTCCAGCCCAATCACTATCACTATATATCCAATAGCTTGTATTCATTATTATGTTAATATAATAAACCAAAGTTGATCGTACCTTTGATGTAGTAAATAATTCTTTGTCATCATTAGATGAGTAGTTGTTGGAGATTTCATATATCGACTAACTAATATGACGACATAGAGGATCTGGAGCCTCGTACAAGTTAAGTAGCGCAAGCTTCCGACTGGGCTCTTGATTCCACGTTCGACATGCATACTAATGGGCTTGCAATCTTGCATTTTTGAATTTCTTGAGCAAATCTTTTGCATAACCTTCTTGTGTGATGAAGATACCATATTCGTTTAACTTTACTACAATTCCAAAATAGTATGACAATAGCCCAATGTCAGTCATTTCAAACTCCTTGATGATTGGTTTCTTAAATTCTTGAAACATACTTGGATTGCTTTCGGTAAATATCAAGTCATGTACAATTACATGATCAAAATGTCTCCATCTCTTAAAAATATTTATCGATTGGATTGTTCCATTCCCTTAGTGTTTGTTTTAACTCGTAAAAAGCCTTGTTCAACTTCAGGACTTTGTCTTCATGCAAACTTCTTCTTCAAAAAGTTCATTCAAGAAATCATATTCATATCCATTTGATGAACCTTCCATTCATTTTGGGTAGCTAAAGAAATAATTAATGTAAAAGTTTCTAGGTGAACAACAATAGCAAATACCTCGTCATAGTCAATGCCAACTTTTTTATTGTAGCATTTTGCGACTAGTTTTGCCTTGTATTTTTATATTTTTCGTTTCATTCTTTTTTGCCTTATACACCCACTTGACACCAATGGTCTTGTGCCCTTTTGGTAGTGAAGCGAGTTGCCATGTAGCATTCTTCATTATTGATTTAATTTCCTCATCCATGGCTTTTCTCCACTTTTTGTCTTGTACTGCATCTTTAAAGCACAATGGTTTTCAATCAGCAAAAAGGAAAAATAGAGTGAGATCTTATTTCCTGTCAATTTCCTCATAAAGTTGTTGTAGAATCTTCGAGCACGATAATTCCTTCGATTTAGGAAGGATGGTGGCAAGTTTTCATAAATGGTTGGTGTTGGTAAAGTGGGTATGTAGTGTGATCTTATTGATCTTCTTTTGTTTGCACCATCATTGTATGCTCTTCTTCAAAATGAGGGAAGAAGTTGAAGTCATCGACATGGGAGCCAAAATCCCATTCTTCTTCATCATCAAATATCACGTCTCAACTAATTACAGTTTTCCCATTGTTTGGATTATACAACTTATAGCCTTTTGAATTTTACTCATAGCCGATGAAGATAAACTACTCACTTTTATCATCAAGTTTTACTCTTCTCTCGTCCGGTACATGTGCATGAGCTATGCTTTCAAATACACTCAAGTAGAAGATTCAAGGTTGTCTTCCACTCCATGCTTCTCACAGTGACTTTCCAAGCACACTTTTTGTTAGAGATCGGTTGGAAAAGTAAACCGCGCATGCAATAGCTTTTGCCTAAAACTCCTTAGGCAGTCTTTTGCTTTTGAGCATGCTTGGAGCCATGTCTAGAATAGTTGTGTTCTTCCTTTCTAGGAAAATCATCAATGAATATAAGGAAATAATTGCTCTTACCTAATGAGTTTGGCTTGACTGGACTGCAAACATCCGTATGTATGAGCTCGGATGCTTTTTGGGCTCTTGAAGATGACTCCTTTGGAAAGCTCTTTCGGAACTGCTTCCCAAGTAAGCAACCTTCACAAAATTGACCGGGTTGAATAATGGAAGACAATACTCTCACAATCTTTTTCTCAGATAACATCTTGATCCGAAGTTAAGGTGCTAAAATCGTAAGTGTCAAAGCCAATATGAATATTTGAAGCATGCCTTAAGACATTTCGGGATATAATTTTGAATATTCAACAGAACATTCTATTTCTTGACGTTGGTACATTGGCAATCAAATTACTTTTATCATGTTTTAAAGAAAAACTATAATCTTTTATGAGCATATTATAGCCTTTCTTTAAAAGTTGACCTAAACTTAAAATATTAATTTTCACAAGGTAGTCAAAGCGTGAAGCGAAGGCGAAATGATTTGCCACACTCGGCTTTAAGCGAAAAGCGATGACTTTATGCAAGTAAAGCGACCTTAAAAATGATTTTAATATTATATAAAAATGTAAATATATGCATTTTGCTTATATTTAAGTTTCTAAATACATGCATTCCGTTTTTTCTACAAGATTTAGAGGAGCTAGCTCAAGTCAATGTAAGTGTTCATATTGCTTCCTGTGTTATGGTGTTACCATTCACTTCTACACCATACTTCCAACCAATGTCTTCCCGAGAACTACTCTCCCTTGCCCCACGGTTTTCTTCCATAATCAATCACCTTAAGTAAACAAAAAATAACAACATTATTAATGTATAGATTATTAATGCATAAATAATTAATATATAGATGTGGGTTCCTTCTTCAGGGTTGTGACGGTGAAAATTTCGGCGAAGCTCTGTTGAAGGTAAGAAGATTCGTACATCGAATAAGATCTCCAACTCCTACTCTGTTGAAGCTCTTTGATTAAGCTGTGAAGCTCTAAAGAGAGAAGGAGACAGAGAAAAAAGTATGAGAAGAAAAAAAAAGATCAAAAAAAAAAAAAAAAACACACACACACACTTTTGTTTAATGAAGCCATGACTTTGGTTGCTTCACGCTTCAACAAAAGAGTGCTAAAAGCGGTGGGTTTTTGTGGCTTCAGGATGGTGGCCTGGCTTTGACCAAGGCGAAGCGAGATGTCATGGTTTGATTTGGCTTTTGACTTTAAGCGGTGGCTTTGGATGACTTTGACTACATTGATTTTTCATATTAGGCACGTATTAGACAGTTGAAATAAATTGATGCCCTCCATTCTTTAAGTGAACTAGGATGTTACCTTTGTCTTTTACCAGTATCTTAGCATGAACACCAAATGAGATGTTGTCGGTAACCGTCTCATCAAGCTCCACGAACATATTCTTTCTTCCACACATGTTGTTTGCTCCGGTATCAAGGTACCACATGTTTTCTGGGCTTCCTTCATTGTTATTGTCTGCCAACAATAGGGTGTCTTCTTCTTGGGTTTTTTCTTTAAGAAATTAGCGTTTTCTTCAACTTTCTTGAGGGTTCTACATTCTGAGGTATAATGTCCAAATTTTTGACAATTATAACACTTAACTTGAGACGTGTCATACCTTGATTATGGATTACCTCTTCTTGAGCTTCCATTTCTCTCTTCATTGTTGTTGTAGAAGCCTCCTCTTCCTCGTCCTTAGCCACAACCTCTTCTTTTGACCTATTCCATTGCCACAACTTTCTTCTTTAGAAGTAAGTTGCATCTTGAGAAGTTGCTCCTCAATTTCTTCTTGCCTTTTGTGATTTTTCTTCATAAACTTGCAATGATCCCAAGAATTTCTTTATGGCCATTTCTTCTAAATTATATGTTTCCTCATATGTTACAACAATATGGATGAACTTTGGATTAAAAAAAGGTAATATCTTCTCCATTATCCTTACATCATCCCATTTCTCATCATTTCTTTTAAGTTTATCAGAAATGGCCAAAACTCTAGAAAAGTAATTGAAAAATAGATTCGCATTCATCATTTGTAAAGATTCAAATTCTTTTCTTAGTGTTTGAAAATGTACTTTTTTCACTTCCTCGGTTCCCTTGTAAGATGTATCAAGTTTCTCCCAGGCTTCCTTGGCCAACATTGCGCTTGAAATCTTCTTAAAACTATCTTCATCAAGAGCTTGGTAGATGAGGTAGATAGCATTGTCTCTCTTCTTGAATCCTTCAAACTATCCCTTTGGGTTTGGGATAGAATAGCATCATCTTGAGATTTATTGTAGCCTTTCATTACAATGTCCCACACATCTTGTGCTCTGAATAGAGCCTTCTCGAGATGCTCCAATTATCATAGTTACTCTTGCTGAGCATAAGGACTTGAAAGGGAACTATGCCACCACTAGCCATAACTTAAGGATCTTGTGGCTTTGATACCACTATGTTGGAAAATCAAAGTATTTGCAAAGCTTTGATAAAGGCTTTAAGGTTTGCAAATGAAATAAGGAGCAAAGAGAGTTTGATTGGAAGAGAACTTTTATTTTCAAGTTTTTGGCTTGATAAAAAAAGTGTGGGAATCACCCTTATTTATACTAGTGGCACCTTTATAACCAGTGGCTAGGATTGTACCAACACACTTTTAATCTTATGGTTACAATTTGCTCTCTAGAAAAGTTTCTCAAAATATTTAGATATTTTCTACAAAGTATCTAATGCTCTACTTAGTACACTGTAAAAAATGCATTTTGCAAAGTAATGCAAATGCATCACTTTGCAATGTATTAGTTTTCAATGCGTTACTTCGCGGTTGCTTGGTATTAACTAGAAAAACAATGCTAGTTCCAAAAATTATAGGTTTTTTTTCGATTAGCGTGTTTTTCACATACCTTATGTGCTCCTATATATATGATAATACATATATTATGCAACTGAATAGTATGTAAAAATAAGGACTCTCTGAAAGAATTTGAATTATAATGAACACTTGTAAATGTAGACTTTATTGAGTTCCACATAGTAAGTATGTACTTTATTGAGTTCCACATAATAATAACTCTTAAAAGTATGAACTCTAAATCTATAGTGTTCTAAAAATCGCTAGGCGCTGGGCGGGCGGCGAGCAGGTGCCTAGCGCCCAGGGGCCTAGGCGGTCTTAGGTTTTGTATTATAACTTTAATAATTTACAAAAGTTTAGCATAATACTTTATCAATTACATCCAATTTAATGCCAATATACATATGCAAAATTTAAAAACATGAAAAATTAACAATCATGAACAAAATTTATTAAAACTCAAATGACTGAAGTTGGTCATGATGGGTACTTTATATAAAATTGAATTTGTGAATAAATATCCAAACCTACACTTTTCTTTTTCTTCAAATTGCATGAATAACCTCAGTCATGATTGATAAAATCCACATTAGTAAAATTGGTACCGGCAGATCCTTTGAGAATTCCATTAAGTAATAATCATTTGCTACATTTAGACATATACTGAATAAAAAATAATTAAATAGTTTATTTCTAAAAAAGAGAAAAGAAAAATAAAATAAGAACACAATCAGCCTTATTAAAAAATAAATAAAAAAATAAATAAATATCGCCCAGACCGCCTAGGCCGCTCAGACAGCCTAGAACCGCCCAGACTACCCGCCCAACCGTTAATCTGGGTGGTTTTCCACCTTCTAGCGCCTTGGCCGATTTTTAGAACACTGTTAAGAAATATAGTCCAACATGTGAACTTGAGGTTTCTCTGCAAAAGAATTCATGACGTTTTATCCCATAAAATAATGTGGAATCTCTTAACATGAAAATGCGGAGGTTATGCATTTTAATTCCATAACCGTTTTACATAAATCTTACCAAGCAACTTTTTTTTTTGTAGCCGCTCAAGGAATGCATTTGCATTCTTTTACGAAATACCAAGGAGAACCTAAATGTTTTCTAACTAGATATTTCTAGTACTATTTTCTAGAAAGAGTGTCTAGAATTTGGGCTTTATCTCTTGAGCTCAGCACCTACTCTTAACCTAGTTACAACTTAAACTCACTAAAGCCCATATCAAATTTACAATCCAACAGTCCCATGGGTCGCTTTGAAGTGGAGGTGAATGATGAGATAATGATCACCTTGCAATGTGGAATCATTGATTTCAACACGACAACGTGATTCCAAATCGGAGTTTTGCCTCCAAATTTGTCTACCGGAGTTATGTGTTTGACACCGGAGTTATGTGTTTGACGTCGGGATTATTGGATATGTAAACAGTGGCATAGGCTTTCGTCTTCAAGAAGTACTAACACTAACATTCTTGAGTTGAATGGCAGATCCATGGGTTGGGTTTCAACATTGAGCCATTAGCATTGTATAGTGTTTCGCAAGGGGAATGTTTTTCTAATGGGAAAGACAAAGCTGTTAGCCGTCTTACCCTTTGAAGTCGGACATTATTGTCGTTTAAAAACGAGAAGCTTCTCTATGAAGGAAAAAATGTAGTGTTGTTTATTTGCGATTGAATCACTGACTTCTTTATGCCTGTTTTAAATTTTCTTCTTGTTTTGTGATGGAGAATATATGAATGGAGAAGGAAAAAAAAAAAAAAAAAAAAAAGAAGGATGGATGGAATATGGTTTCATGGCTGCCCCATGCAAACAGTTCTGGCTAGCATTTTGTTGAACAACCTTCTTGCTGTGTGATCAACACGACCATCGAAATGACTATTTAGCTTAAAATTTATCTACCTCAAGCAGTCTGAAATTTGAACTTGTATATGCACATGTGGTTTCTACATTCCTTCACTTTCTACTTCAAAGTCTCCTATCCATCTTTCCCTCTGCCCAGCCAAGTTAGTATCCCCTTTTATCTAACCATCTAAGCAGCTGCATTCAATACTCGAAGGCTTATCAAAGGCAAATGTGGTGAGTCTCGAACCTGCGACCTCTCACAAAAAGTGGATGTCCGATCAACTGAGCTACAATTAGTGGACCCTTCTATCTAATTCACCTTTATATACCATATCATTTCCATTTCCACAACTAAAAGAAGAGGGAAATTGAGTTGTCCAAGGCAAGTGATCGTTGCTACCAGTACAACATGTGTACACATTGGCATGACGTTATTAATGGACCGGAAAGTTTGCAACTATGTTAATTATTTCACAATTCCATCTTCTTCTTTAATCTATTTCAATCTATAGTAATTATTCACTTTTTTTTTAACCATGGAAGTCTAGACCTTTACTTGATTATTTGCCTAACAACAAACATGACAGGAACTGTTGAACACTTATTCTTCAAATGTTTCTCAAGCGTTATGCTTTGATAATTATTTCCTCGTTAAGTACTATTAGATGGGCTTCTACTGACCTCTTACAAGAATTTCCTCTAATTCATGGGAAATTGATCAGGAGGAGTCGTACGAATTGTTTCAATGTCCTTAGCTAGAGAAGAAATAAGATTTCCCTTCTATAATCAGTCAAGCTCCAAGACTTAACAAATAACTTATCACTGGAAGATTAGGGTTGAATGGAAATACCACTTAATGACCCTGAAACATTTCATGTCAATCACACAACCTTGGATCCCCCTCCGTTACACTCCCCTTTTCCTATATAAAGCAAAGTACTGTTATTACTGAATTTACTGTCTATTTATGCAGCATAAGGTTAATCCAAGTTCTTATTAGGTGGCTAAATAAGGATGTAGTAATGATATATTCAACCGGTGGATTTTTTTGGGAAGAAGATGATCATATTAATTTCGAAGCAAACTTTCTAGCTTCCATTCAAAGCATTTTGATGCCGACAATGTAATAGGTCAGAGGTCTTGGATTTTTTGGATTGCCTTGATAATGTGAAGCTCCGCAAAAGTCAGAAGAGATCATTTGAGATGGTTTGACTTAGAATATTTCTCAATTTGCCAGTTTAGTAACTTCTACTTTATTTTTGTGTTTTATTTGAGTGAGGCTAGGAAATTAAGTTTTGCAACCAGGTTTTATAACCAAGATGATGTAGCATCATTAGAGGAGATTTTTTACAACCTCGAGAAGTTTTTTACAACCTCGAGATACACATAAATACTTTGAGAATTTTATCATTCTTTCAATATCACGCCACGTCACCATGGTTACAAAATCTAGTTGCAAAAACATGATTTCCTAGCGTTTTCGATTTTGTTTTGGTTCCGAGTTCCTAGGTTGAACGATAAAGCTACACAAGCACTACACCAGAAAAGCACTCTCACCATTATGTTAGGTTTTCCCCTCGGCATCCATCCAAAAAGTGGTGCTTAGAGAGAACTAAATCACATCCATGATCCATGCCAACATATTTTAATTTCAGAAAATAAGTTAAACTTGCCAATGGCCCAACAAATAATCATATATTTTCAGTAACTTAAACTTTCTGACCCAAATAGTAAGGGCACTGATTCGTCTAACTTAGTCATCAGAATGTTTTCCGTTCCCCCTGAAAGAAAACAGACCAACTTGATAATACCCAATTAACACACAGGAGAACAATGCATCTGTTAAAATCGAATAAAATGACCATAGAAAAAAATCAAGAAACCAAAAGTAATACAAATTCTTTCATTACATCTCTTGGCCGTCAGATAACTCATTGATCAAAATAACCTAAATGCCTCATCTCTAACTCAATGAACCAAAAGTTCTACAAGCTTCTTTCATTACATCTGTTTCCCCTAACTAGATACAAAATTCAGCCAATGGTGTTATGGCCTAGTGGTTAGAGTTGTGTGGGTTTATCCCACACGTCCTAACTTCGAATCCCACCTACGGCATGGTTACCTTTTAATGGGTGTTGACCTATAGGTCGTCCAGTTGATAGGTTATGGGATCCTTAAAAACCCAGCTCACCTTCCAAAAAAAAAAATAATAATAATAAATAAAAAAATACAAAATCCGAAAAGTTAACCATATATTCATCCCCAAACTACATAAGTCCTACATCAACAAATGGAAAAACACAATCTGACAAGGAACTCAATATGATCAAGATACTAAAATACAAGAAGAATTTTCCGAAATACTAATTATGTATGGAAATTTGGCTTTTTTTCTTCAAATACAAGATCAGACAAGTGACAAGATTCAAACCCTTCTTAATTTTCAATAGGGGTGGGCATCCCATCCCACGATCCCGATCCTGGTCCCAACCCGTCCCGATTATTTTGGATTTTTTTGGAATTAATCAAACTCATCCTAATCTCATCTCGTCCCGATCTAGAGTGTGATGGGATCAGGATGGAGATTTTCAATTCCGCCCATCCGGTCCAGTTTCATCCTGAACTTATTTATTTAATATTTATTGTTATTAATTTTAACCAAACTACTCTTCTAAATGAAAATTTAGGATTTGTTTAAATTATATCAAAACATCTATTATTTGAAAACTTGCCTGATTTGATACTCTTTGTTTAGATAAAAACTTAAGTTTGGATATTTTATGTAAATAAAACTTATGAAAATTTATACTTTTTCACATTTTATAGGACAATTATTTTTTAAGACATTAAAGCCAAATGATGATTTATTTTAGTTTTGCATTATGAGTTATATGTACAATTATTCATGATGCTTAACATAAAAAAAAATTGTAAGTTCATTGGATCATAAATTTTATCTGACATTTAATATTGTCACAATGATAGTCACATGTACATAAATTTAGGATTATTGGTGTGTGAGCAATGTGTGATGAAATTCTTTTGTATTCTTCATTATAAGACTATTTAATACTCGCTCATCATGTCCCATCCCAAACCCGTTGGGATGGAACGAGGTCGGGATGAGGTCTATCCCATCCCGAACGAATGGGATGGGACAGGGATGAGATCCATCCCGTCCCGTGCCCACCCCTAATTTTCAGACATTATTAACAAAATTTATAAAGTGCTTGAATGAATTAATTTTGAAATAAATTACTCCTAGATGATATTGCATCAAGATCCTGCAAGCTTCTCCATGAGAAAAAAAGGTACTTGTCGAAATTCTGATAATTCGATCGTGAAAGATCAATTGCTTGTTGAACCCTGCGAATCGAGTGAAAGTATGATACTCCATAGTCATGGGTTAAAGAGTTTCATAAAACATTCTTGATTGAAAAAAAAGTAAAAAAAGGTGAATACAAGATCCTACTAAATCTAATTTGGTCCACGAATATTCTTATGGGTAGAGAAGTAGTCTTAGAGATTTCGTCGATATTGGAGATTATCGGATTGCTATACATGCTTCTAATTTTGTTCATTTGCCTAAGGTGTGCATTTCATATATGGTATACATTGTTCAATTGAGGTTTTACAAGATGTTAGTAACACGCGCTACATGGTATATCTATTGCATTATAAAGCACATATTTTGCCGAGACTTCAATGCACTAAAGTTTCCATATAAATAAATCATCACTATTTTCACTGTTTTGTGTGTCAAATAATCAACACTATAAATTCTGTTCACCAAACCATTATTGAACTTCAAGCTTCAAAATTCAAAAGTCAAGATACATCATAATGCATAAACATCGAACTATATGTTAAGGGAGTTGTTACGTGTACGCGACAATTTGACTCAATTATACCAACTCTTTGTTGCACCAATATTTTGAAATATTAAACCAACCTAATATATATAATGTATGTAGACTATTCAGTTTTTATTAATAAAAATCATTTGATAGTGAAATTTTCTCATTTAGAAACATTAATTAACACTTGGATTAAAGAATATAAGTAACCATTATCTAAAACTAAAATTCAATAAATATGCATTAAATTTCACTGTGTTCATCAACCATGGAAGGGTTGACAAAACTAATACGTATTAAAATAATTAATTAAAAATACATAATTTTATAATTATTGTAAGTTGTAACTATTATATTGTACTCGGTAAAAAAATGCATTTAAAACCTAAAAAAAAAATCGTACATCCAAAAATTTAAATTAAGAAAACTTCACCATTAAATGATTTTTATTGATAAAAAATGGTAAGTCGGTGTTATATTTTTTAGGTTGGTGCAATAAAGTCGAAACATACCAAAATATTGATGCAACAGAGAGTCGATGCAACCGAGCCAAATGATATGGTACACGTAGCAACTCCCATATGTTAATTCATAACTTGCAAGTCATAGACATTATAAATTATAACATTTAAGGACCCACATATCCATTCATAACTCACAAGCCTAAGACATAAATTATAACACTTAATAATCCACATCCACAGACATTTTCTTCGTAATATCCCGTCCTATAAGAGTCGTAAGTTTTACACATGATAGGTCACAATTATGAGTCCAGATGTAAAAACAACACACAAGAAATAAGTTCAATTAAAATGGTAGGTCAGAACTGCCCACAAGAAGTGTCCACTCGCCCTAATTCTAGGGAGTGAGGGAGAGAGAGCAAGGTGGGGGCGAGGACCACCCACCACCATCCATCATCCTCAAGATGCTCTCTCTCCCTCGCTCCCTAGAAGGGTTCAAACTGGAAGAAATTAAAAAAAAAAAAAAACAGTTGTTGAAGCGTGTCAAACATGTGTCAAAGACGTGTCTGTGTTGATCCGTGTTTGACACAGGTACAAACATTTTTTTGAAGTGTCAGTGTTTACTTGAATTTCACCAACCCCTTGAAATTTTCTAACTAATTTTTTATATTTAACTTTAGCTGCAGATTTGAAATTCGTAAACACTATAAAACAAAAAATTGTAAATAGCTTAAATTACTGAAATCAACGAAGAACCTGTACAATTGATGGATTGATTTGATTCAGGAACACCAATAACAGGTGAAGTGTATCTGATTCTACACCAAGTGATCCATAGCTTAATAAATTTGAAGTAAAGCTTAAATCTACTACATTAAATTCAAGATCGGAGATATGAAAGAAAGGTTGGAGATAAGAAACTCACCAATCAATATGGACCTCTAAATCTAACCTTTTGGAGATCCTAAACGATTAAGAAATTGCGGTAATTTGAGATCAGTAAAGCAAATCAGTAATCTTCAATCAAAACAAAAAGGCAAAAACCAAAACAGATCAATGTGCAAAAAAGAAGAGAAATTAGGGTTTTGGTTTAGAAACTGAAGCAGCAAAATGTACAAAAACCCTAGCTCTAAATGAACAAAAGTACAAGAGGGACAAGGTTTTTTTTTAAGGGAGGGACAGATTTTTTTAAGGAGGGACACATTCAAGATGAAAGAGAGGGGGATGATCTAGCATAAAATTCCATGAGAGTGAACTTCAGAGAGAGGGGGTTGCAGAAATGGCAGAGGGACTTGCAGAAATGAGAGAGGGAGATGGGGATCAGGACGGCGACAAAGAAATGGAGAAACAGAAACAAGGGTGTACCTGCACGATCGAAAGGGATTCTGCTTAGACTCGTCGTAATGAAGAAGAGAGCTGTCCAGTTTGAGATCATTTGCATTCCAGTAAAGTTTAGATGGGGGTGGCATTCTGATGCCAGGACTGTTAAGGCAATAAGATTCCGATTCCCATGGAAAGTGCCCAACCAAACACATCCCAAATTGTTCATAGACTCCTTCATCCATCTATAAGAAAATTGAAACATCCAATATGCATTAACCTTTTCTGTCATTCTCATAAAGTGCTTTGTAGCTAATGAAACTCGAACCCTACTTGATAGATAATCATTATTCAGACCCTACCTTCATTACATGCCACATCACTAGTTTAATATTCAATCAATCTTGCCAGGTCGATGTGCAAAATTTCTGATGATAAAATGGACAACGATAAACAGAAATTTACCGAGATCGAGCCATTGATTTGTCTAAGCAAAGACACCAATCATATATATATATATATATATATATATATATATATATATATATATATATATATATATAGTAGTCTTGTTTAGCTTAGGTTAAATTACAAGCTCGTTTTCCCTTACACTCGTCTTTAATAAGCAACTAAATACATTATTGAGACACTATCTTATACAATTTATATAAGTTACCAGCAATTGTGTAATGTGGGCTAGTAACTCTACATTTGGATGCCATGGGAAATTTTTCTTGAGAAAATGCTTTATGTTTATTAGACTGTAAAATGCAAAACTGATTGGAAGCCACTGAACATGATAAAAGGCAAAGGTATACAAAGCTAGAAGCCTTATCAAAGATGAAGTAAAGCAAAGTAAAACAAATATTGCTCACTCTTCACCAAGGATGCACGGACACGAACATGATACGCTGACTCGGCAATTTTTGAAAAACTAGGACTTGGCAACATGGCGTCGCATTGTACCTTTTTTTTCCAATCAAATCATATGAAGATAAACAACAATTCAATAAAGAAAGAGTTTAAATAGAAAAGAAATAAGAAGTATGAAAACGAAAATGAAACACAAACATTGCATTCATCTCTCAATTTCAAGTAGGAAAAAATAGAAAAGAACATCAAGAAAGAACAATAGAGATAAAGGACTATAAAAGTGGGAAAAAGATGATAATCTGTATACGGAAAAAAAAAAAAGTAAAGAAGTAGAGAACAGGAGAAGCAAAGGAGAGAAGAATAAACAAAGATTAAGAAGCACATACTACCTCTATGCTTCAATGGCTTTTCATCGCCCTTTCTATCTTGACTCTTAAATCATAATTGAAAGTTTCTCACTTATGGAGTAACAACCTTCCAATTAGGTGATTATTTGAGGCCACCTAAAAATAAAAAATAAAATAAAGTTGGTTATTGAGTTTTAATTGTATCATGACCAAGTTTTGGGTGTGTCGAAAACATGTCCGACACATACCACATTTACCATGTATCTGACCTTGCCGACACATTGATCAAGTGTCTGACACGTGTCAAGCAAGTGTTGGTGTCGGATACGTGTCCGACACGAATACGACAAGTTTTCCGAAGAGTCTGTGCATCATTGCTCTTCACTCTTCTACTTGAGCTTTCCCATTTCTTCCATGCTCAAATCCTCTCCGCCCAATCTAAATCTTCTTCGCTCACAATGTTATTCTCTTGAAAGAAATTAAATCCTTAGGTATGAGAAAAACATGAGCAGCCTATAGATTATTAGGTTGATTTATAACTCAAGTGTGTTTTATCGCATAAAGTCCAATTCCATGGAATCCACGAGGGGACCACATACCTTCAAGTCCAATTTGAGGTTGCTATCATCAATTCATCATCAACCTAAAAAGTTTATTAAATGTGGGAATGAAACTCCCATGGACATAAAAATCACATTTTTGTGGGGTGTAAGGAGTCTAATTCCCATGTCCATGGAGTTCAATTCCCAGCTTTGATAAAAAAATGTAAAGGTTGATGACAAATACAACCTCAAATTAGCATTAAAGGTCATGGATTCGATGCAACCGAACACACCCTTAGTTACAAAAATTTGGAAGTATTTGGGAAATGGATCTCCTATGTAGCAATGTCGAGTCATGCAGTTCAATTGTGAATAAATGGAGTACTATTAGAAAATGATAGTTCATTTGTTTATGATATAATTTTTTTTTAACATTAATATGTATCAACTATGCTGAAATTAAGAAAACTCTGACTTTACAAACCAGTTGAACTGCCAAAGCAAGCCAACGTGGGATAAATCTTTGCGGGGGTAGTAATCTACTTACATTGTGAAAAAACAGAATAAAGTGAAATGAAAATAAAACTAAATAGATAATTAAAAGTACAAAGTAAAATAAAATAAACAATAAAATTTTGATGGGGCATTACTGCTCATGCTACAACAAACTTGGAATGAAAAGGAAAAAATCCACAAAGGATAAGTTTTCAGAAGAATAGGACAGTAATAGTAAGTAGTAACCACAACTAGATAATTTATCACATTATGTCCACGAAGACACAAAAAAAATTATTTTACTATTTTATTATTATTATTCTTATTACTGTTATTATTGTTTTATGTTTATGTGTAAGCTCATGCAACATTAATGTAAATATCAAATATCCGCCTAAACAGCATACACAATCATTTATTCTCCTAACGAACATAATGAATAGAGTGATTAGACAACTACATTCATACTAGCATTGGCCTGCAACTACTTCTCAACTGTAGACAATCTTCACCCCGACCACTTTTTGCCTACCATCTGCCTAGACAGTAATTTTGGCACAAAGCTTCCCAGTATGCTTGCTTAATTGGAAAGCAAGATATACTTTGAAAAGTAAAATGAAGCTATCAATTGCATCTAGAAGAACACAATATACCACTGACTTGTATCTATGCTGAAGAAATTGCTTTATAACCCTCCTTTTCAAGCTGCTTTGCAATTGAGATATCACCAGTCTTAACAATTCTGCCATCCTCCTGACGAAAGGCAAATTATGAGAAGTACCTCAGGAAAATGAACACCGTGTCTAACTTGAGTTCGAAGATTACTAGCACTCCTTTGAATGTCCACTAGACTCAGTAAAAATGGGGAAAAATGTATTTTATGTAGAAATCATCATTTCTCATTTATTTAATAATTCTGCCAACAGATGTGTAACACTGCAACAGGGATTCTCGTGGTTTTAGACCTTGGGAAGTTAAATTAAACAGCCAGACAATGTAACTGTTGAATATCAAGTTGAAAAATGAGTTATACAAATAGATAATACATAATACACAACAAATAATCTTTCTGAATCAGGTTCTTGTAGTAAAATCAGACTAACTTAAATATATGACCTGCAACTGGAGGTTATAGTCAGATTTGTGAAATAGAAACAACCAGGGATGTTTTATCCAAAGTTGCACCTCTGCTTTTGAATTAGTGGGTTGGAAGTTACATACCATGATGTGAACATACTTGGGCTTGATATAATCCAAAAGTCGTTGATAATGAGTGACCATTAGAACAGATCTCTTGGAAGTCAGAAGTCCATTCACCGCTGTTGCTACATCTTGAAGTGCATCAACATCTAATCCAGAATCAATTTCATCTAAGACGGCCAAATCCGCTCCAAGGACCTGCATAGGAATGAAATTTGCAAAGACGTAGAACCAAACCAAAAATAAAATAAAATAAACCTAAAAATATTTATGATGAACACAACACATATTATCTTATATTATACTATACAGGATAAATATACTATTAAATTATACAATTGATAAATTGTTATGCTAGCTCTGCTATAAGACTTATAGCGGATGGTATTACAAATCTAGGATTCGATCCCTGGCAAAGGGGAAAAAATGTTCTTGTTATAATGGTTAGGTTGATTCCACAAGGTTGTGTGTTCGAACCCCTGCACCTACTTACTTATTCCAAACTTCATTATTTAAAAAAAGCATTTATCTTTTATGTGGGGCCCCATTTCCAAAAGTTGTCCAAGGCCTTAGTTTATGTTGGGTCGGCACTGCTACCAAGTCATTTCAGAAAACTCTGGGGCCTGAAGATTCGCATGAGTTATGGGATTGATCCTAACTTCAATGGAAAATGGATACCAAATTCTAGGGACTGCTTCTCCCTGGCTTTTACACTTATGGCAATATTATTCTTCTTGTACAACATTAGATGCAGGGACTTCTTTTGAAAAAGAGATAGATTGTGAGGTGAAATCGGTACAACAATCAGAAAACAGATGATGCAGTTTCTTATCATGTTTAATCAGTACCGCAAGTTGCAAAATCTCATTGCGCTTCTTTTCACCACCACTGAATCCTTCATTAACGTTTCTGTTCAAGAAGCCTGGATCCATCTTCACATCTGCAAGCTTGGGTAAAATGAAGCTAATAAACTGCAAGAACGGATGAAAGCAGCAGTTAAAACCTTTAATGGAATTTGTACCTCTCCCAAGCAAAACATTACGATCACAGAATGGCCATTTCACCAGAAAAAAGAAAAAATCCAGTGCAGACTCAGACACCAAGGACTCGATCTTTAGTTCTGATAAGGCTATAGAACAATTAACTAGACACAAAAGGCAGATATGTTGAGCAAAAGTTCGGAAGGTTAAATAATCAATCGACAAGGACTTCTACTGGAAATATTTGTAAAAAACATAAAACAGAAGATTCAATAAATAAATCTGTCAAGTCTATAAAGATCAATTGATTTTCATACATAAAAAGCTTATATCTTATATCAAACAGAAAGTTCAGAAGAAGGTGTTTATTTTATTCAATCATAATGATTTCGGGATATATATGTGACAAACATACTGTAGAAGTAAATAACAGTATCTAAAATGTATTGAACGCCTTTAATGCAAAAATTAGATGACTACCCACAGCTTGTAAATAACATATACAGAATTATACACTAAAACTCTAACACCAAGAAACTATCTCATGCCCACTGCACAATAAATGTTGTAACTTCAACATCCACCACCACCCTCCCCCCCCCCCCACCCCTCCCCACGGCCGCGCGTGGGAACAAATAGATGTTGCTGTTAATATTGACCACCTCCGCTGCAGGATTGTTGTATAGACTTGCCAATGAAAGCACGATTACACGTAAACTGTCCCTCCCCAGAATAAAGCTATCAGCTCATAACATGTGGGTTTTGACCGCTCTGTACTATATTGAAAAATAGGAGCCATGAGTTGAGTCATTACTCATCATTAAGGCCAATCCACCTTCATGTCTTTGAAAATTTCTAACCTTGATCGTGAATCAATAGCATTAGAAGTCATATTGGATTATTTTGCTCAAGATGAGATGGATCACCTTCAAGTGTCTTCTTTGAAAATCAAACAAGAAACCTTAATTTTATAGTCCAAAAATAGCTAAGGTAGCACTAATCTTTTCTATTCAGAAGTTCCTTGACAATTCCAAGGACTACCACACCAGGCCTATTCCATAAAGGCAACTATGCAATGTGGATAGGGATCCCATGACTTAGTCATGGAGCACATAATGGTCTTGTTAAAACCGACAACGGTGGTGAGAAATTATAATTTTTCTCCCCGTATCACCCGAGTTTAATCTTCTTACCCAAGGGCTCGTCTAGGAAAATACTTCGCGGAAGATGTTGACTATTATTGTGACCTTCCCTAAACAACCATCTAGTACTTGAATTTCATCCTAGAAGCAGGTGCTTGTCACCCAAAGAAGAAATCTGAAAGACTGTTGCAGTTGCACATTGTTGTTGAATTTGTCGAGCAACAAGTCTGTGGAGGAGATATTTGGCATCGTCACACGTAATCCTTCTAAATATCAATCTTAGTGATGTACTCAAGCCTGTGTTAGTACATAGACGCACGTTTTCATGTTCAACACAGGAAACAGATATTTTTGATAAATGAAGAGCTTTAGTCAATAGTTCTGGACACAAATTACGCATATGGCACTGCTTTATACTGCTACAACCTGACTACCCTCAATACAAGTGTTGCACCAGAAGCGGAAGCATAATGCTCGCTCTTAGACTGATTGAAAATTCAGTTATACAATTCATGGGATAATGCATATGTGACTATGGTTTTTAAATAAGAAAAAAGGTATAAGATAAAGTGCTGAAAAACGATACAATGGCCCAGGGCCAGCCCCGAGTAGATTAATGAATTAACCGCATCAGGGGACCCCAAAAAAAGAGGATTTATACCTTTATAGGATCAAGCTCCTCAAGGCCAAGTTTTTTTCTCCGAGCATTGTAGGCCATTTGCAAAAAGTCCATATTACTAACACCTGGAATCTCGACTGGAGTCTGGAAGCTCATAAAAAGCCCAGCAAGTGATCTCTCCTCTGGGTCCATGTCAAACAAATTTTCTTCTTTAAACATGGCACTGCCTCCTATAACTTCATAATCTGGATGGCCTACGAGAACCTGAAACAAATGAAAGTCATGCTCAGGTTTTTATTAAGAAATTAAACTTGTCTTGACTATTTCCTTTTATAGATTAGTCCAAATTACATGTTGAGCAATGTAATTTAAAAGTGTATAATTGCTGCAAATACAAATGATTTTCTAATCTGAATCTTTTATGGAAACAAATAAACTAATCACACCAAAAGTAAAGATCAAACAAGTACTTTATTCAGCTCTTAGATAATTTCAAACAAACCCTAGAAACAACTTCTCTGAACTTTGATTCTCAACAAAAAATCTTGAACAAATTAGTACATGGAGGGGGTCCAATTTATATGACAAGTAAATCGAAAGATTTGTGCATGTATCATGTGCAACCAGAATGATTCCTCCCAGGTAGAGTAGAACTTATCCTTGAGATGAAGCTGACCATAAAAGGATGGATCAATCTGTTAAAATGAGGCATCAGAAACCACACGTGTTCTTTATCATACATCTATTGCACAAATTTATTAATCCCTGTCGATGTAGAAGTGGTCAATGAACTTTAGGGTGGGTGTGCTTGTTTTAGCTCGGTTCCAGGGACCCATCTAATCTTGGGTCGGGTGGCCGTTTTCTTTTCTGGACTTGTAACTTCTACTGGTTTAAATAAGCTTCTACGCCAAAAAATAAAATAAAATGTAAAAGTGGTCTCAACAACACTGTCAAATCAATGTTAACGAAGGTCGGCAAGAACTATCAATGCAAAGCGGAATAAAAGGCACTTGGTTACTAACAAATAAAGAGATATCAAGCACGTTGATATTTCAAGAAAAATCCATCTCAGGATGGAAACCAACTTCTTAGCATTGTTTTCAAATATAAAAGAAAATAACCGAACTTTCTTATATGGAATTTATGGCCAATTCCAGATCCCTACTTCCTCTCAAGGCTTAACCAAATCTCCAACTGAAAAAACTAGGGCCGTCTTTGGTGTCTATTTAGCTTTGTATGTATCATAGGATCTTCTAATCCCTAGAGCACAGCCTCTTGAATGGAAGGTAGAATTATCAACAAAGCCAGCATGGGAGACAAAAGGGGGCAAGGTAGCTAAACCTAAGATTGTAGCAAACTCAACCTATGAAACTACAAACTCCCATGATTTAGGATTATGCCATACTAAAAATCTCGACAGGTTTCCCAAGCTCCTGCTAACCACTTCGACTTTTTCCTTTGAGAATGATAAGAACTGACTTGTTTGATATGTATTTGATAAGAACTGACCTGATATGATGAGAATTTTACTGACAGAGATGCAATACAAGCAAGGAAGAGAATTTACAGACTGAAGATCTTGTAATTGTAAACTCTGAATTGATATCAACAAATGGAATGAATTGTATTGAATAAGAAGGCTGATTCGAGATAGATAATCTCCTGTAGAGCAATTGCTCAGTTGTACAAATTCTTTACAAATCAATGAATGAATCCAATGTTATTGTCATTCTCCTATTTATACTAATACCTCACAGAGGCCTTTGCAAAACAACTAACAGAGCACTTGTATTCTAACAGAGCACTCTTCTAATCACTAACACATCTTCTAACCACTAACAGAAAATACTGAAAACCCTTCTACTTCCTCAACTGACAGAACATTCTGCAACTACCTTAGCATTTGTATTCTTCACCATCTGACAGAGCAGCATTTGCATTCTTCACCATCTGACTGTCAGCATTTGCATTCTTCACCATCTGTCTGTCAGCATTTGCATTCTTTTGCACATTACATCTGTATGTAGCATCTTATATCAGTAACAACTGGAACTCAACATTTACAAACAATCTGTATATCAGTACAACTGGAACTCAGCATTGACAATCTGTTAAATCATCCTCTTCTTCCGCCTAGTGTATGTGAATCGTATCGGGGGCCTATCAGAGAATGAAATGTTGTAGGGAATAACTTCGAAGCTTCCAACGTGTTGACTAGAATTGACCAGCGAGTTGACATCCACTCTCTTTGTGAGAGGTTGCAGGTACTCACCAATTGATTTTGTGAGTTTTTGCCCGATTATTAGGAGCACATATGCTCCGCCGTTGATAAGCCTTTGGGTATTGAATACAGCTGCTTAGATGGACTAACCGGAACGAAGCGAAAACAAGTCTTCATGTAAGGTGGAGACGATGGACTGGAGCGAAAGCAAGTCTCTGTGCGAAGTCGAGGCTATGAGAATATTAAATAGCAACAATATTGTAGCCTTCGGGCCCCTATAGGGTCAGTCATGTAGCCTTCGAGCATGGATTAATAAATAAATAAAAAGGGTCAAGGTCAACAACCCAATTTAAAAAAATATATATATAGTAATATGGCCAAAAATGTCTTGCAATCGGACAATCTCCCTGAAGTACCAATAAGCAATATTAAGTAAAATCAGAAGTCCTCTTACACACAGAGAGAATCATTGCCCTGTGTGGTATTAGACAGGAGACACAAATGATGCGGAAACATCAAGCTCTGTGGGATGTGTAAGGGGAGTGTATAAGCCAGCTTTACAATGTTGGGCCTTTGCTATTTAGCACACCTAACAAGGATAGAAAGAGTGGAAGCAACACCAATATCACCAAATAGAGCTCCTGAACATGACTCAGACATAATATTTTGCAGAGCACTACCCCAAAAATAAAAAACCATCCTTGATCAAGTAGTCTCCCAAAGCGCCCTGGGACAAACTGCTATCGACAAAAACAAAACCAAGATATGAATCTGTGGGATAAGGTTCTCTCAACCAATCAAATTCAAAGAGACATCTAAGTAGTGGCTAAATGATGGCTTCCGCATCTAAGCACATTCACTACATTATTCCCCTTTTAAGTTCCCAGGCTAATGCTACAAATGAAATGTGAATTCCTAGAGGCAATTAAATCACTGTGCCAGTCACACACTCACACTAGCGGACTTTTAGTAACAAGTAACTTTCGCATATTTTCAAATGAAACTCAATGGCGCTAAGGTTCCACATCTAGGTAGAATAATTCAGTTTTTGCCCTATAACTTCTCTGATAGGTTTCTCATTTGGCTCAAGACAACCCTAATGTCTAGTTTGCACACATCAACCTCGAAGAGAACTTTATATGTTATAATGCCCAATCTGCTTCGACAAGCCAAGTAAAAGGCGTGTCGGACACCAACAGCACTGAATATCTTAATGAAATATCGACTGAAATTAGCCAGTAATAACTGAGCTAGGCCAATCAACTAATGTCTAAACCTTGAACTTGTTCACACGGTTCACTTCACCCACTCTACATATCCCAAGGACATTACAGTGGAGAATATAAAGGAGCACCTATAACTGCAAATATTATTTAGCATCTCAAAGAACGCCTAAAATAATCTCCACGTACCCATACAGAAATGCATACATACCAAACATACTCATATGTATATGTACTAGGTGTACGCTGCATATATTCTTGAGTAAAAGATTTTGCATGTTCATCGACATATGACGTTGCTCCTTCTCAATGGAATATTGTAATTGATTTGTCATAAGAAGTTAAATTATCATGTTCCATTAAAGGGGGGGAAAAAATACAGTAAAACTAGGCATGTTCCCCGTAAATGCAAATGCTAATTTGACATTCCAATATATCAAATTATGAAGAAAATCACAAACCTTAGACAATGTGCTCTTCCCAGAACCATTCTTCCCCATGATTGCATGAACCTACTTAACACAAAAAGTGGTATGTATCAAAAAAAGAAGGATATAGGGTACGATATATTCAAAGCTAGCTTAAAGATAGAATTAATTCACAGGTAATAGTGAAAACATCCAGATCTAAAAGATGGACTAATGAATAGACATTATCAAATTTAAATAGACATAAAACAGCATGTTAGCTTCAGCTATTTTAAGTGTTGGATGACAAGTAGGACTAATACAAACTTTTGATGTCTAGATCAAAAAGAGAAATATATTTGTATGTGTAAGCATTCCTCAGAAATTATATACATACAACAGATGTCGCTACTTTCTGTTTCAACCAAATAGATGAGCGGGTAATGGGTAAGTACATATCACTCTTACGGCCTGTTTCGTTAGAATCCAACACGATCGAATGTGGGAAGGATAGGGGAGTGGACAGGAGAAGAATAGGAAAGAAAGAAATAGATAAAACAAGGTGGGAATCTCACTATTCCCCCCCCCCCCCCCTCCCCAAAATAATAATAATAATAATAAAGAATTCATTCTCATATATATGAGAAAAGTGAGAATGTGACTCCCACGTCTTTTTTTTACGAGATACTAAGGTTGACTATGATTACACACTTGAAAATGATTCGAGATCGGTTAAATTCCATTTAACTGGATGCAACAAAACCAAACATGCCCTTATAGATTCTGAAAGTGAGCCTAAGCATAGTCGTGAATCGTGATTAGGTGTTTCAACAAGAAACCAGCAATCAATTTTCTTTCTTTCTTTTATATGTATCTGTCACTCTTGTTTTCCTCACGTCACATTTGTTTTTCCACAAGAGATTCTGAAAGACTTACTATGCAATTAAAACGGATAACGGACCTATAACGGTCTAGGAGCGTTATAGGTTATAACGGGATATAACAGTATATAACTGTATGCAACGAAATATTTTTTTTAATATATTTTTATATCCCCACTAAGTATTAATGTATTATAGACTATAGAGCCAAAAAAGGAAATCACTAAACATAAACTTGAAACTAACGTTACTGTCAATAAACTTGAAACTAATCACTAAGCATTAATTCATGTCATCACTCATTGCTCAATGCTCATATTTGTTTATTCCTACTATGCATAATTAATACTGACAATAAACAAGAATCATGTTTATTATCTTTTTCACTTTTTGTAATTCCTACTAATTGCACGTTTGATATGGTTATTATTTCTGTATATTTACAAATGTCATTGATCTCTAAAACGTGTATCTATTGTTCAGGGTGGTGGCTATTGTTGTTACATATATGAAGAAGCAAAACAAAACAGAAAATGAAGAAGCAAAACAAAACAGAAAATGAAGAAGCAAAGCAAAGCAAACCAAACCAGAGACAAAGATCAGAAAAGAAGGAAGAAGGAATAATGAATAAGCTTACTTACAGAAATCAACAGCAGATATGTCGATCGATCCTTCCACTTTTTCTTTTTTTTCTCCCTCTTTCCTCTTCCCTCTTCCCTCTTCCCTCCTTCTCTTCTCCTTCCCTTCTCTTCCCCTCAAAGAGATCGAAAAGGGGTTTGATTGAAAAGGGGGTTCCCTCTTCCCTCTCCCTCTTCCCTCTTCCCTCTACCCTCCTTCTCTTCTTTTTCTTTCGTTTCTCTGTTGGTCGAGCAACTCTTTTTCTTCTCTTTTGACTGCTAGGGTTCAGTCAGTGTTTGCAATCGAGAAAATAAAATGGGTAAGTAATTTTTTTTATGTATTATTAAAGTTGTGTTATTGCAACGTTATGGGAAATCACGTTATACAAATAACGGCCGATAAAGGACGTTATAACGCCCTCCATTATACCCTGACGTTAAATGTCAAAATCTAACAGCTCACATTCGTTATGGGTTATTTCAGCGTTATAATGCCACATTAACTGTACAGAAGACTTATATAGTTATTTGTCAACTCCATCTTCTCTCTTTCCATTCTATGGTCCCCCAACGTATTCACTTCAATCTAGAATTTGGATTTTTAGCATAAGGCTAGTTATAAAGGTCAAGGCCTATCACATTTGTTTAAAACAAAAAAACAGCCAATTACTAGTTCTAGTTTTTCATATGAATTGTTCCATGGATGCTATGATCTTCAAAGACGATCTTTATAGTTTTGTTCAATAGATAGGAAGTCGATTTAACACGAAGAGGAAGGCGGTTGAAAATCTTGCTATTTGTTAGAATCGGTACAAAAATAAGTTGACCCAAAAGATGGGCAAGGAAATGTGGGATTTAACCCTGGTAAAAGGTTTGGGTGACTTGAATTGTTATAACTGAACTTGTTTGCACAGAATCTAACATCATGAAAGGGGGATGGATAAGAGGAAATAGGAAAGGAAGAAAGAAGTGAGGATGAATATGACATTCCAATACCGCTTCACTTGGGAACCCGAATCCTTCCTCCCCTTACGAAAATCCAATTCTTATACTTTATGGGAATCTTGTGATGTGATTCCTATATTTTGTTAAAAATCTGAAAATTAACCATGTCCAGAGTCTCTCAAAGCCTTTGAGATAGATTGCATTTCATGGAGTAGGATTTTATGCAATAAACACAAAATTCTTAATTGAATATCATGCTAGATTTCGAATGAGGCTAATGGTCCTCAATAAAGATGGGTTTGTTACAAGGGTCTTTGATTAAGTAATGCTAGGGAAATGTGTGAAAGAAAGGTCTATTTACATATTTATTAAGTATGGACTTCTTTTGAAGAATAAAGATGAGAGTGCAACACGGGGACTTCCCAGGAGGTCACCCATCCTAGTACTACTCTCGCCCAAGCACACTTAATTGCAAGTTCTTATGGGATCTAGTGTACCAGTATGATTGGCCTCGGAGTTGGAGCTTTTGGACCTCAATTTTCTAGTTTCCTCTTGAGAAACCAAAGCTAGAGTATACATTTGTTTGTTTATGTCACCATTTTGTTATTTTCTTCCTCTTTCGCTATCAATTATTAGTTAAAGGAATTGAAAGTTTCCAAACAAATAAATGGATCCGCACCTCCATTGTACTCTTTCATAGACTTTTTTCATATTTTCTTGTCAAAACTCTCTACATTTTTCCGATTTTTAGGCCTTGGGAATAATTGCTTTCTCAGATACTTTTTACTATAAATATCTTTAGTATTAATTACTGTGGAAAGTGGATTTTTGTAACTCTTATTTCGATTTCCTTCACCAAGTCATGCTAACCACACACACACACTCTCTCTCTCACAAAAAGGCGTGTTGCCAAACCACAAAAATAATGTATTATAAAAGCTTTACCATAAGTGTTATTTAAAAAATGCTTAAATAATAACCTATAAGCTCTTAAGACAACATTGATGAGACATATGAAGGAGATACCCAATGAGTCAAGGCAAAGTAAAACCTAAACTTGTTCAATTACCTCGCCTTCACGAATTACAAGATTTACACCTTTCAGAATCTGTTGCTTTGACTCTGCAACTACAGCGGTGAGATCGTTCACCTCGAGTAGAACATTGGAAGAACCATTTCCCTCACTGCTAATTGCATTTGTCTTTGGATCAACGGCAAGGGTCACATTTGTCTTTGGACATAGACGGTTGCTTCGATTGAAACATAAAGAAGTGGATGAAGATGATGGTGATGGTGATTGAAGATGGAGAGTATGACGGAAGGTAGGGATTTTACCTACACGAACAGAATATGATGATGTAGAAGAAGAAACCGAAAGTGGTGTATGGAATTGGAGACCAAAAGCCATTAGAGTGCCAAAGGAAAGTTATCTCCACAACAGCCTTTGACTTCCAAGTTAAAAACTAGTATGTCGTGTGATGGTGATCTACAAGCTGCAAGAGTGAATAAAGAAAAAATCAATGGAAATATTCTACAAGCCCGTTTCACTTCAACCATTAAAAAAATTATCCAATGCACTGGACCATTCAACAAATTCAATAAAAAACAAAGAAAGAAAAAAGGGGGGGCAAGAAAGATTTCTCAAGAGATTATGGATGGGCTAACATTCAGCATACAAAGAAAATAAAACAAGGAAGAATGCATTGAATTCATTTTTGAAATTGACATATACATGTGTTGATGCATTACCTTTTCATTCTCAAAGGATCCAAAGTACAAAGTACTCCTTGGCTCCCTCCTTTATAGAATCTATAAGAAAGGGTTTATTGAATTCAATTTAGATAAGAAAAAAGGGGGGTTTACTCTTTCAGCACGTATTCAATACAAATGCACCTTGGGCTACTGGTTTTCTACACACATACGTCTTCTAAACAATTGATATTCTACACACATGCATCTTTGTTCTAAATTGGTGAAAAAATGAGCAACCAAAGATCTGTTAAACTCACTCTTGAACTGAGTTTAAAAACTCAAAGCCATCATCTTACACCAACCTGTAGCCCGGATAATTCCGCCCCTCTCTATCAAATGCTTCGTTGTTTGATCACATAACCCAAAAAAACATATCAAAGATCATTTTACAGCTAAAGACCTTGATGAAGAATCTCAGGCACCTCAATTTTGTTATGAAACTAGTTTAACAAGAACATCTTGGTCTAAATTGGTGAAAACCTCAATTTTAACTGAAACATCAACAACCCAGCACTTGAAAATATTTATAAAGTGAAAAAATAATAGTACTTAAAAATTACATACAGAATTTAAACCAACATAGCGAAAACCAAGATCAGAGTTTAATCAGTTACATAATCAAATCAAACCCAAAGTAAGTAAACCAAAATTGATGATGAGAGAGAGGAACTTACAATGCAAATTTTTGTGAGCTCCAGACAGATAGAGATGGCGTTTCGAGTGCAGAAAAGATGGATGAGTGAGGAAGACGGAAAGAGAGGTTTGGTTTGGTTTGATTTGAGATAGACAGGACAGAAGGGACAGACGTGGGCGGGTTAACCCGGCCTAAACCACAATAGTTCTATGGAAATGGGTCTGGATGTTGACACCACTCTGATTTATCTCAAACACCACATAATACAACACCTCAACTAAGGGTAGGCACAAACGGGATGAAACGGGATGGACCTCATCCTTATCTCATCCTGTTCGTTTGGGACCGAGACCGGATATACCTCATTCCGACCCCATCCTATAACAAATGGGTTCGAGACGAGACGATATAAGCATGTACTAAATAGTCTTCCAATGAAGAATAACAAAAAAATGGCATCTCACATTGCTCATGCACCAATAATGTATTATTTATGTACATATAACTTTCATCATAACAATATAAATGTCGTGTAAAATTTCATCAGACATTACTCCTAATTTTATCTCGTATCAATGATATAAGTTCTCAAGTTATCTTAATATAAGCTCAAAAATGAAAATTATTGCTTATTGACTAAATTTTCAATTACATAACTCATTGCAAAACTAAATTAAACCAAACCATCATTTGTCTTTATTTTCAACAAGAAAAATTGTCCTATAAACAATCTAAAATGTGAAAAAAACATAAATTTGCATGGATTCTATTTGACCTAAAACATTCAAACTAAAATTTCTATCTCAAATTTTCAAATAATAGATGTTTTGATTTAATTTCAGCACATCATAAACGTTCATTTAAAAGAGTAGCTTGATTAAAATTAATAAATGTTAAATAAAAAAGTTTGGGACGGGATGGGCGGGTTTGAAAATTTTCATTCCGATCCCATCTCACTTTAGATCGGGACGGGAAGGGATTGGAATGAGTTTGATCAATCTCAAAAGGACCCGAAAAAATTGGGACAGGATGGAACGAGATTAGGACGGGATCGGAATCGCGGGATGAGATGCCCACCCCTAACCTCAACAAGTCAAAATATATTTTCTCTTTCCCTCGAACTTTCTCTTTATTTTCCTTTGCCCCTATTATCTTCTCCCTTTTCATGTGGAAATAAAATGCTCTGGAAAAAATTTTAATTGTTGAACCAAATCTAAATTCAAATAAGTGGATTTCAATTCTTTCCAATGAGCGAATCTAACGACAACCGTACCACATCTGGAAAAAATTTTAAAATAAAAAAATGAAATAGTTAATAAGGACCGGTTGTTAGTGATCTAGTTCAGATAGAAGTTGGATGTGATTTTATCATTAAGTATTCACTTGGATATGAAGATATTACATTTTTTAAAAGTCATATTCCACTTTATTCGTGTCTTAAAAACTAGGGTTGTTTTATAATAATACAGATCCAAACATGGATGCAAATCTCTGCATATTCAACTTCCTCAGAGTAGTTTTATACCCTACTTTTCCTTGGATTAGCTTTCGCCAAAGAGACTTATCAACTTCCGATGTTAATATATCAAAAATTAAAAGTAGATGTCGTGTAGGCACTTGCTACAAACCAATTCTTCTAAGACCTCAATTATTTGTCCCCACCTCAACCGACCAAAAGTTGCATCAGTCTATTTCAACGTGAATTCTATTTTTCTTTTCTTTTTTCCATCCCTATATCAATGGGTGTAGATGTGGATGATCCAACACTTATTACAGCAGCTTACTTTATGGTTTCACATAGTGCGCCTTTATTTGTAACGGATCCAACCGTGTTAATCATTATAATTAATTAATGGAAAGCTAGCGTTGCAATGAACATTTATTGTGTTGTTTCCGACACGACAAACTTGTGCAGAAATACATCCTGAATATAATAACCACCACTTTCTCCCATTCTAATGGGAAATGACTTTTGCTAAATGACACCACCAGTGACGTATTTTCATGAGGACACCATCACCTACTAAAGAACACCACTAATATAAACATTAACCTTTCCAAAATTCAATTTTTTCTCTTCTCTCCCACGAAACAGTTTCCTCCCTCTCCCCAAATTTGAATCCTCGCACCCTTTTCCCACCCTCATTCTTTACTTTCTACTTTCTTGCCATACTATTTGTTATTTTCCTCTACTCTAACTGTGCTACAAAAGTAGAATGCTTTGTTGTGTGATTATGTTTAGGGCTGAACAAAAAACCGATCAAACCGATCAAACCGACCGAACCGATCAAAACCGAACCGATTGGTTCGGTTTAAATTCGGTTCGGATCGGTTTCGGTTTTAAAAAATGCAAAACCGAAGTGGTCGGTTCGGTTTTCGGTTTCTATGTGATTTTAACCGACCAAACCGAACCGAATATTTAAATATATTATATTATTTATATATAAAAATAAAATATATTTTATATATAAATAATATAATATGTTTAAATATTCGGTTCGGTTCGGTTTTATTTCGGTTTTGGTTCGATTTTAGTCGGTTCGGTTCGGTTACGGTTTGCATAAATTAGAATCGGTTCGGTTTCGGATCGGTTTTGTTAATGGTCGGTTCGGTTTCGGTTTGAAAATTTTAAAACCGACCTAAGTCGGTTCGGTTCACGGTTTAGGTGAAAAACCGAACCGTCGGTTCGGTTTTCAGCCCTAATTATGTTGGTAAGCAATTCTAACCAAGAAAGGGTGTGATTATCTGTGATTTTGTGTCGATTTGGTGTGTGGTCATCTTTTTTGTTGCTCAGTGTTTGATTGTTGTTGTGGGAGTTTGTCTTTCCATTCAACCAAACCTACAAAGTCAGGTAAACTCTAAATCTCCATTTTGAAACTATAAATCCTTTTGTTTTGTATCATTTTGCAACCCTCCTCATGCCTCATTTTTTGTTTTGTTTTAAATGTTTAGTACGGTAAAGACAAACAAAGATGTTGTGTCTTCTTTGGTTGGAGGTGTTGGGGTGGTGATGGAAGTAGTAGTGAGGATCATCTAGCTCAAAGACAATCAATGATGACGTCTTTGAGAAAGGTCATTGCTAAAAAAGATAAGAATAAAGACGAGATATATGATAGAAAAAACAAAAAAAAAATGCAAGAACAAAGAGCGAAAGAAGAGGAGATAAAGGGGAGAGAGGATGCAATGGGGAATGAGTTTATTGACTCGGATGAAGCGACGACACTCTTATTGTTATCGCAAAGTCAACGTGGTGTGGTTGGTGAGGTTGAGGTAGCGAAGGAGGGTGAGGTAGATCACGGGTATGAAGAGGGGGAAGGGGATGCGGGGATGAAGAGGGTCAAAATCAAGAAGAACCGATTATTTTTGTCGAACCTGGTTTCAATGACGATGAAGAACATGACAAAGCTTTTTATCCTGGTGGTCCCAAAAATGGCCCCATATTAGAGGATTATGATGGCCATGTTTCTCGATCCATTCGGGCTGACGAGGAGGTAATTATAATATTTTTTTTAGTTTTTAAAATATACAGTACTTATTGTTTTTATATTATTTGGACAATGACTAGTTTTCTTATCGCTTGTTGTATTTAGGAATGAAGAGAGTTGAGATGTCGACATCAATATAAGAATTTTAAAGTTTGGAAGTTGAGTGGGGAGTCGAGAGAAGTAATTTCAATGGTCTATAAGAGTGGTCTACGATTGTTGATAAACCATTGAAAGGATCGTGTTGATAGGGTGGCAATTTGTGCTTTTATCGAGCGTTGACAACTTGAGACCAAAACATTTCACCTCCCTTTTGGAGAGATGACCATCACCATCGATGATGTATATCATATCACTTAGTTGCCGATTGTTGGTAACTGATTATGGTAAAAAAAAATCAAATGAAGGCAGAGGAATGTGTGCAACTGTTAGTGAATGGTTAGGGAATTCAAAAGAGTGAAGTATAAAAGCAAGTCCAGAATAATCTTAGTTTTGCGAAGATGAAATTTATTAAGAAGCATTGTTGTGGGAAAGTGAGTAGAACTGATTATCTTCAAAAGAAATAACAAATTGCTAGGGGGTACTTGTTATTTCTGTTGGGCATGACTATCTTCGTTGATTAGACTAAAACAAAAGTTCACATTGAATATTTGAAGTTGCTGATGAAGGTGGATGGTGTTGGGAAGTTCGCATGGGGAGTTGGTACTTTGGCGTTCTTGTATCATCAACTTGGTTGTACTAGTAGAGCGGGTACCAAACAAAAATCTGGATAATTGTTGCTTTTGGAGGTATATTCATATATCGTTTGTTCAATTAATTATCTTTTTTGTGTTTCAAATATTGAACTAATACATTGGTGTTTTTTTTTAGTGATGGATATACGATCACTTTAGGCTTTGGGTACAGGCTGAGCCTCATGGAATGATCGTTTCCCCACCATGGCTAAGTGGGATTGCCCCCAATTTAGCATGGTCGTGACTGAAAAATCCTGACAATTATGGAGCATCTCGATCACATGTCTTCTGAAGAGGTAAATTTAGTTATTTAATTTCATGTTTCATCTCATGCAATTGTTCTTATTTTTCATCCATAATTAATAACTTCATGTTTTATTGGTATGTCATTTGGGACCCTTATGTGGAATCCAAACGAAAAATTCCACTTCACAACATTACATGGTTCCAAAGCTGTTTGTTATGCCCTAACGTCGAAGAACCTTATCACCCAGATCGAGTGATGAGAAGGGTACAAGTCATTCCAAATCCCCCCATTCAAGCCAAAATGAAGAATAGAGGTCGATTTGGCCAATACTACTCAATAAAGCACGAGATACTGTCTACAATCGCTGCAACTTGGTAGAATTGTCTCGTGTCAATTGAAAACCAAAATGCACCAGTGAAGCTTCCATGGGATTACAACAAGGACTACTTGGAGTGGTTTCATGACATTAGCCATCCGTTCATCCAACCACCGACTAGGGTTGAAAACCGAACCGTCTGTTTGGTTTTAAAATTTTCAAACCGAATTGAACCGATTCTAATTTATGCAAACTGTAACCAAATCGAACCAAAACCGAAATAAAACCGAATCGACCGACTATTTTAAACATATTATATTATTTATGTATAAAATATATATTATTTATTATATATATTCGGTCATTTCGGTTTGGTCGATTAAAATCACATTGAAACCGAAAATCGAAACTACCACTTCGGTTTTGAATATTTTAAAACCGATCCGAACCGAATTTAAACCGAATCAATTCGGTTTTGATCAGTTCGATCGATTTGATCGTTTTTTGTTCAGCCCTACCACCGACAACTAGGAGGACACATCCCTTAAGAAATCAATTGTTCTTGTCACACATTCAGGTAATTGATTTATACTTTAACAAATTTGCAAACATTGGAAATACAAAATTTAATTGTTTTTACTAAGATCTGTGTTTTACTTGCAGAACAAGTTGGTTGATGAGGCTCTTGAGTTGGTGGACGCATCTATTGAACAAAGCACGAATGTCAATAAGGTTGTGCTACTAATGACACAAAAGAAAGTAGGTGACCTGCTAAGAAAAATGTTTGCGCATGTCACCTTCATAGACAATGAGGAAGAGCAACAAAGTGGTCTAAGTAGTGATGGTGGTGGTGCTCCAACTGGTGGTGCTGTAGGTGGTGGTAGAGGAAGGGGTGATGGTGGTGGTGTTGGTGTTGGTGTTGGTGGTAGAGGTAGGGAAAGGGGTGTTGGTGGTGGTGGTAAAGGAAGGGGGTGGTGATGACATTAAAAAAGCCTTGGTTGGTGGAGGAAGTGAGTACATGACTAAGAAAAGGCATGACAATATCATTCCAACTCAACTTCGGAAAAAAAAAACTAAGAAGACAGGATCTATACAGTTTTGATTGTTGTAAACTACAAAGTTTATGAAATATAATGATTATGCATTGATGAAATGAATTTTTTTCTGCACAATTATGATTCACAAAAATCGCAGAATATGATGCGTTATTGACCTCAACAGCAAACACAGCGGAAGATACGAGAAAATAACACACAATCGCAAAATAGTTTGCGAATGGGGATTAACCAAACTTGCATGATCCTCTGCGATTGGACATGTTTCAAACACTGTCCATTTTCATGATTTTTTTTTTTTGTTTTTCTCAATTCCTATGGCTTAGATATGTTCTTGGCTTATTTGAATTATTGCGAAATCCCAATTTGGAGCTATACAAGATGATAATTTCAGAATTGAGGTTTTGCAATAAATCAAATATGCCAAGAGTGTATCTAAACCATAGGAGTTGAAAAAAAAAATCAAATGCAAAAAATCAAAAAAATGGACAGAGTCAAGAATTTGTTCAATCACCGAGGATCCTACGAGTCTGGTAATCCTATTTGCATGATCTTCTGCGGTTAGATAGATTCCAAACTCTGTTCATTTTTGTATTTTTTGTGTTTGATTCTTTTTTGGATTGTTTTTCAATTCGTATGGCTTAGATACACTATTGACATATTTGATTTATTGCAAACCCAATTTTGAACTTCGACAGAAAAGTAGGTGTCATTGTAATTTTGAAAGATGGATGTATTGGCTTCGACATGTTTCGTGATTGATTTGTTCGAATATTTCTTCGAATCGTCCCAGAAGTTGGTTTCGCTTTGACAATAGGCACATTCTTTTGTTTTGGTCCAATAAGACTGCTTTGTTTAGAAGCAGACATATCAAATACAAAAATATGGAACTTAGAGTTTCCATTATATCTTAAGTCTAAGAAATGATCAACGAGTATAGAATGATATTCTACGAATTGCTTCCAGCCTTTGGATAACCAAATTTTTCCATTGTCTTTGTTCAACTTGACTCTCCACGTGTTATCGTATCGATCACTAATTAAGGACTATTGCATCAGATAAATCCTCACTGAATTTCCTAGCAAACTTTGGTTGGAGCCCCTGCAGCATTGAAGGTTCCAACCTCAAGTAAGATAACTAATGACTTACTACTAGCTTCTCATTACTTGTTTTTTCTTGTGTTTTCATTGTTTTACTTCATTTTGTTTACTCATTGAGATCACAAAACACATGCACATAGAAAAGTTCAATGCAAAACATTGAAAAAAAAAATGGGACAAGAAAGAAAGCTTACAAGCTTCTGATCTTTGATGACTAACAAGCTAATGATCTTGTAGAAATGGAAGCCATTGTTAGTCAAAGAATTCAACCGCAAGTGATTGTTTGCTTTCATCCCCTCATTTTTTGTTGATATCAAACACTATCTAAAGAGAGTTGAAATAATTCTCACCCTAATAAGAAGAGGTTGTATTGTCAAATGCACACTAGCTAGGGACTCATTTAAGGAGTATGTTACAAATATTTAATTAGTATGCATTTCACATTTTCACCTTCAATGCGCTTTGCCTGCTTTTGGAAAACTAATGAAAATGTATAAATTTGAAAGGAATTATAGTCTACTATGGATTCAAAAGAAAACTTGGGAAATGGGGAGTGTTAGATGAAATTAAAGCTGAGAAGTAGAAGGTAGGAAAGAAAAGATAGAGGAGTTGCATAAGTGATTTGATCTTTGATGGTGTAGGTAAAATGTAGCTAGTTGGATTGAGAGAAGAAAGTACATAAAATCGTATTATCTTGAGTGTAAGTAAGATATATTGATTCTCTTGAAAATAAATAAAAATTTAAACATTCTCTTACATAGTTCAAAATTGACTTTTTGCAATAAATCAAATATGCCAATAGTGTATCTAAAACTTAAGAATTGAAAAAAAAAAATCAAACACAAAAAATACAATAATGGACAAAGTTTGGAATCTGTCCAATCACAGAAGATCATGCAAATGGGATTACCAGACTCGCAGGATCCTCAGCGATTGAATAGATTCCAGACTCTGTCCATTCTTTGGTTTTTTTTTATTTGATTTTTTTTTTTCAATTTCTATGACTTGGATACACTATTGGCACATTTGATTTATTGTAAAACCTCAATTTTGACCTTCTCATCTTGTATAGTTTAAAATTGGGTTTTTGCAATAAATCAAATATGGCAAGAGTGTATCTAAGCTATAGGAATTGAAAAAAACCAAAAAATATTCAAAATCACAAAAATGGACAGATTCTGGAATCTGTCCAATCGAATAGGTATGTGTGATTCTTTTCATGTTTTTCGCAGCGGTTCCTGCCACAGTTAATATTTTACTCGCAGGATCCTACATTTACTTTTCAGGTCTCTAATGCACTTAGTTTTGCGAATTTCATATTCTGTTTCGCAGTGGCTTCTGTGAATTATTGTATTAAATTCGCATTAGTTCCTACGTTTGCAGTCATATCATTTTGCTGTCATATATCTTTTATTTTGTGTGTTCAATTTTTTGGGTTGATTGATCAAAGTTATCATGTTTAATTGATTATCAGTTAACTTTGTAACTATTACCATAATACAAATCATCCATACAACTAGTCATTTATAAAATGTATAGAAGTCATCATGAAATATAAAATAGAATTTGTTGATATTTAATGATCACAAAGGTACAAGTCATCATAGAGTACACAAACGTTGACTTCTTTTACAATTAGATCATCGTATGTATAAGTGTCATTTACAAAATGTGCAAAAAGTTACAAAATGTGGATTAATCATAAATGTGAACGACCTCTTCCGACTTCTTCTTAGCTTTGGATGCATTGTATTTCTTAACCATCACGTCACTTACCTGTAGTTGGCCATCGAACGAAGTCGTACATGATACTGATCTGGAAACATTTGATAGGGCAAAGTCGGTACTATTCGAGGAAATAGTTGTTTTGATATCATATGGAGCAAGATGAAGTGGGAACTCTCGGTAAGGTGTGTCATGAAACATATTCGTACATCGTTCAAGTTTGACGGCGGCAGAACATATATAATACATGTAGTGTTTTGGTTCCCATAACACACAAACACACATCCATAACGGTTCACCGCCAGCTCTAACACATCTGGTTGAATCAACTAATTTCCACGCATAATGCGTACAGTGCCTTATGAAAATTTCAAAACATCCTTCATAATCTTCAACCCATCCTCGTTCCACATTCGAAACCACAAGTCATGTTAGCTTCTAGCTTCGTTAATAGATCATTTCTAACTTGCTTCCAATTAGTATTCTCATCGTAACCTACAAAGTTGCCTATACATCTGAATCCACAATGGCCATCAACGAGTACATTTTGAATTTCCTTAACATAATCCCGAATCTACAGATGATTTTGTTTCATAAACATGGTTTTCCACTTTTCTGCCTTTTGTTTTGGCTTAGAAACACTTTCTTGACTTCTAAGCTCATTTTGTGTCTTCGCGTAATTATGACCAGATGAGTCCCTTTTCGTGTACTTATCATGCTTAGACAATTTCTTCTTTTTAGGTCCCCCTTGCCCTTTACAGGTTCGGTTGGTTCAATCATGACACTTGAATTAGGGAAACTACTTCTAAAACCTTCATCTACAGCACCAATTACTGATTTAGAGTGGATTCAAATAAATTTTTTGCTTAATGACTTCAACCACTGGATCTATAATAACACCCGCAGTTGCACAAAGACGTATTTTTCCAAGTTGCATCCAATGTTTGTGTGAGATATAAAATGGAAGGTATCTTATAAGAGTGAGATATTGTGTTATTTCATGAGCACAAGGCAACCCATGAGTGGTTCGAATCACACATCAACACTTGACTGGGTCGTTGCCTACAAATTCATCTTCAGACCTACAAATTTTTTATTGCATCAAGTCAAGAGCCTTGAGCAACAAAGACCCAAGAAGTTTTCCAAATAAGGGTGACATATACTCTTCATTGACATTTGTCAGACTTTTTTTGAATGATGTTTCAATATCTATAAGTTGGACTTGGATCATATCATGCATTTTTGTCCATAAATTATAAAATGTCTCTTGAAAATTCTCCAACATTTTCTTTAACCTAGAGTATGCGCCTTTAATGTGACCAGTTGTCTGTTGGCCAAAATACATTAAAGTGTCGGTCCATGCATTCACAAGGAACTCCTTATGCGGATACCAAACTATCCGCAGATAGTCTAAACACTTGGGGTGTGATGCTCATCTTCTCTCGAACTCAACAATGTCTTTGTCCATTCTTGCTCTATAGTTGATCTATATAAATCCGATAAAGATTCAATAAACTCATTCCACTCCTCATTATCCTCAAAGTGTTTTTTAAAAGTCTTCTCCACATTTGTATTTACGTGCTAACTGCACAATAACCTCCTTGCGTCTAGAAGACTCGCTCAATGGATTTGATCAAACCAAGCTCTTTGTCAATCACAAACACCTTTAGCAAGTTGTCTAGCTCAAACATTCTCCAATGCCCAAGTGCATGACTGTTCATTTTTATAATACATGAAACAACAACCAACATTGAAAGTCTAGTCGGACGACGTGACACCCACAACCTCAAATAACGGCATCCGATAATGATTGATTTTGTAGGTGCAATCCATAAGCATCATCATTGGAAAACACTTTGCTAGTTGAATTGACTCGGGATGAGACCATAAATATTGGTGTCTCTATTCTTATCGCCAACTATATGCCACTAAATATAACCATTCTCGCTCAACAAGTGCATTGTGGTTTGTAAAGCTATCTTGCCTTTCAATTGGAGTGTCTTTAGCTGATGAATGACATTGTAAACAATCTTCAAATATGACACATCATGGAAAACATCTCTTTCAAACTGGACAATATGTTTCCACAATATGTAGCGAGGGGCTAAACCTGATGTTCACATGTTCTGCAAATATTTGATCTCTGCTTCGTTAAGTCTGCCAGAGGAATGGCTAAGAAGAGATTTTTATTGTGGATGATTGTAGGTTCCACAAGTCACTTGCAGTTTCCAACTATCGTTACCTTATGAAACCCTTCTCAACTGAAATGGGCACCCACACTACTTTGTACTGGTCAATCAACCAACTTGAAATTTTTGCCATTGATTTTTCTTGAGTTTCCCTCCCCTCTCACATCCCAAGTGGATCATTCGTTTACGTCTTCTATTAGCGGGTTACGATTTAGTGATAATCAGAAATATGTATTATCCCTATCAACACTTGACACCACTTCGATAGGAATACCTACAAAAAAATAATGCATACCGACGTTAGAACACTAATAAACGTGTTAATCAATGAACTTGTGAAACATGATTAGATAATGATGGCATGTCTACAAGAATTAACCTTACATCTTCCGTAATAAATAGGTCAACATCATCGACTACCTCTTCCAGTGCTCGCTCATCATTCGTGTCAACATCATTATCCTTCTATATTAAGTAAATAAATTTTTTTTATTATCTAATCATATATTAAGAAAGGTAATGAATAAACTGATTAAGGCAAAAGTTACCTTTAGAAGGTTGGTATGTTCCAAATACACTTTATGTATCTCTGGGTCATCAAAATTATTTGAAAGTGATTAGGGCATGAAAACGCACTTTATACACTGTTAATTATTTTCACTTGTTAAGATTATTTTGACATTTCTTTGAATTAATTGACAAGTATGGTCTTTTGAAGAATTTTTGCATTTTAGTGTGTTTTCAGGTAAAAGGCTCTTAAAGATATAATCAAGGTGATCCACAACTTCTGGACCAGCCCAAGACAGTTTGAAGCAAGCCCATGTGTGCATCCAAACCAAAACGAAGAAAAGGAAAAGATGATGCTATATTTTCTAATTAGAATTCTAGAATTTCAAATTAAAGCAGTCTAATTGGGAACAACTTTTGCTACACAAATCTAATTCGGATTCTGGTTGCTAATTAAATCAAAGGAAAAGAAATTGTCTTCCTTTCTATTTAGGATCCAAGGAATTTGGAGCAGGTCTCGGTTAATTAGAAATAACTTTTGCTATACAAATCCAATTATGGTGAGTTTGGTTGCTAATTAAAGCTAAGAAATAGGGCTAAAAGTCTTATGTTGACCACTTTATCTCATTGAGTTGTTTGAAAGGAGAAAAATGTGACACAATCAGAACTGAAAAATCAATCTTTTTGGAAAAGAGTTTGTTTAAGAAAATAATTAGAGAGAGTTGTATCCTTGAGGAAGTGGATATCCTTAAAGAGGACTAAAACCTTGACAACTAGAGGAGACATCACAATTTCTTTATAGATTTTTGGAGATGTATTGTCAGCTACGTTAATTCTTCAAGCAAGGCGAATATATGAACTCCTAAATGTAGCTAGTTTGATTTGTATTTGATTCAGTTTTCATGCTTGTACCGTGAATAATGGTTTTTGAGTAATTTCTCCTTTATTTAATATATATAGAAGTTATGTTTTTGTGTGACAACCGATTATGTTTTCTTCTTTCATAATTTTTTTAATACGGTGATTGTTTTCTTCTTCTCCATATAAGTCTAATCATGTTATTCTTATGTGTAGAATATTAGGGTTCAACTGATTCCGGTAGATTGGTTATATGTGATTGTCTTTTATTGCCTTATTGTTTTCGGGTATATCATCGATTAAGATATCATATATGACAAAATCTTTGCGCTTTCATGAAAAAAGAATTCTCATATCTATTTACATATGAATATATTTGTGCGTTAAAGATTATTTTTCGATTATGTTGTTTGGGATGTGAAACACATAATTGAGTTATCACAACTGAGTCAATACAAGTCGAAGCGGTGAAATCTATGAAAGATTCTTAGACCCTTGTGATTTTTCATTCTTGATTTTCACTCACCTAAATTCAATTGCTTATTTTTCTCAAGATTTTCTTAGTTTTAGTTCCTTATTTTGTGGGTATTACTTTGAACCTATTTTGTAGATCGCTTCTTCATGGGATCGACACCTCATTCTCTACTTTATTGGCCACGTGTATTGTTTGGGCGTAATCAAATTTTGGCGTTGTTGTCGGGATAACGCCATTCTACAAGGAGGTTTTTGTTATTATCTTTTTAACATATAATTTTTAGTTTTCTTGGATTTTAGGTTTAGTTTAATTTTCTTTCTATTTCTTGTTTAGTTTTCTTTTATAAAAGAAAAAAAATTAGTGCTTAGTTTTCTTTTATAATTTTTTTTTTTTTTTTAGTTTGGCACTCATTAGTTTATACCTATTAGAGTTTGACACTCATTTGGAAAACTATTCGAGTTTAACTCTTGTTTTTTGACAAAACCGTTAAGTCCACGTCATTGACCGGTCAAGATTAATTTTCAGACCCTTTTGCCCTTACCTTAGGTTAAACTAACGAATGAGATTTTACATAAATCATAAAACCATCGTAACCTCCTCCTCTTCCCTGTGATTCACCTCATTCCTCCTCTTCACGGCGATCTCCCAAGTTCCTCCCTGCGACGAAGACGCATGCTCCTCCCTGCTCCCTACTGCGACGAAGATGTGATGAAGGCACTGCGACCCACTACTCCCTGTTGCGACCTATGCTTTTAAGGAGTATTGAGCTGGTTCATATCAACCCATGCCCAAGGTTCGATTCTCAAGATATGACCTAGAGTTCGATGAGTTCTTGACCAATCAATGACGTGGACTTAACGGTTCTGTCAGAAAATAAGGGTTAAACTCAAATAGTTTTCAAAGCGATTGTCAAACTCTAATAGGTATAAACTAATGAGTGCCAACCTAAAAAAACCCAAAAATATTAGTGCTTAGTTTTCTTTTTATTTCTAATTTTTATAATACCTACCGAATTTCTAAAAAAAACAAAAATTAGATCTAGCTTATGTTTAGTTTTCTAATTTTCATAGTTTCGTTTATTTATCTTTTTGTTTCATGTTTAGTTGTCTAAAAAAATAAAAATAAAAAAAATGGTGTTGGGGTGTATGAATTGGAATAGAGACAAACAAGAAAGACTAGTTAGGTTCCCAGAGTTTGAATACCCACAGGGTCACCTTGGGAGCAAGACAAGTCTGAGCTCCAATTCTAATACCACGAGTAATCACGGAGATGACCTTGTTCGGTCCCTTAAGGACTACCTTCTCCTCATGCGCAGTTTTACACCATCATGTATCATGTTCCCACCGAACACACCACAGTTAGATTTTAAGCCGACAATGATACAATTATTACCCACCTTTCACGGTCTAGATATAGTGAAAACCCTTATGTTCACATTAGGAAATTTGAGGAAGTGGTAGCCACGTTTCATAGCAAGCCTGAGGCTACAGACTTGGTTAGACTGAGTTTTTTTTCCATTTACCCTTGTGGAAAAAGCGAAAAGTTGTCTATGCTCTTTACGGTAGATATCTATAGGTTTGTGGGAGGAAATGACCCAAGCGTTCTTTAATAAGTACTTCCCTCACCACAAAACGAATGGTTTGAAAATACAAATTTCTACCTTCACCTAAAAGGATAGTGAAACATCATATGAGGCATGGGAGATGTTTAAGGATCTGTTGAATATATGTCCACACCATGGATATAAGAGTTGGCGCTTGATCAGTTGTTTTAATGAAGGGCTTACAAGTAGAGAACGCCAATTCGTTGAGATGATGTGCAGTGGAGAATTCCTCCATAAGGACCCGACGAGGCCATTGAGTACCTGAATGACTTGGCTGAGAAGGCACACACCTGGACCGGGCCAAACGCTAGTGAGAGTAGAAACATGGCACTACCAGCTCGGGTTTACCAACTTAGGTAAGAAGACAACCTTAGAGCCCAATTAAAGATAACGACTAGGGAATTAGAGGCACTTAAGACCAAGGATGGTAGACCCACACATATTGTTACCAGAGTCAAGTCGCAGGATACCTGTTTTATTTGCGATGGGGTAGTGGAACTGTAATGACCCGATCCGCACAGTAACAATATTTTCGCTCTGGGCTCAACCGGCCCGCACGGCTTTAAAACGCGTGTTACTATGGGGATCCAACCTCACACATAAGTAGCACATCCCCCTTCCGCACCCAGGTGAGACTATCTCCCCCCTTTGTAGCTTGCCAACCATTTTGGGTCTGGGCCTATTGGGCTCCAATCCTCACCCTCTCCCTCAGGTCCGCCCACACAATGGTCTCCATAGTCCACCCCCCTTGGGGCCCAACGTCCACGTTGGCACACTAGCCCAACGTCCCCGTCGGCACACTTTCGGCTGGGTCAGGCTCTGATACCATTTTGTAACGACTCGATCCGCACAGTAACAATATTGTCCGCTCTGGGCCCAACCGGCCCGCACGGCTTTAAAACGCGTAGTACTTTGTAGATCCAACATCGTACATATATAGCACATCCCCTTCCCTCACCTAGGCGATGTGGGACTATAATCTCCCATTGGTAGCTTGCCCAACCCCTTTTGGGATTCACGGGCCTATTGGGCTTCTCCCACACCCTCCCCCTCAGGTCCGCCCACACAAGGGTATTGCAGGAACACCTAGCACAAGATTTACCGACCTTGAGTGAGATGAGAGGGGTTTATGAGGAACAATGTAACGCCTTAGGGATGTACAAGAAGTTTTACTCAATCTTTTCTAACACTTTTAATTCTTGCTGGAGGATCTACCAAACTTTGGCTGGAGGTTCGGCTCGCACACCCACAGGCCCAACCACTTTGCCATACCATGCACCTTCATACAATACACAACCAATAGGAATTCTTTAGTGGATACATTACATGCGTTTACAATACACAACCTAACAGGAATTCCTTAGGGATGTACAAAAAGTCTTACTCACCCTTTTCTCACACTTATAATCCTGGCTAGAGGGATCAACCAAACTTTGGCTGGAGGTCCGACCCACACACCAACGGGCCCAACCACTAGGACATACCATGCACCTCCATACAATAGACAACCTAATAGGAATTCCTTAGTGGATACATTACATGCGTTTATAAGGGCATAAAGTAAAACTAATCAAAATTTTGAGGCTGCATTGACACAGTTGGTATAAGAGAACAAGGAGATCAAATGCCGGATCACCAAGCTGACAAGTTCTCTACTGAGCAAAAGTGGGGCCAATTTCCATCCCAGTCTCAAGAAAATCCTAAGGGGCAACTTATGACAAACTTCTACTCCAAACTCTCAAAAAATCAAAGAGGTTAATGCCATAACTACTCGGAATGGTAAGATACTAGATGGACCAAGCCACGTCAACCACTACAGACACATCTGCATGTAGCAAGGAGAGCACCCTTGAGGATGAGCCAAATAATAACATTCCAGTCCAAGTCCCCTTTCCCCAAGCGCTACGACCTACTGGGAAAAGTTGGGAAATACATGGTGAGATCCTAGAACATCTAAAACAGGTTAAGATTAACCTACCTTTACTGTATGTGATTAAACATGTACCAACTTATGCAAAGGTCATCAAGGATCTATCCACCATCATGAGAAATCATCATGTCAAAAGAACCGTTTTCTTGATTGAACACGTGAATGCAGTGATCGAGCAGAAGACACCACCCAAGTACAAAGATCCAGGGTGTCCCTTAGTTACCTGCCAGATCAGAAATCATGAGTTCGGTCAAACTTTGTTGGATATAGGAACAATTGTGAATTTAAGGCCCTATTATATCTACTTGCAACTGGGTCTAGGAGAGATCAAACCCACATTTGCGGTACTGCGATTAGCCAGTCGATCGATTAAGAAGTCAAGAGGAATGGTCGAGGATGTATTGATACATATGGATAAGTTATATTACCCCCTTTTTTTATTTTGGAAAACCATTCCGTGGTTAAAATGCAATCTACAGTTCTAATCATTTTAGGTCGACCTTTCCTTTCCACAACTAACGCTATTATTAATTGCAAGAATGGTCCGATGAAACAGTCTTTTGGGAACATGACTCTAGAGGTCAACATATTCAACATTGGCAAGCAACCACGTGATGATGAGTAGTGCTATCACACTTACATGATAAACACGCTGATACCAGAGGATGCTCTCATGAACGACAATTCTGAATCTTTAGAATATCTCTTTTGTATTTCTGAGAGTTCACTTTATCCTGACAATGTTTTTGATGATTCTGTTGTTTCAGGGTCAAAGGAGAAAAAAAGACGACAATGGCAACCATGCTTTGAGGAGTTTCCAAGAGAAATAGAGACCACATCCATCCATCGTGGAAACCCCAAAAGTCAACCTAGCTCCACTGCGTGGGGGACTCAAACATGCATTCCTAGGACCAGGTGATACATTTCCTGTTATTATCTCTTATGTGCTTTTTTTTTTTGGAAAGCATCTCTTATGTGCTTAGTGACTCACAAGAACAAAAATTGATTAACATTTTGAGTGAGCACAAATTTGCACTAGGTTGGACTAAAGCTGACATCAAAGGTATTAGTCCCTTAATATGTTCCCATAGGATTCACTTAGAATAAGGAACTAACCCTCATAGAGATCCCCAAAGACAACTTAACCTACATGAAAGAGGTGGTGAAAAAAGAAATCACAAAACTACTAGATGCAGGTATCATTTACCCCATCTCTGGAAGCAAGTGAGCTAGTCCAACTCAGGTAGTGCCTAAAAAATCTTGAGTGATAGTGGTGACTAATAAAGAGGGAGTGTATGTTCCTACCAAAGTAATGACAGGGTGGCGGATGTGCATTGACTATAGAAAATTTAATTCGGCCACCCGCAAGGATCACTTCCCGCTTCTAGATCAAATCTTAGAGCGTGTAGCCGACCATCCTTTCTATTGCTTTTTAGATGGTTATTCAGGATATTATCATATTGAAAGTGTATTAGATGATCAAGATTAGACTACCTTCACATGTCCTTTTGGTACTTATGTTTTTCGGCATATGCCATTTGGTTTGTGCAATGGGTCGTCTACTTTTCAAAAATGCATGATGAGTATTTTTGGTGACATGGTTGAAAAATATATGAAAGTGTTCATGGATGATTTGACTGTTTTTGGTGATTTCTTTGATTCGTGATTAGTATTTTGGTAGATGTGAAAAGAAGGGTCTGGCGCTTAACTAGGAGAAATGTCATTTCATGGTTCCCTCTGGAATAGTTTTGGGGCACATAGTTTATGATAAAGGGATTGAGGTTGATAACGCAAAAAATGAATTGATATCTAAATTGTCCACACCCAAATTTGTTAAGGATGTGAGGTTTTTTCTAGGGCATGCAAGTTTTTATAGAAGGTTCATACAAAACTTCTATGCCATATCTAGATCACTGTGTAACCTCCTAGTCAAAGAATTTGTGTTCCGCTGGACACAAAAGTGTGAGGACGTTTTCAGAACATCCATTGCTAGGCACACTTCCACCCCCATAATGCAGTCACCTAATTGGAATTTGTTGTTTGAAATAATGTGTGACACCAGTAACTATGTTGTGGGGGTAGTCCAGGGGCAACGAAAGGAATGGAAACCCTTTGTTGTTTACTACGCTAGTAGAACTCTTAATAATGCTCAAATGAACTATTCTACTACTGAAAGAGTTGCAAGCCATAGTTTTTGCTTTAGACAAGTTTCGTGCTTATTTGATTCAAAAGCGGTACACCTATCACTGTTTTTACTAACCATGCAACCCTTAAGTACCTTCTTATAAAGAAGGATGCTAAGGCAAGACTGATTAGATGGATTTTACTTTTGTAGGAATTTGATCAGACCATAAAGGACAAAAACGGGATGGAGAATGTCATGGCGGATCACTTATCTCACCTGGTGTTCAATGATTCTGCCAATGGCACACCCATCCATGATGAATTCCTTGATGAACACCTATTAGTCGTGATTCAAGTACCATGGTATGCACATATTGTTAATTACTTTGTTTTCGACGAAGTTTCATCCTCATGGTGCGCTCAAGATAAGCGCAAATTTCTGATCGAGGTAAGAAATTTCTATTGGGATGATCCTTATCTGTATAAGTATTGCCCCAGCCAAATCATGAGGCGTTGTATCCCTGATGGTGAGATTGAAAGTGTCTTACATTTTTGTCATAGTTCATCTTGTGGAGGCCATTTTTCTATGAAAAAGACCCGCCAAGATTTTACAGTTTGGATTATATTGGCCTACATTGTTTAAGGACACTAACAATTTTTGTCGTTCTTGTGATAGATGCCAGAAGTTAGGTGCACTGTCCCAAAAACACATGATGCCCCTCAACCCAATCCTTGTTATTGTGATATTTGATAGTTGGGGGATTGATTTTAGACATTTTCCACCCTCTTTTGGGAATTTGTATATCTTGCTTATAGTGGACTATGTGTCCAAATGGGTAGAGGCTGTGGAGTGCCGGAACAATGGTAACAACACTGTTGTTAAGTTTCTCAAAGAAAATATATTATTCAAATTCGGTACACCGAGCTATTATTAGCGATCAAGGCACTCACTTCTGTAACCATTCATTTGAGGCTTTGATACACAGGTATGGAGCACATCACAAGGTCGCCAATGCCTAACATCCACAAACAAATGGGCAAGTTGAGCTGGCCAACCGGGAAGTAAAGAAGATCTTGGAGAAAATGGTGAATCCTGATCAGAAGGATTGGTTTTTGCGCCTTCCCGACGCTCTTTGGGCTTACCGTACCGCTTATAAGACAAATATCAGGATGTTTCCCTCGGCTCGTCTATGGAAAAGCCTACCATTTACCTATTGAATTAGAACATCATGCTTATTGATTTGTAAAATCACTAACTTTGATCTTAATAATGCAGGTATTCAGCAAAAGCTTCAGTTGGTTGAGATTGAGGAGTTGCAGAATGATGTCTATGACAATTCACGAATCTACAAGGCAAAGATGAAGGTGGCTCATGATAAGAAAATTCTGAGGAAACATTTCCAGCCTAATCAGCAAGTCCATCTCTATGACTCGTGACTTCATTTTCATCCAAGCAAGCTAAAATCAACATGGACGGGTCCATTCATGGTTAAGCAAGTTTTTCCAAATGGTTCAGTAGAGATTAAAGATCTGAAAAATGAGAGCATATTCAGAGTGAATAGGCAACGTTTAAAGCACTATGTGGATAAAGTAGAGGTGCCAAAGGAGATCTCTCTGGCTGCCGTTGTCTATTTGGTTTGATGTTCTCCACCTCTATGTTTAGTTTTGGTTTTTGCTTTCTAGTATAGGTTTAATTTATTGTTTTCGTTGTTTGTTTTTCTGTGTTTCAGGTTATCTTAGGTTTAGCTACTGGAGTCGCTCAGAGCCAATCACCCTCTTGTGTTCCTCTTTCCCATCTGTTTGATTTTCTAATCTTTTGGTGACCGTGAGGACACTATCAAATTTAGGTTGGGGTGGTAGCATATTCATGCTTGTTGCTATTTATTGTTTTGTATGAAATTGTCATAGTATGTTTGTTTGGTTTTGAGTCTTTTTGAACCGTTGATGCATGATTACAACGTTTTCTTCAAGATCCAATGATACTATCTTGATTGAAATTGATTGATTTTTGGAAACTCACTTTTGTGTACTGGTTAAGCTTTGTGAACCAATTTGGAGAGTTGATGCATATGATTTTTTATTTTGATCATGTTTGAAGCACATTTTTCTTAATCGAGTGGAGAGTTTGAGATAATTGGCATTGCGAACTCTTATTGCTCATTGGAATTGGTTTCGTCAACATTTGAGATGTCCTATCTAGTTTACCTTGCATGTGAAGAAACGATTTGGTTAATCTTTGAGGCCTTCTAATCAATCATTGATATTTGTGCTAATTTTTTATCATCGACAATATCTCGAGAATCCTCATTCTTACATCAGTTTATTTTCATTGTAACTAGTCTATTCGTGAGACAAAAAAGGTGTGGGGGTGTATGAGTTGGAATATAAAAAAAAACGAAAATATATATATATATATATATATATATATATATATATATATATATATATCATCATCATCATCATCAAGAAAAAGTCTCAAAGTTTCAGTTTTTGTTTTCGCTTTGATTCAAAAGAAGGGAGATTCAACCGCGTATGGAAGATACGCCGTCTCAGTCATATTCAAAAGGGAAAAACTTCAATATCAAAGCTAGCTTTATTGATTAACCAATGAAAATTTAAGGCATAAGTATGGTAAGCTTGATTAAGTGTTTTGAATGGTGTGACTAGCCTATCATGTGATCAAATCTTGTTTACTTGCTTGTCCTAAATCATTTGACGTTTTCTATATATGAGAGCATTATATTGATTTTCAACTCCATGAGTGAATACCTTGCATGTTCTAATTGATAGACATTTTACATGTGAGGACAATTGAGTTGAGGCTTTTACAAGGTTGAACTAGAGGTTGTATGCATTACTGATTTGTGGTAAGAAAGGTTGTGACTTAGTGCACATTCTCATTGTTTCTCAGAAGTCATGATTTGGAGATCTTGTTAGCGTCTGTGAGCTTTGGCTAACGTTTGTTTGAGTGCTAGACAGTTTTGCAACTTCTTGGATTCTGACTAGGGGCGGATCTACTAAGGAGCGAGGGGGGCAGCTGCCCCCCTGAACTTTCAAAATATTTTAGTAAATACTTTGCCTTAAAAAAGTCAATTATATAATATAATATAATATGATAATTGTTCATTCAACTAATGTATAATATTTTTGTGGGTGTAGTGGTTCGAAGTATAACATTTTAGTAAATGACCCAAGTTCGATACTCTTGGAGCTCGCCTAATTTTTTTTCACTGCAATTCTATTAGTAATTGCAGACATTGAAATTTTGTTTAGTTTAATAAAAACTTATTTTCGGTCCTCTTGGAGCGTATAATTTCTTTATGGCGATTGACAATTATTATCTATCATTATGACATGCCCCCTACTTTTTTGTTTTCAATGCAATTTCATATGTAATTGGAAACATTAAAAAAATAACTTGTTTGTTCACAAGTGGTATAAAACCTCCAACAAAAATATTTGAAATTAATATCTAAAATAATAACTATATAATTCAATGAAAATATATATCATTAGCCAACTCATATAAAATTTGAAACTCATATAAACCATTTTTTTTTTTTATGAAATTGTAGTAGGATCATAGCATGTTCTCAACTTATAATTTTTTTTAAGCTACAACTAGATAATTATCATATTTATTTTGTGATTTTAGTTATCTATTATAGTTCTTACGCTCATTTGTCCTTACTAAGGTTATCGATATTGTAACCTTATTTTAGCTTAAAATTGGATTAAACTGGATTCAATTTGGTATATGCAATATACTTTTGATAGTTGTATTTTTTTATTAGTTACTAGCTCGGGTAAGAAAAAAAAACTGCTCCGCCGCGTTGATAACTTCTATTATCAACTAATAATTATTTGTCATTTCACCCCCTTGGCTAAAATCTTGGGTCCGCCACTATTCTTACCTACATGCTATGCACATTTTCATGCTATTTGTCTCGCTTATATTGCTAGATACTAACAATGAGCTGGTTGGGGGTTTTGATTAGGGCATGAAAATGCACTTTATTAATTATTTTCACTTTTTAAGATTATTTTGATAATTCATTGAATTACTTGAAAAGTGTGGTCTTTTGGAAAATTTTGTGTTTTAGTGTATTTTTCAAGTAAAAGGCCTTTCAAGATATGATCAAGGTGATCCACAACTTCTTGACCAGTCCAAGACAGCTTGAAGCAAACCCATGTGTGTATCCAGCCCAAAATGAAGAAAATGAAAAGAAGTTGCTTTCTTTATAATTAGAATTCAAAATTTTCCAGAGCGGCCTAATTGAGAACAAGTTTTGCTACACAAATTCAATTCGGATGATGCTAATTAATTCAAAGGAAAATAAATTGTCTTCCTTTCTGTTTAGAATTCCACGAATTTTGAAGCAGGTCTTGGTTAATTGGGGATAAATTTTGCTACACAAATCCAATTTGGATTCTGATTGCTAATTAAATCAAATGAAAGAAATTGTCTTCCTTTTTATTTAGGAGTCTAGGAATTTTGGAGCATGTCAATTGGAGATAACTTTTGCTACACAAATCCAATTACGGTGATTCTTGTTGCTAATTAAAGTTAAGAGATAGGGCTTCAAGTCTTATGTTGACCACTTTACCCCATTGAGTAGTTTGTAAGGAGAAAAATGTGAGAGAATCGGGACTGAAAAATTAGTCTTTTTGGAAAGAGCTTGTTTAAAAAAATATATATATATGGAGAGTTGTATCCTTGAGGAAATGGGAGAGTCGTATCCTTAAAGAGGGTTGAAACCTTGACAACTAAAGGAGACATCACAATTTCTTTATAGAGTTTTGGAAATGTATTGTCGGCTAGGCTAATTCTTCAAGCAAAGTGAAGAGATGAACTCCTAAATGTAGCTAGTTTGATTTGTATGATTCAATTTTCATACTTTAACAATGAATAATAGTATTTGAAAATTATCTCCTTTATTTAATATAGAAGTTTTAATTTCATATGACAACCGATTATGTTTTCTTCTTCCTTAGATTCTTTTAATATCCGGTGATTGTTTTCTTCTTCTTCATATAAGCCTAGTCATGCCCTTCTTATGTGTAGAATGTTAGGGTTCAATTGATTCTAGCAGATTGGTTATATGTGATTGTCTTTTACTGCGTTATTGTCTCTGGATATATCGTCGATTTAAGATATCATATATGACAAATCTTTGTGCTTTCTAGAAAAAATGAATTCTAGTATTTATTTACATAAGAATTTATTGGCGTGTTAAAAATTATTTTCTGATTATGTTGTTTAGGATGTGAAACACATAATTGAGTTATCACATTTCTTGGACCCTTGTGATTTTTCGTTCACCTAAATTTAATTGCTTCTTAGAAACCTTCAAGCCCTCAACGCACTATTAGGACGCCGGCATGGGTGGCAAATAATGATGTTTGTGGATCCCACTCATACGGATGTACGGTTCTTCGCATAGCTTTATGCGCAGATTGGGATCCCCTTGTATGTAGATGCAACACAAGACCACCCAAAGTGGCAAGAAACCAGGATTGACAAAATCACGGCTATCAAGATGGGAGCTGACTAACTTTCCACTTTGATGCATATTGGTGTTAAATAGATTTACAATGTTGGAAGACAAATTCAACTAGCTAGGTACATCCGTTTGTTATATAACAAATTGAGATATTAATTTATCTGATTTATACAGAAACTAGTGTATTACCCGTGTCATTGGCTCGATAGAAAGTTAGTTATGACATTAAGGTTTCGATTAAAATTTTAATCTTAGGAAAAAAAGCTCATTTTCAAACTGTCGCATTGAATTCTCCCCAAACTTTTTAGTTTCCATAATAATGAGTTCGAGGTTTTTGTTTCCTTAAGATGTCGTCTCTTAAATGAGTGCCATCGGATTTTTTTTTTTTTTTTTGAAATGCATATTTTTTTTTTAAGTGTTTGTATTGATCATTGGTTTTGTTGGAAATATCTTTAAAAATGCATTTCAAAGATACGAAGTTTACCAAAATCCGACAACTAAGTAGATAGTTATGATAAATTTCATTTCAAGAAAAGAAAACATAAAAACTTTCTCTCTCCACCGCATGTACATTTTAAGTTAAAAAATACTAGGAAATCAGGTTTTTGCAACCAAGGTGACGTGGCGTGATCTTGAAAGAATGATGAAATCCCCAAAGTGTTTATGTGTATCTCGATGTTGTAAAAAAACCTCCTCTGATGATGCATCATTATCCTGGTTGCAGAACCTAATTCTGTAGCCTCACCCTTTTAAGTTTTATGTTCATTTTCTTTTGCCCTTCTACATACTTAACATTTACCAACATACCATTATAGAATACAAATCCGAACATCTTCCTCAACTCTCAATCTTAACCCTCTTTTATCTTCAAATCCTTATGAATAGTAAATTTTATAGTTTATTTGTAAGAGAAATAGGAATTAAGATAACATGCCCATCGCTAAGCCGATGTTGTTGTGGGTTTTGGCTCTTCTTGGATACTTCTACCTTTTTTCTTTTTTCTTTTTTTTTTCCTTCTTTTTTTACTGTAAAGTCTTGGTGTCCCTTCAAACACACATCATGACTTTCCTAACTAGCGTCTTCACATCTATTTAATCCATTGAATTCAATGTTTTAATCATTAAAACGATTCATTATTGCATTTGGTTGGTCTACCACTTCCTTTAGTTTGGATTGGTGTGCTTCTATATAAGGAATTTAAATTTTAAATTTGGCACGTTAGAGGATTATATTTAAGAGTTCTTGTATATATGAAAATTGTTGGATACCTATAGAAGTTCGAGCATTTTCATGAAGAAACTCAATTGTTTTGAATCATAAGAATGACCTTCAATTGGTCTGCTCAAAGTTTATCGGGACTTTTGTTTGTCCCGGTATCATTCTTATAATTTGTACCATCTTAAAGTTTAGGTCTGGAAGATGACAAATTCATATATAGTCGTGTCGTTGCCACCAAAAGAACCATACACTCCCTGCCATACAAATGCTATCACATGAAATGCTCGATGATAGTGGTAATATCTTTGGTTAAGTTAATTAAATTGAAAAGGGACATGGAATTTGAAGTGTAGGGTTTGGCAAGCTTAGTTATCATCCCCCACGTTTTTAGGTCGCTAGACAGCCGTTATTGGGATCCCATCAAGGGTCCCATTGCCTACCTTTAGAGCTTTTGCAAGGACCAACAGATGTTTAGGTTAGCCATCTTAGCTGGTCATTACAACAACCCAATCAATCTTTTGGGACCAAAAGTAAAGCCTTTCCCATCTCTTTGCTTTGTAAGTTAGTTGCTCAATCAATTCTCAACTCTCACTTTTTTATTTTTCATCTTTTTTTAACTACACAATATATTTTTTGAGAGTGAAATGACAATATGGGTGATCATAAGCTATAAAAGTACATGTTGTTAGGGTTAGGGTTCATATTTGAACCAAACCGAGCTAGCTCTATAGCTAGTCTACCTAAAACTTTTTTGCTTTAAGCTCTTCTTACCTTCTTCTCCATCTTCCATCTTGTTTGGCTCAAGCAACCAACAAACTGTGTTGGGGTTTTCATCAAGCATGAAGAAACGGCAAGCTAATTCAAGAAGAAGTGAAGAGACACATAGAATCTCTACTACTACAACTACCACTTCTTGCACAGTGAGGAGTGTGAGGTATGGTGAGTGTCAAAAGAACCATGCAGCCAGCGTGGGTGGATATGCGGTCGATGGGTGTCGGGAGTTCTTGGCTAGTGGAGAGGAAGGGACAAGTGCTGCAATGAGGTGTGCCGCTTGTAATTGTCACAGGAGCTTTCACAGAAGGGAAGTTGAGTATGAGGTTGTGTGTGAGTGTTCCTCTCCTACTTCAAGTGGAAGATAGAAAATAATTAAAAGGGATAATATATACTAAAGAAAATCAAAATCGAGTAATGGATTGACTGGTATTATTTAATTTGAGATTGTTTTTTTTAGGTTATTGTTTGTCTTGTTTGAATTTCGTATACTTGTAAACCTCCCTGTCTTTTGGGTATTTGATGGATTGGGTTTGATTGACATAATGATTCTTGTAGATCTGTTTGTTGTAATTTGATATACTATGAATAGAAAATAGATCGATGGTTGTGTTATTGATGAAAAGTTGAAAACGATTATCTACCACTGATTTTGAAGTTCCCCTCATCATGAAGGATTTGCAGATACCCATTTGAGATGGATCTCATGTTTTGCTAAGTGTAATACGTATGGAGTTATTCAAGCAAGACGTGCTATGGTTTCCCCTAATTCAGGGTTTTCGATGGGATTCAGCATATGTGAGTGTTTTGTTAAGTTTCTTACTTGTTCTATATCCTTCAATTTTTGTTCATCATTGGGTAGCTAGCTATATATGCTTGAGGAAACCCAACAGGAAGGAGGATGCTATTTGACAAAACCTTTTTCATTTTCATGATCATTGTAACTAAGTATGATAACATGTCATGTGATGATGGTAGTGACTAGTTATCATTGACAGAATCCTCCATTTATAATGAACTGCATATGAAAATGTGTTGTTAGACGTAAAAGAATTAGCTAAGTTGTTTTTACCTGAAACTGGATGTTTCTTCTCCTTAATTAGTTGATAACTTTATACAGCTTGCAAGAGGCTCCCCTTGCAAAATGCTTCCCATAAATACTTCTAAACTAGCTCACTGCATCCCTAAATTTCAATTGTTAGCCTCTAATTGGATAGTTATATATCTAAACATTTGTACCAAACAAAGAGGAAAGAGAACCTACGGGGGACAAGAAGGTGGATAAAATGGGATGAAGATCTTATCGTTCAATCTAATGGAAGTAAAAATGACGAGTACTACAAGTAGGGCATCATTGTCAAGTAATGTCATTTCTTAAGTATTTAAGATTTTGAGTAGGCAGCATTCCGAGTCCTTTATCACATTTGGATTCCTTTATCACAATCCAAAATTTAGTCTTAAACCAGATCTAGTGGAAAATTGAAGCTTTATTTTCTTTACATAACATATCAAGATATCGATCTGGAGCTGAAAACTTGAATTCTCTTTTTCTACACATTGAAAACAAATAACATAATTATGTTTCATTGCAACAAGGTTAAACATCTACCTAACCAAGGACTTCATGGATGAAGGCCCACTTATATCCAATAATGTTTTGTTGCAATAATGAAAAAGTTTCTTCATAATGAACTTAAAGTTGTTTAACATTAAATAATAGAAACCAATAATATTATGGGGTATGATAGCTAGTCATACCTTTCGAATAATCACATAATCTAGACCAACACTTGTTATATTAGTGTGCATAAAAATAAGAAAAAGAGAAAAAGAAACTTCTGCGTTTAAATTAGAAAAAAGCAGTAGCAAAAGTTAATCGTTTTCTTCAGATAATACATTTAATTTCAACATCAGTAAAGATAAGAACTAGCAGCTAGAAATGATGAATCTTCAGAAATAAATTTAAAATTCCGTAATTTTTAACATCTTTCAATTTAGCTTTCATTGTTGTGTATTTGAATTGGGTTTCCTTGCATTATCTGTTATGTTCATGGGGACTAACAACTGTTGCAGACTTGTAAATAGATGTTAAAAAAGAAACAGAAAATAAAATTAGTATTCAATATATATATTTGATATCCAAATGGTTTTTTGCTGCCTATAAACATGCTTTGGAAATTATAGCTAATAATGATGCTGTGGAGAAAATTTTGGAAATGTATTCAGTTCATCAATCTGTTGCATTTCTTAGCTAGGGAAGTCTCCGCTGCTGATGGTCTTGCATGCCAAGATTTGTTTTAGTTGTGAACATGCATGGTTCAATTAGATAAAATTGCTACTTGTTATTTGAGATATAGAAAATGCTTGGGGGGACATAACTATTTGATTGATGGTGAATTCCTTAATTTGAGTGCTTGTTGGGATGTCAGAGGAATTCTAAGATACAATTCTGCATATTTATGGTTTTTTGCAGTGCTTCGCTATTGGTAAGTTGATACTATTGTATCAATCCTTCTTTTGCATACCGATCTTTTTTATATGGGGTAAGGTTACATCTCCTGATCAGATATTAATTTTAGCAAACAAACAGGTAGGGATCGTCCTAACAACCTCCACACACACAGGTATAATTCATCAACACAGAAAAACGAAAGAAGATCAATTATATGTATGTTTCATTGTCCTCGTCAAAAGCAAGATATTTCAATAGGGATCGATGGATGTGTACAAGCAGAACAAGATAGAGTTAGGTACAGGGGGCAAACCTTCAGGTATCTATTAAATGAACACTGACCCAACCCCAAAGATATTAAAATTCTATGGCAATATTGAGCAGATGAAAGTGGTACATAAGTAGGCTTATGTTTGAACTAGAAATGGAAATAATATTGTCTTCAAGTGAAATTGTCAAAAGGGATTGATTGAAATATTATGAAACCTTTGAAAGCCAACATGCATTTAGAGAAAATATGATTGATTCAATGTGTAAATTATTTCTAAGTAATTTCCTGAAAGTTTATATTTGTATACCTAATGGAGTAAATAAGAAAAAACACACACAATCAAGTCACATCAATCATTTCAATGGACTATGTTATGCACCACCTTGGTCACAAGCTAGTGGTTTTTGTATAAGAAATTTTTGGAAACAAACATATGGACAAAGGAGTTGGATGGTTTTGTCCCTCCCTCCAATCCATCCATGGAGAATTTTGGCTTTTATATATTATCCTTAAGAATATTATTTGTGAATAATATTATTGAAGGATATTTATTTTATTTGGACCATTGAAGTTGTTCCTTAGTGAATGTAAAGAGTGAACCTCATCAATACACGTGAAATGCAATTAAGGGGGTAATCAATATTGAACAAAATTCTATTCAACTTAACACTATAGCCACATATGCGCAGGGCAGTGTGACTAAAAATATATGCAATAAACTTAGGCAAGGTGTATGTGAGTTCACCTAGTTAATTCACAAACAGAACATATTTAAAATCTGATTCGTTCCAGTGAAAACTTTTTGAAATAAAAGGAGCAAGCAAACTGAAAGAAGAGAGCTATGGCAATGGCTCAAGTGTCAGAAAGTAAATAATCTTATTGCATGGGCCAAACACACACTAGCTAGCTAGTACATGATGCATAAACTATTAGAGGACAAGGTTGAAGGGACCATTGAAAAGGGACACTGCCCACCTCCACAACCAACCCGAGGCCAACCCCATTAAAGCATATGAACAAGAAGAAGGAGATTCTCTAAATCAGGAAAAAAGCTGCCCTTGTCGGCGGCCAGGCCAGGCCATGTGACATTAGGTAGCTTACCTCTATCAGATGAGATGAGATTAGTAGTAGTTAGGTATTAGCTCCAGAAGAAGACGAATTTCTAGGAGCCCTTGCTCTTGCTCTTGCCTTTTCCTTTCCCTTTCCCTTTCCCTTTCCCTTTCATTCCCTCAAATGTTGGGGCCAACTCCGGGAAGGGGTCCTCTAATGTCCTGCACTCCATTGTCATTGCGTATCCATCGTGTGACCCATCGCTAGCTCGTTTGCTGGTATAAGTCAAGTCCACTTATCATTGATGTTTTATTATTAGTGGGTGAGCACCTGTTGACCCATTCAATATTTCGATATTTCTCTTCTATTCTCTTTTCTTTCGGTTTGAATTTAATTAAGCCCCTTAGATTGGGTGTACATTTTTCTAGCAATAGGCTGCAGCCTGCATGACCCTCACCTCAAAAACACTTTTTATGTGCGCTGCAAGACATTGACATTTATTTTTGCATGCCTGTGCACCAAATTATTCAATTGAATAACCATTCCTATAAGCTCAAAAAACTATTTATATCCTAGACAGATGTAGGAGATGATGAGTTGAAGGTCGTGTATTAGTTGACAAGACAAGGTGACACTTCATAAGCTCATGATTCTGATCTAAAATGCACATGATGATAGGTAGATATTTGTTGACCATAGTGGACCTTCAATAAATATTTGTTCCATTTAAAATTGTTTTTAGACATTTGAAAACCAAACTCCACATCCATAGGATTTAGATCGCAACAACCACTCAGTCCATCAGGACATGGTGCAATCACTAGTTGTCCCCTTGTGATCTAATCCAAGCTAGGCAAGATTACATGCAGATTTAAAAGAACCATACAACCGTTTAAGGTCTTGATCATCCATAAAACGGTACTTTAGTCTTCGAAATTTTATCAGTAGTAAGAGTATCTTCTAAAATGTAGATATGGAGGATTGGAGCAGCAGATAAGATTAAGGAGGAATGATCATTGTGGATTTGAGATGAGAAGAGAAGTGCTTGTGGGGTTTTGGATTTGAGAAGGTCCATATTTTTTTTTAATTGTAATATTTGTACCATTCAATACTTCTACATTTTCTGTGTTCATCTCGATTTATTTGTAGAAATTATTTATTTTGTTATATACAGAGAAAATGAACATCATATAATAAATATTGCAAGATGTTAATGATATGGAATCACACGGCTCAATTCGAATCCGACCGGTGGCATGGGGGTGGGGAGGGTTAAGGGTAAAAAAAATATGGAAATCTCTCTCATTCTCTGTATGTTCTGTATCTCTTCTTCATTTACATACAGGTAAATCAAGGCCTATTTATAGGCATGTTCATAAGCATGAGGTGTACATCTACACCTATGCAAAGGATGGTGGTACCACCTCATTTTATATCAACATGTTGTGTGAAGAAATTGTCTTGAAATATTATTGTATAGTATAATGTTATTGAATAGAATACAAGCTTATAAAGCAAACTCTAACTTAACCTTGTAGAGATAGGAAACCTAAGACTTCTATTATATTCTGACTTTCCTAACCTATTCTGTAACACTTTCCTATTCTGTAACATAGGTAGACTTCTATTCTTTAACACTCCTCCTCAAGTTGGAATATATGTTTGTAATACTCAATTTGCTAAGAAGATTATCAAATTGATAAGTGCTCAAAGCTTTAGTGAACAAATTTGCCCGTTGATGTAGTGTTTCAACATGCACGGTCTGAATAGTACCTTCTTGTATCTTTTCTCTAATCAAATGACAATAAATCTCTATATGTTTCGTTCGCTCATGAAAAACCGGATTAGATGCAATATGGAGTGTAGCCTTGTTGTCACAAAACAAGAGAGTTGCCTGAGGATGATTAATGTGCAAATCATTAAGAATGTACCTCAACCAGGTTAACTCACAGCATGTAGAAGCCATGGCCCTATATTCTTCTTCAGCTGTAGATCTTGCCATTGTAGTTTGTTTCTTAGCTTTCCAAGAAATTGGTGAATCGCCAAGCATGACACAATAACCTATAATGGATCTCCTAGTATCTCTACATCTAACCCAATCTGCATCACAATAAGCTTTCAATTGTAATGAGCTGGTGGAAGAGAAAAAAATATCATGTCCTGGTGAACCCTTGATATACCTCAAGACCTTGTGTGCAGCATCCAAATGTGGTATTCTGGGCTTGTCCATAAATTGACTTAGGACATGTACTGAATAAACCAAATTTGGTCTTGTAATTGTTAAGTATATCAACCTTCCAACAAATCTGCGGTATGTTGCGGGATTTGGTAGTAAATCTCTATCATCTTGTGTAAGCACCAAGTTTTGATCCATAGGATAACGTGAAGGCTTTGCTCCAAGATACCATGTGTCCTCCAATATTTCAAGTGCATATTTTTGTTGAGATAAAGCAATCCCTTTGGATGACCTCGCGACTTCAATGCCTAGGAAATATTTCAATTTTCCTAAATCTTTGAGATTGAACTTTGCAGCCAGAAATTTCTTTGTTTCTTCAATGTGTTTGAGATCATTACCTGCCAATATTACATCATCAACATATACGAGAATTGCAGTAAAGTTGTTACCCTTGGATCAGACGAATAATGAGTAATCAGCCTTAGACTGATTGTAGCCGGCTGATATGAGAGCAGAGGATAACTTAAGGAACCATTGTCTCGAGACTTGCATGAGACCATATAAGGACTTGTTCAACTTGCATACTCGAGTCTCCCCCTTTCGGCCAAATCGAGGAAGAAGACTCGTGTACACATCCTTAAAAAGATCACCATAAAGAAAAGCATTGTTGGCATCAAGTTGACATAAATGCCAACCCTGTGTGGCTGCAAGAGCAAGGAGAATATGAACAGTAGTCAATTTAGCAACGAAGTGAAACATAGACAACCAAATACTCGAAGGTGGGAATAGTTGGGTTGTTTGTTAAAGAGAAGTTCAAAAGGCATTTTGCCTTTAAGAACAGAGGACGGTATGCGATTAATGAGACAGACATCGGTGAGAAATGCTTCTCTCCAAAAATGTTTAGGGAGATGTGCTTGAAACAAAATAGCACGAGCGACATTCAAAAGATGTCTATGTTTGTGTTCTGCCACCCCATTTGTTGGGGCGTAGAGACACAAGAAGTTTGATGGGTAATGCCTTTTGAAGCATAAAAATCAGTGAAAAAAATTCAAGTCCATTATCACTACGAATGGTTTGAATTTTGGAAGAAAATTGGTTTTCAACATAATTAATGAATGAAATTAAGAGTGTGTGTGTGTCAGACTTGTGTTTCATGAGATAAATCCAAGTGCATCATGTATAATCATCACCAATGGTGAGAAACTAACGCGCTCCAGAAAGGGAAGGAACGCGATATCCTCCCCAAATGTCAACATGTAATAAGGAAAAGGGAGTAGTACTCGAAATATGGGATGAAGGAAATTTATTTCTAGTTTGTTTGGCCAAAGGACAAATAACATATTTATTGGAAACATAAGTACTAGCATCACGAAAAGAGACAGGAAGAAGATAGAAAGTTTTGTCCGAAATGTGACCTAGGCGGTTGTGCCATAACATAGGGTTGTTGTCTTAAGTGATGTGACAAGTAGTGAAAGTTGTGGTGGTAGTGTCGTCCAGGTAGTACAAACCATCAAGCTTAATTGTTGTCCCAATCATCTTCCCCGAACAAAGGTTCTGTATTAGACAAGAATTGTTGAGAAAAATGGTGACAAAAATAGAATGTTTTGTGAATTTGCTAATGGAAATTAAATTGAGATTAAAAGAGGGAACACAAAGAACATCATGCAAGGTAAAAACATAAGAGAAAGTCATGGTGCCAATGTGTGTAACAACAACAAGTGTACCATCAGGAAGCTCAACGATTCGATTGTGGACGGGTTGGAAAATGTGAGTAAATGAAGGTTATGAACTATATGATCAGTGGCACCGCTATCAAGGATCCAAGATGAACAAGAGCCATGAGATTTGAGAGAGTATTTTACCTGCTAACTCTGTAATAGAAAGGTTATTACCAATATTGTGAGCCTTGGACTTGTTGTATGGTGATGTGGTGGTGTTGGAACCACTGTTTGTATTGTCGTCCATGGTGGTTGCAGCTACGTGGTGTATTGACTAAATCGTGGGGTGCAAATAGCACACGGGTAGAGGAATCATGCCTTTTCTTCTTGGGGTGCTAAAATCTGATCTTTTAAAGGTCTGATCTTTTAAGATCGGGCCTTTTTTTTCTTGGTTTTGCTTCTTCTGATTAGGATGGAAAGGGGGAGATGATCTTGAGGATGGAGAATCTCAGGGAGATGATGCAAGTGAGATGATCTCTTCTAGACAAAAAGAGAGTGGTTTGGAAGTGGAGAACTTGCGATCTGTTGTTCCAAATCTGTAACGATTTTTGTTCGAATCGAAACAAAGAGGAGAAGATCTTGTAGCGATCTTCCTCACGACTCTCTGTTTTGTTTTGTTTTGTAGCTGTCGATGGTGCTACACGAGATCTTGTAGCAATCTTCTGCTTGTGGAGAAGCGTGGCAGCAATCGAATCGAAACAAGGAGAGGCTAGGGTTTCTCTTCTGTTAATTTGCAAGTGAGAAGAGATATATATGGGGGATTTCTCCTGATTTTTTATTTTTTTTTGGAAAAGGGTCTTCTTATTCTATTCAAACACCACCAAAGGAAACAGATTGCGATGAACCTGTTGAAAAAGGTCGAGATGAAAAGATTTCTAGCACACCAGATTGTGATGAGGAAGGTCGAGATGAACCTGTTGATTGCGATTAAGAAGATCAAATCAGATTGCAATGAAGAAGATGAACCTGCTGATGATGGATATCTCTGTTGATCTTTGTTAATTGAGATGAAGAGCTGAAGAAGATCTCTGTTTGAAGAGATGAAGATCTCTGTTTGAAGATAATGAAGATCTCTGTTTGAAGAAATAAAGAAGATATATGTTGATCCCTGTTGATCAAGGTCGAAATGAAAACGATCACATTGATCTGAGACGCTGATCAAGATGAAGAGACCCTTTTTTTTATGATGCTCAATGGTGATGGATCATTGTTGAGCAAACAAGATGATGGACGATGCTCTGATGATCAAACAAGGTGATGGAGTGGCTGCGTGGAGAAACAGAGATGGTGAGATTGTGTGGCTGCATGAGGTGGTGTTTGGCGGTGATTGTTAACCTTTAACAAGCGAGAAGGATTATCGGCGCGGCGGCTCGAGTTTAGTTAACCAAAGAAGCCTTGCTCTTATACCATGTGAAGAAAGTTGTATTGAAATATTATTGTATAGTACAATGTTATTGAATAGAATACAAGCTTATAAAGCAAACTCTAACCTAACCTTGTAGAGATAGGAAACCTAAGACTTTGGAGCTTCACGGCCTCTTTTGGAACGTCATTTAATGTTACTTCTGAAGCTTTATGTACAACTTCTTCTAAAGCCTATACAACTTCTGTAGAAGTTTTAAGCATTTCTTTTTTGGAGCATTAGGGCATGAATATACTAATTCTCCTTTTTCGAGAGTTAAAACTTTGGAACCTATAGGTCTGTCACGCTTCTGGCGTGCAACAGATTCATTAGCTAGTACATGTGGCTTTGTCACTTTGTTACAGCATTAAATGCATCAAGTAATAGACTCGCAATTGTCTGCAGATGTAATATTTTCCTTATCATTAGGATGTTTTAGGGTTTAGATGAGTCAAAGTGGAAATATTGTACGATAATTCGCATTGTTTTTTCTTCAAATCTCCCCCTAATGAGGGGATTATAGTCTCATAAAACTAACAGTCTACATATTGGGTCTCAGACGAAGCAATTTCGCAATATGTAAGATTGCATTTCCACAAGCACTATGATGAAGATGTGTAACCTAAATTTGCACTAAATCATTTCATCCACATGGGACGAGACTGTTCAACAACATTCACTATCAATGGTACAACAACTCTGAAATTTGTATAATTCTAATAAATTAACGAAAATTATCTCTAATGTAAGCTTTAGGCTTTCTACATTGATGTGATGCATATATATTGAAATGAAGCAAGTTTCTTCAAGAACTGCATAAATAATAAATTGTGGGCTCTTTAGGAGCCTTCAATAAATTGCATAAGTCCAGCTATGATAAACAACTTTGTATCTAAAGGGACAGTGTTGTGCAAATGATTTGACTTGACAATATATTATAAGTAGTGGCACTATCAATAAATCATATATGATTGTCTATCATTTAGAGTTTATAAAGTATACTTTCAAAGAAAAATGTATGCAATAAACAAATAAATTAAGCAAATATTTCAAAGTAATATCATATATGATATGTATCCTTGAGCTTAACCAAAATTTAAGAGGGATGTTCATTTTTTGTAGCAAGTGTTTTAGACCACCTCGGGGTGGTTTATAAAATAAGTATTAGAGATGCAGTAACATTTTAGTAACAACCACTGTTGGGGTGATTACATGGGCTTGTGGAGTTGCCACATATTTGGTGAAGTATAATTTATGTTGGATGTTCAGATGTATTAATTGTCACCTCTGCTGGAGTTGCCTCATACTCGAGGGTATTTATGTTTTGCATGTTCTCCACCTCTATCTTTTGACAGCTAAAATTGACATTTATTTCACAAAATGTCAGGGACCGTGATTTTCCTTAGCATTGCTATAAGTAGATAACAGTGATTATTATCTTCTAATTACATCAGATTTTTCTATTTGGATATAGTGGTCTCTTTGGTTATAATGGAAGCTCGATTTTCTCTACTGCCTATTTTGGTGCACGACAAACTCGTGACCAATGTCCATGCTTTCCATGTCTATGACGAGTATCATCTTTAAAAGAATTCTCAGTATCATTTGCATGAGTTATATCAATATCCCAGGGAGGAGCTTTGGACCATTTGTGTCAAGGGTATTTATTTATATCATGTCCCATGTCTTGGTCTATTTGAGAGGTATAGGTGACATTTGCTTTTGAAAATGTCATGGAACCAAATGGTAACATTATGATTTTTCATTAAAACCTTAGCATCAACTAAGGCTTCAAGGGTGATTTGATTAGTTCCAACAGGAACAGTAAATAATATCGACCCTTGAACTATTTGTTCGACACAAACGTAAATTATACAATCTATTATTCCCTAATTAATTGAAAATTTGTTATAGACATGAAACAAATAAAATCTTATTTAGGTAGTTCTCCCATAATCTACTCTAATATATAAATAAACAATCAAATCCACGCATAATATATGAATCACTAAGCAGTTAAATCAAGTGCTCATAACTTTGAATAATAGAGGTACATTTAAATTATCCACAAAATATCAATTAGTTATGATGATACATGAAATTAAAATTAATTTGAGCAAAATATCCAATCCCGTTATGATTGCAGGTTAAAACTGAAGTGCATGTTTGTCTCACAAATAAATAATCAAATCAATTCAAAACAATCACAAAGGTCTAGAACGTAAATTACACATAGATATATTATGACTTATGCAAATATAGTATTATTCATGAGTTAATGAGTAATCAAATAGTTTACAACAATATAACGAATATGATGTAACTCGAAATTAGAATGAGTGAAGAACTACTAACATCCAACTCTTTCTGATCATAAAGAGATAAAGAAGAATAATATCATTAACAAGTTCTTGAATTGGATTTCGATCGAACAAAGAAAGTCCATCGAAATAGAGTCCACGAGTTCAGTTGGTTAGTGCATCCTGCTGATAACATGTTATATACTAGAAAAAGTGAACACCATATAATAAATACTAGAAGATGTTAATGAGATGGAGGTTTATCATTCTCTGCATGAGGTGGACATCCACACCCATGCAAAGGGTAGTGGTGACACCTCATGTTATATCAACATTAGTGTACCAGCCATGTCGTTGGCACGACCATCAAGGAATGTGATTTCGCAAAATCTCGTGAAATTTCAACGAAACTTTAGTTTTTTTTAAATTACGAAAAGGAAATGGGCGAAATAAAAATCTACATTTTTTAAGTGGTTTTTTGAAAAATTAAAAAAAAATTCATTAATTTCTGAATTTATTTGTAAATTTCTTTTTTTTTTCCATAAAAATACAAAACCCAACTACCAAAAATTACATTTTCCGAGGGGGGTTTTGAAAAATTTCGGAGTTTTTTCATAAATTTTGAATTTTTTCGTATTATCAATTCTTCTAATTATTTATTGGTTTTTAAGATCACCCCCCTGATTTTCTAATTATCATTTCTTCTACTTATATATTGATCTTTGAAACCACCCCCTGATTTTTTAATTATATATTGATTTTATTTCTTAGTATTTAGGCTTCATTTAATATGTTTAATAGATTTATTTACTTGCATCTATTTTTTTCACATTTTCATATACCCTAGTATTTAGGCTTCATTACATATTTTTTATGTATCATCGAAATTTTTACATTTTTTCGTCACACACCGAAATATTTCTTAAAATCAGGATATCGAAATGAACTCGAAAAACGAAATCACAATCCTTAATGACCATACACTTTCCACATAGCATGTACTCGTGCTTTCGGCATGACACACTGGTCCTTGGGTCGTGCCTTCGACACTTTCCAAATAGGTCATTAAATTACCAAATATGAAAACAAATTATTGCTTACCAAAACATTGATTAATTATATTTTTTCATTCTCATCGATCTACTCATCATCATCAAAGCCCATTCCCGAGATTTTCGGGGTCGGCTACATGAATTTTGGTTCTCCAAGCAATGCGATCTTCCCACATTTCCTCACCTAATCCAAGCTCATCGATCTACTATTATAATTTATTTATACGCATCATCATTATAATATACTACATGCCGATTTTAATTGTAGTTATAGATAGAGATGAGTCAGCATGTTCAGGTGGCATTAAGAACTGGAATTCAAACAAGAGGTATTCATGGCATGTAACATATTTTAGTTTTTAGCACAAGAGGTATTCATGCCAAGCCTAGAGCTACTTTTTATTTTTAAATCTAGAGAAAAAAAATAAGGTTTCGTACATGTTTTTTTTTTTAAAACATATAACATCTAATATTAATGAAAATGATTACAGTACTAGTGTCCTGCAATTGTAGCTAAGTTGTAAGCCTCATGGTTGAGGTCTCTATTAATTATAGAACCAAAAGCTATGAATAGAAAGCAATTTCCTAGTGTTGTGGATGATAGGGCGCCATAACTAACAAAAAACTCTATGAGGTTCCCGTTGATCATCTTGCAAAATGGAGATAAGTGTCTTTGAGTTTCCCAGTATAGCCATTGCCTCGCCTGGATGAGTAACAGAGTTGCCTCAGTCGCATGACATTCTACCATAGTATTGTCCAACACTTTCCCTAATATTGGGCATGCAACTCATGCAAGCACCTCACGAAGAACATTGACCACGAAAATCCCTATTGCCCCTGTTGAAATGAGACAAATAAACTTGCATCATAAGTGATGATAATCATGTCTGGGTCTAATGTATGAGGAATGGGTCTACATTGTAAGGATCAGGAGTTAAGTTTGTTCTGTCTAATTGTCTGTAATTGAACCTGTATCAAATCCATTCTAATGGTTGTTATCTTCGTGTGGGGGCCAAAGGTAACTAAGGGAATATCTGTAGCAAGGGATGGAATTGGTCGGAAATCAGTTATAGCTGTAGCAAGAATGTTGTGGAGTGAGACAAGTTTTTTTGAGAGATTAGGGCTTGTGTTAAACCATTGATTTTGGTAGGTCGTCCAAGTACGGTAAATAGAAGAAAGGAAGTTTTGAGTGTTGAATTTGGTCTTGCGGAAAATACAATTATTACGAGTTTGCCAAATGGTTTGAAGCATGACCATGAACTGAGAAAGCATTTCCTTTTTTACTTTTTGGGTGAGCTCTAGCGGTGTCCCACATAAAATTGAGAAAGAAGGGTGTAGTGGGTATGCTAAAGTTCTCATTAAGCCAATTAATTGGAGTAGGAAAGACTTGCTAAAGTTGATTGATGACTGGGCAAAGGAAAAAAAGATGGGTAACATCCTCGGTATGATTACTGCAGAAAATACACCGATCCTCTATAGGCATGTGAAGCCAAGCCAAATTGGTCATAGTAGGAAGGATGTTTTAACCAATCTTCCAGAGTAAGAACAAGGCATTGGGAGGGGCTTTTATTTTCAACAAATCTCCAAGAAGCTTGGCATCCAAAGGGGTTGAGGATGAGTTCGAAGTGGAGCACTCAAATTGTTTCTTGGTAAAAGCCTTGGTAACTGAATAGACATTTCTTGTCAAAGGTCCAATTAAGTTTATTAGGAAAATCTAAGGGTCTTATCATAATGTCTTGAATGTCACTGGCCACACCACATGAACAAAGAATAGAGAATTGATTAATTCCTCATTCCATCGAAGATCGTGACCCCAAAAGGAGTGAGCCAAAGATCCTGAAAAGTGGTGGAAAGATTTGGAACAGAATAATTGGAAATACAATTCGTCAGCAGCAATCCTGGCTTAACCAAACAGTCCTTCCAGATATCAATATTGCCTCCTGACAAAACTTGCCATATAATGTGACGTTTCATTTGGCCAGAGCGACCAGGTTACCTTTCCAAGCGAATGAGGCTTTGGGGGGCTTTGAAAGTTGAAAGATGTTCTTTTTTATGGAAATAAAGAGCTTTGAGTTGAAGAGCACGAGTATTGTGGGAAGAGGATATCATTTGCCACACGTTTTTTTGTCATTAAGGCCAACTTTTGTTCTTATTGGAAGGAATATTGAGGCCTCCCAGATGGTAAGGCAAGGTGATTCGGTCCAAGGAACACGTGTCTGGCCTTGCTGTCTAGGGCTTCGTTCCACCAGAAGTCTCGAGCCAAATTATCTAGTTGAGTGGTGATAAAGCAGATAAGGAAGAAAGTTTTCATTGTGTAAAAAGGAATTGAGTTTAGGACAACTTTTATCATGACAGCTTGAGAAAAAACTTTAGATTTCCAGCTAAAGAGTTTTGAATTGACTTTACAAGAAGAAACTGAAAATCTGAAGTTTTTTTCTTGGAAAGCATAAGCGGGGAACACAGATATTTATCTTTGGAGTTGTACAACTTTGATCCGATAATATTGTTGATCATCTTGGTGTGTCTTGGGTGAATATTTGAGCTGTAGAAAACAGACGATTTATTATAGTTCACCGCTTGACCCGAGGCTGTGCAATGCAGCTGAAGAATGTCTTTCATTGAGCGGGCTTCCACAAGAAAGGTTTTACAAAAGAGTATGAGATCATCAACGTACAACAGGTGGCTGATAGAGGGGATTGTCTCCTAATTCGAATGTCTTTGATACGGCCCTCGTTATGCTCGGGACAACAATCTAAATAAGACGTCTGCCAAAAGGATGTAAAGTTAGGGGAAAAGAGGGTCCCCATGTCTGACCCCCTAGAAGGTTTGATAGTGGGGAGCGGGGAGCCATTAAGAAGAACTTGAAGAGAGGAGGTGGATATACATTGTTCAATCATTTGTATCACTCTTCTTGCGAAACCTAATTGCTCAAGAATTTTTAACAAAAAGGACCACTCAACCCTATCATAAGCTTTAGTCATACCAATTTTGACTGTCATCTAACCTTGCTTCTTGTTACGACAATGTTTCATTTGAAAGAAACTCTCGTGAGCTAGACTAACATTGTCTACAATTGAACGGCCTTTGAAAAAGACACCTTGATTGGGTGAAATGATGTTATCCAGAAGAGGTTTAAGACGATTTGCCTAAATTTTGAAAATCACCTTATAAATGACATTGCAAAGCCCAATTGATTAAAATTTATCAGGAGTGATGAGATTTGCCATTTTGAGAATCAGAGCTATGAATATGTTATTCAAGTTCGGGTCTAACTCCCTAGTGCTAAAAAAATTGACCACTACCTCGATTAAGAACTATAAATGCAAAAACAAGGTGCAAATTGGCACTCATTAAATTTTCAGGGAAGTTACTAGCTCTAGAGTCTAGACCTAAAGAGAGAATAAATAAACAAATACTTGGCTTTTTCTGTTCTCCCAGGAAGTGAAAGCTATGTTTCACCATCTACTTTGTGGCCAAGTACAAATCCATAATATATGTACAGCAGTCCAACAACATAACAAATATCCCACACACTTGGAAAGAACCGATACTGCATAATCCAAACACCATTGTAGAACCCTAGAATTTTCACAAAATTTACTGTTAAGAATCACAGATAATGTGATCACACCCTAACGTCATAGCTATGGAAAACATAAGACTCAAAGGCAACGACACCACTGACCATCTACAATTTAAGATTACATACCCTCAGTTACTTTGTGTTAATTCATCTTGTTGATGAGTTCATTGATGTGATCTTCATGATTACCAGCATCGCCCCCATCCTTGAATGGCTTTTTCTTCCCCTGCAAACCTCCTTCAGGCCTGTTGAGTTTGAATGGCCAAAGGAAGCTGGTAACTTCCTTGAAATGTTGGCCTACAGTAGCAATCTCGTGCACAATATCTTCAAGGCAAATGATACCATACTTCCCTTGTGCCTATCACGCAGACAACATGATAGACTTGAAGTAAAATTCGTGTTAAGCAGAAAATAAACCTGGTGCAAATAGCGGTATACATTTTTTTTAAAGATGAATACCTGTTCAATAAGGTTATTATCAGTGAGGGGAACCTTCTGCCTATCAACCCTTCCATAGCCTTTCTTGTATACCAACTCCTTCACTCTTCAGGTTAGGATATCTGCATAGTACAAATAGTGATCGAATGAATTAATATAGATACATAAGACATAACAAGAGGTCACTGAAGTCTTTCCATTACTCATATGTCACATATGGTTCTATCCTTCCCAGCATATCCATTATCCCTTCATTTGCCTTCACAAATACGCCATCAAAGATTCTTGATAACTTCAGAAGGTGCAATATCTTCCCAGCCTTTGGATGCATTGCACTTGCACTGAAATGCATGTGGATGATAAGAAACAAAAGTGGGAAAGCAGAGCAAACACTAGAAGTAATCATAACCTACCTACGGATGCGAACAATGAATAGAAGTGTAGAGTTGGGAGTCATAGCCCGTGGTTTTCGCAACTTTTTCCTTTGCTTCATATGGACTAGGTCAAGCTCCTAATGCAAGCACAAAAAACATAGGCAATTAAGGTTTTAACTGATAAATGCTATACCAATATGTATGTGGCTCTCACACTGGATACACACAAGCTAACAACTAAAGGTCCAAAATGTGATTGAGTCCAACTCATGGAAACACTGCATCATGCAACACATAATTTTCAGTATGAATTCAAACAGCAAACACCTTGTATCCTTGTCAATTGTCATGCACTAGTGAAAATGGCTAAATATACAATCCCAGGCTTATTAGCTGTGGTGAGTCATATTTCAGTTGAACTAAAATGTAACCCCTATGTCAAGTTGGGCACAATATACAATCCCAGGCATATTAGCTGTGGTGAGTCATATTTCAGTTGAACTATAATGTAACCCTTAGGTCAAGTTGGGTAAATCGTGAGTCTTTCTCCATTCAAAAGTACCTCTAATGGTATCTTTTCTTCAGCTTATGCATGCATCATTTCTATCTGACTAAATTCCACATAAGATGGCAAAGGATAAGGCTCCACAACTTTTTTCATTTGGCTCAACCTCCAAAAGGGAAGATATGCTTTGCAAAACCAAATAGAACGCAATTCCACAATTTAAGGAGACAAATCTCAGACTTCAATGGACAATGGAGAAGAAGGTACTCTACAAATTCCAATTAGGTATGAATTATATTAAAAACTGGTGTTGACACAAAGAAAGCCAATCTGGGAGAGCGTTAACTTCCCAAATACTTTAAGAATCACAATAGTAATTAATGAACTCAGGAGGTTGGGCCTCTTCCTAAGAAAGACTTAGTAGATCTTGATAATAAGATGAAACGAGAATCTACCTAATGTGTTGTCAAACCACAAGGATGCACAGACTCTTCGAAAAACATTCATCGAAAAACATTCAGTATCCGTGTCCGACACGTATCCGACACCGACACTCGCTCGACGCGCGTCAGACACGTGGTCAATGTATCGGCAGGTGTCAGACACATGGTCAATGTAGTCAACGTGTCGAACACGCCTTCGATACACCAGGAACTTGGTCAGGACATAGTCAAGACTCGGCAACCGACTTCGTTTTATTTTTTTACTTTTAGATGTGTGCCAATAATCACTTAATTTAATGATCTGAAAGGCCCACGTTCAGTGAACAACTCGTTGTATGAAATATGAAATCCTAGATCATGAGTTAATGATCTGAAATAGAATATGATCCTCTGAAAGACTCACACAAAGGGAAGGTGTCGATCACCTCTACTAACCTTGAATCTTCCCACTTCCTAAAACTTTCAAACTCACTCATGATACCCTTCCAAACCACTCACCAATAAGGACCTATAACATATACCATCTTCCATCCACCAACTTCACTCTCGTGTCTCGCCACAATCAATCTTCTTCAGAAACTATCGACCTCCTCAGGGTATCCCCATAACCATTTTCTCAAAGGACAGAAAACCCATTACATCATTTCTTTTCAAGGGATGTTGCTTCTAGGTTTTATCATTTTTTGGGAATTGGGATCAATTCATGACTTCTTGTTATTGTTTTGGGGGTTTTGGGGTTTGTATGTTTGGTTTCTTTTCGAATAAAATTTGAATCTTTTGGAGCTTCATTCATAATTCAGAGGTTCTTGATCCTATGATAACCATTTTCCAAAGTACAACCCTGAATTTGTGCGCTCTCGTCCTTCTACAAGAAATTCATACATATCCTATGAAGTTTGACTAGACCCAACAGATTGAAGAGATAAAAAGGGTACTCTGTCTCCCTCACTTTTTTTTATCACTCAAAAAGAAAACTTATTCATTAACCACTAGTGAGACAGCATAATAACAACTGAATAAAAATAAAGCGGTAAAATCATCTTACATCAAGTTCCCTCTTATCCTAACGATGTTGGCCAAATACCATAGGATTGGTTAAGTGATTTAGTTTGGAGGATAAGATGTTTGTCTCACCACCTTTAGAGAAATGTTTTTCTCTCCCATGTGCAAGTTTCTTATCTTCCTCTTTCCAATACAGTCAATATAGGGTCCCGAACCTCCCTGATCTTCTCAATGCTCCCAAAGGAAGGCCAAAGTATCTAGCAAAACTGGCCATCATTCTCGAAGAAAAGGTTCATCAGAACTTTGGAATATGAATTGATCTAGCAGATAAAGTTGAATATTCAATACAGACGTATACAAACGTATACTAAATCAGAAAGTGTACCGTCAATTAAACTTTTTCTTTGGTGGTGTGCGATTCTTTTTTTCCTTCTAAAGCAAGGATAAAAAAGTTTCATTGAAGTCCAGAAAAAAACTTGAAGAATCACAGTCAATGGAACCTCATCCTCTTAGAGTTCTCACTGAGCTTTCCCAGCTTAAAAGTTTTATAAAGATTCTAGATTGAGAAAATTTTCTTGAATTTCATCACTGAACTAAATTCAGTTGCACCCAAATGCCAATAGATAGCGACAATTGCCATCATCACACCGCCCCAACTTTTTACCACCCTTTCAAAAAGACTAATTGTTTTCCTAAAGTCCTACGCCAAAGGATAGCATGTGGAACCAGCATGTAGCATCCAAACAATCCCTTTCCTTCCCTTAGCAAAAGAATCGCAACTCCAAGTCTCCAACCCCACCACAACAATGGTTTTGTAACGCCTGGGGCATCTCCCAACTTACACATATTTCACTTCATTTATCTTGTTTTTCTTGATTCCCCTTCACACAATGATAACTATGGTAGTCAAATTACAAGAACTGTGCATAATACACGTTCAATTACATTATTACTAATGTAAACCAAATTGAGGCCCTGGGCTTATTTTCTAAAGCGAAAGAGACACATGTTTCACAAAGTGTGCCAGATCCAGTTTGGCCTCTACTAGCAGAATTCAATGATATCGTTCTCGATGAGCTACCTGTTGGACTTCCGCCATTGTGAGATATTCAACACCATATTGATCTTGTCCCTGGAGCAAATTTACCTAAATTGCCACACTACTGCAAGAGTCCCAAAGAATATGAGATTTTGAAAGGACAAGTAGAAGATCTCCTCAAGAAGGGCTTGGTTCATGAAAGCATGAGTCACGTAGCCGTACATGCACTCCTAACAAGATTACGGTATGATATCGATTTCTTATTCCTCGATTGCATGATATGCTTGATAGATTGGGAGGATCAAAAATATTTTCCAAGATTGATCTACAGAGTGGGTATAATCAAATTCGTATTCGTCCTGGTGATGAATGGAAGACGGCGTTACAAACACACGAAGGACTATACGAGTGGCTAGTTATGCACTTTGGTTTATCCAATGCTCCGAGTACTTTCGTGAGGCTAATGAATCAGGTATTTCGGCCTTTCATTGGAAAGTTTGTTGTCGTCTACTTTGACAATATCCTTATCTATAGCCATAGTGAGGAAGAACATTTGCAGCATTTGAGGGAGGTTTTTGAAGCATTGCAGGCAAACATGTTGTATGCTGATCTGAAGAAGTGTAGTTTTATGACAAATAGCTTAATTTTCTTAGGCTTTCTCATAAGCTCGGATGGAATCAAGGTCAATCAGGAAAAAGTGAAAGTTATCCGACAATTGCCAACACCGACAACTATTACAAAAGTCTGAAGCTTTCATGGGTTAGCAACATTTTATCAGTGGTTTGTGAAGGATTTCAGTACTATTGTTGCACCTCTCACTAATTGTTTAAAACGGAAACAATTTGTTTGGACAGATCAAGTTGAGCAAAGCTTTGCAGTTTTGAAGGAAAATTGACAAATGCACCAGTTTTTGCACTTCCCGATTTCAAAAAGATGTTTGAAGCCGATTGCGATGCTTCAAGAATAGACATTGGAGTTGTTTTGTATCAGGAGATGAAACCAATAGCTTTCTTTAGCGAGAAATTTAGCGAAGCAAGAGAGAAGTGGTCAACATACGAACAAGAGTTGTATGCAGTTGTTCACAAATTGCAGCAATGGGAGTCATACCTAGTGCAAAAAGAATTCATCCTCAACACGGATCATCAGGCTCTCAAGTATCTCAACGGTTCTTCCAAGGCATGTGCGATGGATTGCCTACATCCAGAAGTTCACTTTCTCGCTCAAACACAAGTCAGGTCAATTGAACAAAATCGTTGATGCATTGAGTCGCTGAGTCATGTTGTTGACATTCATTCGAAGTGAAATCACTAGGTTTAATTATTTGAAGGACTTGTACGCAGAGGATGAAGACTTCAAGAATGAATGGAAAAAGTGCACTAATGGAACCACTTAAAGACATCAAATACATGATGATTTTCTATTCTTTGAAAATCGTCTATGTATTCCTCGAGGGTCCCTTAGGGCACACATTATTCAAGAGCTACACAATGGAGGGCTCAGTGGACACATGGGGCGAGATAAGACCATTTCACTGGTAGAAGCTCGATACTACTAACCACATCTCAAGCGTGATGTAGAAAAGTTTGTCAAGCGACGTTATACATGCTAGATTGCCAAAGGACAAGCTCAAAATACCGGACTCAATACGCCATTCCAATTCCTAATGCCCCCCTGGGAAGATTTATCAATGGAATTCATCTTGAGATTGCCACGTACACAAAAAGTTCAGATTCTATCTTTGTTGTGGTTGATCGTTTTTCCAAAATGGCCCATTTTATCCCTGGCAAGAAGACTTCAGATGCTACCCATATTGCTCAATTGTTCTTTCGAAAAGGTTGTTCGTCTGCATGGGTTACCAAAGACCATAGTATCTGATCGTGATAGCAAATTTCTCAACCATTTTTGGCGTACCTTGTGGAAAAGGCTTGATATATCATTGCAGTATAACAGCGCGTTCATCCATAAACTGATGGGCAAACGAAAGTTACAAATCGTACCTTGGGAAATATGTTGTGATGCTTGATCAAAGAGAATTCGAGACAATGGGAAAATGTTTTACCACAAGCTGAATTCGCCTACAACAACGTGCCAAATCGCTCAAGTGGTAAATCTCTTTTTGAAGTTGTCTACATTCGTCCCCCGTTACAAACTCTAGACTTGGTTCCTTTACCAAAGCTTCTAGGAATGAGCATCATCGTTGACCATATGATTGAAAAGGTAACCAACATTCATGGAGAAGTCAAAAAGAAGTTAGAAGAATCTGCTACAAAGTACAACACTGTCGCTGACAAACACAAAATGCACAAGTCATTTCGCGAAGGGGATCTTGTGATGGTTCATTTGCGCAAAAAATGAATTTCAGCTGGAGAGTACAACAAGCTCAAGCAAAAGAAAATAGGCCCATTTCAAATCCTTCACAAGATTAGTGATAATGCTTATGTCATTGATCTCATATGCGATCTCGAAGACTTTCAATGTCCAAGACTTGTACGAGTACCATGGGCCACATCCGTTGCCTTACTCCAACTCGAGGACGAGTTGTGTCTTAGAGGAGGAGAACTGATGCAGGAACCGCTCAGCACCGACAAGCATAAAAAATTCAACGACCCTTGTATTTCACCACGTGAAAAAAATTCAACGATCCACGTCATGTTTTTCTTTGTACTATGGAGATTGTGTCATGTCATTCATGTATAAATAGGGGTTCTTATGAGTTTGTGAGCATCAAGTTTGGAAATCAAAATTCAAAGTTATCATTTCTAATTCTCTCTGTGAGAATTTTACATCTTATTCTCTTTGTCGAGAATGCAAGTCAGGGCGTACCTAGCAATATGTTGCATCACATATAAGCAAAACCAAATCATTACAAGGTTAACTGGAAATGCTAAAAATGCATATGCCAAGACACCGCACCCCTCCTACATCTCTACATGGCACCTTCCTACATACACTTCAAAAACATAACAGATTTTCTCTGAAAACATATCACTGTAATGACTGCTTTCAATTAAACATACTAATATTTACATTCTCAAAGAAATATAGTGATATACCCAATTAAACACAATTATGTATTCAACGCAATCATTCTGTATCTAAAGACACACATTGCATCCATGACCATTCATTTTGTAAACTATTTTTATGACCCCAAATACACTTACTCGCAATGGGTATGTACACAAACCCCCCTCCGCAATCTCACCAATATGTAATGACCTTATAATTCACTAAATTTCTGTGTGTTTTCCATTCCTTTATCATGGTAATCTTTCAAAAATAATTTCTGTACAGAAACATCAATCACTGGGAAGTACAAAACCAACAAAAGGTATTGAAAAATTAGCTTACTTTGGATCGAAAATCTTTAATGTACTCCTCAGGTCTTTTAAAGGAAAATTGTTTGCTGGTTTGTTCTTGGCCCTCCGCTGGTCCAATCTCTCTTTTCTTTTGATTCCTCTTCTTTAGTATCGTCTCTGGCACATATGCGAGGGGCTTTATTTCTTCTTCGCTCATTATGCCAATTCTATCTATCTATCAATGCTTCCAACAAAACTCACAGAGCATAAAACACCTTGTAGTCGTTTAGGAGCTATTTGAGAGCGACCAAAATGAAACTACAAAACACCCAGTTTTCTATGACAATTGAGGAACCTGAAAATCAGAACAACTAGTAGAAAAATAGAAGAAATAAGTAAAGAGGCGGTGAAGAACCGAAACTGAGGCCCCTGTGGCGGTGCCTTTCGAGAAGAAAGAGAGAGTGAGGGGGGATGGGAATGTTGAGTTGTATCGAAGATGCTACGGACACTCGTAACATTCGTTTTGTTCATCCACTACTTAGTTCACCCGCGTGAAATTTTGATTTTTCTTAGTTCATCAAGAAAGTGTCGTCGTATTCACCCACATTGAAAGAATGTAATCATATGAAGAAGTTTAAATTTGATAAGTCAAATATTCACTTTGAAATTTTATCTAATTTTGATGTCATATATCCTTCATTTATGGTCCTCGTTAAAAAAAATATTGAAGTTTATACATGTCATTTTGTGAGGCTAGGGAATCATGTTTTGCAATCAGGTTATGATGTGGAGTCATCAGAGGAGGTTGTTTACAACTTCGAGATACACATAAATACTTTGGAGATTTCATCATTCTTTCAAGATCATGTCACATGACCAAGTGCACATACCGAGCCGACTCGGAGATTTTAGAGGCTTGATATAAGCATGGGGGTGGGGCTTGAACTTGTGACATTTACCTTATTTTGTATAAATGTGGCAATAATTACCAACTGAGCTATAATTAAATATTATTAATTAATATTTGGGGAACCTATTTACATATAATATTAGGGGTGGGCATCCCATCCCACGATCCCGATCCCGTCCCGTCCCAATTTTTTCGGGTCTTATTCAATCTCATCCCAATGTCATCCCATCCCGACCTAGAGTGGAATGAGATCGGAATGGAGATTTTCAATCTCGCCCATGCCGTCCCGAACTAATTTTTTTAATATTTAATATGAACTATATAGTATGAAAATATAAAATTATTTGTTGACATGGCTAGTTTATTTGTTGTTTTATTTGTTGACATGACTATTTTTTATTCTAACTATGCTTTCATCTGCTAGTCTAAAAGTAATATATAGAAGTCTATCGTGGAGGAGAATTTTCTTCTAAAATATTAGCAACTGTGTAACTTTAAACAATGACTTTAAGCTTTTAGAAGCAATTAATTTTAGCTAAGCAATAGATTTATCCATACCCAAAACCATTAAGTCCATCACTATGGAAACTTAAGTAAAGTTGAGTTGTGTGTTTGATGAATCCAAAATTTTTAATCATGCATGTTAATTTTCTATCCAAAATTTAATACATGTTCATCCCATCTTGTCCTGTCCCAAACCCGTTTGGGATGGAACGAGGTCGAGATAGGTTTATCCCGCCCCGATCTCGAACAAACGGGATGAGATAGGGATGGGTCCATTCCGTCCCGTGCCCACCCCTACATAATATAAAATATTTAAGGGCCCTAAAATTTCAAACTTTTTTCATGGGCCCAATTCATAGAATTGTTTCATTGGGGTTAGGTTTGGTTTTGTGCACGTATACACACAAACAAGAATATTAACAATATTAACTTTTTTGCTCATGCTAATCATGTGTATTTGTTTAAATATGTTGATAAGAAAATGATAAAGACTTATAAGTAGTTTTTAGCTTTAGTTTCAATTTAACACATATAGCTCTTATTCTTAAACTGAAAACCCTTGTTTCTCCCATTCATTATAGACCCATCAGCATGTGCAATGCTATTTGATGATATACAAAATCGGTCACATCCATGAGCCATAGACGTGTCATGACGATATTAAGGAATTACGGGCCCCAGCGTCAGCCCAACACTGATCTGGCTCAAGTGGTTTCAAACCTGCCTAATTCAGTCTGTCAGACGGACTGAACTCTTACAGCATGTTTGGCCCACACGTCTCACAGTTGTCCTCAATACCCGTAAGTCCTACTAAGGCAATTATCTCGAGGATCAGCTTCGAACAGACAATTACAACAGCTTTATGCTTTCAACTAGGAAGCAAATGCCAGAGTACATTCCACGCATGGAAACTTCCTTCTACGGATTGCTTTTAGATAGGGAACAATCTCCCGCGTATTTAGGAGCACAGGGCTAACAGGGAACTTCCTTCCTACAGCACGACTCCTAATTAGAAAATGATTTCCACGAAGATCTTCTTCCTAAACTACGCCTTCGATATCCTAATAGAACCAGGACTCATGCACTATAAATAAGACATGAGATTGGTAAGCTAAGGTACGCTACAAATTCCTTGTTTACAACTACATTACACCTTCTTCAGATCATTGTCTGACTTTAGCATCGGAGTGTCATCAGCCACCACAACAGTTGTCAGTGGCTCACGTGTGTTACTTGTTCAGGTTAGCAGGTCAGCGGAACTAGGTCAAAGCAGTGAGCAAAAATTGACTGTATCAGTTTAGCGTTGTCCGTGGGGACGACAAAGTTCCTAAATTTTCACTAGCACCGTCTCCCTTCAATATCCAGAGAGATGGTGACCACTAGATCACGCAACAACAGAGAACAAGGGGACACGTCAAACGCTAAGACTGGCGTTGTACTGCCGCTTTCTGCGGTTTCGATCATGCACGGACAGGAAACTCACGCCTCTCACGTCGACAACAGCAATGACGGGCCTTAGAATAGATATGTTGTCATCTCAAATACAGCTGACCGCCAAAGCGGTAGAAGCTCTCACGCGACAAAATCCACCACCTCCTAATGGAGACAGGAGCAACACAGGCCTCCGTCTCCGGGGGATGGCAGAGAGCCAAGCCCTCGGTAGTTCTCATTGGACTAGAGAAGGTTGCGCGGCTAACGTTGACCCCACCGCCAGGGCAGAAAAACTCGGCCCTTAGAACCCCCTCCGCAGAGGGGCACACGACCCGAACGTGCTGTACCGTCTCTCTGTCCCACCATTTGTGGACCGAATTATAAATGAGGCCCTTCCGAGGAAGTCCACTCCCCTGAAGATCAACTTCTACGATGGAACCACCGACCCATTCGACCACCTGCGCCATTACCAACACGTAATGACTCTCAAAGAAGGATCTAAGTCGGTGATGTGCATAACTTTTCCTACTAGCCTGAAGAAGTCAGCACTAACGTGGTTCCACATCCTTCCTCCGAGGTTGATTGACTCCTTCAAGATGCTGGTAAAGGAGTTCCTGACATATTTCGCTGTGAGCCAGCGTTTTCAAAAAGGCCCATACTACATACTCTCTCTAAAGCAGAAGTCCAATGAGACACTCAGAGATAGTTCGAAATGTGAGAGCCCCAAAGCAGCTCACCACGCAGCCACCGCTTTCCTACGAAACAATGGCCGCAAAGTCGAATCTAGTTGAGTCAGTGTCTTCACGCTCAAACGGGCTGACATCCTATTACCAGCAAAAACAACTTGTGCCGACACATAAATTATTCGGCCAGTGCCCAAATAAATGCTACATAGTGTGTCAGCCCGAGCTTACGACACCAGACTCGGTACAAATGCTTCAACGTGTATGCTTGGCTATCGCAACTCGCCTATAGCATCAACTGCAGCTGACCAATCAAACAAGCAAGGCAAGCCTTCAACAGCTTACCTCAAGGACAAGACATAGCTCAGGCAAACCAATCCCAGGCTAAACTGTCTGCAACATGCTCGCTATTGGACATGACTATGCAGCAGTGACTCCGAGTCATTCACAGCGTAAACGGTCAAGCTTCTGGCAGCAGATAGACCACTCGACGTCCTAATGTTTCAACCAGCCTATGCCAAAGTAAGACGACAATGCAAAACGAAAAACAAACAATAGAAACAACGAGCACAAAACAGATAAAATTGTTTTCATTAACGGTCAAACAAAATGGGTATAAGAATACAAAGTTCACTCCTTATCAGGAAAAGGTATAGAAACGGAATAGCTAAGCTTAGCGAGGGAAGGAGCAGGAGTCGCGTCCACACGCACTATGGCCTGCGAATCAAGGTTCAAACTGTCCTCATCGTCCAATGATGCAAAGGCAACAGACAAATCTACATACGACATCTTCTTATGGCGGTCGAGATCCCATTTCGGATGTTCTTCCTTCATCAGCGCCAGCAGCTCCAGCTTATCGTGTACGACCCAGCGGAACTCGCATTTGCCTTGTTTTTGTAGAAGCTCTTCCTCTCGCGCCTTCGCGACAGCAAGTTCATGCTTCAACAGCTCCAACTTGACTGTTAGCGCGTCAACCTGAGACTACTCTTCACAGCGCTGAGCTCATGCCATTCCAATTTGAGTTGGTCCTCGGCCTTTCTAACCTCCCGGGCATTGAACTCCACATCAGATTCCAATTGTTGCTTCTGAGCAGCCCAGTCAACCTCCTTCAAAACATTCTTTTCAGCAAGAGACCGTAGTTCAGAACACGCCTCAGCCACAGCTTCCTGCTCAACCTCTGCATCTCGGTAGATCCGGCTCAGCTTCTATTTTAGTTCGTCTCTCTCGAACACCGCCTTTGCCAAATTACGCTCAAGGGCCTCCAGACGTGCCCTCTGAGTCAGCGACCATGGCTGACTGCTCCGACCCCTTTTCTTCAGTCTGCTTCTGTAGCCTCTCAATTTCATAAAGCGCATCAGAATACAACGCCTGCATGTGCGAGAAGACATGCTCCATGGTGTATACCCTCTTACAAGTCGCCTCGGCTTCTGTCCCAGCAACAACCACCTAGCTCAAATGAAACATACCCAGCATAAGGTACTTTAAACCCTTATCCATACACCCAACAATGCTCCATGATGTATCCATACTTTAAACCAGCATCAACCACTATTCAAAGCTTTGTTATGCGCATCACTAAGATTCGACCTATCTTCAACCCCTGTGCAGGTAATCTTTCTTCAGCCGGATACATCAATCTTTGCCCTAACGAGCCTATCAGACTCGCATTTTTCTCTCACTGGAGCGGGTTGTGCTGAAGGAAACCGAGTTCTAACACGAGACCTCTTCGAACTCACGAAAGAGGCAAGCATCTCAGACGTCTCCTCCACGTCGGACAGAATAAGAGCTTTGGCCCCAACCACCTTCCTCTTCCTAGAAGGGGCCCCATCTTCAGGATTTACCCGCGATGTTCGATACAGAGTGGGGGCTATGTGCCAGTTGTTTCACAGTCCACTACGGATGAAGTTGGGGACGCATATGACATCCACCACGTTTCTTGTTGACAAGCCGCGAAATGTCTCCATAGTATTTTGCTCCACTAGGGTTAGGGGGTAAAGGGAAACCTTTCTGCAAAGAAACACAAGCAATGATTAGCTAACCTCCAATCAAGCATAGCATAGTCAAAAGAAAAAACTAAACTTACAAAGCAGCCTGAACTCTCGTTCGAGCGAACAACCCTTGAACCAGAAGTACTTTGAATTCGCAAAGCCAATAAGCAATACTTTTGCCAAGACTTGAAGTCGTCTGGCAAATTCGTGAAACAGGTCAGCGATGTCATCTTACAGATGCCATTACCCTTCAACTGAAGAGAAGTCAGCAACTGGATTACTCGCGGAGTCACACGGACGCCAGCCTCCTTTCCCTGATCAGAATGAGAAGGATAATCTTATATCCATTAGGCCCTAATTGGGCCGGAGGAATCCCAAAGAGGTCCAAGAATTCACGTCTAGAATGGGAAAACGCACTCTAGTTTGAAGCATCTCACGATGCAAGCAGATGAACCCTGCCAGTGGCGACATTGGCGTCTAATCACCCTTCAGGACATACAATGGCAGGTCCTCGAGGACCCCAAACTTTGTATGAATTTCAGCAAGGCCGAGCTCAGAAAGTAACATGTCTTTGAAAAACTCCAGGCCCCTGGCCAAGGTTGCGTCATCAAGAAGGTTTTGTTGAGCCATGAAGAAAACAAACAATCTTTTCTAATCAAAATATGAACAAAGCAGTATCTTCAAAAGCAAAGAAAATAAAAGAGTCAGACTCCGCACTATGGATGACCTAAATAAGGATAGGTTCCCACCTTTTTTCCTCAGAACCGATGCACGTTCAATTAATGCAGCGCGTGGCTTAAGCATCGATTTAGACTTAATCATCATTAGTAGCGTATCTTTTCAATAGATGACTTAGTGAACTGATGTGACGGCCCACGACTTAAATGAGCCGATGATACAATAAACGGTCACATCTCTGAGCCATACATGTGTCATGATGATCTCAAGGAATTACGAACCCCAACGTCAACCCAACACCGATCCGCCCAAGCGGTTCCAAGCTCGCCTAATTCAGTCCGCCAGACATACCCGAACTCTTACAACATGCTAGGCCCACACGTCTCACATTTGTCCTCAATACCCGTAAGTCTTACTAAGGCAAGTGTCACGGACTAGCAATCCGTGCGGCACTAGCTATCCAATTCACTAGTAAGCCTATGAGTAGTTACTTTGACGGGCACAATTATTTACTTGAGAATGCACAATATCAATCTGTAGACAATATAACAATGCACAATAGTCAGCAAAAGCTTTCATTAACATTCAATAGATTACAATGGGGAGGAACGTTCGGAAGGACGTTGCTCAAGACTAGTTCAATGTTATCGATCGATGGAAATACAAGTTTGAAGTTGAAAAGCAATGCAAAGAAAACAATAAAAATGCTAGCGGTATAGTCTGGCCCGACTATGCAATGGAGGCAACACGTCCTCACAGTCAAGAGCTCAAACCTTCCCCCTATAATATAGATGCTAAGCATTTGGGCACTTTTCAAAAGGGAACATTGAGTTTTGAGACCATTAGGAAAGTCTTGAAAGGCCTCTGACCTTGATTTCCCTAACCAACGGTACTAGTCCTGACACTCTCCCACACTCAATTCGCTGACGCCCTCTCTTCCAGCTTTGAGTGGTATGGCAGCAGATGCTCGACTAGCTCCCAACTGATCTCTGAAGGAGGTTCATCCTGCCACTTGACCAAATACTCTCTATCCGGGCCTGTGTTGTTGATGAGGCGGTCAGCTAAGATTTCTTCCACTTCTCGATCTGGCTTAGTAGGATGCTTAGGCAATGCTCGGGTAAATACATTTCTTGTGGGATCAGTGGCATATGCATGGTAGGACTTCAAGTTACTTGCATGGAAGACAGGATGGCTGAAACGGAGCCAATGTGGTAACTTGACGCGATAGGAGACTTTGCCGACTTTCTCAATAATTTGTACCAGTCCCTCATACTTGCGAAACAGATTGTTGTGTGCTCTAGCTGTCCTTTTATACTTGTTGAACATATCTAGCTTCACCAATACCAAGTCCCCGACTTCAAAAGGATCAATCCGTCGTTTCTTGTCGGCCCATTTCTTCATGTGACGGGAGGCTTTCTCAAGATAGGCTCGAGCAACTTCAATGTTTTTCTGCCAGGCTTTGAAAAATTCAAGAGCTCTTGGGATGGGTCCTTGGTATCCGGTAAGTACTGTATGTGGTGTCAATGGTTGCTGACCAGTAACCAACTAAAAGGGGCTGGAGTGAGTAGCTGAGCTCTTTTGTAAGTTGAAACAGAATTGTTCAATATCAAGTAGTCCCACCCAATTTTTCTGATTTGCACTTACAAAATGACGAAGGTATTCTTCGAGCATAGAGTTAAAGCGCTCAGTCTGTCCGTCAGATTGGGGATGTTGGCTTGTCGACATATTAAGTTTGATCCCAAGAGCTTGAACAACTCCTTCCAGAACTTTCCTGTGAAGCGAGCATCACGGTCGCTAACAATGTTTTCGGGCAGTCCCCAATACTTCACTACATGTTTGAGGAACAATTGCGCCGTGTCTTCGGCTGTGCAAGTCAGTCTGATCGGCACAAAGGTCACATACTTTGAGAATCGGTCAACAACTACAAGGATACACCTGAAATCCTCCACTTTCGGTAACCCATGAAGTCCATGGAAACACTTTCCCAAGGACGAGTCGAAACAGGCAAGGGCTCTAGTAAGCCTACTGGTCGATCTCTTTCAACCTTATCTTGCTGGCAAATAAGACATATTCGAACATAGGCCATTACATCCTCCTGTATCTGCGGCCAATAGTACCCCCTCTCTCGCAATGCAAGTGTTCGTCTCCAACCTGGATGTCCCGCCCAATGGGTGTCATGGCATTCGCTCAAAAGTTCTTTCCTCAAACCAGAGGTTCTTGGAACATAGAGGCGATTACCAGTTGTGAGTATTGCTCCATCTTTTATCCAGAACCGTCGAGTTTTGCCCTGCTTGATCAACTCAGTAATCGCCTTCGCTTGTGGGTCTGTCTGTAGGCCTGCTTTGATCTTCTCCAAGATGGTGGGACTCGGACCGGTATGGGTGAGCACTGCAAGGTCTGCCCTTCTACTGAGTGCATCAGCTACATTGTTAGTGCGCCCTGGCTTGTATTCCAATACTAAGTCAAATTCTGCTAATTTTTCCTGCCATCGAGATTGCTTGGAGGTTAGCATCTTCTGAGTAAGGAAATGGCTTGCTGCGGCATTATCCGTTTTAACAAGGACTTGAGATCCCAAAAGGTAGTGTCTCCACACCCGTAAACAATGTACAATGGCTAGCAATTCCTTTTCCTGAGCTGAGTAACGGGACTCTGTATCATTCAACTTTCGACTCTCATATGCTACCGGGTGACCATCTTGAAGCAAAACTCCCCCTAAGGCATAATCAGATGCATCTGTTTGTACTTCAAAGGGCTTGGTGATGTCTGTCAAGGCCAATACTGGATCTTTCATCACGGCCAGTTTCAAGTCTTGGAATGAAGCTTCACACTGCCTATCCCATTCCCATGTTCGGTCTTGTTTCAACAAATTTTTCAGTGCAACAGCTCTCTTAGAGTAGTCCCTTATGAAGCGACGATAATAGTTTGCGAGTTCAAGGAAAGAACGTAGTTGAGACACGTTCTTAGGAGTGTTCCAATCATGGATTGCCTTGACTTTCTCCATGTCCATCTGAATCTTGCCATTGCCAATAACATGACCCAAGAAATTGATCTGGGTCTGGCCGAATGCGCACTTCTCCTTCTTGACAAAGAGATGATTATCCCTAAGGATTTGGAACACTTCTCGCAAATGATGTAGGTGTTCTTATATAGTCCCACTATAAACCACAATATCATCAAGATAGACAACCACAGACTTGTCCAGAAGGTGACGGAACAGGCCATTCATAAGGGTGCAAAACGTAGCTGGAGCATTGGTCAAGCCGAAGGGCATTACTAGGAACTCATATGACCCATATCTAGTAGAACAAGCAGTTTTGGGTTCGTCACCAGCAACAATGCGGACCTGATGGTAACCTGATCTCAAGTCGAGTTTTGTGAAGTATCTGGCGGATCCAAGTTGGTCGAATAAGTCTGCAATGAGCGGTAGCGGGTATTTGTTCTTTATAGTGACTTTGTTCAAGGCTCTATAGTCAACACAAAGACGAAGACTACCATCATGTTTCCGCTGAAAAAGAACAGGTGCCCCATAAGGTGATTTAGAGGGCTGAATGAATCCCGACTCCAACAAGCCATCTAGTTGTTTTCTCAATTCGGTCAACTCTGGAGGGCTCATGCGATATGGACTACGTGCGGGTGGCTTGGCACCAGGCGCTAACTCAATTTCGTGATCAATGAGCCTTCTGGGAGGTAGATTCTTTGGCAACTCATTCGGCATCACTTCGCTGAAGTCAGCAATAACTTGGGCAACTTCCTCGGGGATTTTGCTAGTATCATCTTCCATCTCTAGCTTTGCCACAGCTAAGTATGTATCTTCTCCTTTGGCCAAGCCTCTCTTGACTTGGAGCGCCGACAATATTCTATCATGAGTTGTGGGTCGAATTGAGGTTGGTACAATGCGTAGTCTGGGTCCGAAAAAGCCCAAGGAGTCCATGAAAGGTAGTGGTCCTGCTGCAGCTCCTCGGAAGAATTCTTGGCCAAGAATCACCTTAAAATCATCAAGTGGGACGGCCAAGAAGTTTGATCTTCCTTCCCATGGACCAACCTGTAGTGGCACAGCTCTAGCCATACCATTAATAGAGATTGCCTCTGAGTTGACAGCTTTCAATTTTCCCACATCTCCTTCTAAGTTCAGACCCACACGTCTAGCTTCCTCTGGGGCAATAAAATTGTATGTCGCTCCTGAATCCAACAATGCTTGGGAAGGGAACCCATTGATAGTGATGTCGATGTATTGTAAAGCCTTCTTGTGTGGGTGCTCATACATTTCTCCTTTGACAACATTGAGCTTGCGTAGAGCTCCCATCTGGGAGGTCTCACTATTGGTGGGGTTCGAGCTCGATGTGGTCGAGTTAGAAGGTTCTGTTTGAAGCAAGGACATCAATGAGTGTAGGGCTGGTTTGGATGGACATTTGCCTGTTGGGTGATCCCTGCTATTGCAAAGAATGCATGGGGCAGGTGCAGATGGTCTCCACTGCCCAGAGTAGTTTTGCCCTCCTTTGTTGTTGTAATTTGAGTTGCTAGGGCTGGCATTCCAATTTCTGTTGGAACTCCAATTCTGGTTGGACGGCCGAGAATTGTAGTTTCCTAGGTTCTGATTTGAGTTTCCCCTGTTTTGGTGAGGTGATCGAGCATTCGACCCTGAGCTCGAATTGGTACTGCCAGTTCTAGCTGTGGAGTGATTGAGCGAAGTGGATCCAGCCATGGGCATATAATCGCTGAACCTTTCTGCTGCTGCAATAGCACTTGTAATATCTGTCACCTTCTGCCTTTGTAATTCTGCTTGCAGAAGCGGCTGAGCTTGTTCCATGAAACAGAAAACTTTATCCTTCTCAGACATGTCTCGAATATCTAGCAAGCAAGTTGAGAACTGCCTGACATAGTCTCGAATATTGCATGTCTGTTTGATGGTGTGGAGCTTCCTCCTTGCTAAGAAATCAGTATTCTCAGGCAAGAATTGATTTCTGAGTTCCTTTTTGAGGTCTGCCCAAGTTCTAATAAGGATGCGACCTTCTTCCATATCTGCATATTTGGTTCTCCACCATAGTTTCGCATCACCTGCTAAGTACATGGTCGCCATGGTGACCTTGGCTTCTTCTGATTCGGGGTTCACCGCGCGAAAATACTGTTCCAGATCAAACAAGAAGTTCTCTAGCTCCTTCCCATCTCGTACCCCAGCGTATGACTTTGGCTCAGGCACTTTCATCCTAGGGTGATCAGTCGTCCCTGTGGCCTTGGTCAGCAAGCCAACCCTTGCAAACAAGTCCTCCAACTGTAATTGGAAGTCACTCATCACCTGAGCTGTGGGGTGAGGCGACTCTTCCATAGCGACTGTTCTTCCCTCCAAATTGTCAACGTGCTCAGCCAGCGAATCCACTCTGTCTGCCAAGTGAAAGAGACCATCAAGGCGATTGATCTGTTCTCCCAAACAGCTCAACTGGTCCATTCTGGTTTCTAGTCTTTGCATTCGACTAGCCTGTCGTTCCTCCATAGCGCCAAGGCGCTCACTTAGTTCCTGCATCCTGGTTTGCATTCAACAAGCTCTGGCTCTGATACCAACTGTCACGGACTAGCAATCCGTGCGGCACTAGCTATCCAATTCACTAGTAAGCCTATGAGTAGTTACTTTGACGGGCACAATTATTAACTTGAGAATGCACAATATCAATCTGTAGACAATATAACAATGCACAATAGTCAGCAAAAGCTTTCATTAACATTCAATAGATTACAATGGGGAGGAACGTTCGGAAGGACGTTGCTCAAGACTAGTTCAAGGCTATCGATCGATGGAAATACAAGTTTGAAGTTGAAAAGCAATGCAAAGAAAACAATAAAAATGCTAGCGGTATAGTCTGGCCCGACTATGCAATGGAGGCAACACGTCCTCACAGTCAAGAGCTCAAACCTTCCCCCTATAATATAGATGTTAAGCATTTGGGCACTTTTCAAAAGGGAACATTGAGTTTTGAGACCATTAGGAAAGTCTTAAAAGGCCTCTGACCTTGATTTCCCTAACCAACGGTACTAGTCCTGACAACAAGTATCTCGAGGATCAGCTTCGGATAGGCAATTACAGCAGCTCTCTACTTCCAACTAGGAAGCAAATACCAAAGTACATTCCACGCAGGGAAACTTCCTTCTACGAATTGCTCTTGGATTGGGAACTATCTCCCGCGTATCTAGGAGCACAGGGCTAATAGAGAACTTTCTTCCTACAACACAATTCTTAATTAGAAAAGGATTTCCGTGAAGATCTCCTTCCGAAACTATGCCTTCGATGGCCTGGTAGAACCAAGACTCATGCACTATGAATAAGACATGAGGTTGGTAAGCTGAGGTACACTACAAATTCTTTGTTTACAACATTACACCTTCCTCATATCTTTGTTTGACTTTAGCATCAGAGTGTTATCGGCCACCACGACGGTGGTCCGTGGCTCACGTGTGTTACTTGTGCAGGTTAGCAAGTCAGCGAGACTAGGTCAAATCAAGGAGCGAAAAACGACTGCATCACTATTTATAAGATTTCCTTAAAAATTCTAGCCACTAGATTCAAAAGATTTTTAGCAAATATTATCGCCCCTAATCAAGGTGTCTTTGCTCCCGATAGTCTCATTGGAGATAATACTCGACATTGCCTTTGAAGTCTTCCACAATTATAAAAAGCTTAAAGGTAGGAAAAGGTTGGTTAGTCTATTAAGATGGATATGGCTAAGGCCTACAATAGGATTGAGTGGCGATTTCTTCTTAATATCATTAGAGTATTAGGTTTCTCTAGAACTGAATCCCTCTGATCTTTCGATGCATATCCATTGTTGAGTATCAAGTCCTTATCAGTAGATCACCTCAAGCTAGAGTCACACCTACTAGAGGCCTAAGGCAATGAGATCCTATGTCTTCCCTTCTTATCATCACAAGTATCTCAGAAGCCCTGTCTAGAATGATTATAAGTGTGAATTACCTAATCTTATTTCTGGATTCAGATCCAAGCCTCACTCCCCTTCCATTACTCATCTTATGTTTGTTGATGGCTACATTTTATTTAGGAAAGCTTTATTGAGTAGTATAGCAATATTAAGGATCTTTTTTCTACTGTTGTCAAGCATCTGGTCGGGCTGTAAATTTTGCTAAATCTTACATGTTCTGTAGCAACAATTGTCACCCTAAACATAGGAGAGTTCCTAAAAGGTTACCAAGTGTGAAGTTCATGAATTCCTATGATAAACACCTTGAAACACCTCCCCTGTTGCCCCTGCTCACTTACAGGAGTAAGACTAAAGACTTTAGTTACATTGTTGATAGAGTGAGAAATAGACTTTGGGGTAACAAAGCTAATTTTCTCTCCCAAACTGGCATAACTACCCCTTTGAAATATGTGGCTTTCTTCATACCTATCTATATCATGCAATCATTTATTTTTCCTAAAACTGTATGTGAAAAAAATGATCAATTGATGAGGACATTTTGATGGAAGGGGAAATGAAGATCAAAAGCCGTGCTTCCTCTTTGCTTGGGACAACCTAATAAGAGACATGGAGCCTAATTCTCGTTGGAGCGGAGTTTTAGGATCTATCTATTGTCACAACCAACCTCTTAGTTTAGTAGACTTAAAAAACGCAAGCATATCTTTGTTTGGAGGTCTTTGGGTAAAGTGGTGGAAGAGTTTTCTTAAGGTACCACTTGGGTCATAGCAGATGGTAATATGTGTGACTTGAGAAACGATAAATGGGTGGATCAATTTTATCCGCTTAAGAATCATGTTTCTGATCTTACATAATGATGATTGATTATGTTCAAGGCCTCATTATGATTGAAGGGGATAGAAGCGAGTGGAAGGAGTAGATAGTAGTTGATGTGTTTCCCCCACCTAGCTATTGCAGATGTTATTGATAAAAACATATTTATGCAATTTTATTGTTGTATTTTCTCCACAATTTCTTAGCTATTGTGTGTTATTTTTGTAGTAAATCATGTTTTTGTGTTTGTGTAGGTTGCAATAGCAGGATTCCAAAATAGAAGCTAAAAAGTGCAAATTGGTTTAAATTAGGAAGACTTGTTGCAAAAGGAAACTACGCAAAGAAGGGAACCTAGAGAAAACACTTACAAAGGGAACAATACTTGCTATCGAGAGATGCTGACAACTTCGCAATCTCCTTATCTTCGCTAGGATATTTAATTACGGATTGTTGTTCAAACATGATTAATATGTCTAGCTAAACCTCTTTTAGCTAGGGGTGAATTTGAAACCCCGAACATAAATTTTATGAATTAATTGAATTCAATATTTCTTTGTTGATTAGTAATTGTGTTTTGCTTAACTATTTTATAGAGAACTTATCTTTGTATTTTGTTAAGGTGCCCAACTTAGTAAGCATGTTGGATTTGATTGTATGGTATAGGAGAGTTTCACCTAATCGTTATAATCTTATACTCATAAGTAATAAATACCAATAAACATTGGTAAGGTTAAGTAAAAACCTAGGTTTAGAACAAGATGTTGATCATACTTGTAATTGCCTAGTCAGTGCTCATAATTTCCATAGAACTTAATAATCTTGGATTGTTTATCTGACTTGTAATTCCTTATTAGATAGCATGAAAATAATAGTTTGAAAGCGACGCTTAGTTTAATTTAATGAATTTGGGAAAATAATAAGATTAATGCAGTGCAGTCACGGTTAATCTTGAGCATTGCCATTCACGAGTTAGCAAAGAATTTTTGGAGTTTAGTTCATGAGCATATGTTTGGTGTGGAGATAAAACCTTTAGCTAATTTCTCATCATCTATTTTTTTTTTATGTTTTATTAGCATTATAGTAATCTTCTTAGTAATTTTCTTAATTTAAAATTAGAAAAATCCAATCCCTCAACATTTTCTTAGTTAGTTTGTTAGTTGTCTGTTAGTTACCCTTAGCGTCAGTTAGCGAGTCATCAAATCTTCGGTCTAGAATGATTCCTACTTATTTTTTACTATGACTACAAAGCAGGGTATTAAGTTGTATGCTAGTAAAATAGTGCATCAATTTTTGGCGTCATTATAGGGGATTAGTAAATTGCTAATTACTTCATTACTTTTTTTTGTTTTATTTTATTAAATTTTCTTTTTATTAATTTTTCCTTTATGTTTTTATCTCAGGTACTAATTCAAGCACACTAGGAGATCCGCTGAGAACTTATTACAGTACGATCCAGAGCCCGAGCGAACATTTAGGAGACTAAGGAGAGAAATAGAAAAATCATAAACGTCTGGCTTTAAATCTTAATAAGAAAATCTCGACATGGCAGACAACGGGTCTATTAAGGAACTTTTAGCATCCACCTTGGACAGTACCGCACCCCTATGCATTCAGTATCCAACAGCAGCATAGGGCAAGACATAGTCATTCGAGCTAAAATCTAGTATGCTTCACCGTATTCCAAGGTATCGTGGTCTTTCTATAGAGGATCTGGATAAGCATTTAAAAGAATTTGAAGTTGTATGCTCCAGTATGACACCAATCACTATGGATGAGAACATCCTAAAACTAAGAGCATTTCCTTTTTCTCTAGCTGACAGGGCTAAGGATTGGCTCTATAAACTACCTTCCGAACGATATACTCTTGGGATAGCATATAGAAGGTGTTTCTAGAGAAATTATTCTCGACTTCAAAATCATCTTGTTGAGGAAGAAAATCAGTGGTATTCAGTAGGGTCCAGGAGAATCATATCCAGCATATTATGAGTGTTTCAAAACTCTCATAGCATTATGTCTGCGGCACCAAATGAAAGAGGAGCTAATTATTCAGTACTTTTATAAAGGATTGCTTCCTCTTGAACAACAAATGTTAGATGCAGTGGCACAATGAGCTTTAGTTGATAAAACTTCAATAGCAACAAAGACTTTGATTGCGAACCAAGCCTTGAACGCTCAACGGTATAAAGGAATTGAAGAGCCTTAACGCTAATTCAACGAGGTAAGTACTAATTCTAGTTTGGAAGCTCAAATGGCTAACCTTACTTCACTTGTGTCTTAGACTCTGGGGAGGCCGAATGTGCTAGGAGTTGCACAAGTTTGTGGCATATGCACCATGCTAGGACATCCATCTGATCAATACCCTCAGCTAATTGAGAATAATGGTTGGGAGAGTGTTAATGCAGTAGGTTTTCAGGAGTGGAATCGCCCTAGGAATAACTTTTTTTCTAGCACTTATAATGAAGGTTGGGGAAATCATCCCAACTTTGGATAGAGAAATTCATAATAGCCTCAACAACAAACTTCGAATCGGTCAGCCCTGGTTTCTTTCAAGGACGGCCAGAACCATCTCAGCACAATTCAGGTAGTCCCTTAATTGTAATGAGATTATGAAATCGTTGACTATTTCTCAATAGAACCAAGTACGGGATATAACAGAGTTTATGCGACAAAGTTCGTGAACAAGGAAAACTTCCTAATTCTACCATTCTAAATTCGAAAGGCAGCTTTGAAACCGCAAAAGCAATTACACTGAGGAGTGGTAAGCAAATTGAAAATGAGCCAATAGTCCCCAAACATAGCCGAAATATGGAAGTTGAGTTACATGAGGATGATGCAGCCACGTCATCAACCATTCAAAGCCAACCAGGGCCAAATCCGAACAACCATTCCCCTACCATTGAGACACAAAAAACCCAAGGTGAGAATGTGAGTATTCCAAATTCAGTTTCTGCTAATCCTTTTCCACATTTTCTACAGTTCCCACGCAGGTTTGCCCAGTCTAAAAAAAATGTACAGGAGAACAAAATTTTAGAAACCTTCCAAAAAGTCCAGGTTGAGATTCTGCTTCTTGATGCTATTAAGCAAATGCCTAAGTACGCTAAAATTTTGAAAAAGTTTTGCACTAGATGACTTCAATACGAAAAAGTGATAAGGGTGAGTAAGAATGTTTCTGCAGTTCTTCAAATAAATTTGCCACCTAAATGTATGGATCCGGGTAGTTTCACTATCCCTTGTGCAATCGGTAATACTAAAATTGAACGTGCAATTTTAGACTTAGGTGTTTCCATTAATCTTATGTCGTATTTTGTTTATCGCTACGTGAATCTCAGTGAGCTAAAAAATGATAGTGTTATTATTCAATTAGCTGGCCGTTTTAATGCATATCCTCAAAGTTTGTTGGAAGATGTTTTGGTGCAGGTTAACCATTTGATCTTTCCGACGGATTTTTATGTGTTTAAGATGGAAGATTCAACATTTTCATCACCTTTGCCTCTTCTTTAAGGGCCCTTCATGAAAACGGCAAGGACAAATATTGATGTGCATTAGGGTTGAAAATCTAACCGATGGTTCGATTTTCACCCAAACCGAGAACCAAACCGACTTTAGTCAATTGGAAAATTTTCAAAACGAACCGAAACCGAACCAATTTTCATTTAGGAAAACTGTAAACCAAACCGATCAACTGAAACCGACATAAAACCGAATCGACTAACTATTTTAAACATATTATATTATTTTTATATAAAAACTATTTATTATATGTATTTGGTCAGTTCGGTTTTGTCTGTTAAATTCACATAAAAATCGAACTGACAATGTTTTGAGATTTTTTAAATCGAACCGAACAGAACTTAAACCGAACCAATTGGTTTGATCGGTTTAGTCGGTTTTTTGTTCAACCCTAATGTGCATGCAGGGAAATTGACCATGGAATTTGATGGTGATGTGATTGGCTTCAACACCTTTGAAGCCATGAGGTATCCTGTTGATGATCATTTTTGTTTCTCTATTGACATGATTGACATTTTGTCCCAGGAATTCCTTGACGTCATGAACGAGGATGAACTTGAAATCACCATTACTACTGTTGTCGGATACGAGAGCAATGGAGTTCTTTGTGACACTAAGAAGCTCTTGGCCAATAACTTGAAGGAGGATATCATTGAGACTGTGGCAGCCTTGAAGTCAATGCCACAAATTGTTAGTAAGTCGCCTTCCCCAATTATTATTCCTTCATCTACTAATAAACTTTTCCCCTATGTGATTCAGGTACCTACACTAGAGAATAAACCGTTACCGGATCACTTGAAGTACGCTTATTTGGGAGATGATGAAACATTGTCTATCATCATGTCATCATCACTCACAGTTTTAGAGGAAGGAAAAGCTTATTCGAGTTCTGAAGGAGTACAAGACTGCAATTGGGTGGACATTGGCCGACATTAAGGGTATTAGCCCTACCACTTGTATGCATTGTATACTTCTTGAGGAATGAGCAAGACCCACTAGAGAAACTCGGGGCCACCTAAACTCCCTGTAATGGAAGCCGTGAAGAAAGAAATCATTAAACTCCTTGATTATAGCGTGATTTACCCTATCTCAGATAGCAAATGGGTTTCACTAGTGCAAGTAGTGTTGACGAAGTCCGACATAACTATAGTAAAGAATCAGAAAAAACAAGTTGGTTCCCACACGGATGCAAACTGGGTGGCGGGTTTGTATTGACAATAGAAGCTGAATGCAACTATCAGGAAAGATCATTTTCCTCTTTCCTTTATTGATCAATTGCTTGAAAGCTTGGTCGGTCGTGTTTTTTTATTGTTTTCTTGATGGTTATTCAGGATATAATTAGATTGTCATCACCCCAGAGGATCAAGAAAAGACAACCTTCACATCAGTGCTTTCGCATATAGAAGAATTTCATTCGGTTTGTGTAATTCCCCAACTACCTTCCAAAGGTGCATGGTACGTATATTTTCAAATTTTACTGAAAAAATAATAAGGTTTTGATAGGGGCATAATTAGGCTATTTTTAGTACCATATTTCTATATATATTTTTAGCTATTACTTGTTAATTATGGTACTAACTGTTATTTTCGTGTTTGTGTAGGTATCCAATTACAAGATTCTAAAATAGAAACTAAGTGAAGCAAATTGGCAACTAATTGCACAAGGAAACCAAACAAACAAGGAAACCACAGAGGAAACCACATAAACAAGGAAACCAAGCAAATAAGGAAACAAAACAATTATAAAATGGATGATACCTTTCTTTGAAGAAATCCATCTAGCAATAACATCCATCCACAGCTTCCATCGCTTATCCAGCAATAACCCTCGCATTCACAATCCAGTCATCTAGCCTTCATCCATCGCAGCAGAGAGCATCCACAACTTCCATCGCCTACGCAAGCCATCCACCTCTTCTCCATCAAACCCAATCGAAACCCATCCATCCACAGCCTCCATCCTCACAACAGTCCATCAAGCCTTCATCGCCTTCATCTATCTGTTTGTTGAAAATCAGGGAACCCTAGCCACCTCCATCATCTCCTTTTCCTTCCTAACACCCAACACATCCATAACCTTCATCATCAACCCTAAACCCAATCGATAAACCCCCATTTCTGTCTCAGTCATCATCCAACCATCGCTATACACCTCATCAGACCGTAACCCCTCTCTCTCGAAATAGCAACCTCGCCAAACCTTTCAACAATGCCACCGTCTCAATCCCTCTCTTTCTCGTTGTCCCTCGTCATCCCCTTATCTCTCTCACTCTGTTTCACAAGCAGAGATCGAAGGAAACAGAAGTGAAGCAGATCGCGAAGTGAGGAAGAAGAAAGAAGAGATTGCGCTATTCACACCCTAGCTTCCACTCAGTATCATCACGCACAGGCGACAACGTTCTTTCTAATCTCTTTTTCTTATTTTTAGTTTGATATTAATTATGTATTGCTATTCGAACATAATTAATATGTCTAGCTAAACTCCTCTTAGTTAGGGGTGGATTCGAAGCCCCAAACATGTGCTTTATAAATTAATTGAATTTAATCTTCCTTGCTATTAGTGATTGTGTTTTGCTTAACTGCTTTCTAGATAACTCTTCTTTGTATTTTTGTTAAGGTGGCCAACTTAGTAAGCATGCTAGGATCTGGGGCTAGAGTATAGAAGAGTTTTACCTAATTGTTATAATCATGTATTCACAAGTAGTAGATACCAAGGAACGTTGGTAAGGTTAAGTAAAAACCTAGGCAAGAACAAGATGTTGATCATACTTGTAATTGCCTAGTCAGTGTTCATATTTTCCACAAAACTTAATGATCTTAGATTGTTGTCTAACTTGCGATTCCTGTTTAGATATCATGATAAGAATAGTTTGAAATCGACGCTTAGTTTAATTCAACGAACTTGAGAAAATAATAAGATTAATGCAGTGCGGTCATGGTTAATCTTGAGCATTGTCTCTCACGAGTTAGCAAGTGATTATTGAAGATTGATTTATAAGCATATATTTGGTGTGTGGAGATAAACCCTTAGCTAAGTTTTAATCTTTGCCATCCATTTAGTTTATTATCTTTACAGTAATTTTCGTAGTTATTTTCATAGTTTAATTTAGAAAATTCAATCCTCTTTTATTTAATTAATTAGGTTGTTAGTTGTCGTTTAGTTATTATTAGTGTTAATTGACAAGCCCTCTAATCCCCGGTCTAGAACGATCCTTACTTATTCTATACTACATTCACAAAACAGAGTATTAAGTTGTGTGCTACTAAAATAGCGCATCAATTTTTGGCGTCGTTGCCAAGGATTAGAAAAATTGTTAATTACTTAATTAGTTTTTATTTATTTATTTTCCTTTTTATTGATTTTTTTCTTCTTTCTATCTTTATCTCAGGTACCAGTTCATGCGCAATAGGAGATCCAGCGAAAACTTATTAGAATACGATTCAGAGCTAGAGAAAACTTTTAGAAGACGAAGGAAAGAAACAAAAGAGCCACAAACATCTAGCTTTGAATCTGAATCTGAAGAGTTTGACATGGGAGATAATAGATCTATCAAAGAACTTTCAACATCCACCTTGGACAATGCCGCATCCTTATGCATTCAGTATCAAATAGTCGTGCAGGGCAAGACAGAGTCATTCGAGCTGAAATTCAGCCTACTTCATCATATTCCGAAGTATCATGGTCTTTCTATGGAGGATCAAAATAAACATTTAAAGGAATTTGAAGTTGTATGCTCCAGTATGACGCCAATAAATGTGGATGAGAATATCCTAAAGTTAAGAGCATTCCCTTTTTCTATGGCTGATAGGGTTAAGGATTGGCTATATGAACTACCTTCCAGAACAGTATATTCTTGGGATAGCATGAAGAAGGTGTTTCTAAAGAAATTTTTCCCAACTTCCAAAATTATCTTGTTGAGGAAAAAAATCAGTGGCATACAACAAGGTCCAGGAGAATCGTATCAAGCTTACTATGAGCTCTTCAAAACTCTCATAGCAGCATGTCCGCAGCATCAGATGAAGGAGGAACTCCTGATTCAATACTTTTATGAGGGATTACTTCCTCTTGAGCGACAGATGTTAGATGCAGCAGCAGGAGGAGCTTTAGTTGATAAACTCCAGCAACAGCAAAGACTTTGATTGCAAATCGAGCCTTAAATGCCCAACAGTATGAAGGAATTGGAGAGCCGTCGCGCCATGAGGTAAATACTAATTCTAGTTTGGAAGCTCAAATGGCTAATCTTACTTCACTTGTGACTCAAGCTCTAGGGAAGCCAAATGTGCTAGGAGTTGCACAAGTTTGTGGCGTGTGTACTAAGTCAGGACATCCATCTAATCAATGTACTCAACTGATTGAGAATGGCGGTTGGGAGAATGTCAATGCAATAGGTTTTCAAGGGCAAAATCACTATAGGAATAATCCTTATTCGAACACCTACAATGAAGGTTGGAGAAATCACCTAAGTTATAGATGGAGAAATTCATAACAACCTCAACAACAGACTTCGAATCGACCACCCCCTGGTTTCGCCCAAAGGCAACCAGAACCACCTCAGCACAATTCAGGAATGCTCCTTAATTATGATGAGATTTTGAAATTGTTGATTATTTCTCAGCAGAACCAATCAAAGGATATAGCAGATTTGAAACTACAAATGGGACAGATAGCCGAGTTTATTGGACCCCTATGTCAACTCCTACAAAAAGATGTGTCATTTGAGTTCAATGAAGACTGTCAGAAGGTGTTTGACAAGCTTAAGGAGTTGTTAACATCGCACCTATCATTGCACAACCGGATTAGAGTCTTCCATTTGAGCTTATGTATGACGCATCAACTTATGCCTTAGGAGCAGTTCTCGGCCAACAGAGGGACAAACATCTCCACGTCATCTACTATGCCTCCGGGACTTTGAACGATGCTCATTTAAATTATTCCACAACCGGAAAAAAAAAATTAGCTATTGTATTTGCTTTAGAGAAATTTTTGTCTTATTTAATTGGAACTAAAGTTATTATTTTTTCTGATCAAGCAGCTTTAAAGTACCTGCTTACTAAAAAAGAGGTGAAACTGAGACTTATACGGTGGATGCTTCTTCTTCAAGAGTTTGATGTGGAGATCAAGGATAAGAAATGGAGTGAAAACGTGATGGTTGACCACTTGAGCTGTTTGGTGGCAATGAGAAGCCCTTACCGATTCTTGAGATTTTTTTTATGAGCAACTATTTTTGGTCGAGGTAAGAGAACCATGGTATGCCGATATTGTGAATTACCTTGTATCCAAACAGATTTTAAACACCTTGACTCGAGTTCAGAAGGATAAGTTCAAGAAAGTAAGTGGCGAGACAGTTTGTATGGAATGATCCCTATCTGAGGAAGCACTGTGTCGATCAATTGATTAGAATGTGTGTGTCTGATTCTGAATTTAATTCAATATTGAAATTTCTGAATTTAATTCAATATTGACATATTGTCATTCTTATGCTTGTGGGGGACACTTTGGAACTCAAAAAACAATCTGTAAAGATTTAGAGTGTGGATTTTATTGCCCTGCTTTATTTAAGAATGCTAGATTATTTTGCATGACTTGTGACCGATGTCAAAGGACATGTAACTTAAGCCCTAGTGATCAAATGTCGCAACATCCCATATATAATGTGAAATTTTTCGATGTATGGGGCTTTAATTTCATGGGTTCATTTCCTTCTTCTAATGGTTTCATTATGTATTGTTTGCTGGATTATTTTTCGAAGTTGGTGGAAGCAAAAACCACCCGTACTGATGATTTCAAAGTTGTTGCAGAGTTTATTCGTATTAACATTTTCGCAAGGTTGGAATGCTGTGAGTGATTATAAATTATTCACTTTTGCAATCGTACAATTGAAGTTTTGCCTAAAGAAGTACAATGTTACACATATGGTTTTGACACTTTATCATCCCCAGAAAAGTGAACAAGTCGAAGTTTCAAATCATGAAATCAAGGGACTCCTTGAGAAGACAGTAAAGCCCACCTGCAAAGACTGGAGCATGCGGTTTGATAATGATTTATGGGCATATAGGACAACATATAAGACACCTATAGGGATGTTTCCCTTTCAGATTGTATATGGGAAGCTGTGTCATCTACTAGTTGAGCTAGAACATAAGGCGCATTGGGTAATCAAGACTTTCAATATGAACAATGATGATGTTGGCCTTCATAGGAAATTGCAGCTGAATGTGCTTGAAGAGATTCAAAATGAAGCATATGAGAGTGTCAAGATTTATAAAGAGAAAACCAAAGCTTTTCATGATCGGATGATCCATGGAAAATTTTTTGTTGTGGGCTAGAAAGTCTTACTTTTCCAGTCACGCCATAAACTTTTTCCTGGTAAGTTACGTTCTAGATGGGTTGGTCCTTTCATTGTTACTAATGTTTTTCCCCATGGTGTTATACAGGTGAAGAGTCTCACAACTGATAAGGAGTTCAAGGTGAATGGGCATCGACTTAAGCCTTATTAAAAGTCATTTGTGGAGCATGACGTGGAGGATGTAGCACTCCATGTTCCAAGTTATTCTGAGGATTAATTAAAGATATCGTCAGGTTGTACGACACTAAAACAAGCGCTTCTTGGGAGGCAACTCAATCAGATTTGTTTTCTCTATCCCCTTATTTCATTTTCGTTATTTTTGTTTTTATTTGTTAGTAGTTTTTTTTCCTCTTTTAAATCTTTCACTGCATGTGCTCTAATCTGCTAACATTGAGAACAATGTTAGGTTTAAGTGTGGGGGAACAACGTTGTTTTTGTTTTGATTTTTTTTTTAAATGTCAGTTCATTAAAATAAAATTGTTGGTTTTTGTTTTCTTTGTTGGTATTATGTGAAATAAAAAAAAAAATTTGTTTTGAGTCTTAAGATACTTTTCAAGTCAATGATGAGATTTGGTTTTTAATTGCATGACTTTAAGGTAATTTATAAGCATAATTTAAGGTTTAACATTATTCTTTGGTTTGTACTCATAGCATGCTTAATTGAATTTAACTCAATACAACCCATATGTGAGTGTTGAGCCTATTGTTCCTTGATTCTGAGGGTTTTTAGTTAGTTCATCTTTTATTTCTTTTGTCAATAATAATTTGTTACATAATCTCATTTTTGTTTGCCTTGGTTGTTACTTGAATTGCTTTCATAATTTAGAACTAAATACTAGAACTCGTACTAATTTTGTTCAAAACATTAAATTGAATTGCATGACATGCTTGACAGGATAAAGGCACTTAGTTTCCACCATTGCCACATAAGCCCGTGTCCATAATCATTTTCCTTTATGTTAACCTCCATTGAACATATTATTAAGCATTTTTTCTTTCATTACCCTCATCTTCCATACCTAACCTAACCAGAAGAGTGAACCATAATTTGATTTACATAGTGTTTATCGTGGTTTAAGGTATATTGAAAAACAAGTATGGGGAAAGGCCCTTTGTAATTTCCTCATCCGTTCTTTATCTTCCCTTGACCCCTTGGCCCCATTACAACCTAAATTAAGATTTTTTGATTGAGTGTGTTGTGCAATGTCACGATGTGGAGATTCGAATGAGGTAAGAACATATGGTGTCACTAGTTCTTGCATTTAAGTACTAGCATTCCTTCCATGAGATCATATATATGGAAATAAAAAAGGGCAGAAAAATGTCATTCTTTCTTGTTATATTATATGTGAGCTATTTGTTTCCGTTTTATGTCAATCCTCTCACATATAACTGGATTTTGAAGAGTGATTTTACCAAACAATCAATCGAAGAAAAAAAAAATCCATCCAATGATATTTTTGGGTTAATCTTTTTGGCATATGTTTGAGTTTCACTATTACATGGATTGATTTAAGCGTGAACTTTTACATCATTGCTATGAACATGTATTAGTTTTCGAATGTTGCGGATTTAATCTTGTGTTTGTAAAGAATATTATCATGTCATGATCCGTTGGAATTCTCTAAACAAATGTTGGAAAGTTTAGGTTGAGTCATTGAGTCTTTTATCTTTGTTTCTTTGATTTGCTCGAGGACTGGCAAAAGATAAGTGTGGTGGAACTTGATAAGAACATATTTATGCAATTTTATTGTTGTATTTTCTCCATAATTTCTTAGCTATTGTGTGTTATTTTGGTAATAATTCACATTTTTGTGCTTTTTGTAGGTTGCAATAGCAGGATTTCGAAATAGAAGCTAAGAGGTGCAAATTGGTTTGAATTAGGAAGACTTATTTCAAAAGAAAACTACGCAAGGAAGGAAACCTAGAGAAAACGTCTATAAAGGGAACAATACATGCTCTCGAGCGATCACCCCGCTCACAACATCGCAATTTTCTTCTCCTTGCAACAACAACCACAACAAGCCACCAGAGCCATCCATTTTCCTCATCTCATCGCCCATTCATCATCCTTTTTGCCACAGACCATCGTCGTCATCCCCTCGCCTTTTCGCGTGCAAAGATTCTACACAGCCTGGGTTTCACGCCTGGGAGGCTGCTTGGACCCTCCTGGGCACGTGCGCTCCAAATTTGGGCTCCAAATTTTGAATCCAAAGAGTGAAAGTTTTTGGCTCCAAAAGACCCATTTCACCCACAGAATCCATCTGCCACTCTCTCTTCTTCACTCAATCCCCACAATTTCTCTTCTCTTCTCCTCTTCTCTTCCTGCTTATCTTCGCCACCAACAATATGGCAACACTTCAACAATCCCCAATCGTCTTCAAATCAAGCACTCCCCCATCCGGCTCTTCCTCACGAATCCAAAGAAAACCCATCACCATCCGGGCAGTCTCATTCTCCTCCACCCTCCCCTCCCTCAAGCTCCCCACGATAGTCCGAAGAACCAATGTAGGAATAAGAATGATGGATCAGGCATCTGGCACCTATGCACCGGCATTAGCCGAAGTTGCCAAGAAAACCAACACACTCGAAACAACAAGCGCAGACATGGAGAAGGTCGACCATTCAGGACACATCGACCATTCAACAAGGGTTATGCGTGTCATTACATGGAATAGGTCTTTTAGAGGCATGCCGAATGGTGATGACAGTAAAGTTGATTTTGATTCAGAAGAATACGAAACACATCCAACTGTATTGGATAAGGTGTTGAGTATATGGATTCTGTCAGGGGAAATTTTTTTGTTGTAGTGTTGCTATGTATGAACGGTATGCTATAGTTTTTGTAGTTTTTGGAGAGTTTTTTGCAACAGGATGTCAAGCTTCAAGTCAGATGGTATGCTATATATGAATGAATTTTGTTTCAGAAATTCTAGCCATTTTGTTTGGTTGGATGCTACCATGAGAAGGTACCTTAAGGACAAAATGGAAGAAAAGATGAAGAAACAGACAGGGAAACTTGAAAGTCCAATTTGCAAACAGCAATAGCAACAAATACCATTCAATCAATTCATTTTGTTGTTCTACTGGTTCTGAACTTTTCAAATGCTTGGAACTGAATTTAGTTCAGGCAATATGATTTCCACATATCAAGAATCTTGACAGTCCTTTTGGAGGCTTACATACATAAACAATGATAGAATTCACCATAAAACTGAAAATGGAGAACATAATGAAACCCTTATATGGTTTATATTGTATGGCAGTAAAGACTACCATATCTGTGCAATGCACTTCAACAAATCCATGCCCAACACAATTTGAATTGATCTATATGACAAATACAAGGAGTTGATCCTGTGTTCACAAATGAGCAATTCTTCAAAGAAACAAAAACATCAAACGTGTTTATGTAATGATTGTTCAGAGTAGAGTTTGGAGATTACAAGGTGTAAATCGTACATGAATTTAGCGTCAAAGACATTGACATCAGCTGAATCAATACGTAGGATAGCAAGCTTTTTTACACAAATTTTTACAGGGGAAGAGAGAACAATACAATTCCTTTTAGTGTACTACCCCATTATCCAGTCATGCTTCTTACGCCTGCATCTGTGATGAGCTTTTTGCTGAGAGAATGTATTCTCACCAACCACCTCCATGTTGCAATTTGTATCTGGAGCAAAACAAATGCAAGGCACTGTCAGCAAGATCAACATTATAATGACTCAAAGCTAGACACAACTTTAGGGTTAGGGTTTATAAAATGAGCAAGCTGGTGAGAGGGCTCACACTACATCTTCTCGAAAACCCTGTTTTCTCTCCATAGAAAGTTAAACCCTTGAAAACCCAGAATCCAAATTCAAAACCGTAAATACCCTCTCAAGCTTTAGTCCAAGAAGGCAATGTAGTGAGAGTTCTCTTCATGAACTTCGAAGAGTCAGTAAATCGAACCTTAATTTTAGCCCAATCGATCGATTGATTGAGCAAAGTTTGTGTTTCTAGAGGTTCAGAGAGTGAGTGTGTGTCAGAGAGAGAGTTCAGAGTGAAAAGCAAGTGAAGAAGAGAGACTGCAAAGGGAGAGAAGAGATTGAATGAAGAAATTGTGGGGATTGAGTGAAGAAGGGAGAGTGGCAGATGGATTTTGTATGTGAAATGGGTCTTTTGGAGCCAAAACTTTCACTCTTTGGATTCAAAATTTGGAGCGCACATGCCTCAGACCCTCCCAGGCGCACGTGCCCAGGAGGGTCCAGGAAGCCTCCCAAGCGTGAAACCCAGGCTATGTAGAATCTTTGTTTCGCATGTCATCTCTCTCACAACATATAACCAACACAGTCAAGCAACCTTTTTTTTTGCAACAAATAGTCACACATGAACCCTTCTCGCCATAGGCCATCAAATCTTCCTCCCTCGCAACATCTAGACGCATCATAACCATTGTTGCCCTCCATCTTTCCCCTCGCACATACCCCCTTCATCCATCACACACACATTGTCCCTTCACCTCCATCACGCCGCCCTCAGCTCACCCATCATTTCTCTTTCATTGTCTCTTTCTCTCGTTTACTTAATCCCCCTCGCCCAATCACTTCCACCTCTCTCGCCTATCTCCAGATCGCAACAACTCCACGCCCCCACACACAAAAGAAAATATCAGAAGCAGAAGGAACAACACATGGATTGTGAAAAAGAAGAGAGATGTATCTCTCTTCACTCTACTATCCGCACCCCGATGATCCATTATTCACCACCACGCAGGCGGCGATAGTGTTCTATTTGTTTCATTATCTTTTTCTTATTTTAGTTGGATATTTAATTATGGATTGTTGTTTAAACATTATTAATATGTCTAGCTAAACCACTTTTAGCTAGGGGTGAATTCGAAGCCCGGAACATGTGTTTATGAATTAATTGAATTCAATTTTTTCTTGTTGATTAGTAATTGTGTTTTACTTAATTGCTTTTATAGAGAACTCATTTTTGTGTGTTTGTTAAGGTGGCCAAATTAGTAAGCATGCTAGGATTTGATGCTAGAGTATAGGAGAGTTTCACATAACTGTTATAATCATATACTCACAAGTAGTAAATACCAATGAATGTTGGTAATGTTAAATAACAACCTAGGTTTAGAACAAGATGATGATCATACTTGTAATTGTCTAATCAGCGTGCATATTTTCCATATAACTTAATGATCTTGGATTGTTTATCTAACTTGTGATTCCTGATTATAGCATGAAAATAATAGTTTGAAAACGATGTTTAGTGGGAAAATAATAAGATTAATGCAGTGCGGTCATTGTTAATCTTGAACAATGTCTTTCACGAGTTAGTAAAGAATATTTGGAGTTTAGTTCATGAGCATATATTTGGTGTGTGAAAATAAAACTCTTAACTAATATCTCATCATTTACTTATTTTAAGTTTTATTAGTATTACAGTAATGTTTTTACTAATTTACTTAGTTTAAAATTAGAAAAATCTAATCCCCCAACAGTTTCTTAGTTAGTTTATTAGTTGTCAGTTAATTATCCTTAGTGTTAGTTAGCGAGCACTCTAATTTTCGATCTAGAACGATCCATACTTATCTTTACTATGACTACAAAACAGTGTTCTAAAAATCGACCTAGGCGCTAGAAGGTGAAAAATCGCCCAGATTAATGGCTGGGCGGTTCTGGGCAGTCTGGGCGGGTCTAGGCGGGGTCTGGGCGGCCTAGGCAGTCTGGGCAATTTTTATTTTTTTATTTTTTTATTTTTTTTATTTTTTAATAAGGCCGATTGTGTTCTTATTTTATTTTTCTTTCCTCTTTTTTAGAAATAAACTATTTAAATTTTTTTTATTCAGTATATGTCTAAATGTAGCAAATGATGATTACTTAATGGAATTCTCAAAGGATCTGCCGGTATCAATTTTACTAATGTAGATTTTATCAAACAAGACTGAGGTTATTCATGCAATTTGAAGAAAAATAAAAGAGTAGGTTTGGATATTTGTCCACAAATTCAATTTTATATAAAGTACTCATCATGACCAACTTCAGTCATTTGAGTTTTAATAAATTTTGTTCATGATTGTTAATTTTTCATGTTTTTAAATTTTGCATATGTATATTGGCATTAAATTGGATGTAATTGATAAGGTATTATGTTTAACTTTTGTAAATTATTAAAGTTATAGTACAAAACCTAAGACCGCCTAGGTGCCGCCTGGGCGCTAGGCACCTGCTCGCCGCCCGCCCAACGCCTAGCGCTTTTTAGAACACTGCTACAAAGCAGAGTATTAAGTTGTGTGCTAGTAAAATAGTGCATCAATTATCTTCAATATTCTTATTAAATAGGACAATCATGTGGACACATTGGTTTCGAAATATAGTCACAAAGGCACCTTCACTACTAGCTAGTTCTGCCTACAAATAGTACATCAAACCTATTTCAACAATCTCCCTTCAAAACCTCCAACGACATCACATGGACGGTGCTACTAATTTGCCTTTTTTAGAACAGTTGAACATATTTTCTTCTAATGCCCCATATCTATTAAACATGGCTTATTTCTCATCTCCCTAATAATTGGATGGTTGCAGTTCTTAATAGCATTACACTTTTTTTTTAATCGGTACATGGATCTTAATGATCATTATGAGAAATAACTAATTATTAGTAAGTTATGTGTTATTCTGGATAGTATTTGGCAGACTAGAAATGCAAAGTGTTTTCAATAGGTTGAACGCAATCTTCATTCAGTGGGAGACAAACATGGCGAGTATGGCATATATGGGAAAGAGTTTTCTATGCATGATCATACAGATATGTTTGGACTTGTTCCAATGGATAACTTTGGATCAAGAATTTCCAAGGTAGGTGGACGCTTGGGAGTGGCAGTTCAAAGTAGCTTTGAAACAAAGTTTAAAGCTACGATCAAAGCTAATGAATGGACTCATTCACAAACATGGGAAGAATTGTACTTCCATCTAGATTGTCTGAATATAGTTTGTGTATTTTGAGGCAATAGAAATTATCTTACAATATAGTTTGTGTATTTTGAGTTTGTGTATTTTGAGGCAATAGAAATATCTTAGCTGGCAACAGTATACTTTTGTGTCTTGTTTTGAAGACTTTTTAGCATTTTCTTACACTTTCTCTTATGTTCCTAAGTAATTTACTTTAGAAGCCCATAATATGGCTAAGACTGTAACAGTCTACTTAAAGGCTTTGCTTTGATTACCTTGATTATCTCATCTTGCATTTCTTTAACTTTTACAAACAATAATTAGCTCACTTTTAATTTGTGTATTAAGTCTTGAATTTACTTTGCAAAAGTATTTCCTAGTTATCGTTTTGAATAATTTTAGGGAGCCCACTCATGTAGCCCGCTTGGCTGTCCGGACCCTCCCAGGCACGTGCCAGAAGGAGGGTGTTTGCCACGTGAACCCACACAAGCCTCCTCTCTCAACTGCTTAAGCGTCTCCTCCCTCAACTGCTTAAGAGCCTCCTCCTCTCCTCCTCCTCTCATGTGCCTCCTCCTCTCCTGCGCCTCCTCTGGCAACAAACACCCTCCCTGCTCCTCTGCTCCGCTCCTCTGAGAGTATAAAATATAACAGACCAAAGCACATGCCTTCCATTCTGCAGCTCTTTCTCTATTGATTACACCTCTTCTTGTTTTGTTCTTATTCTCATCTTCTTCTTTGCACAGGCTGAGAAAGTAAACAACTGATAGTAGCCCATGTTGAAGTCTGGAGTCTTCATTAACTGTGCATCAGAGTGACAGGTTTGCTGGGGTTTGTTAAAAACCTTATCTTGGAGAGTTATGGTTGAAATGATGGCAGACACACTCAGAGATGAAATTGAGGTAAACCCATTTCTCCTCCATCCCATATTTGCAAACCCATTTGTTAGATTTCATTCTAATTGGGTCATGGATTTGAATTTAATCAACTGCCTTGTTCATCTTTGCTGAATTGTCAAATTGGGGTTTCTTTTAATGATTCTGTTGAGGTGTGTGTTGGTGTTGTTTTGCTTGACAAATTTTGATGGGTTTTGTTTTGTACATGATGTGAACAGATAGGGAAATCAGTTAAACCTGAGAATATTTTCAAGGGAATACACTGAGACTAGAGAGAGCATCAGTAAAACAGATCGGCGAGGCAAGAAGACACCAGTTCCACTGGACTCTCGTCTTGTGCCGGATCCACCAAGAAAAACAGCTCTCATGCGTGACCCGTTTTGGTTTTGGTTTTGGTTTTGGTGTTGGTGTTGGTGAGGTTGAAGAGGAGGCCAAGCTGAGACAGGCAGACCAAGAGGCCGAGCACCACCGCTGCATTTGGTGGTTCCGTAAGAAGCAGAGCGAGGTTGAGTGTGTACTTGGGAAGCTGGTGATGGGACCGGTACTACCATCCCCTGTTTTCCCCAAACAGAGGTGCACCTCTACTGTTGCTGCTTCAACTGATGGAACTGTAAAACACAAAAACAATGCGGCACATGCCAAACACCCTCCCAGGCACGTGCCTGGGAGAGTCCGAACAGCCAGGCGGGCTCCCTAGAATTACTCTATCGTTTTAGATCCCAAGGCTTGATGAAACCATTTAACATAGCGTTGAATTATTTCACACTCCAAAGTGTTTTATCTCAGCCCCGTTATCTATCTTTGAAGTGTTTTTATTGGTGCTTAGATTTAGGAGAAGTGAAGTGAACATATACATTCAAGAAAATTCACACACATCCTTTTTTTCATGTGGATGAACAAGGGCAAAACGTAGGTACAAATAGTGGTAGCTCCTCAAAACCCTAAGAAAGAGAAAGGGGAAGTGATGAGCGTCGGATCTAGGGCAACGAAATGCCAAGTCAGATCCATCTTAGGCCTTTTAATTGTGCGTCTCCTCTAAACAGAAACCTCTTTCACTCTGTGTAGGTAAGCGGCGTTAGAAGAAGAAGAAGGAAAGCGAAAATGGTTCAGCGTTTGACGTATCGCAAGCGCCATAGCTATGCCACCAAATCCAACCAGCACAGGATCGTGAAAACCCCTGGTAACTTGTAATTCATCCCCATCGATCGATCTTCAACCCCTCCTAATCTAATCGATGTTATTGTTCTAACTTAAAATGGTTTGCTTTTTGTGTAGGAGGAAAGCTTGTGTACCAGAGCACAAAGAAGAGGGCAAGTGGACCTAAGTGCCCTGTTACTGGAAAGAGGATCCAAGGGGTTTGTATCTATGCCTTGCTCGCTTCCTTTCTTTCCTTACTTGCTGCTTCTTTCTTGTTACAAGCGTTAGGGGTGCTTGGCTTGGTTTTCTTCTTCAGTTGATTATTAGTGGAACAAAATATCAGTGTTTAGGGTATAAATGAATAGATTTAGAAGAATGTATGCAAATGCTGAAACCAATTTTTCAAGTATTTATCTTAAACTTGAACTTCTTTTGATAACTTGATTCCAATTCATAAAATAAATACCACTTGCTTCCATGCAACGCTGCTTCGAATTGCATTTTTTTGCAATCTTTGCAATGCGTTGGTGGTTTTGCAATGCGTTGATGGTTGTGGGAGAAGAGAAACACTAGTGGTTCGTAACGCAGAGGGATCCAAGCCAAGCCAAGTGTGCAGGGAGGCTAGGAGGATGCTTTCGATTTGGGGGTTTGTAATGGGGAAGGATCCTGTTGCCCTGCCGAAGAGACGGATATAACCATTTGGCTTTAGTCCCTAATTTCACTCTGGTTCGTAAGCCAAGCAAAAGTTGCAATTTTATGATTTTAACTTACTTCCAACCAGATCATGATGATAAAATCAAGACATGAAATAGATCTGGTCTAACTGGCTTGTTGGAATGGCTGAAGCCATTTTGTGTACTGTGTATTATTTTGCGGCATAATGATGATATCCTTATAAATGTTTTCAGGGTTTTATTAGCAATGAATTTTTTATTATGTCTGGTGTAAGGGGTTGTAGGAAGAGTTTAATTAGGGTGAATGCCATCTCTTATCGATGGTAACAAATTTCTCTCTAACACGTTGAAAATTTACTTTCTCATTATGACATTTTGCTGTGGCATTTGATATGTTTTTTTTCATTGGCTCACATTTATTGGGTTTTTCAAATGTGCATGTGACTTTTGAAAAACCAATAAATGAGAGCCAATGAGATGATGTCACATTAGCTGCTATATTATAGTGTCAAAATGAAATGAATGTAGATTTTAATGTACATATCGGCGAATGAAATTGCATTAACATTTTATTTTGCTGAATTGTACGCTAGCTCTTTGATTCCAATATATTTTTCCTGCGGTCTAGAGCTATTGCACGTTGACACCTCTCTAAGTATGTTGTGATTAAAAGTATATATGGAAAATTGCCATGTACTCTTGTTTTGGTTTTGAATTAAGTGTGATTCAGTTTCCTATTGTTGCATTTTCACCCGTATGCTCTTGAATTTGATTCATCTGTCTTCACTATTTTGATCTTATGAATGAACTCTTAATTTTTCGCTGTAGATTCCTCATTTGAGACCTGCTGAGTACAAGCGGTCCAGGTTATCCAGAAACAGGAGGACCGTGAACCGTGCTTATGGTGGGGTGTTGTCCGGTGGTGCTGTCAGGGAAAGGTGAGTCAGTCTTGTGGATTTTGCATTGGTAGTCAGCAATGTAATACATGTGAACAAATTGTCACGTTTGACATAGATGTAATCATTATTATTGCTTGAACATCCTAGCACATGGAATGTGGACTGTCTTATGGAATTATGGTGCTTTTTGTTTTCCGTAGGATCATCCGAGCTTTTCTTGTGGAGGAACAAAAGATTGTGAAGAAAGTGTTGAAGATCCAGAAGACCAAGGAAAAGACAACCTCAAAGTGATTGGAACTACTTTTAGTTCGATTCTAGTGGAAAGAAATTTTGAGTTTGGCAAATGATAATGATGATTCATGGTTAAGATATGGTTAGTCATCTAGGGATGTTTTGTTTTGATACTCTATTTTCTCCAACTTAGTTTTAAACTTTGATTTACAATTTCTACTTGAAGACATTGCTGTTTTTTGTGACGATATTGTTGTGCTGTTTTATTATGCATATTATGACTGGTTTTGCCTGAGTACAGATTTCCCTTTAATCCTGTGTGTAATTATATTTATGTTTACCAATTTTGGAAAATGCTATTAACATCATAAGGAGGCAGCCTATGTGTTAAAAGTGATGTAGTTTAATCATTCTAAGCACTTCAAGCAAACTTTTCCTAATAGAAGTTGGTTGGTTAAAGTATTTTGAGCCAAATTTAACTTGTTAGTGTGCTCTCTCTGTGTTCTCCCATTTTGTCACCTCAACTGGACAGCTTGATTTGAGAAAAGAGCTATGCTATGACATTTTATGGAACCATACCTTTGCAAAAAAACATGAAATAAAACGTCCAAGTAATGCCATAGTTTGTGTCGTGACATTTAACTTTTGATAGGTGGTGATGTGCTCATCTAGTAATGGAAGAGCATGTAGATCTTCACCAATGAAAACGTTTTCTTCTGGCCTCAAATGAAGAGCATGTAGATCTTCACCAATGAAGAGCATGAGGATCTTCACCTGAAAATCTGTCACCAAAATAAGGAAAACTCCAGATCCCATCTTCTAACAGCCCAAGCCACTTGCAGCTTATTCACTGCCTTCTCTCGTTTCTCACTTTGCTTTTGACGACACTTGCAAAAGCAGAAGCCTTTTGACTTTGGGATTATAACCCAGAAGGCGAAATATCCTTGGATAACAAATATGATCTAGCAAGGGTTGGGTGAGGTGTTGTCCAAATTTCAGGTTTTCCTTTGTACACGAGTAGAAGAACTTAAACCCTCTCTAAATAAAGAGCTTTGCTAGGGGTCGAGGGAGGGAGCGAGGGATGGGTGGTAACCACCTATCCGCCTCGAGATGAGTGCATAAGATTTGAGATGCGTGATGGTGCTCATCTCGAGGCGGATGGGTGGCTTCCACCCATCCCTCGCTCCCTCCCTCGTTCCCTCCCTCGACTCCTAGAATTTTCGCTAAATAAATGTCTCCCTAGCTCCCTATATCTAGATAGGTTAAATACAAACTGCTGCTGCGTGTTGCTGGTCAGTCAGTTCCCTTTTCTATTGCCAGTGTTGCAGGATGAGGTAATATAAACAGTATTTGTAACACCCCTAAATTTCATAAAACTAATTTATTTTATTTTGAATTAAATAAAATAGGTTTACATTCAATTGAATGTGAATTTCGAAACTTAGGGTTTTATTTGGTGAGTTCAGAAACTGGGTGCTTTCAGAAGTCCAGTGGAGGCGAATAGCCACCCACCTTATAAAGGGAAAACCCTTCTTTCTTTCTTTTCTTGTGCAAACCCCCTTTTCTCTTTCTCCTTCCCTTCTTCACGATTTCTTCTCATCTGGCGGCGAAGCTCGATCAGAGCCACAATCCATGAGCGTCTTCTTCTCGCCTCTCTGTTCTCCAAAACCCTAAACGCCGTACCCCATTTCTCCACTTCCCTTCTCTTCCAACACAAACCCTTGGACCCCAATTCAACTCCAATCACCTAGAAATTGGGTTCAGTTTGATTGGATTCAAAGGGGTTAAATATTTCATCTTTTGAGCACAAAGCCTTGAATAAAAAAATAAAAAAAAATGATGAAGAAGAAGAAGTTAGAGAAGTACAGACAATCGAAAATGGGATCCTCGAAGAGATCGATTTCTCACCATGGGGAACGAGTTGGCATCCCGAATGTTTCGCTCACAACCATGAGATCATAGGTCCAATCCCAATTACATCAGATCCTTCATCACTAACCCGTCTCGCGTAAATCATTGGAATGTTGTCCTACACATTTTTGAAGAGCACAGGGAAGGAAAATATCGTAGTTCCGATGATACTACTAGCTTGACTATGAGAAAGGATACCAAGGGTGGAAGAAGTTTATGCAATCATCTTCAGGTAATTGGAACAGAAATGCACAAACAATTGTGCAATAGGTCCCCTTATTCAAGTGAAACAGAACTCTTTTACCAGACGGGATATCGAAATAAGAGGTGTCAATCGAGATGAGAAGAAGATAGAAATGGCAAGGCAATTTCCCAACCCATGACACTTACTGACATATCGGAACTCATTAAGGAGTTGTGCCCCAATTCTCTATCTTAAACTGCCACCTGGTTCTGGATTGTTTTGTGTGGGAAAGATGTCAAGCATCATAATATTGTTAATGACATGATGCTGACACAGGAAGTTACATATAGGCCACAACCTGGTGTGGATGGAGTTCCAAAGGATCCAAATGCACTTGGTTGAAATATTGGAGTCTAAGAACTTTGCTGGCAAGGAGATGCAACAGAGATGTGGACTGTTTGGGAGAAATCACAGGTGGCAGGATGATGGGACGATTGCGTTGGCTGCGCAATCCTTTGCGATTTGCAATTTTGGTGAGTTTTCTTGTTTCCCAATCTAAATTTCTTTCATCCTGAGAGTCGATCTATATCTTACTTTGATTCTTTGTATTTAATTTCAGTGTTTTCTAATCTATGGATTTTGTATTTCTGTACTGATTTTAGTGGGGTTTTATTTTTAGTCAAAAGGGGGTAGTTATGTGCTACTTAGAGACTAATTTGGGTGGGTTTTGTTGATTCTCTAGGGTTGATTTTCAAGGTGTATGATTGTTTGTTGAGTTGCTAATGTGGGTTTGTGTATATTTAGCTAAGTGTGTATTATAGAGCTAAATGTGTGGAAATGAGAAACAATGAGCAGTGAAAGTGATGTTATTGATGGATGGGTAGTGGAGGAAACCTAAAAAGTAAGTGTTTTGTTAGTGATTTAAAGAAAGTTGGTCTAGTTATATAGGTGATAAGTTGGGGTTTTGGATTCAAGATGTAAGATAGGGTACAAAATGTGATAAAATGGAGAGTCGTGTTTTTTGAATCTGTCGAAAATCATTGATGAGTGGTTCTTAATGCAAATTCCTCATAATGGGTATCTTGTTCTTGGTTGACAAAGGGTATTCATGTGAAGATGATAAATTGACAGGTTCCAACCGAATGCAACCTATTTTATGTTTATTTGGTGTGTTCAAGGGGATGTAGCTTTTGGGTTGGTTGGTTAATTTATGCAGTTTTTATAGTGGACGTCGCTAATATGTAATTAGGGCTATTGGGAGTAGTTTGTATAATGTTTTCTAAACCAATGTGTTACTTGTATTATGCACATAAGTGTATGTGGATTTGTCACAGTGGGGACCTTAGTTTGTAAATGGCAAACATGCAATTTTGGTGAATGGTATTGGAAATCTCATATCTCTTTATTGTATGGAAATACTCAAATGAGTTATTTAGTGCTAACTAGGAATTAGTAAATGTTTTCAAACAACTTAAGATATGTGAGTTGTACTAGGATTTGGATGGTTGTTTTGGTGTAAGTTAGTGTCCACCCATGTTTGTCATGCACTTCCATGTTTATGTGTTGAAATTGTCTTTTCGGAGATACCATGTAGTGGCTTTGTTGGATTCAACATTTTGAGATACTTTCTGGCAAACTAGGATGTATGTGTTTATCCCAAAAATCATATTTATATGGAAAGTACTATGTGTAGTAGTGTTTGATATTGCACTATTGCTTGTTTTGTTTTGATGTCTCGTTGATTCTATTGATGTATGACCATTTAAGATTAATGGTGTTCCTCTATATGTATTGCATCTGAAATGATTACATTTTCCCAAAAAAATTATGGGTGGATTGATTTACTTATGAATGACAAAATGTCACTTGATCGTCATGTTGTTATAAAGCATGATTTATGAATATGCTATGTTTTCCACAAAAATGTGGGTGGATACGATTGTGAATCGATTTATGTATGACAAAATGTCATTGTGGAGAAATTCTGAATTATCAAAAATAAATGATATTGGTAAACCTTGATTTCTGAAAATATAAACCACTTGGACTTGTATCACTTAGAACTACCACACCTATTTTGTACCTCTTTTGTTTATTATTTCCCCTCTCTTACTAGAGAAACTAAATGACCAGAGGGTCGTCTTGCGGAGTTGGGGCACCCATTTCTTTCTAGAGAAACTAAAATAACCTTCGGGTTAGTCTTGCGGAAATGAGGTGAATTGTTATGCCTAAGATAGGCTTTGATATTTATCCGTCAAAAATGTGACGTGAGTTTATGCGCATTGATAGCCCAATGGTGGCTTTTGGTACTCATATAACTAGGGGTATCCGCGATGCATACCTGTATGTGATGTCCCCACTTGGGCATGGATGACGGAGTAGTCCTCCTTTATATGAGAGAGGCATACGGGCATATATGTTCGGCACGGAGGTGGTGCGAATGTGGTATCGTCTAAGTGATCATTCCGTTAAAAGATGAATCAAATTCAAATAAAAATGGATAAACTACGTTTATATTGTTTATAATCCTTCTTCATGCAAGATGGCAAGTTCACTAATATTTTTGCAGGTCAGACTTGCCGTAGTCGACTCCTATAGGGTAAGTATAAGTAAATGCATTTTTACTTAATTGGGATGATAATATGATGGCCTCGATGAGGAACTAAATTCTTGGAACTGTGTTTTCTTGCATGACACATTTGCCTCATTGAGGAACTACCTGTTGGTGTGTTTGTGTTTAACTTGATGTTTATCACGTGCGATTTTATTGATTTTGGGATGAAGATTTCTCACACCAGCTTTATTGTTGACCCAAGTGAGCTTTTGCTTCTTGGGTACATTCCTTTGGGAATGTACCCAATTAGCCTTTCAGGTTTAGAGACTTTTGAGCAGCGTTACGGGAGTTCCGCTAGTGAGGCTAGCGACGTCAGTTTTTTCTGGTTAGAGTTTTGTTAAAAATTTTAGTTTGTTCTATTTTCTAAACTATATTTTTGTCATTGCTGCTAAATGTTTTTGTTGTTATTAAATTTCACGTCCCGAACTTTGGGAAAACGGATAATCCTACGTGAATTTTGGAATTTTCGTTTTCTTCCAAAATCGAGGCGTGACAGTATTGTCTCGGTGTTATGGAATTATGGTGTGTCTAAGTTTATTGTTAAGGTAATGAGGAGTTTTGCAAGTACACGGGGTTGATGCAGGGGACACAGAAGGCCCATGTATCCGCTCCATTGGTACGACAAAACAGAGATGAGATATTGGAGTAAGATAAACTTCTGGCTCAGGGTTGGTACTGCTAATTGTTTTAGTATCCTCCAACTCTCACAAATTTCATTTCGGCGAAGTTCAAGTCAGAGATGAGATGCTGGAGAAAAGTAAACCAAATAAATTTAGTATAAAACAACACTGGCTATGCTAGGTTCATTTTAGAATCTTCAACATGAATTGCATGACAATGATAATAACATTAATTCTATGCTTGTTATGAAGACAGCAAGTTTGAAGAGGGAATGGATGGATCCTCTGGTATGGCTTAAATAATTTCATGCAGAGTTCAATTCTGCACTGACGAGTCATGACTATATTGAGAAATGGGAGTTGTGTCTTCATATGGTGGGGGCCAATGGTGTTATGGTCAAGTGGTTAGGGCTATGTGGGTTTATCCCCCACGTCTTAGGTTCGTGACCCGCCGGCGGCATGGTTATTTATTTATGGTGTTGACCTGTAGGTCGCACCTTGTTGGTAGGTTATGGAATCCTATAAAAACCCAACTCGCTTTCAAGGAAAAATATATAAATATAAATAAAAAAAATATGGTGGGGTTTCATCTTTAGATTGTCCAAGGATCATGATTGAAAATTTTCAAGTTAGAAAGTGTTTTTCTTTTATTGGTAGAATGATTCTTACAAAACAAATTTATTTATTTAAACAATCAAATTAAAAATGGATATTTTTTAATTTTAAAAGAGACATGTATCTTTCTTTACATCACCTATTCATTCAAAACAATGTCATTCAATTTATTTATTTATTTTTACTATTATGAAGTCTCAATGAATAATGTTGATAATTTTAAAAGAGGCATGTATTTTTTACTATTTATTTTTTAATTTTATGAAGTCTCAATGAATAATGTTGATAATGCTTCTTCAAAATGACTATTATATATTTTTCATATAAAAGAAAGACTTCTATATCTTCCAAAAATAGGAATGTTGAAAATCACTCATCATATAGTTGTCATTCTAACTGTTTTATAACATTCTAACTGCAATTTCTTGGTGTTTAGATTATAGTTGTAGGGATATTAACAACAACAATTCTAGTCAGCTTGCTGGCCACTTTTGAGTCAAGTTTTGGTTTGTTTACAATTCTACCTCTTCTATAAGCGATGTTTGTGGTTGTGTTTTAAAGAGAATGGGTAAAAAGTGTAAAAAGACCAAGACTTTGCCCAAAAGTGGCCAACAAACCTGGCTGACTAGACTTACTCTATTAACAAACTAGACGTATATAGGGTGTTTTCTACAATATACCTGATATAGCAGCCAAGCCTAGCCTTAGCCCGTCGCTAGTTCAACTAGGCGGCTGTCTAAGGCCCCCAATTTTTTTAATTTTTTTTTTATTTTAGGGCCCTTTTTCATAAAATTGCATTATATTTAAGCCTCATTGTTTTTTGCCATTAGTGCTTAGCTTGGTGGTTTGCTTTTATGTTTTGATTTGGAGATGTTTGAGGCTTGAAAATTGTCAAACCCTATTAGTAGCAAAGGAAATAAATAACTTTCAACATAGTTGAGAAGAACTTGTTAGAATATTCCCTTAAAGTGGATTTGCATAGTTCATATTATTATACGTTGTAGACTATCGAAGTATATGTGAGTGATGTTTGATTAGACTCGATTAATTGTGATCATTAAGAAACAAGACAAGGGTCATAAACACGTTTCTAATTATACGCTTTATATCTTGACATGTATTACTAAATTGAGTATGGAGATTATTTATGTGTAGATACCAATTTAAGTCCCAATAAAATTCTATTATTGATGATGGGCTAATAATATAATTAGAGCTCTATATATACGGTTGAGGTCTTCGCTCCAAAATTAATTCTCTATCTCCTATTTTTTCTCATCTGGTTTGAGAAACACAAGAGAAAAGTTTTGAAAGTGGAAGGTCTTTCTGCAACATGTTGCTAGTTCGTGAGGATTGCTGCAAGGATATTATTCATCAATTGCAACTTCAGGTACGCATTGATTAAAGTTTTTTTTCCTTGATTATTGACATGAGATCTTGGTTTAGGATTTGCTAAATTTCTACAAGTGGTATCAGAGCCTCCTTGTCAGAATCATTGAAGAAAACAGTTTTCATTTTATTTGATTAATTAATCAATCCTCACATTCGTTTTTATCAAACCCTATAAATTTATTTCGCTGGATCCAGTTTTCCCGACGACTTGATTGTGATTTAGCTGTCACTACAAAAAAAAAGCTTTAATAGCTACGAAAACTAGCGACGGTTTTTTTATACCGTCGCTAATTATACGATTAGCGACGGCAAAAAACCGTCGCTAATTGCTTTCAACACTGTTTCAACCCATAAATATAAATATTCGTCGCAAAATATTTAGCGACGGCTTAAAACTGTCGGTAATTCTTGAATTAGCGACTGTAATTTAGCCGTCGCTAAGATTTACAAATAAAAATAATTAGCTACGGTAGCTAATGGATTTTTTTTAAATATATATATATATATATATATATATATATATATATATATATATAAATAAAACATTTAGCGACGGCAAAACAACCGACGCTAGGTTTTACAAAAAAAATTCATTAGAATACCGTAGCTAATGGATTTAAAAAAAAATATATATATATATATATATATATAAACAATTAGCGACGACAATTGTACTGTCGCTAAGGTTTACAAATAATATATATATATATATATATATATATATATATATATATATATATATATATATATTAAAAACAATTAGTGACGGCAAAAAACGTGGCTAATTGGTTTTTTTGAAAAAAAAAATTAAACACTAAAGAATTTAGCTACGGCAATTTACCTTGGCTAGGTTTAAGATTTTTTTTATTAACGACGGAAAAAAACCGTGGCTAATTGGTTTTTTTTTTTTTAAATTAAACACTAAAGAATTTAGCTACGACAATTTATCATGGCTAAGTTTTAGATTTTTTTATTAGCGGCGGCAAAAAACCGTGGCTAATTGGTTTTTTTGAAAAAAAAAAATTAAACACTAAAGAATTTAGCTACGGCAATTTAAAATTAAACACTAAAGAATTTAGCTACGGCAATTTACCGTGGCTAGGTTTAAGATTTTTTTATTAGCGACGGCAAAAAACCGTGGCTAACTGGTTTTTTTTTTTAAATTATACTAAAGAATTTAGCTACGGCAATTTACCGTGGCTCAGTTTAAGATTTTTTTATTAGCGACGGCAAAAAACCGTGGCTAATTGGTTTTTTTTTTAAATATTAAACACTAAATAATTTAGCTACGGCAATTTACCGTGGCTAAGTTTTAGATATTTTTTATTACCGACGGCAAAAAATCGTGGCTAATTGGTTTTTAAAAAAAATTTAAACACTAAAGAATTTAGCTACGACAATTTACCATGGCTAAGTTTTAGATTTTTTTTTTTAGCGACGGCACAAAACCGTGGCTAATTGGTTTTTTAAAAATAAAAATTAAACACTAAAGAATTTAGCTACGGCAATTTACCGTGGCTAAGTTTTAGATTTTTTTATTAGCGACGGCAAAAAACTGTGGCTAATTGGTTTTAAAAAAAATTAAACACTAAAGAATTTAGCTACGACAATTTACCGTGGCTAAGTTTTAGATTTTTTTATTAGCAACGGCAAAAAACCGTGGCTAATTGATTTTAAAAAAAATTAAACACTAAAGAATTTAGCGTAACTAAGTTTTTTTGAAAAAAATAATTAAACACTAAAGAATTTAGCGACGGCCCAGAACCGTCGCTAATTGATTTTTTTTAAAATAACATTATTTTTATATCAATAACTTAGCCAGCAGAAACTTAACTGATAAAAAGATATTAGTGCATAAAAAGAAAACAACGATTTTCAGAAATTGTAGTCAGGGGAATTGAATGCATAAATAGGTAAATAAATTGATAAATTGTTTAAAATAATTCTTTCTTGCTTTTGTGATACTCTTTAGTAGGGGGTGGGCATTTAGGACCGAAAACCCTGATCGAACCGACAACCGGACCGATCGGGTCGGTTCAGATCGGTTTTAATTAATTATAAAAGTTTTGGTTGTAAAAGCCCGGCCCGAAGTTTCTGGTCCGGACCTCGGTTTTCATTTCTGAAACCCGTCGGGTAACCGGCCTGGCCCAGTTTAAATAGTTTAAATTAAATAGCTGCAAGCCGTCACCCCTTCTCCTCACACAGATCCTTCCTCACCGTCACAGCCATATCGCTCACAACACAGACCCATCTCCATCAAACCCTTCTCTCGAACTCATCATCACCTTCCTCATCGCAACAACAAACCCAATCACAGACCATCGTCATCATCTCCTTCATCAACCATTCACAGACAGTTTACCCACTCACCCATCCTCACATACCCCAACGACATCGCAGCCCAACAGTCGATGTCGTCCCCATCATCTTCCTTGCCATCACAGCCAACCGTCCGAGCGAGAGCCAGAGCTTTCGATCTGATCTGTTGTGAGAGTTTACAAAAGAAATGTCTCCCTGATCCAATGGTTTTCTCCCCGATCGCATCCAATGGTTCTTTCCCTGATCGCATTCTCTTCTTTAGTTTATAGAAGATATGTCTGAAGAACATATCAGATCGAAGAAGGTCAGATCAGATCTTTGATCAGATCGATCGAAGATATGATCAGATCGAAGAAGATCAGATCAGATCGAAGAAGAAGATATGATCAGATCTTGATCATATCTTGATCAATATATGATCAAGATCAAGATCGAAGAAGAAGATATGATCAGATCTCAGATCAGATCATATCTTGATCCACCTTACAGACGACGGGTCGAAGTCGAAGATCACGATCTCTCCCTCTCGCACACAGACGAAGGGTCGAAGTCGAAGATTTATTGAACAGAGTCATTCACTCATTGGTATTATCAGTGGTTGCTCTTGGAAAATGACAGATACATCACATGGGTTCATTGGTTTTATCAGTGGTTGCTTTTTGTGGTATGGGAGCTGTGGAGGATTCGTTCACAAATTTCTGAAAAAAAAAGATGTCCGAAGAAAAGTTGGGTACCCGGTAAGTATGTCATTAATTATTTTTTAAATACAAATTTATATGAATTATTTGCTACTCGCTAATTAATTTTTTTTTAAATTAACATTATGTTTATATTAGCGACAGTACCGTCGCTAATTGATTTTAAAAAAATAACATTATTGTTATATTAGCGACGGCAAACAACCGTCGCTAATTGTTTTTTTTTAAATAACATTATTTTTATATTAGCGACGGTAGTAAACCGTGGCTAAGGTTTAGATTTTTTTTATTAGCGACGGCAGTAAACCGTTGCTAATTGGTTTTAAAAAAAATTATATACTAAAGAATTTAGCTACGGCAAAAAACCGTCACTAATTGTTTAACAAAAAAATACGTCACCAATCCGCGTGAAACTTCATCTCAACTGTCAATAACACCAAAAAAATTTAGCTCAATCCAACGCACTAAACCAAACCACGTCACCGATCCGCGTGAAAATAACACAACCAATCCCCTTCAATTACCTTTCTCTATATAAATTTAAATTTTCTCTACAAACCAACTTAAACAAAAGAAAATTTCTCAAGAAAAAATTTTCTCTCAACCTCCAGAGAAGAAACCCACAGAGGAGAAGTCCGCCGCTTTCTCGACACCGATCCCGGCCGCCTCCCTCGACACCGATCCTGCCGCCTCTCTCTCCCCTCCCTTCCTCCGCCGCCTCCTCTGATCTCGGAGATCTGAAATCTCATATCTCGGAGATCTTGATCTCGGAGATTTCAGATCTCGGATATCAGATTTCAGATATTCTATAGATTGAATTTTTTTTTTTGTGGTTTTTTGTCATTTTTGTATGGATTCTTTGTAACTTTTGTATGATATTCTAGAGATTCTGTGTAATTTTTGTTATAATTTTGATCAATTAAGTTTAGTTCTGGTAGTTGATATTAATTTTCAGAATGAACAATCATTAATAGCTAATTTCATTATAAAAAATGAATTATCATTTGTAATTTATAATTTGTAAATTTCATTTGTCAATATGATTTGCAACAAAGTTGTCCCTAAATAGCCACGGTATTGCTGTTTTGTCAATTAAATATGCAATTTAGCGACGGCAAAAACAGTCGCTATTTAGAAAAAACCGTCGCTAAATAGCCACGGCAAAAAAGCCGTCGCTAATGTCCATTTGGATTTACACTTTAGCAACGACTTTCTTACCGTTGCTAACTAGCCACGGCCAATATTGTCGCTAGTTTTTATTTTGCCACAGTTGTAGCCAAAATATTAAATAACTTTAGCGACCGCACTTTTCAAATTAGCGACGGGTTTATGCCGTGGCGAATTAGCCACGGTAAGTTTGTCGTTGCTGATTCAAATAGCGACGAATGAATTAGCTACGGTATTGCGATGGTTGTTTTGCCGTCGCTGATTATTTTTAGCTACGGTTTTAGCTCAATTAGCAACGGTTTTTTGCCGTTGCTGATTTGACTTTTTTTTGTAGTGTGTTCAACAATCACCCATACGGATCTTTTTGGTGGTTGATGATTATAAGAATAATATTGGAGTTTTTATTTTATTTATTTTTAATTCCATATTTACTTTTCAATAAATAATAAAAAAAAGGGGAGAGATTACCTTGGATCCATCGTGTCCGATGATGAAAAAACAGATTGGCATTTCCCGTCCTCCCGTCGGTCGGTCTGTTTTGACCGTTTCTGGTACTCTCTCTCTTTATTTAAGAGAGATGAACTCTACGTTTTGTTGAAGTGAAGAATACCCTGTTTTGGGCCTTTTTGTATTGGGCCTGCTTGGTTATTAGGCCTAGTTGGTTTACTTGGATTAACCTTTATTTTGGGCCTGCCATAACCTTATTTTCCTTCTCTTTAATTTATTCAGTTTGGCCAATATCGACTGTGCTGTAACAAAAAAAATTTAATTGTTTTTGGGCCTGTTTTGTGTTGTTGGGCCTGGTTGGGTCCAGCTGAACCAGTTTGGTTGAATCCTACTGTTCTGTTGGACCGATTTTGGTTATTTTAGCCCGTAAGGCCTGTTTGGGCTCCCTGGCCTAATGTATTGGATTTTTTGCATTTTTTTTTTGGCCTTCTTCGCTCCTGCATTTAAGGAAAATTTTTGGAGCACTTAAAGTATATTTTAATTAGCAATCCAAAATTTAAATTTAGGTTAAATTTTATTTTACATCGCCTAAGTGACATCTTTCATAAAATTTTATTTAAATTTGAATTTGAATTTCAAAATTTTGTGGATTACATATGGTTGCGTCATAACCTATGTGAATAACAATTGGCCCAAAAGAAGGTTGTTATTATGGTCGGTTCATTGGCAGTATAAGGTAATTAGTTTAAGTAAAATATTTGTGGAATTTACTTATGCATTCAATGATTAACCCAAAGGAAAGTCATTGTTTGGCCAAACCCAATTTTATTTTATTTTATTTTCATTAATTAGCCTTAGTTGTTTTGAGAGAACAACTTACACGTTATCATATATGTCCAAAGACTTGAATTGTAATGGTGTGTTTGGTTTTTCATAAAGGCCCATTATTAAATATGCAAATTTATATGTACTAAATTTTGCCCTTCGTCTATTCGTGTTCTTCTTAATTAGAATTTTGCATGATGACGATTATTAGTTATTTATTTTTCTGTTATCATATCAATGTATTAAAGTTGATGGGAAGTACATAAATTGATGTGAGTTTGTTCTTTTGTGTTATTTTAGTGAATGTTTCTTCAATATCTGCCAATTTAAACAACATTTCAGTGTTTAATGGATCAAATTTTGAAAAATGGAAAGAAATATATAGTAATCGTTCTTGGGTGTATGGATTTGGATTACGCGCTTCATGTTAATGAACTCACTAAGCCTACTGACTCTATTTCAGCTAAAGATAAGGTTTCTTATGAAAAGTAGGGGTGTTCTAATCGCATTAGTCTTATGATAATGAAACACTCTATTTCTAAAACTTTTCGTGGTGTCATGCTAAAGATTTTCTACGCCAAGTTGCAGACCCATTTGTTGCATCGGAAAAGGTGAAGGCAAATACGCTTCTTAGCAAACTTGTTACCATGCGGTATACTGGCAAATGAAACATAAAAGAGTACATAATGGAAATGTCTAATCTTATTTCCAAAATGAGGACACTAAAGTTGGAGTTTTCTGATGATCTCCTTGTGCAACTCATTTTGATTTCTCTTCCTACACAGTTTGGTCCCTTTAAGATCAATTATAATACTCAAAGGGAGAATGAACAATTAATGAGCTCATTGCTAACTGTGTGCAAGAAGAGGAACGCCTGAAATAACAAAAGACAGAAAGTGTTCATATGACAACATTTTTCAATGGCAATTCCGACATCAAGAAAATGAAAAGAAATCTTTCTATTAAAGCTAAGAGAACTCCATCTGATGGGACTTCACATGCAAATGTGCAATAAAAACATGATAAGGTCACCACACGGTCGTGTGAAAAAAGATTGTCTCAAATATCAGAAGTGACTCGCAAAGAAATGTGATTATTTTAGTTTTTTTTGTTTTGAATTTAATCTAGCTGTGGTACCACGTCATTCCTGGTAGATAGATATAGGTGCAACTATTCACATCAGTGTTTTCAAGTAAGATTTCATAAGGAATCAGAAATCAAATGATGCTGAAAGGTTCATTTACATGGGGAATGAAAATAAAGCTTGTGTGGAGACAATTAGAGTCTGATTTTTATTTGGATTTGGATGAGACTGTTTATGTACCGTCATTTAAGCGGAACTTAATTTCTGTTTCCAGTTTGGATAAATGCGATTATACTTTTTTCTTTTGGAAAATGAAGTTTTAGTCTAATACAAAATTTCAAAGTTATTGGTACTGGATATCTGATTGATAATCAGTTAGACTTAGATGTTTTCACTTACAGCCAAATGAAACTTTGCATGTTATTGCCAATGGCATGACAGCTCAACGGTTAGAGTTTGGCGGATGGTACCACTAGGTCATGGGTTCAAACTCAGCTTGCGACATCTTTATGGGTTCTGGGATCCTATAAAAACCCTGTTTGCCTTTCAAAAAAAAAAAAAAACTTTGCATGTTATTAATTATGGTACTAAGCAAAGATTAATTAAATAGACGCTTCTATGTTATGGCACAAGTGTCTAGGTCATATCTCTCGATCGAGGATTGAAAGGCTTGTGTCAACTGGAGTTTTTGATACCTTTGATTTTACAGATTTTACGATTTGTATTGAATGCATAAAGGGGAAATAAACAAACACTAGGAAGTTAGGTGCATATAGGAGTTCAGGTGTCTTACATTTGATATATACTGATATTTGTGGATCATTCCCTATGGCTTCTTGGAATTATCAACGGTATTTTATCACTTTTACATACGACTATTCTCGCTATGGTATCTATACTTAATACATGAAAAATCATAGTTATTGGATGTGTTCAAGGCCTATAAAGCTGAGGTTGAAAATCAACATAATAAGAAAATTAAGGTTGTTAGATCTGACCGTGGTGTTGAATACTATGATAGATATGATGGTTCAGACTAGGGCTGGGCAAGTCCGGGTAACCGGCCCAAAATGTAAAATTAATCAACAGTAAAATTAATATTATGCAACACAAGCCAAACCGATCAATTTATGCAAACACTATGCAAACAGTAAACAATATATTAGCAAACAGTAAACAATATGAAAATTAGTTTTTCTCTAATTTATCAATATGAAAACAATATGCAAACACTGGTATGCTTGTGTTTACTAATTTATGAAAAACTAATTTATGCAAATACTATGCAAACAGTAAATTAATATTAATCAACAGAGTATTAGCAAGATAAATTTGGACCTGGGCCGGGCCGGTTACCCGACAGGTTTCAGAAAGGGAAACCGAAGCCCGAACCAGAAACTTCGGGTCGGGCCGGGCTTTAAAACCAAAAATTTTATAATTAATAAAAAACCGATCCGAACCTACCCGATCGGTCTGGTTGTCGGTTCGGTCCGAATTTTCAGTCCGAAATGCCCACCCCTAGTTCAGACCAATGTTCAAATCCATTTGCGAGGTACTTACATGAATGTGGTATCGTCCCTCTGCACATTATGCCAGGGACACCACGTCAAAATGGTGTATCTGATAGACGAAATCGGACCGTAAAAGACATGGTTAAGAGTATGATTTGTCATTCTACCTTGTCAGAGCCTATTTGGGGAGAGACCATAAATACTGCAGTTTATGTCCTTAATAGAATACCCAGTAAAGCAATCAACAAAACCTCATGTGAGCTATGGACTGATAGACATCCTAACATTCGACACTTACATATTTTGGGGTGTCCAGCTGAAGCTAGGCCTTACAAGCCTCATGAGGGAAAATTAGACTAGATAACTGTTAGTTGCTACTTTATTAGATATTTAAAAAGATCAAGGGGATTCTAGTTTTATTGCCCATTTACTAATACCTTAATTGAAACGGATAATGCCAAGTTCATTGAGGATGTTGAGAATAGTGGGAGTACATAATTCAGAAATATTAGTTTTAAAGAAGAACGTGTTGACATTCCTATGATGGATATTCAACCCGTTAACGTGATCATACATGTTCTTCAACAGGATGCGGATGCAAATCACGAAGATATAGCTGGATTGTCTTCTGCTAATTCAGAAGCACATCAACCTCTTCAATTACAAATGCCAATAAGGAGATCCAATAGATAGAAGAAATTTGCTATTTCGGATGATTATGTAGTTTATCTCGATGAGCATGAGTTTGATATAGGAATAGAAAATGATCCTATCACTTTTCTTCAAGCCAAACAAAGTGTTCACTCTTCATATTGGATGCATGCTATGTTAAATGAGTTAAAAGTCTATGAAGGACAACAACGTTTGGGATCTTGTCGAGCTACCTAAGGGGGTGAAACCAACTGGATGCAAATGGGCTTTTAAAACTAAACACCATTTTAAAGGCAACATCGAAAGATATAAGACACGTCTTGTCGCTGAAGGTTTTACTCAAAAGGAAGGCATTGATTGTAAAGAAATTTTCTCTCCAATTTTTACAAAAGACTCTTTTAGAATTTTTATGGCTCTTGTAGCTCATTACGATTAAGAGTTACATTAGATGGATGTTTAGACTGCATTTTTGAATGGAAATGTTGCAGGGTTTTGGGATAAAAGACTCAGAACATAAAGTTTGCAAATTAAAGAAATTCATCCACGGCTTAAAGCATACATCTCGTCAATGGTATAAAAAATGTTTGATCAAGTACTTTCCTCTTTTGGTTTTGAGGAAAATTCGGTTGATCAATGTATTTATCATAAGATTAGTGGGAGCAAATCTATTATTTTCTAGTGATATAATGAAATCCTACTTGAAAATTGTGTCATAAGTTTATTTCATTCAACAAAATTTATTCTTAAAGTTTTTTGCAATAGCATATTTGGTGATAGACATACAGACTAATTGCACTGATCATATAGTATTATTGGTCTATCACACCAGATATTTGTTGAATTGGCACTTATTAGGTTTTTTTTATTAGATAAATTACTCATTGTTACGAGTGGTAAGTTGAGTTTGCTCTAATGTCCAAATAATGATTCATATATGAAAAAAATACATGAAAATTATTTCTCATGCTTGGGAAGTAGAAAGTATAATGTATGATAAAGTTTATCCATATTATAATATTATGCATATCAATGGAATGTTTGACAGATATTCAGGATTGAAGAATGTTAACTACAAAGCGAATATTGCAGTATTTTAAAATAACACAAGTTTATGCTCACATGCTACAAATCTAATCCATTGGATTAGATATTCAAGTTAAATTTAATAGTGTACTGCCTAGAAAATAAATTTTTTTGTTTGATATAAAGCTTGTGATCAAACATTATGGTAAATAAATTTTATTTCAAGGCTTTACGCTATAGGTTTCATTGAGAAACATTACAAAATAAAGTCGTTGATTGTATTTAAAGAATGTCAATAGTTCATTTTAAATTATATCGACTTAAAGTTTTTTTTTGTCGTTAAAGAAAAGGTTCAAAACCATCGTATGACAGTTAGGAATGTACCACATAAGGTGTTCAACGAACATATTGCTCGCTTACGACGTGGTTAGTTCTTATGATGCTCATATATATTTTCATGTTTAATTGTCATTGGGGATCACCTTTAGTTTATTGATAATTCTGAAATAAAGATTTCTACTTTTTCAATTATCTTTGCGCATATACAGTCTGATTAAGTAGAATAAAGCGATCCAATTTTGAATCATAAGGTAGGACCGGTTGAAAATGGACATGATCAGGGATCACATTACGTGTCATTTTCATGCTGCACATCCATACTTTGATCTAAATCGTTGATTGTATTGGTATTTGTGACCATAGATGGGTCCAACCACGATAAATGTGGTGAAGGCCGCTATGATCCTATATTGATATTTTCAATGGACCAGATTGTTTTAAGACGACATTCACAATTCTTGATAATCAAGTTTTGAGCTCATAAAGTTTTACAATGTATAATCTATGGATGATCTATGTAGTCCAAGTGAGAGATTGTTAGAATATTCCCTTAAGGTGGATCTACATAGTTCATATTATTATACGTTGTAGACTGTCAAACTATAGGTGAGTGATGTTTGATTAGACCCAATTAGTTGTGATCATTAAGAAATAAGACATGAGTAATAAATACGTTTCTAATTACATGTTTTATATCTTGACATGTATTACTAGATTTAGTTAGGAGGTTATTTATGTGTAGATACCAATTTAAGCCACAATCTAATTCTATTATTGATGATGGGCTAATAATAAAATTAAGACTCTATAAGATGGAAGAGAAGTGGTGGGAACATCATCAAATCACATTGTCCAAAACATATAATGAAGGGCTGACTCTGATAGTGACAACTGAACAACCATCAAAACACTCTAATGGCCATTTTACTGATATTAAATGGTCTTGCGACCCTTTAATTGATCCTCTAAATAATGAACATCACTCAAAGTCTTAAACAGGAAATGCAGAGTTACGACATTAAACATGTAATCGTTGCAGGCTGAAGTTTTCTAAATTATGCATCTGTAGACTGTACATTATTTTGACAAACAATTCTTGCTTGGTCGATATAAACCTGCTACCAGTGCTAAATATTTAGCACAACTGACAAATTTATCATCTTCAATTGAGGTTCTCAACTAAGTCTTTTCAGGGACTTGTTAGTTGGTACTCTCAAGTTTAGAGGCAGTCTTATTGTCACGACCCAATCCACATGAAACAATATTGTCCGCTCTTGGCCCAACCTAACTAACTACCCGCACGACTTTAAAACGCATTGTGTCATGTAGATCCAAACTCGTACATATATAGCACATCTCCATCCCTCACCCAGGCGATGTGGGACTATAACACCGAGGTAGCCTGCCAGCCTCCTGAGCCCGCCCACACATGGAGCTGTCAACCTCAGAGCCCGCCCACACAAGGTAGCCCGTCAGCCTCAGAGCATGCCCACTTAGGGTATTACAATCACCCCCTTAGGGCCCAACGTCCTCGTTGGCACACTTTCGGCTATGTCCGACTCTGATACCATTCTGTCACGACCCGATCCACATGATACAATATTGTCCGCTCTGGGCCCAACCTAACTACCCGCACGGCTTTAAAACGCGTTGTGTCATGTAGATCCAAATTCGTACATATATAACACATCTCCATCCCTCACCCAGGCGATGTGGGACTATAACACCGAGGTAACCTGCCAGGCGATGTGGGACTATAACACCGAGGTAGCCTGCCAGCCTCTGAGTCCGCTCACACTTGGTAACCTGCTAGCCTTCTGAGCCCGCCCACACATGGAGTTGTCAGCCTCAGAGCCCCCCCCCCCCCCCCCCCCCCCACACACACACACACACAAGGTAGTCTGTCAGCCTCTGAGTCCGCTCACACTTGGTAGCCTGCCAGCCTCCTGAGCCCGCTCACACATGGAGCTGTCAGCCTCAGAGCCTGCCGACACAAGGTAGCCCGTCAGCCTCAGAGCCCGCCCACTCAGGGTATTACAATCCACCCCCCTTAGGGCCCAACGTCCTCGTTGGCACACTTCTGGCTGGGTCCGTCTCTGATACCATTCTGTCACGACCCGATCCACATGATACAATATTGTCCGCTCTGGGCCCAACCTAACTACTCGCACGGCTTTAAAACGCGTTGTGTCATGTAGATCCAAACTCGTACATATATAGCACATCTCCATCCCTCACCCAGGCGATGTGGGACTATAGCATTGAGGTAGTTTGTCAGCCTCTGAGCCCGCCCACACATGGAGCTGCCAGCCTCATAGCCCGCCCACACAATGTAGTCCGTCAGCCTCAGAGCCCGCCCACTCAGGTTATTACACTTATTTCTTATGATCTTACAGGTGAACAATCTCACTTTCCTTGCTCAACCAGTAGTAATGTTTTGCATTCTTTTGTTTTAATTGATTTTCTTCTTCTCAAATGCTTCATTGATCTTAATTTGTTTCAGAAATTCAACCACAAAATATCACACAAAATATCTACTTGAGCTATATGTTATTTTGATGACCAAAAGATTAAAGGAAAGACATGAATCATATTTTATAGGACAACCATTGAGGTCCAATATATATATGTGACCACTCTTAAGTGGTCATGGAGTGAAACTAGAAGAAGCTTTAAAATGTAACAAATGAAGGACTGAAAGCCAAAAACAACAATGTGTAAACAGCAGAAACTTTCCAAATAAACTAAAAGCTTATAGCTCAAAAGAGCCAACATGGTGTAGCAAGTCTGACGTTTATAGATTAATTTGATCAAGTATCCTACTTATCATTTCAATAATTTGTGGATATTTCAGTAGGAAAGGACAAATATTCACATGGCATATTGGACCTCCAAGCATCACACAGATTCGAGGTACAGTCTAGCAATCCATAAGATGTCTTATGGTCATTCTTCATGTATGGATCTTCTTCTTCCATCTGCGTGTTCTTTTGAATCTCCCGTGGAATAGAAAAATCAGCAGAGTACTGATGTTGCACCATCGCCAAATCTATACTGTCAGGAGCTTTACCCATGTTGCTAAGTAAGGCAGGGGACAGGTTTAGCAGCATAGAAGCAACATCGTCTGTGGACTTTGAAGGGTCTTTCATCAGATCAAGATCAGTTGGGAACATGGGAGGGTCTCCATTCATAAATGAAAGGAAAGATGGCAAGCCAAAATTTATAGGAGACAAATTAGTAGTAATACTAGAGGATGATGGTAAATCAGTTGTGCAAGAACTAATGTTCTCCAAACTTGATCGATTGGTGCATGTACTACTACCAGTTTGTACATGAGACCCCATGTTTACAGGCGGTGAAGAGATACAAGAGTGAGACAGAGCTCTCTGTGCAATAGAGTTGGTTTTCTTGAAGAATATCCTACAAATAGCCCATGAATCCTGTACATCAAACAAATAACAAGCTGATCAGTCCGGATAAATGGTGGTATCAAATTGTATCGATGAATATTAAAGCGTAAATCTATGGTTTACCATAGGAGGAAGATTGCTATTGTGAGTTTTCTTGCGCGAGGCCGAGTTGGCAGGCAGAGAAGGCAGCCTGAACTCATGCATCATCCAGTCAGTTTTTATCCCTTTAGAAGCTCTGCCTCTGTAGAACACAAGGGACTTTTTCAAGCCAATGCACTTGGTACCTTGCGATGAGTAGATGGGTTTGTCAGTTCCAGTTGCTTTCCAAAACCCTGCTTCCGTGACTCGATTAGGCCTTGTGCTATTCCTATACTTGCGGTCTCTAGGACAGTAAAAGTACCATTCCTTTTCGCCTGTTGTCGCCAACTCTTCTTGCAGAAATGGGGATAAAAATAACTCATTTAATGTCAAGTTGGAAACAAATATGTAAAACACTATATACAACCATAATATTTGGATATTGATATTAAAAAAAAAAAAAAAAAAAAAAGTTGAGTTAGCATACTTGGAAGATCCCATGGATCATATCTGTAGATGTCAAGTTGTTTAATGAGCTCTATAGAGAGAGGCCACTGTTGAACCTTCCTCTTCAAATAGAACCCAACGAGTTCTTCGTCAGTAGGATGAAACCTAAACCCAGGGAGCATAAGCTCATCTATGTCATCGGTTTCGTACTTCTCCCCCATAACCCCCAACTTCTCTAAGAAAAACTATGAAGCAAAAGAGGTGGAAAACTAGAAATAGCAGAGAGACTTGAAAACCAAGATATTCAAAATCAGACCAGCTAAATTTAACTCAAAGACTCTCCTCCAATGACTAACTTATTTATAGCATTAAAAGGTGTTTGAGTTGTGAGGCAAACTTGCAATATGAACACATTAAAAAAACACAATCACTCAATTCAAAGTCGTTATATTCATGGAAATAAATGGTTTGCTTCCGAAGCTTCAGCCGCCCTTTCGGGGGAGCTGTAATGAAGACTTCATTTTCCCAAAGACGATGAAAATACATGAGCAAGAACAAATACCAAGAAACACAAGTCAAGGAAGTGGTTTTTCAATGGAGGACTCTAATTTACAGCTAAACACCTCCCTCCTTGAACCTATTTTTGAGGTTTGTTTTAACTCCAAAGTCAAGGATCTCAAGAGATTACAAAATCAGCAATTATGGGGATTCTCCAAGTAATTTAGTTTCACACTTCTCATTATGAAACTTGTTATTTTAACAAATTTTTTTTTTTCATCAAGTCATGACTCAAATCAAAGCAAGCTTCCAATGTGATAAGGGTTTATTTTTAATACAAAATTAGTTTGTTTGACTAGTTTATTGAATGTTAATGGAAAGTGACCCAATTTCATATCATAAAAACTCAAATTTATATTCAATGCCCAAAGGGAGATTCTCTGCAAACTCTCATCCAAGACCCATTTTAGTCCATCTTTACATTCAGCAATGAGATCTAAAATATGCCATTTCTATTCTTTTAGTCAGACCTTCTATTCCCTGACTTGTCAGTGTGGAGATGGTCAAACTATGAAACCTATTGTGGAGGAAGGGACCACTTGGGGTTGATGACATGCCCCATCATATAGTAAGTATATAGGCTTTTGCTGGTTAAGTGGAATAATTATACATACTATTATAACTGAGTGGCAGAAATTTTGCAGTTGAACTTATTCTCAAGTGATGAAGCCTACCTAGTTCATCATCCCTGTTGGGCTTGAAGACCCTCAGACAACAACATAACACAAAAAAGTCATATTTTCTTGCTCAAAAGACCCCAAGTAAAAACTGGAAATGAGGGTGTAGCAACCATATTTTTCACAATTTTGCAAAAAGCCAAAGTTCACGTGTTCTTCGGTCTCTCTTTCTCATTCCTTCCTTTCTCATCTCACTTTCAGCGTCAACTTTCTTTAGAAAAACCTCCTTGAAATCCAAACACACGCTTTTGCCACAACATACATAGCCCATAGTTGAAATGTACTTGACTCAGGCCCCTCCCTCCCTACTTTGGTCTCCCAAACCTCTATTAAACTGTTGCTTCTCTATTCTTTCTCGCGTCAGCATTCTTAAAAAACAAAGTCCTTTGGGTATAACAAAACATTTGGACTTGTTTCAATTCAAATAGAACTGATCTACCCCCGAAAATCCTGTGGAATCACATTCTACTCCTAAGGAAAACTCCTTCCTCATATAAATTTAGATTTAGATGAATCACATGTATTCTACATCTGTGTCCAATGGTCCTTTTGCCTTCACCATTAAATGATTTAGTTCGTTATTCTTCTCATGAACTCCATATTGTAACTGATAATATAACACTCGTCAATAAACTCACGTACTGGGTTAGTTGGTTAAGGCAGTGGAGGTTTATACCCCTTCGTTACCCACCGGTGGCACACTCACCTAAAAAAACACTCTCATCCTCTTTAAATTGCTCATATTAGTTTCTTGTAAGAGTTAACCAGTTGACGGAGCAATATTTATTTAAGTCTAACTTGATTTTTGATATTGTTGTAATATTAACTATTTCAAACTTTATATTTGTTCCTTGTAAGAGTTAACCAATTAACGGAGCAATATTTATTTAATATTTTAATTAAGTCTAATTTGATTTTTGATGTTGTTGATGATCACATACTAGTTATTGATGATGTTGTTGATGTCGAAGATTTTTTTTTTTTTAAATTGGGTCGTTGACCCTTTTTATTTATTTATTAATTCATGCCCGAAGGCTACATGACTGACCCTATAGGGTTAACAAAACCAAGCCCGAATGCTACAATATTGTTGCCACTTAATATCCTCGTCGCCTCCATCTCGCATAGAGATTTGTTTTCGCTCCGGTCCATCGCCTCCACCTTGCATAAAGACTCGCTTTCGCTTCGCTCCAGTCTAGTTCATCTAAGCAGCTGCATTCAATACCCGAAGGCTTATCAACGACGGAACAAATGTGTTCCTAATAATCAGGCAAAAACTCACAAAATCCTAACTGGTGAGTCTCAAACCCACGACCCTCACAAGAAGAGTGGATGTCCGACCAACTAAGCTACAATTGGTGGACTTGAATCATACTAGTACTATGTTGTTGAATTATGTTTGGCATGTAATTTAGACTTGAATAAATTTATTGGCTTATTGCTGCACAAATCTTTTTTTTGGTAATGTCCCGTCTTGTCCCAAACTCGTTTGGGATGGGATGAGATCTATCATGTCTCAATAAAGCAACGGGATTAGGTCTATCCCATCCGGTGCCCACCCCTAATGTCAAGGAATGCTATAAAGTTCGAAGTTCAAACCACCAAACTTTGACTTGAGGAGAATCACTTAATTAGTTTAAATTCTTTAGGTTAGATGAATAAATCAATCTCAAAGGGCACCATAAAACTGGATGCACTTCACACTAAATTGCCAAATAGCCAAGACTTGATTGCTCATAAAAGTAACTAAAATTGATGGGTTTTGCTTCTAGGAAATTAAGGATACAAACCAATCTTTTCTCCATGTTACAACGTACAGAAAACAGCTTGCTTAACAGTACCAGTACAAGTGCCTGCTCTGCAACCTCCCCAAGACTACAAAATGTTCTACTATACATGTTCCCAAGACTAATACCAAAACGGGATGTATAGCAAACAAAACCAGACTCAGAAAACGGTGGAGAAAGTTGTTCGAACTTAAAACCTGATTGAATATCCCGAGCCCAACATGCACTTACATGCGGCAGGGGCACTTAAGTGATATCAGGGAGGGAACAAATTGCAGCCCGACTGCTCGATAACAGAACCAGTGCTCCACTTGCAACAATAATACAATAGACTGGGAATAAGCCCAGTCGAAGGATGACCTACCTTTTCCGCGTCCTGTCTCGTCTAACTTTTATTATCTTTCGACCAGATTTGTCGCCACCTGTAGTAGTAGTACCCAATGAGAAGCTTCCGCCCGCAGAAATTCCGAGGCTACCCGATGCCTGAAATGGGGACTGACTTTGTGGAGTTGCAGAAGGTTGTTGGCCATTCATTTGAAAAATGTTTGGTCCCGATGGAGAGCCAAACACGAAATTAGATTGTGGTGAATTTGCTGGCTGTGCAAAAGCTGGAACTGTAAGGGGAGATGCCTGCATTGTATCTTCAGCCATGCTGTCCTCCATGTTCATCTGATCGTTGCCTGGAGAAGCAGAACCAAATGTTGTAGCTACAGTAGAAGCTGCAAATACAGGGAATGCTGAGGAGTTGGGAGTTGAAGATGTTGGAGCAGCTGAAGAAAATGAGAACATAGGACTTGAAGAGACACCAATAGAGGAGCCAAAGGTCATTGGTGCACTACCCCCAGTAGCCGATGGTGACAAGGATGATCCAAAAGCAAAGCCTGTTGAAGAAGATGTAGAGCCAAATCCAGAGCCAAAGATGGATGATGTAGCAGGCTGCGAAGAGGAACCAAACAAACTGGATGCAGAACCAGAACCAACACTTGTCTGTGCAGTGGAGCTGAACAAACTAGATGTAGAACCAGCATTTGTTTGTGCAGTGGAGCTGAACAAACTGGATGTAGAACCAGCATTTGTCGGTGCATTGGAGCTGAACAAACTACATGCAGAACCAGCACTTGTCTGTGTGGGGGAGCTGAACAAACTAGATGTAAAACCAGCACTGCTAGAGAACATAGTTGAAGTTGTAAAGCCAGAACCCGAACCAAACAGTTTACCACAATTTACCAACGAGGAAGATCCACTCAACCCAAAAGTTGGTGACGACGAAGTAAATTGCGTAGCCATACTCTGCGAGGTTGGAGCAAGTGTGGATGCTGAAGCTGTCAGAACAGAAAAGGAAGACCCAGAAGCTGTTGCCGAGGTACTAGAACTTTGGAACTGATTATTATCAGGCGAAAGGGGCTTTGCATTTGATGAGGCAGAAGATCCAAAAACAAAATTGCCACCACCAGATCCTGAAGATCTAGATGTTATCCCGAAAAGAGAACCGCTAAGGTTTCCAAATGGTGAGGTATTCTTGGTCTTCGAGTCGGAATCTGCAGACTCTAAACCAGAAGACGCTGACTGTAATGGTGCAGAAATTGATTTAGCTGGTGCCATAGCAGTACCTGATCCAAATTGGAACAATGAAGGCACAGATGTAGATGCTGACTGTAACGGTGCTGAAATTGATTTTGCTGGAGTTGCAGCACCACCTGATCCAAACTGGAACAATGAAGGCACAGATGATGTAGAGTTTTCACCAGAAACAGACACACTGTTCCTTGTCATATCAGCAGCAGCAGCAGTGGAAGCATTAGAAATGCTGGAGAAGTCATTGCTTTTAGGTGCATCTGAAGTTGCTGGAGCAGCAGCCACTGAGAATAGTGAAGATTTGGAAGCAATGGGTCCATTGTTCGGACTTGTGTTACTGTTAGAAGCCCCGAAAGAGAATACTGGAGTAGTCGAAGCAGATACAGCTGGAGATTCGGCATTTTCTGATTTTTTAACTCGATCCCCTGTCCTTTGACTTCCATCTTTGCTGCCTTTATCAAATTCTACAGCGCTCGGAGCAGTTTGACTACTAGCAGCTTGAGTCACACTGCCACAGATGACACTTAAAGGTGTTGGCAAAGATCTCTCGAAAATTATGCATGACAACCACAGTAAATAAAATTTGAGTAAATTACATAAAAGGAATTGGCAAATAGAAACAATAGTTATAACAGGAGACTTTTAAACTGAAATGGTTGTCAATTAACTTCCACACTAGCGCACGTGCATGCACACTAACAGTGTTGGCTCGATTGAGTGAGGGGAGGCAAAGGCAACTAAGGTGCTCAACTTCTTTTATCTCAGGCCAAGAATCAAGGGTGCAAGGAAGGGTGCCAAAGAGAGATACACCTGGGTGAATTGCTCAGTGGTTTTTCCCCCACTCTCATTGTGCACTTTTTTGGGGATGTAATTGGGAAAAATTCAGAGAAATACAATTCTCTTGACTGCATGTTTAAATGGGATCCTCTAGTGCTTACTTGATGTATATTTTTGTAGCGTGTGTTCATCTGACCACTCTCCTTTCCATTTTCATTAAAAATAGCCATATATATATATATATATCCTTGGGTTCAGCAGTAAATTCCTCCTCTTCACCTGACCTCATCCTACTTTCTACTCAAAAAAATTGAAATTGAATACTTCTAAGTTTCAATTTCAATGAAGTTGAACAGATAAAGTTTATCTAACAGGTTCAATGAGGTCTCTAACAAATCCAATGAAACCTTGGAGTGCAATGTACGTAATTCTTTTGTATTCTACCTCTTGCTGGTTTATGGTACAAAGGATTTTTAATCCCCCCGCCCCCCCACTAATTACACATTTGCTGTTTATTTAGCAATGAGGTTTGAAGGTAAAGAGGTATCAACCAGGGTAGAGATTGAGGTACATACATTGTTCTTTCCTCTTCATTCGCACTCCTTCACATAATCATCGTGTTTCGATTTTTTCTTTAATCTTCTCCCGTTCCTATTTTCTTACATTTTTTCTTCTTTCCCTACCTCCCTTTGTCATAATATTAACCATTTCTTTTTTCATCATTTTAATCCTTCCTTTTTTCATTCGCACAACTTTGTTTGTAATTTCTGTCATCCTCATGTTTCAATTTTATGTATTTAGTTTCCTTAGTTAACTTAAATAGATTAAGTTCTTATGACCCATAACTAGCCTACGAGATTTTTAAGGCGTGGCATGCTTAACTTTTAACCTGATTGTTAGTTAATTAGTAATATCATACTCGCTGTAGGAAATTTTTTCCTTCTCTTTTTTTTGGTTCACTCTGAACACACCTCAAGGCCTTGGCTACCTTAGAACCTACCGATATCAGAATTTTAAGACATGCTTATGTGATACAACACCTAAGCTAAAATTTGATAAGTCCCATATTCTTAACGCAAAATGGGTAAAATGATAAACGTACAAACATTGATACAGATTGCAACTTGTGTCAAAAAGCATTACATCACTTGCTGCAGAAACCTACGAATAACACATCGCAAGGCAAACTCCCCACTAAGGGGATGTTTGGTTGCACGAAATCCTATCCCAAGTAATAAATTGTTCACAAAATACAGAAACCACACATAAATGGGTATTGAAATGTCATCTATTTCTTTCCTTTATCCTCCCATACATACCCTTTTCATTCCCCCCAAAGTTCCATGGTGTTGGAATTTATGCACCTTGTGTGATTTAATGAGAGAATCACAAACATACATCCAACACCATGATGATGCTACAAATATACTGAAACTTAAGCTAAAAATGATCAATTTCAGCAAAAATAAGGCTGTCCAAAAGAACTATAAGTTGAACATTAGTATTTAATCACACAACTTCCTTAACAATTAAAGGATGATTATATTTCTCAAAATGATGAGGCAAAATTAACAGGATCTTTATCCACTACAACACGGTAAAAAATAAGTAAAGCATTAGCAATAAAAATATTTAGCATCTATGATTTCCAACACACGGCACTCAACAGGATAACAGCAAAAGAAAATATCTTAGTTAAAAAAACTGACCTGCTCAATGTCTCCGATGGCAAACCAAATTTTGGAAGTAATGAATCACTGCCACCAAACTTAGAAGCTGGAGATTCACTAGCAACAGATGTAGAGAATGTAAATGTGGTAGCTTTATTGGTGCTATTAGAGCCAAAACTGAACACAGAAGCACTTGTTGATACATTATTTGAAGATGGTGGGCTAGAAAAAGTAGACTGGTGAGTAGAAGGAGCTGGTTCAGGGATTGTGACAGAAGCATGTGTACCAGAGAAGTTGAACCCAGAATCCTTTTCTGCAGTTTGCGGGGAATCAGAAGATCCAAAAGGATTGGATTTTTTCATTACTTCACTGGTGAGAGAACTAATATCAGAAGAAGAAACCAGAGGCTTCTCCACAGTTACAGTCTCCACTGAGCGACTTTCCACCAGAGACGTATCCAGTGTTCCTTTATCAGTTGGGAAAGTGCTAGAACCAACCCCAGCATTGAATATGTCCTCATCAAGGTCCAAATAATCCTTCAAAACAAGTAATCAACATATCAGAAACAATATCAAGAACATAACAGGAATAAACCATAAAAACTGAGTATGTGCAAATAAGCTGGTTCCATGTAAGCAAGCAGACACAAAGTTTCTTATACCTCTAAACTATATGCCATGTTGCCAACACAAGTATGGGACACAAGAAAAGAGTGTGAAGAACAATCCAATAGGTCAACACTTTTTTTTTCAACATTCCGATAGATGATGATTTTATCCACTTTTTTCCTTTTAAAATTTTGGTATGCTAACAAATAAATAAAATCTGATAAAATGAGATTGCAAATGTCATCTGTCCGGGACTTGGAATATGTCTTAGGTGTATCATTCGGTATCAAAGATAAATACGACTGGATACATTTAAAAAGACACAAAAAGGAATAAAACGCAACTCTGGCTTCTCTAAACTATTTATGATAGAATTAAGATATTTACTAATATTTGGAATATTAGTACTTTAGCAATATTAGGCATTTTATTATTCTTGTAATAGGGATTCCAATTAGAATTCTCATATTTGTAATAGGGATTCCAATTAGGTTCATGGTTTGTTTTAAAAGTTGGTTTAGTCATAAATAAGGTATAGAGTGTGCCCATTGTTGGTTGGTTGGTTGATTGAATAAAAGTAATTTGTTATTAACTTATTTTCTTTATCGTTTACTTCGTTATTTTCGTCTACTACAATTTTGTTTATTTTATTACAATTTCGTTTATTTTATTACAATTTGTTTATTTTATTAATCCGAATGTATCAATTTAACAAGGACATTCTAATTTTTTAAGAACTTGTTGTGTCAAATATGTACTCCCGTCATCAAACAGGGAATGTCTGTGTCACATTCATGTTGGCGAATATGTCTGACACATGCCAATCAAAGACATTTACACTTAAATGGTAAGTATTTGTATCAGATTCATGTTGGTTTACATGGCCGACACTTTTCACCAGTGTAGAAAACCTAAAAACATTTCCTGTTAAGAAACCTAAAGGCAGTCTACCACAATTGGCAAGAATATCTTAATGAACAACTTAATGCATAATTCCTCATTCAACAGGTTTTCTATATAAGCACTACATACCTCATGTGCACTCATTTGGAATGCGCTCTTCTTCTGGGAAGGACTTGCATCGATGCTAGGAATGACTTTATCCACTATCATGGCATAAGGCCTGGTATCTTCAGTAGGTACTGCTGTGGCTAGCCCGTTCACTATAGCACTCTTATCTTTCGAAATGGAACCTCTATTAGGACCATTTTCATTAATCGTAACTTGACTTTGAGAAGTTAAATCTCGAGCACCAGTTAAATCTCGAGCACCAACCACATGATTATTACCAACACCATCTGCAGTACCACGTAAAGCATGCAATAACTTTGATGAGTCAACAGTTTCCATGCTTTTGAGAGCCTTCCCATGCAACATATTATAAGTCAATTTACTGGATGATGTTTCCAACGGCATAGCCAACTTGAGTTCGGGTGACTTCTCTTTGGGAGAAGACACAAGCTTATCAAGCTCCTGGAGTATCTTTCGAGCTGTCTCACTGGATTGTGGGGGAACAGACGCAAAACTCGTACTGGCAATGCTATCCCCATTTACCAATGGGCCATGCTCTGAATTATTATACTTCTGGATCAAAGATGTGGAAACTTGACCAATTTTTGTACCAGATGAAGTCGCAGGAATAGAAAGATAACTCCCAGGAGTTCTCAACTTCATATTTGTAGATGGAGACATCATGGTCTTCTGACGAATCCTACGTATGGGGCCAACGGATCCAATATCACTGTCTAAAACTGAACTCCTTCGTTTTGACACCTGTAAATGAAGTCACAATCTATATTAATAAAGTCGCTCAAAATAATATTATATGAAATAGACCAAACATCAATTCTCAAATCAAGAAATGCAATCCACCTGTTTACCAACAGAAAGCATGTTGTTCTCCCATGAAGGGCTCGCTTCTCTCATGAACCCAGCATCCTGAAAAAATGTGAAATAAGAATTTGCACATAAAAGTAAACAAGAAATTTATTTCCAACTTCATATATACCTTCTGGGCAGAACTATTATGAACCCTTGAGTACGGTGTACGAGCCATAGCGTATAATGCAGATCTACCCCGAAGCCCTGGTATAAGATAACCATTTCCATAAACCCTGGGGGCACTGTTATAATTAACAGCTGATTTTGAGACAAGGGACATCTCAGGGGATTTGGGAGAGAAAGGCAAATTGTTTAGAGTAGCCACAGCTTCTCTAGATGCCTGACTGCGCAAGCCTAACTTTGATGGGGTTATAGTCTTACTGCCCATATAGGATTTTGCAAGTTCAGCTGGTGCAGCAACATCCTCTTCCAAGATCTGCAAAGACATCAGACAGGAAGTGTTAAAACAGGGACAAGGAAACGGATCCAAAAGTAATTTATATTATTGTTTATGGCATCTTACAGTTGACTGCATTGCAGGAGTTGAAGTTTGCTTGTACATGCTTTGGCTTTGATTTAAGGGAAAAGGAACATTATCCACGGTCTCATGTGCTGCAGCCAACTCCAATGTACATGGTTCAACCCTTTTCTTTTTGCCCTCTGCAGATACTTCTACAGTTTTAGATTGCAGTAACTCTGTCAAGCGGTCAATCTCGGCTCTGCATGGAAATTAAAGAATGAAAGGAAAAAAAAGTCCATGAAATAGGTTTATTAAAAAGAAAGAAAAACCACAAACAGGTCCACATTAGAAATTACTGCAGACATCAAGGACGGTCCACATTCCTACTTCATTAAACCATCTAACATGGAAGCCTTGCGCCTCGAGGCAAGTATTAATTGCAACCTATGTAGTCCCAGGAGCTAGGCGTGGCAAGGTGTCTGTCCTGGACGCCTAGCACCCTGGGAGAAAGGCTACAGGCCAATGTTTAAAAAATAATAATAATAATAATAATAATTAATTGTAGTCAAAGGATTTCGCCTAGCGCCTATGCCTACATTTTTTTAAAACCACAAAATAGGTTGATTAAAAATAATAATAATAATAATAATAATAATAATAATAATAATATAATTAATTATATTATTATTATTATTATTATTATTATTATTATTATTATTATTATTATTATTATTATTATTATTATTATTATTAATTGTAGTCAAAGGATTTCGCCTAGCGCCTATGCCTACATTTTCTGCATGGAAATTAAAGAATGAAAGGAAAAAAATCCATGAAATAGGTTGATTAAAAAGAAAGAAAAACCACAAACATGTCCACATTAGAAATTACTGCAGACATCAAGGACGGTCCACATTCCTACTTCATTAAACCATCTAACATGGAAGCCTTGCGCCTCGAGGCAAGACTTAATTGCAACCTATGCAGTCCCAGGAGCTAGGCGTGGCAAGGTGTCTGTCCTGACGCCTAGCACCCTGGGAGAAAGAAAACAGGCCAATGTTTTAAAAAAAAAAAAAAAATTTAATAATAATAATAATAATAATAATAATAATAAAATTTGTAGTCAAAGGATTTCGCCTAGCGCCTATGCCTACATTTTTTCTTTTTTATTTTTAACATTTAGAAGACACCTGGGCAAGACAAGGCAGTGAGGTCAAGCATAGCTAGCTAGGCATCACCGCAGACTACATAGCTTGCAACACCCAAAGGTTTACATTCCGGTTTAAATACAACATAGTTTTACACTTCACAATAGGAGGCTTACTGTGTTAGGCCCTCTCTGCGCTCAAGGACTGAGAAACAAGATTTAGCTGCAACTAGTTTGGAATGATCAATGATTCAGTTACACGATATTCTTTGTTGACTCATTTTTATAGTAAATTTAGAATATATAAGAAGCTGACACTTAATTTAAAGAACATCTAGAGGGATGAAAGTGCCAAAATATTTGCACTTTGACCCAGTAGCATTTGCAGCAATTTTTTTTAAAGCTTGTCCTTGCCCAATTGCTTCAGATAAAGACAAATTTAGAAATAGATAACAGGACTATTGAAAGCAAAATAAAGAGCCGACAGAACAACAATTGAGTGCACAAATAATGAATGTAAGAGATGAGTTCAAATCATATTTAATTGAAGCAATTCATGACATGTTTTTAATTCCTGGTAATACTTGCCTTGTAAAAGTCTTCTGCTTCAAAATTTGCTCAAGGTCATTAATAACATTAGTTTCAGAACCAGAATGCAACTTGTACCCTTCATTGCTGCCTCGTTGTTTCAGTCCAGTAGGCTTCTGCACATAAAATTTCAGAATTGTTATAGAGCATACACCAGATACGTTAGCAACGATTCAGAGCCTTAAATATAGTTCTAATTTTACATCCAATTTATTACTATATGTTCAACTAAAACTGTGAAACTTCAGCATACAAGACATGTGAGATAGAGACCAGATCACCCAAATAATAATTTACTTACAAATGTACCACCCAGGAAAGTGGCTGATAATACATAACATTGGGAATGGTCTTTGAAGTTCTGGTTAAATTCCCCCATTTCAATAATGGGGATCTCAATGAAAGGAGGTGTCTGAACATCCCTAAAGTGGTTTGGATGAACATTTCCACCCAAAAGAGATGCATTGACTGTTGAGAAAGGGAAAAATTGTGGAAGCAACATTTGCTGGCTATGAGTACAAGCTTATGGATCACATATTACTGCACTGTCCAACAGCCAAGACTGTTTAGAATGTCTTTTTTATACCATTTTGGATTTTTTTGGGGTCTCCCCGAAAGAGATTGATTGATGTGTTATAAGTTTCAGGTGCAGTTCTAGTTTACATCCTATTGAATGTGTTGGACAATTTGCTAGAAAGCTATTCAAAACATCAGCTTGAAAGAAAGGAATGTCATGACGAGCACTATGGTGCAAGGCATTTGGGGCACCTTAAAGGAGCCGGGTACAATGGTACATGAGATGTGTGCTTTTATGCACCTTACTATGAAGCACAAGGCAAGAGTTGCACAACAGGGTCACCATGCTTTTTCCCCCAGTCTTCTCTCATTCCTAATTCGTTTTCTTGTCTTCTTCCTCTATTCCATACTCAGCCCAGCAGAGAAGCTGATTTCTTTTTCCAATTGTTAAGTTAAATCATTGATATTTAACTGTACTCATGTGATCATGAGTCAACCAATATTCACTATAACCTTTTTCTTTCTATTGATTTCTTGATTGATCTCTCCAGCATGCTTTACAGTACCAAAACTTATTCATTTTATCAACTATCAAATATATTGAGAAATCATAAGAATCTAACAAGACAAATGAAGGATGAAAATAGAACCATCAGGAAAATGTAATCTATGTATCCCTACCGAGTAATTAAGCAACAACTAAGTAATGCAACATACATAATTCCATAAAATATGAAAATAAGAACAGATTTTCTGACTTACGTGGGAGACCACTTCGGGAGGTTCATCCCATGATTCATGGTTTGCCTCTGTCATGACATAAACAGTAAAAGTATGATCAGCAATTAGCTAAACATAACAAAATTCCATTGAATAAGGACTGCAAAAATTTTATGTGATGGCCCATATGATTCTTTCATAGCATTCTTTCCAAAATGTCACGTTAAGACTAGCTAGACTACAAGATTGCTAATCTAAGTTATTGGGATAAGGATAGGACATGACATCAAGAAATACCCAAAAGTAATTATAGCTGTAATTATGTTCAGACCTTCAATGAAACTGCACATGACACTAGCAAGCTAAAGTGGGAACACAGTTTGAAAGAGCTTAATATTGGACTACAAAAAACAAAGGTATATACACAAACAAATATCGAAATGCAGAGATGAATGTAATGAAGATTTATGACAACATTTAACATTACAAACTGAATAATTTGACAAAATCAGCGACAACATCAATGCAAGACAAGTCAGATTCTGGAACACCTAGGATACAACCAGTATCATAGACTGCCAAAAACACATGCCTTTGACAGAACACGGAAGTTAAGACTGTCAAATTTGACTTGAAGATGGCTGCTGTCAGCCATTATATTTAGCTTGAGTTATAGATATAGATAATGATGATTATGCAAACTAACAACATTATACAGCTCAATGATGACTGAACCTTAATGGTATATCTAGTTTCATGGTTTTATTAGAAATGGAGGTCTGAGCAAGCTCGTAAAAGTTTGACCCTTTACCAAAGAAATAATATCACACGAAAAGCAGCAGGAATATATGGGGAAAATTAGTAGAGTACACTAAGGCCCATGAATAAGTCCAACTCAAAATCAAAATACAATTTACACATAATAGCTCAGCGGATTCAAAGCGAATCAACCATAAAACCCTAACAGTGAACTACATTCCCCAATTATGAATTGACCCGAAATATTCAAAAGCTCCAATTAACCCTCAAAGAGATAAAATCTATCTACTCTAACCCACAATATAAGTTTCAATACACACTTACAAGCAATCTAGCATAAAAATGGCATTTTTTCCCAAAAAGAACATAAACCCTAGAAAGTAAAAACAAAGGAAACGCCCCAAAACCGAATAACACCGATCTCCAGCAAACTAAACCAAAAGGCAACAAATTACACAAAGAAATGTAGGAAGAATGGAGAAGCGAACCTGGAATGGGGGGCAAAGCAGGGAGCTTGTTGTTGTTGTTGCGGAAGAGGGAAGGGAAGAGCTTGTGAGCACTAGTAGTAATGATTTTGGAGGCGGGGTCAACGAGCTTCAAGAGCCAACTGGTCCGCCCAGCTTCGGAGGTCTTTCTGATTGCAGTGGAGGGTCGATCATAGGGGGTGGAGGATCTTCGCACCGCTGGCCTCTTACGGAACTTCCCGCCAACTCCTCCTTCATATGACGAGCCTTCTTCGCTGCCCCCTGTCGCCATGAAACCTCAAATTCTAAGCTTTGCTTTTGATTTGCTTCAACGAAGAGGAGAGAAAGCGAAGAGAAGAGAGAGAGTCTAATAGGGTTTTTTTGGGGGGTTCGGTTTCAGTCGCCGCAAAGAGGAAAGAGGAGAGAGGAAAAAATAACGCGACGCACAAAAGAGCAGGGCCCAGCCCACCCTTCATCTAGACTGGACTGGACTGGACAGTTTGTATTTTCGTATTTCTCCGGCTGCCGTAGAAAGATTACTACGTATTTAGAGCTATCTCTAATTTCGGGCTCCACCCACCCCTCCCATACCCTTCTCGATCATCCCACCCACCCACCGAGCATGCACACTAGTTGTATATACTCGGTGATAGATAAGTTTTCGTTCTCCTTGACCTTGACATGCATGCACAAGGAACGTACGTGAGCCAAAAATCATGATTGTGACGGTCGATGCTAAAGTCAAACAATGCGTGAGAAATGTGTATTATTTGAGATTAGGGTTTTGTAGCGTACCTTAGTTCTTCAACCTTGTTCTCTATTTATCATGCAAGAGTCTTTATTCGGCTATGCCTTTGGTGGCGTGAGTCCTTATTCGACTATGCCTTTGGTGGCGTGGTTTAAGGAAGGATATATATTAGAGATCTTTTCCTTGTTGAGAGTTGTCCATGCAGGAGAGTTTTTACGCATCACTTATACTCTGATGTTTGTTTCCTAGTAGGAGTCAATGTATTGTTAGCTTGCCTCTCTTAGGTCAAACTCCTAGATACTTACCTTATTTGGTCTTACGAGTACTGGACTTTATCATATGACTTATGAACTTAAAATAACCTTGTTGATTGGGCCCAACTTCCAGATAGTGCCTCTAGTGGGCTTGGAGTAATCTAGACATTGTTTCTTGGCCTTTGTTACGAACCAGGGTTGGCGCTCCCTTGGAGGCCATGCTAGCTTGATCATCATGACATGTGTACGGTGCGGATTATTGGTCGGTTCGATGTATCGTCAGTTGTTCCCTCCAAGTTAGCAAGCTAGCTCGCCGGTCCACTAAGTCACGTCATGAGGGAACTGGGCAGTCGTGATGATTAAGCCTGAAACATTTCCTTGAGCAGCGCACATCATTAAATAGGTATGTGATTGCTCAAAAAAGGCGTGAATCCTTATTTCTATTTAAGCTTTAATCTATGCAGAGTTGAGTTTTGTTACTTCTGCAATTTCTCATAGACTTTGCTCTGTTGTTTTGCTTTTGCGTTCTTGTTTTGCTCAACTTCCATTTTCGCGAGTGTAATCGAAAGTTCGTACCTTCTTCAATGGCGGATAGGAGTGTAATCCCATTGAGAAGTTGGCTCTCTCTTGTTATGAGTTTTTCGTGGAGAGGTTGATTAATGAAACCAACCTGACTGGTCTCCGGGATAAATACTGAATTCCTAAGGATCTGGAACTATTTTTGTTGGGTTCAGATCAAACCCCCAGTGAGGCCTCCGAAGGGGTTCATCGCTTTACATAAGGACATATTTAATCGGGACTTCGCTTCCTCATCCCATAAGATATTTGGCGCTTTCTGGCATATCTGCGCATTCCGCTCGCTCAGATGGTGTCAAACGGGTACAGAACCTTGATTGTTGTTCTCATCGGGGTGAAGGACGCTGACCTTCGAGTGACTCTGAAAGTGATGCATCTGCAGACTTCTCCCCCTTTGAATGATCATGGGGCCTGCCAGCTCCAAACGTCAGTTTTTCTGGGTTCTCTACCGGACAATTTCAAGTTCTAGTAGAGACATTGTTTTCTAGCTTTTTCAGACTACCAGTATTTTATGTTGGATGGTCGCCCGCTTGTCAAAATTTTCAGACTGGATAGCAGTAAGTATAATGTTTTTCTTATTCTTTCTTGTCCGATCATTGTGGATGTTGCATTGAATGGTTGATTGTCTTTTTGCAGAAAATTTTTCGGCTCCAGTTCTTTCTAAGGAAGAGGGGTCAATAATGGCAAAGTACAACGAACTGGCCTTTATGCCAATCAAATATGTTGTGCGGCCAAGCAACATCGTGCAGAACGGGTTGTTTGAGCATTTTCATGAGGCTCCCACTCTTTTCAGAATGTCGACCAAAAAGACCAACGGTCGTCCTTCGAGGATGGGGAAGCTGATAATGTTTAGTCCAACTAAGAAGGCAGAGTTGGATTTGGTTCTGCCGCCTATCATTCAACCTAAAAAAAACAGGTTGGTTCTAAGGTTGCCTTCACTTTTCAATCACTGGTTTCTCTGGAGGAGGGGTGACTATTGCAGAGCTGGGGCTGGCTCAGTCCGCCAAGGATATAGTTATGAATGAGTAGGGTATTTTTCCTGAGCTTCATGCCCCGTCATTGACTTGGATGGAGATCATTCAAAGCTGGCGGATGTCGATAGTGTCGGCCAACCGAGCGCGGAGCAGGCTGAGCTTCTAGACATTCCTTCAATGCTGGCTGAAGTGGTTATATCCGCTAGAGATAATGAAGCTTCTCCTCCTCAATCAGCCATATCTTCAGTCATTGCTCGCACTACTGAAGTTGTTTCGCCTGTTCCTCGCTCTACTGAGGAGGTCACTTCAAGGAGTGATTTTTCTCTTTCTCTCCCGCCCACAAACCTTGATGTGGAGCATCAGGCTGCACCCCAAGCTAGGACGACTACGACTGGGAAACATAAATCTGTGAAGACGGCCCCTGGCACTGTGTTGATGTCCAAGGGTGGAGTAGGCGTAATTTTGGATCAGAGTGAGTTGCATCCTGTTGTTTGAATCAGTCTTCATGGTCCGGAGTCAAGTTCGCAAGGCTGGCACCCAGAAGTCGCCAATGGTTTCGGAGCGAAATATCCGCGAATAGTTTGAGTGGATGAACTCTCAGGAGCTGGTGTCTGAGGGTGTGACGATGGCGGAGTGCGCCGATAAGGGACAGGGGCACTTGATGTTGGGAATGGCCTTGCTTAATCAAGTTGCCATGGCTGGGGCTGAAGTGGAGTCAACACGTGATAAAGTGTATGGCATGGAAAAAACTTTTGCTAACTTGCAGAAGTCGTACTCTGACGCACTTTATCAAATCGAGTCCCTGAATAAGCAGTTGAAGAAGTTTGGTGTTGAGACAGATTCTGAGTCTGGTTTGCAGGCCTCGCGAGAAAACTTTGAAGCCAAGCTAGAAGTTTCAAAAGCTGACCTAAACTCTTCCAAGGCCCGCTTGGTGTCTGCTGAGGTGAACCTGATCAAAGCTTGATCCGCTATGGGTGGCGTTGAGGTTGAGTTGAGGCACATTCAAGAGGAGCTTAGGCGTGCTCAGGAGGCTGCGGATAAGGCACAAACCGACCTGCAAACTCAGGCTGCTAAAAGGAAGCATGTTGAGTTGAATGGAATGCCTTACGCCAGAAGCTTGAATCTGAAGTTGTTGCTTGCCTTGACTATGTTCGAAAGGCGAAGGAACAGGCTGCTTATGCGAAGAGTGATCTCAGCCCGTTGAAAGAGCAAATGGTGGAGGAGCAGTCCAAGGCTGAAGCGGTTGAGGCCAGACTAGAGAAAGCTGAGAAGAGTTTGGCGGAGTCTGAAGCTTGCGAGAAAAAGCTTCTTGAAGGTCAAGAGACTTTGGACTTTAGCAAGGTCATTAAGGGTAGGTTGGAGTTATTGAAGACGACTACCTGACCTTTACTTCGTTTTTTACATAAAAGTTATGTGAAGTTTGAAGAAGAATAAGCTTCTGACCAGGCGCCTCCAGAAAAGGATCTAGAGTCAGCTCCTGAGACCGTTGATCCATCCCTCGTTGCTCCTACTAATGTACCTGGCCTCCTAGCCATTGAAACCGATTCCCCAAAGGAGTAAAAATTGAAATTTTGGATCTTTAATGAAATTTTTTTTTAAGTAATACTTTATACTTGTATTTTCTAGACTTTTTCTGCTGAATCTTTTCTATGTTGTCTTCCCATGGTGTTGGTATTTAGACATGAAAGTTCACTAAGTCCGAGAACTGTCTAGTTAACTTGTTCCTGTGAGTTCTGACCACTCAACTTGTATGTGCTCTTGAAGCCAAGTGTTCTTGGTTCAAACTCTTATAGGGTCCAAAAGTTATCTTTGCCAGACTTTGTGAGTTGGATAAATTATGCACAGCGGAGTAAGAATAATCTTGGTGGACCAAAGATCATTTGAATTCATAAAGTTAATCACAATTTTTATTTCTTGAACCATCTTAATCCGTTATTGGCAGACTAGGCTGTAGAACGGGCCAAAAGTTGTTTTCATCAGTCTTAATGAACTAACTAAACTTTGGTCAAGTTCAGCCCATCATTGTTTATGGTCAGACAATGATCTCTGGCAAGTCATCTTGGTCAGGCTTCATGAGCTCTGACTAGACTCTCACTTTCTAAGTCATATTTGTTTGCTTTTGGCGAATTAGGCGTCATAGTGGACCAGAAGTTGTCTTCATCAATCTTAATGAGTTGACTAAACTTTGGTCAAGTTTGGCAATCATTGGCTATAGTGGGACAATGATCCCTAGCAAGTCATCTTGATCAGGCTTCCTGAGCTCTGACTAGACTTCCACTTTCTAAGCCATCTTTGTCTGCTCTTGGCAGACTAGGCGTTAGAGCGGAACAGAAGTTGTATTCGGCAGTCTTAATAAGCTGACTAAACCTTGATCAAGTTCGGCCATCATTGTTTATGGTTAGACAATGATCCCTAGCAAGTCATATTTGTCAAGCTTCATGAGCTCTGACTAGACTTTCACTTTCTAAATCATTTTTGTCCCTTTTGGCGGACTGGGCTTTAGAGCGGACCAGAAGTTGTCTTCGTCAGTCTTAATAAGCTAACTAAACTTTGGTCAAGTTCGGCTATCATTGTTTATGGTCAGATGAAGATCCCTGGCAAGTCCTCTTTGTTAGACTTCATGAGCTCTGACTAGGCTTCCACTTTCTAAGCCATTTTTGTCTACTTTTGGCGGACTAGGCGTTAGAACGAACCAGAAGTTGTTTTCTTCAGTCTTAATGAGCTGACTAAACTTTGGTCAAAGTCGGCCATCATTGTCTATGGTCGGACAATGCTCAAATGGCCTTGGGTGTATAAGTCTGACTTGGGTGTCCTAACTTATTTAACTCATCTAGTGATCTGACATGGAGATCAGACCAACGAGTCTGATATCTAAATCAAATTGTAATAGATTGACTGGATATCTAGCTAGATTTAATGAACAACAATGAAACTTTATTAAAAGAAAATACCTTTTGATGATACACCAAACCGTCTTTTATCCGCGCCGTACGCGTGTCAAGATGATCTCGCTAGATCCGGCCCAACACAATATGAAAGCCTTAAGCTCTCACACAACGCATAACACGCCTACGACAATATTATTAATAAGTCCAAGTTATTCGCTATATTGTCTGACGTTCATTGACTCAGGATAAACTCAGTCCAATCAAATTTTATGGCGATCCGACTTCAAAACCAGATCTATTGGTCCGACCTTCGTATCGGACTACCTAGCGAATTAAGCAAAATAGACTTACACACCCAAGGCCAAGTGGAGGCTAACTCGATCAAAGCTTAGTCAGCTCCGACTAATGACGATGGCTTCTGATCTGCTCTAACCCTAGTCCGCCAAAAGCGGATGAAGATAACTTAGAAAGTGGGAGCTTAGTTAGCGCTCTAACGCTTGACCACGATGGCTTTCCAGGGACCATTGTCCAACTACAGATAATGGTCGCCGAACCTAACCAAAACTTAATCGGTTTCGACCAATGACAATAGCTTCTGGTCCGCTCTAACGCCTAATCCGCCAAAAGCGGATAACTACGGCATAAAGAATGGGGGCTTAATTAGCGCTCTAATGCATGATCGAGACGGCTCACCAGGGACTATTTCCCAATTACAGATAATTTTCCGAACCTGACCAAATCTTAGTCAGTGACAACTAATTACGATAGTTTCTAGTCCGTTCTAAGTCTAGTTCGCTAATAGCGGATAACGACAACTTAGAAAGTGGGATTCTAGTCAGCGCTCTTGACGTCTGATTACGATGGCTTGCTAGAGGTCACCACCTTTTCATAGAAGATGATCGTCGAACCCGACCAAAGTTTAGTCAGTAGGTCACTGATAACGATAGCTTATGGTATGCTATAATCATAGTCCGCAGAGCGCAGATGACGATGGGTTAGAAAGGAGGAGTCTAGTCAGTGCTCATGCAACCTGATGACGGTGGCTTGCCAGGGATCATCGCCCAACTGCAGAAAATGATCGCCGAACCCTAGAGTTATAATCCTAGTCCACTGAGCGCGGATGATGATGCGTAAGAAAGTGAGAGTCTAGTCAGTGCTTATGCAACCTGATGACGAATGCTTGCCAGGGATCATCGTCTAACTGCAGACAATGATCGCCGAACTCTATCGCTCTAATCCTAGTCCACCGAGCACGGATGACGATGGATTAGAAAGTGGGAGTCTAGTTAATGCTCATGCAGCCTGATGATGATGGCTTGCCGGGGATCATCATCCAACTGCAGATAATGATCGCTGAACCCGATCAAGGTTTAGTCAGTTATAACTGAGGACAACAACTTCTGGTCTCCCTCACAGTCTGGTTCGCAGTAGCGGGCACAAATGGTTTTAAAGCCCAAGAAGCTTAACTTGGACAACTCACAAGGACCATCATCCGATTATTTGCAGTAATGCACATGCATGACCACAGTTTAACCAGTTCGCTTATAGTAGCAACGACAATTGCTGGTCTGATCCACAGCCTGGCTCCCATATGGCAACAACGAATCTCAAATATGGAACTCTAATCAGCGGACAATTATACGGCTTCCTGACTCAGCATAACCACTTGTCTAAAAGCTAATATAGATGTATGATAAAGCCAAAAAAAAAAAAACAGCAGGGAAAGTCAAAGAACACATAAGTACAAAATATTGTTTAACATGTTATCTCTTATTAATAAATCAAAAGTACAAAGTTCACTCCTCATCAGGAGGGGGTTCGGACACAACAAAGCTAGATTTGGCAGATAAGAGGAAATAAGGGGTGCATCGATCCACACGCACTGCCGCTCGAACACCCTGGTCTTCATCAATTTCTTCTTTATATTGTTCACATTCTTCTTCTTCCGACTGGTCAGAAACCTCTCCAAACTCCGCGTAAGACAACTTTTTATAGTAAGAAAGGTCTCATTCAGGATGTTCATCCCTCATCGGCTGCAAAAGCTCCAGTTGTCCATGCACAACTCTACTGAACTCGAACGTGCCCTAGGTCTTCAAGAGTTTTTCCTCAAGCACCCTCAACTCAGCAAGATCTCGCTCTAGCTACTCCAACCTGCCCGACAGCGTATCAGTTCTGGATTGCTCGACACTCAAGTTTTCATTCGCAACACTTAGCTCATGTTACACCAAAAGGAGTTGTTTTTTCGTTGTCCACACACTCTTAGCATTAAAGTCATTGTCAGCATCTAGCTGCTGACAGCGGGCAGTCTCATGAACTCCTTTGTGGCCTTCTCAACATTCAGAGCTTGCACCTCAGCCTGCACCTTGATTGTAGCCTCCTGAGCAAAATGTACATCGCGATGGACAAGGTTTTGTTCTTCCTCGAACATGTCCTTCACGGACATTGTTTCAGCCAACTCGAACTCAAGCGTTTCCAAGCAAATCCTCTGAGCCTCTGTTCTTGTCTTCCAGAGCTCTTGATCAACAGTCGATTGAGCATACCCCATTCCTTAAGTTGTTCTTTCAGTGATTCACTTCACGGAGAGCATCGGAGTATGACTTCTGCAAGTGCGCAAAAAACTCGCTCCACGATATACATCATTTCACGGGCAGCCTCAACCTTCTTCCCAGCAACAACGACTTGGCTCAGATATGACATCCCAAGGAAGAGATATTTCTACCCCTAGTCTATATGTTTTCCTAGCGTATCGCATGTTGGCACTGAAGCACAATTCATCAACCAATCATTCCACCTACTGATATGCTTCTTCGAGACATAAGAAATATCAACCTCCCGGTGCCAGGCCCCGTTGTTCATCTTCAACACATCCGAAGCAAACAAACTGATCGTGCATCCGACTGGAGGTCTTTAGGGATCGGAATCACTCCAGCACCACCCTTTACTGTTTTTCACTGCATCGGGGCCCTCATCCGTCGCTTTCTCCTTACTCTCAACATTCGACTCTCTATCACAAACCGACTCGAAAGCAGTAGACGAGGAAGAAGGAAGAGAGTTATCTCTTAGACCCGTCGCCACCTCAATATGGAGTCGTGATCGAGATGGGGGAGAATACAGGCGACGCGGAGGAGACTTCTCGCCATAGGGGCGACTATTAAACGACTTTTCACCAAGCTGGGGGGACTCGCGATCCAAATAGGGGTCAAACTTAAAGTCCGTCAATGAAAAAGGATGAGTCAAACCCACATCGGACGAAGCTGCCAGGCCCAGTTGCAGCAACAGGTTGCTCATAACCTTCGCCTGATCGATGCTCAGCTTCGTTACATTTTCGACTCCCACCATCTGTAAATATTTCTTCTTCAAGTTGGAATGAGAAATAAGGGCCATTGCCTAAGCATTCTTCCCCTCAGACACAATAGCTTCCGCCCTAGTGGATGAATCAAGAACTTGCCCCACAGTTTGGCGTCCCTCTAAAAGAGCCAAACGCTCACTAGCAAGCTTGGTGGCAACACGAGGCTTCTTGGATCACATATTAAAGGAAAACGCTTCATTCAATTTCACATTCCTATACGGGCTCGAAATCGTAACTTTCGAAAGTTTTCTCTTCTTCGAAAAGAGTTTGCCTTCGGACTTTGACTTTGAAACTCTGAAAATAGTGGGAGCCTCATGCCAATGGACCGACAGTCTGTTCCACTTGATGTTAGAAGATTGAACAACGTCATTTACCCACATCCGAGGCATGTCGCGAAATTTCTTCATGGCTGCTTCATCCTCAAAAGAAAGGGGCATAGTTGAAAATTTCCCTACAAAAAGTACGGATAACAATTCAATATGCAATTAACTTTGGCAAAATCAAGAACAAAACTAAACTTACTCAGTTAACAAAACTCTCGCTCGATCGGATACCGATAAATTCAAAATAATCTAAGTCTGCAGGAGCCATGAAGCAATATTTCTGCCAGAACTTGAAGTCGCCAAACAAATAGCCGAAACAGTCCGGCGATGTAAACACACATAGTATGCTCATTTATCCGAGGAAAAGTAAGCAGTTGAATCACCCTCAAAGACACTCGGACACCAGCGACCTTCGCCCTAATCAGAATGGGGATCACCGTCCTATACTCGTTCAGCACTAGTTGAGCAGGCACAATGCCGAGGTAAGCCAAGAACTTCCAAATTTCTTTAATAAATCTTGATTAGAGCATACCTCGATGCAAGTAGATAAATTCCTCAAGAGGAGACGGTGGCATCTGACCGACGCCCAATGTGAACAACACCAGATCATCAGGGATCCCATATATCATATGGAGGCTTTCCATAGTCGACTCAGAGAATGACTTCTCCTCGAAGAACTTACTACCCTTAGCAAACAACTTATCAAAAAGTTGATTCTGGCCCACCATTGAAGAATGTACAAGCTTTCGATCATGGAAGTTGGATAAAATCAAAAGCACGGGAAGTGAAACGACAAAGCAGAGTCTCCAGGATTGAAAAGTAAAGAAAATGAACTCAGCAGATAAAGGGAATTGTATAGTGAATGGAATTCTTGCCTTTTTCGAGCAGACGGTCAACCATTTAATGAAGTGCACCACTCGAGGAGGTAATTCAGACTGAAGCCAATTATGACCACTCAAGTCATATGCGACATGACTTGATGGACCGATGAACTGGCCCACCAACTCGGGGGGAGTAGCTGATGATACACCAAATTGTCTTTTAATTTGCATTGTACGTGTGTCAATGATCTCGTTAACAGAGCAAAGCGAGCTTGAAGTCCCACCAAATATGGCAAGGCCCAGACAACAATAAACTCTATTCGGCAGAATCTAGAAGGTTGGATCCAAATTGCAGCGCCCTATTAAGCCCACACGTCACATGGTAAAATCCAATACCCATAAGGCCTAATCGAGCAAGTATCTAGGGGATCACCTAAGACTGGTAGGCCGGCAACACATTGGTTCCGACTAGGAAACATATACTGGAGTATAAGTCATGCATGAAACTTCCTTGCATGGACAACAATCCAAAATGGAAACATCTTCTGCGGATCAAGGAGCACAGGTCATATAGGGAAACTCTCCTACATGGACGACTCCCAACAAAGAAATGATCTCCAGCAAGATCCATTTCCCTAAACTACGTCATCAAAGGCCTAGCCGAACGAGGACTCTTGCATTATAAATAAGACACAGGTTTGACGAAGAAAGGTACGCTACATAACCCAATTTACAGCTTTAAGCATTTCTCAAGCCTTGTCCATCAGAGTGTCATTGGCCGTCACAACAATGGTCTTTGGCTCACGTGCATTCCCTGTGCAGGTAAAGGTCAAGGAGAGCAAGATTTGACTACATCACCTTTTATTGATAATATTTCTTTAGGTGTTCTACATTCCATTGCAGCTTAAGGCTTTCACCGTTCATGTTTTCTAACCAATACGTTCCTGGCTTGTTGACCTTACTCACTATATAGGGCCCTTCCCAATTTGGATTTAGCTTGCCCGTGTTAGTTTCTTAGTGTTTTCTTGAGTTTTTTGAGTACCCAGTTTTGAACTCTCGAGGCTTGACCTTCTTATTGTAGTATTGAGGCATTATCTGTTGGTAGGCAGCTATCTTGGCGAAAGGCTTATCTTTTTTTTCCTTGAGGAGGTCTAGATCGGCGTGCAAAGCTTCATCATTGCCATCCGACATGAACTCCTCCATCCTGAATGTTGGCATCCCTAGCTCTATTGAGATCATTTCTTCCGATCCGTAAGCTAGAGCGAATGGTGTTTCCCCAGTAGGGGTTCTTTTGTTGGTCCGATATGCCCAGAGGATTCCTGGTAACTCTAAGACCCACAGGCCTTTGGCCGCATCAAGTTTTCTTTTGAGCACTTCCAAAATGGTCATGTTGGTGACTTTCGCCTGCCCATTAGCTTGGGGGTGCCCAGGTGAGGAGTAGTGGTGGCTAATGCTAAGATTATCACATAGCTTTTTAAATTTTTTGCCTTCAAATAGAGTTCCAGTGTCACTGACTAGTGTCCTTGGGATGCCAAATCTGCAAATGATGGACACCATATGAAATTCTCAATTTAATTTTTGCATATTTTTTCCACGGGCTCCACTTCAACTCATTTGGTGAAGTAATCCACAACCACGAGGAGAAACCGTTTTTTGGCGGAGATGGGGAGTGGCCCAACAATATCCATTCCCCATTGTGTGAAAGGCCATGGATTGGTCATTGGAATAGCGGGCATGTGGACGTATGGCGCAAATCTCCGACACTTGTCGCATTTTCAGACTATGTCCTTGGCGTCATGTTGCATTTTTGCCCAATAGTATCCTACAGTTAGGGCCTTGTGGGCCAAAGTTCTCCCGATTTGGTGGTTCTCGCAGATGCCCTCATGAATTTCTTTGATAATGTAGTTCGTCTCTGAGGGGGCCAGGCATCTGGGTAGGGGTCCTGTGGCTGATCTTCTATATAACTTGTCATTCAGAAGAGTGTATCACGCTGCCCTATTTTTCAGCCATCTGGATTCTGTCTTCTTAGTTGGGAGGACTTCGTTTTTTATGTACTCAATGGTGGGATTCATCCAGCTTGTCTCTTTGCCTGTTGCGAAGGCATCATTGGATTCTTCTTCTTCCAGACTTGATTTTTCTTGGAACTCAATGAGCTCGTCTGAGGTCTCAGTCGTAGTTGAGGCCTTTTTGGCCAGTTTGTCAGCCCTTTCATTGTCATCTCTGGGATATCGTTGGAGCTCTAACCTTTTGAATCCGCTTATGGTGCTAATAACTTTTTCGCGGTAAGCCAACTTTCTGGGATCTTTGTTGTTGAATTCCCCTTTGACATAATTGACTACTAGACGGGAGTCATGAGTCATTATACGCATTCATCTCGTCTATTCCAATCCCCTTGGCGAGCTTTAGGCCGAAAAATAAAAGGGCCTCATACTCTACTTCATTATTGGATGAGGGGAAGCCAAACCTGACAGCTTTATCAGAGTCACCCTGTCTGAAGAGTGGAGAGTGACTCCAGCTCTACTTCCATTGACTGTGGATGACAGTCACACTGCATGACCCATCCTTGGCCATCTGACCTTTGTTCCTAGTTGTCTGATTATTGTTCTCCACTGCCAGTAAGTTCGGCGATGAAGTCTGCCAACACTTGAGTTTTGATAGCCGTTCTTGGGGCATAGCTGTTATCAAACTGCCCTAGTTCAACTGACCATTTAACCATCCCGCATGACAACTCAGGCTTGTGCAATACCTTGCGGAGTGGATGTTTAATTAGGATCGTTATAGAGTGGGCCTGGAAGTAAGGTCGCAGCTTCCTGGACGAGACAACCGGTGCCAAGGCTAACTTCTCTATAGGTTTGGGTAGTTTGCCTCCATCCATAAAGGTTTTGTTAGCATAGTATACTGGTCTATGTACTCCTTTATCATTTCAGACTAGAGTTGAACTGACAGCTTGCTTTGAGACAGATAGATACAAGTAGAGTGTCTCTCCTGGTATCGATTTCAAAAGTAACTTTGTGCTTCCCATGTATACTTTCAGGCTTTGGAAGGCTTGCTCGCACTCTTCATCCCATTTAAGACCTTTACTTCATCTTAGAATTTTAAAAAAAATGAGGCATTTGTCAGATGATTTGGAAATGAACTGTTGAGTGTTGTCACCCTCCCAGTCAGGTTCTGAATTGCCTTAACGATGGTCGGAAACTTCATATTTAGAAGAGTTTGAACCTGCTTCAGATCGACTTTTATCCCTCTTTGGTTCAATATGTAACCCAGGAACTTGCCTGAATCAACCCCAAAGGTGCATTTCTGTGGTTGAGTTTCATATGATACTTGCAGAGCTGATTGAAAGCTTCGGCAAGGTCAATGATGTGATTTGGACATCGGGGATTTTGACCAGCAAGTCGTCTATATAGACCTCCATGGTCCTGCCAATCTGTTCTTTTAACATTCGATTTACCAATCGTTGATATGTTGCTACTGTGTTCTTTAGACCGAACGACATCACCCGATAGCAGTATATCCCAATTCAGTTATGAATGAGGTTTTCTCTTTGTCGGGGAGTGCATTTGTATCTAGTTATATCTGGAATAAGTGTCCATGAAGCTTAAAAGGTTGTGTCTGGACGTGGCATCCACGATCTGATCAATGCAAGGAAGTGGAAAGTTGTCTTTTGGACAAGCCTTGTTCAGGTCCATGTGATCCACACCAACTCTACACTTCCCATTCTTCTTTTTTACCAAGACAGTATTCGCCAGCCAGCCTGCGTATCGTGTTTTCTTAATCATGTTAGCATTAAATAGCCTTTGTACATCTTTGTTCATGATTTGATTTCGCTCAGGGGCCATAGGTCTCTTCTTTTGCCTGATTGGTTTTCGCTCAGGGTCAACTTCCAGTCGATGGGTGATTATGGAGGAGTCAATCCCCATCATGTCCCGCATCGTTCAGGCAAAGATGTTTTGATTCTCCCTCAACGGCTTTGTCAGTTGTTCAATCAATGCTTTGCTCAGGTGAAAACCTATTGGGACAGCTCTATTATTATTGGGGCTATCAAGGTAGACAGCAACTGGCTCCTCCTCTGGCTGGCCGACATTAGGTCATCCCCTCGGACTGACTGTAGTCTCATCATTCGAACGGGGAGACTCTTCTTTCATTTCTGGGCCCAGGGCCCAGGCTCTAAGAGATCTGACCCGCGGGCCCAAATAGCATGTTAGCATTAAATAGCCTTTGTACATCTTTGTTCATGATTTGATTTCGCTCAGGGGCCATAGGTCTCTTCTTTTGCCTGATTGGTTTTCGCTCAGGGTCAACTTCCAGTCGATGGGTGATTATGGAGGAGTCAATCCCCATCATGTCCCGCATCGTTCAGGCAAAGATGTTTTGATTCTCCCTCAACGGCTTTGTCAGTTGTTCAATCAATGCTTTGCTCAGGCGAAAACCTATTGGGACAGCTCTATTATTATTGGGGCTATCAAGGTAGACAGCGACTGGCTCCTCCTCTGGCTGGCCGACATTAGGTCATCCCCTCGGACTGACTGTAGTCTCATCATTCGAACGGGGAGACTCTTCTTTCATTTCTGGGCCCAGGCTCTGAGAGATCTGACCCGCGGGCCCAAACTATGATTGTTAACTATCCAGTTGCTTTAATGTTGCATGGTGGCAGTCTCTTGCTGACGGATGGTCTGCTCGAATGGACCCTACTGCCTAACTGGCAGGGTACTTGATCCCTGATGCAAAGTGGAAACAATCGCCTTCATCTGATGGAGCCAAGGCCTTCCCAAGATGATATTGAAAGTGGATGGGGCATTGACCACCATGAACTCCTGGAACAAGACCTTCTACACTTGTGGCTTTCCCGCCACCATCATCAACCTAATCTTCCTAACAGATAAACATTTCTCCCCGTTAAACCCAATCACAGGGTGACTGGCGAGCATCAAGTTTTCCTCTTTGAGATGCATGCTGCGGAACGCATTGAGGAACAGGATGTTCAGGGAGCTCCATGTGTTTACCAAGGATCTCTTCACTTTCCATTTTGCTATGAGAACTGAGATAACTAGGGGGTCATTATGATGAGAGTGGACGCCCTGTAGGTCTTTAATCGTGAATGTCAGCAATGGGACCAGGTTCTGAACACAAGCGTATTGCACTTATCAGTCTTTGTAGCTTTTGGGACCTGTTGGACTGCTCACATTCCAAACACACCCCGTGCAGGACGTATATAATACCCGTCGCCTTCTCTTCTATTTCTTGACAGCTTCTTTTCTTTATTTCACCCAGTTTTGTCTCTTATCCTGGCTCAGGAACTCTTTGAGTTTGCCCTTCTTAATCCAGTACTCAATCTCGCTTCTGAGACTCTTACAATCTTTAGTGTCGTGGTTGTTGTCCTTGTCAAAAGAGCAGTACTTGCCATGCTTTTGCCGGTAAGGATCTCCCCAGAGTTTGAAGGGTCATTTCACTTCTCCCCAATTTTAATGGTATTGAGGATGTCTGGCATATTAGAGCTGAGGGGAGTGTAGGATCTAGATCCCACGAAATTGGAGGCTTTATCTTGCCTCGTCCGGCCAGAGTCGGGCTTACTGTCACTCTATTTGCTATTGTTTTTGTCGTCATCCTCCTGTTTTTTTACCTCCTTATCTTTGGGGTTAGGGGAATATTTCCTCTTGTTTTCTTACCCCTTCTTGGCGACCCCCATCTCTTCAAGGGTGATGTATTTTTTAGCACTCTTTAGCAGGTCTCTCATATCAGTCGGAGGCTCCAGGGTTAGGAAGTTGTAGAATTGACCTCCCCTTAGCCCTAAAGTGAAATTCGTGACTGAGGTGTCATTGTTGCAGCAGTCGATTAGAGTTAACTCATCATTTAAGCGGGTGACGTACAACGTCAATGTTTCGTTTGGCTTCTGCTTGAGGCTGAACAAGTAACACGGGCCCTTCTGATCCGTTGGCTGCCAACAAAGCGGGTGATAAACGTTTTGGCCAGCTTTTGGAACCAGTCAATAGACCTTGAAGGGAGATTGTGGAACCAAGTCAGCTTTGATTTCTTTAGGCTAATGGGAAATATCTGGCACATTACTGCTTCAAATCATTCTTTCAATGCCATCACATGTTGGTAATGTGCAGGTGGTCGGATGAGTCTGTTGTCCCGTCATAGAACTCCAGCTTTGGCAATGGTGCGTTCATGATCTGATCCGTGAACGGTGGGACAATGAGAATCTATAGCACAATTGGATTGGTGGCCCAAGCCGGGGGGATTTGTGTATTGGGCTTGTCAGCCTTAGATGTTCGGTCTCCATAGACCGCTTCGATCCCCTAATTTCTGTCGTTCCTGGTCGCCTGAGAGCCAGAAGGCACATTGTGGCTTTTTTTTAATGCACTTTCTATTCTCTTGTGGAGACAGTATCCTTTCCGCCTCCCCATCACCGCTTGCAGGTGGTGGGTTTTGATTAGCAAGTATTTTGACCACTTGAGCAATCTGTTGCACTTGGGCAAAAAGATGATCCACCCTAGAGTCCGTCATGGCTACAACTAGTGCGGGAGCCCGATGTGGTTCTCCCCTCGTGGCTGGCACCACCAAAGCTGGTAGTACTGCGTCGGCTCGAGCATTCGAAGGCTCAATGATCTTTCCATTAGTACGAGATCTTGTGGCTGCTATCTTTTCGGACTATAATAAAGGGGTGTTGTTTTTTTAGGAACTTCATCATTCCCCACGGACAGCACCAAACTGATAGATCAATTTTCGTTCTCCTTGACCTTGACCTGCACAAGGAACAAATGTGAGCCAAAGACCACCATTGTGGCGACCGATGGCAATCCGATGCTAAAGTCAGACAAGGTGTGAGAAAGGTGTATTGCTTGAGATTAGGGTTATGTAGCGTACCTTAGTTCCTCAACCTTATCTATTTATCATGCAAAATTCCTTGTTCGGTTATACCTTTGGTGGCGTGGTTTAAGGAAAGATATTTGTTAGAAATTTTTTCCTTGTTGAGAGTTGTCCATGCAGGAGAGTTTTCATGCACGACTTATACTCTTATGTTTGTTTCCTAGTAGGAGTCAATGTGTTGTTGGTTTGTCTATCCTAGGTTAAACTCCTAGATACTTGCCTTATTTGGTCTTACTAGTTCTGGGCTTGACCCTATGACTTATGGGCTTACAAGGGCCTTGCTGAATGGGCCAACTTCCAGATACTCGCCTCAGTGGGCTTGGAGTAATTTGGCCTTTGTTTACTGGCCTTTGGGTCGGACCAGGGCTGGCGATCCCTTGGAGGCCCGTGCTAGCTTGATCATCGTGACACATGTAAGTGCAGATTACTGGACAGTTCGGTGTATCATCACTCTGGAAGAAGATGGGATAATTTCACATTTTACTAGGCCATTTGCAATTTAGGGATAAAAATGTGTTTTACTAATTCACAACGATCACTAAGTTTTTGTTGGTATTTATGGACATTACACGTGATTCAACTGGTCATCAGCTTCAAAGGATCATTTTCAGTTCAAGTCCATCCTCCTCTTCCATCAACCGCTCGTGTCCTCCATCAAATGTTATACATACTCCATACTCTAACAACTTTCCTCTCTCAGCCCTTTAGATATATCTCTATAATTGGTAGGCATCTATTATGTTCTCTCATACCTCTCTTATCTATCCCTCTATGTTTATATTTGTTCTCCATTCAATGAATGCACTTTGAAATCGTTATCATAGCATGCAAATTGCATTAGGCATTGGTATAAATTCATTTGTAGGATTGTACCCACATCATAAATAGATTTTAAACACAACTAAGATTTAAGTTGATCACAATTTCCAGAGACATGCTTGATTTCAAGGAAAATATATCACGAAAATTTTCAAAAAGAAGAAAATTTTGAAAAGGAACTAAAAAATATTTTTCATCTTGAACTTAAGATGACTGCATTAGCTCCCCTTTAAGAAAATATTTTCCACAATTTTATAACACCTATAAATATCAATATAATCTCTTAAACTTAATATTTTTGGGAGGTACAAAATAATAGAAATGTTGATGGACCACTAGTACATACTAGTTACTACAAGCCTCCAGCTCTAAGTGGTCGTCCACTTTTCATTTAACTTGAGATTTGTGCATGGAAGATTAAACAATCAATTTTCAAAACATTTAATTGTTTCAACTCCAAATGATGAATAGTAACAGAAATAGTTTCATTCCTCCCATGTGAATTCAATTTGTTGAATATTAGCCAAAATAGTGTGAATGAAAATACTAAAAAAACTCAACATCAACAAATTTGGTTTTTGAAACAAAATGCCAACCAATTGAGTTTTTTGAGTTCCAATTGACAGTGAACCAAACTCTGTTTCTCCTCCCTTTTTTCCCAAGCTTCTCTTCCTTTTATCTAGTTCACTTACCTTCACTTTTCTCTACACTATAACCACCTTCTTACCTCTCCTCATTCTCCCTCACTTCCATTATCTTCCCATTTCTTTCCTCGGAGCGCTTTTTGGTTTTGCTCATGTGGCTGGTTAATTTTTTTCTCTTGTGTTTTATTTTGCATGTATCGGGTGTAGTGCGGTGTCCATCCTCCACAACCTCATCATTGCTCGGTCATTACTAACCTCTGAACCTCCTCCCCATTTATCATTTCTTCTTAACAAAGTCGTCCATGCACATCAAATTACATCAACCAAATCCCCTTTTCAACTACTAGTAATAACTCCACTAATCGGGTATTGATTATCCAATGAACTCCCTACCCAACCAGAACTCAAACACTAAATCATATACAATCTGCTCGCTTACCATCTAACCCCATTGTCTCCATTTTTCAAACAAACTTTTGTTTTTAAAGCAATTTTGATGGATCTTTTAGGACAAAGCTTAGCCCCCATAACAACTCTTTTCCTCCTTCACCAAATATGATCCCAACACCAAATTCAGACCCATCTCAGCACTCCCACCCAAGGATTGTGATTTCGTTTTTCGAGTTCATTTCGGTCTCTTGATTTTCAGAAATATTTTTGTGTGTAAAGAAAAAACGTACAACTTTTGAGAATACATAAAATATATATAATGAATTTCAAAGGTATATGAAATATGTGGAAAAAAAATAAGATGCAAGTAAATAAATCTATTAAACATATTAAATGAAGCTTAAATACCAATAAATGAAACAAACATGAAATCAATATATAATTAGAAAATCAGGGGATGGTTTAAACAAATCAATATATAAGTAGAAGAAATGATAATTAGAAAATCAGGGGGTGGTTTCAAAATTCTATAAATAATTAGAAGAATTGCTAAAATGATAAAACCCCGAAATTTACGAAAAACTTTGAAATTTTTCAAAAAATACCCTCGAAAAAAAGTAATTTTTGGTAGTTGGTTTTCGTATTTTTACAAAAAAACCTTGAAAGAATGTACTTTTTATTTTGCCCTTTTTTCTTTATGTAATTTCAAAAAAAAGAAATTTCATTAAAAATTTCGCGAGATTTCGCGAAATCACATTCCTTGTCCCACCAACTCCAAACTCGCCAACAGTTCTACCTACCCCCACTTTCTATTCGAATTTGGCCCCACACCAACCCCCCAATCACTACTGCTTCTTCCTCCCAAATTCAGAACTCATCGAACCTTTTTCCACAGAACAGTCTATCCGAAACTTAGAAACCCAACTTAAAAGAAATCTTACCTTGCCTGCACTGGTTTTCCAAGCCCCCATTGATGATCAATAGGAAGACACTCAGCTGCGGATTATAGCCAAATATTGTCACCACCAACATCTGCGGAAGGAAGTTTTTGCCCACAGAATGGCCTCTTAATGAGACACATGTTATCCTTTCCATGTTGAAAACTTGGCTCGCAAACAAGATTTTGACAACACCTACTATCTGGTCCAGCTCACCAATGTAGATGATGTGATGAAGGTGTTGTTCTCTAGCCCTTGGGTCTTGTTCGAATGGTTAGTGGTTACTAAACCATGGCAGGATGATTATTTAAGCATTGATTACTCGATGGTCCCCTGCTGCTTTCGAATTCATGAATTCCCAACCAACAAATTAGCTACCACAAACCTCCAGATCCTGGCATCTTGCGTTGGTGATATCATGAAAATAGATACCCAATCTTTGGAAGATCTCGGGGTACCATATATCAGGTTTATAGTATGGCTAAACATGGCTAAGCCACTACTTTGCTCGATGGTGACTGACTTTGGACTCAAAAAAGGCAGACAATATCAAATCCATTTTTGCTACGAAGACCCACCAACATTCTGCTTTAGCTACAGCTTAGTGGGACATGTTTTTGGCCAAAGTTGCCCACTATTTTCCATGGCATCTCAGTCCATCCACCACCTTCAATCTAGCCGTGGCTCCTCATCCATTTTTCTCCCTTTTTCTCATAACTCTCGAATCAGGGTGAGATCGGAGGGGAGATTAGGATCTATTTCTAATCTCAAGCACCAAAAAAATTTCCGCCATACACAACTCCCACTCAAAAAGTATAATAGTAGAGAACAAGATTTGGCCATGAATCAAACACAACAGATGTCAAAATCCTCACCTGTTTGCTGAGGTTCCTCAACCAAGCCATGCGATGGGCTCTTAAATGGATGGTGGACAACGCCTCTGATCGGAGGTCCTTTGACGACCTTCTCTCCGTCGTCCTTGCAGCTAGATCTGGACGACCACAACGGTGAGGCTTGTCTTTCATAGTCGAAGCAAAGTCAACTTAGGGGAGCTAATGCTCCCTTTTCATTAGCCTTTAATGAAAGACAATTCAATGCATCCATACAACTCCCACCGGTCTGCGTAAATTTCAATACTCAACAGTTTCTATCTGATGGTGGGGGTACAAACTCACCTTTTCAATTCAGTACTCCAAAGCTACCCGACGCAGATTTACAATGTTGCGATAGTTCACTCGATAGGAAGATTTGGGATTGAGTTATTGGGCTGGACCTTGATTCTTGCATGTCCACCACTGGACTTTACCAAAGTCTTTTGAACTCGAGCCTAGAACCACCGTCTTTGATACACTCTTCTGGGCCTGCTCTTCCTATGCCAACTTCATTGGATTTTCCTTCATGAGTAGATATGCTCAACCCTATATCTACTTGGGCCATTGGGCCACACTCAGTTCTTCACCAAATAATATCCCAACCTGATGCACATCATCTACTTCACCATGACAATCAACATGCTTCTTAACCAAGCACGCTTACAAACACCATCTTCCAAGCTCATTCTATCTCTTGCTCTACGATGATGTTTGTGTTCTCTATTTCACCAATCACTACCCATTTAGACTATTCTTCCCTCTCGAGCCGCTTTTTCTTTGAAACTTACATCACCTCCATGGATCAAATACTCACGCACCAAACTATTCTTTTTTTAAGTGCTCAATCAATCCCCTTACCACCACCTTCGATGAGGTTCCAGTCCATATATTCTATGGCCACTACTTGCTTAGTGCCTACAGTCCAGCATGCTCATTTGCAACTATTGAGTGAAGAGTTTTCAGACACATGTGAGAGACAAACAACTTCAGCTAGTACTAAAACACCATTGACAACTAGTGGCTCAAATACTATAATGACCGTTCCATCACCTCTCACTACATCGAATTCCATTACCACTCAAACACCATCACAAGGTACTACCACCTAAAACACCAACTCTTCATCCACTCTCATGGGTTCCAAAACAGGCTCTACATCTCAGTGCAAAACAGAACTTCACCAATATTGATTCTCATCCAGTGAAAGAAAGCACAAACTGACTGCCAAGGGCAGTAACAAAGCAAATGCTAGTCGGGAGATGGCACTCCAACTGGGAAAAATAAAAATGGGTTTTCAGTATGATGATTCCAGTGAAACAGTTAGCAAAAAACTGTCACCGTACCTAAGCTTAAACAGGAAGCAAATAGCCCACTCTGGGCCTACAACGGAAACTCGTTCCATGCACTCTTCTTGGGCCACTTCCACATGTGAAAGAATTTGAAAGCCAAATGGACCAAATTTTAGTTAATACGAATTGGATGGACCTTTTCCCCACTGCTTCTGGTCGTATTATCCACACTCTTCTTTCGATCACCGCGCCATTTCCTTACAACTTGTCACTCACCTTTCCCATCGGCCCAGAGCTTTCAAATTCTTTCACAGTGAACTAGGGATCCACAATGTCACAATCTGGTGTCTTCTACTTGGGCCCTCTGCAGGCATGTCACCCCTGCACACAATTTTCACATCAAAACCAAGAAGTTTAGTTATATCCTGACTCGCTGAAACAAGCTTGAGTTTCGTAATATCCAGTTGTGCATCTCAGAAACCCAACAGGCCTTAGACACCCTCCAAAATATGAGCTTCCCAGGACAGTGTTGCTACGATTTCAATTCTAGAAGATCAACTTTCTGAACTACTTCTTCACGAGGAACTTTTATGGCGCAATAAATCGGGCGCATCCTGGCTTGGAAACACCAAATTCTTCCATCTCACCACTTTGTTGCGGCGCAAAAGGAACTTGATTTTGCAGCTCAAAGATGGTGCAAACCATTGGCACTATAAATAGACAGTTGTGGGCAATGTTCTTAATGATTACTTCACCAACACCCCACCCCAAATCCAGAAATTTTGGGACTATTCAACCATGTTATCTCAAGTGAAGAAAATGCAGCACTGCTAACCATTTCCAAAGCTGAAGACATTCAAGCCATCATTTTTTCCATGGGTAGCCACAAAGCACCTGGCCCCAATGGTTTCCTGCCTTATTTTTCCAATATTATTGGGACATTGTTAAGCAATATGTTATAGTTGTGGTTCAATAATTCTACTCCACAAAATGGTTTGACATCAAACTCAATTAAACATTCACAGCTTTGATCCCTAAGGTGAGCAACCCAGTCTCCCCGAATAAATTTAAGCCTATTGGGCTTTGCAATGTCATTTACAAAGTCATCTCTAAAATCCTTGCAAACATACTCAAACCGCTACTTGACAACATCATTTCCCCAAACCAATGAGTTTTCCTCAAAGGTCAGTCTATAACGGATAACGTCAATCTTGCCCATGAAACATTTTATCAAATCCAGTACTTTCGCAAAAAAGCCTCAAGGCTGTATGGCCATTAAAATCGATATGGCCAAAGCTTATGACAGAGTTGAATAGCATTTCTTCTCCAAATCTTCAAATAAACTAGTTTTGCGGAGGAATGGATCCTTATGATTGAACAATGCATTTCCACCTCCTCCCTGCGAGCTATTCTAAATGGCCCCTATCTCTCACCCATCAAGCCTTCCTGTGGCATTAGACAAAGAGACCCCCTCTCTCTTTATCTATTTATCCTGATTGTGGAAGCTCTCTTTCGGTTGCTTGCCCAAGTAGAAGTCGTAGACCTTATCAAAGGCATCAAGTTCAAACGAAATTCTCCTTATATCAGCTACCTTCTCTATGTTGATGACCTTATGATCTTTTGTCGGGCCTTTTTAGCTGAAGCTCACGCAGTCAAAGATGTTCTCCAAAAGTATTGCCTGGCCCCGGGTCAAAGAGTAAATTTTGATAAGTCCTCAGTTTTCTACAATTCCAATGTGCACCCCAAACATGCTAAAATGATCAACAGAATTTTGGGATCCATGAACTATAATACAAAAGATAAGTATTTGGGATCTCCTCTATTACTCTCTAAGCACAAGGCCACAGATTTCCAGTTTCTGATTGACAAAACTACTACTAAATCGTCTAGGTGAAAATTCAAAGTTCTCTCTCAGGCGGGTAGAACGGTGATGATAAAAGTTGTGCTTAATACAATTCCAGTCTATTCTATGCAAAATGTCATCCTAGCGTAATTTCCAATAAGATTGATCAATGTGCTAGAAATTTTTGATGGAATGGACTGGAAAATGGTAAGGCAAAACATCTATGCACCTGGAACCGGATTTTCATGCCCTAACACCTAGGGACCTCAATATTCCTTCCACAAAGAACAAGAACCTTCCCTTAATGGTTAAAGGTATGTGGAACGCCATCTCCACAGAACCCGCGATCCCGTCAACTCAAGGCTCTATGCTACAACTCCAAGAGCATTTTTTAGATTACTAGGCCTCCCTTCCGAGCTTCCTTTGCTTGGAGAGGTAACCTCATTGCCCTGGCCAAAATGAAGTGTCGTCTCATTTGGCAAGTCCTCTCAGGGGATCAGATGGACCTTTGGAAAGATTATTGGGTTAGATCGGGTCTGGTGTTTGCTGAGTGTATATCGAGTCTTCGGGATCCTAGTCTCCCTAGGTCCATTCAAGATCTATGGATTGTTTTACAGGAAATTTGCCTTCAGAGGACTCTTATTCCAGACAGACTCATCTGGCTTTATGATAAAAAAAAGGCTCATTCTCGGTCAAAAGTGCCACCCTAGCTTTCACCAGGAAACAATTTGAAAGCTTCACCTGTCTCTCGCCCTCCTCCCTTGGGGCCCAAGCAACTTCACCATCTTTGGCGAATCAAAGCCTCTCCCAGCGCCCTCATGTTCTTTTGGAAGATCAGCCAAAACATTCTCCCTATCATGTCCAACTTGATCAGACACTACAAGAAAAATGTTGATTCATAGCGTTTCAAAAACGCTATGGTAGGATACCATAGCGTTTTAGTAAACGCTATGACAGCCGGCGCTATAATAGACCCAGAGGCCATTGTAGCGGTTTTAAAACGCTATGGTAAGTTTGGATTTTATAGCGTTTCAAAACCGCTATGGTAGCGTCTACGCTCCTCTACCATAGCGTAGACGCTACCATAGCGTTTTAAAAACGCTATGGTATTTATACATAGATTTTTTTTTTTTTGCTATCAAATGACTTTTCATTACATCTTATATGGAAGACTAGAATTTATAACAGAAGCCAAAGAGAGGAATATATGGAAGACTAGAAGATTTCAACAATCAATTGCTGGAACAGAAATTGTATTGACAATGCTGAAATTGGAATTACAAGATACAACTCGAAAGAGTGAATTACAATGTAATATGAACTGAATGATGTAGGCTGTTCGAGATGCCTTAATCTCCTAATAAGCATTTGCTCAATTGTACAATGTGTGAAATCATGAATCCCAATGTTATTGCCATTCTCCTATTTATACTCATACCTCACAGAGGTCAGAGCAACTAACATAGCATTATTCTTCTAACAGAGCATTACTCTTCTAACAGAACATTCTTCTAACCACTAACAGAATACTGAAGAACCCTTCTCATCCACCATCTGACAGAGCACTCTGCAACACTTAAGCACTTGCATTCTCCACCATCTGCAGCATATTACCTCAGTAACAACTGGAGCATTCACAACTAAAGCATTCACATTCTATATCAGCAACAACTGGAACATTCACATTCTGTTAATCACTCCCTGAAAGTCCTTAACATCAGTTACAATTTGTTAAACCAAAACAATCTTAGAATAATACTACTAGACCAAAGCTAGAATAATACTACTAGACCAAATGCCCAATAACTATGCCTACAGTACAAAAAATAACTCTTAGAATAGCAGCTACTGTGCCCTACTACACAAAAATTGGCACAGGGCTGTCTTAAGCATCAGATTGGATTGGACAAGCAGGGTGGCCATAAAGGAAAATTAAACTAATAACATTACAAAGACTAACCTGCCTCTGTCTTCGGGGCTGCAAAATACTTATTGCCCATGCCATGATGTAGCATGGCAAAAGAAATCCGGCAACACGTAACAAAAAAAGTTGTTAAACATCAAACTGTTAGTGATGTGCTACAACCTTAGATCAAAATAGAAACTTCTGACAACTTAAGCAAATTCAATAAGTGATTGTTCCATCTGCACTTACAGAGAAAAAAACAGATGTGTCATCATCGCCACCATCAGCATTAGTAATGCTCAGTGCATGCCTTAACAGCAGAAGTGCCATTAACACTTAATCTCCACCATCTGCAACACTTAAAACAGCCCACTAGGTAGGAATAAAAGTGGATACGAAATATGCACAAAAAAAACATGCCTGATATCAATGGTGGTCTCCTGAGGTGGAGGTGGAGCAGTATAACCAGGCTGGTATGGCTGAACACAGGAAACAAAAACTTAGTCAGATTTATTAAAGTAGATTGTTGACTCACGATTAAGCTCTAAGATGTTGGGACATAAGGAAGAAATCACAAGCAATAATCTTCAACAAGTCTTTGAATGAGCATCTTCCATCAGAGATTCGCACTCCATTATTTAGTGGTTTAAAGGAGCAGGCACTCAAATATGTCAAAATATAACTTCCCTAAACCCTTATTTTCGTATGAAATTCCAAATGAATTTAACAAAGCTAGAATAATATTACTAGACCAAATGCCCAGTTGATATGACCATGAAAATGAATTTTACTATTCTGATACGTAGTCAGATGAGATTCCCTGCCCTTACACTCCCCTCACTCACTCAGTCCCTTTCCCGATTTAGTGATGCGTGCAATCTTATAGCCTACAGGGTGTATATACAAGCAAGATATGCAATGTGTTTTACATCACAGCGGTGAATTCTTTTTGATAAGTTGTATATATTATGATGCAGCACTGGCCGAGATACATGAGAAGATAGAGGTTGTCAACCTGTTATTCAACCAGACCAGGGCATCTAGGATTATTCATCCACAAGAGAAGAAAAGAAAAGGGGACAGGACTTACCTCAGGTGGACCAGGAGCAGTTATGACAGCAGCACTCTTTTTCGTAAGATATAGCTTTAAACCACATGCTCCGTGAGCAAGGGAACACTTAAAATAAGAATCTGTTGTATTAAATAGAATGGCTCGTATTCTGAAATTCAGCTGCACCTGTTGCATTAAGAGACCCAGGATGAGAAAGCTGTCAATCCAAGAATCAATAATAAATCTTGCATTAACATAGTAAAGGTTGTGAAGACCAGGCATTTTACATGACAAGTTGGCAGTTCTGACCATCAAAATCATTAGTCCTACATCATTTCTCATCAATTCAGAATCAGAATTAGAGTGTATGAAATAGTTCACAAGGACAAGATATGAAAGAGAATACACATGTTGTATAGTTTTAGTGCTTGAACTACTGCATCCCTCCCAAAACCAAGCTCGCAGAGTTTCGACACTTTCGCTTCGAAGTTGGATCTCTAGAACCATAAACATCATCAACAATTTGAACAAACCTCTTTTTTTCCCGAGAAAATACCAAACATAAAAGTTATGTAAATGTCAGAAAAAAAGAAATCGAAAATAAACAAATGCCAGCAGTTTACCTGTGCTACTTGACCTTGCGCAATTCCTGTAACAAAAGTTCTTTCAGGATTAGAATAGAAATTAAAACAAGAAACACGTATGATGAATTACGTGATGTTCACATCAAGAATTTGTGATGTTTGAATGGTAACACCACTGGAAAATGCATTTTGCTAGTTTCAGAATTACTAAACGCAATATACATCTTCAGAATTTCAGTAAAATTATTATCCAGGTAACTTCCCTTTTACATTTGAGTTCTTACTGTCACTATGGGCTAATGGCATGGAACTTTGTCCAAATACAATCAACATATGTCTTAATCCTTAAGCCTCTACATATAAAAAGAAAACAAGAAAGCCAGGTACGATGAATTTCCATCACTTACTAGAAGGCTGGGCTCGAGCAAGCATGCTAACAGTTGCTTCTTTTGTTATAGAAGTTTCCTAAAAAGTACAAGTGAAAATGCCAAGGTTAAAGTACAATTTAGAAAAATGGGATTAAGGAGACTTTAAGCGTTGACTGGAAAAGTTAATTAGAAATGGAGGAATTTATAAACATCCAGTATAGCATAGAATAAAAATGGCATAAAGTTTCATGCATGCATATGAATAATTACATCTATGCAGAAACCGTACATATAGACTAATCAGTTACAAAAATTCACTTACTGAAGCTGATGATGCTGAGTCTTTCTTGAGATGCCTAATGTCCTTTTCTGTATGTGCAGGTTTTCAATCATTTAGAGAGAGTTAAAACAAACTACCAAAAAAATATAACAAACGCAAATTAGAACATGAAAATCACAGGATTAACCTTGCAAAAAGGGAACTGAAACTTCTCCTCCACCAACTCTGAGGATGTTCTCTTTTAAATCTATACTACACTGAACATAGACATTTAGTTAGATATCGAATATGCCAAGAAATAAAAGTTGTAATCTATCATGTTACTTACCTAATGTTTACGAAGCATATCGAGCCCGAAAAGGAACTCCATATTTAGCGAATCTAAAACGGTAAAGGAGCAGTGGTAAAACACATTTGTAGAACTACTTTGTAAGTATTTAAGTGCAGACAATAAGCTTGCCTGATCGAAAGCAGGAAAAATATAATCTGCAAACTGAATCTCTGCAATAGCTCGGTTCCCCTGTCTCATTAAGTAAACCCAATAGTCTAAATCAGTGTAAAGGAAAAAAGTGAAAATGCAATTATAAGTAGAAAGATGAAACACACCATTGCTGCTAGACCAATACCAAATCCGACCAAACCCTACAAATCATAAAACTTGAGTTTAAAATTTCTTACATGAAATTCATATGCAATGTCTATGGGATCGAGATCAACAGAGGGAAGCATCGACTTCCAAAGTGTTCGCTACTGTTAATCAATTATATGTACATACTGACAGTTAATGTAGTTATAAAGAGTACCTAGCAAATCAGCTCCATTTGAGGTAAGAGTTGTTCTTCTTGTGCAGAGCCTGAACCATTCAAAGTGTTATAATAATCGTCATATAATGGTGTTTGCATCCTCTTCAGCTCCAGGGCCTGCAATTTTAATATTTGGAAAGCAACAATCTTCATATAATCACGGTGTTCATTTATTGGAAGGCAATGACCTTTGGAAGGGGGTGTATTTTATAAATGGCACATGGTTTGCGAATGGTGTCCAACATGATGCAAAATAAAATCTGTTACCAAACAAAAAATCCTTCTGCTTCTTTTTCTCAGGTAATTCAATAATTTTTTATCATAATTATTGCAGACTTACTTGTTCACGGATGAACTATCATGTGGAGTGTTCATTTCAGAAAATCGGTTCCTTATCATCACTTCCTCTCCAGCACAAGTCGCAGCTGACTTGACTTCTTCTTCCAAAAGACCCTGTCACGGAAATAAAAATGTTAAATTATAGAAATGAAAAGGCTTAATTATATGAAACAACAGTAATAATAAATCAAAGACATGTCTGAGATCATGCAGCAGCAGCAGCATTTGCTGTCTCCACCACCTCCTGCTGATTCTTCGTAGTTGTTATCTTCCCGCCTAGCTTATGAAGATATTCTTCTGTCTGGGACAGAAATGATGATAAAACAGAATTCCTCTGAGCTGCATCACCTGGCATGCTGGTCTGCTGCTCCAGCAAAATTTGACGGTATCTGTCAACATCATTGTTCTTCAGTGCTTCCATCCTTTTATTTCGGTCGTCATCCTTTTTTCTTGAAAAATTCTGTCAAGCAATTCTCCACCTTCACACAATCTGAAAAAGGGAAAAGTTCAACTCTAAGTTTAGAACCATGTAAAGGCTCCATGCTTGGGCAATCAATTTTTTCACATTTTTTTCTAAGGTTCTAATTCTTCACTCATTATGAATATATTAACTCGAGATAGTAATATAAAACAGGTTGTAATGTATGAATGGGGTCTCGTTTTGGTGCGTTTTTAGTGGATATGCCTACCATATGTGATCATGTCGTTGTGACATAAGTTCCAACTTTTAAAAATGCTAATAAATAGCTTTGAATAAGAGCATATTCTAAGATAGCTCACTGAGAACTACAGTCACTAAATAACAATATCTTATTCGAAGTGTTCGCAAATAAGGAAACAAAACTAACACATTGGGAAAATCAGTTTCATGTACTTGAATTATCAACATTGATGCTGGTTTCAAAAAGATCCGACTAAAGCAGATTATCGACTAAAGTAAATGCACTATTTCACATACGCACCAACCAACTTTATCAACAGTAAAACAGTGGAAAAACATACCAAATATACATATAACAAATTAACTATTTGATTGTGGTCATAATAAGTGACTACTTTTCAAAAGGAAAAGAAAAAATTAAGCCTACAGGATATCATTTAGAAACAAGAAATAACATACTCCATGATTACATAGACGTTATTTGCATCGTCACAAGCATCGTGATACCGGACCAGATTCTTACTTATCACATAGCTGAAAATTATTGCATTGATTGCAAACCCAACGCATTCCAGAAAACAAACCCTTGCAGAGAAACCACAAATCAGACAAACAATTGACAAGCTCTGCTATCCAAATTGACGAACATAAAATGCATGTGCAAATCATAAACGTTGTAAATAACATCTTTTGCATATAAATATTCACAATGTTAATCAGAAATTTAGTTTAGTTGAAACATCAAATGTTGAACATGAGCATCCAAACATGTTAAATGTTTTGAATAAAAAACAAGTAACCAAAGACAAATAAGAAACATATTAGCAAACCAACCATCGTGAAAGCTTTCAAGGGGAAACTTGGTTCTCAATCTTTCCAACCGGATATCAATTAAAAAAAAACTTTGAAGTATGGTACTTGGTCAGCTTCTTATGCCAGTCCACTCGCAAAACCAAGATGAAACAAATTCAACTAATACACTCAATCATTAAGATGAATACAAAATGCATATAATTGTTATTCTAGAACCTTGTCATGCAAGTCAAACATAACCTTATAATATCATCAAAAGTTAGCTAGATTGCCCATAATACCTATATGTAATCAGAATCATTTCTAAAAACCATCAATTTGTCACAACTCTCTTAAGACATCACTAATAATGACTTGATTGTCACAACTCTCTTCAGATTGTAACAACTAGGGAGGACAATGTTTCAACATTTGTTCATTTAAATTGGCTCTGAATTTAAACAGGGGGTTTTATAAAACAATCCCCATAGAAGACAATATTAAATAATTGAATGGGGTTTTGTAAAACAATCACCATAGAAGATAGTATTGAATAATTGAATGAATAAAAATTAAAAATAAAAGGCATAATAAATTACTTGCCAAGATCGATGTGCGCTTGGATACCGAAACCAAAGCATCCAGTCTTACTGAAGTTCCTCCTCAACAGGTCGTACTCCTTCACCTTCAATCCACTCTCAAGAAGTTGCATCCCTTTGTCACCTCGACGGTGACATTGCAATAAATCTTCTCATTACACCCAATTCTGAAGAAAAAAAAATTGTTTTTTAACACAAAAAAAAAAAAAAAAAAAAAATCAAAGGGTCAAAAACACCATCAACCAAATCAATGTAAAATCAAAATGAACAAAAAACATAAAAGAGAGAAACCCTTTTTGTTTGTTAGATACATACCTTTGGAGAAAACTGGGGTTTGTCCACTCAACAACTCCAACACCTACAAATAAAAATCAGTGAAAAACAATGGGGGTTTAGGAGGAAAAGATGTGCAATGGGGTTTAGGGGGTAAGAGAGAGATAGACTTAGTATACATACCTTGGAGGCCTTGGTGAGACGATCTCTGCTCTTGCCGACGGAGATGTTGAGGACGAGCTTCTGCACCTAGATCTTTATTTCTCGATCTCTCGATTTCTCTCTCCCTCACTCTTTCCCTCTCCCTGGATCTCTCTCACTCTCGCTTGAGCGGCGTGCCTTTGGTTTCAAGAAGAGCGGCGTCCCTCTCCCTGGATCTCTCTCACTCCCACTCTCCCTGGATCTCTCTCACTCTCGCTCGATTTCTCTCTCCCTCACTCTTTCACTCTCGCTCGATTTCTCTCACTCTCCCTAGATTTCTCTCTCCCTCACTCTAGCTTGTAGAGCGGCGCACCTTTGGAGAAGAAAAATGCCTCTCCGATCTGCAGCGATTGACAGGGGAGGAGAGCGAGACTGAGAGGGAGAAAGACGTAGATGTTGAAGTGGAATCGAGCGAGGTCTATTAAAATTTGCGCTCTGTGAAGCAATTGTGGAGCGCGCATTTCTTTTTCACTTCCCGCGCGAGCTTTTGGTCAATATAGCGGTTTCATTATTTGTAATTGTTCGTGAATTCAATCAATTATAGCGCTTTTCACAAAAACACTATAAACATTAGCTATCAATGATCACTTTTCTTGTAGTGAGGGTCCATATGTTTATTGATAACTATTGTGTTTTCTGTCATAATCATTTGGAAGATTTCTTTCAGTTTTTCTTCATATATCCAATTATCATTAGGTTCTAGTTGCTCTCTTTCATCCCTATTAATTGGCACAACACCAACTCTAATCCTCCGTCCATCTCAGGCTTTTCCAAGTTTATGTGGGATATTGCCAATGCTCACCCTGGAAGGCAGAAGAAATGCTCTCACAGTTTACAGCCATTCTATTGTCCATTTAGAGACTCTGCAACAAGATTGTCTTTGACAAAGCCAAGGTCTGCACTCAGTGGTCACATCTTCCCTTCACCACACTTGGTCTACCTGGTCAAAACAATGGTTCACCACCAACCCGGAAGAATCCCTTTTCAATTTGACTTCAGTCCCTCATATCCTAAGCACAGCAAAAACGAACATTCAAACTAGCCCTAGAACCCACTCTTCTCACCCTCATCACCGCTTTAACCCCTACTCAGAAAGTGAAGTTGGCAGATTAGCCTTGACTGCTGCTCAAATCCAGTTTGCCCGCAATCAATTGAAACTCAACTCCTACCACTTGACACCTATCCCCCTAGATTTGAACCCCGATTTTGTCATTGTTAATTTTGACGTTTGTTTATTTGAACAAACCAAAGAGGGAGCCATAGGAGTTGTTGCAATGAATCTTCATGGACCTGTGATTGCTTTTGTTGTCAGCCCGATTGTGGAAAAAGGTTCTAAACAACATGATGACGGAGTTCTTTGCCGGGGAGGCGACCCTACTCCTGATCCAGGCTCAGAGATGGAAGACTGGTATGCTTTTTAGTGATTTTGCTAATATGATTGCAGCACTTCATGATGAGGATGCAAACCCATCATTTGTGGTCAATTAGATTTGGCACCCACTTTTATATAATATTAGATGTCTTTTTCTTTTGCTGCCATTTTGGAAGTGTAATTATGTATGTAGAGACCTCAATATAGAGGCTCATGACTTGGCCACTACGGACCGAATTCTATATAATCCAACTTAATCTTTATACATGCTTAAAGCATATTAAAAAAATAAAATAAAATTATTTCACAGCAAAGTCGCACAAAAATCATGCAGACTTTGCACATACAAAATCTTTTGCTGCAACCAAAAAAGTGCCCTTGTTGATAATATAGCCGCTTCAGTGATTTTCCATGATATCCAGCTGCTGAATTGGATTTGACTTTTAAGTTGGGCAGACGAGCCTTGACAAAAATCTAGGTTTCTGGGGAGTAATTCTGGGAGAAGGCTTGAAAAGTTCGGACCACAAGAAGATTATTTCTGGTGAAGTGAAAAAATACATAAATAAGAGAAATGAGAACTTCAGAACGAACTCCAACAAATGCATCGAAGGCATCCAAACTCCAGTTATGGTACAGGCACATTAAATTTTTTGTGCTTCAGAAGCCATTAGTCTCAATGGGCCTTCAGTTAATCGGATACAGGACCCAAGAATACAATTCTCATGGCAAACAACAAATACAAAGCATAGAATACAATGGAAGTTTGGTACAGACACTTCCGAAGAAAAAAGTTTAGAAAGACACTATTTAATTGGACCAGCAATTTACTACAAATCAAGTAAGCCTGATATAAATAAAAGACGACCTAAATCCTAGAATAGAGAAGGGAAAGACCACACCGAAACCTGCAACCTGTGTTCCCTCCAAAAAAACAAAAAAAAAAAAAAAAAAAAAATTGCTTAATAACAGACGCAACTAGTTTGTTACACTACAAATGTTAATACACAAGGCAATCAATGAGCTTTTTATGAGACGTACAATCAAGAATGCCTCCCACTATGCATCACCAAGCTAGAATGAAAGTGCCATTGCTCATGTTGTGAAAAATGTCCACAGCTTCTTACCAATTGAAGCCTCACCAGGATGCTCTGACTCATCATCGTCATCTTCATCATCCTCTGCATACACAGGTTCACCACCAATTTCACTCCCGTATCCATCTTCATCAACACATTCTCCAGTCCCTTCTGTTGTCCCATTCACCTCACTCATGTCCATATTTTCGACCAGAATAGGTGCGATAGGTTGACCACTGTCATTTTCTATTGTATTCTCCAACTGTTTCAAAAACCCAATTAGAAGTCGTCTCAGTCATTTTATTTAAACTAATTATAGTTACCCTAAGAAAGAGGAGAAAGTTACCCTGACTATCCTTTCTGATGAGAACTCGTAGACTTCCTTAACTGTTTCTAATGTTGTCACCTGCCCTACATGTGTGTCTTCATTGTTGCCACTGGCACCTCCGGCTGAAGCAAGAGTACCGGTATCTGCTCCAGAGGCTTCTTCCTTGGTAGCTTCACCACCATCAGCTTCTATTTCCTTCCCTTTCAAGTCCGATGATAATTGGTTGGCTACAGCTTTGCCCACCCTGATCACCATTAAGATGCAACCTTTTGAATTATTGATCATCACTAGTCAATATACCCAAAACAAAATAATGTATGGTACCATTACCAACCCAAAATATAATGGGAAGGGTTTATGCACCTTGTGACGGAAGTAACGCTAGTCAAGCAAAATAATCACAAATGCTACTGTGATCCCAACAAGTAAAAACATTGGGTGGGAAAGAAGCGCTTACAATAGAAAAAATATTAAAAGTGAAGTGTTCCCCAAGGAAAAAATAGTTCACTAATAGGACGAGTTTAAAATAACTCAGCATCTGGAACCATGTGGTTTAGAGGTGGCCACTGACATGAGCATGACAATCAGTAAATATAGAGACTAATAAATGGAAGAAAAAGAAAACCAACATTATCCTCATGGACTCCAGCAACACCCAAACTTGACATATAGAAGCACAAACTCACATTTTAGGTCGTCTGAGGTTATATCGCTTCTCTCCAGGTGTTTGTAAACCTGGTGCAACAGTTTGTCGCCTCTTCCTGCGACCTCCTGTTGTAACACTATCAGAACGAGCATCGTTGTCATCAAGTTCCTGCTCACTTGCAGTGCTTCTGGAAGTATGTGTATGGTGACGCTTACGCCCTGCAGTTCTAGTTTCTTTAACTGCAAGACTAGAATGATCTCGACTTTCTTGGGCAGAACTTGCAGTGTTGCCATTTTGCTGTCCGTCCTCATTCTGCTCCTTGGTTTTCCCAAGGAAAGATTTGGCTTCTTCAACAACTGCCTTTACAGTGTGTGTTCTCCTAATTCCAGGATTGCGCTTCTTGCGACCTTTAGCTTGGTCCGCCTTCAACTCTGACTGTTGAGAATCTTCTGCAATCGGTGTCTTGTCATCGTTGAAATTTTCATCAACAGATTGAGTGTGTTGACCATGAGCTTCTCTCAGGCTATCACATGACTGAATTCCAAAAGACGGTTGTGGTGCAGTTGCAGTTTCCTCAAATCTTTGAGATGTTTCTGCATCAAATTGCACAGCAGGAAGATCCAACTCCTCAGCCAAACCTTCATCAACAGCATCATTAGACATCTTAATGGGAGACAATTTTATTAGTTTTGAAGTATATTTGCGGAGCCAAGACATTCGGCCACCTGGTGTGGCAACTCCAGATACAATTCCCGGTGGAGATTCATCAGTAGTCTGTCTCTCTATGTGATAATTAGCCAGTTTGGGCGAAGGAATAGTAATTGCATCTTCTATAAAGTCATTGATTACTTCTCCACAATTCTTGCAGTTCTTGTACTTCTCAATGAACTTCTTGAACTGCTCTCGTTGATCCTTCAGCTTCTTGGTGAGGTTATCAAGCTGTTCAATATCTTTCTGCATGTCAAGTTGCTGCCCTTCAAGATGTTGTTTGTCCATAACAACCTTCTCTCTTTCCTTCTCCATCTTAAGCCTTTCCAGCTTCATCTCTTCCATTTCCCTTTTTGCTACTTCCCTTATGTAATTGATATTATTCTGATCCTTCTCTTTCTGCTCCTCAAATGCCCTTTCTCTTTCCCGCAATTGTTTCTCAACTTCATCTTGTCTAATTTGCATATCAACCTCAAATTCCCTTTTCCGCTGCTCAAATTCCCGAAGCATATCTTCTCGTTCATTCTGTGCTTTTTCCAGCATCACAGATTTTTCATGCTTCATAGTTGCCTCAAAAAATTCTTTCTTCAATCTTAGGTTTTCCAACTCATTCCGAACATAATTTTCCATTTCCAGTTTCTCACTTTTCAACCTCTCCTCTTCAGAATGTTTAAACTTTTTGAAACTTTCTTTCTCCTCAGTAACCAGTTTTATCTCTCTCATACTCTCAGCTCTTTTCTCATCTAGCACTTCCCATTCCCTTTCGAACTTCTCCCTATCCTGTTTCAGATCCTCATGTTCCTTCAAAAGTATTTCTTCTTGAAGTTTGCATTTTGCTATCTCCTGCTTCAACTCGGACTTCAGGTGAGAATGTTCATTCCTCTCTTCTTCAGTTAATTTCAGTTTTGCCTCTTCCTCCTGCAAACGTAACTGATCTTCTTCGATCTCAGCCCGTTTCTTCTCAAGTTCAGCAATGAGAACCTGCAAGTTTTCTTTGTCTGCTAGGATTTGTTTCTTCTCCATCTCCAAATTTTTCTCATCAGCTTTGATAGACTTTTCAATATCCTTCAAGGATTTCCATTTCGATTCAAAGTCTTTCTCTTTCTCTTTGAATTTCTCCATTTTCTTTTCCAAAGCCTGCTCCCTCTTACTAAGCTTTTCCTCCTTGTGGTTAACTTCATTTTCTCTCTGATCAACCGTCACTACCTTGCTCTTGAGCTCCTCATCCAAAGATTTTCTCCTACGGTTAATTTCCAGCTCAAATTCCTGTCTCTTTGAATCCAGAACAGCATTTTGTTCATCAATGAGCTTCTGTATCTCCACCTGCGAGCCATCCATGTCAAAAAAAAGCTAAAGTTAATGTCACACTAACTAATCTTATACAATAAATTAAAAATATATATATACAAGTTAACTGAAAAATCCATATGCAACACTTCCTAAGTTAATAACAATTGGACATCCATGATCAACATATGAAGGTGGTAGGTTACATTCCATCTTGTTATTAGTAATATTAAGTTAAAAAAAATTAATAACATCTATAGATGGATAAGCTTGATCTCTTGCTCCGCCACAGTGATAGTCAGGTTCAACAACAGTTGGTGAAAGAAGTTGATCGTTCCCAGTTCTCTACTCTTCTTCTTCTTTTACTTCACAATCTCGAGACCCTAAGCTCTTTCCGAAATAAGCATCGGAAGTCGAAATTTTTTTACTAATATAAACCATAATGTGTAACAAAAAATAGGTACTGCAGGCAGAAAAAAGCTATTCCTTATCTTTCCTTCCAATGAAAGGTATAATTAAATATCGAACATGTTAAACAAAAAGAAGAAATCTCATACTCTTTCTCTATGATGAAGCTTTTCTTCCAAAGCAGCAAGTTCACTCTGCTTCAACTCAAGGTTCTTTTTTGCAACATTGGCTTCCTGTATAAAAGGAAAGACCCAGTATATTAAACAAATGAGAACCCAGTTTTGCAAAATAGTGTAGCACGTGAGATGGACAAGGATGCGATGGGACACTTACCCTCTCTTTAGAAACCAGATCAGCCAATCTAGAGCTTATATCATCTTCTTTCTTTGACAAAGTTGCATTGGCCATATCGATCTTCTTTTGCGCCACTTCAAGGTCCTTCTCCTTCTGCTTGTGAATCATATCAGCTTCATTTGCTCTCTCCTCCCTCTTGTTAAGAATGTCTCGACCCTCAATCATCCTTTCTTCTCGCTCACGTAGCATTCTTTCCCAATCTCGCAATTCTTCTCTCTGCCTGGAAAGAGTTGCTTCATTCACTTCTCGCCTGAAAAGGTCGAACAATGTAAAAATGTAAAAATTTGAAATATGTTTACTCCCCACCCGCCGCCAAAAAAAACCCAAGAATGCTGAAAATAGCATACTCTGCACTTAAAGACTGCCGTTCACTCCGAAGTGAACTTTCGCGAATCTCCAACTCTTTCAGTTTCCTCTCCATTTCCGAATTCTTTCGATTTGCTTCAGCAAGCTTAGCATCAGCAGCATGCAGCTTTGCTTCCACCTCCAAAGATTTTCCTTCGATGCTGGAAACCAAAGCATTAGCTTCAGCCATTTTCGTATCAGATGTATATTTCACTTCAGCAGATTCTGCACGCATCTCACGCAAGGCCTTCTCCAGCTGCAGTGGAAAACATTGAAAAAATGATTATCTAAGAAAATCTTATTTTCTTAATGATAGGTGTATGTATATTTTATATACATGTACACACAGAAGTATTTATTGAATACATCAACCATTATTGAATACATCAACCATTGCATCTATGGAAGGGTAGAGACCTATATATGTGTACACACACAGAGAGAAAATACATGGCAGCAAAGAAAATGAATGCATAAAACCATCATTTGAATTAGGAATGAACCCACATACTAATCAGATAGAAATATGAGCAAATGGATAAATTAGTCAACCAGTCAAAACAGAAAAGGATATCAAGGGAATAAAGTTTTTTGAGCAATCAACCATGAGCAAGTGAGAAACTAGAAAGATAAATCAGAATATATAATTCCACAAAGTGAGTAGATGAGATTGGCGGAAAATAAATCCAATGGTTAACAAGACAAGGATGATCAAACAAAAAAATTGACAGTAGCTATATAACACCAATACGTGAACTTTTTTAAAAAGAATAAAAAATTATTAAAGTGAATTGGGTCAACCCTGTTTACCTTTACAAATCGATGGCATGTATGACTGTCATAATCTAGTTTAGGGTTTATCCGTGTGCACTTATTTCTAGCCATGTTTATTTTGAAGTAGTGACAACCTCACCCTCTTATCGACTGCATAAGCCGTTGCCTTCCGCAGTTAATTTTTTTACATCAATATGACCACAATATATCTTTTCAAGGGAAACACTGTTTAACATGAGGATAAATTTCTAATCTCACTCAAGTTTGAAGGTGGTGTAGTCAAAAGGTAACCACTATCAGTGTTGTTCAAATCGTTGAAAATCGCGATTTGACTCACGATTTGAATCGAATCAGACAACAAACAATTCAAATCTATTTTTAAATCGCATCTCACCCAAATCGTTAAAAATTGCATGCGATTGAAGGAAAGGTGGGTGTGATTTATGGTTGAGAATCAAAAACAAAACCCAAAAACCTATCTTGTTTTTGTTTCTGTTTGTGTTGCAACTCGTTGATGAAGAAGAACCTTTAGCAAGAAGAAAAAGAAGTTGTGTCGATCTGTGCAGTCGACAGTTGATCCGTGCACTCGTTTCAGTGTTGAAGAAGAAGAAGAAATGGAAGAAAAAGAAAAAGGGGAATAAGAAGAGGAGATTGTTGTTCACGAGTCTTGATGCTTTGAGAAAACAAACAACATTCTTGAGAAAACAAATCCCTTTGACTTACTTTCTTGGTTTTCTCTCTAAGCTATCCATCTGCCTCTTTATCTGTGCAAAATTAAAGCATGCAATATTCTTGTTTTGGGTCCATTTGAATGTATAAAGACTTTGGACTTTGATGTGTTTAAAGATTTTGGGCCCAGATAAGCATTTTGTGATTGCTGACCCAATGGAAGGAAGTACTCATGAAATTTCATTTAGTGATACTCAATTTCACATATAGGTTAACTATGATACACAATTAGAAAATGTAAAAAGCCTTCAACCTTCAAGTTTGTATAAAAAAATAAAATAACAACTAAAACCCTCGAAATAAGTATGGATATTTATTAATTTAAATATATATTTATAATATTGTGAATCTTACGATTTACGATTCGATTTACAATTAAATCGAAATCTTATAACTTCCGATTTACTATACGATTCACGATTCACTAACACTGACCACTATTATTTGAGAATAGGAGCAATAATGAAGATAATTATGAATTCATGACTAGGAAACATAAATAACCTTAGGGTGCTTTTGAGTTTTTTTCCATGGAAAACTATAAAAATAGTACGAGGGGTGAACCAGCCCTTGATGTGGAATTTGACTATGCTTCTTAATGCATAAAACTGCCCTTGATATGGAATTTGACTATGCTTCTTAATGCATAAAAGTATAAAACTGTAGGAACAGTTAAGCCATAAAATTATAGGTTAGAATTACTTAAATAGAGTACACAGTTTACATAAAATCTATGCATGCAGTTTAGAGTACACAACATCTTCGCACCTATATTTGTAACTTGGGTAAACCTCTATATTGAGACACGCACACACAAAGTGAGAAGAGCATGCAATGAACAGGTTACAGTTAGCATGTTACTTGAGCAATAGGTAATCCGGAAGAAATACCATGTAACATTAAAAAATAAGGCAAATGCAAATAAGTATCAGATATCTTACATCAGAGACACACTGCTTCTCCACCCCCAAGGCCTTTCTCAAATTCTCCTCGCGTTTCTCTACTTCAGATAGTGCATTGAAGTGTGCTGTTTGTTCTCTTTTCAGGATCTCTTGTGCTTCACCCAGTGCTTGCCTGAGTTCTTCATATTTGGAAGTCCACTCTTTCTTCTCTATCAGGAGAAGCCCCATATTGTATTGATATTCAAAAAGCTGTTCATAAATTCAACCAAAAATTGTAGTGATTGAAATGTGATTCTCATTTTATTACAAACATATCAGGACCTAAATAATAATTATTAATATTTGAATTTCTTCATATCAACTTTGATCATAGTTATCAATATCTTAGAATACAATACAAGATATGTATCGTATTTAAGCCTCGTCGATACAGTACATATATATCTTACGATATACCGATATAAGATGATGTTGGAATGTATTGTCCTTGTACAAGTGACATGAATGGATGAATGGATGATAACCAATAGCTTGCTAATATGTGTTAATGGAAGCGTTTTTGGGACCTCCTTACTTGAATAAGTCATTTATGTCTTAATATGCTTAAATATAAAATATATATGTGAATCTTAAGTTTAGGTACGTTTTGATAACTGACAAAAGTCCAAGGGATACACTAACAAAAGGAAATGAGTCATTATTTACAATACAATAATACAACTCCCATAATATAGTGGTATTGAGAGCTCTATGTAATCAACAGAAAAAATAACATAATTCATATCAACCAAATACCCAATTCATTCAAGGAGTTGGTACCAAGGGAAAACAACTTAGATCTTAGATAAGTTCCAGATCAAAAAATGTTATCTACCTAACAAGATCTAAACTTCCTGTACTCGAAAACTGTTTTCTACCTAACAAGGCGTTAGTAACCCCCATTTCTCACCATAAACTAAAAGAACCAAAATACATCCCAATTTCAATGAATCAAATTCAATCATTTTCATAATATAGTATTATTATTATTTAACAATTCTACATAATTAACCAAAAAAAAATCATATCAACAAATACCCAATTAATCCAGGGATTTAATTCCTAGGGGACTCGACTTAAGATCTTAGATAAGTTATAGATTAAAACTAAAGTGTATAAACTTCATAAACACTTGTACTTTGGAAACTTTTATCTACCTAACACGTCATTCCAAATTTCTTACCCATTCATTAACAAAAACTAAACTACTTAGTAACCCATTTATCAACATAAACTAAAAGAAAAGAGTAAAAAAACAAAAAAACAAAGAAAAAGGGGAGAGATAGAAAGAGACACCCAATTTCAAGAAGACAAACTCAAGCAAAAAAAAATAGCCGACCTCTTTATCGAGCTCGGAAACCCTTTCGATGAGAGCCTCGCGTTCCTTCAAAGCCAACGACTCTTTGTCCAGGAACCCAGCCTCTCTAAACGACTTCCAGACTTCCTTAACTCCTCCGTCGACATCTTCAACACTCCCCCCTCCATTGTCGTTCAAAGAAGCAAGCGGCGGAGGGGGGCCTTCTACAAAAGCCACAGCTTTCTCCTTGGAAACACTCCCACTACCAGTGTTTCTGTGATTCGAATCTCCACCATTCGTTTTGTGTGGCGTGAGCGACCAACCGGACCAAGAACCCTTTCTCTGCGGAGTGAACATCACTGAATCTTGAAGTTACAGATCTCGAAATCACACTTCATAAACAAAACAAGAGTCCCTGAAACCCTAACTAGTACTAAAGAGGACCAATTTAACTCCTAATTCGAAACCCTAGAAACCCCTGGCCTCCTCTTCAGCGAAGACGAAACCCTAACCGGACTTGAAAGAAAATTCAAAATTTCCGGTAAGTAGAGATAGTCGAGTCCGAAAACCAAAGTAAACCCCTTTTTTTTTGCTTTTTGGTGTGATCTCTAGCAGCCTCGTTTGCTTTGCTTCTCTCTTTGTAAATTTATCATTATTATTTTAGTAGCACGACAGCACTGACATGAGGTGGAATGACTGTAATGCCCTTGGTGGGAGGTAGGTTTCTGATTTGGGCCTTGTGATTGAAGGGGGTTTTGGGAATTTGAGGCGGTGGATTGTGGATCAGCACATGCGCTTTCCTATGTGTTTTTTGTGTTTGTATTCCGAAAATACCCTTACGTGCTTGAATGCATGAATGTTATTCGTTTTTGGCCTGGGGAAATTCTTCTTTACGCCAGTGATCCAGATTTTGGAGACGTTGCCAGCACTACTGTTGTGTTCGGTTATGTTGTGTTTTCCACATGGCGGCCATTGTGGGTTGACCCACTGCTTGACTGTAGTCAGATTCGAAAAAACGGTTCTCAGATAATTTTGTATTTCCCATTAGAATCCAATTCATTAAGACCCCGCTAGATACACTGTAAAATAATGTATTTTATAAATTAATATAAATGTAGTAATTTGCAATGCATTACTTTATAAGCACTTGGTAGTAATTAAAGAAAATCTAAGACGATTCGAAAAAGTGATTGTGGTGATGGTGACTGCAAATTTGGGCATTAGTGGTGGTGGCAATGACAGTGGTTGTTGAAATGGTGGTGGTTGTGGTGGTTCGGTGGATATAATGGTGGGTGGATGGTTTTGGTGGCTATGGTGATCGCAGCGGTGATAGTAGTAATGGTGCTGGTTGTGGTGATTATGATATAGTTGTGGTGGTGGTGGTTATGCTATGGTAGTTGTGGTGGTGACGACAATGGTTATGATATGGTGGTTGAGGTGGTGGCAGTGGCTATGGTGGTGGCAATGGTAGTAGTTGTGGTGGTGATGGTTGGGGTGTTTTTAAGGAGTTGGGAGCAGAATTCAAGTAAGATGAGGCGATGAGAGTTTTGCAAAGTAATGCGGGAGATTTTGTCCCGTAAAATTTTACAGAATTTTATAACTAGAAGATGTAGAGGTCCTACATTCAAATTCCAATAACTACTTTATGCAAAGTCAACCAAACACCAAAGTTTATGTAACCACCGTAAACTTTTGCACATGCATTCTTTTACCGTATACCAAGCGGAGCCTAAGTTTGAATCCAGTAGTTTATCTGTAGGGTTCTCGATCAAGCAAGATCCAAATAGATATTGACCTGAAAATATTTGTATAAAGTAGAAAGTAATGTTATGTTCATATTTTCCCTGTAAAAACATGTTAAAGTAATCGAAATTCTAAGGAAAATAATTGTATCTGTGTTTGATTTTTAGAAAAAATTAAAAAAAAATACTCTTTGGAAAAAAATCTGTTTTTTTTTTTATTGTTTGATTTCACCAAGGAAAAAATTTAATTTTCTATTTTATGGAGGAATTATTGAGGAGAATAGAGGAATTGTTCAACGATATTCAGATGTTGAGTCTCTCAAAGGCTTTGAGTCGAGGCGAGAGTCGTCAGTGAATGAAAATATCTGAAAAATATTTTATGAGGGGGGCCTAAACAAAGTTTTCCCGCTTCAAATGGAAAACATTCACCAGCAAAAAAAAAATTCTTTGTCCTAGAAAAGTCATTTAAAACATATTTAGATTTTAGATAACTCAATTACAAAATTTTGATGCTTATATTTGTATATTACATGATTTTATGTATTAATATATCATATATTTATTATTTGCCAAATTAATTGTTTTCATTACTAGGATTTTAAAATTTTACTTTGCTAGCAACATACCCAATTAGGGCCCAGATCTGATTTGAAACCGGTCAAAGCGGTTTCAGGATAAAAAAAATTTATTTTGGATCCGATACGTTAAATTTGGATATGATATTTAACAGTTTGGTTCCGGATATATACATATCTGATCCAATATGGTACCGTTGCCAGCCCTAATTTTATTCACTACAACAGGAACTAGGCTGTGATCGAGAACATTGAAACACTTAAGTTTAAAATTTATTAGATTCCTTTTATTGCATGAAAATGAAAATTTTGAATGTATAATTATTTTTCATGTAGAATATCAATTTTGGTATTTGATTTACTACATGAGTAGGAAAACAAGTTTGTCCTCATGTGGTTTAAAGTTGTCTTGGGTCTGTGAGTAAACTTTAAAAAGACTTATTTGTATCCAATTAGAGGAGTTTACGAAATAAAGGCTTCAGCTGGTTTGTTGGGATATCGACATGAAAAACTTCGCAATAGATACTCGGTCATATGCAAACTATTCAAAATATGTTTTTCAAATAAAATATTTATTAAAATTTAAATAAAAAAATCTTATTAGGTCATGAGCTAACTTTAGTAGACGTGACAGAGCTTAGGCAAAAATTGTTCGATCAATTTTAGCTTGAGTTGGTAAGATTTGAAGAACAATCAAAGTTCATACTTTTTCACCTATTTGTTAAGAACGCAATTCTAACTTCAAGTTTTACGAGTCTAGCTAAGAGGGGAAAATCAAGTTATAAATGAATTAAAATTGTGCAAAATCAAATATAAATATGGGAGTTGGTGTGAAAAAAACTCCCATTAAAACCATTCCATTCATATTTTTGTCGGCTCGAACTTTGAGTTTTCCAACTTCATGAATGAACAAGTCGAGTTTTTAAATGATTTAGAGAACTGTAAAGTCGGATTTGGCAAAGTGAGAGGAGTTTGTGTGAACCCCCTAAGTCTAGAAATAAAGGGTTTCTAAAACATCAAAAATCGTTTCACACTAGAAAAAATTTCCCCCGCTTCTACATCTTTGAATTTTATGTCTCTTTCACTTTCAAAAGGACTAAACAACAACAATCAATGTGACTCAGTGACAAAAAAAATGTATTAGTTGTTGCCTCACAACTCTGAAAAATGTTATTTGAGATTTAGAGCAAAAACAAGTATTGGTTAAACCAATGACAATTAGATAAAATGACAATTAGTTGTGCATATTGGATTTTGAGTGATTGATCAAATTAGATCATTCAAATGCGAAGGCTCAAACAAAAGCGTCAATGCAAGAATATCAAATCAGAAATGTGACAGTTAAAATCAAAGTCAACCAAGGATGAAGTCAATTAAAGACGTTGAAGTCAAGGATATGAATGTTAGTCAAGCATTGTCAAAACTTCAGACGACAAGTCCAAGAAGGTCGATCAAGTTGTTAGACAAATAAAGACAACCCAAAATAGCTTATGGATGACTAAAATTAAAATGAATAGCCAAAAACTATTTGGAGGTAAAAATATTTGGAGAACCAAATTTAAAATTTGAATTTTTAAGATATCATCTCATATGAGAATAAATATTCTATTGAGGATATATATATTTCCTCGTGATACATGACAATACGCTTAAAGAAGATGTTCATATCAAGGTACAAGGCCATGTACCAAAATCGACCTCACCCTTAATATGTCGCTTTCACAAGATGACCACTTTGATAAAGCAAATAAACGCTTTAAATATAGTAGTTCTAAAAAATCGATGTTGACCTCCGCGAAGTAGGGTTCACCTACCCAGAATCAGTCTATAAATAACTGCATCCTCATTTGCCTTCAACAACTTCGGGATTTTAAGATAAACTTGTGAGAGCTATTCAAGAACAACATATCAAGCAAGAAGAATGACAATTTTTCCCTATTGTTCAAGAGAAAATATGCCTATACTTATATATAATCTTTATGAACTTCAAAAGAAAATGATAGAGATCTAGGGCTTCATTTGTGAGCTTAACCTAGACGAAACTTTTTTTCATTCTCACCCCAAACTTTCATTTGTAATGGTGAAATGTCTCACTTTTAAGATCTATCAAGAAATGAAGATATCGAGCCCAAATGTTTTTCTAATCCATCCATTTGAGAGACACAACTAGAAAAGCTCCTTGAGTGTCAACTTCTAATCTCAACTTTTCTCGTGTGGGTTCTTGAATTCGTGCATTGGATTCAAGTGTCAGCCGACGACACCAAACAAGTGGTAAGACTTGATTATGCTACATTCCATGATGGTGTGATTCTTGGCAAATCGATGAGTCATGTGGATCACGATTTTAGGATCAGGTGGTATATCAGGAATCTCAAGCATGCGTCCGTAAGACTTGATTGTTATTGCATCTCATTAGTGATCACCAAGGTGTTTGTAAGACTCGCGGAGCGACGCATTTGATTCAAGTCGGTAACTCTCGTAGGAACGAAACAATTTGTCTTTGGGAAATTGTGGAACACTGATTGAGAGTATAATTATCTTTTAAACAAGTAATATAAATTTGTGGCTTGCAAGCCCCTTTGCACTGTGGAAGTAATTGGTCGGGGCCAATCAAACCCTGACTTAAGTGAATTTCCTTATATTTGATGTGGTATTGTCTTTTGCCATCTATTTACATTACTTATATATGTTTGCTTATATTGCTACTTTTGATATCTCATCCTGCATGTTTTAAGTTTTACAAATTATAGTTTAGCTTGCTTAATTTGAGCATAAAGTCTTGCATATACTTTGCAAAAATATTTATTTAAATCGGGTTTTAGATACCAAGACTTGTGAGACCTAGAGTTGAATCATTCATACTCTACATAGCCTAATTTGTTTTTGAACGTTTCCATTGGTGTTTACTAGGGGATTATTTTGAACAAAGAGTAACAATGAAGTACTTATAGCCTCCTTATCTGTGCATTCTTCCGCAAAAAAAATTTCAAAAATAATATTTTCAAAAGAAATTATTCACCCCTTCTAGTGTTGTTCATCATATCTTAGGCAACTTTAGTGAGGTACACGTGCGTACCCCACAATCTCATTTGATATCTTTCAAATTTCAAACCCTTATTTCTTAAACTAAATACAAATACTTTTGTACTTGCAAACTCTCATTTTTTTAAATGAATATGACACTTTATTTTATCGCTAAAACCCTAACTCTGAGATGCATAACCAAAATTGTTCATGGAGTGTGGTATTTTCAACAATTAAATGGTAAAGATAAGTAAATTTTATCCATAACGTAAACTTCCTTCCATTGTCCATAAAACATTGTTATAGAATTCCATTAATGATCTAAGTTTATTCCCTACAACTCATTTTGCTAAAGACAGATACAATTGACAAAAATGTTACCTTATAAGCATAAGCTATATACACTTAGCGATATTTTGTTTGTTTCATCTTTTCTTCTGCAAACAAAAACATGCATTATTCAAGTGCATAAGAAAAGATGATGTAAAAACATTGTCAATTATGCTTATTTTTATCATAAATGGGCTATTGTTTATCAATTCAATTCAATTATCTCTATCATGATAAATTTTTTTGTTTTTTAGTTGTTAGTCCCTGATTTATATCGTAAGATTATGGGAAATATTGCTAAATGATAGGTTAGATCGAGAATTAAGTGGATGATCTTACAGAGAGATGTGTGCTAGAAAATTACAAAGAAGATTTTGGGTGGCCAATCTGTTACAGAAGTTTGGGAGAATCTATAATGAAAGGATAAGATTAGTAGCACATATTTTTTTTAGAATTTGGAAAACCGAATAAGAAGATGGGTGAATGAAGAGTTATGAGAGACCAAATGAGGAGGTAGATATGATAAGGAAACGTGGTGGTGGAACGTTGATGTGCAACAAGCCATTACGAAAAAAGAAAATGCGCTTTAAGGAGTGACAAAGAGATAGATGCCTAGAGGCTTATGAGCTTTGTAAGCAAGATAAGAAGTTGAGTATAAAACAGCAGGGGGAAGCTAAAAAGAGATCATACGATGATCTGTGTAATAGGCTAGGTATAAAGGAAGGGGAGAATGATGTCTTCAAGATAGCTAAAGCGAGAGAACAAAAAACTAGGAATTTGAGTCATGTTAAATGTGTTGAACATGAGGATATGAAATAGTTTTAATGCAGGATAAATATATTTTAGATAAATGGAGTGATTACTTTTGGAACCTACTCACTGGGACACATATAGAGGAGTTAAACTTTGAGAGGTATGCTTCATAGTAAGGAAGGCATCACGTGTTCCATCGCAAAGTTAGTACCAAAGAAGTAAGATAAGCTTTGAAAATAATGAAAACATGGAAGGCAATTGGACCAGATGATATATTAATTGAAGAGTGCAAATGTCTAAAGAAGTTGGGATTCAATGGCTAATTATGCTTTTTAATAGGATTTGGAAACTAGAAAAATGTCTGATTCGTGGAGGCACAATATTGTGGTACTAATTTATAAGAACAATGTTTATATTCAGAACTGATCGAACTTTAGAGGGATAAAACTTATGAGTCATAAAATGAAATTTTAGGAGATGGTCATAGAGCGAAGACTTATGAGTCTAACCACTATTTCGGATAATCAATTTGGATTTATGGCGGGTAGGTCTACTACCGAGGTCATCTTCTTGTTTAGGCAAATTATAGAATAATATCGAGAGGAACGTAAAAGTTTGCACATGGTTTTTATTGATTTGGATAAAGCCTACGATAGAGTCCCCGATGAATTAATTTGGTAGGGTGCTTGGAAGGAAGAATGTGTCTCAATGTTATGTCAATGTCATTAAGGATATGTATGAAGGGTTTGTAACAAGTGTTCACAAAGTAGGCGGGATGTCCAGTGAACTCCCAGTATTAGTAGGACTACATCAAGGGTCGACCTTAAGTTCACGCCTCTTTGCGTTAGTCGTAATGAGTTGACGAGACATCTTCAAGAAGATGTACCTTTGTGCATGTTGTTTGCTGATGATATTGTCTTATTTGAAGGGACTAGTTAAGGTCGGAAATTAGATAGGTGGCGGGAGACATTAGAGAGTAAAGGTTTTATAATTAGCAGTTCGAAGACATAATATTTAGTATGCAACTTTGGTTGGAATCGTGAGGGAAAAATAATTCAATTGATATAGAAGGCATGAAGGTTCCAGAGTGTGAGACTTTTCAATATCTAAGATATATAACTCAAAAGAATTGGGCTATTGGAGCAAATGTAGACTATAGAATTAAAGCTGGTTGGACGAAATGGAGAATGACGCCAAGAGTATTATGCGATAAAATGATGCCTGCAAGGTTAAAAGGGAGATATTATAAGACAATTATTCGACCAACCATGTTCTGCAATTCAAAATGTTGGGCTACTACAGGACAACATATGCATATGATAGCGGTAGCAGAAATGCGTATGTTAAGTTGGATATGTGGTAAAACCCGTAAGGATAAAATTATGAATTAAAGCATTAGGAGATAGTTAGGTGTAACGCACATACATGACAAAATTCGAGAAATGCGTTTAATGTAGTTTGGTCACATGCAGAGGAGATCAAACACGATGTCAATTAGAAAATGTCTAGATTGGCAATTTAATGGAGGGTGGACGATCGTTGAAAACTTGAATGAAGGTGGTGAAGAAAGACATCATTGAGCTTGGATTCGACAATGATATGTGGGAAGACCGCATTGCTTGAAGAACAAAATACGTGTAGCCGACCCCGAGAGTATCGAGAATGGGCTTTGATGATGATAAATTTTATTTTCATCATGGCTCATTCAATCCAATATGGAAATATTTTGTCCTCAAAAAAATTTATCAACAGAAGGATTTTCCTCTTTCGGTTGATTATAAGAACAAGGAAACTAAAATCAAGCTAAACTCGATGGCAACACGACGTATACATGCATATCACATGTATTGGATATAATTTGCTGCTATTTTGTTTATGCTTTTGCAACACTGCCTCTCGTTCCTATCATACGTGAAATCATCAATCTTACTTCCGCTAACATTGATAATCTTTGCATGATCAAACAAATATAGACGAGTAGGTTACTCATTCATTTAGTTGTCTCCAATTCTAATACAAATATTTAAAAAAAATACTAATTGTAAGGATCTTTAAACTTTTATAAAACAAATCATTATGATAAGATGATATGATTTGTTATGGAAATTTCATTATCATAACAGATTCGTAGTTAGTGACTGATAATTGATTATGAAAACTAATATATATCTAACATTGTAAAGGCTGAAAGGTCATAATGATTAATGGTTGTGTGTGTTTATTGATTGTGAAGTGTAAATTTGAAATTTCGTTATTTAGATGACATTACCAACCTTTTAATTAAAACATAATATTGTAACACGCATCCTATATATACTTGCAGCTAAGCTTTTTCTCGCATCATTATCATATCAATTTTGTAAGTTCTCGAGAAATCTTACTGTGTAGCGCCTCATCTTCTTATTTATTTGCGTCGGTATCCCTTTTAATTTCTCATCTTTTATTTTTTTTTATGTCAGCGTGACATTAACATAATTTGAAATACGAAATGTAGTAATTAATGAAGTCAATGTGGCATTGAGACCCAAACTTGAACCTAGAAAAACGTCAGACCCATTCACAAAATTGATACAAATAATAGAACCCACATCTAATAAATTTTATAAATAAGTATCGAATTTATTAATAAATTTTTAATGTTATTTTACGTTATATTAAAACAAAACTCTTCAAATGGCAAAATATAACCCAAAAATTCGACATCAAAATTAGAAGAAGTTGTAATTCAAGCAACTATTTATTTTATGCAGACGACTTCGCGATCTTTTATAAAATATCCCTTGATGAAGCCCATGCTATCAAAATTATCTTTTGCTTTTATTGTATTCCCTTTGACTAGTTTGTGAATTATGATAAGTTTTTCTTTTTAGCGTAAACGTTCGCAACAATTTCATAAAATAATTAGCAGAATTAGAGACAACAAGATGTGCAATTGAGGACATAAGGTTGTTTCCTTCCTCTTAAAAGAAGCAAACTATTAGTTTCTTATTAGTTTAGTCGACTCCAAGTTGCGTGTTGAAGGTGAAAATGTATCCCAGATAGGACGTACAATGATAATCAAAATATTGTAATCTTAAATTATTATAGTCTATTTCCCTAAAAGATTAGATATAATAGATAGAGATTACATTTGAAATAGTACAATTTTAACGTTAAAAAAATAAAATATGAGAAATTAAAAGGGATACCGACGTAAATAAAGAAGAAGATGAGGCGCTACACAGTAAGACTTCTCGAGAACTTACAAAATTGATATGATAATGATGCGAGAAAAAACTTAGCTGCAAGTATATGGAGATGGTAAGTGAAGCCCATGGCTTGAACAAATGATATCAGTAAAAGTAGCTGAATTGAAACCCTCTCTCTGAATACGATCACAGAGCGAGCTGAGACTACAACCTAGGGCACACAATTCTCATCTGTTGTTGTTGTTGTTACCATTACTATTTGGATCAATATCGGATGCAGAAGGTGGTGGAGGGATCGCCACTTTCATGGAGGTCCCATACGGACGCAGTTTCAGGTATTGGGGTGGCTCCATTTGAGGAGTTTGTATCGAGAGTTTTATGTATGTCTCTTTCACTTCTTTGAATTTATCAATTCGAGATGGTTAAGAGTGTCGCCATTAATGGAGCTTGGAGAAAAAATGCAGATAAAGAGAGAGATCTTTTTGGGCTTGTTTAAAAACTTGATATTTCGAGGAATTTTGTGTTGATGTTTTGGGAATTGAAAGGTCCCATCTGTTCTTCAAAGCAACAAATATCTCAACTTCAAAGCTAAATTCGAACATGGAGCAAGGAGCAGGGAGCAAGGAGCAAGGGGCAGGGAGTAATATTCGTTGTAGCAGCAATCTTCGCCTTCGTCGCAGGGAGCAATCTTCATCTTCCTGCATCGTCACAATCTTCGTTGCACAGGGAGTGATCTTCGTTTTTGTAAGTCTTCGACGTAGGGAACACTCTTCATTGCAACATGGAGCAGGGAGAAGTCATGTGTCTTCTTTTTCATTGCACGAATGCACGGAAGAGAGAGATCGCCGCAAGGTGGATAAAGGAGGTGCGTCGCAGAGAGGAGAAGGAAGATGTCCAGAAAAAATTTGTTTTGTAATTTAGGGCTTAACTATGGTTTAACCTAAAATAAGGGTAAGAGGGTTCGAAAATTAATATTAACTGGTCAATGATGTGGACTTAACGATTTCATAAAAAAAATATGGTTAGACTCAAATAGTTTTTAAAATGAGAGCCAAACTCTAATAGATATAAACTAATGAGTGCCAAACTCTAAAAAAATCTAAGAAATAAATAGGTTATCACACCCTTCTTCCTAGATCTAGTAACACTAAACATTTTTGGGATCCCGACTTTGAGGCATACTAAACAACCATAATTTCTTATAATTCGGTAAAAAAAAAAAAATGCAAAATCTACTTTTGCAAACTCTCATTGCTTATCATCATCATTATCTTATATTGCCGGTCAATTCTCTATCCAGAAAGCTCTCATGAACAACCCCTCATCACGAAGACTTTCATGAAGGTGCATATGTCAATTGATAATTTGTGTCCGCTTGTTTTAAGTGGATGGCGACTCTTATGCATATGTTGTTGTTGTTTTTTTATAATGCAACACCAATTTGAAATGATGACTTATATAAGATGTTCTATATAGTTGAATCATTGACCTCTACTATCCGTTCCTTGAGCTTTCAAATTTATGTGGGAGCTTGCTTCACTTGATTTAGGTAAGAGAAACCTAATGCGTTATAATTAAGATGATTTTGGACTGGAAAATGAATAGTTCACTAAAAAACCTATTAGATGCCTGATTTTTAGGTAACCGTTTCAACATGTCTGGCAAAGATAAATGCATGACTTACTTGCTCATAAATGCATCTGTAAAATTATAGAGAGCTGCTCTACCCTAACTCCTTTGAGTTTCAACTCCAAACTTAGCAACTCATGCACCTGAACGACTCTTATAATCAAATTTATTTTTCTCATATCGAGGAAAGAATTTCTTAGTAGGTAGGTACTCAAATATAAGCATAATTTCCAGAACCAATAATGAATTCGTAGTTCAGTTTAGCTTTAAGCCAAAATTAGAACTACATCTATAAAATCAATCAAATTTATTAAATACATTACTAACATTTTGCAATGGTTTATTTGTGGTGATCTCTACATAATTAATGCACCTGAACGACTCTTATAATCAAATTTATTTTTCTCATATCGAGGCTTCAGAGCCCACATGATTCACAAACTCGGATTCAATGAACAACAAAATGTTTATTGGAATAGATAATGACTTAAAAAGAGAAATCAAATAAAAATGTACATTCAGGTTCCAAATCCGCTTAGGGAGGGTATCTCAAATATCAATTAATTTTAGCACTTTCTTAATCAGCTAAGTTATGGATAGCGTGTTCTTCTCGCCCCCCCCTACAATTACAAGACAGAGAGTTGAAAAGAAAACTCCTCGATCCAATCTTTCTCCAACGTTTCTTCAAACACTCACTCTGCATTTCTCACACAAATGCTGCTGCAAGTTTCAGCTTGCAATTCGCCTGTTTTTGGGTCTCATGGACTCCATACCCCGAGACGGTTCGGTCGCAGAGAGGTGTTCTTGGATGGAGTTTCCTCAATTTGCTCTCACAAAGAGACAGATTCCCACTCTATTCCCAAACAACCCACCTCAGTCCAGACGTTAGCTCTCTCTCTTTTCTAAATGTTAAACTAACTCAATTATATCTGCTGAATCTCATTCGTGCTTGTAATGGGTTTTAGGCCAAGTGAAGATGGACACAAAAAAGGGCTCTCTGAAGTGATGTGCGATAGTGTTGTTCCTTTCAGTACGCGAAGATATATGTTGTTTGCAAGTTCATTCACGTTTTTATGGTCTAATCCTTCAAGGTACTTTTCAGGTTCGCAATCTTCACCTCTTTTCCTTCTTCCACTCATTTAGGGCTTATTAATGTTTATTTGTTTGTAATGCAGTACAACTGAAGGTATTGTTTTCGCAAAATTTAGTGCTTGATGCTAAAAAAACTTTTTTATTTTTGATTTTAATTTTAATTTTTTTTATAATAACTCAAAATACATGACCTGTGTTACCTTATCTCTTGGCCTTGGATGTTACCAATGAATGACCTCATGTTTATAGACGTAGGGAGATGACACAAATTACTAAGATTATACCATATGTCGATGAGCTAGAGGTCAAGAACCATTACACTGCCCATCCATGGAAAGGCTTATTTAAAACTTTTGAAGCTTCTTAGAGACTGGAATGTCCTTGTAATTAAAGGTTTGTAGAAACTACCATCTACAATAGAGTCACCTAAAGGTTAAACAACTTGCTTAAACAATACTGAAGCTCTGGTGTTTTGCAATTTAAGTTTTGACTCTATTCTCAGTGCTGTATGTCAATTCACATACTTTGAGTCGATGTCCTTGCTATTGGTAGTTGGTACATGTATGTGCACTATGTACACAATTTAAGTTGTGAAAATTTGATTGGCAGCCCTGGCTTTGGGGGATCCATCTGTAACCCTTGAAGAAGTTACTCCACCTATTTTCCAATCTGGGGCACTGTTTCCTTATGAGGTTCATTCCGAATTATTCTGTCATTTATCTCAATGTTTAAGATGTTAAAATGATATGGTTCACTTTATTATTATGTATCCGTTTTGTGTGTTAATAGCAATGAATTCCATTTGTGTCCATTGGCAGGAAAGAGTTGTGCAACTTTTTGAGAACAACACCTATTCTGTTGTCAACCTTTTTGATGTAACATTGCGCCCTCAGCTTAATGTAACAGGTGTTGTTGAGGTACTCACTCTCTCTCTCTCTCTTATTTTCAGCAAAAGGTTTGAGAAGACTAAGAACCCTACACTTAGTAGAAAAATCAAGAGTGATCGAATTCAATTGATCGAAGCCCCAAAAACCCTAAGCGAAATCCGCTCAGACGAGTCAGACCTCACTCCCAAAAGCTAGAAACCCCTCCGTCAATATCTATGCGATTCTTTGCCATGAAGGATGCAATAATTACCGTGACATCAGCCCCACTCTTTCGAAAGACCAACCCCTCCACAATCCCTGCTTACGTCTTAGAGAGCACCAAAAATGCCAAAATTTTATTTCATACCAGAAAAACTCAATTCGATCAAATCCCCTGACGGCTCTAATTCCCATTCATCTGCAATATCTTCGTTGAGCTTTTCAAATATCGCGTTGCAATAAGTGTCCAAATGAGTAATGACCAACCATATCTTTTTTTTTAAGTGGTGGGATAGAGGATACTGTGGATTGGACTTATTAGTAGCTAGACAAGAGCCTATTATTGTCGTTATTTTATTCTTTCTATATATATGTGCGTGTACTAGTTAAGAGTCTTTGATTGTATTAGGGGTGGGCACGAGATGTACCTCGTCCATATCCCATCCCGTTCGTTCAGGATCGGGACATGATAGACTCCATCCCGACCTCGTCCCATCCCAAACGGGTTCGGGACGGGATGTGATGAGCATGCATTAAATAGTCTTCCAATGAAGAATAACAAAAAAATTTCATATCGCATTGCTCATACCAATAATGCCTAATTTTGTACATATAACTTTCATCATAACAATATAAAATGTCATATAAAATTTCATCTCACATTGCTCCTAAGTGTATTTTGTATGATTGATATAAGTTCTCAAGTTGTCTTAATATAAGTTAAAAAATGACAAATATAGCTCATTGACCAAATTTTCAACTACATAACTCATAGTGCAAAACTAAACCAAGTCATCATTTACCTTTATTTTCTACAAGAATAATTTTTCTATAACCAATCTAAAATGTGAAAAAACATAAATTTTCATGGGTTCTATTTGATTTAAAAATATTCAAAATGAAATTTTTATCTAAACAAAGAGTACCAAATCAAGCAGATTTTCAAACAATAGATGTTTTGATTTAATTTCAACACATCCTGAACGTTCATTTAGAAGAGTAATTTGATTAAAATTAATAGTAGTAAATATTAAATAAATAAGTTCGGGATGGGCGGGATTGAAAATCTCCATCCTGATCCCATCCCACTCTAGATCAGGATGGGATCGGGATGAGTTTGATCAATCCGATAAGACCGGTGTTTGATTAGCCACATGAGTACGAAAGAAGTCTGGTTCACATTATTATTCTCTGAACACCCCAAGAAAACTATTTTCCAATTCAGTAAGCATTATTACAACAAAACTCTATTAAATTTAAAATACGCGACTAAATTTGTAATATTGAAACCATTAGTGTACCATAACAAAAAATCTAGTTAGAGAAATTGTCACTATATTCATCAGTATATACCATGATGCCCTTTGACTTAAAAAAATTCCCTCAAATACTAGATGGGTTAGATGGACACAGTAGAATAATACAAAGAAGAGAATGAAAAGCTTTGCTAAACATAGGATACAAAATATCTGGGCATTTAATTTCAAAATAAACCTTTCTTCTTTAATAGGCTGCAACATGCTATAGTTCTTTAACATCCTTTCATTTGGCATTATACGATAATGTGAAACTGTTCTCTCACTTACACCAGGTTCCTGAAGGAAATGGTATGACAAAACATGCTATAGTTCTTTAGCATCATTTCATTTGGCATTATATGATAATGTGAAACTGTTCTTTGACTTGGACAGGTTCCCGAAGGAAATGGTTCTGGAGTAGTTTGGGATGAAGAGGGACATATCGTGACAAATTATCATGGTGATTATAGTTTTAAAAAAAAGAGAAAAATTAGCTTGTCTGTTGAAGATAAAATACTTTCTTTTCTGAGCTTGAGCTTCAGTACATTGGATATATGGTTGTTTTATTTAGGACAGAACCAGAATACTTTATACTGTGTATGATACATTCTATTTTTTCATCCTTTATAGTTGTTGGTAATGCGCTTTCGAGGAATCCAAGCCCTGGCCAAGTTGTTGCACGTGTTAATATTCTTGCATCTGATGGGTGAGTAAAACCTAATGAATGTTTCCTTCTGTACATGAATTATGATGTTATATTGATAGTTGAGGATAAACGGTTCTCATACATGATTATTCTAGCATCTTACTTATCTGATTCTGCTTTCTTTGGAAGGGTGCAAAAGAATTTTGAGGGTAAGTTGATTGGTGCAGACCGTGATAAAGACCTTGCTGTTTTGAAGGTATTCATTAACTTTCTGTAAAAAAATTTGGGTTCATAGACCATACTCCCAACTCCCATCTGCCTTATTTACTACACGATATTACTAAGCTTAACCATTTTCATCCTTAGGGTTGCAAGTTTGATCTGATTGACAATTTTCATGGTGGCTTCTGTTTAGCAAGTCAAAATATGAAACAATTTCTTGATACGAAAACGAATCATGTGTTTTAAAATTGTAAGATCCTGACTTTTTCGTACTAATTTAAGTGATAGTCTTCCTAATTCCTAAACGCGTACTCCAAAACAACGATATTTTTCAAGTTGATAATAGATCCTCCAAGCTTACTAATAGGACAAAACTGATAAAAAAAGGAGGTAAATGCAAGAAAAAAAAAGTGACAGACTAGTCTGTACCTTGAAATTGCCAAATACTCAAGTTCTATAAGAATTGATACTAGATCCAATTGCATAATGGTATTCCCCCTCCCCCTCACACGCAACAAAGATGGACTTGTTAAACCTATTTTAATTCATGTTCAACTGTTTTGGTGGTGAGGTGTGTGTGTGCGGGTGCGCGTCGGGTGGGGGGATAGTGATGATAGAAATTAATGGTTTCTAAACTAAAACTACAACTACTATACACCCTAAATAAGAGAAACAAAATAACATAAATTTCATTCAATCAATTCACCTATAATCTTCAGGATGCCTTATTTATAAGCTTAATAGTTTCTTTGGCAAACAATCTAACCCTAAACCTAATTTGGTTAATACCCTAATTAATATGGGCTTTATCATATCTAGCCCAATTAACAAAAAAATACTATACAACTACCCAATTACATCATCCTCCACGGGTTGAAAAAGCTCATCCTCGATCTCGAAGTCAGACGAACACAAACATCCATTTAGAGAACACAAGGCGAAATGTACACGAAATAAAAGACGTCAAAACTTGCCACGATACACACTTGCCATAGATAGCTCCAATTTAGAAATGTTGTAAGGTGATTTTAAAAACAGTAGTCCGAAACAAACTTGTTGAGCAGAATCACGCGCGTAAGCTCGTGCCACAAAAAATTCCCCATATGGAATGTAAACTTTGTCACTCGCTGCCTTTGCCTCTATGGGAGCCACATCATCCAGTTGACCAAACATAGTGAAGGAATTGCACAAGACAAATGGCTTACTTTTTGGAATCGAGTACGTGTGATGGTGGGACCATAAGATACCCTGGAAGCCGGTGGACTAGGTCTGGCCAGTGTCGTGTCGCATAGTAGTGCTCTCATACGCTGGAATCTCTCCTTCGCCCATGCATTTTCTTGATCTCTTCCGTATTGAAAAATGCGTCAAGGTGGGCGGCCAACTGATTTTCAATCTCTCTCCAAACTTTCTTCGTGTCTATCTCAACTTGCATCACATTGGAGGTGGTAGTGAGGTTTATGTCATTGGTCACTGGAGGTGGTGGTGGTGTAGGGAAAACGAGTTTAGTTGGGGCTAAAAGGGGACATATATGTATGGTGGTTGTGGATAGTAAAATGGTATTGGACAGCGTGGGGTATTGGACTCGACTTGGGCTCGGGCTATATGGATATTGCTATGGGGACGGAGAATAGTACGGGTATGGGTAGGGATAATAGGGTTATGATTATTGGGAATAATATGGGTCACTCATTTGTTTTGTTTTGGCTTTTTTCATTGCTGGGTACTTCGATTGGTTTTGGGGTGTAAATAACTTGCTAGTGAACAATGACTATGAATAGTGTCGAACTTGATTTTTTTCCCAACAAACTTCAATCAAACTTTGTTCTTCTCCTCTTTTGTTTCTCTTCAATCTTCTTCGAAACGAACCCACGAATCCAAGAGCATGAGCTCTGATACCAAATAAGGTCTCCAGACTAAAACTACAACTACGATAAATCCTATATAAGAGATAAACAAAAATAACAAAAATTTCATTCAATCAATTCACTACCTACAAACTTCAACTATGCCTTTTTTTATAAGCTTAATAGCTTCTTTGGCAAACAATCTAACTCTAAATCTAATTTGACTAATCCCTAATTAATATGAGCTTTATTATATCTAGTTCAATTAGTAAATAAATACTATATAGCTACCAATCACATCAGAAATGGTCACTATATCAAGTTTCCAAATAGTGGGAAACTTACAATACCATGATCTCGAGGTTTGTTTGAAACCTGTAAAACCAAAGGCGTGCATTGGACAACATCCTTGTTCATAACTGCATACAACTTTGGATGCTTTGAATTATTTATTTATTTATAATGTTATATTCAATACCCAAAGTAGTCAAAGTTAATTTTACTTAAGAGTGACACACAACAGCAGAGGTGGAACCAAAAAACAAATGAATTTCGTCGCTATCAAACCATGGGTTTTCTAGGCCACAATTATCTTATACAATCATTAGTTATTGTTTTATGCAATATTTTGCACAAAAAAAAATTAAAAAAAATTAAACTTTTAGTAGTAAAACTATATTCTATTTTATTTTTATAAATTTAATATTTTTGTTTTTCCTTTAGAAAAACATAGAGCAATAAATTTTTTTATTGAAATGTCACATTTACATTACATAGGTCTTTTTTTTAATTTTTTTATTTAAATTTTTTAATTTTTTTGAAGGGCACGACAGTCTGGTTTTAAGAACTCAAAATTTTAATATTCACGTAGTTTATTTTTAATGATATAATAAGTTTATGAACATAAATTTTTTTAATTATTTATTTATACGTATATTTGTAAATAAATTGCTATTTGTTACTATTTCTATCGTCTTTGATGTAGATATTAAAATATGGATGGTGCACGTTTTCATGAAAAAATTGCATCTAGTTAATTGACTAGAATGGTGAAATCTTACCCCTTATTTTCATTTTTAGGCCCATTAAAAACTTCAAAAAACAAATATAAAGACACTTACAAAAATATACAGAACTTCTAAATCAAGTGGACAAGCACAATCTTCCATTTCCATTTGGAGTGCTCCACCAGTTCTATGATTTTAGCCTTGGTCCACCATAAACCCAAACTAAACAATGAGTTTCAAAATTTTTGGGTGGCACTACCCCAGTGCAAGGGAGCTCCGCCACAGCACATTGGTGCATTTACTTAAATTAATCTAGGAAAGTGTGTAGTTTAATGACTAGCAAAATGAATCTTAGAGAACCAATTTTTCTGTTTATTACTAAGAAAAGATCATATTATTCAACTATACATATTATTCAACCAGGCTGTATAGTTAAGGTGGGTTCTGATCTTTGACATGCTAGGTGGAAGCCTCTGAAGATTTGTTGCGGCCAATGAATGTAGGTTTATCTTCTGCTCTGCGAGTTGGTCAACAGTGCTTAGCAATTGGAAACCCATTTGGTTTTGATCACACCCTGACTGTTGGAGTCATTAGTGGACTGAATCGAGAAATTTTTAGTCAAGCAGGAGTGACTATTGGTGGGGGTATTCAGACAGATGCCGCAATCAATCCGGGTAACAGGTTTGTTTGGGTGCTTTAAATTCAAGCATGAAATCATTGAAATGTATGAATTCAGCCTGTTAGGTTGGGTAAAGATCTAGTCCAAATCCCAAACTTGGAATCACTCTAAACAAGCCAATCAAACCCACCGATGAGCCTGAGTAGATTGAACCTGAGTGCCTGATAAGTTGGGCTACGAGTTGGTGGAGTATTAGGTGCTCATAATAATGTCTGTAAATACATTACTAGCAGAAAACATAAATGGTATGCTAAATTTCACGTAGTATCATGTTAACCATTTTCTTATAAACTATTCTATTGAAAGGGTCAAACTTCGTTGCATCAAGAAGAATAGGGTACAATGAATCCCAATAGAAGAAGATGGGGATTCAAAAGCATCATCTCAAAGGGAAAAATGAGAAAATCCTAAAAAAGAGCCTTTAAAATGAGATCCAAAAATACCTAAATCAAAAGACAAAAAAAGACACCTACTTTCAGGTTCACATGTGGGAGTCAGAGAAGGGCATGGAGTGTCGGGCTGGGCGGATCTCACAAAAGAAAAGCTACCTTTAGTAATTTAATTTTTGTATATGTAATAAATTATTACATACATGAAAGGACACAAAGCTAAAATTCTTAAAAACTACTCTATTCCCAGTTGGTGATGTGTCTGATATAGCCAATCTTGCTCAAATTATACAGGGTAGTACACGTTCCCTCCTTTCTTCATACTTGTGCCTCCTATTGGGCCTGAAATAGAAAGATTGTAGGCCATGGGATCAAGTAGTGGGGTGGATTCCTAATAGATTAGGAGTATGGAAGCAGAGATACATCTCGAGGGAGGACAAGTTACGCTTATTAAGAGCACACTCTCAAGCATACAGTATTCCTTGTGTCTACCACCACAGTCCCAATATCGTATGCCAACAAATAGAAAGGGTGTGCAGCGATTTTCTGTGGGGAATGTCTAGATCCCGAAATATCATCTTACTTATTGGAACATGGTATTAGGTCAAAAGGCAAAGGCAGTTTTGGTATAAGAATGAAGGAATTCTACCAAGCCCTACTTTCAAAATGGTTGTCAAGTTTTGGAAGGGAGGAAAATGCACTACGGAGGAGTCTGATTTTATGAAAATATGGGGTTGCACAATAGGGTTGGTACTCCCCCAGTAAACTCAACATATACATGCTCAAGATGATGTGAAGTCATGAATCTCAGAGATAAATTTCAAACCCACATCACTTTCGAAGTGAACAATGGCAACCGAGTTGACTCTTGGAGAGATTCATGGCTGGTGGACGAATCACTACAGAACCTGTTTTACAGAATCTCGTGAAGGAAATAGAGGGTTCCATCGCTTCGTTTGCCAAATAGACAGATGGTCTGATGGCTTGGGCTTATCGTTGAGAAGGCTGCTAAACTGAGGCTAATTTACCCCTACTCCAGTTGCTAGATTCGAAACAATTACTGCATCAGGCAGACGTGGGTGTGGATAGAAGCTACCATTTGCTCTTGACTGATCAACAGAACCTACCCCATCCCACCAGTTATATGGACTTCTCTTCTACAGTTCTATGGAGAAAACAAACCTCCCTTCCAATTGCCAATTTCTTCATATGGAAAGTTGCACATGGGCGTATGCTGACTGTAGACAACTTCGCTAGGAGGGGGTTGGTTTTAACCAACCGTTGCTGCCTATGTGAGGCCCAATCGTTTGTTTTTCACTTTGCGTTCTCTCTTGAGATTTGGCCACGAGTGGCAACAGCATGTGGAGGGCAGGGTCCATTAGCAATCAACTTCGCCACGTGGTCGAATGAATGGTTAAACAAAAACTTGTCCCACACGGGAAATTGGTATGGGACAGGTTGTTAGTGGTAGCATGCAATGTGGAGAGAAGGAAACAATAGAATTTTGAAGGGAAGAAGAAAGAAATGGAGCAGCTAGTTATTAACATTTTTGGAATGGTTTGGTTTTGGGGTCTAATATGGGGTTTCATCAAAAGACTCTTACTTTAGTACGTGTATTATCTTATTGTGGTCAATCTGTTTTTGCAGTCAGTAAATGTAGATCAGCTATTCAAATTTTTTTTTTGTAACACTTGAAAGTTATGCAGTCACTTCCCCATTTCACGTTTTTTAATGCATATGGTCCTTTAGTCAAGTGATGCATAAACTTTTCCATTCAGTTGCTTCTTTTGCAAATTTATAAAATCACCCACTGATTATGGCTTTAGTTATGTTAGGATGGTCATATGGTGATTCACTGAATAATTCATCCTTTGCATCTTCCTTTTTCCTCTAGGAGATGTTTGCATTTGTGATTAATTGTGTTCTTATTGGCTACATCAAGTGAGTTGATTTTCTATTTCTGGATGTTGGCAGTGGAGGCCCGCTTCTCGACTCTAAGGGAAATTTGATAGGGATTAACACTGCAATATTCACCCAAACGGGTAAAATTTCATCACTTCTTACTAGATGTATCAATTTATTTTCTTGCTATTCAGGAAAAAAAGAAAAGAAAAGAAAAAAAGAATCATTATCTTGGCTTAAATTTGAGAGTGATTCAATTGACAGTGGTAAAGATTGCTAGTACAACTTTCACGTTTGATTGAGATTTGTGTTGCATATTCAGTTCATACTGTCCTAAAGAATTCAAACTTAGCACACACCTAGTTTACAGCAGGTTTTTTTGCCTAAAGACTTACTCAAAGCGTCATTCTTTTTTACTTTTTGTTGATAATGGCAGGGACATCGGCAGGTGTAGGATTTGCCATCCCGTCCTCAACTGTGCTCAAAATAGTACCTCAGTTGATCCAATTTGGCAAAGTAAGTCATTTTTGTTTGTCCTTTTCATTTGAAATGTTTTCAACTGTGCAGTTTGCTTTCCTTGCATTGATCAGAGAAGGAGATGACAAGGAATGGTATTGACTAAGAAAATCTGATTCTGTCCTTGCATTGAGTTTCGTGGAATTGGTGCTCTGTTTAGATCAGTTCTTTATTTCTTGTTTTTTGCTTTAACAACTTTTGGCTGACACAAATCAGGCACAACTGGACTGTGTCATCACAATAGACTAAAAATCACTAATCATCTGTTTGATTCAAAATTTTGTGTTCATCCTTGTTAGGTTGTTCGAGCTGGTTTGAACGTGGAGATAGCTTCTGATCTAGTAGCAAATCAACTGAATGTTCGAAATGGAGCTCTTGTTATGCAGGTATGCTGTCCAAATTTCTTATGTTTGTCCAGTGATATCACAGTGGGGTCCTGCAATTAACCTTCATTTCTTGGGTTTACACAGTTTATAAAATTCTAGAAATTAACGATTATCTTTGCCAGGTTCCTGGAAAGAGTGTTGCTGCCAAAGCTGGATTACTTCCAACAACAAGAGGTTTTGCTGGAAATATAGTACTCGGAGATGTCATTGTTGCTGTTGATGAGAAACTTGTAAGTTGTGTTGCAATAAAATTTAACATCCTTCTTATGAACTCCATTTCTTAAGTTCTAGCTTAGTGTATTTCCCCTAGACTAGCATATGGGACGTTGGATACCTGGCCATGGACAAAGTAAACAAGGAAGAGTAAAGGCAAAAAAGAAAAAGAAAAAAAGAACAAAAAAAAAAGAAAAAAGAAAAAAGAAGAAGAAAAAAAGAAAAAAAATGATAATACAAAGAAGACTTTATGATCGAAGAAGAGTGAGGATTAGTGTCTTGACGTGATGATGTGAATTTTTAAATATTAAACTCAACATAAAGGGGAGGAGTAGGGCTGAAAAAAACCCGAATGAATCAACTAAACTGTCCGAACCAAACCAAACCGACCAATTTGGTTTGGTTTGGATTAAGTAAGGTTTGTAACATTTTGAAACTAAAGTGATCGGTTCGGATTTTAGGTTGAAAAAAATTGAAGGAAATCAAACCGATACATATGTTTATTTTTAAATCCTATATGGTATTAAAAATTCATAGATAATACATAATTTTTGTCGGTTTCATTAGACATTCGGTTCGACATGGATTATTGTCAAACCGATTGATATGGGTCGGTTTGCAGTGTCACATTGAAACCGAACCAAGAACAAGGGGGGAGCAAATAAATATGAAAGGAGTACATGACAAAGTGGGGTGTATATATTTTTATTATTTTGTGTCGTTAGAAGGAATATGTATGGTATCAGCAAAGCATAATATTTTGTATTGTGTGTTTGAACAGGTGAGAGGTAAAGCAGAATTATCCAAGTTGTTAGATGACTACAATGTGGGAGACAAAGTCGTACTAAAGATTAGGAGGGGCAGTGATGACTTAGAGCTACCACTGGTGTTAGAGGAGTCAAGTTCCTGATAAGAATTCAATTGTGTTATGCAATCCACACGTTTTGATCTTATTCGTTATTTTTTTTTGATAATTCCACAGACAATATCTTATAGGGTAAGGTCAAGTATAGAAAAATGAAATATTTTACTAAAGAGACAAATTAGTAAAAATATAAAATTTGTAGAAGTCAAAAGTATGGTGCTATTGAAAATTTGATTTTGACCATCTTCACTGTATCTCTAAAGATTATCTGATATCTTTAGAGCTTGCATGATTGGTTTTGGTCAAGCGTTCAACTTATTTTTTGTTGTGAACATAATTTTAGAGGGGTGTTAATGGATTTTGAAATATTTACAATTGAAATCTGTTTAATATTGGCTATTATACTCTCTGTATATGTTAACTGACAGTTTGAAATATTTTGGCATGTGCATCCTTGTGCATATGATGCAAAACTGTAATAGAGAATGGGAGGAAAGAAAAGAAACACACTTAAACGAGCATCTCGGGTGTAAAGCTGAACCTCAAGCTCAAAAGCTTGGATCCATTTAAGCTCAAGGGTGGGTGGGTGCCTTTCAATGAGCTCCTTAACACAGCTTGACTGCATTGTGCTGCGCATGTAGGGTCTTCTTGCGTGGGTTTCAAACCCTTTACTCATTGAGTGCTAAAAAAATAGTTGATTGAAGTTAAAGATGCAAGGTAGTCATGCACCGCACGTGGAACACTATTTTGCTTGCGTGTGTCTGCACTGCAGGAGTGGAACCAAGCAGTCCGTGCTCTCTTGTTCTTTTTGGCTATGATTTTGGGCTACGTGGATGTGGCGGTTCAAAATCAGTTGGCTTTTGATTGCAAATATGTTACGTTCCTAGGTTATGTAATTAACATTTTTCTCGTGAACAGATTTTTAGAAAAATTGGTTAATTCATGATAATTGGTATAGAACCAGACCCACATTGATGACAAAATATAAAGTGAAATGGATACGATTGATACAAGAATATTTATTTCCAGCTTTTCTTTGGCAAAAACAAGAACAACAAAACATAAACACTATCGAAATACAAGGCACATGGGCTGTGATCCCAACCCAAGAAATATCGTTGACAAAGAAAGTTGGACTCCACCGCTGGGGTTGGGTTAGTCTCGCTCTCTCTCTCTAGTCTACATCATCCTCCTCCTCCTCGTCTTCTTCTCTCAGGCAGGCAGGCCATAGAGTCGCACACAGTCGTCTTCGTATCATATGCACTACACTACTTATGGATTGATTGATTTATAAAACGGTTGAACAAACACTCCTTTCCCTTCTCTTCTCTGCTCTCTATCTCTCTTCCGTATTAAAACAAAGACTCCCTTGCCTTCTATACGAATTAACTCTTTTAGATATCATTTAACCCACTCCTTCCCTCCCCCTTCTCCTCTCTCTAAACTAGACATACATTTCTCCAGGTAAGATATATCCATCCATATCTCCTTTTTATCTATTCAACTATAATCTTTGGGATTCTATATTGTCACTTCAGACTCTGGTTTGCATCTCTTTTTACAAATTACCTGCCTTTGCTTTTCATTTTTGTTTTTCTAGACTGAATTTTAGTCAGATTCATGTTACCAAATCCTATTTCTGCTGTTACTTTCTACCGATTACCTCCCTTACCGCCTGTTTAGAAAATTTTGATCCTTTTCTTTTTCATTTCATTCTCAAACATTTTCCATTCTTTTTATATTTAGTTATGAATCCAACTTTCTTCCTATTGAATTTATTGTCATTTGGGCTGGTCAATAGATACATATCAAAATCCGGTCAATTTCGTGCCATGGGTATTAAAGTTTACTTAATTTTTTTTTTCTTCGACATATACTATCCATTTGAATAAGTTTTTTTGGATATAGAAGAACACATAACACATAGGTTTTGTTATACATAATTAGTGATTTGAACTATAGATGTAACGTTTAAACTTTGTGGCATATGTGGGTTTGTTCTTAGATCATTTGAATTCGGGTGTATAACTATGTAATTTTTTTGGGTTCTGGACTTATTGGTTAGTTGTGGTGTGCATTTATTGATTTCAGGTGCCGAATGGCAATGAAAATAAATTCAGGAGACAGTAAAACAAGGACGTCAATATCTGTACTCATTGTTATTGGTTTGTGCTCTTTCTTTTATCTATTGGGTGTATGGCGGAAGAGTGGTTACGGGAAGGGAGACTATATAGCTGCGACGATTATGCAGCAAACAGACTGCGTATCCAACCTTAGTTTTGAAACCCATCAAAATGGTGAAGACAGTGCAACATTTGCTGATGCTTCGGAAGTCAACATATATAAGCCTTGCAGTTCTAAGTATGTTGATCACACACCCTGCCAAGAAAGAAAACTCGCAATGAAATTTCCTAGAGAAAGTATGATATATAGAGAAAGACATTGTCCATCAGAGAAGCAAAAGCTCCGTTGCCTCATCCCTGCACCTAAGGGCTATGTGACCCCATTTCCTTGGCCAAAAAGTCGTGACTATGTACCCTATGCTAATGCTCCATACAAGAACTTGACAGTTGAGAAGGCTATCCAGAATTGGATTCAATATGAGGGTAATGTGTTTCGGTTCCCAGGCGGAGGAACACAGTTTCCTCAGGGGGCAGATGCATATATTGATGAACTGGCATCAGTTATCCCAATTCATAATGGAACAGTCAGAACTGCACTGGACACTGGCTGTGGGGTATGTTTTGTTTATTCAAATGCTTATTCAGTCTATTTCCGTCAAACAATCACCTTTGAGTTGCAGTTTCATATGTTAGTTTTTATTTTTGCGTGGAAAATACCTAGGTTTAATGCGTAGTCTATGTTTCATTTTATGATAATCTTAAAAGGAAAAAAAATGCTTTTAGGTTGCAAGCTGGGGTGCTTACCTGTTAAAAAGAAATGTAATTGCCATGTCATTTGCACCAAAAGACTCGCATGAAGCACAAGTTCAGTTTGCTATGGAAAGAGGTGTACCAGCTGTTATTGGTGTGCTTGGAACCATAAAGCTCCCTTACCCATCTAGAGCATTTGATATGGCTCATTGTTCTCGATGCTTAATACCCTGGGGAGCAAATGGTTAGTCCAATCTGAAATCTCTATGATCTTGATGACCTTCATAATCAAGGCATTTTATAGCTAATATCTGGGGACGGCAATGTGCACCTTGGACTTCCTCACAAGGCAATCCTTGGACTTACTCGTAGAAACTTGTCTCTTTGCAGACGGGCTGTACATGATGGAAGTGGATCGTGTTCTTAGACCTGGCGGCTATTGGGTACTCTCTGGGCCTCCCATTGACTGGGAAAATCACTACCAAGCATGGCAGCGTCCTAAGGAAGATCTTGCAGAGGAACAGAGACAGATTGAAGAGATTGCAAAACGACTTTGCTGGGAAAAGAAGCATGAGAAAGGTGGAATTGCAATCTGGCAAAAGAGAGTGAATGCTGATTCATGTCCAAGTCGAGATGATTCAAGCACATATATGTGTGAAACAACCAACGAAGACGATGTCTGGTAAATTCATACTTAAGCTATTTACTTGAAAAGTACTTGCACAATTTTCACTTTTACAATCTTAAAGTTGTTGACCGATTATTTCGAGAAGCTTTCCTCATTATAGATCGCATATTCAATACTTATCTAGTTGTTCGTGCAGTAACGTTTGTTTCTTTGAACCAAGGAGTACTATATGTTATTGGGGTATGATAGATTTTATACGCAGAATATTCTTTGTTGGTAGCTATAAATTGATTTTCATTGTTTTTTTTTTTTTTCATTCATTCATATTATTTTACTTATTTTAAATGTTAAGATTCATATTCATGGTAAAATGGAGTCTGATACTAACACAAGAAAGGAAAAGAAAAAACAAAGAAACTGATTCATATTTTAGCAAATCTAATAGAAGTAGAATGGGGGTGGGGGGGACTGAAATTGGAATGTGTAAATTCAAAATTCAGAGGGCGCAACCAGTGGACATGATACAAGTGGCAAAAACATTATTCTTAGGATTTCGTGTCAGAGTTTTATTTGCTCCTTACGAAAGTTAGTTGACAAAGATGAATCTTTTGTATTAGCAACCAAGGATGGGGAAATTGGTTTACTCTAGGTTCTAGTGTGTCAAAAGCTCTAATTGTCACAACAAGTATACCTGCGTCCTTACCGCCAGTAACACCCTTTGTTGTCCTTCAATCAACTATTTTAATTATTCCCAACCCAATTGGTTCATCATGGCAGCAGTGATGCCTTCATCGACCTACCTAAACCTTTCATTGTTCTACCCACCATTGACAGAAATAGGAGTTTTAATGATACTGTTTGTTGAGGATGATGAGGATGTGGAGGTGGAAAAAAAGATAGTGATTTTGGAGAAGACATTTAAGAAGAAAAGTAGTTTGAGTGAGATCATAATGAGACCATAAATGCAGGGAACATCACCCATCACCCATCACCCATCACCCATCACCCATCACCCAGTTTGAGCCCTCCCACGGCCATGGCTGCCCCATTTTCATTTAATGCTCGTAGTCATCACATCCTCATAGTCAATGAATACCAATTCGGGTGAAGGGGTGGCCACAATTTATTTGTTTCCTAAATCATGAATATCATGGACAACTGGTTCTCCACCATTGATTTGCCAACCAACGACGAGCTTCATTTTCTGTCTATCTTCAATTAGGGTTGTCGGCTGAAGGCAATTGTCAGGAATTGAAGTCTTTCTAGTTTGACACTGCCAATGCTTTATTTATTTGTGAGAGATGCTAGTTCCTTTGAAAAGGTACAAAGAAGAAAAGATGTTCGATTGATACATTTGTTAGAGAGGACTAAACTTCCTTTGAGAAGGAGAAAGGAAGAAAATGTATTGAATTGATTCCCGATCTGCTTTGCACAAGCAACATTTGTTGATTGTAAGACACTAAAAGTGCTAATGCCAAAGCCAAGAAACTTATCCTTGGTTGGACTTGTTTCCTGCATAGAAATGAAGCTGAAAAGTTGCCCTCTTTCATCACCTGCTGGGCTTGGATTTGCACTGCTGACAAAAAATCGTAGCAGCTTTTGATGCCAAGTCTTTCGGTTTTCCCAAACTCATGAGTCAGCAGCAGGATTTGAACATTCTTTTGCGAACCAATGTCCGCAGTCATTAAAATGATGATGAGGATCTAAAATCCAAGAAACCTGTTCCTCTGACACAGAAGTGAAATTAGAGATTAGCGTCACATATACAATATATATATACACACAGATGTTCAATACTTTGTCAAATACTAGCTTAAGAGGCTGCTCAGACAGCCATTTCTATCCCAGAACTCTATTATCTCCCCATTGTTTACCTCAAAAGAGACGTGCAGTTGGGATTTAGATGTGAGATTCATGATGGCTCTCCATTGCACATACCTATGAGGAATTGATTGGTGAACCACCCCGGAGTATCTAAGCTGTATTTTTTTTCTGCTGCAAAGTTCTCCATAATGCTTTATCTCCATAAAAACCACTTTCAAGCAACAGCTATCAAACTACTCCTTCACTCTTTATTTCAAACACCCTTTTTATTTAGGCCTACAAACCCCATCCCAACTAATAAGATGGTACTTGGTTGCAGTCGAGGAGGATCCCTAAAGAAAGCCTTGAAAAATCTTCTCGATCTCTTTTGCTATATAAATGAGAGTTGCCACTGCTGACATAAGAATGATACTGTGGTTATAATGATGGTAAGCCTTTGAAATGTTTAGTTTAGCCTTTTGCAGACCTGCTTGCTTCTAATCCTCTCTACCACCTGATGGCACACTTTTCAGTCCTTTTATTATAACCAGGCCTAAGTATTCAATGGGGAGAACACGCATTTGGAAACAATCAAAGCTGCAAGCTCACTTAGACAGGGAATGACACCAGTAGAGTATAATTGCAGATTTTATGAAAATTAACCCCAAGTCCTGATACTGCTTTGAACCAAATAAGAGTGGAACGAGTGTATGGTGTAGATTAGTTCCTCAATAGTGTTCCAGAATTCCTTCACGATGGTTTTTTGGACAAGAACCAAATAAGAGTGGCCTGAGTGCACCTTAGTTCCTCCACAATAAGATTGAGAAAGGAAAATAATTGTATCTTCTCCAAATTGAAGAATAGAGAATGATGCACTCGTTTTCCGCTCTCTGCTTTGATCTAGTCCTGCTGACCTGCTAAGCTGCACAAGGAACGCACGTGAGCCATATACCACCGTTGTGGCGGCCGATGACCCTTCGATGCTAAAGTCAAACAGGGATCTAAGGAAGGTGTAATGCTATAAACAGAGAATTTGTAGCGTACCTTAGGTTGCCAACTTCATGTCTTATTTATAGTGCAGGAGTTCTGGTTCGACCAGACCATCAATGACGTAGTTTAGGAAGAAGATCTTCGTGGAAATCCTTATCTAATTAGGAGTTGTGTTGTAGAAGGGAATTTTTTCTGTTAGCCCTGTGCTCCTAGATACGCGGGAGATAGTTTCCAATCTCAGGGTAATTCGTAAGAGGATGTTGATAGACCTCCTGTCAGATATACTTACACAAGGAAGAGATTGAAATCAGCAAACCATTGAGGGTCTTTTGAAGTACACAAGAGCATGAAATTCTGCAAGTGGTTATTTGGCAAGCCTGGAAGTCTGGACGGTTATCTGTTAGCAAGTCTGGAGTTTGTTGCAGTGCTGTGTTGTGCTTTATGGTCTGGAAGTCTGTTGTAGTGCTATATTGTGCTTTATGGAGAAATAAAGGCATTAGGAACTGATATAAATAGAGGAGTCAGTTTGTAACAGAAATTCATTCATTACTGTAATACATTGTTGTACATTGAGCTCTGCTCAAGGGAGAGTGGCAATCTCGAATAGTGCCTTTACAATTCAATCTTTCCATTGTAATCTTTACAGAATCATTCAATACAAAGCATCAACCTTTCAGAATCAGTCTTCCTTGATTTTCCAATTATCTTGATTGTTCTTGCTTTGAATGAGTCTTGCCAGGTTCCACAACATCCAGAAACTCATCCAACTCTGACATTGGTGCTGATAGTGCATTGCTTGGAACTCCAATCCTGCAGAAACAAGAATAAAGAAGGTCAGTTCATAACAAATTTGGTATCAGAGCATTCGATCTTAGGAAAACAATGGCTGGAAAAGGTACATCGACAAGCAATATTGCCAGATTTGAAGCCATAGAAGAAAGTGTAGTACGGGTTCAAGAACAAGTAGATTCATTGCAAGGGGGTTTTCAAGAGGTGATTAAGAAAGTGGATCAGATGATGAAAATGCAGCAAGAAACTATAAAACCTGCGTCAACAGCTGATAAGGATCAAATACATCCCACGATGATGGAAACACAGAGTTTGAATGGGGTAGGGGTTGGTGGTTCTTCTTCACAAAACCACCCATATGATAGAAAACTTAGAAGGCTGGAAATGCCCATCTTTGAGGGATCAAACCCAGATGGATGGATTTTGAAGGCTGAAAGGTTCTTTTCATTACAAAGATACAACAACGAAGAGAAAATTGAAGCCGCGGTGATTTCTTTCGAAGCCGATGCTCTTCTTTAGTATCAATGGGAAAGTAAAAGAAGACCAATTCTCTTCTGGGAAGAACTCAAGGGTTTATTGTTGAAACAATTTAGATCCACCCAAGACGGATCCCTTTGCGAACAATTTCTTGCTCTTAGACAAGAAGGATCTGTAGCTGAATACCGTAGAAGATTCGTCTCTCTTGTTGCACCCTTGGAAACTGTCACAGAAGAAGTGTATCTCAATAAGTTCATCAATGGCTTGAGGCCTTCTATTCGGGCTGAAGTGAGGATGCTCGACCCGGGTCAGTTGGGTCGAGCCATGGATCTTGCCCAGCGGGTCGAAGAAAAACAGAGGCAGATGGGTTTGTATAAATCAGGGTTTCAAAATTATAACAACAGGCCCACTAGCAGCCCAAGACCAAATGCAAATGGCCCATTAGGGCAAACATATCAAAACGCATCCAGAGCTTTCGAGAAAAATGGCTTCCATCCTCCAAATCTTGCAAGAGAAAATGAACGAAGTGCGGCCATTAGAGGGGAGACCAGACGCTTCTCCGACGCTGAGTACCAAGACAAGAGAGCGAGAGGGCTGTGTTTTAAGTGTGATGAGAAGTATTCGCCCGGTCATCTGTGTAAGCGGAAAGAAGTCAGTGTCCTCATCGCCCAAGCGGACAGTGAAGAAGAGGAGGAAGAAGAGGTTCAAGAGTGCGAGGTTCCTAAGGGGCTTGAAGTAGCTGAGATCAATCAAGCAATCGAAGTCTCTTTAAGCTCTGTCATGGGTTTAACAAACCCAAAGACGATGAGGCTCGAAGGTACCATTTTAGGTTACGCAGTGGTGGTGTTGATCGATAGCGGTGCAACCCACAACTTCATCTCTCACAAAGTAGTTGAACAAGTGAAGTTGCCAATTACGTCGACTGGAGTGTACGGCGTAACCATGGGATCAGGAGACTCAGTCCAAGGGAGTGGAATTTGTCAGGGTGTGGAGCTAAAATTACAAGGGGTAGAAATTTCGGAGGATTTTCTTCCATTGGGGCTTGGGAGTTCGGATGTAATCTTGGGAATACAGTGGTTGGAAAAATTGGGCACCACATTCATCAACTGGAAGGATCAAATTTTAAGATTTAGGGTGGGTTCAGTTACACTTACTCTCAAGGGAGACCCATCTCTGGGTCGAAGTTTGATCTCTCTTAAGGCTATGATGCGTTCCATTCAAGTGGAAGGTCAGGGTATATTGGTTGAATTGGGCAGTATTTCGTCAACCATGGAAGAACCGATTGTAGTACCAGAGGAGCTGACAGAGTTATTGGAAAGGTATGGCTCAGTTTTTCAATTACCTTCTGGTTTACCACCTAAGCGTGGTCATGAACATAGGATTGTGTTACAAGATGGTATTGGGCCGATCAATGTCCGACCGTATCGCTACCCACAGTTTCAGAAAAACGAAATTGAGCGACTTATAGAAGAGATGTTGGAGGCTGGGATCATCAGACACAGTATCAGTCCGTTCTCAAGTCCGGTTTTACTGGTGAAGAAGAAAGATGGTGGATGGCGTTTTTGTGTCGACTATCGAGCTTTGAACAAACACACAGTACCTGATCGCTTTCCTATTCCAGTCATTGACGAGTTGTTGGATGAGCTTCACGGCGCGGTAATATTTTCGAAATTAGATTTGAAGTCGGGATATCATCAAATCAGAGTTCAGGAAGGGGACGAGGATAAAACGACTTTCCGCACTCACGAGGGACATTACGAGTTTCTCGTAATGCCATTTGGGTTATCCAACGCACCAGCAACATTCCAGGCGCTCATGAACTCGATATTTCGGCCGTATTTGCGCAAGTTTGTGCTTGTATTTTTTGATGACATTTTAGTGTATAGCCCAAGCATTGAGAGACACCTGGAACAGTTAGAGACAGTTTTGAAGTTGTTGAAGCAGCACTGTTTATATGCTAACAGGAAGAAGTGTGAGTTTGGGAGTTCCAAATTAGGCTACTTGGGCCATGTCATCTCAGCTAAAGGGGTTTCAATGGATCAATCCAAGGTTCAGGCGGTTTTGGATTGGCCTCAACCTTCTAACATTACCGAGTTAAGGGGATTTTTGGGCCTAACCGGTTATTATCGGAAGTTCATCAGTGGGTATAGTCAGATAGCATGGCCATTCATATCTCAGTTGAAGAAGAATGGATTTGCTTGGAATCAAGAGGCCGAGGCTGCTTTCCAACGATTAAAGCAAGTTATGACTTCTGCTCCGGTATTGCGAATGCCAAATTTTTCTGAAGAGTTCATTGTCGAAACTGACGCTTCGGGGTTTGCGGTGGGGGCTGTGCTGATGCAAGCAGGACAACCGGTCGCCTTCTTCAGTCAAATTTTGGGACAAAGGGCGAGACTTAAACCAATTTATGAAAAAGAACTCATGGCGATGGTATTCGCAATTACCAAATGGCGAGCCTATTTGTTGGGTAGGAAGTTCACCATACGCACCGATCAGAAGAGCTTGAAGTATTTGATGGAGCAACGGATCATTGGGCTATCAAAAGTGGGTAAGTAAATTACTGGGTTTCCAGTTTGATATTCAATATAGAACTGGGTCTTCAAATGCTGCCGCGGACGCCCTTTCTCGTATTTCTCCATCTCCTTCTTGTCTTCCTATGAGCTTACCTACTTGGCGTGACTGGAAGGTACTCCGCACTGAAATATCGGGCGATTCTGATATCCAACAGTTGAAACATTCAGTGGTGCAGGGTGCTGCTCGGCCAGGATTTGTGATCATTAATGATCTTTTACACTACAAAAATAGGTTGGTTATTCCTAAAACTTCTTCTCTCATCCCCATTCTTTTCAAGGAATTTCATGAATCAGCTGTTAGGGGGCATTCAGGTGAGACGAAAACTTACCTGAGAATTGCAAAAGAGTTATATTGGGTTGGGATGAAGGATTATATCAGGAAGCGGGTCAGTGAGTGCGACGTTTGTCAGCGTAACAAGACTATGGCCACTACTCCAGCCGGCCTTCTTCAGCCCATTCCTCTTCCTACACAGATTTGGGACGAAGTCACCATGGACTTCATTGAAGGTCTGCCATGTTCAGGATCAGTTGATGCAATTTTGACTGTCATTGACCGTCTTAGCAAATACGCGCATTTTGTTGGTTTGAAACATCCCTACACTGCTGAAAGGGTAGCTTCCATATTTGTCAAGGAAATTATTCGACTCCATGGAACACCGCTTTCTATTATTTCAGACAGAGATAAAATATTCCTTAGTCATTTCTGGAGGGAATTATTTCGGCTTCAGGGAACGAAATTGAAACATAGCACCGCATATCACCCTCAAACGGACGGCCAGTCGGAAGTCTTGAACCGTTGTTTGGAAACTTATCTTTGGTGTTTTACTTCGGAGAGGCCAAAACAATGGTGTAAATGGTTGCCATGGGCTGAGTTTTGGTATAACACGTCTACGCACTCGGCGACGGGATACACTCCTTTCAAAATTCTCTATGGCAGGGATCCGCCGTCTTTAATCAGGTATGTCACTGGTACTACGCCTGTCTCGTCAGTTGAACAGCTCTTGTTGGACAGGGATAATGTCCTGGAATCACTGAAAATGCATTTGTTAAGGGCGCAACAACGTATGAAGAAACAGGCCGATAAGTCTCGGCGAGATGAGTTGTTTGAGGTGGGTGATCGGGTGTTTTTGAAGATGCGGCCGCATCGGCAGAAATCACTGGCAGGTCGAGGTAATCAGAAGTTGTCTGCTCGTTTTTATGGCCCCTTTGAGGTTGTGGCAAGGGTTGGCGCAGTGGCTTACAGGTTGGCCTTACCTCCTACTTCTCGCATCCACCCTGTTTTTCATGTTTCGCATTTACGGCGCGTAAAGGGACCTTGTTCCCAACTTTTTCCTCTTCCTCCTCAACTCAGTGATGAATTTGAACTGATAGTGCAACCTGAATCTCTCCTGGATGTGCGTCACAGGGACAACACTTCACCTGAGGTGTTAATCAAATGGCAGGGGTTACCCGCCTATGAAGCTACTTGGGAGGCTTTTCATTTGTTTAAGAATCAGTTTCCTTCTTTTCACCTTGAGGACAAGGTGCGTAATTGGGGCGGGGGTATTGATAGACCTCCTGTCAGATATACTTACACAAGGAAGAGATTGAAATCAGCAAGTGGTTATTTGGCAAGCTTGGAAGTCTGGACGGTTATCTGTTAGCAAGTCTGGAGTTTGTTGCAGTGCTGTGTTGTGCTTTATGGTCTGGAAGTCTGTTGTAGTGCTATATTGTGCTTTATGGAGAAATAAAGGCATTAGGAACTGATATAAATAGAGGAGTCAGTTTGTAACAGAAATTCATTCATTACTGTAATACATTGTTGTACATTGAGCTCTGCTCAAGGGAGAGTGGCAATCTCGAATAGTGCCTTTACAATTCAATCTTTCCATTGTAATCTTTACAGAATCATTCAATACAAAGCATCAACCTTTCAGAATCAGTCTTCCTTGATTTTCCAATTATCTTGATTGTTCTTGCTTTGAATGAGTCTTGCCAGGTTCCACAACATCCAGAAACTCATCCAACTCTGACATTGGTGCTGATAGTGCATTGCTTGGAACTCCAATCCTGCAGAAACAAGAATAAAGAAGGTCAGTTCATAACAGATGTTTCCCCGTGCGATATGTACTCTGGTATTTGCTTCCTAGTTGGAAGCGGAGAACTGGTGTAATTGCTTGTTCGAAGCTGATCCTCGAGATACTTTCCTTAGCATGGCTTATGGGTATTGAGGACAGTCGTGAGATGCATGGGCTTAGCAAGTTGTAAGAGTTCGGGTCCGTTTGGCCGATTGCATTGGGCGGGCTTAGAACCGCTTGGGCCGGATCAGTGTTGGGCTGACGCTTGGACTCGTAATTCCTCGAGATCATCATGACACGTGTATGGCTCAGGGCTGTGACCGTTTTGGTCTATCATCAGCTACTCTCCCCGAGTTAGTGGGCCATCACATCGGTTCGCTAAGTCACCTCTTGAAAGATACACCGCTCATGATGATTGAGTCTATATCGTTGCCTGAGGAGCGCGCTGCATTTTTTGAATGTGACGGTTCAGTGGAAAAGAGGCGGGAACCTAATCCCTGTTTAGGTCATCCGTCGTGCGGAGACTAACTCTTATATTTTCTTTGCTTTTAAAGTATTGATCTGTACATCTTCTGATCGAAAAAATTGTTCATCTTCTTCATAGCTCAACAAAACTTCTTGATGACGCAACCTTGGCCAGGGGCCTTGAGTTTTTCGAGGACAGGTTGCTCTCTGAACCTGGCCTTGCTGAAATCCGTAAGAAGTTTTGGGTCCCCGAGGACTTGCCATTGTCTGTTCTGAAGGGCAATCAGATGCCAATGTTGCCACCGGCGGGGTTCATCTTTTTGCACCGCAGGATGCTCCAAACCGGAGTACGTTTTCCCGTTCTGGATGTGATTTGGGACTTTTTGGACTTCCTTGAAATTTCTCTGACCCAGTTGGGGCCTAATGGATACATGATCATTCTTCTCATTTTGATTAGGGCGAAGGAAGTTGGCGTTCGTGTGACTCCATGTGTGATCCAGTTACTGACTTCTCCTCAGTTGAAGAGTAACGTTGTCTGTAAAACGACATCGCCGGCTTGTTTTGCGAATCTGCCTGATGACTTCAAGTTCTGGCATAAGTATTGCTTCTTGGCCCCTGCGAATTCAAAGTATTTACAGTTCAAGGGTCGTTCGCTCGAGCGGGAATTCAAGCAACTTTGTAAGTACAACTTTCTCTTCTGATTCTGTTGCGCTCGATTGCATGCTTATCGTTGTTTGTGTTTCAGTTTTTCATTAACTTTGTGAATGGTGCCATAGATTGTATTGTCAATTCATATGTATCTTTATACTTGCACTTTAACATTGTAATGTTCTTAGTATAGGGTTTGTTTAGTTGGAAAGGGGAGAGGAAAGAAGAAAAGAGGAGGTTGAAGATGGTCATGAAATTTTTATTTCTGTGGGCATCAAATTCTTTGGTTTCTCTTCAAATCATATAATTTCCATGTGTGGTGAGAAATCTTAGAATTTTAACTACAATATGAGATACAAATGCAGTGTACCATATTTTTCCTGACCATCAAATTCTTTGTAACCAAACATATCGCAAAGCGATCCTTAATAAAACGTACTTTTTCTGTTGTTTGTTTTTATGGAAATTGTCATTTTATTTATTCTGAGGTCTTCTTTTTATATTTGAGGTTTATCTTTTCTTACCACTTAGGTACAAAAGGATGGAACCATGCATAACCCCTTATCATGTGGTTAAAACTCAAGATGAAGTGTCTGGAGGAGAGCTGAAAACTTTTCCTGAAAGGCTCACTGCTGTCCCTCCTAGAATAGCTAGTGGATCTATTGCTGGAGTCTCAGTTGAGACATACCTGGAAGACAAGAAAGTTTGGATGAAGCATTTACATGCTTACAAGAAGATAATTAATATCATCGATTCTGGGAGGTACCGCAACATTATGGATATGAATGCAGGATTTGGGAGTTTTGCTGCAGCAATTGATTCTTCCAAGTTATGGGTAATGAATGTTGTGCCAACAATTGCTGAGAAGAATACACTGGGTGTCATATACGAGCGAGGATTGATTGGCATATACCATGACTGGTATATCTTCCAACTCCTGGAGGAATTTGTTGTACTTTTTTTTTATCCTCCCAGAAAAAATCTACTTATCCTGCTCAAAACATTTGATGTATGCTTTGTGTAACTATTAGTGAATAATTCCCATCTGTTTTCTTTGTTTTTGACAATGATATTTTCCTGTATTTGGCATAGGAGATCAACCATCATGGTAATTGTGTTGATTTCTGCACACTTGACCATAAGGACTTCTTGCAGCTCCTATGAACTTGACATGACATCTTAGAAAAAAAGTTGATAATTTGGCGAGATTGCAAGCATGATTAACACTTTTTTTTTTTCCTCCCATAACCCTATTATCAGTTGTGCATATGTATGTCGTTGGACCAGGTGCGTAGTGAAAATGTTGCACTAGATGTGCTTGCAACTGTGAGTTTTCAAGCATGCTATTTAAACACAAGGAATATCTCTCTCTGTCTTGACCCTATTAATGTCCTTCGTTACTTTTTCCTGAGGCTGCTTTTGGAACTCAGATTTTCTACATGTGTAGGCTCTGTTATACCAGTTGATCAGAGTTGCAGGATGAAGTCCTTTCTGCTGTTGATATAACCTCTTAGTATAGGCAGACACCTTCTGCGAAAGTTTTTACTTCTTTTCCTCCACAAAAATGAAAATCTTTATTGCAAGCACGATTAATCCTGTCCTCTTAGTTTTTCATCTTTCTTCTAGCATGTCTAATTTTTACGTTTCATTTCAGGTGTGAAGCCTTCTCAACGTATCCACGTACATACGACCTCATTCATGCTCATGGTGTTTTCAAGTTGTACAAGGAAAAGTAAGTCCGTGAAAGCTTTTCTTTGCATGTCATCCGCATTAAAATTTTTTTTGTTTTTTTTTTTTTGCATATAGTGTGCAAGTGTAATGACAACATGGTGTTACTTGCAAGTAAGGGAATGTACTCCATGTTGGGACAGGGTTCTGTTGCATAGACAATCCCCTTGACATTATGCTCTGCCCTGGTGTTTTTTCATATAAAAAAATCTTAAATACATGCAGTTCCATGGTTTATTGTCATCCCAAGCACCAAGTGATTATAAATCTATAGTTTTAAACCAGTAAAACATTGGTTCTTGTTTAGACTTACTCTGTTCAAGCCTATCTGTTTGTTTATTGCTCTCTCTCACATAATATGAACCAAACCAGATGCAACACTGAAGACATACTCCTAGAGATGGACCGTATTCTGCGACCAGAAGGGGCAGTCATAATGCGAGACAATGTTGATGTGCTGGTGAAGGTTAAGAAGATTGTTAGTGGGATGAGATGGAATGCCAAAATAGTTGACCATGAGGATGGTCCTCTCATCAATGAGAAGGTACTAGTAGCTGTCAAACAGTACTGGGTCGTTGGTGAAGGCGACTCCCCCATTTCAAGGTGATAATTTGGTAGAGAAAAATATACGTACATATTTAAGCTGGAAATGCTATTCAGAGGAGATAGATGATGACGAAGCCAAAGCTGATTTTCCTTCCCTGAGCATTTCAGCCCATGGTTTTTTACATAGTGAACTTTTCTGTTAGTTTTGTTAATTTATACATACAAGATTTCTCGAGCTGTGTACTCTTTGTATTGTCAATATTGTACAATTTATTATCTGTTCTTGCTAAATATCCAAGGGCTACTGCAAAAAAACAGTGTCTCCCATAAACTAGCTGTCTGATATATGGCTCCTCTTACATGTCTATCATACATTGTTTTCCTTGTGTGATTGATCGTGCAGTTTTTGCCCACTATCTTTTGTGTGATTGATCACAACCCCTCTCATCTAAAAAACATTCCTCCCATCGCCTTCCATAGACAAGTGTGCCCTTGCAGCTTCCATGCTGCATCATCACCAGGCAATAATATAACTTCTTTTTTTTTCCCATTAAGCAAAAATAACAATTATTGAAGGAATTTAAATATGAGAAAGAAAGGGAGAAACTAATTGGATACTGGTAATATCTTTAGACCAAGAAGGGCCTTGGCATCAGAATTCGAAGTGAATTTGGATGACTCAGCGGTCCCAAAATGTTGATCCTTACCTGGAAATTTTGGCCCACGGCTAGGATCGGATTGGTAGAAATCCGAATCCAATAAAAATTAAGACAACCCAAATCCAAATCTAATCGAAAATGATCTAATATTGCAATCCGAATCTGAATCTGATTCGAAAGCTAAATCCGGAACCCACCCGCATCCAATACGAAAGAACTTAATATGACAATTTTTTTATTAAAATAAATAAATAATATAGTTAATAGTTAAAATTTTTTTCTTAATAAACTAAATAAAAATAAAGAATTGAAATGACCAACAACCCCATTTTGATAAATAATACATACAATAATTACCAAAATTATTATTTTATAATACTTATACTATTCAGATTACTATTAGATTGGATTTATCTAAATCCGAATCCGAAAAAGTGAAATCCAAATCCAATTTTTTCGAATGGATTTTTGGATAAAACTTGGTCCATTGACAACCCTAGTTAGTGGAATTAAAAAAGGAAGTTGTTACATGTATCCGACTATTTGGTTCGATTGTACCAACTCTTTGTTGCAACGGCATTTTTGGATGTTCGACTTTGTTGCATCAACCTAAAATATATAACACCAACTTATCATTTTTATCATAAAAATCATTGGGTGGTTAAATTTTCTCGTTTATAAGCATTAATTTATTTTTTACTAATGAATAAAAGTAAATGTATCGATAAACTAAACTTTAGTCACAAATTATTACTTTTAAATTTGTGTACAAACATCAAAGATACACTAACCATCGTTACAAGTTATACAATAAATAGTAAACACTATAGTAGGTTATGTAATAGAAATAAGAAATACGTCTTAAAAAATCTTCTAAAACCATATTGCAAACAAATTCTTTTTTCTCTATGCATCGAATCTAAAGTGCAGAAGGGTACAATGTGTTCATCAATATGTCTTAAAAATAAATATTTAAGTTAGTGCATCAATTAAAAAAATTATTGCAAAATATTATAATTTTTTTTGGAAAATTTGTATTTAAAACCCAAAAAAAGCCCTACATCCAAAAATTTATTATTGGAATCCTTTCTACAAAGTTCTCAATCAATTTGAGTACATGAGTACTCTTCTTCTCTTGGTAATCAATTTGAGTTGTTTCAGGGTTAATAAAATGTGGTTGGATACACCAAGCAATTTTTAAAAGATAAATCTAAAAAATAAAGTTGAAGGCATCGAGTCAAATAGCCGGATACATATAGCAACTCCCTTAAAAAATGGGTGTGGGTGTTTGTAACCCGAAGAAAACGAACAGTGTTACATGTGCATTATAAAGCCCTTCCAGCCCGGTTTGTGGTCTCCCAAATCTCAGTAGTTTGAAGAGAAAAAGAAAAACTCCTCTTTTTTCCTGTCTATCTTATTGTTCTCAGCCATTGAGGAGTCCTCCCTCATCTCTTTTCATCCTATCAAGCTAACTAAAACCAAATTTCTCCTTTTTGGTAGAGGCCCTATCATTGCTTCTTTTTCAAAACCTCACTGTTGTTTCTTCCCTCCCTTTTGGTTTTTTCTTTGCTCTTACAACATATATAATCTCAAGCTTTCTTTAAACTATAACCGTAGGTTTTCTTTCTCTAGCTCTATAAGTTCCATCTCAGTGCCTTTGTTTGTTGTAAAGAAAGATTAAACCCCATGGCAATGGTCACTTCTGTATCAACCTACAATGAAAACATTTCCAATACGTTGTCCTATGGAAAAAACATTAATCGTTCCCGGGATGCTTCGTTTTCTTCTTACCTTAATGGCAATGAAGAAGCTTTTGTGCTAGAACTTGCAGAATCAGCAGAGGTACTGTCACCCGCCGTTACCTTCCCAGTAGAACCCTTTTACCAAGCAAGCCTAGGAAGAAAGAAGCCTGATGGGGAAATCAGTGTCTTCGGTGCAGAGCAGTACTTCAACGGTAAAATGGATGAACAGGAAAAAACTAGGATAAGGGAGAAGGTTGGAATGAAGCACCACCCTAAGGAAGATGACGGGATTGTTGTACATCAAATGAAGCCGAATATGAGACCAGGAACTCCAAGTACATGTTCTGAAGTGAGTTGGAACAGCCGACGCGCTTTGTTAATGGGTGTTTTAAGAGAACCTTCTCCTAGTCGACAATACAAATCGAATGGTAAGAGATTTTTCTCCACGCTAGGGTGTAATTGTGTTTGTTCTGGTAAGAAATCTGTTGACATTGATGAACATCACAAGGAGAACGTTGAGGTGGGAGAAGTTCATGGAAGAAAGATCTCTAAGGTACCCATCAACATCAAGCAAACCACATTACCCCCGCGATCCTGGCTTGCAGAAGAAAACCCATCCAAGAACTTTGATGGTTTTAGTTTTCCTACTCCGAATTCTGGTGTAGAAAATCTGAAACTGGAGAGGCAGTTTGAAGTAGAGGCTGCACGCAAATCACTAGACGTATTTGGGTCCCCTGTATTGGACAAGGAGGATATAGCCTTGAGCCTAGAGAGGAGGTTGAACATGTTGAGTTGGGATGCCAATCCCAGAGTCGAGGATACTCCAGCAATTCCTAGCACAGGTGAAGGAATGAAAGTCGATGATTTGAACGATAGTGACTCGAGTTCGGACTTATTTGAAATCAAAAGCTTGTCAAGCAATCCAAATCCATTTCTTGGGCGCCAAGGATCAGATGGGATGTCCGGCTGTATGAGCCCAAGTACATGTTATGAACCTAGCGAAGCAAGCATTGACTGGAGCGTTGTTACTGCTAGTGCTGCCAATTTCTCAGTGGCCTCAGATTTTGATGAACAAAAGTCAATAACAACCGTTAATCCTGAGGTGCTTACTGCCTGCGCGAAAAACACAAACACTAGTAACAAGTTAGAAATGAGCAAAGAAGTTCCAAAACGCCGGCCCGGCATGTTGTCGGGTTGCAGGAGTCACAAAGCCGTGAAGGTTGTAGCTGAAGCCCACAAGATTTCTCAGAAGAAGTTGAATGAAAGAAGGCCTCAAAGGTCTGATTTCGCTGTTCCAATGTCAAGGTTACAAGCAGAGACTAAGGTGACAGGTTTCGAGTCAGTGCACTCACAGCACACTTTTGCTACACGCTCAGTCTCTCAGTTGCGCTCTGTGCGTGCATCGAATTCTCTTTACATGCACTAGATATGGTTCTCTTTACATGGACTGGATATTGATTCTCTTTACATTGACTAAATATTGTAGTTGAACTTGTGAGATTTTATAATCTCCCAAACAAGCATGTATGTGTAAAAGCAAAGATGGAGATCAGCTAGCTCTCCTTTAGTAGAGATTCCGACATGAGGCCATTGTGTCTTCAGCATGGATCTGTGTGTCGATCTCTTACCATGAAATGTACAAATTTCTTTTATTTTCATGCAAATATATAATTATATATTTTTATTGATTTCACTTGTTCTTAGATTATCCATGTGTTGATTTGAGCATCAGAATGTGCCTAACATGGTTATTTATTAAGATAATAATTTCTTTTGCATAATTTGTCCAGCGAACAAGTTTACGTCAAATCTTAAAAGTTTTGATTTCTGTGTTTGTGTTACGGGTTTACTGTCCCATTAGCATTACAGGTCCGAGAGTATTTGATTTCTGCATGAGTTTGACTGTACTCATAGCATATAGATGTAAATATATAGCATATAGATCATCTGATTTCAGCATGAGTTTAAAGGAAGGCACTCTTAGCATGACAGATCTAAGAGGAGGTCTGATTTATGCGTGAGTTTTATAGTACTCTTAGCATAATAACAGCACTGGAGTAGCATCCAGAAACGGAGATGGTGTATGATCATACCAATCTAAAGAAACTGAAACCTTTCTACACACTGGGACAGAATTCTATCCAGGACATGGACAGAATTGAATAGCACTGGCCCACTATAGAAGGGATAAGGAACTTGTTCATGATGGCAATAGTGACAAGCAATGAAGATGAGATTACATGGCAATCCACAAGACATGTGTACCTTGTGCGAAAGAGCAGGGAAAGGTGGAGAATGTAGGAGACGTGGTCCAGTATCACCTTTTTGAAATTTGATTGAAGGAAGTTCAGTTTAAGATCCATTTTTATGAAAAGAACTGTACAGGAAGGAATGTCTGAAGTTGCAAGTTCAAGTTAATGGCAATGGGAGCTTCCTGAGTTTGCATCAATTAGGTGGCCACATAGCCTACATTTATTTCTGCAACGACCTTGCAACTAATCTGTTGGCCCCATGGCAACTTGTCTCTAATCCAGTTTGAGGTAAGGTGATCTTGTTGTCTGCAATAATTCAGCTACGAGCATTCTATTTACTTTTATTAATTGTCTTCAGTCAATAATTAAATTACTTTATAGTGATTTTATAAGTAATTGCCTGTAAGATTTGCTCTGAAGTTAGGACTCTATTGAATTTACAATACATTTGAGCTAATTTTATATTGGCAAGCAATCTGAAGAGGAGATTTTCATGTTATAAGAAATTCCATGAGGGACCTAGCCGCCTAGGAAATAAAAAGAGAAAAAACCAAACAGAAAAATGCTGGGTAAAGAGTAAACTTTATACAAGGGTTCTTAAGCACTTAAAGTTGGATGGACGAAGAACTTCTCACAAGAATCCAACAACTACTATATTCACTCTGATAACTAATAAAGCAAGCTGTTCTCAGACTAAGTCTTAGTATAAATCAACTATAAAGAGCAGTACCATGTGAATGATGGAACTAAGACATAATGCTGAAAATTGCAGGTGGATGAGATATGAATGGCATGAAAAATAAAGTTCACTCATGCATACAACTAGTTAACATTTCTAGGGGAAATCTACGTACTCGCTAAGATATTCTGATTGGAGTAAGCTGGCATTTCAGAATCAGAACTTATGCACTGGGACAAGGAAGGTGGATAGTATGGACCATGAGGAATAAGGACCACGAAGAAGAAGCGACCTTTTGTGTTACAATCCTTTTCCAGGTCAATTTCAGACCTGTCTTGGTTAGGCTGATTAAACCATGCATCAGAGCAGCCCCCCGCTCTGTCTTAACCACTCAATCCCTACTTAGATTGGGCTTATAGTATAAAAAAGTCGGTTCACTCAAATGACTAAATTGTAAAGAATATATTTGGAAAATTGTATTATTGTTGTTCTTGTTCCTTAACGAATACAAGTTTATGTAGAGCTAACTTTGACATAACCTTTTGAAAACATGAAACTTAAAATTTCTTATACAAAATATTATAATAGTGTCCTATTCTGACTATTATGACTTTCCAATTCTAACTATAATTCTTGTACATATTCTAACTTTTCTTCTTGTAGATATTCTGACTTTTTTTTTTCTTATAGATTGAATCAATCTTGGACTTGGGCTTAACAATGTTGAGTACAAACCCTACATATTCTAACATAAATTAGACCAATCATAAATACACTAGATTCATACAGTGCCATAAATAGTTCTTGTGACACTACCCTGTCATTAACTTCACAATATCTCCAAAAATGCTTTTTTTTTATATGTATGATTTAACACCAACATTCTACCACAAATTTTATTTATTTATTTATTTAATTTTTTTTTTCACTTTTTTCATGTTTTCAAATAACTCTGTTGTCGGCACTACACTCTACTCTATGTGTCTTTAGAGGAAAATTCTAAATGGCGAGGAAAGGGGCGGGGGGTGGGTGTGACCGCTCATCCCCCTCGAGATGCGTGCCTATGCCCTCGAAATGCACAACTTCACAAATCTCGAGGGGGATGAGTGGTCACACCCACCCCCTCGCCCATTTCCTCGCCCTTTTCCTCGACGACTAGAAGGGCTGGTCTTTAGAACTTGGCATGTCTTCAAACACCAGTGTATGAATGTACATCTGTCATACATTTGCTAGTCCATGTGTGTGCCTTGAACATCACATTCAAGTGCATTTGGAACTCTGCTCCACTCCTAGCTCCTATGTATATTTGTTCATTCTTGATGTCCATGCCTATAGACTACTCCACGTCTCTGTTGCTACACTTCAGAGTCTATGGCACCCTGCACAAGCTGTCACTTATAACAATTTTGCTTAAACTCAAATTTGTTGAAACATCTTGGAATTTAGAAAGAGGAATAAATTTAGAAGTCAAATGTGCATCCTCTTTCTTCCTTAAAGTATAGAAGGATGCATTTTGGCCTTTAGAATGAGAAGTTGAGGTTTCAAAGCAACAAATGAGGGCACGATCTGGGAGAGGAGGCATTTGCCCCTATCATTTTCACTAACCAAACTTCAATGTCCAAAGTTAAACAACTAGAAAGGCGCATGTTTGTCACTGTTGAGAACCTCCATCTTTAACATCATAGTTTCATCCAAGGATTGTGATTTCATTTTTCGAGGTAATTTCGGTAAGTTGATTTTAAAAAATATTTCGTTGTGTATAAAAAAAACATAAAAATTTCGATTGTAATTTTGAAGTTATCAATATAAGTTAAACATTTTAAACTCTTACATATTACGTAAAGAGTATCACGAGACTCGTAATGTCATACAAACAACATATTACATAAGAATCACTTATTTAACTAAATTTTAATACTAAACTAAAATTATAACGGGTTAAAATGTATCAACATTGAGATTGACCTAATGAAAAAAATAAATATTTCGGTTTGAAAAGAAATTTCGGTAACTAAGAAAAGAGAAATATTCGAAGAAATTTCGACATTTTTCGAGAAATCACATTCCTTGGTTTCATCCACCCCACAATCCTTTTCCAGGTCAATTTCAGACCTGTCTTAGCTAGTTGGGCTCAAACCATGCATCAAACTTCCCCCCTTCTGCTCGACCACCCAATCCCACTTGAATTGGGATTATTGTTTACTAACTCGGTTAGCTCAAATGAGCAAATTAGACCAAGTATAAATAACTAGATTCTGATGGCGCCATAAATAGTTATTGTGACACAGCCCCGTCATAAACTTCACAATGTCTGCACAAATGCCTAGTGCAGTTTTCTAAATTTATGATTAAGTACCAACATTCTACATTTTTTTTCTTCAATATCTTCATGCTCTCAAATGCCCATATTGTCAGCATTACACCGTATTCCATGTGCCTTTAGAACTTGGAGTGCCTTCAAACACCAGACTGTATGAATGACCTGTCATACCTTTGCTAGTCGACTCGTGTGCCTTGAACATCCCTCTAACTTCCTTCACACTCACGAACATTCAAGTGCGCCTGAACTTCCTCATAGCCCTTGAACTTATTTTTTTAGATGCCCCTGCTTGCAAACTATTCCACATCTTTGTTGCTACAGTCCACAATCCATGGTTCTCTAAACATGCTTTCACTTATAACAATTTTGTTTCACTCGAACTGTCAAAACATTTTGGAATTAAGATAAGCCAATAAATTTGGAATTCAAATGTGTGTCTTCTTTCTTCCTGAAATACTTAAGTGACCTTTTGGTCAACTTATTGGCAACATGTGACTTAGGATTTAATATCCTCAACTTTTTGATTTTCGAACGAAACCAAACTAGGGTTTATGAAATTTTGGCAAAAAGCTCAAACTTGGCAAAAAAAATGGCTAGCAAACTTGGCTGGCTAGAATTGCCATTAATTTATATATAACAATTCTAGTCAGCCATATTTGCTAGCCATTTTTTGGCCAAGTTTGGATTTTTTTTTTTTTTTTTACATTTCTACCCCTTCTATAGATGGTGTTTGTGGTTGTGTTTTAAAGAAAAGCGGTCAAAAGTGTAAAAAAACTAAAATTTGGCTAAAAAATGGCTAGACTTACTCATTTATATAATACGTATATAGAAAACAATACGATAAATATGTTATATGTAGGATATGCAAGGGTCGGTTCGGCTCGGTTTTGAGTGAAAAATCGCAACCAAAGTCGAATTTCATCGGTTTGACTATATTGTCAACTTAACCAAACCAACGTTAAACCTAGCCTCACCGCAATTTAATCGAAAATCAAAATTTCACCCTTAAATCGACCTTAACCGAATAACATTTTCTAAGGATTTTTTATTTGAGAATATTTTTCTACAAATGATTATAGGTTCAGATCGTTTATGCTTTGAACGTTTATACTTACCAGAATAAAAAACCAAACTGATGATACATAAAAATGATCACACCCTTGAGCCGTACACGTGTCATGATAATATCGAGGAACTACAGGTCCCAGCATCAGCCCAATGTTGATCCGGCCCAAGCGGTTCTAAGCCCGCTCACTTGAGTCCGCCAGGCAGACCCGGACTCTCACAGCACGTTAGGCCCACACGTCTCACAACTATCCTCAATACCCATAAGCCCTCCTTAGGCAAGTATCTCGAGGATCAGCTTCAGACAGGCAACTACAGTTGCTCTCGACTTCTAACTAGGAAGCAAACACCATAGTATCTTCCACACAGGGAAATTCCCTTCTACGAATTGATATTGGATTGTGTACTATCTCCCTCATATCTAGGAGCACGGAGCTAACATGGAGCTTTCCTCCTACAACACGACTCCTAATTAGGGAGGGATCTCCACGAATATCTCCTTCCTAAACTATGCCTACGATGGCCTAATAGAACCAGAACTCCTTGCACTATAAATAAGACATGAGGTTGGTAAGCTAAGGTACACGACAAATTCCCTGTTACAACATTACATCTTCCTCAGAGCCCTGTCTGACTTTAGCATTGGAGTGTCATCGCCCACCACACGGTGGTAAGTGGCTCACGTGTGCTACTTGTGCAGGTCAATAGTTCAGCAAGAACTAGGTCAGAGCAGGGAGCGAAAAACGACTGTATCAGTTTGGCGATGTCCATGGGGACGACATAGTTCATAACTTTACACTAATCGCCATCTTCTATCAAACCCCAAAGAGATGGTGACCACTAGGTCATGCAACAACGAAGAACCAGGGGACACGTCCAACGCTCAAGATGTCCCTATACCGCCTTATTCAGCAGTTCCTGTCGTGCACGAGCAGCCGACTCATGCTCCCACGCCGACGATAGTAACCATGGACCCCAAAATCGATGTTCTGGCACCTCAGATGCAGTAGATCACCAAGGCGGTGGAGACTCTTACACGACAAAATCCACCACCTGCTAACGGAGACCAGGAACAGCACAGACCTTCGCCTCCAGAAGATGATAAGGAGCAAGCGCAGGAGAGCCAAGCCCTTGCTACTTCTCATTGGACTGAGGGAGGTTGCGCGGCTAACGTTGTGCTCACCGCCACGACAAAAAGGCTTGGCCCTGGGAACCCCCTCCGCAGAGGGACGCATGATCCGGACGTACTATATCGCCTCTCCGTCCCACCATTTGTGGACCAGATAATGAACGAGGCCCTTCCGAGGAAGTTCACTCTCCCGAAGCTTGACTCCTATGACGGGACCACCGATCATTTCGATCATCCGCGCAATTACCAACACGTAATGGCCCTCAAAGAAGGATCTGAGTCTGTCATGTGCAGAACCTTTCCCACTAGTCTAAAAGGCCCTGCGCTGACATGGTTCCACAGCCTTCCACCAAAGTCAATCGACTCCTTCAAAACATCGGTGAAGGAATTCCTGACACATTTCGTCTGAAACCAGCGTTTCAAAAAAGACCCGCGCTACATACTCTCTCTAAGGCAGAGGCCGGCGAGACACTCCGAGAGTATGTCACGCGCTTCAACAATGAGTTGACCCTCATCGACGGGTGCAATGATGATACAACCATGACAGCCTTCACTGTGGGCTTCAGAGAGGGATAGCTTTTCGAGGACCTCACCTTGGAGCCACCTCTGGACATGACGAAGCTCTTCAAGAGCCTCCAGAGACACATCACCCTGGAGGAGTCAAGGATCCACAAAGGCAAAATGAAAGAGTTCCTAAAGTCTGAGAAACCAATGGAACAAACAAAGGACATGGGGGAGTCAGTTAAATAAATAGAGAAGGCGACTCCAGGGATAATCTATGTCCTTCATGGAGTCGGAGCAAATGAAGACCAGTCATACAGCTCTCGCAAGCGGACTACATGGCGTCAGAGGAAGGGCACATCTGCCACTCACGGGTTCAGAACCCCATTCCCACTTTGACTTTCAATAAGAGGAACCTCGATGGAGTCCGAGCGCCGCAAAATGATGCATTGGTTATCTATGTTTCTATCGCAAAGTGGGAAGTGAAGAGAACTCTGATTACATAGGAAGTTCACTTAACGTTCTGTTCTACAATGCGTTCTGCAGCATGGACCTCAAAGAGAGATACCTGACATCTTCAAAAAACCTGTTGATCGAATTCAGCGGGGATAAGTGTTTTCCTATTGGTAAGATAAGGTTGGCTACGGTAGCAGGAGAGCCGCAGCTCAGGAAAGTCCTATTGATGCGTTATTTTAGTAGCACACAACTTAATACCCAGCTTTGTGTTTGTAGTATAAAATTAGTAGGGATCGTTTTGGATCGGAGATTAGAGGGCTTGCCAATTAACACTAAGAATAGCTAAAAGACAACTAACAACCTAATTAAGTAAATAATGGGGGATTTGATTTTCTAAGTTAAACTATAAAAATAACTACGTAAATTACTATAAAGATAATAAAACTAAAGGGATGGCAAAGATGAGAAAATTGCCAAGGGTTTATCTCCACACACCAAACATATGCTCATAAATCAATATTCAATAATCACTTGCTAACTCATGAGAGACAATGCTCAAGATTAACCATGATCAACACTGCATTAATCTTATTATTTTACCAAGTTTGTTGAATTAAACTCAGCGTCGCTTTCTAACTATTCTTATCATGCTATCTAATCAGGAATCACAAGTTAGATAAACAATCTAAGATCATTAAGTTTTGTGGAAAATATGAACACTGACTAGGCAATTAGAAAGTATGATCAACATCTTGTTCTCACCTAGGTTTTTACTTAACCTTACCAACGTTCCTTGGTATTTACTACTTATGAGTACAAGATTGTAATGATTAGATGAAACTCTCTTATACTCTATCCCCAGATCCTAGCATGCTTACTAAGTTGGCCACCTTAACAAACATACAAAGAAAAGTTCTCTATAAAGTAGTTAAGTAAAACACAATCACTAATAGCAAGGAAGATTAAATTTAATTAATTCATAAAGCACATGTTTGAGGCTTCGAATCCACCCCTAACTAAGAGGAGTTTAGCTAGACATATTAATTATGTTAAAACAGTAATCCATAATCAAATATCAAACTAAAATAAGTAAAGCTAACCACTCTGAAGGAACCATACGTGGAGACCAACCTATGGCACGAATCTGCCACTACGCCGCACTGAAACAAATAGAGTGCTCCCAGATTGAGCTACATCATGCAGAGCAGCCTGACCGAGTGCAAGGCCAAAATACGATAGAGACATCACTTTCAAGCAGTACTAGAGCATTAAGCTCTTCCGCCCAGCGAGTCGAAAATGCCATGGCAAACGGGAACACATCCTCCTGACATTCCGTCGGCGCGAATATTCGCCCCTCTGCAAGATTTACTCTTCAGTGACCTATGTAACGCCTCGACAGTCCGCTAAATGATCCGCGAGAGCAACCCGAATTCACTTCAAGGCCATGATCAAATTATCTCCGTCAACAGTTAGTTTGCTTTAAGTTGTTTGTTTCCCTTTCCATAATAAACATTGAGTTTTGGTTCTTAAAAAGCTTATGTGATTCTCAATCATTTAAGAAATAAAGGAATAATTACGAAAAACAAACTCTATTGATTATTGGAAAGATGTAACAACAAACACCTTGAGGCAGATACAAAATGCTACATATTGTGAAAGCCCTGAGGCGAATACAAAGACTAAGCACTATAAGCGTCTGAATCCAGTACGAACTAAAGTAAAATACTCGCTTAGACAATTCTGATATGAACAACGTCTGCTGAAGACTTGCAAACCCTCCGATGCGAGCAATCTGCAAGTGACAGCAAATATAAGCGAACGGGATACGCAAGATGGCATACTAAGGCATTTGATCAACATGGAATGAGGACTTGCTTAAACGGTCCGATCACACAACGATTGGAAAACACCATTATATAGACATGATGGTTCACCAAGCAGACACTCAAGCATTAATTGCCAAGCATTGAATACCGTATGGAAAACTGCAAAAATGACGTTAATCAATTAATGGCGTTGCACGCAACCCCATCAATTGAAGAGAAGTAACCGATACTCAACCGCCACATAGCCTACGCTGTACGCGTGTCATCGCGCAATCTATACCGTACACACAACCCACCATGTAGGAAACCCTAGCCTTTCTTCTGCGGGCCCATGGGCTCAGCCTATTATTCAAACATCACTCTGTCACGTGCTTGGCACGAGTACTAGAGATCCTAATCAACCCGGACATACGGATTATACCTTTAGGTCACCAGTTGATTTAAGGTAATTTCATCCACTCTATGCAACATGCTGATGGATTAGGTTCACTCGCCCCCTAGTAGGCGGAACTTCTATTCAAACCAGGCAAGCTTAGTCAGCCAAGACTAATTACGACGACTTCTGGTTCATACTGATACCTAGTCCGCTAAACGCGGGCATCGACGGTTTAGGAAGTGAGAGTCTAATCAGCGTATCATGCCTGGGGATGACAACTCTCCAGGGATCATTACCCCCTTCGCGGTCAATGATCGCCGAACCTAATTAGGTAAGCCTAGCTAGTGACGACTAGCAACGAAAGCTTCTAATCAAAACCTGGACTTATAGCCCCCACTGCGAGGGTGTAGATAGTCTAGAAGGTAGAAGCCTAGTCAGTCCCGAACTGATTCTGATGGCTCGCCACGGGATCATTGCTTTTCAGCGTGGCTGCCAAATCACCAAACCTGGACTTGTAGCCCGCGCTGCGAGGGTGTAGATAGTCTAGAAGGTGGGAACCCAATCAGCCACGACCTAATTTCGACGGTTTGTCATGGGACCACTGTTTTTCAGCATGGCCGCCGAACCCTCCCAAATTTGTAGCTTGGTGCACTAAGGTGTAGAAAATTTGGATGGTGGGAGCCTAGTCAGTCCTGAACTGATTTCGATGGCTTGCCACGAGATCACTACTTTTCAGTCTGGTCACCAAACCTCTCTCGAATTCATAGCCCCCACCGCGCGGGGAGGGTATAGATGATTCGAAAGGTGGGAGCCTATTCAGTCCTGAACTGATTCCGACGGTTTGCCACGGGATCACTGCTTTTTAGCCTGGTCGCTAAACCTTTACTTCCCGATCTGTAGTTCGCTCTGCTTGAACATAAATGATTTGGAAGGTGGGAGCATAGTCAGTCCTGAACTGATTCTGACGGCGTGCCACGAGACCATCGCTTTTCAGCCTGATCACCAAACGGGAATCTAGCCAAGTTAGCGTCTTCACGCTCAAAAGGACTAACAATCTAATGTTAAGCCAAGGCCACTAGCGCCGATACAAGGATCGTACGGTCAGTACCCAGATAAAAACTACTTAGGGTGCCAACCTGGGTTTACGATGCCCGACTCGGCACGAACGCTCTGACATGCACGCTCGGCCATCACAACTCGCTCACAACAGCTACAGCCGACCACTCAGACAAGTAAGGTTACTCTCAAGCAGCTTACCTTGGGGATAGGGCACAACTCAGATGACTCAACCCCCAACTAAACTGTTCATAACATGCCTACTACCGAACATGACTACACCGTGATGACCCCAAGTCATTCACAACACTAAACGATCAAGCTCTCTACCGCAGACAAACCAGTCACGTCTTATTGATTCAACCAGCCTATGACAAAGCAAGACGACAAGGCGAAACGAAAAACATGCAATAGAGACAATAAGTACGGAACAGATAAAATTGTTCTCATTAATGATCAAAGACAAAAAGAGTACAAACACACAAAGTTCACTCCTTATTAGGAGAGGGTACATAAATGGAAGAGTTAAGCCTAGTGGAAGAAGGAACAAAAGTTGCGTCCACACACGCCGCAGCCTGGACATCAGGGCACAAAATGTCTTCCTCACTCGATGACGTCGAGGTAACAGACAGGTCCACATACGACATCTTCTTATAACGGTTGAGATCCCACTCCGGATGTTCCTCCTTCATCAGCGCCAGCAGCTCCAGACGTCCATGTACAACCTAGCGGAACTCACATTTGCCTTGTTCTTGAAAAAACTATTCCTCTCGCACCTTTGCATCAACAAGTTCACACTCTAGTAGCTCCAACTTGCCAGCCAGCACGTCGACCTGAGACTGCTCTGTGGCCAAACTGTTCTTCATGGCACTAAGTTCATGCTACCCCAATTCGAGCTGGTCCTCGGCCTTCCTCGCTTCTCTAGCATAGAAATTCACATCGGATTCCAACTGTTGTTTCTCAGCAGCCCAGTCGGCTTCCTTCAAAGCACTTTCTTCAGCGAAAGACAATTGTTCATAACTCGCCTTAGCTGCAGCCTCCTGCGCAACGTTCACTTCTCGGCGAATACAACTCAACTCCTACCTAAGTCCGTCCCTTTCGGACACCGCCTCTGTCAGATCATGCTCAAGGTTCTCCAAACGAGCTCTCTAAGCCTTAGCGGCCACGATTGACGGATCCAACCGCTTATCTTTGGCCCGCTTCTTAAGCCATTCATTTTCATGAAGCGCATCAGAATACAACATCTGCATATGTGAGAAGACACGCTCCAAGGTGTATACTCTCTCACGAGCCGCCTCAACTTTCGTCCCAACAATGGCCGCGTGGCTCAAATGAGACATACCCATCATAAGGTACTTCAAGTACTTATCTATACACCCTTTCAACGAATCCTCCTTGAGTTTCAGAGCATGATCCATCAGCCCGCTGTGACGCCTGCTTATATGCTTTCTCGAAGCATACTCTACGTCCACCTCTTGGTGCCAAACCGGTGAACTCAGCTTCACCAAATTCGGTGCAAATAGGCTTATCCGTGGACCCAAATGAAGTTTTCCCTGATCGGGAACTATGCCGGCATCACCCTTTACGGTCGCCACCGTCCTCAAATTATCCTCCGTGGCCTTTCCCTTGTCAACACCACAACCCCTTTTTGCGAAACGGCTCAATGGGATCCGGAGGGAGAAAAGGCAGCAAAGTATCCAAAGGACCCTCCAATACCTCTAACTGAAGCCTAGAGCGAGACGGTAAGCAATGCGAACTGCAAGATACACTGTCGGTACCACGACCACTATCAGGCGAAACAACTATGGGGCGATCAAATTCTACCGCCTCAGGCAAATCCTCACAAGAGCCTTTTGCCGAAGCAACCTCCTGCGAATCAGCACTAGCGGAAGCAGCCACTGCAACCCGCATAAGACGGTCATTCAGGGCCTCGACCTGCGTGTCACTAAGGTTCGACCTGTCTGCAACTCCTGCCTATCGCAGCTAATCCTTGTCCAAGATGAAAACATCAGTCTCCACCTCAACAGGTCTACCAGACTCGCGATCCCCTTTTACTAGAGCAGGTCGTGTCGAAGACGGGCCGGTTCTAACGCGAGACCTCTTTCTCACGAAGGAGGCTCAGACGGCTCCACATCAGACAAAACAGAAGCTTTGGACCCAGTAGCCTTTTTCTTCCTGGAAGGGGCTCCATCTTCCAACTTAATGCATGACTCTCGATACAGAGTGGGAGCGACGTGTCAGTTGTCTCACATCCCACTATGGATGAAGTTGGAAACCCTTATGACATCAACCGCCTTTCTTTTCGGCAAGACGCAAAACTTCTCCATGGTGTTTTGCTCTTCTAAGGTAAGAGGAATAGTGGAAAATCTTCCTGCAGAAACACGCAAGCAATGGTTAATCGACCCACTATCGAGCACATCAAAGTCACAAGAAAATAGATAAACTTATGAAGCGGCCTGAACTGTCGCTCGAGCGGACGACCCTTATATTGAAAGTACTTCGAATCTACAGGGGCCAAGAAGCAGTATTTCTGCCAGAACTTGAAATCATCAGGTAGCTTAACAAAGCAATTTGGCGACTTCATCTTACAAACAACATTACTCTTTAGTCGAGAAGATGCCAACGACTTAATCACCCGTGGAGTCACGCTAACGCCGACCTCCTTAGCACTGAGCAGAATCTTGAGGATGATCATATATCCAATGGGCCCCAACTTAGTCGGAGGAATCCCTAAGAAGTCCAGGAACTCCCAGATCACATCCAGAATCGGAAAATGCACTCCAGTTTGAAGCATCCCGCGGTGCAAACAGATAAAACCAGCCGAAGGTGACATCGACTTCTGGTCACCCGTCAAGAGATACAACGGAAGGTCCTCAGGGACCCCAAACTTTGTACAAATTTTGGCGAGACTAGGTTCGGACAACAACTTGTCTTCGAAAAACTCCAGGCCCTTGGCCAAGAAAACATCATCGAGAAGGTTTACTTGAGCCATGAGGAAGATGAACAATCTTTTCTAATCAGAGCGATAGCTTCGTAAGCAAAAAAATTAGAAGAATCGGACTCTACACAGTAGATGACCTAAATAGAGGTTTGCTTCTCGCCTCTTTTCCGCTGAACCAAGGCACATTCAATTAATGCAGCGCGTGGCTCAAGCAACGATTTAGACTCAATCATCATGAGTGGCACATCCCTTCAAGAGATGACTCAGCGAACCGATGTGACGACCCACTAACTCGGGGGGAGTAGCTGATGATACATAAAAATGGTCACACCCCTGAGCCGTACACGTGTCATGATGATCTCGATAAACTAAAGATCCCAGCATCAGCCCAATGCTGATCTGGCCCAAGCGGTTCTAAGCCTGCTCACTTTTGTCCGCCAGGCGGACCCAGACTCTCACAACACGCTAGGCCCATACTTAAGGAGCCAAGGGTAATATAGTAACTTAGCTATATAAACGGATATCCGTAGGGCGGATATGGCCAAATCCGTATCCGCCCCGAATATTCAACGGATACCGTTTGCATACCTGAAACCACCCGAAAACCCATTTAGCCAAACCCAAATCCAAATCCGCCCCACTGCCAACCCTACAGAGAGTTAACCTCGACCATTATAAAAGGTAAAGAGAACATTCGACACAGGTATACAACTTTAACTGAGTTTTGTCCAGATTTACTTTCTTCTTCCAACAAGTTACTAATGTAGCATCGGAGTGCCTTCGGCCACCAAAAAGGTGGTCCTTGGCAGTCTAACTCACATGAGGACGATTTTTGGACGCATCAGTTTGGCGTCGTCCGTGGGGAATGATGATTTCCTCTCAAGAATAAGATTCACAGTAACAAAGCTCACACAACCCGATAGAAGATCAATGAAATACTCCACAAATCTTCAATCTGGCAATGAAAGATACGACATGCTGCCCAATACTGATCCAACGACGACCTTCCAAACAATTGTACCTACTGAAAAAGAGCTCCAACAGGTAATGGTTCAGACGTCCCTGACATCTTGGGGAATTCCCTCAAATCCCTGAGTAGAGATACTTATGGCCCAAATGAACCACGTGATCGAGATGGTAGACAGGATCATCTGAAACCTAAAGGGCAACAACTTTCGAGAAGAAATCACTCAGCTTAAGAGACGCCGGACTAGCAATAGTTCCAAGTGCAATCAAGGGTCGTTTGAAAATCTACAACCGAAAAAACTCAAATACGGGAGATCATTCTCGCTCTGATAGCGAGTCAGAGTGAGATTCTTGAAGCTATGGAAGGAAGAGAAGATGTCAAATGGCCATAAAAAATGAGAGGAGATCCGGAGAAGCGGAGCAAGAACAAACACTGCCTCTTCCACAATGATTACGGACACGATATCGAAGATTGTAGCATTCCGAAGGACGAGATTGAACGTCATATCAGAGAATGACGACTCAGAGAATTCGTCGAACTCGAGGGCGAAACAATCATTTCAAGGGAGCAAGTAAAGGAAACAATCTATGTCTTGCACGGCGCGGCCGAGGAAAAAGAGCAATCTAATCGATCTCGAAAGCGTATAGTCAGAGACTTCCATACAAAGATTAGATTCCAAGAACCATCCGCACAACGTGCAAAAACAATGCAAAAAACTCTAACCTTCTCAAACGAATATGCAGATGGGGTTATTTTCTCGCACAATGATGTTTTAGTGATCTTGGTCATGATAGCCAAATTTGGAAATCAAAAGTGCATTGGTCAACACCGGCAGCTCGACCAACCTCTTATACCTAACAACTTTCTAAAGGATGCAGTTCACCAATGAGATGCTCTCACCAAGGATCAATCTATGGTAGGTTTTAGTGGGGAACAATGTCATCCGCTAGGAATGATTCAACTACCAGTCGAAGCAGAAGAGCCAGGAAAGCAGCGAGTATTATTGACAATCTTTCTTGTCGTTGACGCTCCTGCTGCATACAACATGCTCTCGAGATACCGTGGATACACAAGATAGGCGCAGTCTCATCCACTATGCACCAATGCTTGAAGTACCATACCGAAAACGGTATCGAAAGGATCAAAGGAGATCAACCAGCGGACCGGGAGTGTCATTTTGCAGCAATAAAGACTCCTTATAAATAACAATTACTACAACGACTCGAAGAGCCTTCACAACAACTTGATGAAAAGAGTTCGGACTCTCCGGACGACAATACGCTCCAACCAGTCCATGAGATCAGCCTAACACCAGACAACCAAAAAAAGAAATGGTCGAGGTCTACTTAGACAACGAAGCAAAAAAGGCAGTCCGAACTGGCACAAAGATTCAACTTGAACTCGCCAAGGAACTGATCCAGCTGCTGAAAGATAACCAAGATATTTTTACATGGACGATGAAGGACATGGTGGGAATAAACCCATCCATCATCTCCCACTAATTGCAAGTGAATCCAGATAAGAAACCAGTTCGACAAAAAAGAAGACTGGTTGCTCCAGATCGAAATCAGGCAATAAACGAAGAAGTGCACCGACTACATAGTGCATGAATGATAAGAGAAGCCCACTACCCAGATTGGTTGGCGAACACGGTACTAGTAAAGAAGAAGAACAGAAAAAGGAGGGTGTGTGTGGACTACATTGACCTAAATAAAGTCTACGCCAAAGACAACTTTCCACTTCCACAAATATATCAAATAATTGATGCAACTGTTGGACACGAAATGATGAGCTTCATGGACGCGTACTCTAAGTATAATCAAATACAAATGTACCCTCCTGACCAAGGAAAAACCGCTTTCATAATGGAAGGAGTACATACTGTTATCGAGTAATGCCATTCGGATTAAAGAACGCGAGAACAACGTATCAACGGCTAGTAAACAAGATGTTTAAAGATCAGATCGGCAAAACAATGGAGGTTTACATCGACGATATGCTTGTCAAAATCTCATGCAGAGCAAACAACGTCATAGATCTTGAATAGGCATTCTCTCAGCTGCGGAAGTACAAGATGAAGCTGAATCTGGAGAAATGCACCTTTGGAGTCAGGGAAGTTCCTCGGGTACATGGTCAACTAACGAGTGAAGCCGATCCAAAGCAAATACAAGTGCTTCTCAACATGCAATCACCGACAAGCATAAAATTAAAAAGTGTTCAAAGTCTTAAGGGAAGGATATCAGCTCTGAACGGATTTATCTCCAGATCATCAGACAAGTGTCTGCTTTTCTTCAAGAACTTGAAGGGGAACAAGACATTCGGGTGGAATGATGAATGCGAAAGAGTCTTTCAAAGCCATAAGACATACATGAGAAACACGAAGCTACTAACAAAATTGAACACAAGAGAAACACTGTATCTGTATTTATCTGTGTCCAACCACGCGGTAAATTTAGCACTGATACGAGAAGAAAAGGGTGTGCAAAAACCAATGTACTACACCAGCGAAACAATTGCAGATGCAAAAATCAACTATCAGACCCTAGAAAAACTAGCGCTCACTCAAATCATGTAATCAAGAAAATTGCGACCATACTTCCAAGCACACCCAATCACGGTTATGACCATACAGCCGCTTCGGTCGGTATTACACAAACTGGATCTGTCGAAAAGAATGGTAAAGTGGGCGATAGAACTCGGATAATTTAATATCAACTATCCCCTCAAACCGCTATCAAAGCTCGAGCATTAGCGAATTTCATTGACGAGTTCACGGGAAGAAACAACCAACATGAGGATAAGGAAAACAGAACAAAACAACCTGAACCAATCCCTGAAGGATGGATCCTCTACTGTGATGGGGCATCCAACGAGGCAGGAAACGGAGCTGGAGTAGTCTTATACGACTCGCAAGGCAACACGTTAGAAAATGCGATAAAATTTAGTTTTAGAGCCTCCAATAATAAAGCCGAGCACGAAGCTGTGATAGTAGGGCTACAGTTAGCAAAATACTTGAGAATAAACGACATTATTGTATTTACTGATTCCAAGCTGGTGGTCAATCAACTAAACGGTGATTTTCAAGTGAAAGACTCCTGAATGAAAGCCTACCACCAGAAAACCACATAGCTAATAGAAGGCTTATGAAATGCTACCATTCAACGATGAGCGCGAGCAGAGAACAAAATGGCCGACGAACTAGCAAAGGAAGCTTCAACAACAAAGGATAATGACAACCCACTCGTCATGACTAGGGGTGGTCACGATCCGGATCGATTCCAAATTTTGAGGAACCTAACTCGAACTGTTTAAATTTAATGAATCTGTCCGGTCCAGATTTCCTCATTTTGAACATTGGGAGCGAACCTAATTCGAACCGTTTGGAATGGTCCGGTTCCTACGGTTCCAAATTACACATCAATTTATTTTTCATTTTTCATCAATAGCAGCGACTACTACAAATTCGACAACTTACAGTAGTGTGCAAACAATTTATGTTATCCAAATAGAGCAACTTACAATAGTGCAAACAAACAAGTAAACAATTACTTTCAACTGAACAATTTACTTTCAATAGCTACACAACTCCATACCAATTGTAAACATAAACAAGAAACACAATGTCAACACAATTATTAGCAAGGAATCAACAGCAAGCAGCCTTGGTCCCTGTATGTTGTATGATCACCATAAGAGAGGCCTCACTCCACTCTTCAAAATGCTCACTCGAGATCATTTGATCTCTCAATTTGAATTAACGAACAAAATCACATTGGAATGATTAAATTCCCCCCAAATTTATACAACCCTAAATCTTCTTAAATGTAAACAACGAACTTTGCATTGTTTAATGTGAATCAACGCAGATCCAATCCACGACACAGAGAGAGAGATAATCCATACCTAGAAGATTGACAAGAAGAAGATGCATCAATCAATAACGATAACCACTGTAATTGTACGACGAAATGTCGAGCCTTGTCAAACGAGTTAGTCTGGTCAAACTCTAGAGAAAATCTTCGGATAATACGTTGTAAAAACCTCGCAGAGTTCTGGGCGAACAAGAAATTTCAGTAAAAATTTTTAGATAGATTTCCACGACTTTAGTAAAATGACAATAACTTGCTCATTTTAAAACATTTTCAATTGATTCAAGTTGTGTTTATTAGATACTAAAAGTACTACAAATTTTTTGTTTCGATCAACTTGAGAATCGGTCTTGATCAAGCACATAAGTTGGCGGAAAGTCCGAAACACTATCCCGTTTATATTGCAAGACAGATTTGCGCGACTTTAGTAAAATGATCGTAACTTGCTCATTTCAAAACGTTTTCAAGTGATTCAAGTTGTGTTTATTAGATACATCAGAGTACTACAATTTTTGTGTTTAAATGAGTTTGAGAATCGATATTGATCGAGCATATAAGTTGGCCGAAAGTCAGGGACACTATCCCATTTTCATTGCAAGACAGATTTACACGACTTTAGTAAAATGATCATAACTTGTTCATTTCAAAACATTTTTCAAGTGATTCAAGTTGTGTTTATTAGATAACTCATAATACTACAACTTTCATGTTTTGATGAGCTTGAGAATCGGCCTCAATTGAGAGTTTAAATTGGTCGAAAGTTACCCTATTTTGCATTTTTTTTTTTCATTTTGAGTTTGGGTTTCTCTGTTAAGTTATGCATATTTATTGGTGGTGTGAGTAAGTAAAAAAAAACTCAATGGTGGTGTGGAGTAGTCGCTGCCTTTGAGTTTAGAGGAATCAATAGATTATCATAGCGCCATTTGTGAGCTTAATATACAATTCCATACTCTGAAAATAAAATTCCTAGAGATTAAACTTTCAACATGAGTGCTAGATGTAGGTAATATAATTAAGAAACAGGAATTCTAAATGTCGAGGAAGCCAGCGAGGAAATCAGCGAGGGAGAGAGTGAGGGAAGGAGGGGACCGTCCATCCCCCTCGGGATGCGCGCATGAAAAATGATGGCACACATCCCGAGGGTGATGGACGGTCCCCTCCTTCCCTCTCTCCCTCCCTCGCTGATTTCCTCGTTGGCTTCCTCGACAGGTAGAAGCTCTCATTAAGAAAAGCAAACAAAATAGTTTCAGCGTAGGGAAGTTTTGGATACGATGGATCAGATAAGCTAGATTGACTTGAAGCTTACATTGCCTGGACTCGTTTTAGTAGTATTATGAGTTGAATTTGAATGGAGCTGCTCATCTTCCCAGAAGCAAGTATATAAACCAAGCCCGTAATGCCATTTGCATGGTTGGGGCTTGGGCGAACTTTACTCCTGGCTAGTACAGTAAAGGGTGTTTGGAGTTTTTTCTGCACGTATGGAATGGAAAACATTGTTGCTATCATGCTACAAATTTTGAGTCTACAGGGGGAAAAAAAAAAGGTTTTTGAGTTTCTTATCATCCTGAACATTAGGCATCGCCCATAGGGATACTTTTCAAGCACACTTTGGAATCACAGGATACTGTTAAAAATGATCACGAGGAGCCGGTAAACCGTCAGACCTCTTGCTGAACCGGATATTAGTAGTCATTACCACAATGGCACTATAAACTTTGGATCTCAGATTTCGTTGTCAATCAGCAAATTCATAGCCATTCCTATTTAGAAGTTATTCATTGACAAATTCTCTCTCTATATGCTATTGGATTGGCGGTAAATAGCAAAGGTTTTTGGCGCTTTAGGTGAACTAAATATTTATCGATTTTTGTGTAGTTTTATTTTATTTTAGTAGTGGAAAAATTCTAGAGAGTCTGGTCCCATAGCATTGATTTTTGTTTAGGAGGGTGGTCCGCACGTGATCAGACCAATTTTACCCTTCTCCAACTTCTCCAAACCCATGGAGAGGAGGGTAGAATGGTCTGATCTCGTGCGGATCACCCTCTAGACACCAATAAGAGCTCTGGGACCATGCTCCGTAGAAGCTCTGTTAGTAGTGTGTTTCTGAAGCCAACAAATTTATAGTGTGAGGCCTAAATCAGTGCTCTAGGACCATGTTTGTGAGTTGGTCCGGTCTTGAGATACTTAGTCCTCGTGATTGGCGATCTTTATCATATGTATGATTGTGATGATAGCCTTATTTGATGTATCATCAAAATCTAATCAACTTGCTAAGTTTAACAATCTTTAGCTTCCCACTATCATTTATTTTTCAATATGAACTATACTCTTGGACCATATACTATTTGCCTTACTATCAATTACCTTAGCAACTACTTGCCTCTTGAGAATTTCATTTTCATTGGGCAAAAAGTAATATCCACTCAATAGCAAAGAAAATGGATTTAAAGATAGTCGGAAGTGACTTTGGCTCCCCACTCCAACACAGAGAAAGTCCTAGGTATTGGTAGGGAGTTATCTAAGTCCACATAGCATATATAATAGTACTAGTGTATTACTCGTGACGCTGACAAGATAGAAAGTGGGTCATGAGATTAGATCAAACTTGGTTTTTAAAAATATATATATTAAAAAATCCCCACAGTGAATCCCCCACCCCTCCCGAATTGTGATTTTTCAGAATATGAAGTTCAACATCTTTGCTGGAATGCACATTACAATGTCCGTCTCATACTTTGATTAATATTGAAAATTATGACATAAAATGTATTAGACATGTTTTTTTAATGCATATGATGTGAAATGCATATTTTGAAAAATTCAAGTGTTTGTATTGATCATTAGTTTTATTGGAAAGATCTTCAAAAATCAATTTCAACGATATCGTGTTTACAAATATTCGACAACTAAGTAAATAGTTATGGTAATTTTAATTTTGAAAACAAAACAAAATTTTCTCTCTTCGCCATTTGTACATTCCACAAACTTTCATCACCATTTTTTTTCTTTGCCATTCTACATGCTTAGTAAGGTTCCGCTTGGTACATTATAAAATAATGCGTTTTGCAAACTGATGCATATGCATTAGTTTGCAATGCATTACTTAACGAACGCTTGGTAGTAACTAAGGTAAGCCAATGCAAAGTGATTGTAGGTGGTGTTGATGATGACAGTAGTTGTAATTATTGCAGGGTCATGGTGGCGGTGATTGTGGATGTGATGATGGTGATTGCGAATGTCGTAAATGATGGTGGTGGTGGCAATACCGGTAGTTGTTAAAATGGTGGTGGTGGTGGTGATGGCTATGGTGGTTTGTGGCAGTGATAATAGTCAAGGTGGTGGTGGTTGTAGGGATTATGTTATAGTGATGGTGGTGGTTATGCTATGGTAGTTGTAGTGGTAGTAGGGATGGTTGTGGTGGTGGTTTTGCTATGGTAGTTGTAGTGGTAGTGGTTATGTTATGGTAATTATGTTTTGTTAAGGTGGTGGTAGTTATACTATGTTAAGGTGGTGGTAGTTATGCTATAGTAGTTGTGGTGGTAGTAGTGATGGTTGTGGTGGTAGTGGTGTGTTATGTTAAGGTGGTGGTGGTGGTGGTAGGGATTATGCTATAGTGGTGGTGGTTATGCTATGGTAGTTGTAGTGTAGTGGTGATGGTAGTTGTGAGTATGATATGGTCTGTGATCGCGGAGTTGTCGGTGATGGTGGTAGTGGGGGTGGCATTGGCTATCGTGGTGGTGGTTGTGATGGTTTTATTATGGTGTTGGCAATGGCGATGGTGGTGGTAGTAGTGGTGGTGGCTATGGTAGTTGTGATAGTGGCAATGGTGGTGGTGGTTGTTATGTTATGGTGGTCGTGGTGGTGTCGCGCGACGACAACGATTATGGTAGTAGTAGTAGTGAGGTGGTGTTGGTTGTGGTGATTATGCTATGATAGGGGTGGTGGTGGTGGTGGAGGTGGCGACGGTGGTGATAGTGACATGATGGTAGTGGTTCTGATGGTTATGGTATGGTGGTCGTGGTAATGGCGATGATGGTATTGTGAAGATGGTGGTGGTTGGGGTGTTTATGAAGAAGTTGGGAGTACTCGAGGAGATGATGAAAGATTTGCAAAGTAATGTGGGACATTTTGTTTCGCAAGGTTTGCAAAATTTTATAACTACAAAATGCGGAGCTCCTAAAGTCAAATTTTAATAACCGTTTTTCGTAAAGTCAATCAAGCACCCAAGTTAATGTAACCGCTGTAAACTTTTGCATTATGCATTCTTTTACCGTGTACCAAGCGAAGCTTAAGTTAGTATTTACAAAAATCTTCCTCAATTTTCAATCCTAGCACTCTTTTATCTCCAATTTTTTATAAATAGTGAAACACCTAGCTAATTTGTAACAAAGACTAGTGTATTATCGGTGTCATCAGTACGATAGAAAATATGTCATGATATTAGTGTCAAAATTGATTAAAGTTTTTATCAAATGAAAAAAAAGTTTCAAATAGTGGAAGTGGAGTTTGGGTTCTTTGTTTGAATATGCCTTGAAAAACCCTTCTCATTCATTTGAAAAAGATTAAAAATACTTACAGCGTAAAATGCATTACGAGTTTTTTGAAATGATTACAGTGTGAAATGCACATTTTAAAAAAATATAAGTATTTGTATTGACAATTGGTTTTGTTGGAAAGATATTCAAAAATGCATTTCAACGATACTAAGTTTACTAAAATTCGACAGTTAAGTAGATAATTATGATAATTTTCATTTAAAAAAAAAGTAAACATAAAAACTTTCTATCTCTGCCACATGTATATTCCACTCATTTTAAGTTTTATGTTTATTTTATTTGCTCTTTTACATACTTTATATTTACAACCGTAATATTATAGACAATGAATCTTAACCTTCAATATCTTCATCAACTCTCAATCTTAGCTCTTTTTTATCTATAAATCCTTATGAATGGTAAAACCCAAATATGTTTTGTAAGATAGATTAGGGTATTCCCGTGCCTTCAACACTAAAATTGTTTTGCTTATGGATAGGAATATGTGATAGGAAAAAATTTTCAACTTTGGCCTAGGGGTATTTCAGTTCTATACAAACATAAATTTCAACCAAACACCATTCTCTCTCTATGTTTACGTAAATCTAAATCATCTTTTATCTCCAACCTAAAACACTTGTTATATGGATAACAATATTAATGATGGTTTTGAATCCCATCCACTACCAAAAAAAAAAAAAAACTATAATTTTGCAAGCTAATCTAGTTGTTGGTCCTTGCACTTTAGTAAACTTGAATGTTGATCCTCTGTCTAATTTGAGATTTGGGGTTGGGTCAAGGCTACAAAATAATTCAAACAAGAAACATCTATATTACAATTCAGAGTGGTGATTTACTATTGGTTAACCGGAACAAAGTCAAATCGAAAGAATTAGAGATAAAAGATGGTTAGGATTAAAAGTTGAGAAATGTATTGAATTTGAGGGTTGAGATTCATTTTGTATGATGGCATATTGATAAATATAAAACATGTAAAGGACAAAATAATGAAATTTTTTTGAAAAAAGTTGGTAAAATGTACATGTGGCGGAGAGAGAAAATAATGTATTTTCCTTTAAGCAAAATGAAAATTATCATAACTATCTACATCGTTGTCGGATTTTGGAAAACTTAGTATCGTTGAAATGCATTTTTTAGAATCTTTCCAACAAAATCAATAATCAATACAAACGCTAAAATTTAATAAATATATATTCTATAATTAAAAAAGATATCATTGAGCTTAGATTAGGCGAGAATATGTGAGAAGACCGTATTGCTTGGAGAACCAAAATCCATGTAGCCGACCCCGAAAATATCGAAAATGGGTTTTGATGATGATGATGATATTATATAATTAAAAAAAACGTAACACATCTTTAATATTTTTCAAATCAATGAGACGGGCCGATCATACCAAAAAAAAAAATGAGTCGGGTATCTTAATGCACATTTAAACAAAAACCTTAAACTTCATGATTTGGCGAATTCAAATACTGGGGGAGAATTCATTCTCGGCGTTTAAATTTTTCCCCCAACTGATTCAAATTTGATCGAGTGTAACCCTAAAATTTATAATATAAATTTTTATCTTAGAATAGGCTTACACTTCAATACTGATTGGGAACGAAAATGGGGATAGTGACAGAGGTGTTCAATACAAATTATTTAGCAAAAAAATAATTATGTGAAGGGTCAACGGCACGGGGCATACTCTAATACAACTACAATACAAACTCGTGCAATTTACATTTATCAATCCAACTTCCTACCCCAACACCTAGGACGTACTTGCGTTACAATCACAATTCATGTGTACCTTATATAATGCAATGTAACTTTATTTATCATTAATTAATTAAAGGTGCAACATGTATTTTTGTTACACCTAGGGGTGGGCACGGTCCGGGATTGAGCTTGTCTCAATCCCGATCCAGTGAAACGAGACCAAAACAGTTCGAGATAACAATTTTTCCTAGGTAGACCCAATTGGTCCCGAACCGATTTGAACCGGGACGAGACCATGCCATCCCGGTTCATTTTTAATTATTTTTTCAATTAAAAACTTCAATCGTGCTTCCCGTGTTTTTTTTTCTTCACTGCAGATATACACGAGTTTCGTTGTAGAGTGAAAACAGGCTGGGCAGAGAATAGAGGAGGGTCTTGAAATGGAGGGAGAAACATAGATGGGGTTTCTGATATTTGTGGAGAAGATCAAGCGCATCCATCTCTCCATCAAGCGTGCTTCCAGGAAAGTAGAGAAATAGGTTACAAGAGGTCCCCTTTAATAATGAAATCACTTATGAATAGGGGACAATAGGGTTGTTAATCGGTTCAAACGGTTCGAAATTATGCTAAAACCGAAATTGAACCGAGTTTAGGTTCGATTTTCGGTTTGGTTCGGTTTTTCAATTTTCAAATATAAAAACCAAAACCGAACCAAACTGTGTGGTTCGGTTCGGTTTGATTTTTATTCGGTTTTTCATAATAAGTTGTTCACTTTGTTTTCAATTGTTCATGATTTCATTGTGGGATAAAAAAAAGAGTAGATGAGAATTATAAAAGAGAATGAGAGTAAAAGAAAGAGGAATAGTGGTGGAATTAAAAATGAGAAAGAGAAATGGTGGTTGGGAATTGATTTAAAGAGAGAGAGAGAGAGTTAGAATTAAAAAAGAGAAAGGGAGGGCGAGAAAGAGAATTGAATTAAAAATGAAAGATATGCTATGGGTATGGTGCGTTGGAAATTGGAATGGGTGGGAAGAGAGAGAGATAATTGAATTTAAAAAAGTAGAGAGAATGTAGGAATTGAATTAAAAATGAAAGGTATGACTATGGGTATGGTGCATTGGAAATTGGAATTGGTGGAAAATGGTAATTAAAATTAGAAAAAAAAAACTCACATCGATTCGGTTTGGTTTTTTCGGGTGTTAAAAAAAAATAAAATTGCATTCGATTCGGTTCAATTTTCTACTATTTAGTTTCGATTTGATTTGATTCGATCGATATGGCAATTAACACCCCTAGGAGACAACTGGGTAAATTTGTGCTTGAAATTGATGATGAGAGAGGCGGTGAGGTGAGGTGCCCCTGCCATGATGCATCATGCTTCTTGGAAAGTGGAAAAATATGAGATAAGAGGTCCACTTTAATAATTAAATATCTTTATGGGGACAAGTAGGTCAAATTTGAGCTTGGAATTGATGATGACTGAGGAGCTGAGGGTGAGGTGCCCTGCCGTGATTGTGCTAGTAATTTGCAACCTAATTCATTGACTACTACTGCTTTGTCAACATATCATACAAGGACTAACATGAAAAAAAGAAATTGGTGTTTGGGTTCTTGTTCTCCAAGACAATAGAACAATAGATCTTGTTCTCATGGGGTTAATCATAAACATTGAAAAAAAAATGAAAAAACTAGATCTGCCAGAAGGATTAAAACAGGTTTTAAACCCAATTACAAGGAAGCAACAACAAATGGAACCCATGTTCTCTGAATCAAATTTGGGTCAATTTCAAAAATTAACTATTTGATACCTTTAATCTACTTTCACCATCTCCAAGTAAGTATCGATCATGAGACTCTCGCCTTTGCAGCCTAATGTCATTGTTAAACTTTATGACCCAATGAAAGCTCCCTCATCAACCACCACCGCGAGAGGAAGTCGACGACACAGACGAGCCAGAAGAAGAAGTGGTGGAAGCGGCATCGTTGGATGTGGGTATAAACTAATTGTTGTGGGAGATGTAGATTGATGGAGATGAGAAACATCAGAAGAAAAAGAGAAATTCTACCTGTCGAGGAAATGGGCGAGGGAGGGTGTGTCGCACGTGCAGGCGGTGACGTGGTAAAAAAAAAAAAGCGGGGGAATCGAAAATTTGGGGGAGAAGAATGAGGGAATCGAAAGCTTTCTCCCCATTTTCATTCCCTCTCCCTCTCCCTCTCCCCATTTTGGCAGATAGATTCTCCCTCTCCCCCAAACGAAGCTTTTTTGTTTTAGAGAGAAACATTAAAAAAAAATCTTCCATTTCTTCTTCTTCTTCAACCCTTTCTCTTCCATTTCTGGGGAGATTCTAGGGTTCTTTGCTCTCGTTCGAAAACCTACAACCTGTGCCTCTACCTCTACCTCTACCTTCATGTGTTGGTTATAGCATTGTTTTGAGTTTGGAGGAAATAGGAAACAAAGAAGAAGAGCCACGGAGACGGCCGAAAAGGTATTTATAATTTAGGTTTAATTCGTGTGTTCTTATCGTTCGATGATTTTCTTTGTGCAATTTTTTTTTTGTGGATTCTTGGATCTCAAATCTGAGTTTCTTGATGTCTGAATGATTGTAATGATTTTCAAGAATAGATATGACTGTAAGAGTTTTTTTGTCGCGCATTTTGCTTTAAATTTGGGTATTATAATTTGTTTCTACAAACTAAGATTCTTGCATTGTGTTTTTTCTTTCATTCTAATCAAAGTTGTTTGTCATTTCCGAAGTTTTTCTTTTCAATGGTAGCTTAGACTGACGAGATTTGGGATGAAGGTGGTAATGGTGTAATTGAGATCACGTTTGTATTGTATCATTTGGGGGATGGATTTGGCCGATACGGCTCTTTCTTTAATAAGTTTCTGGTTTCAATTATTAGTTCATTTTTAGGATGGATTCACTTTTTGAATGCATAAGCTGTGTAATCAGCCTGAAGAATTGCAAGAATGTTTGATTTCTGCCATAACGTTAGGAGTTGATTTCAATAATATCAACTCTCAAGCTCCAATTTAGAATTACTTGGGATCCAAAGAAATTGCTAAACTTGTTGAGTGCATATTCAACACCTGTTCCATTGGTGTAATTTCCTGAAGTTTCGTCTCATCTTTAAGGTGAAACCCATAATTGCCTGCACTGATTGATGAGTCTTCTTTGAAGGGATTCACCCCCTAGTTGTTGGTGGTCCATCTCCAGTTTTGTGTTGGTTTGATAGGCATTTTTTTTAATATCCCTTTGATGGATTACATGTGTAATGCGTTTAGCTTCATTAGGTATCTTGAAATTGGATGCATTCAGGTTTAAAATGATACTGTTTTGCTTGTTTTGTTTGCTTGAATGTAATTTGGGCTTTTGTTAAGATAGATTGAGAATGTTGAAAGAATTTTTTTGTGGAGTTCATATAAGGAGTTGATTGTTTGTGATTATGTTTAATAAATGCCATTTTACTTGTTTTGTTAAATCAATCATTCATCAGTGATGTTAATTTCATTTCTTTAGCTTTACTGATCTTTGGCTTTAGGTTGATAGTACCAATTTTAGATAAGCACCCTTTCATTTTCTTCTTCTTAGAGGACCTGAAATAAAGATGATCAGTTGAAACTTTGATTTTGGTATCAATGGAAACTTCACTCCATTAAAAAATATTTAGTGCAGTAAGAAACATTTCCTTAAACATAGTAAAGGGTTGGACATAAATATTTGCGTCTGCCACAGTTATACCCTCTTGAAACATTCGAGAATGCAGACTGAATGTTGTCAATAGCTTTGTGTTATGATCTGACTTGCTCTTGCTATGTTTTGCAAATTGGAAGCAATGGAGCTCAAACCGGCCTGCTGCCAGAGTCAAAGAAAGAATGGATGGAAATCTGCAGTTTCAGCAACAAAATACAACAAAGATGTATAAAGAGAATTTGCTGATATGTAACTTCTATTACAGAGAGTAGCATAAACAAATGGACTGTATTGTATATGAAGGAATGATAAAATACTGTATTGTAAATTGTTGTAATGGGCGTATGAAGAGTTATCAGTTGAAAAAGTTATCAGTTGTAATGGTTGTAAGAAGCAATATCTGTAAATGGTTGTAATGGGCATATTGTAATGGTTGCAATATCGGTAAATGGTTGTAATGAGCATTTCTGTCAGTTGAAAGAGTTATCAGTTGAAAAAGTTATCTGTAAGAAGCATTTCTGTCAGTTGAACTAGTTATCTGTAAGAAGCATTTTTGTAAGAAGCATTTGTCTGTTATCTTTTGCATTTCTCTGTTATCAGTTGAAACAGTTCTTTCTTTCTTTGCATTTCTATGTTACTATCAGTGATTGAATTCTGTCAGTGATTGAATTCTGTAAGAATTGCTATTGCTAAGAATTCTGTCAGTGATTGCATTTCTTTCTTTCTTTGCATTTCTAAGAATTGCTATTGCTGTTTCTTTGTGGCAGTCTTTATTTGCTGATAGAAGCAGTTCTTTCTTTGTGGCAGTCTGTTTGATAGAATTGCTAGAAATTTGTTTGTGGCATTCTGTTCTTTGCTGATAGAAATTCGTTTACTAAGTAGGATGTAGTGATGGTAGACCTAGAAGTATCAGTAGTAAGGTTTCAGAAACTTAGGAATGGAAAAATACAGATTGGCTGACTGAACATGAAGTTTGAATGCTTTCCCTGGTAGCAACCATGTTCACTCTGCAGTTTGAGCTGAACTGGAAGAACATGGTTTCCCTGGTAGCAAAGGCAAAGAACGAGTCTAAACATAAAACAAATGATGCCCAACACCATCTCAATCTAACTTGGGAAAAAAAAGAAATTAAAACAAAGAAAAAAAAACATAACAAAAGGAAAGGAAGATCTTAATGATTTTACCATCTGAAGACATACAAGTATAAGAAAGAAAAACTCATCTACTTGATTTCCTATTTGATTATCAAGAGCTTAAACACATACTAAGGTTCTTTGTATCTACAAATTAGTTAAATTATCTCTACTTCCAAATACCAACGTGTTACAGATATTCAAGGGCCTAACAAAAGAAGTCGCAGTTATAGTATCTATCTAACAAGCTGTAAATGGATGGGTGAAGGGGTGATAAAAGTGAGGTTTAGGTACCACTGCAAATGAGTCTTTTGTGGTGTCAATGCCTCCACTGCCTATCCGCTCACATGAACACTTCTTGCATCTTCCCGTAGATCTCTGAATTAGTACCTTGCTGCTTTATACATTCATTATCACTTTTTACCATCTTCTTTGGCATCAACTGTAGATGAAAATATGCTTGGGGGAGCTGAAGAAAAGGCAACAAGTAGCACCTTAATTACTGTCCAATGATATAATGATGCAGCTTCCTAAGGAAGCGGACTAACGAGCCTTCTAGGAACTCCAGTAGGAACCTTGCTGGGTACAGTGAATGATAATGTTGTCCAAAGGACTACCATCAGAGGAACCTCATAATCTGCAATGAAACTCCTAAGCCCTCCTGTATCAAGAGACATAATTTCATATCAGAAGCACAGAAATAAGAACTCGTATGCAAATATTAAGTCAGAATATCACTTCACAAACCTGTGCCATACAGCCATGACCTCGCCATTCTGCTCCTTAGGGAAGTATATAAAACACCAAAAGAGAATATAACACCCAACAGCCCATTGGTATAAAGCCATTGAAATTGATTTTTTTCTGCTTGTGGGTCATCACGTTCAAGTATTTTAAACTCACTCAACAATCCCTGCAATTCAGAAACAACCCAAGTAATCAGTATTTCCACTTTTCCTTACTATTTCTTTTCTTGATTGAATAATATTATATCTGAGGCAAAAACTAGCCACCTTGATAGTTTCTTGCATGAAGAGAACAATTATCAAAGTGCCAAAAAGCTCCGATGCAATCCTTTAAATCTGCTGATAACATTGCAAGCATTGACTATTGCAAGAATGAACAGCATGAGAGCTGTCCAGACACAAACCCTGCATAACGCTAAAAGAAATCAAGCTCCTATAGAAACTGCAATTACGGAAGAAAAGAAGAAAATGACTATTCTTACCATCCAGCCCAAGCCAAGAACAACCCTGTTCCCAAGTCTTTTCTTTGTTTGCAGAAATTATACAAATAAGAGTACATGATAACGGTGGGCTCGGCAACTCCTAAAATTAACAATGGTTGTCCTCCAAGTATCGAATGCAGTATACCACATATTGCAGTAGATACTAAAGTTTCAAATGTGCTCAAGCTTCCCTCTAAAAAAAATAAAGATAAATCAAATTAATATCAAGGCCTTTATTATACCAAGTTATTCAACCTGTTCTATTTAAATTCTTTCCAACTTGTCGAAAAGCAAAACAATGAATAACGGAGAAACAACAAGAAAACAAAACCAAAAACCTGTATCTCTATTCAGTTGTTCGCCAAAGACAATAACTGGAAGGGAGGAAGCAAAGAAGATGTAGAAAGTTGGAGCCAAAATCCTAGAATTACAGAATGACACATTCAGTAAACTTTATTGGCATCAAAAAATACAATTCTTCTTCCATTCAATTTAATAAAAGTACCTGCAGCCTGAACGGAAGCCCGACGTCCAGTCATGCTTATAGCACTCCTTTCTTCCTTTGATATCTTTGGCGATCCCTTTAAATGGAGCTTTAAAGCCATCCATCACTGATTACAACAAATTACAAGAATCAAAATTGTGCGTTGGAGATACCATAAAATTACCCCAAACAGTCATTCTTCACAAAACTCATGAAAATTAAGAGAAGAAACCATGGCAATGAAATGACATCGTAGTGAGCATAATTGAAACCAATGTTTATAAACCTATCAGATTAAATAAGCATCTCACGCACAATCTTAAAACAATTTAACAAAACTAAAACATGAATTCTTTGGTCAAAATAACATAAACAAATAAACTAGCGTCTTGAAACAGGATAGACCTAAAATCGGCGAAATGCCCCTACAAAAGCTAACGTCGATAGCCATGTTATCTCTCCTTTGATCCAAATGAATAAAGCTCACAAAAAGTAGCATTGAGGTTTGCCAAAAAAAAAACTCTACTCTTTTTAGTGTAGGCAAAAACACATAATGAGAATCCTCCAGGTTTCAAATTGTATATTCAAAAAGTGAATCCATCCTAAAAATGAACTAATAATTGAAACCAGAAACTTATTAAAGAAAGAGCTGTATCGGCCAAATCCATCCCCCAAATGATACAATACAAACGTGATCTCAATTACACCATTACCACCTTCATCCCAAATCTCGTCAGTCTAAGCTACCATTGAAAAGAAAAACTTCGGAAATGACAAACAACTTTGATTAGAATGAAAGAAAAAACACAATGCAAGAATCTTAGTTTGTAGAAACAAATTATAAAACCCAAATTTAAAGCAAAATGCGCGACGAAAAAACTCTTACAGTCAGATCTATTCTTGAAAATCATTACAATCATTCAGACATCAAGAAACTCAGATTTGAGATCCAAGAATCCACAAAAAAAAATTGCACAAAGAAAATCATCGAACGATAAGAAAACACGAATTAAAACTAAATTATAAATACCTTTTCGGCCGTCTCCGTGGCTCTTCTTCTTTGTTTCCTCTTTCCTCCAAACTCAAAACAATGCTATAACCAACACATGAAGGTAGAGGTAGAGGTAGAGGCACAAGTTGTAGGTTTTCAAACGAGAGCAAAGAACCCTAGGATCTCCCCAGAAATGGAAGAGAAAGGGTTGAAGAAGAAGAAGAAGAAATGGAAGATTTTTTTTAATGCTTCTCTTTAAAACAAAAAAGCTTCGTTTGGGGGAGAGGGAGAGGGAGAATCTGTCTGCCAAAATGGGGAGAGGGAATGAAAATGGGGAGAAAGCTTTCGATTCCCTCCTTCTCCCCCAAATTTTCGATTCCCCCGCTTTTTTTTTTACCACGTCACCGCTTGCACGTGCGACACACCCTCCCTCGCCCATTTCCTCGACAGGTAGAATTTCTCGAAGAAAAATGATGGAGGAATTTATGGAGGAGATGAGTATTAAGATTTGTAAATGGGTTGGGCTTTTGTTAAATTAGGTTGGGTTTTTAGTATGGGCTTTAGTACCAGGACGAACCGGAACGGTCCGATCTTAATTTTGTGGAAATCGGTTGCGTCCTGGTTCGAATCGGTCCGGGAGAATAAAATGGGAAGAATTGATTATTCCCGGTTCCAACCGGGTCAGGACCATACGGTCCGTGACGAATCGGGTCGAGACAGGGATTGTTGCCCACCCCCTAGTTACACCTAGAAACATGGGCAGATCCATGTGTTAGGTAAGGGGGTCAATTGCCCCCCTTATATTTTTAAATTTTTTTTTATTAAATTACTTATATTTTTTACATTGCCCCTCTTTAAAATTTTATGTTGCCACCCTTTATGAAATCTTGACTTCTAACTCCAATAAAAATTAAAACAACAATTTTTTTTAACTCCACCCTCACCAATCCCAATCCCATTCAATCTCTCTATTTTTTTAATATCTTTTTTTTTTATTCTCACCCTCTCTCTTTCTTTATCTTTTATAAATCTCTCCATCTCTCTCTTAATTCCTACCAACTCATTTTAATCCATTCACCCCCTACACACGCACAGAGCAACAAAGAAATCAGAAGAGAGGTACCATACATGGTGGGTTTGCTTCCCATGTGATTATATTCATTTAAAAATTTTTAATTGGGTTGGGGACCGGTCGAGGAAATTTTACATCGTCATCATCATTGGTTTTCTTTTGTTTTGTTAAAAAAAATAAAGAAAAGAAAGAATAAGATTATCTTATTTCTGACTCAGCTAGCATATGGTGGTAAGAGTGATAAAAGATTAGTTAACACATTAGATTAATTGGGGGTTGGGATCTGATCTGTTTTGCTTTATCTCTGATCTTTCAAAATTAAAAGTAATCAGTTGGGTTTGGGGCGGTTGGAAAAACACGATGGTCGTAGGTTGATTCAGTTAAGTTGTTGTTTGTATGATTCACCTGAGCTAGCCCAAAATGAGAAAACTCTCTCTCTATACACACATATATTTCTCTTTCGAGAAGACAAACAAGAATAAGAAGACAAAAGAGAGTGGGCTAGTTGTGTAAGTGTTATCCTCGGAGGCTCTGACTTAGGAGTGAGTTTCAAAGAAGAGGAGACAGACGGACAGATAAAGCAGGAGGAGAAGAGGAAGGAGGATTCCAAAAATAAAATTGTTGTTCAACAAATTCATTTGAATCCATCCAGTCCAGTCAAGCTACTGCTGCTACTACTCCTTGGACTTGTACTATACCGTCCTGCTACCTCAAAGCTAAAAAGAAAGCCAGAGGTCTGCTCCTCGCCAACTCTCATCTTATACCACTATGCCTGCTTCTGTTTTATTCAAGTAAAAAGGAAAGCTCTTAATTAGCTAGCTACAATTGAATTAATCATGTCATGTATATTGTTTGTATGGTTGAATTAATCATCATTTTTTCACGATCACGCCATGTCACCCTGATTGCAAAATATGATTGTAAAACTCCAAATTTTTAGTATTTTCGTAAATAGTTATGTACTGTTTGCCCCCCATTATCTGCAATCCTGGCTCCACCCCTGCCTAGAGAGTGAGAGGACTGCGTGCGAGGGTGAAAATCTAGTAGTGAATAACCTTACTCGGTTGGACTTGGAACTTTTCTTGAATTTGCAATGCAATCATTTATTTATTGTCAATAAGCAAGTACATCACATTAATCACATGATTCATGACTTTGTTAAAGTCCTAGGTAAGATTAATATTAATATGTGATATGGTTACAAATGAAATATGACTTTTGTTAATCCATTTTGTGTTGAGTTTTTTAGGAATTTGTGTGGATCAATAGAAAAAATAAAGTGTTAAAGTTCAGCTCATCCCGGTGTGCACTCCTTGAGATACGAGTGAAAACTAATGGCTACTAGTGCATACTCAAATTCATATATCAAGGAGTATTTGTCAAAATGAATTGGGACTTTGTAACAACGTGCCTTGCATTAATTTGTATGTTTCCTAAAGTTCAACTCAAATGGAGTAACCAAAAACATAGTTCATGCAAAATGTGATCACGTTTTGGCATGCATCTGGAGAGGCATGTGTCAAGATGTGCTAAACTTTAACCAGGGGCGGATCCAGGATTGCAGACAAAGGGGGGCAAAAAAATCATAGATAATTTAATTCTTAAAATAAATAGATAAATATGATTAAAATAGAGTTTTAAAAGTATTACAAGAGAAACATACATAATGAGTCAATGTAGACGCACAGTAGATTTAGGTAAAAGCTCTTTGCGGGTTCTCATGTTCTGGTAATGCTGCATAATCACCTCGTCATCGATGCCATTAAATATATCTTTCTCAACGTATGTAATCAAACTATCTGCCATCCATTGATCTCCCATTCGATTACGTAATCCAGGATCTGCTAGAAGAGTTTCTGGATCAAACTCAGTCTCAATACCACTCCTTTTGGATTTAGGAAGTTCCTTATCAGACCTATCAGTGACAGCCCGAGCAGTAGAACTAGAACTCACATCATTTATTCTTGTAAAATATTTATCCATTACTCGTAAGCACAAGTGCACAGCTATTGAACTACACAAATACAACAGATAATCCCAATATTCATATTAAAAAATGCTATCACAGATTATCAAATTATCAAATTTGTAATGTAAATAAATAATTAACACATGAAAGAGAAGAAACCTCACAAAATACCAAGAACTTGAGATAATGACATTTTCAGCAGATGAAATTAAATACCCACTTAAGCTTCAAGGATCAAATACCCACTTTATTAAAGCCTAAACAAATAAATGAATTAAATTAAAAATCAAATATAAAACTCTCCTTTACAAATAAAGATGATAAATCATATAGTTAAACAAACATAAAATACCCCATCAAAACTTAAACAAATATAAAACTCACCCAAAACTTAAACAACTAAATAAATACTCACCAATCTAAACATAAAGGTAACAAAGTATGAATTTTTTTATCTCTTTATTAAAAAAAAACTTAAATTTATCAATAATTACAGTAAAATAATTTTGATTTCTTTTCATATCTCTCTTATCTTTTCCACCATTCCAATAAAATAAATTGATTGATGTATTGTCTATCTCCTCTTTTTATCACATATCCAAACGGTGGCTTAAAACCAGTTTTCATCCCTCATGTCAGAAATGAAAAGAGGAGAAGATGTGAATTCTTTGTTCTCTCTTCTCTTTTCATATAATCAAATCTCTCTCTTCTCTTCTCTTCTCTTTTCATATCTCTCTTTTATTCTTGACTTTTATCACAAACACTGAAAATCAGGAAGATTAGAAGATCTATCAGAGAAAGTTTATGATCTAGAGTTCATCAGAGAAAGATCGATCTAGGTTTCGATCTCTTTCCATCAGATCAGAGTTTCGATCTCTTTCCATCAGATCAGAGTTCATCAGAGAAATATCAGAGTCCATCTGATCTAGGTTTCGATCTCTTTCCATCAGATCAGAGTTCATCAAAGAAAGATCGATCTAGGTTTCGATCTCTTTCCATCAGATCAGAGTTTCGATCTCTTTCCATCAGATCAGAGTTCATCAGAGAAAGATCAAAGTCCATCTGAAACAAGATAATAAACCAACAATCAAAATTGAATAAGATGTAGTTATGCGCATATATGCCGTTTTGACATTTTTTTAAACATATGAATAAGATAAGTTTAGTTCGGTTATTTATTATTTTCAAAATTCAAAACCAACAACTAAATCAATTATGTAATAAAATGTAATTAGGAGGGGGTAAACACAAACATATATATAGATAAGAAATTTGATCAAATAAATCTCCCAAACATTTTCTTCCTTGAATAAAAGATCGAAAACAACGCAACTATCTTGGAGCTTACTATAAAAAGTTATCACCAATAATATACACAATTAAAATTGTTAAGTCCAAACAAACTTCTTTTAAGCCAAACGATCTGGTCAACTAGAGCTATTCTAGAAAGAGTTCTCAAAGGCTATGTTCACCAACTTGGTTTTTGAAAGAGTTTGGAAGTTTGACTTTCAAAACAAGGTGATTCTTACTTAAATTAGCATGTGAAAACTAATAAAGTAAATGCTAGGTCAGTAAAAAGTTAATCAACCCAACACACACTTAGATGTAACAAGGTTCACCCATATGGGAGTTTGATTTATTTATTTGATGAGCAAGACAATAACATAAATTAAACATGAACTGATACAGATGAAACAAAGGAAGTGAGAAACAAACTAATACACATAAACCGGGAAATCACAACACCAAAAACCACTCAAACAAGGAAATGCCTAGCTGAAACTACAACCAAGGCCTGAACCACTACGACGAGGACATTTTTTATGAACCCCCAAGACACTCACATTGCCACACTGTTCCTTTAATCTCTAAGGCCAATTGCAACACAGGCTTGGGGTTGTTATGAAAAACGCGTTGATTGCGCTCACTCCAAATGGCAACTATGATCGCTAAATAAAGCTTGTTTATAGCAACATGCCTTCAAGAGAGAAGGGACTTGATGCCCACTGATTCACCCACTCCGTAAAAGACGTGGCTGAAGGGAGAAATCCACCAGTATAAGACAAGATAATACCAAATTGGCAAGGAATAAGGGCAGGTGAAAAAGATGATATGGTTAATTGACTCTTGGTCTCTGTTCCTCAAGCAACACTTATTGATGGTTACGAGCCCTCTTCTCGCCAAGTTATTGATAGTGAAAATACGCCCATGAGCAATAGTCTAAACCAAGAAATTAATGAGGGGAGAAAAACAAAATTGGGATTGTTGCCATTTTCATTTGAGACCAGATGAAGCACAAAAGATACTCGAAGCAACTATGAACTTAAAACGAGAACGTTGATCCCGCAATACCCGGCTATAATCATCGACACTGAAAGAGAGAATCTCTAGCATAGTCACGACTCTATCAATTTCCTAGCCATTGAGATTGCGCCTTGGGGCCAAATCCCATGAGAACCCATTGCTAGAAGCTTGGATAAAGTCTGCCACATTAGCTTATTTACGATAAGAGATATTGAAGATGTAATCGAATTCAACCTTGAGAGGCTTGGGCAAAATCTATTTATCTTCCCAAAACTCAAGTGTATTACCTCTGCCCACTTTGAATGAATCAAATCTTCGAAGTGGGATTCCACCTTTATTTGGATGCCACAAAGCACAACCATAAGGAGCAGGGCACTGTTTGGACTACCAAATGTTAGGCTCAACCCCATTTATCAGCAACAACCTTTATCCAAAGTGATTGATGCTTTGAGCTGAACCTCCATAACCACTTCAAAAATAGACCCTGGTTAATTTAACCTTCCAAATTCCTATACCGCTAGAGTTCTCGATCTACACACCATATCCCAATTGATAAGGTGGTACTTAAGAGAAGATTTTGTTGTTCCCCACAAAATTCGATAAACTCTTTCAATATCATTAGAACTTAAGGAAGGAACCGTCATGGTAGACAACATGTAAACCTGCATGCTAGGAATCCCTCTCTGCTTTTGAATTGTAACGCAATTTCCACACAGCAAGACAACTATGAAGTCTCTTCTCTTTAACACTCACTCTATCCTAGGTTGCTCTGTCTTTGAATCTATTACCCAAGGCTAAGGGAAGCGTGAGATAGTGGGACGAACTTAAACCCACCATATTGATGGGGAAATTACGCAAATTTTCTATAAATCAGATTAGTGAGAAATACAATAAATAAATAAACACACAAGTATTTACGTGGTTCACCCAACTTGGGTTACGTCCACGGGCTGCTGCAAAACTTTACTTAAAGGAAACAAATTGTTTACAAACACTCACAATTCACGACCCACAACCCAATTACACTCGAGAAAATTACTCTCAATTTTTTTCTCTCTCACAAGCTTAATTCTCTAAGCTTTTACTCACTATCTTCTCCTCAGAGAAGATATGCTTCTCTTTGCAAAGAGAATAATGGTTGGGATGGGATGATGAAAAATGAGGAGGGGGAGAGGCATTTATATAGGCTTCAAATGAGGTGGGTGAATTAATGAGGTGGATGGATGGTTGCAATTAATTGGGTAGGTATCAACCGCCATCTTCTCACCGTCCATCCACTAGCCTCCCCCTTTTTTTTGACTTTCTCAACAATCTCCCACTTGAAGATTGATTTCAATCTGTCTTCACACCTCAATCAATGCAGCAGCCTTTCCGGTCTTCTTACTCTCAGCAGGCCAACTGAAGTTGAACACAACTTCAGTTTGTCGATAGTCATCGCCTTTGTCAACATATCCGCTGGATTCTTGCTTCCTTGGATCTTCTCCAGTATTAACACATCATCTTCTAATAGAGATCTGATGAAGTGATAACGAAGTCCAATATGCTTGGTTCTGGAATGAAATGTTGAATTCTTTGCCAAGTGTACCGCACTCTGACTATCACTGTGCAAAACATTCTTCTCCTGTTTGAATCCCAACTCAGTTAACAAACCTTGAAGCCATATCATCTCTTTACTAGCTTCAGTTATTGCTACATACTCAGCCTCTGTAGTGGATAGAGTGACAATCTTCTGTATCTGTGACATCCAACTAATAGCTGTGGTTCCAACGATAAACACATAATCGGTGGTGCTCCTTCGGTGATCGACTTCCCCTACAAAATCTGCATCTAAGTAGCCTTGTACTTTTAACTCTCCTTTGCCAAAGTACAAACACTTGTCTGTGGTGCCTCGTAGGTACCTCAAAATACACTTGACTGTTTCCCAGTGGATCTTTCCTGGGTTTGACATAAACCTGCTAACATCTCTCACTTCATGGCCAATGTCTGATCTCGTACAGACCATCGAGTACATCAATTTCCCAATGGCTGAGGCGTAAGGAATCTTAGCCATGAAGTTTCTTTCATCCTCTGTCTGAGAAGACTGTTCCTTGGATAGGAGCAAATGACTTGCCAAGGGTGTGCTGACTGCCTTGGCATCGCCCATGTTGAATATTTGCAAAACACGGTTGATGTACTCTGCCTGAGATAACTACAAAGTCCCTCTTTGCTTATCTCTTGTGATTTGCATTCCAAGAATCTTTTTTGTTGCACCCAAGTCTTTCATGTCATACTCTTTTGACAATTGTTGCTTCAACCCTCTGACGTCGTCCATATCTGGGCTTGCTATCAACATATCATCTACATAGAGAAGTAAAATGATATAGTTGGACTTACACCTCTTGAAGTAGCAACCGTGGTCGGCATTGCACTTCTTGAAACCTTCCTTGTGCATGAAGCCGTTGAACTTTTTGTACCACTGTCTTGGGGCTTGCTTCAGGCCATACAAACTCTTATTAAGTCTACACACCATGTTTTTCTTCCCTTTTTCTGAAAAACCTTCTGGCTGGTGCATGTATATCTCCTCTTCTAGATCTCCATGAAGAAACGCAGTCTTCACGTCCAATTGCTCAAGATGAAGATCTTTAATGGCAACAATACTCAACACTGACCTGATAGTGTTAAGCTTCACAACATGAGCAAAAATGTCGGTGTAGTCAACTCCTTCCTTCAGTTGGAATCCTTTGACAACTAGTCGGGCTTTGTATCTCTTAGAGCCATCACGCTCCTCTTTCACCCGGTATACCCATTTGTTGTGAAGTGCCTTCTTCCCCACGGGTAACTCAGCTAGTTCCCATGTGTGGTTGGAGATGAGAGACTTCATCTCCTCATTCATAGCAAGCTCCCACTTGCTGGCATCTCCAGTCTGACAAGCTTCATCATAGCATTCAGGCTCCCCTCCATCAGTCAGCAACAAATAGTTCATGTATCTCCTGTTAGGCACATGAGGCCGAGAAGACCTTCTCAATACAGGAGCTGGAGTAGGAGGCTGTGGTGTGTCTGACTGCTGCACACTACTTTGTCCAGCAAGTTCCTATGGCTGAGGACTTGCTACTATCTGATCCATCACAGGACTATCTGGAATATCATCTGCAATTGGCCCACTCTGTTCTGAGTCGCTGGCGTCAGTTTTATGCTTGTCTTTGTACATCACTATTTCGTTGAAAATCACATCTCTGCTGCGGATCACCTTCTTGTTTTCGTCATCCCAGATGCGGTAGCCGAACTCATCCTCGCCATAGCCGATGAGGGTGCATTTCTTAGATTTGGGATCAAGCTTATTCCTGCCTTGATCACTGATATGCACATATGCTACACAACCGAAAACTTTTAGATGTGATAACTTGACCTCCTTTCCACTCCATACTTCCTCTGGTATTATGTGCTCTAATGGAACTGATGGTCCTCGGTTGATCAAGTAAGTTGCTGTGTTGACTGTTTCCATCCAAAACTGCTTTGGAAGGCTTGACTGCATACGCATGCTTCTGACTCTCTCAGTCAACGTTCGGTTCATACGCTCAACTACACCATTGTCCTGGGGCGTACCTGGCACGGTTCTCTCCATTCTGATTATGTGCTCATAGCAGAACTTCTTGAATTTGGCGTCTTCATATTCGCCACCATTGTCGGTTCTAAGCTTTTTGATCTTCAGACCTGTCTCATTTTAAACCATAGCTTTCCATCTCCTGAAAGCCTCAAATACTTCAGACTTATGCTTCAGAAAGTAAACCCATACCTTCCGAGAGTGATCATCGATGAAAGTCACGAAGTAGTGTTTCCCACCAATGGATGAGACGGTCGTTGGTCCCCAAACATCAGAGTGAACGAGCTCTAGCTTTTCCTTCTTTAGAGTTCTGCCACTTGTCTGAAAGCTGACCCTCTTCTGCTTTCCAAGTATGCAATCTTCGCACATGTCAATCTCAACTGACTGTAGACCGGGAAGTTTCCCTTTCGAGTGCATAATCTTTATCCCCTTCTCGCTCATGTGGCCAAGTCTCTGGTGCCACAGATTGGGATTTTCGTTTCCTGCTGCAACTGCAACTGCAATTGAACAGCGTGCCCCTGTTGTCATGTAAAGAGTACCACTCTTCTTGCCTCGAGCAACCATCATTGCACCCTTTGAAATCTTCCAATCATCACAATGGAAGATCGTAGTGTAGCCTTCGCTAGCTAACTGCCCTACTGAGATTAAGTTCTTTCTCAGGTCGGGAATATGTCTGACATCTTTCAGCTCCCAAACAGACCCGTTCAACTTAATCTTCAATACACCTTTACCAACGATATCACAGGGTTGGTCATCACCAAGGTATACCTTATCAAGGTTTCCGGGGACATACCTTTCGAAGAATTCTTTCTGTGAAGTGGCATGGAACGATGCTCCAGAGTCTAACACCCAAGACTCTTCCTTGCTCTCCAAAGAGCATATCAGCGCATCCTCTCTTCCTGAGGTGGAAGTAACATTTGCCTCTGCCTTCGCCTTTGCCTCCTGGTCCTTCGGTGCACTCTTGCACTGAAATTTGTAGTGCCTGATCTTCCCACAATTCCAACACTCGACGGTCTTCGAGCTCTGAAAATTATTGGGATTTCTGGATTTGGACCTCCTGTCCTTTGATCTACCTCGATAGTTTGATCTGCCGCGTCCATTCCCTCGAGTTGACTTTCTTCCTCTTGACTCTGTATGCAAGACTGAAGAGGTTGACGATTCATCCGACTCTCTCCGTCGGATCTATTCACTGAGAGGTAGATCACGAACATCATTAAATTTTAACTTGTTGCTTCCTGACGAGCTACTCACAGCTGTGACAGTAGCATTCCAGCTTTCTAGTAGAGAAGACAACAGTATCAGTGCCCGAACTTCTTCATCAAATTCAATCTCAACTGAACTCAACTGGGTTGTGACTGTGTTGAGTTCGTTGAGATGTTGAGCAACCGATGCGCCTTCCATCATCCGCAAATTGAACAACCGCTTCATCAAGTGAACTTTGTTAGAGGCCGATGGCTTCTCATACATACTTGAGAGAGCCGCCATAAGACTCGTCGTGGTCTTCTCATTTGCTATGTTAAAAGTAACATTGCGGGATAGCGTCAAACGGATAACTCCAAGGGCCTGTCTATCAAGCAGGGCTCACTCCCAATCCTTCATAGTTTCTGGCTTCTACCCGTTGCGGGTTTAACTGGCCTAAATAAACAGGCTAATTTGACCCACTTGTAATAACCGCAAGTGCACGATGTCTAACTGGTAACAACGGCAAATACGGGTCGATCCCACGAGGAAGGTGAATTAAATTGAATTTAATAATTTACCTAAACTAATTTGGAGAAAATGGGGGTTAAAGTGTTTAAAAATCCGAGTTAAACAAAAGTAATAAAAATAACAATAAATAAAAGAAAAGAGTTGGAGGGAAACCACAATTTGCAAAATATTTTTCAAGCTCCTAAAATTATATTCAAATTTTCTTATTATTCCAATTTCAAATAAATGACTCTAGCAATGTATAAACTCCTAGCATTAATTGTCTTTTTAGGGCACAATTAATCACAAGTTTAATTATTCAATTAAAACATGCTTGATTTATAAAATAATATTTTTCTAACAACCTAAGATGCATGACATATTAGGTGAAAGTAAAATATTATAAATCGCGAATCAATTGATATTAATTATGGAATAATAAAGTAGAATGAAATTAATTCTAGAGTTTACTTAATTCACTGTGATGTTACAGAGCATTCAGCAGGGTGCAAACAAGAACAGGTCCAGTGTGGCTCAGCAGATCCCAGTGGGTGCAAATAGTTCTGATTTTTCTCTGCCGAGGTGCTCTCAGCAAGGTCCACTAGGTGCCAGTAGCGTCAACTTGATTTTAGTCTCTGTGGTGGTACTGAGCTATAAGGTGGGGTGCAAATAGTACCCCAACCTTTCTTCCTCAATTCGAACAGAGAAAGAGGCGAAAAGACGTTGTGGGCGATCTGCTCATGTCTGGTGGTGAGGAGGGATTGCGACAAGAACTGATGTGGTTTTCCGGCGAGAGATGTTGGTGGTGGTTGATAGGCGTTGTGATGAAGAAAATGAATGAGAGGTGAGAACCGAGTGGTGAGTGGTGGTGTAGCCGGTGACGGTGGTTGAAGATGAAGTGAAACAGGGTTGTCACGCCCCTGTTTCGGTGGAGTGAAGGAGAGAAAACAGAGATGGATATGCTGTGGGTGGTGATTTTGCTTGGTTGGGATGGTGATGAGAATCACAAATTGTAAAGAAGAGGTTTTGGTATTCTGTATTTTTTTCTTTCCCTTATCTTCTTCCCCTTTCGTATTCATTTCTATTGTATTTATAGAGAATTAAGAAAATGAACTTGGACGAGTTAAGGGGAGGGTTCAATGAGTGATTTAAGGTTTAAATCAAACTAGAATTTTGGATAATTAAGAGAATATGCTTTAGGTTTGATTGGGTATGAGAAAATGAACTTGGACAAGTTAAGGGGAGGGTTCAATGAGTGATTTAAGGCTTAAATCAAACTAGAATCTTGGATAATTAAGAAAATATGCTTTGAGTTTGATTGGGTTTGAGAAATTGAACTTGGACAAGTTAAGGGGAGGGTTCAATGACTGATTTAAGGCTTAAATCAAACTAGAATCTTGGATAATTAAAAGAATATGTTTTGGGTTTGATTGGGTTTGGCATTGGGTTTGGGTTTACGGATTTGGTTTTGAGTTTAGGTTATGGGCTTAGGCTATTCTCACCTCCACTTCCTCTGAAGTCACCGTCTGTGATTTATTCATTGCATTTTTTTTTTATTTCTTCGTTATTGCTCCGAATTTTACAAAAACATAAAAAATTTAATAATTAATTTAAAATAAAATAAAACAAGGATTAACAAAAATATAATAAGAGGTAAAAAAATGTTATAATTATGTGATTATCAAATACCCCCAAACCTATATTTTGCTAGTCCTCGAGCAAAACAAAGAAGAAAATCGAAAAGAAAATTCTAACTCACTTTCACTGGCATCGTCGATTGCACTTACCTTTGAAAACGTGCAACAAGGCTTTGAACCCCTAGATTACCTCTAGGGGACGAATTATGGTCTCATGAGGGTTTCCAAAAAATGTTACCCACAAACATTACTGACTCAACAAAACTTGGTCAAACGGTGTTTATTTTAAAACTTCAAGATATGCAAGAAACCAACAGTGTCATTTTCGTGTATCAGCAAATCTCCAAATAATTTAATATTCTCCAAAAGTTAGAAAAAATTCATAATCATCCTCAACTCAATGTGTGTATGTGAAAAGCACTATCAACATAACTTTTCATTTCAAAGTAAAATTATGACTAAATCTCCTGTAGAAAGTTTGTTTTGACTTCAAACCTCTCATGTCACTCACAATAAAGCACTCAGAGATTTGGTATTTCACTTAGTTTATATGTGAGGAAAGAGTAAATAATGGAAAACAATCATCTCACATATAGTATTATGAAGAACGGACTTTTCAAGAATGGAATGAACATGATCTCATGGACAGGAATATCAATTACTTTTGGGAATGTTGAATCAAACACCATAGGTCTTGGTTATTAAATCTCCACATCTACGGAACCAACCTTTACCTAAGATCAACTAGGACTTTGTTGGGTTGTAACGGGGCTTGGGTAATGGTTAATAAGGAATGTCAAAGGATTCTAACAAAAATTTCTAGGAATGTATACACCCATTCAACGAACAATTAGGGCTGTCAAGAATAAACCAATGTTGCGCACCATCAATTTTTTCTTCATTCTCACATCTTTATCCTCATTGAAGAATCATTTAGTTATTTATTTATTTATTTTTCACATAGAGGATTTATGAAATATCTCATATTTTGCTCGTTAATACCCTTTTTACACCAAATATATTCATCCATACACATTCCCAGAAAAGTTGGGTAAAGGTTAATGGGTTAACAAACAAAAGTTATTCTAAGGCTCAATAGGCTACAAAAAGGTTAATGTTATGGGTAAGTTAAAATGCTAGTTAATGGTCTAAAGAAAGAAAAGGGAAAAAAAATGCCTAGATCATTTCCTAAATTCGGGTCAATATTATGACATTTCAATTGAATAAGCTAAGAAGTTCTATTGTAATAATTCAATTTTGATGTCACTCCCAAAGCAATTGATCAGAAAAATGAGAATAATGAGATCATCAACTAGATAATACGTACTCAAGAAAAATCAGAGTTTATGTATAACCCTCGAAAAAATAGAAATGTTCAAAACTTTCAGGGTTAAGTCTCCACTATTATTCTAAGGTTCTCTAGTACATACTTCACTCATCAACTTCAAGTTATGCTAACATGGCTCATGGTGCAAAGATAATCGAGTTGAAAAATCTTATGAACTAGATCTAACTTAAGGATCATACTAAACTTTCAGTCTTTATCAATATACCAATATGTCAAGTTGGCTTGCATTTTCTTGAGCATAAAACATTTAAAATCCATTTTCATAATCACAAAAGACCAAGTTTTTTTTTTTTAAGAATAAGAAAAGAAAACACTACGAAAAATTCACCGACTCATGAACCCTATCCCCAAACCTAATCCAAACATTGTCCTCAATGTTTAACAAAATAATTCTGACAAATGAATGAAATAAGTACATGAGAGGAGGTTAGAACAGTATTATCGCGGTGAAGATTTTACCAATTTTCACAAGTAATCCACCGATGAGAGCTCAGAAACAAAAGAATTGTGAATTAGTTAATAGAAATAGATAAAATACACACTCAACATGCACTCTTACAACAAAAGGTGGGCTGCCTCCCAATAACGCTTGGTTTAACGTCATCAGCTCGACAAAACCCAAAAGATCCTCAATTCTGGTACACAGGGTCCTCTAATATAATCACAGCAACCTCGACTTCTAATCGAGGTAACTCTAAGAATGGCTTAAGTCATTGACCATTTACCTTAAATACATGGCCATCCTTAGGGTTAACGATCTCCACAACTCCATGTGGGAACACTGCTTTCACAATATAAGGTCCAGACCACCGAGATCTCAACTTTCAGGAAAAAGTCGTAACCGAGAGTTGAACAACAAAACTTTTTGAGACGGTTCAAAGGACTTACGAATAATGGATTTATCATGAAATATCTTCGTTCGTTCTTTGTAGATTTTGGCATTGTGGTACGCATCATTTCGGATATCTTCCAACTCATTAAGTTGAAGCTTACGATGCGATCCAGCCTTGACCATATCAAAATTGAACGTCTTGATGGCCAAATATGCACGATGTTCCAATTCCACATGCAAATGACATGTTTTTCCAAAAACAAGCCTATATGGAGACATTCCAATCGGGGTCTTAAATGTTGTTCTATAAGCCCAAAGAGCATCACTCAGACGTTGATACCAGTCTTTACGATCTGGTCTGACTGTCTTCTCTAGAATGTTTTTAATCTCCTGATTGGAAATCTCAACTTGCCCGCTTGTTTGTGGATGATAGGGGGTGCCAACTTTATGAGTGATGGAGTTTGTTTTACTAATAGCTCGAACGGTCTATTGCAAAAATGAGAACCACCGTCACTTATAATGGCACGCGGAATACCAAATCGAGAAAATATATTATCTTTCAAGAATCTTACCACAACCATGTGGTCATTCATTTGACATGGTATCGCTTCTACCCATTTGGACACATAATCCACAGCAACAAGGATGAAAAGATTGTCAAACGAATGCGGGAATGGGCCCATGAAATCAATACCCCAAACATCAAAAATTTCAACCACAAGAATATTAGTAAGGGGCATCATGTTGCGACAAGAAATGGAACCCATTCGTTGGCATCGATCACAAGTGGTGCAAAAGGCATGAGTATCTCGAAAAAGGGTAGGCCAATAAAAACCACTCTACAAAACTTGTGCAACTGTCTTTCTAGAGCTAAATGACCACCACAAGCTTGCTCATGACAAAATGAGATGATGCTGTGAAATTCACTCTCAGGAACACATCTCCTGATAACCTGATCAGGACAATACTTGAACAAGTATGGATCATCCCAGAAGAAATGTCTAACCTCAGCAAGAAATTTTGATCTATCTTGTTTAGACCACTTAAAAGGAAGTTGACCTGTAACAAGATAGTTCACGATATCTACATACCAAGGTAATTGGGAGAAGCAAATAATTGCTCATCAAGAAATGACTCATTCAATGGTAAATATTCGCTAGATGACTCTACCAGAAGTCTAGATAAATGGTCAGCTACAACGTTTTCCGAACCTTTCTTGTCCCAAATTTCAATATCAAACTCTTGTAGCAATAGGACCCATCGAATTAAGCGAGGTTTAACATCTTTTTTAGAGAAAAGATACTTTAACGCCACAGTAAAAATAATTACTTTGGATTCTATAAGGTAAAATCGAAATTTGTCTAGAGCAAAGATTACAGCCAATAACTCTTTCTCAGTGGTGGAGTAATTAAGCTGTGTGTCTTGTAGAGTTCTACTAGCGTAATAAATGACATGTGGCTTTTTGTCCAATCGTTGTCCTAGGACAGCTCCGAGTGCAAAGTCAGAAGCATCACACATAAGCTCAAAGGGAAAGTTCCAATTAGGAGATTGGATGATTGGAGCTGAAGTCAATAATTGTTTAAGCTTCTCAAAAGATTTCAAACAATATTCATCAAAAACAAAAACCGCGTCTTTAGCAAGTAAATTGCATAAAGGACGAACGATTTTGCAAAAGTCTTTGATGAATCTCCAATAAAATCCAGCATGGCCTAGAAAATATCTAATTTCCTTAACCGTCTTTGGAGGCGGAAGACTCGAAATTAAATCAATTTTGGCTTTGTCGACTTCAATTCCCTTGTGTGAAATTACATGTCCAAGAACAATGCCCTGTCGTACCATAAAATGACATTTCTCCCAATTTAAGACAAGATTTTTCTCCACACATCTATTTAACACTAAAGTTAAATGATGTAGACATTCATCAAATGAATCACCAAATACTGAGAAATCATTCATAAATACCTCGAGGAACCTCTCAACCATATCAGAAAAAACACTAAGCATGCACCGCTGAAAAGTAGCGGGTGCGTTACACAATCCAAAGGGCATTCTCCGATATGCGAAAGTACCAAAGGGACAAGTGAATGTGGTCTTCTCTTGATCCTCGGGTGCAATGGGGGTTTGGTTATAACCGGAATACCCATCAAGAAAACAATAGTAATCATGTCCGGCTAACCTTTCAAGCATCTGATCAATGAAAGGAAGAGGAAAGTGATCATTTCTTGTGACCAAGTTCAACTTACGGTAATCAATACATACTCGCCACCCCGTGGTCATGCGGGTTGGTACTAATTCATTCTTGTCATTCTTGATTACCGTTACCCCTGACTTCTTTGGGACAACTTGAACAGGACTGGCCCAAGGACTATCCGAAATTGGGTAGATTATACCCACATCCAACAATTTGAGCACTTCGGCTCGGACAATTTCCTATAGATTAGGATTAAGTCTACGTTGCATTTCACGCGATACTTTGGCATTATCTTCGATATGAATGCGATGCATGCAAACGATTTGACTTATTCCTTTAATATCCGCGATAGTCCACCCAAGTGTTGTTTTATGTTCTTTTAAAACATCTAACAATTTTCTTTCACGTTCTTCAGTCAATGCAGATGAAATAATAACAGGTAAGGTATTGTCAACACCTAAAAATGCATACTTGAGGTTGTCAGGTAATACTTTTAGGTCGAGCTTGGGTGGTTTTTCAATGGAAGGTACTTGTTTTGACTCACTGAATGGAAGAGGTTCCACCCTAGGCTTCCATTTATAACTGGTTTCCATTATAGGGGTAAAGTCAAGCAAAGCATTGACTTCCCTGACGGAATCATTAATATCGAAGTCTAAATTAAAATGAGTCAAACAGGCCTCTAAAGGATTATTAAACTGAGGAAATGAATGTTCCGCCAAACTCTCAATCATGTTAACCTCAAAGGAATCCTCGTACTCGGGAGGTTGTTTACTTACATTGAATACGTTGAGTTTGACGGTCGTGTTACCAAATGATAATTTCATGATTCCATTTCGGCAGTTAATGATAGCATTGGATGTGGCAAAAAATAGACGACCCAAAATAACTGGAATGTGACTAGAGGGATTGTGAACAGGTTGTGTTTCTAAGACTATGAAGTCCACTGGGAAATAAAATTTGTCAACCTTAATGATCACATCCTCTATCACACCGCGGGGGACTCGGACAGACCTGTCTGCCAATTGCAGTGTCACTTAAGTTGGTTTCAACTCACCAAGACCCAATTGCACATATACTGAATATGGCAATAGATTAACACTTGCCCCTAAATCTAACAGTGCATTCCCAATCATATGATCACCAATCACACATGAAATAGTCGGGCAACCAGGATCTTTGTACTTAGGTGGGGTTTTGTGTTGAAGGATGGAGCTAACTTGCTCAGTTAGGAAGGCTCTTTTGTGCACATTCAGTTTTCGCTTTTGTGTACACAAATCCTTCAAAAACTTGGCATAAGAGGGAACTTTCTTAATGGCCTCGAGTAATGGAATATTGATTTGAACTTGTTTAAAAATTTCCATTATATCGTTGGCATTTGTTCATTTCTTCGCCGGAACTAACCGCGATGGAAATGGTGTTCTACGCATATAGGATGCCTTGGTGGGATCAGAGTCAAGATGATGATCCCCTTGAGAAGATGAGGCTTTATCAGCCTCCTTCTCAGATGGAGGTGTGACTTGCTTTGGCATGGATTGGGATTCGGGATCAATCAAATTAGGCATTCTAATTTGGTTGTCAACTTGTTTTCCACTCCTAAGGGTGATGATAGATTTGACATCTTCATTGCGTGGCTGAGATGCACTGCCTATTTCGAATTGGCCCTTAGGATTTTGAATGGGTTAACCAGGGAATCTTCTCGTTTCTCTTTCAGGAAAGGATTTTGCTATTTGACTCACAGTCATCTCAAGCTTTTGGATGGCTTGAGATTGTTGTTGAGAAGTAGCTCTTAGTTCGGGGATAGCCTGAGATTTTGTTCGAGCATGGTTCATGTTCTCTACATAAATTGGTTCGATGTATCCTGTAAACTTTGAGGGTTAGAGGGAGGTACATCTTGATTGAATTGAGGCCTATTAGCAGGAATTGGAGCTCGAGGAGCTTGAGGGATAACAACTGGGCCTCCTTGATGTTGACCATGGGCCCATGAGAGATTAGGGTGTTTGGCTAAACCTGGATAGTAAAAATTTGAGTGTGGATTATAACCAGATTGCCTAAAGGTATTGAATGCATTGACTTGCTCAGCAAAATAAGCAGGGTACTCATTTTTCAAGTGACAGTCTAATGTGGAATGACTAGAACTTGAACATGCAGCACAAACCTCGGATGGAACATTGGTTTGTACTGATGGCTGAGACTTTTCCAAATATGCATCAATCTTCTGTGCCATTGTCATTACAACTGCTTCCAACCTTGAAGAAGGAAGAAGATGAGGAGTAGATGATGTATCCCTTACTTCATACAAACCACCTTTTCGCCTATCCGAGTCTTTTCTTGAATAATCCCATTGTTGAGAATTTTCAGAAATAGCTTCAAAAAATTCCCAAATCTCATTAGCACTCATCTTCATAAGTGACCCACCACTAGTGGCGTCAATCATTTGACGGTTTTGAGGGGTTAACGCGTCTTGAAAGTATTGAACCAAGCGCCACTTTTCAAAGCCGTGATGGGGACACCTAGCAATGAGTTCATTGAATCTTTCCCAACATTCATAAAAATGCTCACCCTCTTTCTGTTGAAAATTAGATATATCTTTTCGGATGGCATTTGTTTTATGATTAGGAAAATATTTTGTCAATTTTTTTCCTGATAGGGCATCCCAAGTGTCGATGGTTCCAGTTTCTAAGGAGTTTAACCATGACTTTGCCCTATCTTTTAAAGAAAAGGGGAACAGCCTAAGACGAACTGAATCATCAAAAAAATTGGGATATTTCAGAGTAGCACAAATGTCAAAAAACTCTTTGACATGAAGATAGTGATCCTCTTTTTCTAGACCATAAAAGGAAGGCAAAAGGTGGATAATTGATGGTTTTAGCTCAAAGCTACTTGCAGTGGTCTCGGGTAAGACAATGCAAGATGAGGTGTTATTGGAACGTGGAGAGAAATAATCCTTAAATACTCTCTCCCCATCCATTTCAGTGGTCTCACTCGACAAGGAGAAAGATTCTAGAAGGTCAATGGGGACTTCAGACAAAAGGATCCTCTCGAATTAGTCTACATCTCGAATCCCGTTCCCAAATACGCATAAACAGGTCTACACCTAGGATGCACCGACTCTCCGAAAAACCTCCGAACCATGCGTCAAATACGTGTAGGACACGGATTCGCACCCGACACGTATTGGACACGTGGTCAACGGTCAAAATTCGTTGACTGGTTTGGACACGGTCCAGACTCGGCCAGACACGGTCGGGTGCAAATAATCCTTTTTCCTCCTCTTCGATCGTTCGGTTCCTCCCTCCCACAAACCCTAATCAGATAGCAGAGAGCTGAGAAAGCAGAGAGAACAGAGACAGAGAGAGAGTCGACTCGAGGGTTCGATCGATTTCGACAGAGAGTGTTTGATCGATTTCGATCGGAGGTAGAGAGATCGATTTCGACAGAGAGGGTTCAATCGATTTCGACTTCGACAGAGAGAGAGAGATCAATGTCGTTCTCAGCATCACCATCAGTGAGAGATCGAGTCAGAGACAGAGAGAGATCGAGCCACACACATTCGATCGACCGATTGAGATTTCAAACCTGTTGTAGAGAGTTTCTCTTTTACTTGAGTTTCATTTCATCCTCAGAACTTGCAAATTCAAGGTGAGATCTTCATGCCATGGACCTTTCTCTGCTTTCTGAGGACATCCTTATGGAGATCTTCTCCAGACTGTCGATCAAGACTCTTCTGAGATGTAGGTGTGTATGCAAAACCTGGGGAGAGAGAGATTGATCCAGTGAGAGAGAGATCGAGCTAGAGACAGAGAGATAGATCGAGGGTGGTCGCTGGACGGAGCTCGCAGGAAGGAGACGATGTCGTCCTCAGCAGGTACCTTTCTTCTTTCATTTTTTTTTCTGCGATTTTCTTCTATCAGTCTATGCATCATTCTCTTCTCGGATTTCTTCTCTGATTCATCTCTGATTTTCTTTTCTGCTTTGATTTTTTTTCTTTTTTGAATGAGTATTGTGCTAATATTGCAACACACATCCTGATTTTGTTCTGCTCTGATTCATGTCTGATTGAACACACATCCTCAAAGTTTTTTCTACTTCTTCCATATTCTGATTTCATGAATATGAGACTCTCTGTGTCTCTGATATTTGAGGATGTGTGTTCTTCCAATACTAGTAGAATAAAACAATGAGTATTGTGCTAATTTTCTTTTATGCTGATTTTCTGCTGATTTTTGTACTTCAACTGCAAAGAATAAAAAAAGTAGATTAGCATTTAGCAAAGAATGAGTATTTCAATCAGTGAATCAATATTGCAAATAATGAGTTTTTACATTCTCAAATGCTTATGCTTTATGAGTATGACTTGAGCTTGACTTTATGATGCATTTGAAATTTTGAATGAATGAATGTTTTATTGATATGTATGGATTGTTCACTATTATTATTTATAATTTTATGTTCATATGAGTTACAAAAAAATATATTAAAAAAATAAGTTTGACCGTGTCGCTGAGTCCTATTTTTTTGAAAATTGTCGAGTCATAGTGTTGTATTCGTGTCTGAGTTCGAGTCTGTGCATCCTTGGTCTACACCAAGTGAGGTTTGAAATGTTTACTAACCTTAAAAAAAATCATGCACAGACTCAAACACAATCAGCAACCAATTGATGCACAAGAAAAAATGTCTCCCTAAGCAATCAATGTTTTTGGGATTAATTATCTTTTTATCTTTGGGGGACAGATTATTTTTATGTAATATTTATATCAAAGCAATGGGTGCTACAAGATGATCCTAAGAGTGTATACTTTACACCACAAAGTTCAAAATAAGTAAGCTAGAGTTTTGTTTCAAAGAAACCGGATTATCGCACAAGAGAAGGAGGTCACAATGGTCCAATTAAGTACTTCCTTGTGCTATCGCTCTGTAAGCCGATAGATGTGAGAACGATGTGATGTTAAATGTACACTTGAGGCTTGTGTTCCTAACCCAAAACTGTTAGTTACACCAATTCTTCTTGTGGATCGTAGCTTACTTATGACTCGGCATACTGGGTAAATTACTCTTGTGGCAGTGGCCTCTCGGAGTTCATTGAATGATTAAATCCATCGTCACTTTTAGCTTTGGTCAATACAAAAATTATTGGATTCACCTTGGTCTTGGTTGTCCTATGAACACCGTACCTAAAAGATGGCTCTATCTAACTTGCTAACTGATTTTAATTTTGTTTGGCTATTGGTTGCACATAGCTGGAGTGATGAGGTGGGGATATCAAGTCCCACAAGTTTCTATTTAGAAGCTGGGCCTGCTTATTATGAATTACTAAAGTTTAGCATCCATAATTACAGAAATTAAACAACCAATCACACAATTTTAAACAATTACACAAAACACCCCGGTCGCTAATACATTACGTGTGATAGAAATACTTACAGTGTGCGTATTCCGTTCTGCACAAAAAGTTAGCACAATTAAAAAAAAATGTCCGACTTCTTTTTATCCGTTTCAATCAGCACACAAGCATATGCAATCAAATTACTGGTCTTGGTCTTAGAAGTCGGATTTCTAAATCATAAAAAAAATTATTGGGTAACAATTAAAATTGTTTTCCTATAATTTCTTTTGACTTGAAAAATTTTGGTTTTTTTTTTAGGTGATTAAAAATGGAAAACAATAGAGTTTACAAAAATTATTACACCACTCACTCGTAATACGAGGTGAAAATAAAATTAAAACTCTCCTCACAAAAAAAAATTAAAATTAAAATTTGCTTGATGTTTGCAGGATCATCCAATTTCCTCGAGAAACATGTATTCTGCAAAATCAAACAAATAACACAAAATGAGTGTAAAAAGAACTTACAAAATAAAAATAAAATTTAGTTTTTGTTTTTTTTTTCTGAATTTTTTTTTAAATTAGTGAAAATAAATCTTAAATTCAATTACACCGCTACCTTCCCCGGCAACGGCGCCAAAAACTTGTTGTGGGTTTAACCGACCTAAATAAACAGGCTAATTTGACCCCACTTGTAATAACCGCAAGTGCACGGTGTCTAACTGGTAGACAATGACAAGTACAGGTCGATCACACGAGGAAGGTGGATTAAATTGAATTTAATAATTTACCTAAATTAATTTGGAGAAAATGGGGGTTACGGTGTTTAAAAATCCGAGTTAAACAAAAGTAATAAAAATAACAATAAATAAAATAAAAGAGTTGGAGGGAAACCACAATTTGCAAAATATTTTTCAAGCTCCTAAAATTATATTCAATTTTTAGCAATGTATAAACTCCTAGCATTAATTATCTTTTTTATGGCACAATTAATCACAAGTTTAATTATTCAATTAAAACATGCTTGATTTATAACATAATATTTTTCTAAATACCTAAGATGCATGACATATTCGGTGAAAGTAAAATATTATAAATCGCGAATCAATTAATATTAATCATGGATTAATAAAGTAGAATGAAATTAATTCTAGAGTTTGAGACTTAATTCACTGTGGTGTTACAGAGCATTCAGCAGGGTGCAAACAGGAACAGGTTCAGTGTGGCTCAGCAGATCCCAGTGGGTGCAAATAGTTCTGATCTTTCTCAGCCGAGGTGCTCTCAGCAAGGTCCACTGAGTGCCAGTAGCGTCAACTTGATTTTAGTCTCTGTGGTGGTACTGAGCTATAAGGTGGGGTGCAAATAGTACCCCAACCTTTCTTCCTCAATTCGAACAGAAAGAGAGAGGCGGGAAGACGCTGTGGGCGATCTGCTCCTGTCTGGTGGTGAGCAGGGACTGCGACAAGAGCTGATGTGGTCTTCCGGCGAGAGATGTTGGTGGTGGTTGATGGGCGCTGTGATGAAGAAAATGAATGAGAGATGAGAACCGAGTAGTGAGTGGTGGTGTAGCCGGTGACGGTGGTTGAAAATGAAGTGAAACACGGTTGTCATGCCCCTGTTTCGGTGGAGTGAATGAGAGAAAACAGAGATGGATAGGCTGTGGGTGGTGATTTTGCTTGGTTGGGATGGTGATGAGAATCACAAATTGTGAAGAAGAGGTTTTGGTATTCTGTATTTTTTTTCTTTCCATTCTCTTCTTTCCCTTTCTTATTCATTTCTATTGTATTTATAGAGAATTAAGAAAATGAACTTGGACGAGTTAAGGGGAGGGTTCAATGAGTGATTTAAGGTTTAAATCAAACTAGAATCTTGGATAATTAAGAGAATATGCTTTGGGTTTGAGAAAATGAACTTGGACAAGTTAAGGGGAGGGTTCAATGAGTGATTTAAGGCTTAAATCAAACTAGAATCTTGGATAATTAAGAGAATATGCTTTGGGTTTGATTGAGTTTGAGAAAATGAACTTGGACAAGTTAAGGGGAGGGTTCAATGAGTGATTTAAGGCTTAAATCAAATTAAAATCTTGGATAATAGGGCTGAAAACCGAACCGACGGTTCGATTTTTCACCTAAACCGTGAACCGAACCGACTTAGGTCGGTTTTAAAATTTTCAAACCGAAACCGAACCGACCATTAACAAAACCGATCCGAAACCGAACCGATTCTAATTTATGCAAACCGTAACCGAACCGAACCGACTAAAATCGAACCAAAACCGAACCGAACCGAATATTTAAACATATTATATTATTTATATATAAAATATATTTTATTTTTATATATAAATAATATAATATATTTAAATATTCGGTTCGGTTCGGTTTGGTCGGTTAAAATCACATAGAAATCGAAAACCGAACCGACCACTTCGGTTTTGCATTTTTAAAACCGAAACCGATCCGAACCGAATTTAAACCGAACCAATCGGTTCGGTTTTGATCGGTTTGGTCGGTTTGATCGGTTTGATCGGTTTTTGTTCAGCCCTATTGGATAATTAAGAGAATATGCTTTGGGTTTGATTGGGTTTGACATTGGGTTTGGGTTTACGGATTTGGTTTTGGGTTTGGTTTTGAGTTTATGTAATGGGTTTAGGCTATTCTCACTTCCACTTCCTCTGAAGTCACCGTCTGTGATTTATTCATTGCATTTTTCTTTGATTTCTTCGTTATTGCTCCGAATTCTACAAAAACACAAAAAATTTAATAATTAATTTAAACTAAAATAAAACAAGGATTAACAAAAATATAATAAGATGTAAAAAATGTTATAATTATGTGATTATCACTGCCCTATGAGAGGTAGGTACAGATTTTTCTGGTATAGATGATCCTCTATCTGCATCTTCCAAAATCCAAAATATGTGCCATCAAACTTTTCGAGTTTCACCTTCCCTTCGTCTGCAGCCATCACTCCCACTCGAATCTGGCTTCTTCTGGATCGTTTCTGACAATTCCTGCGAACCACCGTGTATTAGAACACCTCCGTTGACAGACCGGTACCGTCGACGAAATTTTACTATTCACGAAATTCACTATTTACGTGAATAGTACCATTGCAAAAAAATTGCCAGAATACACGACCAAGCCTCTGATACCAATTGATGGGGAAATTACGCAAATTTCCTATAAACCAGATTAGCGAGAATGCAATAAATAAATGAACACACAAGTATTTACGTGGTTCACCCAACTTGGGCTACGTTTACGGGCTGCTGCAAAACTTTACTTAAAGGAAACAAATTGTTTACAAACTCACAACTCAGACCCACAACCCAATTACACCCGAGAAAATTACTCTCAATTTTTATCTCTCTCACAAGCTTAATTCTCTAAGCTTTTACTCACTCTCTTCTCTGATGAGGAGATATGCTTCTCTTTGCAAAGAAAAAAATGGTTGGGATGAGATGATGAAAAATGAGGAGGGGGAGAGGCCTTTATATAGGCTTCAAATGAGGTGGGTGAATTAATGAGGTGGATGGATGGTTGCAATTAATTGGGTATGCATCAACCACCATCTTCTCACCATCCATCCACTGGCCTCCCCTTTTTTTTTTACTTTCTCAACACATATAAATCATAATGTTGGTTGGAGATTGATCAGATGTGAGGCATCACACCACCCCCACTGGGTAGATGACAAATTTGCCAAAATTCACTCTTAGCCTAGATATCACCTTGAACCAAAGCAAGGCTGAGTTGATGAAGTTAAGCTGATGTTCACAGGAGTCGGTCGAGGAAAAAAAATAACATCATCCACATACTGAAGGATTGGGATTTGATCATTATCTTCGGACACTTGGAACCCTATAATGTTATGAGCTTTGAGAATAATTTTGGTAAGGGCTTCGCATGAGAGTGAAAAGAAGAGGCGATAATGGGTTTATTTGTCAAATGTCGTGGGACGCTTTGGAAAAACTGCAAGGAGAACCATTAATATTAATGGAAAAAAAGGATGTGGTTTTGAGCAAGGTCATCGTCCAACGAATCCATTTTGATCTGACACAACTTGTAGCACGAACTAGAACACATAGTACACTCTAACGAGAACCTTCCATGATCTTGCAAGGTTTATTTCATTTTGTTAAAAGTTTATGACATACTTAAATTAATAATCACAGTTACAATATTGGTGATGTCCTGCTGCAATAGCTAAATTATGAGCCTCAAAATTGAGGTCAGGGTTAACGCTGTCGAAACCATGAAGTATCCGTAGGGTTTCGAACAAACAATTTTGGTGGTTGATTCTTATAGAAGTAGCCCTCAATAGGGTTGGGGTGTTAATAGAACTAACCAGTAGCCACTGTTATTGGGATTGGGATTGGGATTGAGATGATGAGTAATTGGTTTTTGAGAAACACGAGGCGAAGTCAGGGAAAAACCCTTAATCCAACGGTGTTCTCACAGACAACTCTCTCACTAAATACCCTAAAACCTTTGTTGTCACTCTCCGTCCTCCTTTTCTTTCCTTCCGCCAGTGTTGCCTTTGTGTTTTGTTTCTCCTCACTTTTCTTCTCCTTGTCAGTTAGGGTTTTAGAGTTTCGTGAGCAAAGCAAAGCAACGATGGGCGCGGCCGACAAGGACAAGGGAAAGAAATGCAAGGTCGAGGAAGAGGAGGAATTGGATCAGAACGAAGGGGAGCTCCTTGTTTTCATTGACAAGTTGCAGCAAGTTCAAGACGAGCTTGAGAAGGTAACTTACTTTTTTACAACCTCTAAACTCTCTCTAATCTCCACATCTTTTATACCAACTTAAGCAAACTCATCGTATTATGTGAAGACTCGAGTTTTTTTTTTTTTTTTTTTTTTTCTTCTCGCTGTTGAAAGTTTAGTGGTATTAATTCTTTGTTAAACAAGTGTTTTATTTGATGGGGTTTTCTTCTTCCGTTCAAAATCATTTTTTTATCAGTATTGGCACAGTGGAGTTGTTTTTGTACTGAAACAAAATAGGGTTTTATACCATTTTTTTTTTCGATTTTGGTTGTAAATGCTCTCTGTCAATGTTCTATCTTATGTGGCTTTTCCTTTCCAGTCTTCTACTTTTTGTCAACTAACGATGGTGTTATGAGTTTTTACATGGAAGGGTTTATTTTTGTCTACTGAAGGAAGAAAGAGAGGGTTTTGTTCCTCTCTTCGGATTTATTGGATGACTTATATGTCAAATGTGTTATCTGAGGTGGATTTTGTTGGTCAGCATTTAATCTTCAACTTGGTATTCGAAAACTAGGAGGAAGAATGAAATTCTTTTCATCTTTCACTAATTAAAGAGTCATCATCATCATAGCCCATTCCCGATACTTTGGGAGTCAGTAACACGGATTTTGGTTCTCCAAGCAGTGTGGTCTTCCCACATATCCTCCGCCGCCTAATCCAAGCTCAAGGTGGAATTAATTTAGTTTTTACTCTTTCACTAATTAAAGAGTCAATGATGTGAAATTGATTCAGTTTTGCAATTGCATTGATATATAGGTTTAGAGGGGTTATAGATGCTTAAGGGGTAATGAATTGCCAACAGTTGAAGCGCCTTGCTCTCATGGCATTCCATTTCACTTTCTTCAGTTCTTGTTAATCAACTGAGAAACGAAAGAAGCTTACAAATTATCTAGTGTATGGTTACTAGTCGTGGACACAGTTGGGTTTTCAACAATTTGTTATCTTGAAGCATGAGCACTAGTATATTACCCTGCATTTTTTCTATGTATGTCTGTTTTTATTCTTTAAAACTTTACAGACTTCTAGAATTGAGTAAACATTATGGCAACTAAATCAAAAGAATCAATTCCAGAATCTTTAAATTTTACTCATGTTTTTCAAGCTTTCCATTAAGTTGTTTAAATTTGATAGGTCAACGAGGAGGCAAGCGAGAAAGTGTTGGAAGTGGAGCAGAAATATAATGAAGTACGAAGGCCTGTTTATGCTAAAAGGACTGAGATCATTAAATCTATTCCTGACTTCTGGTTGACTGCTGTACGTGATAAATTTAGCTTCATATTAGCTTGATGATTTTGTAGGTTTTGACTTACTATTGTTTGATGTCTCTGCAAGTACTTTTTACATCTTTGACTTGTTTAAGGTTTTTCTTTGCAGTTTTTGAGCCATCCTACTCTTGGTGATCTGTTGAATGAAGAAGACCAGAAGGTTGGCCCTTATGCCATAAATGAACTAGAATTTTAATTCTATTGTACACTTATCCCACTCCAACTTACATTCCACCTTGAAGAATTCTATAACTAATTTCCTGGAAACGCCTTGTACATATGGACCAATATACTAATTAAACATTATTGAGGAACCTTAGGAACTCTAAGAAACCCTTGCTCACATATGCCTCCATTTTTATGCCAGATTTTCAAGTACCTAAGTACTATAGATGTCGAGGATTTTAAAGATCTAAAGTCGGGGTACTCTATCACATTCGTAAGTTATTTCTCTTTTGCCAAATTATATATATTTGAAACTTGGTTTATGTGCATGGATTTTGTAGGCACATGTAGCTATTTATTAGTTCGAATGCTTATCAGAGGACTGAATTTTACAAATTTGGTGTTGTATGAATCAGAGTTTTAACCCCAATCCTTACTTTGAAGATGAAAAGCTTACAAAGACATTTTCCTTTACTGACGATGTAGTAACTGCCACAAAAATCAAGTGGAAAGAGGGCAAGGTAGTGACATTTTTTCTCACAGTTTTAGTCAGTTTGTCTTATTTGTTTCGGTTTTTTTATCTTATCTTGCAAATTTTTTTACATTGAAGGATCTTTCTAATGGAGATAATCATGAAAAGAAAGGGAACAAGCGACCATTTACTGAAGAAAGGTTCATTTCCTCATTTTCTGTTATTGTAACATAAATGTCTGATCATCCATATCATTTTTTCAACTTTATGCATACCATTAAATTGTCCTCATAGCAGAGTATTGAATGAGATTGACGATCCAATTTGATGATTCTTGGTGGTCTGACCTAAGATCGATACTTTCATCTAGACTTTGTATTGGGCATAGGTTGGTCAGGTCTTTGAATACAATCAACATTGGCAGTGATTTTGAAACTCGGCCCAGAAGATGGGAGTAGTTCCACTATGAAGGGTTATTCTCCAGCATGAACTGTTGATTTTTGCAGCAAAATCCCTTTTCTTTTGGGTTTAGTTAGAATGACCAGTTACATCATCATCATCATCAAAGCCCATTTCTGAGGTTTTCGGGGTCAGCTACATGGATTTTGGTTCTCCAAGCAATGCGATCTTCCCACATATTCTCGCCTAATCCAAGCTCAATGATATATTCATTCACCGCCTTCATTCAAGTTTTCAACGGTTGTTCCCTCTGTCGACACCCTCTATTAACTTGCCAATCTAGACATTTTCTAATTGGCGTCGTGCTTGGTCTCCTCCGCACATGACCAAATCAAGTTAAACGTCTTTCTCTAATTTTGTCCTCTATGGGCGCTACACCTAAGTATCTCCTAATTCTTTCATTTCTAATTTTATCCTTACGAGTTTTACCACACATCCACCTTAACATACGCATTTCTGCTACTGCCATCTTATGCGTATGTTGTCCCGTAGTAGCCCAACATTCTGAACCGTATAGCATGGCTGGTCAAACAATTGTCTTATAGCATTTCCCTTTTAGCCTTGCAGGCATACTCCTGACGCCATTATCCATTTCAACCAACCAGCTTTAATCCTATGGTCACAGCTTCTCCAATAGCCCCATTCTTTTGAATTATAGATCCTAGATATCGAAAAGCCTCACTCCGGGACCTCTATACCTTTGATCTCAATTGGATTACTTCTCCCTCTTGGTTCACAACCAAAGTTGCACACTAGATACTCCGTCTTCGAACGGCTAATTCTAAAACCTTTACTCTCTAAAGCCTCTCGCCAATTAACTAATTTCTGACCTAAACCTGCACTAGTCTCATCCATTAAGACAATATCATCTGCAAATAACATGCACCAAGGTACATCTTCTTGCAGATGTCTCGTCAACTCATCCATGACCAAAGCAAAGAGATATGGACTTAACGCCGACCCTTGATGTAGTCCTACTGACACTGAAAATTCACTGGACATCCTACCTACTGAGCGAACACTTGTTACAGCCCCTTCATACATATCCTTAATGATATTGACCATTATTTTAAAAGGCGATTGAGGCGTACGCCTTGAGGCGCGAGTCGAGGCGGGGCGCACAGAAATCGCCTTTGTGCGTACGAGTTGAGGTGCCAATTGAAGATGAACGCCTTCATGTTCCGAGGCGTACGCTTTTTTTAGTTCTTCAGTTCTTCTTCTTAAGTTCTTTTCTTGTTGCATCCTCATCCAACTTTCACTTGTTGTAAGTGCCAATCCGCCTTACAAAGCTATGAATCTTGGAGGTTGGCTTGTTGCAGAAGGCTGGATGTCACCACCGGAGCTCTTTGATGGTATACCTAACAAGTAACTTCTGGTATGGTTTATAGCTAAATGTCCAAAAATAGAAAGTTTAGTTTGTTTTCCTTAGTTTGTGCTTAGTTGTGTTTTGGGTCTCAAATGCATGTATAGTACTATTAATTCTAGTCACATGCTGGTGCTCGACTTCGAATGCAGTTGAGTTTGGCACAGCCTATGAAACTTTATAGGCCACATATTGGTCATATGAAGCTCACCTTTGAATTCTATTGTTGATGACTTCTCAATATAGATGAGGGCCTGAGGCCATGAATACTAAGGTTAGTCTGATAGTCTCAACTCAACAAACAATACATGTAGGCACATAAATACTAAAATACTGAAATACATAACTCATAAGTCATAAGGTGATAATGGTGTGATTTAATTTCATTCAGTATAATGCTATATTGCTATTTCACTTGATAATTGATTTTATTTTTCTGTATTTGTTTGAATTTTTTATATATATTTTTCACTATTTTTTACAAAAAAAATGCCTCGCTACGTTTCGCCTCGGAAAAAGCTTGACCGCCTCAAGTCTTAAAAATGTTTTTTAAAACATTGATATTGACATAACATTGAGACACTTTCTTCCTTTCAAGCCCCACCAAATTAACTCCCTGGGGACCCTATCATATGCTTTCTCCAGATCAATAAAAACCATATGCAAACTCTTACGTGTCTCTCGATATTTTTCTAAGTTTGCCTAAGCAGGAAGATGGCCTCCGTAGTAGACTATCCGGCATAAATCCAAATTGATTCTCCGAAACCGTGGTTAAACTCCTAAGTCTTCGTTCTATAACCCTCTCCCAAAGTTTCATCATATGACTCATAAGCTTTATCCCTCTATAGTTCGAGCAATTCTGAATATCCCCTTTGTTCTTATAAATTGGTACCACAATGCTATGCCTCCATTAATCTGGCATTTTTCTAGTTTTCAAAATCCTATTAAAGAGCTTACAGGGGTGTATTGTATATGGATTCTTATGGAATTGATAAATAATTTGAAAAGGCCACGAACTCTTTAAATTGTCCACAAACTCTTTAAATTGTCCACGGACTTCTGCTGATGACTTTTGCTACAAACTTTCTAGAGATTTATGAAAATCCACGAACTTTGTATGAACGACTTTTACAGATTTCTAATTATTTGCAAGATAAAAAGTTGGTAAATAGTGATGAAACAAAAAACGACCATAAAATAGAGATACATGTGCTAAAAAAACTAGAAAAAGAAAAGGTCGTTAATTAACATCTTTAAAATAAGAAGTAAACGTCCATAAAATTGTATTATGATCATTCTTCTCCTTCATGGTCACTTTCTTCATTATCCTATCATTGTTAGCAACGTTGATGTTTGCTTGAGTTGTTGCCCACATTTGATTAGCAATACTCATTCTCCATTGATTAGCATTTTCTCTTTGCTGCTCTTGGGTTTGAATATCATCCCATTCAAAATTATCTTCATCATTCTCTATCGGATCATTTTCTGGTTCAGGAGGAAATTCATCTGAACGACATTCTTGTCGAAGAAAATTATGCAATCCTGCACATGCCAAAACAAGCTTAGCTTGTGTCTTGTAAGGAAATGGTGGTGCTGATTTAAAAATTGTAAACCGCGACTTGAATATTCCAAATATTCTCTCAATTACGTTCCTCAATGAAGCATGACGAAGATTAAATAACTCAATTGCGTTGACAGGATGGTTTCTTGGACCGCCAAAATCTTTGAGATGATATCGAGTGCCACGAAATGGAGCTAAAAATCGACGTCGGTTTGGAAATCCACAGTTTCCAAGGTAATATTTACCTGATCATAAAAAAATGTGCAATTAGTATGTTTATACTTTATACTATATGGTATAAAATTCAATAAAAATTTTAATGCACGTAAAATTATACCTGATGGTATTTTGAGTCCATTTCGTCTAGAAATAGCATCATTTAACAGTTTCGAATCATGAGCAGAACCCTCCCATCCACTAAGCACATATATGAATTGTAAATCAAAGTTTTTTTTTGAAACGCTATTGTAAATCAAAGTTGCAAGCTGCTAAAACATTTTGTGATAGTTTTCCATGACGGTTCCTGAATCTACTGACCTCACGTCCAACAACCGTTGCAGGAATATGTGTGCCATCAATAGCTCCAATACAATCCTGAGAAAAAAGAAAAATAATTACAACATATGTACAAAAAGAAGAAAAGAACCAATATTAAAGCAATACAGTGATATAAATATTTGCTATAAAACTTACATTGCGTACCTTAAAGAAAGGATAAAACCTTGTACTTTCTCTTATGTTAGGCGGTGTGGTATCAGGTAGCGGTGGTTTAGCCATGAACACTGGAGCTATTGTATTCAAGCTCTTCAAGATTTTGTTGAAACTTCTGCTAACAGTGAAATGAGATCGCTCGAATACCATTCAAGGTTCACTATATCGATTGTTTTGACCGACAACTAGTAAAAAGGTCGCAAGCATTTCTTCAACACAAATATATCTAGTACTCCGTAGAGGTGTTTTCTCTTGTATGATGACACATAATTTTCAATACACTTCAGGATACATTCTGTAGACATCCCGGAAGATATGTGGGTCTCCATCCAATAACTTATTCATGTATATGTATCCATTTGATGTCACCGGTCGTCGAGTCAATGGACGTCTAATACGTTCATCACTTATATTGTGCACAAGATTATATAGCACATAAATCACTGCTTGTATTGCCGTTAATAAAATTCTCATGGCCTTGTAAAACTCTTCATCCTGTTCATCAACTCCATGCATATCCATTTCACAGATTGCTATAAAAGCAAGTACCTGAACAAGGTCATTATATATTCATAATAATCGCCTATTTGAATGCAATGAATTGTGAAGGACTGAAACTGATGAAGCACCCCTGCTTCCCTAGATACTTAGGTACCTAGAACACATCTCAAATTAAGCTATACAGAGATAGAGACATGGCGTTATCAAAGAATGATCATATCCTCTAACAAACCAAATATATTAGACATTAGAGAACAAGACATGTATCTGACCAAAAAAAAAAGATAACCAGGCAGGTAATGACATGAAAAATCGCAATCCAACATTCAACAAAATCAAATCATTCAACACAACCAATTAAAAATCATCACTTGCAAAATGAAATCAACACACAGTATTTAGCCTTATGCATTAAAATCCAAATGGCCTATAGCTTATTAGCTTTATGCATCCCTTTGTGCCCAAGTGATCAAGTCAAGTCTTTGGTCTGGACTCATCTTCAAGAAGGTGTCTTGCTTTGTTTTAGTGTTAAGAAAACTAAGCGCAAAAAATTGAGCACCATTATTCAATCCTGGGGTCTCTTGAATAGCAATCCAACATTCGCTGTTCGTTGATTCTCTCTTCTCCATTATGCCACAAATTGTTTTAAAATTGGTGACAATTTCACCAAAGCCACTTGATAAGTTTTCCAGAACTGCAGCTTGAGTAGCTACCCCTTTTGAGTTGCTACTTTGTTCATAATCAACTCTACTTCTTTTGCCATGAGCGCTGCTTTGTGGTGCATCATTTGCATTTTCAGTATGCACAAATGCATTGTTGTCTTGATCAAAGACCAAGTCATCCACGCCACCAAATTTCCAAGATCCATTTCCTTCTTCATCATATGTTGTGGCATCTGTATCATCACCTAGACCTATTGACCCCATCCCAGTTGCAGTTCCATTATCGACTGCAATCTTCAAATCCTCATAGTCTGCAAAAGTTTCTGACTGAAAGTGCGCATGCGCTGGATGTGACTGAAAAAAAGATTCAAAATATAAAGAAAGTTGATATGTTAAAGAGTCAAAAAAATTAAGCTGTAAAATAGAATAAAAATTCAAGATATTTAACCCACCTTCAAATAGTCTGCCCATACTTCATCAGGCGCAGTGAATCTCTTTGTGATCGGGTCCCATCCAAACCCAGAATTGTGGCGCATAAGCTGAGAGTAATTGCTGTATTGCTTCTTAAACCATTTCACTCGGCTTTGATACTGGCTATAAGTTATCTCCTTACTAATTTTCTCCTTAAGTTTTGGAAGTAACTTTACCTCTACGGTTGTTTTACTTATAACACCATTAATATCCCCTGAACCCAAGCATGGCGCCTTCAACCATGAGCTGGAGCAAAGCATTGCTCTCTTCCGCGGTCCAAGTTTTATAATCTTTTCGTTTACCGTTACCTTGTGAATCTCCCATCTATATATTACAACAGGTATTTTATGAAGCAAATATATGCTACTGTATGACACAACTCGAAAGTAGTTTCATTCCTCTATATGATCACTACATGCATGAAGCTAATCTATCATCATTACATGAAGCATGTATGGTTATGCCTATATGCTATATGTCATATCTAATTAGAATTTGATGAACGTTTTATGACTATTGTTTAACTTCTAATGAATTCATGACTATTGTTCAACCTCTAATGAAGACATGCAGTATGATATTTACTCTAAGACATTACAATTTATATACAAACATACATGATCCAACCATGATCAACTTATATGGTCCAATCATGATCCAAACACATGGAAGTCAAAACCAACTATAAATCTAGTCATACGCAACCAACTATAGCAAAATATCATATATATAGCATATATGATCCAATTAACCATAAAAAACATATATGCAAGGGATTGTTAGCCATAATGATCCAACCAAATATGCTATATATATTTAATCCAACAATATAACGGCATTATATCCGAGCCGTGAAACAAAAACGTGATAATCTCATAACGTAACGGCGTACCCCCGTTAAGCATTATATCGGCGTTATAATGTTGTTTTAACTACACAAGATTTACCCAAATGTGTCTTCTTGTAAGCTAAGTGCCTAAGTGTCTTATATCTATTGAACTTTGTTATTTATACCTAGCACTACAAAGTCCATGAGAATCCATGATTTTCCAAATCCATAAATATGAATGATATTTTGAATACCCTAAAACTTTTGTGGACTTTCTGAAATCCATATTGAATACCCCTAGACTTTGTGGATTTCAGAAAGACTTTTTAAAATCCTGATTGAATACCCCTAGACTTTTGTGGACTTTTTAAAATCCAAATTGAATACACTTGGATTTTCAGAATCCATGGAATTTATTAAATTGCCCACAAAATTCAGATACAATACACCCCTTAGTTAGCCATTAAATCCCAACTTCTCCCAGACATTTTCATGCTTCAATTGGTATATCATCCGGTCCAACGGCCTTCCCTGTCTTCATTCTTTTTAAAGCTTCTCTCACTTCTGTGGCACTAACTCTGCGATGAAACACGCGATCTCTCCCTTCCTGTGAAGCATACCCCTCCAAGTTTAACTCCCCTACATGTGTTCCATTTACTAGGTTCCAAAAGTAATCCTTCCATCTATCTAAAATAGCTTTATCCTGCATTAAAACTCTTCCATCCTCATGCTTAACACACTTAACATGACTCAAGTCCCTAGTTTTTCGTTCTCTAGCTTTAGCTATCTTGAAAATATCCTTCTCCCCTTCCTTCGTACCTAGCCTATTATAAAGAGCATCATACGCTCTCTTCTTAGCTTCCTCTACTGCTCTACTATTCAACTTCTTAGCCTGCTTATAAAGCTCATAAGACTCTAGACACCTAAGAAAAATTAAATGGAGGAAAACTGTGGATTTTATGTTGTTTCGCAAGTCCTTGATACTACAAAGGACACATGGTTAATAATGTAATCCCTTTAGCTTCACCTATTTTTCATCTTAAAATTGTGTTAAAGATAAAAGTTCAGAAGCTGGAGAAGTCTTTTTTCTCCTGAGATGTTTTTCTAAGAACCCTGAGTGAGAATTTGTTCAGTTGGGCTGTGTGGGGTGAGGCCATCCAAAGGGAGGGAGCTCATCTTGACATGGAGAGATGGATAATCTTTCTCCACCAACCGGAATAAGTTTTTGGATAATTCTTAATGATATTTTATGGGTTATCCTTTTAAGGGTACATTGCATGATGCATGGTCCACATGGAAATTTGGCAATTCTGTTTTGAGGATTACAGTTGGAAGGATCATCTTCTCATACTATATACATGTTTTGACTGCTATCCCATGTACATAACCATACCTCGCCATTATCATTTTCATATTCAGTTACATTGATTAGTGACTTATTTTTATATGAACACTACTTAACGTACTTCATTCTTCTGCAGCTTTTTTACATGGTTCAGTGATGGTCATGAGAATGATATCACAGGAGGATTTCAGGACGAGGTAATTTCTATCTGTCTCGCATTGTTGTCACAAAATTTCCTATACTTCTTATACCTGACCTATAAAGCTTTTTCCTACACAAACTGCATGTTGTACATTGTCCAGTGGTGACTTGTTAGAGGCTTAGATAATACAGATTGGGTTTTTCACAGACATGGCTTTGCTTGCCTATTCTGTTTTACTCGTTTTGGAAATCACAAATTTATTGTTGCAGGTGGCAGATGTAATCAAGGACGACTTATGGCCTAATCCTCTCAGATACTTCAACAATGTGAGCGTCCAAACCCATTTCTCCTGTGTGCATAAGCTCCTTTTTTTTAATATAATTTTTTTTTTCATGTATAGAAGTTTGTCTTCCACTTTAATTGTAAATTGCACTTACTGAGATGATATACAATATTGTTGGTGCAGGAAGCTGACGAGGACTTTGAAGATGAAGAAGATGACGATGAAGAGGTATATAAGATAGATTACTGGGTGACCGTTTGATTTTATTTATTTAGTTATTTTTATTTGAAATGATTTTGGCAACTGGATATCATTTCTGGCCTTCATTTATCTAGCTTCAGTTGATAGTTCTGGATATGGCTGATTATTCCAAAGATATAGCATGATCAATTGGCAATTGAATCAACCTCAACATCAGGATGTTCATGATACTAAATTCACTACAATCCCATGGTAGTGTTTGCATGTCAGAAATATCCTGCCATCTTAACAACTTATAATGGTTGATACATATGACATCCCTTTCTAGTCAGTTTATGCAGCTTTATTTTAGGCTCTCTTATCTAATATATCTGTTATTGTGATGCTTCAAATGTTTTTGCGTGTATTCATTAGTGCCATGCTTGAAAATTTCAGCACTTAATAATAAAGTTGTCTTTAGAGAGTTTATAATTTTAGACATCCCCCCTTTTTTTGAGTGATATTTTCTGATTAGGAGGACATCCAAGATAGATACTCAAGGAGGGTAGAATTTCCTAGCTCTGTAAAACCTGCTGGTTCTCTGCAGGATGTCCAGCTGTCCAATTCCTATTCATAATTTTCCTTGAATTTATTGGAAAGGTGGCTTCATAGTTTGGGTTTTGTGCATTGGTGGATGACTTGAGAAATGGATTATGGTGTTAGGCACTGGCGTGTTCTTTACCAGCCCTGTTTCCATTAGTCCATCTAATCTCTTAGTAATCTGCCTCCAAATGCCATTAATTATTTGATTTCCAGAAAGAAAAAAGGAACAAATTGGAAATGTCATCTATTGTTATGATTGGACAGCTGCACATCACCCTTCATGCAATCATAGGATTTAAAAGTGTAGTGAATGAGAATCTCTTTCGAGGTTTGCAGTTTTGACCTTTTATTTATTTATTTATTTATTTATTTAATATTATTGTATGGCATTTCTAAATACAGAATAGGAAAGGATGGATGCAAAGTGGGGGGAGCTTTGTAGTTCTGTAAAACCTGCAGGTTCTCTGCGGATGCTTGGTTGTCCAAGCCCTAGACATTGATTTTCATCCAATTTATTGAAAAGATGGCCTCATAGTATGGATTTTGTGCTTTGGTGGGTGAGTGGATTGGTTTTGGTTGTAGAAGCTTGTGTCTTCTTCACCAGCCCTTGCCCCATTTGTCGATCTAATTTCTCGCATATCTGCCTCCAGATGCCATTACTGTATTCTTGTTTTGTTTGACAAATTCAGTAATTGAATTATACACATGATGCAAGGGTGTTCAGTTCCAACTGATTGGTGTTTGGGTTTAACTTTTTGTCTAGGTGAGATGTAAAATTGATTTGTGTTTGTCAGGGAAATGGTGTTGAAGAGGATGAAGATGATGAAGATGAAGATGTTGCCGATGAAAAAGACAGTTAGAATGTCCCTTGGAAGCATTGTTACCAGTTTCTTTGAGATTTCTTCTTTTTTTTCTTTTTGTTGTCTTTGATAGGGATCTGTCAGTTTTAAACCCAGCAAAGGGTTTTATATGAGGGTATACAGGAAATATGAGGGCAGTTCTGTGACAGCTATATACATTTTATTTTGGTGGATATAGGATGTTGAATATGATTATCATCTTGTGGTTGTAATTAGATAGTGAGCTTTCTTTACATTCCTTTTTGAGTTCTATTTCTGGAGACGCAAGTCTATCATACATTTGCTTGACCTTCGTTTTATATCGTTATTGTTGAGTTGTATTTGGTACACTTAGGTTTGTCAGGCAGTTGTTTGAGATTTATCCAGGATGTTTTATGGGCATCCTTGTATCTGCTAAAGTTGTAGATTTTCACCAGTTGATGTTCAGTCTTTAGTGAATTAGCAGGCGGTTATCAACCTGTCAAGGTTTGGCTTGTTTGGGGTTGTTTGAATGTTGTTCTCGTACCAAATCTTCCTTCCTTCAGGAGTTTTTGTGTATTTTGAGAGCATAAGTGTGCTACCTAGGCCCTTCTAATTTCAAAGAATACCTTAAATTGCAACAAACAAATGTGCAGGGGCTTAAAATGCAACCTGGGCCAGCAATAAGATTATCTGGTTGAATAGGCTTAATTCTATTAACAGTCCATTTTAATTTCAAAAACACAATGTTCGACATGAATATCATCTGGGTATTGTTTCTTGGTATATTAGTGCTGCATTGTTTTTATCACTGGAGTATAAAGCTGACTGAAAAGTTTAGTGAATCTGATTTTAACAACATAAAAAATGTTGGGTGAAACCTACTTTGGTGGAGAACCATTTACAAATTATGCATTACTTTGTGCACTTGATTTGTGCACTCCGATAAATCAGGCTTATCCAAACACATTTTCTTTTCAAGCATTAAACTTTTCTTGCCTAAAATATATGGCTAGGCAATAATTAATGAATTGTATACCAACAACATATAAATAGAAGCTCCTTTGGCCTCGAACATGTTTGGTATAATTCGTGGTATCTAGTGATTTACAATCCTCCTATACTTATTTGGTTTTGGCAATTTCTCGCTGTCCTGTTGTGAAGGGCAAGAATACTGTTTCTTCTTTTTTCTCTAATCAAGCAATCAGAGCTTTCATGTACTTAACTTCTAAATAAGTCAATCACAGCTTAGAAAGATAAAATAAAACTACAAAACCAACTAGTAGTCTCAAAATCCCACCAAATATGAAGGAGACATAAAAATAAAAATAAAAAAAAAAAAAAAAAAAAAGGATTCTGAATTAAATAATCTTCCTTTTACATTAAAAATAAACAATGGTAGCAACAAAAATACTGAACAACATTTGTTTGCTTGTGACAATAATTTGGTTCTTCCTGCCTTTATATGCATCAGTCCAAGCTATTGATTTCAATCCATAAAACCATCTTCTACTAGTCTCTTAACCATTACAAGTTCAGCAAAGAACATGGGCATTAAGGAAGAAATTCCCAGAGTGGATCTGTCACCTTTCTTCCTAGGCGATGAAGATGGAATGAAGGCGGCGAAACAGACCATAACTCGTGCGTGTTCAGACTATGGTTTCTTCCAGATTGTTAACCATGGGGTGCCCGTTGATCTTATGAATCAGGCCCTGAAGCTCTCTAAAGATTTCTTTGAGCAACCCACTGAAGAGAAGCTCAAGGCAAGTCCGGGTTCTGGAGCCCCATTACCTGCTGGGTACAACCGTCAGCCTGAAAACTCTGCTGATAAGAATGAATACTTGTTGATGTTTCCTCCTGGATCCGATTGTAATGTTTACCCTACTGATCCCGCTGAGTTAAGGTATGTTGTTTTCTAATAAAAACATATTAGCTTCTTCTTGTTCATGTCTCTGCAACTTAATCGTCAACTATAATTTCTGGTTTTCCATTAACAAGGTTGCTGCAGTTCATAGATCCACATGTTCTGACTAATAACACTTTCCCTGTTTGCCATCCCAAAAAATTCTCGACAACGGGGTGATTTGATAACATTTTTTGTTTTGTCATCAGATGGCAAATACTTGAGGGAAAAAAAAATCACAAAGATTGCAAATCAGTTATTTCTCATTCAATACTCACTAGTAGTTTGATTTATGGATATTATTGCAGGAAAGTAACTGAAGGGGTGTTCCCCCTACTGACCAAGGTAGGAACGCTCGTGCAGAGCATCGTAAATGACTGCTTGGGTCTCCCTCCAAACTTCCTCCAAGAGTATAACAATGATAGGAGTTGGGATTTTATGGTGGCTTTACGATACTTTCCAACAATAAAGGCTGAGAACAATGGTATTACTGAACATGAGGATGGAAATTGCATCACCTTTGTTTTTCAAGACATGGGTGGTCTAGAGGTTCTTAAGGATGGCAACTGGGTTCCTGCAGTTCCTACTGAGGGCGGCCTTATTGTTAATCTAGGTGACGTCATCCAGGTTAGCTAGTTTTGATTTTTGCTAGTTACATCTCTTCTCAAATTTGTGTTATATGTGAATGATTAGTGAGTTTGTTGAATGATTGACAAGGTTTTGAGCAACAAGAAGTTCAAGAGTGCAACTCACAGGGTCGTGAGACAAGGAGAATGTCGTCACTCATATGCTTACTTCTACAATTTGAATGGAGATAAATGGGTCGAACCACTCCCAAACTTCACTCAAGAGATTGGAGAGGCACCCAAGTACAGAGGATTCCTTTACAAGGAGTACCAGCAACTGAGGATGAGAAACAAGAGCCACCCACCTGCTAGACCTGAAGATGTCATCACCATAAATCACTATGCCATTCCCCCATCTGAGAATTAAAGATCAAAATGAATGGTATTGTCAGCTATCTGTAGCATGTGACACCAAATAAAAGTAAACTAGTGTTCTTGATGAAGATTAAGTGTAGAACATGAGTTTCAACTGATGCCAATCTTTATGTTTCTATTAATTTGAGTGTGACTTGGTCATGGATATTTCATTGGGTGGCTTTTTCAGAGTAGAAAGAAAGATGTGGAACACATCGAGAAGGGATTTTTATTAGTATTATTAATTTTTTTTGTAGACCAACGTTTTCATTAAAACAAATTAGGCAGAGGACCATCAACAGTCTGATTGCTCCTTCTAAGTGCAAAGCGAAAAAACAAAAGATGACGGAGAGTTTATTACACCAAGAGGCTTCTTCTGAAGGATTCAGCAAACTGAAGCTATTATATTTTATGTGCAACTACTACCCCGTAAGAACCTAGATTGAAAGGAAGATTGAACCTTTATTAGCATAGATAGAGAAAGTATGCTCAGTACGGCCCCTTTTGCGGGTGAGGATGATATGGTTGCCAAAAGGGAGTGAGAATCATGATAATAGCAGTGTAAGAAGCGATCTTACCATTCATACAAAGTATATTTCCAGCCAAGGCTAGTACTTCAGGGTGGGGGATTTGTTGGTGGAAGTGAATTTTACTCCTAGTCTGCCCGCCCCTCCTTGTGTTAGTTACTCTCTGTGCCAAGTCCTCCTTGTTCGTAGCCTAGATGAAGCAGAGAAAGCCCATGCAAAATGCTAATTCAGTAGTGAGTAAATGGTAGAGAAGCCAGACAGCGAAACTACAAAAGGAACAATCCCTGTGGATATTCATAGTTTCTAAGCAGGGCGGAGCCAGGATTGCAAATAAAGGAGGTCAACCACTACATAACTATTTATGAAAATACTAAAAAATTGGGTTTTTACTATCATATTTTGCAATCAGGGTGACATGGTGTGATCGTGAAAAAATGATGATTAATTCAACCATACAAACAATATACATGACATGATTAATTCAATTGTAGCTATCTAATTAAGAGCTTCCATTTTTTACTTGAAGAAAACAGAAGCATACATAGTGGTATAAGATGAGAGTTGGCGAGGAGCAGACCTCTGGCTTTCTTTCTGGATTTGAGGTAGCAGGACGGTATAGTCCAAGTCCAAGGAGTAGTAGCAGCAGTAGCTTGACGGTATAGTCCAAGTCAAGTGAATTTGACGGACAACAATTTTATTTTTGGAATCCTCTTTTCCCTTCTTCTCCTGCTTTATTTGTCCGTCTGTCTCCTCTTCTTTGAAACTCACTCCTGAGTCAGAGCCTCCAAGGATAACACTTACACAACCAACCCACTCTCTTTTGTCTTCTTATTCTTGTTTGTTTTCTCGGAAGGGAAATATATGTGTGTATAGAGAGAGAAAGCTTTCTCTTTTTGGGCTAGCTCAGGTGAAGCATACAAACAACAGCTTAGCTGAATCGACCTACAACCATCGTGTTTTTCCAACCGCCCCAAACCCAAATGATTATTTTTAATTTTGAAAGATCATAGAGAAAGCAAAACAGATCAGATCTCAACCCCCCAATTAATCTAATGTTTTAACTAATCCTTTATCACTCTTACCACCATATGCTAGCTGAGTCTGAGGTAAGATAATCCTAATTCTTTCTTTTCTTTATTTTTTTAACAAAACAAAAGAAAACCAATGATGATGTAAAATTTCCTCAGCCGGTCCCCAACCCAATTAAAATTTTTAATATGAATATGATCACATGGGAAGCAAACCCACCATGTATGGTACCTCTCTTCTGGTTTCTTTGTTGCTCTCAGTGTGTGCAGGGGGTAAATGGATTAAAATGAGTTTGTAGGAATTAATAGATAGAGAGGGAGAGATTAAAAAAATAGAAAGAAAGAGAGAGGGTGGGAATTTAAAAAAAAAAGATATTAAAAAAATAGAGAGATTGAGTAGGATTGGGATTGGTGAGGGTGGAGTTTAAAAAAAAATATTTGTTGTTTTAATTTTTAGTGGAGTTAGAAGTCAAGATTTCATAAAGAACATAAAATTTTAAAGGGGGACAATGTAAAAATTATGAGTAACTTAAGAAAAAAAAATTTTAAAGATTAGGGGGGCACTTACCTAACACATAGATCCGCCCATGTTTCTAAGACTCTTCTTGGTGTGGGAAGTCTGTTGAGATAGGTTTTCCATAGAACAAACTGAACTCTATGAGGCATTTCAAGCACATATCCTCTGTGAAGTCCATAAAAAGAGCATGGGTCACTCTTTGCTTTGATGTCATGTTCACTCCAAAGAAAGTTGCTGCTTCTCAGGAGAGAGCGAACAATTACAGCCAAAGGGAGTTGGTTTGGTACAAAATTCCATTTGCCTTGGCATGGATCTTTCGCGAAGAAAGAAAGAAACTTCTCGTCAACTTTTGTACAACAATTATACCCACTATGTGTTGATTCTGGACTTGAGAGCTTCTGCATACACTCTGGAAGTTGTAATATGTTGTTATGCTGGTCTCAGATGTATCATTTTAGCCTAGAGAACATAAGCAACTGGCAATTTTCTGATTTATCCTAGCAAGAAGATTAGGTAGCTGAAAGTGTTTTTACAATAAACTCAACGGATTGTTTCTACTTTTGAAATATCCCACTTAAACACTAATGTCAGGTTGGAAACAAACAAGGAACTATTATTATAGTTGTTGCTACTACCATTTGGATCTAAACAGAAAAAGGAATTAAAGGAGGCAATGTTCTAAGCTTGTAAGAGAAATGGAAGAACAATACAATCTATGCTCGTCAGCTTCGTAGATCTTCTCCTAGATTAGTGTTAAGAAAATATTTGTCAAATACTTCACCAGTGGATATGCCTACAAGGTTAACAGGCATTAGATCACTCTAACAGCAACCAACACGTTTGACAGTATAAGCATATGCACACCTGGGCGAGAAATGCTTGTTCTGCTTGGAATCAATTGAAATCAGTGTGTGTGGGTGTGTGTTTGCATCAAATCTTATCCCATAGATATAACCCATTTCAAAGGCTTTAGAAATGTAATCTGAACATTTATGAAAAAATAATACATTATAGGAACCACGCTCTCATAATTCCCAGGAATTCTATAGGAGTATGATGATCTCATGTAAATGAGAATCAAAATGTTAACTTAAAGCTCGCTTAGTGAATTTTAGGCAAATCAATTTTTTATGCTAGAGTCTTCATGTTCAATCTCGCTTAGTGAATTTTAGGCAAATCAATTTTTGATGCTAGAGTCTTCATGATCAATCTCACGTTTAATTTTGTTCCATTAACTCACACACCAAAAAAACAAAAAGACATCTAAGTGAAATATGGGTCAGATATATTTGGTCTTATAAATTATTTTATTATCTTGTATACATAATGCACCAGCATTTGCATCCAGATCAAGGCCATATAAAGTCTAAAACAGAACATAGAGGCATCTAAGCATTAAAATTAGGAGGAGCAGATTCTAAACAAAATTAACTTTCTTCTATAAATATTTGAAATACAAAATAGAATACATCCTCAGTGTGCTTAAAATTCATTTAAGTTGAAAAAGAGAAGATTCTCATGTACCTCCAACTAGCAATATCTGCATTTGCTTTAACCTGGATCAAACAGTAGAAACAGCTGCTTTCTCAATCAACTCTGACCAGCTCAAAAATGCACAAGGGCAGAAGAATCCTATTGTATTATGATAAACTACCACTGCAAAACTATTTTGATGTCTGATCCGATTGTTCTTCAATTTCACCACCTTCAACCAGCTGCAAAAAACAATTATATTAAAAATCACAAAACTGTCCAAGAACGAACCAGTAATTCCAAGTACAGAACCTCCAAAGTGAAACCCTTGGGGTTTACTTGGAGCCACAGCTGATGTGAATAAAAATATATGAACTATTAAATTTACGATCTTAATTGAACAAAATCTGTTCTATAGGCTCATACCCTTGCTTAAGGAGACATGAACCAAAATCAAGTAGCTCACAATCTGTGTAGTCACACAGTTGTCTGAAAGACTCCTCAAAACAAAAAACAAGAGTACATCTTAAAGTTAATCCAAAGTCGTTGCAACAATATTTTTTGCCACTGGCACACATGTTTCCTCCTTCCTCATAAATATGGTTTTCCTAAAAAATAATTCAAGTGTCGCCTGGTAAGGCAAACATTGTAAAGTACCGCACAGTACTCACTTCTCGCACCATACCCGATTAGTGAAAATGTAAATATACAATGTCACTTCCATATGAAGTACCACATGGTATTTCACTTTCTGCACCACACTGTTATTGAAAATATACAATGTCTGGTAACAAGAAGTCATGTTAAGTGACATCTATCGGCATGTGAACTAGTAAATTCTCTAAGGGTGTATTTGGTTGCATGGAATCTTATTCCATGGAAATCCATGATGGGACCACCTACATTTAAGCTAATTTGAGGTAGTATTCACCATCTACCATTAGATTTTGTGATCAATGGTGGGAATTGAAGTCCATGAATATGAGAATCACATGCTTTGGGAGAGTAAAGAGGGTGATTGCCATGTTCATGGGACTTTCATTCTCATCATTGATCACAAAATCTAATGGTCGATAGTGAGTACTACCTCAAATTAGCTTCAATGTAGGTGGTCTCCCTCATGGATTCCTATGGAATAAGACTCCATGCACCAAACACACCTTAAATTTCCTTTTTTTTATTTTTTATTTTTTATTTTTTATACTGGGGTTGTTCTTAGTCCTCAATAAGTCAATCTTAAGATAAAGGAAAGGTCAAAAGTACAAAGAGTACCATGGAGCCGATTCGCTCATATGCCTCCATTACTTTCGGGTCTTCATCTTCGTAGCCAACCTGTAAAATTCGGGGACCATTGACAGACCAGAGAACTCTTCGACCTGCCTCCTGAAATGATGTCAAATTGTGAAAGTGCTATGACAACCTAAACAAGGAAAAACTGAACACTAGGAAAGAGATTTGAGTTGATGAGCGCACACATGTCAAGATGTATGTTTAAGTGGGAAAAAAAAAGGGAACTATAGAAAAGCCTTCACTAACGATGCTTCTTTCAGGAAATATAATGAAATTTTCATTATCAATGCTCATTTTCAACATTTCATGAGCCCGCATAGAGATCATCCTCATATTATTCCAACACTTTTAGCTATATCGTTGAAATATCAACAAATGAAGGATACATCTATTCAACTTTGATATCCCATTATCTGATCCACTTCCCACTTCACTGTTTATCTTCGTGAGAAATTAGTAAGTCCAACTCTATTAGATCCATCTTTCTTACTAATTCAGCATATTTAATCAACAGAAAAATCTATATACAAGAATATACCAATAGAAGTCGATGCTACTAATCTGACCTGTAAAGCAACCAAATAGATAGCTTCCAATGCTTGTACTCTAATGTCTGCATCATCTGCTGCTTCCCTTTCAATTGAGAGTGCACTTGCAAGCTCCAGTGGCATTTTTGAGGTCTCTTGTTCACTGTACACCTGAACATGTCTCGACATGAAGATACAAATTAAAATAGAAGGATTACATGGGAGTATAGGACAAATTCTTGAATGGAACATCAAAGACAATATCACATCTAAAATAGTAGCTGCATAACATTTAAACTTTTTCCACGCTGGAAACTGGTATAAATTTTAAATATACATACAACTTTGTAAGTTATGTAAGCGGATTAATTAATTAATATTATTTATAAATGGGTATAATATAGTAAAGCCCATATTAGTTAGGGTTAGGGTTAGTTATTTGCCAAAGAAGCCATTAGCCTTATAAATAAGGCTTGAAAATTAGATTGTAGTTGGTTGATTGAATTGAATAAATTTAAGTTTGATTATTTATTTCATTTAGGGTTTATCATAGTTATTGTAGCTTTAGTTTAGATTAGAGTACATTTGATATCAAAGTCGAAGCGCTTCTCTTGTGTACGCCGACACAAACCAAATATGACAGGTACACAAAATAAAAAGCTTGGAAGATACAAAAGAAGAGAGAACTAAGGCAGTTGAAGCTATGGAAATATTGATTAGATGTTGAGAGACAACATGATAGAATCCACAAAGAGGAAGAGGGACTCATGAGATAAGAGGATTGGAAGAACAAACTAGTAGGGTTGCAACAATGGATTCAGTTTGAGATCACATAAATGGTGGAAAGACGAGGAAAAGATGGAATAATTGATTACAAGACCACAACAAGGAGACCAATGAGCACCCACAAGGGGCACCCGTCGGCCCCCAAGCACCATCGACGACAACCAACAGGGTGCAACTAGCAATGATGTTGCCGGCCTGGTCGATAACCCCCATCGCCCACCCCTCCCTTCCGCCGCCACCCACCACCATCATCCAGCCCTCACCACTCATTCCCCAACCCAGTCGCCCCACCTCCCACTCGTCACACCCTCTTCCAGCCCTCCCTCCATATTGGGCAATCCCCTACCCCAACAACCTTCTTTCCATACCCCTCCGTCGCCTCATCCTTGCTATGAAAACCTATCCTTGAATCCCTATGCCATCCCAACCCCGAATAACACACATCAAGCCTTTGGACAATCACTTTTTTTACCCTACTTTCAGCAGTTAATTGAACCCAAGTTTTCTCGCACACCACCAACTTCCCAACAACTATTATGGTTTTCCAACTCAACACCCTAATCCTCCTCAGATTAAATCCTATAATGAGATACCCGCGGGGTTTGGTGTATCTCCACATTTATCTGTTGCAGACCCGATTGAGTTTCCACAAGAGCATGTCAGACAGTGGGTAGAAGAGCAGCAGAGAGACCTTAGTCTGCCATGACCATCCACACAAGATAGGACCATCCACGCAGGATAGGGGACAATTTCAACCTCATTTGGGTCGTGATAAAGGATTTGGAAGAGGAGGAAATCCTCCTTTTCGCCCTCCTAATTTGAGAGATCAGAACTACGGTGGTGGAAATTTGAGCGATTAGTTAGCACGATTGATAGCAATGATGGAAAGAAAGGATGATATGGGTTTGAAGTTGGATGCACCTTCTTATTATTCAGTGGAACTTGGCGATGATATTGTGGATTGGTCCATGGAGATTGACTGCATACTTGATTTAAAAACATGTGGGGAACCGTAGACAGTTCAGTTAATGGCTACCAAGGTGTACACTGCCAATCTTTAGTGGCATGAAGAATGTGCACGATGAACAATAATGCGTTTACCTCCTGTAAACATTGGGATGACCTGTGCAAGTTGATGTTGCTTTTGTCCATTGGATTATGAGCGTTATCTCGTTGGTCGCTTGATGGGAGTTGCATAGAATGGGCACACTGTTAACGATTACGCACTAAATTTAGAACTTTGTGTATGGGGAGAAGCCTCAAGAGCAGGAACAGAGAACTTTTCGTTTCTACCACAGGTTGGATGCGAGGATCAAATTTGTGCTCACTTTGGAAGAATTTGACACCCTCTTAGCAACTGAGAATATGCCAAAACGTGTAGAGACTAAGCTTCAGCTCCAGGACCGCTTCGAGAAAAAGCCTTTGACGATTCTACCCCATACTTCCACTTCCTTCCCGCAACAGCCTCCTACTGATGGATCTCTTAAATGTTTTGGATGTGGTCAACCTGGCCATGATCGGAGTAATTATCCCAAAGGAAGTCCGTCCTAACGAGAATGATGAACAAGAATGTGTGGAACAGGTACATCTAGTTGATGGTGAAGGAAAACTCATTTCCTTAATTGCTAAATGCGTAGTCTGCACCCTTGAAGCTTATGGACAAGCTTCTTCAACCCGGGGAAAATGATGTAAGCGGGTTAGTTAACTAATATAATTTGTAACTGAACCTAGTATTGTTAAGCCCATGGTAGTTAGGTTTAGGGTTAGGTTTAGTTACTTACCCAAGAAGCCATTAGGCTTATAAATAAGGCTTGAGAATTATATAGTAGTTGGTTGGTTGAATTGAATAAGTTTTAAGTTTGATTATTTATCTCTTTTAGGGTTTATCATAGTTAGTTTAGCTTAAAGTTTATAGTTAAGATGTTTTGTTTCAAACAATATTACCCTTCTATGTCAAGTTGTCAACAAAAAAGGTAGCAACATCAGGATGATATTAGTTTTTCCCCATATACATCAGACTTTCAATAGGTTTAGAAAGTGGATGTGGCACTGTTTCAGATTTTCTCAAATCTCAATCCTATCCCACATCAGGATGATTATTTACTGACAGGTCCAAGATTTTCTCATATCCAAAATCATTATTTACTGACAGATCCGAGATTTTCTCATATCCAAAATCAGGATGATTATTTACTGACAGATCCTAGTAAACTAATGTGAATATTTAAGAAAGCCATGGGAGAAGAAAACAAAAATTATAGGACTCAAATGATAACTATTAAGTTCAATGTCTACAAAATTTTTTGTTGCTTATTAGTTATTACTATTATTTTTTTTAAAAGGAAATCTTATCATGATCACTATTAAATTCAATGTCTACAAAAATTATTGCAGTTTATTACTATTAAATTAAAGGAAATCCTATCAGTGCAGTGTCTGGTTCATTCCAAAGTTGTTTCAGTCCTTAAGAATTTTGCATATGAAGCAGTTGACTCTTCGAACATCTGTACTCAATGATATAATTGAATACTTAACTGGATAATATTTTAGTGCAAAATTTGAATAATATACTAATTAATTGAGTTCTGAAACAAATAGGTTAATTGATCAAAAAAATGTGTGAATAGTGAACAGTTATTAAATGGCAAGACAACGCAACCTAAATTGGAAGCAATATTTACTGTGTTCTCAAATTTTATACTCATAACACAGATATGTGACCCATCCTTCAGGGATAGGCAGGTTGCAGGTAGGTCTATATTAGAAATAGAAGTATTTGATGACAGACCAATCACACTTGAAACATTGTATTTTTTATGGAATCAGCCTAAGTACGTTCAGTCATCAGGGAAACATACATATGCACATAAATCATTTACACTCAATCCTGATAAGAAGCCGAATTAGGCAAATCAATGCATGACCAAGAAAGAGAAATTTTACCTTCTTGCCAGCAATTGGAAGAAGTAAAGCAGGCCATAGATACTCTGATATCAAAAGAAGATTCGGTAACTGACTTTCAGCTTCAAAACAGCAATTGCAGATGGTCCCAGAGACCTGAAAGGAAGTATACAAAGTTCCTCAGTAATTTAAGCAGCAGAATTCCATCAAATACTAGATTAGCAGCACAGAGCCGGGAAACAAGAAGCTCTCTCAAGCAGATAACCTTTTATACATAAATTAACTTTATAATTAAAAGAGTAAAAGAAAAAGTTTTCTTTGCACCTAACCTGTCCCAAGTTGATTTGAGAGAAATCAAGACGCCCTAGAGTAATGCATCAGTTAAAGAAAACAATTGCTCTTTTTGCATGTAAACTAAAGAGTATGGATAAAAGTTGATCTGATGCAACTGTTCTTTGGTAATTCCATTCGGGCAGGAGTAGAGGAACGTCTTCATAAGTGAACATAGAGAGATCACGGAAGTGTTTTCCAAGACATTACTTTTAATTTTCACCCTCTTTTTATATGAGACAAGGACTTCACCAATGAAAATGCTCGAGGAGTATGCAAGGATTTTGCAATTTTTGTTGAATTTCATAAAGATAAGCAATCATATACTAGGGGGTTAATGACACACTTGGCAGCCATGATGTGTCTCTAAAAATAAGATATCATACTACTGACCAGTTAATGTTCATTTCTATTAATATTGTAAGATAGGGTGAGGATTATTGCTTTTGTGTTTAGTGTTTACTCCTTCCACGCAGTTTGGTTGGTTCGAGCGAGTACAGCTATTTTTGTTAATGATTTTGCAGAGATGGGGGAGTGGAAGGCTTGAACTAACAGGAGAGCGAAGGAAACAATCAAGAGGATATTTCATCAAGAAGAAGTGAGCCCTCCTTGTCTCATATTCACATATAATAATAAATCCAAACACGAATTTAAGGAAGCTTCCCAAATAGTTTAGAAATGGCTAATCTGGTTCAAGGATCAGTGTGTGTGAGAAACACAGATGGCTCGAAGAATCTTCTAACTTTTGATGTTTGAGTATCTTAACCATCAATAATAATAACGATAGAAGTGAACTAGCAGACACTTGTTTGGGTGCATGGAAAATAGACATGGAAATTGAAACCGTTTCCGTGAATTCGATTCCAAGGCCTCCTTCTCAAACTTGGATTACCATGAGTAGTGGGAAAATAGATGAAGAATTGATTTCCTCTCAGCAAATAGACAACCAAACAGCGAAAATCTGCATAACAAGGGAATTGGATTCCATTTACCAAGGAAAATGGCTAACTAAACATACCCTAAAAAAAGTCCACACTGGCCTGGTATAGAGTGGTCTCCTGAGAAGGAAACATCTAATGTATTACGTCTCAAAATAATCCCCACCCACTCACCACCACACACACACACACCCAAAAAAAAATCCCCATAAGAAAGACATTAGTATAAAAGTTCATGCAGTATCTGACATGACACATAAGACATTATGAAGTATCCAGGTTTATGATGTGGCCTACCCAAAATGCCTTTACTATTCAGCATAGAATCCCAAGGGGCCTGAAGGATCGGATTTTAAGTAGCCTGGCACTAGGCAATTGGAGCGTAGCAAAAGGCACCAAGTTTAAACACCAAGCTCATGTACTTTTAGGAGCCATGTTCTTATTCTTACTGTCTCTTCCCTTAATCTCTAGACCAATCTTTTAAAACATGTGTGAGGTTTATACCTCGAGACACGCTCACAATACGTCAAAAGCTTACATCAAGGGTGAACTATATCAAAGTCTTACACCTCACGCTTAGAGGCTTACTTATACGCCTCAAGGCTTACGCCTTTTGTACCCTTCATACAAATGTTTCTGATTAACTTTTGGATTATAGTCCATGAATCCATCTTTATGATGTTATGCTTTTGAAATATGAATTTTAAGGGCATGTATTCTAGTTATTACTAGGATACTTGACTTAAATTTGGTGATGCGAGTATTGAATTAGAAGTTTGATGCTTGATTTATATGCAACTATTTTGGATGTGGAATTATGAGTTATCTTAGCACATTATCTTTTTTTAATAGCTTCACCCCCACTTTTCACAAAATGTATACACCATTGATAATTATCAAAGTAAAAAATCTCGTTAATCTAATCAAGTAAGAGCCAAATATTGGTTGTCATTACCATCTAAACTTCGAGTTATAAGTCGAGGATTTCTGGTGAAGATTATTGATCACCAAGGGAAGAAGAAAAAAAAAATGTGAACTTCAGGGTGTGTTTGATTTTCTTTTGCATGGAAAAAAAAAAGTAGAGATGAGCCAGTAAGTGAGAAAAGTTTTCATCCCATGATGTATAATCTCTATTCTAAAAATCGACCTAGGCGGTTGGAAAATGCCTAGGCGGGCTGGGCGGGTTTTTGAATTTTTATTTGTATTTTCAGTTCGAAAAAATAAAAAATTAAGACTCTATTTTTGTGTTACTCATTAATTTATATGTTATTATGTTTAATTTTTCATGTTTATACATTTTTCATATTTATCTTGGCATTGAATTGGAGGTAATTTATATGCTATTATACTCAACTTTTATAAATTATAATATAAAAAACCACCTAGGCCCCGAGGCCTCTGGGCGCTAGTCCCCTACTCGCCACCCACCTAACGCTTAGCGATTTTTAGAACCTAGGTTATAATAGCTAACTTTCTTGAATTCTCCATGGAAAAAATAATTATTCTTAGCCTCCCTAGAAAACTTTTTTACATGACTTTGGGAGAAGATGTGGTTGAAAGTTACACTTTTATGCTCACTTCCTTCTTTCTCTCCTCTCCTTCATTATGTTTCAATATGTTTATGGTTTTCCATGGAAAACAAAAATCATACACACCATGAGAATAACGATTCTCACAAATTATCACAAGCATTTGTCACACAAATAAACTTTTTAGCAGCAAATGAGAACACAAAGATATTGCTGTAATTACAATCATTTTTCTTAACGCTAATTTTTTACTTAAAATATACACTTCCAAAAGGCTCATGCCTCTCGCGTCCGTCAATTAGAAGGCCTCCCATCACACATACTCATTTAAAAACCTTGCTCTAGACATAACTTCCTTGCAACCCCCACCCTCTCTTCTTTGAGGTTGATAACATTCGTTATGTTTATAGTGTGCTTTTTCTGGTTTCGAATATTGATAATCTACTATAACAATTCACATGCTACATCTCATGCAACTTATTTGAAATTTGAAGCAATCCATACGACTCAGCTTGAAATACATCAGATCTCTAAAGATATGTAGTTTGAAAGAGGAACCTCTTATCTTACCCCCTTCTTTCGCAATGGATTTGCTGAATCAAACTGTCTGACAATTTGCTTTAGAAGGCCTCACTTCAGATCCAACAAAAAATTCCTCCCAGCTTCTGTCTTTGATATATTTATAAGTATAGAACCTACAAGTTCAAAGGGATCATCTGATCACATGAAACAAAGGGAAGCATTAAGAAGAGACGTCAACTACCATAGATAATATAGCAAGGGTACAATGCTTTGTAAACTTTGAAGTGGAAATATGTAGGTAGATAGATACATTCGAAGGGACCCAATAAAACCTGAGTTCCAAAGAAAAGAGGTCTTGAAAATCAATTCCGATGGTTTTTTTTTTGAATTAAAAAGAAAAAGGAGAAGGAAGGATTTGACTCGTGTTTCCACTCAAACACGGATCTCCCCCCCCCCCCCCCCCCCCACACACACACACACACACACACACACACAAAAGAGGCGGCCCATAATGATTTGGTGGTGACAAGATTTCAATCAGAGACTTCACCACTGTAACAAATCTCTAACACCTAAGCCACCTTCTTCAGTCAATAGTGTAATAAGGTCCCAAGCCACCCGCTTTATTTTGAAATTAACCTCATGGCCTCTTGAAATCCCTAACTCCTAAACAATTTTCTGTGAATAAATTAAGGAGACTTTTGGAGATGTTCTTAGCAGCAGTAAAAAGAACAGCCTGTCTTTCTTCCTTTGCTCTTTCTCATTGATTTTTGGCTTCTATAGTTATTGGGCGTTATGCATCAATGTAGTCACTAAAGACTCAACAGTTCCTAAAACAAGTGTGGATCTCATCTGGAGGGAAGCTATGAAAAAACCATCTAATCACTGGGTATTGATTGGGTTATGGTGTTGATAGTTGCAAGAAGTAGAAGGTGAAAAAAACTTGGATGGAAAAAAGAGAGGAGATGGCTGCAAAATAAGAATGGAAGCAGGGAGGCCTGACGCATCAGGCCAGGCCCAAAAAAGGGATCCCTAGAATGTTTCATAAGATACATCCTCACCCCTTTCGCACATACCAACAGAACTGAATGAATTCAAAATTTCAAGAGATTGGAATGGAAGATTTTTGGTAAACCTACTTGAATAGAAAAGAATTATTAAGCACATTCAAGGTGAAATAACTAGGTCGCGATTGGGATAAAAATCAGGGGTGTTACTTGTTACAAGTGTCAATGAAGATAAAGATTAAAAGCAAAGAAAAGAAAGAAAGTAAAGCACACCTCCTTTTTCACTTGATGATGTACAAAATGATCTCATGAGCTTCATAACATACAACCCTTGCATCTTTTCCTCATCAGCCTAAACAGTAGCAAACAAAAGTCATAATTTTCTCAACCAAAATAAGCACTCCAATACCATCATAACAAAAGCATGCTATCTTCTTAGCTATTCTAGCACAAAATTTTGAATTTCTTCTGTTTTTAACAAAGAGCATAAAACGATACCTGGAGTAGGGAAGCAATACCCACATCCAACTGTGTCAAATTAACAAGAAGCATAACAGCAATCGGCTAATATGGGAATCTTGCCTATACAAAGTGTCCATGGCTGTTTTTTTATCATCCCCACTGAAACCATCTTTTCTGATATTTTTGAACTTGGATACAGATTTACAAGAGCTTCAGCTGCAGGTTCCGCAACATCCTGAGAGATTGAATCAATTTAACTTATCTGCATATAATTCAATAAGAACAACAACTTGGTAAATTTAACTATAGAGCATGAATTCTGGTTATCCTGTCACATAAAAGCTGGTGTATATTCATCATTTCATCCAGAAGGTGGGGTATCATGGAGGTAGCATGGGGAGACCTTCCATCACTGTGGGCATCTAGTATCTGTGTGTTGTGGGCTGAATCCAAAATTTCATTGATAACTGGATTATTGGGGATTATTCTGTGACTTGATCCGAGCGGGTAATGACTTCAGTGGATTGTGTCGCAGGTTTTTTTTTTTTTTTTAATAAGTTAATTAAGCAACCGACCAATAGTATGAATCAACTGAAAGGAGAATGAGGGACACAGAATTAGGTTACATAGGGTAGTGCATCAAGAAATCAAAAGCTGAAACCAGCTAAATGGATGTTGGAAAGCACACCCCAAGTGCTTCCCATGATCATAACCCTTGATACCCCAGCGAATATGACATCTGATTTTTTTTCCCTTGAAAATTCCGACATTTATTTCTCGCCAAATAGCTACCATCCCTGCAATCAAAAGACTGGCCCACATATAGTTTCTAGACTTCAAAATTTGTCTGCTGCCCCATCGAGCAGCCACACACGACCCTAATTGCTTGCGGCCTCCCACAAACAACAATGGTTTGTAATAATCAGTCCCCTCCTAGCGACGTTTGTCAATGGTTAGAGTTCAACTGTGAGAAATGGTCCACATTAAGAAGTGATCTCTCGAAATGTCAGCCATAAGTTGGCTGAGAAATTAGTCCTATTGGTTCCTAATTTGTCTGAAGTAAAGGAGAAGACACTATCACCGCCAAATTAACATATTAGATAAAGTGAATCTGTCTTGGAAAGCTTCCTCACCCATCCACACATCCTCCCAAAATTTTATCTTATTGCCCCTCCCTAACACAACCTCAACACCTTGAAGAAACTCATCCTTGTAATTCAAAATTAGATTTCCAATTACTACTAAGCTGTTAAGTAAGTTTACGACTTCACTAAAATGTAATCTAGGTGGTATAGGGTTAAGTTATCCTTATTGATGATGGAGAAGTACAACATAATCCTTTATTTAAAAAATTACTAAATGATTATGTCCCAAACAAGATATTCATAAAGAAAACATCTGATGTAAACATTCTGATTTTGCCTCGTGAACAAAAGGATAGACCTTTTTTTCTCCTATTAGACGGCACAATGAGGGCAACAACACAATCTCTGAGTAGTTGGCAAGAGCTTGCACACCATCCTTGGAGCCTGTCAGATCTCTCACAATATCAATGGCTGCCTTCTTGATCTGAACAATAATAATACAAGAAAATTATTGCAATAATAGATATGTTAAAATAACTGTGACAAAGACCTGCAATCCCATTAGAGATCCCAAAAGTTCATAAATACAGATTAGTTAGGATGGGTTTATAGAAAAGAACTCCAACCTCTCCAGTATATTGGTCTTAATATTTATTTAATTTCATCCCCCTCTCCTTCAATATTGAAGCACAAAGAAGTGTTTTTCTTTGGTCTTTACACCATAACTTTCATATTAAAGCGGCGGCAATTTGCAGGGTACATGGATAGAAGACTTGTTGAAACAATTCATCATAAGGAAGAAATGCACTCGTCTTCTAAGAAAACTAAAGTGAAGGGATAAGAAAGAACAAGGAGTAAGAAGGGAGATTTGCGGGTGTAAACAACCTTCAACCTTGGATTTTCTCTTAAAAAATAGATTTTTTTTTACAGGGATGAAGGGGGTTCAAGAAGTGATTGACAGAGAAAATAAAAAACTACATGCTCATTGTCCCGATCCACCCCCTTCTCTTATTTCACTGTTTCAACGATATCCTTTTTAAAGGTGATAAAGAAAAAAATCCAAGTTAATAATGGATAATAATCAAACCCATCAATCTAATCATGTGAAATTCCTCTCATTAGAGGGCTTGATAACATAACAAACTTAATAAGTTGAGATTAAAGCCACCATTATATAGTACATTATGGTCAAAAGCATGCATCTTGAGAATCGAAAACCTATCTAGAGCTATATCACATAAAACTTAATAGACGAAGCTAAACATCAATAATTAGTCATAAAAAAGTGAACTTTTAGTGAAACAAACAAAACCCATTGTTTGAATTGATGATTTTGATAAAATCAAGTACTCCAAACCAATAACTAGTATTACTCCAAGTCCTAAACGAGTGGGGGCGGAGAGGGGTATGAAGTTTTACTTCAGAGTGAACTCTGTTGTGTGTCGAAAAGAAGAAGTTGTATCATGTTAAACACAGGGTTTGCTCAATAAAGTTATCTGCTTGATTTGACTGGAAACGAAAATCTTGCAGAATTTGAGTCGCTGCTCTTATCTTTTTGGGTGTTTTAGCAATAAAAATTGAAACGGTAGTTGTCGCTACTAGAGATAGATAAGATGGAGATGATGATTACGAGAGGAGCTTACTTGTGGAGAACGGGAGGAGAGAAAGCGTATAAGTTCTTCAAGCTCTGTCGTCATTCTTCTCGTCTCTGTGTGTTGCAAATTTGAGAAGAGAATTCACAGAAACACTTGCCTCAACTCTTACATAAACCCCACTTTCTATTTTAGTTAAACCCCCAGCTCAAATACAAAGGATTTTTTGGTTTATTTATTTATTTTTTTAAATAGTGCCGGTGAGGGCTGACCAAGAAAGGAATCATTTGGGTTCAAGTTTGTTTGATCAATAGATGGGTTTGAGTTGATTGGCCGATTGATTAATCCACTGAAATTCAGTAGGTAACCCTAGATTAGATGAAGAAGAGTAGAGATTCATTGGAGGAAGAGGATTAGGTTGCGGTTTGATGATATAGACTCTCTAATTCAGCTATGATGATTAAATAAGCCTAATATTCAATTGAAGTCTAAAATAATGGATTGAGAAGGATTTTAAAATCCATTAAAATCTAGATGTATTCAATTAATGATTTAAAATAATATATGTAAATTTAGGGGTATTCAAATACATGATTATTTTAAAATCCATCAAAATTAAGGGGGGTGTATTATATATGGATTCTTATGGAATTGATAAATAATTTGAAAAGTCCACGGACTCTTTAAATTGTCCACGGACTTCTGCTGATTTCTTAAATCCATAGACTTTTGCTACAGACTTTCTAGAGATTTATGAAAATCCACGGACTTTGTATGAACGACTTTTACAGATTTCTAATTATTTGCAAGATAAAAAAGAAGTTGGTAATGACATATCCTCTAACAAACCAAATATATTAGACATTAGAGAACAATACATGTATCTGATGCTTATCATGTTGTGAAGCTGCCGCATTACTAATCTCAACGCCGGGGTCATAGCCGCCATCATCAACATGCCTCTTATTCTTACCCTTTTTCTTTTTTTTCTTCCCACCAAGCTCCTCACTATTTCTACAATCATCATCCCCACCTTCCTTATCCAACTCTGACCCATCAGAGACACCCTCATTACAAACCACCCCATTACCCCCCTCATTGCAATCAGAACAAATGGGGGCACACAGAGAGGCCAATTTAGGCGAATTTGAGGTAAAAAATTATACAAACAGCTGGTGGGCCTTATTGCTTTGATGGATTTTGTTTATTGTAGAAGAAAGGGAACATCTGCAGATTGAAAATGGGTTATGGGTTGATTCATCTTCGTCTCCCTTGACTATTTTGAATCTCTTGTACAGTAACACAAAGAGAAGACACATAGACAAGAGGGAACAGGAAAGGAACACAAGGGGTAACATGGGTTCAACGATAGATGATGGAGATTGTAAGAAAGCCATGAAAATCGTTCATTTACAGAGAAGAAGAAGATGTGATAAAAGAGAGAGCTTTTGGTGGAGTGTTGTGTATTTTGTATAAACGTAAAGGCAGGTTAGTCATCGTCATCTCTCTTTCTCTCTTGTGTTTATGCAAAGATAGAAAAAGAATCGAGAAAACAAGAGGATGGGAACCAACCTCTTCGCGGCTGGCACAAGGAAGAACTTTGAGAGACTTTTTTTCACGTTGAAATCTTTGATATGGAGGTTGGCAAACTATTGAACTTTGTTATTTATACCTAACACTACAAAGTCCATGAGAATCCATAATTTTCCAAATCCATAAATATGAATGATATTTTGAATACCCTAAAACTTTTGTGGACTTTCTGAAATCCATATTGAATACCCCTAGACTTTGTGGATTTCAGAAAGACTTTTTAAAATCCTGATTGAATACCCCTAGACTTTTGTGGACTTTTTAAAATCCAAATTGAATACACTTGGATTTTCAGAATCCATGGAATTTATTAAATTGCCCACAAAATCCAGATACAATACACCCCCCTAAGGGTATTCAATTCATGTTTTTCAAAAATCTACCAAAATCAGGGGTATTCAATAAGTAGTGGATTTTAATGGATTTGTTAAAGTTGTGGATTTTGAAGGATTTGTGAGTGGAAAGCATATGTAACAAGAGTTATTCCAAATCCAACATTCTCCCTCATATTTCAACGTATTTGTATTGCATATTGTTAAATAACACCATCATTTCCGCTAAAGGATGCCATCATCCGATTTTTATTGTGATTTGTTGAAGGACACCGCCTTCTCTTCTCTCTTCACAGGAGCAAGACCACCTCACCGCACCACCATGCCCTACCACTGCTGGCTGCACCACCACCCACACTTCCTCTTCTCTTTTGTTCTTGTTCTTCTTTTTTGTTATTCTTCTTTTTCTCATTATCTTCCTCTTATTTTATCTTCTTCTTGTCCTCTCTTCATCTTTGTTTTTTGTTATTTTTTTTTTTCATTTTGATTTCTTCTTCTTCTACTACTTTTCTCTTTGTTTTTTTTTTTCTCCTTCTTCTATTTTTTCTCCTATCTTCTTCTTTTCCCATTTTTTTCTTCTTCGCGAGAGCAAAATGAAGAAAGAAAAAAAGCAGAGAGAAAAAAAAGTGGAGGAGGAAGAGGAAAAAAAAAAAAAAAAACAGAGAAGAAGAAGATGTGAGGGGGAGGGGGTTGAGAATGAGAAGATGAAAATGGGTGGAGGTGGGATGAGAGGTGGCGGTGGTGATTGAAGAATAAGGGAGAAGAGGTGGCGGTGGCAGGGATAACAATTTGAAGTAAAATTGTTTGTATTACTTTTGAACCATCTTCAATGTATTTGATTTTTTTTTTTTTAATTTGAAGTAAAATTCTCGTAACATACAAGCAATTGTTTAATTGATGTTTTGAGAGATGTTTTATGATTTGTGTTGGCATGGATAACAATGTAGGTGATGTTCTTTCATTGTTTCATATGACTAATAACACATTTATAAAAATTCATTGAATTTATAAGAATCCATAACAAACATTTATAAAATTTAATCATTTAAAATCCATCAAAATCCAGTGGATTTTGTAAAATCATTTGAAACCTTTTAAAATCAGTATGGAAATATGTATCAAGTTGGCTGGTTAATGTGTATTCTGGTCTTTTCAATTCCAGTCTACATGCAGCTTATGTTCTTCATCTGAACATGGTTGAGCTTTGAGTTTACTCCACTTTCCACAGGCCAGGCATTGTAGTCCTCTTTCTGTTACTGCATCATAGTAGGTTATGGATGTTTTCCTGCAAGTAATTGCAAGAAAAAGAAAAATATTCCACATTCCAAAATGCAAAATCTTGATGAAATAATAGATCTCGGGTTTGTTCTTACAGAAAAAATACTGAATGCTCACAGTTTTGGATTAGTAAAGAATTTGTATTGCCATAGGTACTGAATGAATTAGTTAAGGTGTTTGTTTTATTGTATTTGAATTCTGTTTTATTTGATGCCCAAAGGGGGACCTTTTTACATGTTGCTATTTCTGCTGTGGAATTGTTTGTGGTTTGGTAATTTTGGAGTGGCCTGAATTATTTGAGGATTATCTCAACACCATGTAGATCATACTACAAGTATTTAGGTCATTCAATTAGTGATTAAGTTGAAAAATGATACACCACTTATTGTTACTATTAGCAATTGAAGCTGGAAGGAGTATGCTAGTCGCAGAAGGAAGTTGCTGATTGTTGAATTGAGGAGAATAAATGGATCAAATCAGACTTTTTTGGTTGACACCCTAGCTATGATGCAGGTTTTCATTGTTAGGGTGTTTTTTTTTTTTCAGGGAAAACCATGAAAATAGTAATGATGGAGTTTTTCATGAAAACTTTTCGTAGCTCTCCTAGAATGGTTTTGTTTTTCACAGTTTTAAGAGAAGATAGGTGGTGGGAGGTCGCAAATTTCATACTCACTCCCCTCCCTTCTCTCTTCTCTAGTTTAAGTTTTCCATAGAAAATAAAAATCAACCGCACCCTAATTGTCCTTTTGGTTCAAAGTGTAGTGTTATCTTTTCTTCCCATCTACATTTCCACAGAAACCCATTCCTGTAAAGAATTTCTAATTATATGAATTCCACAAGGTGAGGAAAAGAATGAGAATGTCTATCTCGTGTGACTTTGGATTGTCAAAGCATTTTCATCAAATTGGTAAACACTAGAAAGTTTAAGAACCAAGTGTTGTGACATTTTAGGGATGGAAAAATCTAGGGTGCCTGGTGGTATGCCTGGTGTTGTGCCTGGTAGCCACCAGGCACCGTCCATCTGCCTCGAGATGTGCATTATTACATTTCTCGCAACAGATAAACGGTGCCTGGTGGCACCAGGCATACACCGTCACGTTTAAAACCTAAACTTTCACGAATGACTATTTTTGTCATTGCTCATTCCGTTTCTATTCCTTTTTTATTCGGGAAAGTTGGATATTTGGATGAAAAGTCAGAAATCCTAGTATTATGGTGTTCAATTAAATACTCTTCTCACCTTACATCAGCATTTGTAGTCCAACGGTTAGGATAATTGCCTTCCAAGCAATAGACCCGGGGGTTTGACTCCCGGCAAACACAAGTTTTTCCTTTTTCTTTCACAATAACTTGTGCACTATTAACAATCATTCTAGAGAGCCAGGCCAGCTAGGCCCAACACCATCCATCCATCATTTTCGTAGGTATGAAAATCGAACCCATGCGGTGCTTTAAGTTTTATACGATCTGTTAGATTCTTATATTTGGATAAATCTCAATCGTCTTTTATCTCCAACACCGTCCTGATTTGTATACTAAAAAAATAATAACTAGTTTTGGGACCCATGCTTGGCAAATGTCAATTACGAATTGTAAACAAATGAAAGTTCTAACAAACTACTTTTTTTTTTGTCTATTTTTCCAGCAGTTGCATGTATTTCCTTTTTCTTTTTCATAACTGCAATAACCCTCTCATGGTGTTGCTAGGAATGTGAACTGTGATGTTCCTAGTCATTTTTGGCTAATCTAATTTAACCTCTAGATTTGGAAAAAGTCCTGTAATCTACTCTGCATTTTCAGACTTAGTGTCAACTTCATGTTACATTAACTGGCTATAATTGTTTTTTTTTTCCTTAGGATCCCCAAACCTGAATACTGAGTGGGGAAGTTGGGATCATTGTCACCGTCCCAGGACTCCAGATCTTAGTGTTGTCCCTGCGAACATACTGAACAGCCTCTATGAAACATTTACCTCTTAATTAGGTGCTAGATCCAGACCTTAGTGTTCTGCTTCTTCTACGGTCAACGAGATTGCCGATAATTCACCTTCCAAATTTAACAAGAAATATTTAAGGATTTGGAGTAAGAAGCAATCTTGAAATGGTGTCGTCCTATATCAACTAATACATGAGCTTCACAATTGCAAACCGTTTCCTCTTTGATGTGTAGAAAGTCCATAGCATGTGTCAAATGTTCTTAGGCAGTTCAGAATGGAAAATGGAAAATGGAACATCAGAACGAAGATATAGGAAGTTTGTAGCATAAACACTAATCTTCAGCTTGGCAGGTGACCTGGGTCTGACTCAATTAAAAATTGACCAAGTTAGATATAGCACTAGAACATGAAAAGTGAACAAACTGGAGGACGATCATCAAATTCTTAAAACTTAAGCCTTCAGCCATTCTTTTGTCAGTTCATTTCCTAAGGAAACTAATTCCTCTCTGGTAGATCCTACCCCTAACATCTGTTTACAAGGTCCCCAAAACATAAATAACTTCACCTTTGTACTAACTTTGTTATCCAGATCCAGCCAGATTAACAACTCTACAAGTAAAGAATAAAACACATTATATTGACAGTGAAAAACATCCTCCTAGAAAAACAATGGTAATCAGCATGTAGGAGTCTCAAAATGCATGAAAATCATAAATGAGTCCAATAGTTGTTTTAAGCATAAAATGCATGCTTTAAACGATAAAATTGAGTCTGATTTTTGTTTATTCTTGTGGCCAGATTATTGGACTAGTAAAATATAGATTAAACAATAAAATAAAATGAATCCAATATCCTAAATAACCACAAAATATTTTGATGAAACAGGGAGTTATATTACTTCATCTCAAACATAGTGTGGCACAGGAAAAGTAATTATTATGTCATCAATAATATAAATTTTATCAGTATAAGGCTTGTAAAATTTATGAAGATTCTCATGTATCCAACTGAGAAAGTAAATGCTTTAGAAACATGCACAAGTATCAAATGCTAATGCAATTTTAAGCTTAAAAAAGTGAGGAAAAAACTAATGCCTAATGCAAAACACTACTGAGATTAAAAAAATGACAATAACGATAATAATAAATTATAATTACAGACTCCCATAGAACTTGAGCAAACTAAAAGAAAATACCGCTGACAGTAGGGACAGCGAAATTCTCATAGTGAAAACTCGGGAATATCTGTTGCGTCTACTATGGGACACAGAAATGATGATGAGGTGTGACATAAGGAAAAATACAATCATAATAAATCTTGAGATCGGAATTTCAATTATCAAGGACAACCTTTGAGATGACATCCTTCTAAGAAAAAACAGTTTATTAGTTTATTCTATTTTCTAAAACCTATTTAGTCAAATTACAAAGCACAACTCCCAGTGATTAAAAGGATAAACATTGCCAATTTTTGTCATTACATCTGTCTCTTCTTGAATATTTTGTGTTTTGTTTGTACCTTTCCAAATGCCATTGCTTCCAAGTTCCAACTATTGGAATAAAAACCCCAACAACTGAAAAAACTCTTGGTGATAACTTTAGGGCTTACCCATAACCACATTTCGTTGACAGCCTATAGGGACAAGGTGGAGAACAAGCTCCAATTGAAGCTATTTAGCATAGAAGGAAAAAGAAAATCGAACTAAAACTTATAGGATTGGACTTACTGTATGCAGAATACTTTCCTAGTGGTTCCTAAGAAGAAAGAGATACATTGTCAGGGTCAAAGGTATACATATTTTGCTCAGCCACTTGGTTGGAATCTGCAGAAACACAAGGATCTACAACATAAAGTGTTCCTTAACATAAAGTTACTTTCTTAAGGGTGTTGACCTGTAGGTCGCCCTGTTGATAGGTTCTGGGATCCTTAAAAACCCTGCTTGCCTTCCGGAAAAAAAAAAAAAAAAAAAAAAAAAAAAAAAGTGTTTCCTTAACATGCATGTCAAATGGTTGAGCTCAGCTTACATGACATTTTCCTGAAGTTTATATCAGAGATATCAAGTTTCATGTCACTATTGAGGTTATAGAAAGACGTGATGAAAAAAGTACAAAAAAAAAAAAAAAAACCCCTCTTTAATCAATTGCTGGGACCCTATTTTCTCCAGATTAGAAAGCTACTATCATTTGTATCAATGATTAGTGACTTTTGATTTCAGCTACAAATGGGTTATAAGCGCAGATTCATTTTGATTCAAGTGGCAACAACAAAAGGTTAAGTTGTCACAGAACACCAACTCATATAAAACATCATGCACTACAAAAATTGTAATGACGTGCAACAATAATTTACGAATACAATAAATGGCTTCAAGTATGAGATAACGAAATGTACAATCCGAACACAGCTTGACAACACATTTTAAAAAAAAAAAAAAAAAAAAAAAAAATCCTTCCAGAAAAGAGTTCACAGAACTTGCAACCTTTATAGTTACACAGAAATGGAGATAAGATAGTACATTTTTACTAATTCAAGCTTTATATCCCGTCAGATAAACGATTTCGTGCAAAACTATATAGTAGTATAAATACCCTGAAATCATCTACAATCCCCAATAATCTCCTTGAAGGGTAAATGTATCCATAACAAACAATATCCTACCTTAAAAGAAAATAAGGATCAAAATCTTCCCAGATGGGAGAACTCCCTCCAGATTTGGGACCTGAAGAGTCTAACTTTTCATGCGATTGAACGACCAATAAATATAGGTTTGAAATTAAAGGATTCCTCAGAAATGGTCTCATAATTCCTTCAAGGTCAACAAGGTCAGAAAGTAGAGGTGGCACACGAATCCCATCTCCTCTGTTGTGAAGGCACTGTGAGAGGGCATGAAAACCAAGTAAATTTGCATACAATGACTTGAATACATCCTTATGATTACCAGCACCACCAATCCAATCAGCTTGAACCTCTGCTCGGAGATGATCATTAGCAAATGATGTCAGATGATGGTAAAACTTTGTTCTCCATTTCTGTAAGTACATTATAAGCTCATGCCTGTCGGATAACCCTACTCCCCAAGACTCTGATTTGACAAGCTTCTCCAGATGAAGGCAACAGATTTGACAGATCAACAAATTTTCTTCATGGTGATTATCAATCTCCTTATCAAATACTCGTCTAACAAGATCCCCTTGGGATACCATGTACACTGCAGTGTTGAGAACTGATCTAATAAGATAGTCAAAGTAGACAACCCAGTGACCAAAGATTGAAGATAGAAATTCAAAGCTCGACTCTATTACTTTATCAACCTGAGCAGAAACAAAACTAGTCTCATGAATTCTACCTGATACTTTGGAAGTGAAACACCTTTGAATGTCCTCAGCAAACCTTTCCCTAAGCGCATCATCCTCATCCTCCAAGAGTTTAATACATGTAAACCATAGATCTAGTACCTTATCACCATACATGTTAGCAGCTTCAGATGGCTTGAAGAAACATTCTTTTTCAGATGGAATTTGAGTATTAGTGACAAACGAACAGACATAGCCTGCTTCTTCAAGCAACCCTGAGGCTACCATAGAATTTGCAGCTGCCATGCGCATGTTCACAGGCTCAGACGAGGAACTATGTTTCTTAATTAGATCAGTGAAAGAACAGATGCATCCATACATATGGGTCCATTTTTCTGATTCAAGTTCGGTAAAATCAATCATTTTCTTTCCCTCCACATTAAGAAAAATTGATACTCTAAATAAACCCACAAACCTTCTAATGCATATCCCCAAACAGCAGATAAGCGCTTGCAGAATCTTAGTATGTCTGACAATCTTGCTCAAGGACATTAATTGAACCCAAAAACAAAATACAGACTCAAAATCCATATTTCCAACATATACTGTTTCCTCATTGTTTGCCTTCTGGAACTGCATCAAGTTCCAGATAAATAAAACCCTCAAGATGTAACAAATACATCGAGGGTGATCTTCAGTAGCCAAGAGCTGCATCAGCGCTGGTTGCATAGTAGTTTTGGCCCATCGGTAAACAGTATTAACATCCCTGCTGGAGTGCCCATGTGTCCCAACAGCTCCGGTTGACTTCAGAAACCGATGAAGCCATTTCAGTGTGGCAAGTCGAACTTCATATGATCTGTCAGATATTGAAAGGATAAGCCGTTCCTGAACTCCAGAAATTCCACACTCAGTTTCACGTTGCTCTTCCAAGATAGCTGTTGAAGAATTCCACAGCATCTGGCAGAACTTTTCAGCTGCTTCAGTACCTGCCTGAAACACACAGTTGAAATAAGAACCAGCAGCCTGCCTGCGGAGTTCTGATTTAGATGGATCATGGAATACTGGCTCATGAAAAATTTCGGTATCTAAGCATTGTGAAGCTAATTCTGTCAGGAGGCTCCTGATAACACCAATGTGCCTGCTAATCCCACACGTTCTCACAATGCCAAGAATCTGATCCAGCAACTGTAAGTATGAACTATTGAGGATTGAGCATGGACATAACTTGGGGTTGCCAATCCATGAACACATCATAAGTACCTGGATCAAATCGCCAAGGATCTGATCTTTCTTCATGACATCATCCAAGTTCCTGCAGTTGACATCCAGAAGAGTACCTAGCTGCAATAGCATGCCATGGATGGAGTTAAAAGAAGGGTGCACCCCATCACTTGTGTAGGCTGAGCCAGATGAAACTGAGCTTATCGCTTCTTGATTCCTTGTACGAGGCAACCCACAGGCAATATTAAGCAAGACACTAAGCAGTTTCTCATTGGACACCAGGCCTGTTAAAGCTCTTGATGCAAGAACCCGGACACGAAGATTGCTTTGAGTTGAACACTTCCTGATAAATGGCATGAATAAGAAGGGATCTAGAGCGTCTTCACTTTCACTACTCATTATAGAAGGCTTCAGTCTGGATAGAAGGATTAATACAGGGCATAAACTCGGGTGCACCACTTTTGCTATGTTGGTTTCTAAATGCTTTGAGGATCCATCACTGAGCAGCTCGGTTGCAATTTTCAATTCATTGAAGAGGAAGGGGTGTAATGCAGGGTACCTTCAAGCATGAAAGTTCAGATTATTAACTAAACAATACTGATCATCAGCAAGTCAATGCGATAAAGCAGATAGTATATACGACACTACACCTATGCCACGGTAATTGGCATAAAAAATGTTATTAAAAATATATCGAAACGTTAAAAAAGCAGCCCCAGGGGTCTCAAACATTGTAGCTTGTAGGTCATCTTGTGTATCAACATTACATTAGTGACCAAGAAGTCCACTAAAGTCTTTTTATCTTCATTTAATTGTATCAAAGCTACTCTTAGATTATGGGACAATAATCTTGGTATCTAGCCAATGGTGAGCACCGACACTGCTGGCTTGGGCACCACTTTGTAGTTCTACTGTACAATTTCCACTGTCTCCACTTCCCCTCTCGCTACTCTTTAAACTGGACCTTCTTTCATCAAATCTAATTACGAACCAAACCTGTACAACTCTTAAGTGAGAAATACAAGCTTGCCTGACTGAGTTCAACTATTTCTATTCAGCTTGGTTATAATAAACTTCAAACACGTAGTTCCAACCAACCGCCTTCTCTTTTGTACTTTAGTCACATACAGGACTTGTTTCTTTGAGTAATTATGAAGAGTCAAGGTTAAATTGATATATTTGATAAATTCTTCTCGAGCACAACATTTCCTGGGCCTAAACAAAACTTAAGGAATAAGATTGGAGATACAATAATAAAAACAAGAAACGCAAACATACCGATGGAAAAACTCTATGGCAGTTAGTGCACGGCGTACAGATTCACGCTTCTGAAGATTGAGAAACCCAATCATACGACGAAGCAAGGCTGTGTATGCTAGACAAGCACTGTTTCTGACTTCCCAGTATGGTGAAGAGAATGAGCGAATTGATATGATCAGAGCATCAGCACAGAAACCAGATGTATCTGTTGCTAAGTTGGTATCGTTGAAAGCAACTCTGAGGACATTAAATGCATGTACAGTGGGAATAACACCATCATCTCGTACCTTTGATGTCTTCTCAATCACATTGACATCGGTTTGAAGATCACAGACTGGTGCCTGGTTTGCCTTGACTGACAATTTTGTGCTTGAATCGCCATTATGGACTACCATTGGATTAGGCAGAGACTTGTTAGCAACGTCTACTAGCCACCGTAGTGCCCTTGGGAGGAGTTTCTTTGGCGCTCCTTCTGGTTCTGACAGAAAAAGAGCAATGAATGCAGCAGGAATCCCAGCACTTCTCCGTAATAAATCATCCACTGTTTGTCCAGTGGCAACTGTATGTTCCATCAGTTGTTCCATCCAAGACTCGGTCATTTGACACAGTCTACAATTATGAAGTGAAATAACAATAAGAAACCAGCTTATAGGGCAAACAGTTTCAAGAAATCATGTGTATCTGCTACAGAACCAGATATGAGTATGCTTTCTTACATCAAGAAAGTATAATTTTGTCATTATCATCAGAATGAACAATTTGAAAGTACCAAAACTTGAAATAGCTCATATATAACCTTGCAGGATATTGTAAAAGTGGAACTACAGAATTTAGCATCCAGCAACCTCAGGATGGCATTGGAAATCCGTAGGAATGGTGTCCCATTCAATATGTAATGTCATGCTTTACATATTGATAATATATTAATATCTATATTTTTCTAACTTAAGTTGTGAGTTTGCATAAAATATTATAACGTTTACATGCTTTAAACTTTTAAAATTGTGGGTTATGAGTGTGAAGGTTTGAAAAATTTGAAACCACCTTGTATTATTGCAATGGAGATCATAATTCATTCTGTTGGTTATTTTTACTAGGGGTGGGTCGGTCGGTTAACCGGCACAAACAACCTAGACCGAAAACTGGACTGGGCCTAAAAAAATTGAATTTCGGGAACCGAAACTGGACCGAGTGAGGCCGGTTAACCGACATTTCGGGCCGGTCTCGGTCCCTGAAAAATCCAATTTTAAAGGCCCAGTTTTTTCAGCCCATTTCAAGCCACTTCTCTTCTTCTCCTCCAAAATAACCCCCCTCCACCTCCTCCACCTCAGTTTGAAAAATTGATGAAAATCTGCACAACAATAGCTCCTCTCACATAATCTCTGAACTCCATAACTAAAACTATAACACAATTTACTAAGTATTGACATGATATAAGGAGCGTAATTGAAGAAATGAAGTATGAACATGAAAGTTATTAAAACCCGAGTTATGAATTGGATTCGATTCATTTGAATGATTCTCGTACTTACTAGCCTTCTATGCTCACAGACAAAATCAATCAATTAATGGTAACAGACAATGCAAGTTGCAACCTTTCCAAAAAACGAAGTGAACCCCTTTACAAAGAAATTAATCTGAACTCTGAAGATTTTGTATCAATTATTTGTTAAACATCCTTAACAGCCAAATTTAAAAAAAAAAATTAATTACTAAAATTAGAACATAACCTATCTCAAGCCCACATCTATCTATCACAAACATTGATTTGATTGAACATCCTCAACTCTTCACTTGAAATCACTAACACACAAAACAAAACCACATCTATCTATCACATACAAAGCTAATCACTAAATTACAAATACAAATCCAAACCTAGTTCCAAGACACTGATTTGATTGAAGTGCAGATATTAATTAAAGACATTCCGCTGAAGCCCTTGATTCAGGGGAGTTGACCGATTTGGACGACACCATAAGCCACTTGTTGGTCGATTCTTCTTCTAATTCCTACAAGAAGAATTCCACCACCACAACCAATCCTTCTTCGTCTTCTTTGGCATTCTCTCTTCCCGAATTTGTCAATGATCCCCCAACAGCAAAAAGAAAGAGAGTGATGAGAAGAGTCAGGTGTAAGGTGTGGAAGTTGAGGGATGTTGAGGAGAGTAGTGGTGGTTGGGCCGGGGATTTCGAAAAGTGGAACCGAGTCCCGGACCGAAGATTAAAATTTAATAAGAAAATTGAATCGATCAGGCCGGTTCCCATTTCATTCCGGTTTTTCAGTTTGAAATGCCCACCCCTAATTTTTAGTATACCATCATAACTTGACTGGATTTTGTAGGACGTTTTATTTATTTTATTTATTTATTTTTGTGTGTAACATTTGAAAGTGTGGTTTGATATACAAAAAAAAATTTATATAAAAATGAACTCTTTGATCTTTTATAGTCTCAACACCTCCATATGCACGTAGACTGCGGAGTGTAGTATAGTACAGTGAAAATCAAATGTTTATTTAGAAATGACACAAACATAATTTCACAAAATTTGAGCTTTGCAACAAGAAGAGGAGAAATAGAGCCAAAAATAAAAAGATAAGTTTCAGGAATATTATTTATTCAAACAAAATTTAAAAAAAGTGATCTTTTACTTCCTTGAAACTCCATCAACTTACAAACCTTTTCTAAAACACTAAAAATGATTTCCTTAGCTATGTATACCATAAAACCAATTTACCTAATGAAGTCAATTTGGACACTCATTTCTAAGTGTCCCAAAAAATAAAAATAAGATTTCACAAAATATAGACAAAAAAGACTACGCAAGGACTAGATATCCACCAAAAATTAATTTTGGAAGTCCTAAATCCTAATCAAATTTGAAAATGAAATCCTACAACAACTAGATATCCATTTCGTTCTGCATTACCAACCTACACTTTTGTATCAGTTTTCAAACTTAAGCACATTTTTTATGATTTATGAACACAGAAATGAATGTTGAGAGTAATGTTTGTCTAGAAAGTCCATGATTTTCTGGTCCACTGTTTGGCAATACTTTTACAGAATTAACTGGAGCTTAGTTCTTCCCAAACCATCTTGATTAATTTTGTTTATTCCTTTTGTACTATACAGTTAAAATAACGTTATAACGCCGATATAGCTTCGATATAACGCTTAACGGGGGTGAGCCGTTACGTTTTGACATTATCACGTTTTTGTATCATGGCTCCAATATAACGGTCGTTATTGAGATAACGTTTTTTTCAATAACATTGTTATAACGATTTGTTCTAATACATAAAATAAAAAATTCGCCCATTTCATTCTCGATTGAACCAAAACCCTAGACTCAAAGGAAAAAAGTTTTCCATAATTTATCGACAGAGAATAAGATCTCGTCAGTCGACTGAGAACGAGAATAGAAGGGAAGAAGACGAAGAGTCGATCGCACTCTCTGTTGCGATCTCACTCCATGCAAAGGGAATATATTTTTATAAATGTTTTGATGTTTTTGAATTTAATGTTATTAACACGATTAACTTATTTAACTCTATAATACATTAGTACTTAGTGTGAGTATAAAAAAATATTCCATTATATCTCGTAATATCACGTTATAACCTATAACGCTCCTGGACTGTTATGGGACCATTATCCGTTTTAACTGCATAGCTTTTGTATTTCCATTCCAATTTAGTCTATAACACATTCACTATTTAGTGATAGAAAAGGCATGATCTTCATATCAGTAAGCCCTAATAAATATTGAAGAAGGAAAACCTGACATGAAAGATATTATAGCAGTTGAAAATCTGAAAAGATCAGGAAAATCTGAAAGGAACAAACCTTGGATCATTTGAACAAAGCAAGCGATTGCAAAGAGCTGTAAATCCAGCCCTGGTCTTGTCAATGGCACCATTATGCTTCATTTTCAGGAGGACTCCAAGGAAATGGTCTCCTATTGCCTCAAGTTGTTTCAAATCAAGTATGTCATTAGATATTGTCATTGGTAACACATTTGCAGCCTCAGAAATGGGATCTGAATATATGCAACTTGGTAGAGGAACTTTCCTTGTAATGGTTCCAAGAAGAAGACTCACCTAAAATTAAAATCATCATTAAAGTAAATCAATAAATTTATCTTTCCCATGCATGTAGAACAAAATTGTAAATTTTCATTTCAATTATCCAATGCTATAAGCCACAACTCCAAAATCATCACATATACGATAATGGCAAAAGAACACTTGATCTAAACAAGAAAAAAGAAATATCGGGAAGAACATGCCACATTTAAAAACAATAAAAACATTGAATTGGAAATAGTAAAGAGCTAGAGTCCATAGAAAAATAGTCACCTCCTTCATAGCAAGCCAGCAACCAACCATGATCACTTGTTCTGCTGGTCTCACCGTTTCTACAGGTTCCAAATCTTTTCTCTGCTTTTCTGATGAAGACTCAGACGCAGTCATACCATTTGGTACATCATATCCCAAAACATCTTCAGCGTCCACATCTTCCATGTCCTCTGGCATATGCCATGCATCAGCAGAAACCACCCAAAGTGCCAATGAAGTTATTCGCATAACCAGTTTTAGGAGCTTATTTAGAGCCATCTTCATCTCAGAACTGCTTGACAAGGCTATTTCAGAATTCCAATCCAACTCCTCAAATGTGTATCGAAGTGTAAGAAGCACGCCATGAATAGAACTTTTATTGCATGCTTCAGAAAGATCCTTTTCTCCATGATTTACAGAAACATGCAACCAATCAATCAGTGATAGTATATATTGTATTACTGGAAACCTAGATTTGAAATCTTGAGTAGCCCCATTAAGCAGCTCGGATTGTGAATTGGAGCAAACAACATCGAGTGAGGCTCCAACCATCCAGCCAAGCTCCAAGACATACTTCCTGAATATAAGCCGTAAAGTCAGGGCTCCAGCGTCACTTTCTCTAACACGGGGACTACAAACCAATTTCTGAGCCCACATGACCACTTCCCTAACCTTTTCTTCACTAGAAATTCCAGGAAGTGGTGTAGGAAACTCTAGAAGTATGCTGAAAGAATTCTCCCTCAGCCTGTCCCAACTATCGACAATTGATCCAACCAACAACAGAGTTGAATCAGGCATCGTGAATCCTTCATTGTAAGGACAGAAACAGCTTACAGAAGTCAAACGAGAGTTACCTTGTGAAGGTGGAACGACAGGCCAGACACTGATCATTATCAAAATGAGTTCCATGGCCATGATTTTTCTTTCATATGGAGCTGAAGGATAACATGAAAAAAAGAGAAAGCTACTCAACCACTTCATGAATTGAAAGAGATCCTTTGCTCCATGGGATGTAATTTCTTTGACACATTTATCCACATCCTTACTGCCAGAACCTACCAGTGGTTCGAAAGAGCCTAACTTGAGATGCCGCTCAAGTGCTGTCCGAACGCGAGAAAAGAATTTTCTAAACAAGCTTGTCCACTTCATCTGAAAAGCTGTGGAGCAACACCGCATGTTCAAGGGCATTGCTTCTTTCAACAAACTGAGTTCCAAGTTAGAAGGTAAACTAGCTGTCTTTGGATTTAAGAAAAGTGACTCTGCAGCATCTATTCGAAGTGTCTCATCAACATGGGTAAGTGCCAGTACTAACCACTTCACAGGTACCTTAACCTTAACCCCTTTTATACATACAACTGCAAAAACATCAAAGCCCTCTGTTCTCTGACCAAACCCTTGAAGCTTTGAAGCTTCACTGTGCATATCGATGTCCCCTTCAATCAAAGCAAGTGAGCGAGACACCTTGAGAAGTGATACTAAAGCAGCTACCTGTTGATCAACCGATAGAACTCTCCTGGCACCAGAAAGCTCAGACCAATCGAACTCAGTACCTTCTCCATTTTTTCCAATCGAGATAAAATTAAGCATGGGAAATATACTGTCCACATCCACTTCAAGCACGGCTGATATAGCATATGTGTTCAAATTGGAACGAAGTTTTGGAACTCCGGAAACAAGTCCATACATAAGAGGAGGCAAACAATACCCTCTGAAAATAACATATCCCTTCTCGATCCCATCTTTGCTCCAACATTCATCCCGCAAGCACTCGAGGAAACACTTTAAGAATGACGTAGCAGCGCAGCAAACATCATCGTCACTGTAAGCATGAATTGTTTCAAAAAGTAGGTTTGGACTCATGCCCAAAACAACATTTGCCCCCAACCTCTTAGTCAGGGAGGCTAACGGGACGTATCTGCCCTTGCAACGTGCTCCTAGGTGCAAAAGATCTGACGTTGTCTTTTCGAAAAAGGACTTAATTCTCTCTCTACGCTCTTCTGAGTGAAGGGAGGATTGAATGTCTAAGAAAAGATCGAAAATGAGATGTACTTGTTTGACAGTCTGATTCAAAGGGTCTTGTAAGTTATTCCATATTATTCTTAATATCCTATTCCCCATGTCCTTGCTGAGAGGATTGTATTTGTGTGATAGGTTCACCAGGTCAGCTGATACAGATGTTTTTATCTGTTGCAAACAGATCTGGATCACAGTTAACACATGGAAGTTAAAATGGCTATCTATGGGGTTTTCACAATACTCACATAGTTCAGGCAGAATACCATCAAATAGTATGGTCCAAACCGAGTTACCTCCAGCATCATGACCATCAAAACCATTTACGGCACCACCGGCCAGATTGAAAGATGTGTTTAGCACTGTTCTTGGAACTGCCGTAAGAATTCCTCTTATTAAGCAGATTCTGCTCAACACTGTGAAATTCCCAATTTCCAGATACAGATCACCCCTATAAGGAACTCTAAGTTTCGGACCCCCAAATCCATTTTGGGCACAAACAACAGCACCAGAACTTGCATTAGAAAATAAACATTTCACTATAAATTGTGAAAGCTCTTCTGGAGTCATACACACTTGCAAAGCTGCACAAAAGCTCACACCTGCAGCTACCAAACAATCCCTTGAAAAGGCCGATGAATTCAAAATGCCCAAAATTGCTTTTACTACAATTTCAAAAATATTTGAGTCTTCCTGCATGAGATGACACTGAGTTGGCATCTTTCCATCAATAAACCTGGAAGGAAATCGCTGAAGCAAGTAATACAGGCAAGAGAGGGCCTCTTGGCACTGCTCCATCACCAGAGGCGAAGGCCGAGACCCATTATTAACATCTGAAACCACAGCATTCAAACCAAAAGCCACATCCAAAGCTACTGAAATCGAACATTCATCCACAACATCCACCAAAATCCCCAACTTAGGACAACTCATCATCGATAACGCCACACGAGCCACTGCAAACCTCCTCCCTTGTCCACTCAAAACCCCATACTCGTCACACAACCCTCGAAAACAATTAGCAATTATCGAATGAAAATTTCGACTCTTGGCGAGAATAGACACCATTGTCCTATGCAATGGAAGTGAATTCTCGAAAAACGGAATCTCTAAATATAACCGAGCTGCAACATGGATCAAATCTTCTCCACCATTTCCTACTAACTCTAAAAACGCGGAAGCGACCTTTTTTACGCAATTAACTTGCGAATAAATTGAACTCAAAGACATTAACTCTTTCAATTCAGTAAAGAAAGTTAATGATAAAACATCTGAAGGTAAGTTATTCAACCTTTCGTGGTAAGATTGGGGGAAAACAACTGCAGTGTATGTGTATCGGTGACGGTGTTGCAAAGCTCTCCATTTGGAAGACATACTGAAAAAGGATTGAAAGATACGAACTTTATCAGCGAAGTGTGTGGAAATCTAGGGTTTGAAGCTTTGTTAGAGTGAATGATTGAATAAAATAAGTGAAGTAAATGTTTTACCTGAAAGACGATAGCTTTCGATCTGACTATTAGGAAAGCTTTGCTTGATTTCGTTAATGGCGCTTCGCCTCTCTCTCTCTCTCTCTACTTCCAGTGGGGGAGTTGGGAGGGAAAGGGAAGTGAAGGAGAAACGGCAATTGGTGGCGGGTTGTCTTTGAAACTTTTGAGTGTCTTTAGGGTGCTCAGCACAAGCATTATTTCTAGTTAGTTATTAACACCACTATCTGACTTGACGCCGCCACCTTTCTGTCTTAACACCATCACCTACCTATTATTCTCACATTCCCTTTCCTATGTCCCCACTCTTGCAAGGGTTTCTTATAACAAATTACCAATGAAGATAGTTTCTTTAATTTCTCAATAATAGTAGATTGACGAACAACAAGATTATAAGTTTATAACCATAAAACTATAAAGTCCTATCTTAACTCTCCCACCTCTCACCCTCTCCACAACTCACTATTCTCACTTTATCGATTCTTTTAAGGTTAATGATTTACACCCCCCTGAGCGGTCTTTCTTTTGGTTTCTCTCGTACAAAGGAGTCTTCTCCCAATCCCTTTGCTATGGCTTTATCCTCAATGGGTTAAGGTATGAGGGTTCATCAGTCGCACAATGTACTTATGGCTTCTCTTGAATGAAACAAGTAGTAGTCAGTCTCTCGACTTCTCTCATTCATGCAAGGAAATCTCTCATTCAATCTCCCTATTGGGGCTTCATCCTCCGTGGGTTAGAGCTTGGAGCTTCATATAATTTGAGGTAATCCCTAAATAATGAAGATAATGTAAAGAGATAAATGTACGCAGGTAGGTAAGAGGGAGGTGCCACGTGAAAGATATCCAAGGGCCTATACGAAATTGTGCAATTTTCCCTCCTTTCTTAAAACGAATAAAGGAATGTAAAATTTGTTTGTTACGCTTGGCTAGTGTGAGTGTGAGAGAGTGGAGTGCATATGACAGAAAGTAACATTGAATTCCATATTTCCTCTATCTTTTTATTACACATTATATTCTTATACAAAAGACCCAAAACAAAATGAGAGTGAGAGAAACGGAAAAGAAAAACGGAGCGAGCAATAGAGAGGCAAATTTCTTTACTCTCTTCCTTCATTTTCTTCGTTTGTTAATAGATAATCAAACTTGCAAGTTGTTAATTTCTACAAATATCTATTTCTTCATCTTTCATTATTATTTGTTTAATTTGTTGTTGATTGTAATGGATGAAGATTCTATTTCAGGATATCACCCTCTCACTCTCACTCAACCATCGAAATCTGAATCAAAATCGAGATCGGAAGGTAAATCGAACACAACTTGGTTCAATTTTCGATTTTTTTTATGATGAGGGGGGGGGGGGGGGGGGGAGAGATTTGGGTAAATGAAAACACAGAGAGATGAAAAAAATAGAGGATTGATCCTCTTTAAAACTTGAGTGTGTCTTAGGGCAATCGACAGAAGCGTCATTTTTTATTTTCATGATACATGTGTGCGAGGTTTAAAATCACATTTTGAATTTGTAAAATAATATTAAAAATTAATAATTTATATTTTGTCATACGAATATTGTGTGTTAATAAAAGAGCATAAGTTTCATATCTCCAATAAATAAATAAAAATCGGGTGCCTAACATAATTATGAAATACACTAATAAACGCACTCACAAATCTCTCTCCCTCTCTATATATATAAGATTAACAAATGTTTTATTAGTGATTTATAGAAGATCATCTTAACTAGCTCCTTTCTACCCTGCTTTTATTTTGAACTGAGTGAAGTATCAAATACTGCAGTTAAATTGGTTGTTGTCTCAAACTTCAACACCCGACTAAGGAAGTTATTCAAGGACCTTAACGTTTCCAATCTTTTAAGCTTCCATTATTCTCGTGTTTCCTTCCTCCTCCTCCTCTTTCTTATTCTTACTATTTTTTCTTTTATTTTTTTATTCTTTTTATTCTCTTTCTCATTTTTCTCCCATGATTCAACATACATCTTCCCTGCACTGCCTAAATTTTTTAGTGTAAGCATTTGTTAATCAAATGAGTCATCAGCATGATCAAGTTTGTATAAGTAAATGATAGCATGGCACAAAGAAATTTCCCTAGAAAGTTTTCTTTTCATTTGGGTGGTATTTGGGAACCATATTCCTACAAGAGAAGGCTTATAAAGGTATGGGTGTGGAGGGGACTTTTATATGCAGTGAAGAGGATGAGCATGCTTCTCGTTTTCTAGACCATTATTAGTTAATAAGAGAAGTATAGAATCACCTTCTTAGGATTTTTGGTTTAATGTGGGACAAGTCTTAAGAGGTCGGATAGTCCAGATCCTTATTAAGCTCCACTAGTAGATTACGTTGGAAGCCTACTTTGTGCGCTCCATATGTTTTGGGCTTCCTTGGAGGAATGAAAAATATAATGGTCAGAAACAACGCTATGGAGGGGAGGCAATTGTTGATGGAGATCATAGTTAGGATTAGTGTGCTCCATATTGTTTGTAATTAATTTTTTATGTACTTTCAACAACCCATTTTTATACAAATTCCAAGGTAACCATAGTATTGGATTGAATAAATTTTATGCGAGGATGATCTTCATGGTGAGGGGATAGCCACCACAAAAAATATCCCTAAGTTGACTGAAAATAGATAAGCCTAAATAGCTACTTTTAGGGTTTGAAAAGATGTTATATTTTCATGCGCATTGTTTACAACATAGATATTTTCTTGTTCCACTTGATTTAGGTTTGATGCCATATATCTTCAGACATTGGACATGAAATACCGGATGCATAGATTTTTAAAGTTGCATCAGGTAAGACTTATGTTAACTCCGTACACAAAAAGGTTCCAGTACAAATACATCCTTGAAGTTTCTTAGTACATTCCATTGAGATTATGTGTCATTGTATCTCTACCACCGTAAAGGCATTAATCAAATGTCTGAGACTTAGTTGATCTAATCTTGTTCCTCCTTTCAATTCTGTCGAAGCCATGCCTTGTGATGTTTGAAATTCATTTAAATCTTCTCTCACTATCTCAATCTACGTTTTCATTTTCCATAGATGGAGTTGGCGTAGAAGCTAGAAAATCAGTACACGTTGGAGATGATCTACAGGCAGACAAGGTGGGAGCCAATGCTATGGAATTGATTGCTGGTGAGTGTTTATTTTCGAGTTGTGGCGTCCTTAATTCTTATGTAGAACTGAGAGTTGACAATACACAGTTACTGATGACACACCCGGTCAACTTTCATAGTTTTGTCATACATGAGGTCTCGTGCATTACGATGCACTGTTGCATGTGCAATATCATCGAGTATTTAATGATAAGATTGAAGTTTCCGCGTTTTAGTGATTGAAATTTCCATGTCTCAGTAGTTTGATATGTATGAATTTATATCACATGTATTATTTCTATAAAAGTAACCACAAACCTCGATTGATTGCATAAATTTTCTACTCAAATCGTTGATAATGCTATATATTCAACAGTTATTGTAAAAGTTTATACTTTCATTGGGAAGCTTTGCAGGGAGATGAAGTCCCTCATTTCAAATGTAATTGTTGAAGTGTTATCCGTTAATTTGGTCTCACAAACATGAGGTCACAGATCCAATCTCATAGCACTCCCCGGGTACATACATATTCCTACTTAATCATAACCATTAAAACATTAAATATATTATATGATCTCCTTTAATCAAGATTTTTTTTTGAATTTCAAGATTTAATCCTATTAATATATATTTGTTTAATAATTTCAATTTGGTGTATTTCGATTTGTTTATCTTTTTCCAATATTGCCTATGTTTTAACTTGAATATTCTTCTTATGTATCGTATAAGGCGTTACAAAGTCTGCATTCGAGACATGAACTAGGTTTAATTTATTTTCTATGCAAAAATCCTAAAATTATAGAAAAACTTGATACAAGTTATTATTTAAACATGCCAAATCAATGATATATTGATATCTACATAGGAAAAAAAAAACTCTGGATGTGGTTTTTGTAGGGAATATATTTGAAATTTGGGGTCTGTTTGGTTGGTCATTTTTCTATAGGAAATAGAATTTGATTCTCGTCTTAAGTGTTTTTTTCATTGTTTGGTGGTGTATTTAATAGCAAGAAAGGAATTCTACATGTGACTAGTTTCTGCATCTCTCGTGGGAATCCAAATCTTTGGTTCCCTCTTGAAAATGGATTCCGTGGAAATGGTTTCAATTCACATGTTTATTTTTCAGTGTTCTAAAAATCGGTTTAGGCGGGGCCTAGGCGGCCTCCTGGGCGGGTTTTTGGATGATCTTTTAATTTTCAGTTCGAAAAAATAAAATAAGACTATTTATTTATTTATTATTATTTTTTGTATATGTATCTTGACATTGAATTGAAAGTAATTTATATGTTATTATATTTAACTTTTATCAATTATAAATTATAATGAATAAATAAATAACCGCCTAGGCTCCGCCTAGTCCTCTGTGTGCTAGTCCCTTGCTCGACGCCCGCATATCGCCTAGTTTTTTTTAGAACACGACTATTTTCCATCCTACCAAACAGACATTTGGTAAAATGTGATAGCAAATCCAGAGAAATAAATGTAGCATGACAAAGTAATTGCATCTAAAGTCATATATATGTATCTCTCATATTTCATTGGGCCAATTTTATTATTTGAGAAGATTCCATTTATTATACATCATGGCTGTCAGTTTCATTTTTAATTTAAGATTTTGTGAAATGAAATTGTATTTTATATACAAGTGATATTCGTTTTCATTGATAAAAATAAATTTTACTTGCTACCAAGGATTGTGATTTCGTTTTTTGAGTTCATTTCGGTATCCTGATTTTAAAAATATTTTGGTGTGTAAAGAAAAAACGTAAAAGTTTCAAGGATACGTAAAAAATATATATATAATGAACTTTGAGGGTATATGAAAATGCAACAGAAAAAATAGATGCAAGTAAATAAATCTATTTAACATATTAAATGAAGCCTAAATACCAAGAAATGAAACAAACATGAAATCAATATATAATTAGAAAATGAGAGGGTGGTTTCAAAAATCAATATATAAGTAGAAGAAATGATAATTAGAAAATGAGGGAGTGGTTTTAAAAATCAATAAATAATTAGAAGAATTGATAATACGAAGAAATCCCTAAATTTTTGGAAAAAACTCCGAAATTTTTTTAAAAAAAAACCCCTTGAGAAAATGTAATTTTTGGTAGCTGGGTTTTGTATTTTTATGAAAAAACGAAATTTCGGAAAAAATTCTAAACTAACGAAAAAAGTCTCGATTTTTTTCAAAAAAACCCTCGAAAAAATGTAACTTTTAATTTCACCCTTTTTCTTTTTGTAATTTCAAAAAAACAAAATTTTCGTTGAAACTTTGCGAGATTTCGTGAAATCACATTCCTTAAACAAATTCACCATAGACAACATTTTTTTTTTTTTTTTTACAACATATCTACATTTTACCTGAGGTTTACTTCACGACCTGACATGCCACGTAAATTCATTGTATAATCATGATAGTTTAGTATGCAGTATATACTATTTATTTTGTCAATAAAACTTGTACGTTTATTTTGACTGGTACATGTGGTAGAAGAAAATAAAAAGAAATCAAAGTAACAAGTAAAATAATAAATTAAAAAAAAAAAAATTTATTCAAAGACCATTAGCAATGGTAGTTGTATTATTGTAGAGAAAAGAAAGATAATGAAAGACACAGTTATAAGTCTAACAAGGCTTTTCGTCCTGCATTGTTCTTCTTACCTTGCGTCAAGCCGTCTTCTACGTAAATGTTGCTTCAAAATCGGATTGGCACATATGCCACGTATCATCTTCTTATTCGATAATCACCCATTGAAAATAAACTATAAACTAAAATCAGCACATGTTAAATAAACTTAGTGTGTGGGTCGGGTATTTGGGTTTAGCAAGGCAGTAAAACTGAATATGCTTTGTTTGTTCAAATGAGTATTGCTATTGCTATGCTTTGTTTGTAAGCAAAAAATGAATATGCTTTGTTTGTAAAAGTGGGGAAGGAAATGATGCGTATAGAAGAAGGGCATCCCAAAACTCCTCCTTCAGGCCTCCATTATCCACAAGCAAAAGGCATCGAAGTAGTGCGGGAAACCCCACTTTTGCATTCCTATATATACATATACATTACCTTTGTGTTAATACTACTATTGCCAATCCAATCCAATCCAAACTCCCCAATCTTCCAACCCACTAAAAGAAAAGAAAAGAAAAGAAAAGAAAGGAAAGGAAAGGAAAGGTGTGTGAGTAGTTTGTTCTTTCAGTTGACAATCATGATGATGGATTCTTCTCCTCCTCTATTGCTAGGGTTAGGGTTAGGTTTGGAGGACAGAGAGCGTTCAGAGATAGTATTCTTCGACGTCGAAACAACGGTCCCATCTCGAACCGGTCAGGGTTTTGCCCTACTCGAATTCGGGGCAATCTTGGTTTGCCCAAAGAACCTTGAGGAGTTGGAGAGCTATTCAACCTTGGTGAGGCCATCAGACGTCTCCGCCGTCTCCGTCGCCTCTGTTAGATGTAATGGTATAACCAGAGAGGCTGTTTCATCAGCACCTCCCTTTCAGCAAATCGCAGACAAGGTCTATGACATCCTCCACGGTTCGTACTCCCTCCCTCGGTGTTGTTTGTAAGGTAAGATATGCTTTGGTTTACTGACTTGTTCTTGTTGAATTGCGGTTGGTTTTAGGACGGGTTTGGGCAGGTCACAACATTATAAGGTTTGATTGTGCAAGAATTAGAGAGGCGTTTGCGGCAATTGGTCGCCCGCCTCCCGAACCCAAGGGGACAATTGATTCATTGGCGCTCTTGACACAGAGATTTGGAAGGAGAGCTGGGAATATGAAGGTATGGATTCTCCTTGTCATTTTTCAAACATACATACAAATTTAACATCTACACCAATTGAAAATTTGCTATATTATTTATGCAAATTTAACATCTACACCAATTGAAAATTTGCTATATTATTTATGCAGATGGCTACTCTAGCTACCTACTTTGGGCTTGGAAAACAAACACATAGGTAATGCTCCTCCTAGATTTATTCTTATTCATTATTCTAAGTGTCATTTTCCTTGTGATGTGTCATAAATGTAGGTTAGATTTAAGTGCATAAACTATGTAAAGCCTTAGCATTAGGTTTCTAAACTAAATTTATTCCATGCGTTCTGCTGCCCTGTTCTGCTGTCTTTTCATCATATTTTCACGTTGTTAAAATATATCCATGATATATTTACCATTTATTAGGAATTCTAAATAAATGTCAATAATTATATATAGTCTAACCAAAAGCATCCTTCCTCCATTAATTTTGCAGGAGCTTAGATGATGTACGGATGAACTTGGAAGTTCTCAAGTATTGTGCGACAGTGTTATTCTTGGTAATCTTCTAACCAAGTGAAAGGCTATGCATTCTGTATCACAATCATTCTAGTCAATTTCTTGTGATTACTTACATCCGTTGAATTTTTTTATTTTATTTCATTTTATTTTGGCAAAAAGCAAGCAAGGGTTTACATTATAGACAAAAAAAAAAAATGCACAAGTAGGAGGCCGATGTACCCAACCTCAAAACAGTTACAAACTGCATTTTCAATCCCCAAGCATCCCAACTAGTGAGGTCCCAGTCATGGGCAAAACTATTTCTGATATACATCACTACAAGAGCATCTTGCTCTATTATTACATTTCATATCCCTTTCAAGAGGTCGAGTGAAGATAGTAACACTAGGAGGACCTTCATGATTTGCTAACGAGTCTTCCAATCTATTTGCTCCCTGCAAATGTAATTCACCTTGCATTTTCCATTCTAGTTTTTGTATCCTCACCTCCAGCCAATTCATAGTGTGCATAGCTGTCCATGGAGGAGCATATTTCTTAGTGGTAATTTAACCAGGCTGTTGGTTAGCCATGCCAATTTACAGCTTGGAGGTGCCTATCTGCCGTGCTATCTCTACACCAATACTCGCAGCCGGCAAGCATTTCTTATCCACCACCAAAGAGAAAGCTATGAATGTCTGACCATTTGCATCTCTTGTAGCTTCTCCCATTTCTCAGGTATTTTACCTTTCTGCCTTGGGTATCTCTAGCGGCAGTCTTAACATTTGAAGTTAAGAAATGGGTGTGGACATTCCAGTTCTGAGTTTTCTGACAGAATACGTTTTTTTCACGGTAAAATATTTATTGATGTAAATATTTTTTGATGGGACCCGAATGGCCGAACTGCCCACTTCCTTAGGCATGCACACAAACTCTCAATTTATAGCATAGAACCCTTTATCTTTCTTCCGCTTGCAACAAAGAAAATGTTTGAACATCTTCTCATCAATTCTCTTGGCGATCGAGGCGGGTAGACGAAAAAGTGACATATAATAAATGGGCATACTTTGCTTCTGAGGAACGCTAATCTACAATCTGTCGACAAAAACTTATCCTTCCATAAAACAAACCTATCCCACAACTGCTTACTTTTGTTCTTAGCCCTCAAAGGAAGTCCGAAATAGATAGCAGGTAATTCACCTACCAGTCGCCCCTTCAGATCCCATCCTACTATTTTCCCCATCACCAATTTTTTATCCCTGAGCATGCTCAAATCTCTGCGATGGATTTGAATCGACTCTCCCCGAGAAGACTTTAAAAATGATATTGTGTCTCGTGAATCTCTTTGGTACTCTTTAGAATACTTGAACTTCAGCGGAGATTAGCCTCTAAGGATCACCAAGCTTGCATTAGGTCAATCTTGATAGAACTTCTAGTGTGAGGGCAATATCTGTGCGTCTTGGAGTGCGTTTATGGGTGTGAATGGTTTCGTCTGCTTTAGATAAGATAAGTCTGTCAAAGTATTGTCCATCACTGCCCATGCCCACCCTTTTTTTCCTGCTGGAATAATGATTATAGAGCATTGACAATACTTCATCTTCTCAAAGATCATAAGAGAAGCAAATACTCCCTGGTCACTTGATTTTTGGTAGATAGTGCATGTGCATGTGTCACTGTTCCATTGTCACTTAGGAGACGATCCATCCCCATTTGGTTTCTCACTTTCTCTTATCTATCTGACCAACCATTCTTTGAACCCTTTTAAATTAAAGCTTGTATCCATCGCCTTGGGCCTTGGCCCTTTCTCTGTGATTGATAGGGTTTGTCGAACCCTTTTAACTCAAAAGAATTTTGACTGTATGATGTTAAGAGTACTATTAACTTGCCATGATATAAGCGTAACATTTATAAAAAATTGAGACCGTCGAAAGATATGTGATAAAGTGATGATCCATGTGAGTGTCCAAGTCGTTAAAAAAGAAGTATCGTTGTTACCATAGGTTTTGGCATGGCAGATTCAAGCCTAAGACAGCTTATTCTTAAAAAGAGTTTATTATTATTTTTTTACAGTAACAGTATTTTGTAACTCGTTAACTTGAATAACTATCAAATTGGTAATATATTTTCAACTATTATTTAGTAGGGTCATAACTCCGACGGTTTATAATTTGCTGATTACAGGAAGAGTGTATTGGTTCAATGGATCAAAAGTATCTGCTATTAGTTGCATGTAGTATTATTCATTAATTTCGTAATTCTCGATACCTTGCAGGAATCGAGCCTGCCAGATATACTTACAGCAAATGGTTTGGACACTCCTAATGCCGGCATGAGAACTCGTAGTAACCGAAAACATTCTGACGCCGGCAAAGAACTGGAGGTTCCCAGCCCTTTTAACATGGGAATGCTCATAGATACAATAAAAGAACCATTGGAACCAGATGCTTCCATGGAAGGAAGATCTTTGCCAGACACTCCTGTTCCGGCTGTAAATGAGGGTTGTAGTGGCTATGCTGGATTCTTAGCACCTGAGGAAGTTTCGGTGGATTTTCTCCAAGCATCCCTTGTCCCTTCGTTTCGTGGGGGACAGCGAATACAGCTAATGCACAAAGATCTCCTTTTGCAACTTAATTGTGCAAAACTGAGAGTGCGCTTTGGAGTAAGCACAAAGTTTCTGGATCATGCCGGTCGACCAAGGTTAAATATTGTTCTGGATGCGACCCCGAGACTTTGTCAAGTTCTGGATGTTTGCGACCATCTTGCACAGAATTTATCTGTGGAATCTGGCAGCAGTTCTGAATGGAAGCCTGTGGTGTTCAGAAAAAACGGCTTCATGAACCTCTCCACCATTCGACTTCAGTAAGTTATTCTTTACAAAATCAGTTTGTATTGTGTGTTTCTATGACCATGACAAATGAATGATCTACATATGGACATGATTGTTCTGACTACAGGGTCCCTCTGTTTTGTGGATTTTTGTTCATTACAGCATACCCATTATAGCAGATGGAGATGATGCAATCTACTCTACAGATATTTATCAGAAAGATGCTTCAGGTACCGTGCATAAGCTAGTTTTTAGCAAAGTCGATGCCACAGAGCTCGAGTCCTTACTTGCTCCAGGAACTTGGCTTGACGTATTCTTCAGCTTGGATGTATATGACTATCAACAAAATGCTGGCATTCGATTAGTTGCGAAGAAGCTGACAATCTATTCTTAGTAAAGCTGATTGTAATAATTAACCCCAACTACTGTACCGCATACCTTTGATTCAATTGTTTAAATTAAGGAATATTCAGTCAAACAGTGCAGATTCCAGGATGTGTAAATGTCATAAGAATTGAAAATTTGAATTAACTAGTTATCCAAATGAGAAACAAAAGATGATTCAGAAACTAGATTCAATGAGGTACATGTTAACATTTGGAAACAGTCAACTCAATCAGTAAAAAAATGCATTCAAACATCAGTGCAGCACTTCAAGTTGCAGGACAAGTGACCCAACTTCAAAATTTTATATCTCCCCAATTAATGTTGCAATTAGTAATTGGAAAGATGTTCTTTAAAGCCTAGACCATGTATATTATTTGAAAAATCTAAAACTTAATTTAACTTAAAAAAAATGCATGAATGTTTATGTTTATGCATTTCCAGACTTAAATCTAGTTCTCAAATGATTAAAAACACATCTAAATGATGTACATATGCCTAAATTACAATAGCGATAAACATTAAAAGTCTATATTGAAAATTTGTTTTCCATTGCTCTCCGTGGCAACGGCGCCAAAAACTTGATTGATCTCAAATCTTACTACAAGTATGTGGTTGTCTATTGAGTTAGAAAACGAGAGCACGGGTCAAATTCTACAAGGAGGGCTAATATTTGAAAACCAATTTTGTAAATCAACTTATAATAAATAACCTAGTTGGAACAAAGATTTTTGATAAAGAATCCTAAGATAGAACAACAATGTAAATCTAGCTAAGATGAGAATTTAAGAGAAGATCTTAGGGCTTTAGGGATCACCACCATGGATTGATAGCTCCCCTTGACTTCAACCTTTCCTAATTCACTAGTACATCCTACAGTAGACTATTGTCTCGTCTTAGGATGAAAGATATAACAATATGAACAACTTGTTCCAAACCTAAGTTATACTACTAAGCTAAGCATCAAATAAGATTTTAAAGCATAAAAGAAATTCATCTAGCTAAATGAAACACCTAATATCTAACAAATCATGCTGAAACATAGACTAATAATATACAAATATAAAAGCTTATGGCTTGTTAGAGAAATGTATGGATAGAAAATTATATAACTTCGAGCTTGAAAGATAGAAGATGAAAACATAAATTGAATTCAAATATTACACACAAGACGTCTAATTCACTTCATTGATTCATGATATAACCAACCTAAAAAGTCAATCAAACCAACGATGTTTCTCTAATACATGGAAATGGAAAAATATCACTTAAGAGGACCATTTTGGGATCATCCTTCCGTGGGGCTCACCCACACCCTAACCTGTAGTTTAGCCACTCATGGTGTTAAACATAACTACTAAAACAACTAAGAGAAACTCTTACAATGTCTCAATCTCAAACTCTACTTCTTTCTCTTATTCAAAAGTATGTCGCCAATGAACTCTAACCATGGGGTATTTATAGGTGAAAAATGGTGAGACTTATGTGTAAGGATAATATGGTAGAATGTGGAATGTTAGAGTAAAATAAGAAAAAACGTTTGAGTGAAATAAGATGGAGTGTAAAAGTTATGGAGTAAAGATAAGGAAGAGTGTAAAAGTGAAATAAGGTGGACTGTAAAAGTGATGAGTAAAAATGTGAGAATGAATAATGTAATTTGACTTGACACTTTTGGAGTTTGTAGAGAAAATTTTTGGCTATGATAAAGTTGGCCATGTAGATGTTCAAATCTTCATGTTAATTTTCTCGAGATCTGTAGATAATGTTGTCTTGTGGGTTTGACTTCATGGGTCTTAGGCTTGAAAATCTTTGGTCTTTCACATTTAATATATTAACTTCCAATAGGTTTTCTAGTTATTGAACTTAGCCTTATTGAACCACTTTGTGTATGATTTGAGATTAGTGCTTGAATATCTACAAAATGATATATTTTTAGTAGATAATTGAACTTAACAATTATATATTTAGGGGCATAAAATGTCTAATTTATATGCTTATCAATGAGTTTTGACTAGGGGTGGGCACGGGACGGGATGGGACGAGATATACCCATCCCTATCCCATCCCGTTCATACGGGATCGGGACGGGACGGGATCAGCGTGTTGCCTGTGACTGCTGCGAAGATTATCATCATATAAGAGCGTGAAAAATAACTTTCTTATAATTAGATATAGAGCGTGAAAAATAATTTTCTTAAACCTACAAGCAAATTGCAGGAATCTGGAAATAGTTATGGATAACACCTAAGCAGTGAAATACCCACCAAGGTCTCGTGAACCAAATCAGCTCTTGAATATACATTCTCTGACACTACAAGATAACTCCTATTGCCCGAGGGTGAGTAGCATATTACCTAGCAGGCTTTAGTCTTAAACCAAATTAATAATGGATAAAAAAGACATGTCTGAATATGTCTCTCAAGATGCTTATAACATTGTATACGTAACGAGCATGTGATTGATTGCAAACCTCCCTCAAGTGCTAATCTAGTTGGGATGTTTGGGAGAGTTCAATTTGCTTTTGTTTTCATCTGTTTTCTCCTTGAAACTTCAGATAAACCCATAAATGATAGCCTCAAGAGACACTCATATATAATCTAAATCGATATTACATAATATATAAAACCCAAAATAAAATAAATGAAATTCAAATGCAATCTTGAACATCAAAAGATGAAGATCCCAGAAAGGATTCAAATGCAAACACCATGAGTTTCTGTCAGTCATATTTAAGTTTATATGAATAAAAATAAATAAATAAATAAAATATTAATAATAAATATTAAAAAATTAGCTCGGGACGAGATTGGCGGGATTGAAAATCTTCATCCCATCCCATCCCATTCTAGATCGGAACGGGACGGGATCGGGATGAAATTATTCAATCCCATTAAGACCCGGAAATATCGGGACGGGACGAGATCGGGATCGCGGGATGGGATGCCCACCCCTAGTTTTGACCAAGGTTCCGCTACAATATGTATCCAAACTATAGTTTCTTAATATCAGGGCTATTTTTTCTTTAATCATCATGGAGTGTTTAAAGAAGAAAAAAAAAAACCCTTGCAAAATCCACATATATATAGCCTAGGGCACCACAAAAATTGAAGTTTTTAGGGGCACAATTTTTTTGGAATAAATATATATTATATGTATGTTTTTTATATTATCTTTTGTTTCCCTTGTGTCCATTTATTCAGCTATGGTGTTTTTGGTCATTCTTGTTGATGTCGATGTTTTGAAACTTGTGATGATAGGTCTTAGGATTGAACTCATGTAACCACAATTTTAGTTTCTTCAATTTATTTGTTCATTAAGTTGATTTCGTCCATGTTTTTTTTTTTTCCTTCTCTATGGTTTTTAGGTTTGAAAATTGGGTGAAAATTCAAATATTGAATATAACATATTTTAAAAAATAAATATTTATTATACATTTATATAGTTGGTGATTTTCTAGACTCTTAGAGGATGGTTGGTGCTAAAACAACTATCTCAATTACAGAAAGTCCATGTTATTCATGCCAAAAATATGGAAATTGAGGAGGGTATGTAGTAATAACATGAAACATAAATGTAAAAATATGAGTACATAAGACCGGACTATTTGGCTTCGAAGAAATTTGATAACAACATAAAGGTAAGGACATGACTATGGCAGACCTGATTATTAGGCTCCACTAATACTAATTTGTGTTAATAAAGATATGGTAAGTTTGGGGTATTTTCACTCCTTCAATTATTGTTTCATAAGAGAATGACAATCGATTTGAATGTTCACATTTAAGGTGCTAATTGTAAACAAAATTAAAATTTCTAATTAAAAAGTAGAATAATTATGAAATGTACCCAATTGTGTGGGTAGTCATGAATTGCAAAACCTGGTTGGCATTGAGTACTGGAGAAGAGGTTCCCCCTGATAACCCAGGGTTGTTCCCTTGTTACTCTATTGATATCTTCCCTAGATTAGAATTGAAGTTAGGGTGTGTTTGGTTGCACTCATTCCGTAGGAATAGGAATCCTATTCCCACTTGGAATAAGATTTTGAGTGTTTGTTTGGGATTTTACTTATAGGCATGGGATGCCTGCACGTGCCATAGATTCCCACCAATGGTGGGAATCAGACGCCTCACATATACTGGGAAAATAATTCGCGTCTCTCCTCCCTCGCCTCTCTCCACCTCGCCGTTTCACATCATTGGAATCTCATCTCACCTCTCTTTATCACCTCTTCTTTCTGCAATATCACCTCTCCTCTCTGCAATCTTCGCTTGCACAATCGAAGGTCTCGTATGTGTCTCCCCTCTCCAGGTTTGCAACCCCTCCCCCTCTCTCTATTCTTCACTTCCATTTTCCCCATCTCTTCCATTCTTCCCATCTTCTCGTATGGTCTCGATTTGCACCGGTCAATAACTAAAGGCCAGCAAGGAGAGACAAACAAATTGATAGTTTTTGTCTGTCTCTCAAATGGATTCCACGCTAACCCAGAGATTAGAAATCCCAATCTTCTTAAGATCTACAACAAGGGTTCTTCTTCAACCCCCTCTTCCTCATCTCAGATGCTTATTCTTCTTCTTCTTCTTCTTTCAATACTCATTCAATAAGGGTTATGTTTCTTCTACAACAAGGGTTCTTTTTCTTCTTCTTTTAGTACTCATATCTATTTCATGACGTTTGACATTAAATACTTCTATTTTGTAGGTTCTATTTGGGTCTCTTTGGAAAACAAAAAGGGGTTCTTAGCAAAGAGATTCCAAGGACTTGTAGAGGTACATTACTCATTTCCTCTATGTTCTTTTTGAAACTATAATCATTGATTAGTTTTCTAAATCACCCCACTTTGATTGTACAAAAAAGAGTTGTTTTTGTCATCCTTTTATGAAATATGAAGTAAATTGAAGTCTGGGCATGTCTGGAATGATACCCAAACCTAATATATGAGATTATACAACAAAGCCCATTTTCAATTCTACAATCAATGTCTACTTGATCAACCTTATAGAGTTTTTTAATGAATCAGCTCTAGGACTTTATTCATCATTGTTGAGGACAGTACTGTACAAGCCAAATGCCTTACTTGAGAAATTCCTTGACTTATTGGAAATTTTGGTTGCTAATACTCAGTCCTAACTTTTGGTCTATCATATGACTGAAGCACTTGAAGTGCCTATTTTTGAAACACAGTCACATGTTATTTGGCGCATATAAAGGAAATCATGCACACATAGGTGAGTTTGAGACACCTTCATGCTAGCTATACATTATTGTGTTTTTAGTTTCTTGGCAATTCATTACGTTGTTAGCAGATGTAATTAACTATGTTGTAAAGCTCACATGCTAGCTATACATTCATGCAATGCATATGGAACATAAGGCAAATAAATGACATAGGTTGCGAATTTCATTGCTTCCCACCTAAAACATGTTGATGAATACCCTGCCTTTGCACTCGTATTTGAGTGTTTGTGCCTTGCTACTGTTTCTGACTTTGATGTTTCCACTGGAGCATCAGCTATACTTTTTTTCAGTAATGATGACTTAGTCTTATTGTTAGATGGATGGTACAGTTTCTATGTTTAATTGTCTTGCTAGTAGTCACTCTTTCATCAGCGCATTCAGTAAATTACTTTTAAAAATTTAGTAGTAGGTCTCAAACTTCATGTATGGGAAAAAGCCCGGTGAATCAACAAAGAAATCAAATTGTCTTAACTGGTCGTGTTTCACCTCTTATGATGATGCCATAAGATATTCTAATGCATTCGTGGTTTCACCATCTAGGCATCTACCAACTTATTTAGTAGATTGTTTGTTCAGTAGATTCTGTAATTTTTTTTTTGGCAAGTATTTTTGCAATCGAACAAAGTCTCATTGTCAAGCCTGTAACATAATATCCACAGCCTAACCCCAACCTGAATTTTGAGTGCAATTTGTTTTTTGAAACCATGAACTGTCAGACCACAGGCCAAACTTTTGCAAATTTTGGATTGGGTTTGAGTTCGGTCTCTCAAGTTGAACCCCCAAATCTTTATAAAAAAAAAAAAAAAAAAAGTTGAACCCCCAAACAATTTCAATGGCATTGTTATGTATTTATATCAGTGCATAAACCTAATACAAAGAATCTCTAACTGTAACGATGTTTTGATTCCACAGACGACATCACGCTACATTTAGGAGACATTGAGAAATTCAAGCATGGAGATAACAAATGTGATTGGACCTGTACAATTAGCACTTTCAAATTATAAATGCAAAGGAATGTATTTTATGGTGGTCAATAGCCCATAGGTAAATTGCCTTTCGTAATTTTTATTTTTTATGATCTTGGTCAGTAAGTCTTGGCACAAAAAGGCCAAGCCTGTCTGCGATATGTCATTCTCTATTGTATCCATGAGCAAAGTGGTTACACAAGATCACTTGTTATTTACTTGGATACAAAATATCAAAGCATTCCTTGCATTTCAAACAATTTACAATAAATCCAAGTAAATGGCAAGTCATCTAGACATACATAATAATTAAACAGAGAGCATAGCGAACAAGAATGAAATTCACATAGAGAAAAAGAAACCACAATCCTATCTATAGACCCAGGGGATGTTGAAACTGAGGATGCGTTTATTTGGGATCCTCCAACAACTATATTTAGTTCCCTCTATTAATGGTGTCATATTGTAAAAATAGTTTTCTCCATACCCTGCAAAATCACATTAGTTACACTTATGATTATGTTGCTTACTTGTGGTCGACTCTTGTGGTTTGCAGTTGAGGAATTACAAGTTAACATGCCTTTTGTCATGGCTGTTGAAGCAAGCAAGGTTCCAACCTTTCGAAAAGAATTGCATTTTCTCATTAATGATTCCAGAGGCATTATAGTTCCTTGGAAAACTTTTGCACCAACTTTTTGTCTCGAGTTATTTTCATATTCTTCTTCTTGTGTGTGTTAGTTTAGTCATTTTTATGTTAGTCAAGCTTTATTGACGAGAGTTGATTTCCAAACTTGATACGCGAGTTAGTCCATTTTTGTAGAATCTAGAATTCAATGGGAAGGCAATACTGTCACTAAATGTGTCAACAATATATTTTATTGTTTTATAACAATTTCATTTGGTTTTCATTGATAGTGAATGCTTATTGTTTCGTCCAGACCTGATTATTTGTTCCAGACCTGATTATTTGGTCTACATTGATCTTCGTCTATTTTGATAATGTTTTCTTTCTGTAACCCGTTTCAAAATCATGATAACTTGTTAAATCTCAGTATCTTTCCATCCACTGATATCAAAATTTGTTCAGATGAAAGAATAATGAATGTACAAGATATGGTGAACATTATCTTAAATCATATCCCAGGATTGAGGATCATGTTACTTTTTTTTTCTTTCATCAACCATTTGATGCGAGCTTGTCGCATGCACCTAGGCAAAAAAAATGATTCCCATGATTAGTTTTAGACAACCAAACATTCACAATAGGAATGGACAACCAAACATCAAAGTTGGCCAAGTTCATGGCATTCCATGCCATGACATGGGATGCCATGAAATAAGATTCCAATTCCCATCTTAAGATTTCATACAACCAAACACACCCTTAGAAGAAGCTTCGAAATGAATTTGAAAGGACATGTTATGATAACATACATTTTCATGGGCCATGTTAACCAAACTTGCAAGTTCCTTTTTTGGAATTAAGGAGATGGTTCTCACAAAAACAAAGAACTCATTTCAGCATTTCTAGACCATCACACAATGATATCAAAATTGAAGTATTCATTTTCATCAACACATTTTTATACAATTTTCACCCAAACATTTTATATGGAGAATGAAGTCAATTTTGGTGAGGATGATCCTCATAGTGGGGAGATCATATTTGCAAGGAAATTAACACAAAATTTTAGCCCCACAAAAACGAGTTAATGAAGTGTGTGTCCTTGTAACATCGCCCCATGTTTATTATTGTTATTATTATTATTATTTTTTGCATATTTAAATCACCAGCTCACAATGAAATAAATAAAGGTATGTGTTTTTTTAGACCAAGTGCACACTAAACTTTTTTGAAAAAAGTTGTTGAATCATGAAATATGCCGCACCTTACTCATGTCAATGTCAACCAGAGATAGGTCAAGTAATGAATTGAGTAGTATACCAACAAGAGGAAATGCAAAATAAATGTTATAATATGTGATTTGTTGATTAATAATTAAATGGTACTAAATTAGAGAAAGCGACCTCATATCGTGAATCAATATAAAATTGTGGATTGATATGTCATTATAGATAACAACTGTCATATTAACATTTATTAATAATATTTCACTTAAGCAATAATCTTGGTATCACTCATTTTCAATTTGGTCACTAATAGTAGCTCTCTTGAACCACTCTCCGCATTAGATTTATTCATAGTTGCTATCAACATTAGCACATAATTAATAGATATGTTTTCATTAATATCTATAAAAATGCATCTCAAATTAACTTGAGGAATTGAAGGTGAATAATCATTTTCATTTTCATTTTCCAATGGGACAAATTTCTTTGCTCCATATGTTTCATTGGTTATTGAGCTTGAATTAGGCGATGATATGTGGAAAGACCGTATTGCTTGGAGAACCAAAATTCATATAACCGACTCCGAAAATATTGGAAATGAACTTTAATGATGATATATTTCATTGGTTATCTTAGGTTATTAAATCAATGAAATGAATGTACCTGAACTTGTCACACAAAGAAACCTGCCTGTTTGTTTCATTAAAAAGAGTTACCATAAAATTGATCAAATAGTTGAATCCTTCACTGTCAAACATGAAAAATTAGCCTAATTCTAGGGGGCGATGGGTGGTTATAACCCTCTTTGGCTCCCCCTCCCCCTCTCCTCCTAGAAGGCTCAAAAAATTGATTAAACATTATCCAATCAAGAGCCCTTCTAGGGAGCGCGAGGGAGTGGTCGCTCATATCGAGGGGATGGGTGATTACACCCCTCACTCGCCTCCCCTAAAATTAGCGGCCAATCAATCACCCAAACCAAGTGACTGATGTCAATCTACTATTTTCTTCACAATTTACAAGGAGTGGTTGGAAAGACATAAAAGATTTGGATGGGTCCTTAAAAAGAAGCACAGACTATGATATGTATGTAGACCCCATTTTTTTTTTTTTTTTTTTTGTATACTATACCCACCGATTTGGATGGAATTGCAACAAAACCTGACATTCAAACATTTCAACTCTGTCTGTATCAATGAAAGAAGAAGACAGGACACGAGACGTGCCGTTTTCTTACAGTGACAGAGAAACAGAGCAGAGGATATCATGCAATTGCAAACTGAAAATTTGTCATTTTCACACACACCGAATGAATCTACACAGGCAAGGCAGCAGCGCACCAGAGCTTTAACTTAATTACCCTTCTTACAAACAATTATTAATCAAATCCAGCCAGCAGTGTAAAATGCAAAAAGCACGTCGCATGTGCAATGAATAAGCTGAGCTGAACCGAGCTTGATTGATTTCCCATTCTACCCTCATTTCTTCTTCCTTCCTCTGTTTCATTGTGGAGGCCGAGGGAGGAGGAAAAAGGAGAAGAAGAGATTGAGGGACTTTACTTGACCGACCGAGCTTTTGATATGCTTTTGTTTTTAGGCTTATTTTAGTGCAAATTAGAAGCCAGTGGTGGATGTGAGGTGGCGCTGATGCACCCTTTATTTGTTTTTTTACACAATAGGACTGAAAGGAACATAGGGCGTGAGTGTTTGAGATTGAGAGAGAGAGAGAGAGAAGGGTTGTCTAGTTTCTAAACACGTTGTTTTGCACACTTTATTTGGTTTGGGTACTCTTTTCTTTCATTTTCTCAAGTGGCCTTTGGTGTGTTTCTACCTGTTTCTCTTTTGTGTTTACTAAGCTGGGTTTTTTATTTTCAGAGCTATACTGTAGTATCTTGTGCTTTGATTTGGTTCTGCGAGAGGAGAGTGGCTTTACTTTGATTTTTTTTTTTTTTGCTTTGGGCATCTCTGTATTTTTTATTTGCAAAGTTGGTTTTACTTCTACTTGTGTTTGTTTGGGCATTGAGATCTCTCAGGGTTCAATATTGTATTTTTTTCTTTTCTTTTCAGCTTTTGTTCTTGGGTTGTAAAGTATCTGAGATCTGGGTTTTGTTGTACTGTGTTGGTTATTGGGTATTTCAGTAGAAGAGGAGAAAGAGTATAAGAAATAGTAGTAGTAGAAGAAGAACAAGTGGAAAAATCATGGCAGGAGGAGCAGCTCCAGCACCCAAACAGGATGAGTTGCAGCCGCATCCAGCCAAGGATCAGCTGCCTAACATTGCTTATTGCATCACCAGTCCACCTCCATGGCGTGAGTTTTTTTTTTTTTTTTTTTTTTTTGTTACATGGTTAATTGGTTTAGCTGTTAGCTGGAAATGGATCTGAATTCCACATCTTCAATTTGAGTTCTCTTTGGGAATTTGACAGAGATTTACAGTTCCAATTGTTTGCTTTCTAATTATTAGTCTATCTCAGATTGTATTATCTTTCCAATTATTGTTTACTTAAGTGAAACCTAATAGCCTATTTGGATGCTCATCTCAATTTGTTGGTCTTCTTCTTTAGTAATTCTGGTCGTATTAATTCCTCTTATTGATTATTCTCAAATGTGCATTTATCAATTTAATTTTTTTTGGTAATTTGATTCTGATTTTTTGCCAGTCGTATTTTTATTCTGTTTAAGTTTTTTTTTTTTTGCATTTATTTGGAGCCATTTTCGTTTTGTGAAACCTTCCATAATCTGTTGGCCGTTTCTGCCACAGCTGAAGCCATCCTTCTTGGTTTTCAACATTACTTAGTTATGCTTGGCACGACAGTTCTCATACCTAGTGCACTTGTTCCACAGATGGGAGGAGGAAATGTAAGACTACAAAAGAAAACAAAGTTATCTCTTGGTTTTGAATGTTTGATCAACTTAGCTGTTTGTAATCCATGCATTTTCATATTCTCAGGATGAGAAAGCGAAAGTTATCCAGACATTGCTGTTCGTTGCTGGTTTGAACACTCTGACTCAGACATTCTTCGGGACCAGGCTACCTGCCGTCATCGGAGGATCTTATACCTTTGTGGCACCTACTATTTCAATAATTTTGGCTGGCCGATACAGTGATGTTTTGGATCCTCATGAGGTTTGTGACCTGGTCCCTCTTCCTTAATGTTTTTTTTTCTTAACATAATCAGTATCAGTTAGTTATAATGGTTTACTCTTTTTTGTCGTTGTACAGAAATTCAAGAAGATCATGCGGGGAATTCAAGGAGCTCTTATTGTTGCTTCGACTCTTCAAATTGTCATCGGCTTCAGTGGCCTTTGGCGTAATGTTACTCGGTTGGTTTATGATCTTGCTCATGGATTAGAATCATAGAAACTGCAAAATCATTTTGGTTGATCCTTTAACCTACATTTGTAAAACTTAACCCTCAAATTTCTTTGCTTAAACTTGTGCTCATTCTTATTATCAAGTCACTCTGATTTAGTGTCACTTTGTTATTTTTGTACTCATGAGAACCTGTCTGTATCATAAGAACTCATCGATTGTTAGCGTAGTGGTCAGTAACAGAAGTTGTTATTGGAAGCAAAATTTGAAACTGTTGACTGACAATGAGACTGCATAAAGTTATTGATTATATCTTTTAATTTTACTATACTCCAGGTTTCTAAGTCCACTTTCAGCTGTTCCTTTGGTAGCTCTAGCTGGATTTGGGCTATATGAGCTTGGGTTTCCAGGGGTAGGTATTTGCACAATGCTTTCATTCTGGGTTAAACAATTAATTCAATATAATGGCACCTTTTTGTTTGGTTTTGAGATCTTAATAATGGTATTGTAGACTACCTTTGTTGGCTTCTCATGGAAACCCTTGCCATGAATGTTCAGGTTGCTAAATGTGTGGAAATTGGACTTCCTTCGTTAATTGTGCTTTTAATTTTTTCACAGGTAATTTCTTCGATCTTTATTCAAGAAGAGACACTAATGTTAATATTGTTAAGAACACACGTGAAAATTCTATCCAGGTTTTTTTTATAGATGCAATGTAACTTTTAAACAAAATTAACTTTAATTATCATTCACCAAATCTTGATTCATATGGAACTAATGCTGTCATTCTTCAAATGCCTGGTTGCAGTATCTACCTCATCTGATGCGTGGAGAAAGGCATGTATTTGCCAGATTTGCTGTTATATTTACGGTGGCGATTGTATGGGTTTATGCCCACCTCCTCACTGTGGGTGGTGCCTATAAAGGTGCACCTCTAACGACTCAATTGAGTTGCCGTACCGATCGTTCTGGACTCATTGGTGCTGCTCCTTGGTAAGATTTAAGCTTTATTCCAGAGTACAAGCGTTACAATACTATTTAAATGCTCGTTGTTATGTGCTCTAAGAACTGAATCAAAGACACAATGTAGAACACTTTTTGAGTTGGAGGCCCAGTTCGACCTCTCGCAAGAAACCATAAAACTTTGGAAATGGAAATTATTTACTAACATAGAACACAAAAACTAACAAACTCATGGTGATGTATGGCCTTACATTTAAGAAATTAAAGATGCTTGAATTTTTCAAAAATATATTCTAGTAGCTGGTTGACCTTTCTTATTAGCCTCGGAAGATTTTATGCTTGAATTCAAGTAGTAGTACTACCCCAAAAAAGTTCTATTATCTATCTTCAATTTGAACCATAATCATTATCCTCATCCAAATCTCCACTAACCCAATTATTTTGTTGCCGTGTAACATCCAAATAGAGTTGTGGATAAAATCTCCTTTGCAAATTAGTTCTTTCAGACATTACCCTTCAGATAGAAAATGTTGGTTTCCAGATCAGCCTTGATAATGGTGTCCTCTGCCATCATTCATTTTAATCTCCTTCCTCGAGATAATTCTTCATTGGAGTCTTATTCCTTTCTTGATAAGCTTGCAATCTCCTGCGCTGGGCTGACACATTTCTTTCCTCCAGTGACACACAATGGCTAATAATTAGGTCAATTTGAAATTCTCTGTGCAGTGATCCATACAATATAATTTTGTGTCTCAAGGATAACTGTTATCCTTAGTGATAAGAGATTGGCAGTTCGTACTCCTTTTTGGTGCCTCAACTCTATCACACTCAGTATCTTGTTTGTCAGTGTTGCTATACCAACATCATCATCTTCATCTACCCTTTTGCCCTTGAAGCTTTTGGGTTATGTTGGTCATTTGTTTTCTTTCTTCTAAAAAGTAAGCAACCTCTTGTCCAAAGTTCATCGTTGTCGTACTTGCAGTTCTTGCCTGTTCTCATGCCTCTTTCCTTGAAAGATCAAAGATCTTGGACTGGTATCAGTCCATTAGCAAAGTTGACTTTGAAGCTTGAGACTTGAGCTATGTATTTGCTTGATGCTAGGCATTTGGAAGAGGATCCTTGTGCATGATCACTCCTTTGATTGACTCAAATTCATTTCTTAGATTCATTAGGAACTCTATCACTTTGCCTGTCTCCATCCACTTAGTAAATGACATGTGGGACTGGGAACAAAATCCTCTAGAGCCATGATGTCCAACTAATCCTATAAGCTTGACATTTCATGAAAAAATTGTTGGACAATCTTATTGTAGCTCAATCGGTTGAACATCCACTCTCTTTGCGAATCATCGCGGGTTTGAAACTCACTAGTCAAATTTAGTGAGTTTTCACCTGAATATTGGGAGCACATGTGCTCTATCATTGATTAGCTCATTCATTTGGACAAGGAGTGAAGCTGTTTAGATGGAGCCGAGCGAAAAGCAAGTCTTCATGCATTGTGGAGGTGAACATATACTAGGTGGCAATAACCTTTAATTAGCCTTCAGACATGTTTTCGTTACTTTCCCCCTACCCTAGGGGGAGAGTGATGTAGCATTCGGCCATTGTTTTGATTGTAGCCTATAATTAAATTTTTTTTTTAATTTTAAAATTATAACAATTTAAATCTTACCTCCTTGCCAATGGAGTACAACTCAGTGGTATGCGGTATGCCTGTGGCAGATGGAATCAGGTCTAGGGTTCAAACCTTGCCGACGACATTTGAGGTGGGAGAGGTTAAGGGATAAAAAAAAATCTTATCTCCTTGAAGAGCAACTTATCTTAGGGCGGCCAATCGGATATCCATTAGCCTTGTTGGAATTGTATTTTACCTTTTATCAGGTCAGGTTTTAATCTTGTTTTAAATTAGCATAGGTATTTTAAGCAAAATCAGATCTATTCTGTGAGTATAAATCCCATAAACGCTCCCACATTTCTTGAGCAATCTCAAATTTGGATACTTCACTATTGATAGTCATGTCAAAATCGTTGTTGATCCAAGTGCTACCTTGGAGTTCACTCATTGCCAAGTAGAAATTTTCTTTGCTAGAGTAGCCACTGTCGGAGGAACTAGAATCCTTGGGTGTAGGTATGGGTTTGTCTTTGCTACATACTTCTAAGCACCCTTCCATTTTAGAAAATGACCCTGTTACTTTTGAACAACCAAATATTGAAATTAGGCCACTGAGTATTTCTGTGAAATACCTTGGACATATTTCCTTTCATGATCTCCCATCCTTGCTTTGATCATATTGTGAATATATTTTGTAAAGAATTTGAGACAATGTGGGTTGCAAATAACCTTTTTTTTTTATGTAAACTCCGACTTTGACTTTGTGGATTAAAAAACTTAACCAGGAGTACCGAACCTATTTGACCCCTCTGATTGACTGCTCGTAACACTTTGTTACTCAGAATCCTTTGACCACATGTTTAACCTGACCCTATTTGACCGTCTTTGACTTGTGAAATGACTGTCTGTTGTGCATATGGTGGCGACTTTCTCTCTGCCTTTTGTTTCGCATTACGGTTTTGCAGTGACTGACAAGTGACAACCTTCAGTCGCCGTGCTCTTTCTTTCTCTCTTCCTCCTTCAGATGTAATATTGGCACTATATGTTGTTATGACGTCATTAGCAACAAGAACATACCTTGAAAATACTTTTTTTTTTTTTAAAGTTTGATTTTGTCATTTTGGTGTTTTTCAACCCTTGTCGTGCCTTAATTGCTTAGGAGACAATGTTTAATTGTCGTAAAACACCATACAAAGCTTGGAATTTTAAGAACTCTCCCAGAGCCATGGAAGTCCTTGGAAACCCAACTAAGAGATCATACTCCCAACTTGACCTGGCAACTTTGATACCATGTTAGATTTCAGAGAAAGTATATTTGATTGTTTGAGGTAAACAATGAAAATACAATGTCTTTTACGAACTAGGCCCCTAAGTAATTAACCTGATTTATAAAGTGCCTAAGCTGATCTAACCTTGTGCTTTAAGGAGAAGCAAATAGTCACCAAAAAATCTTGGTATATGCAATTAGATTCAAATAATTCTTCCTATCTATAGTGGATTGACCCAACCTAGTTGTTGTCCTTCTAGGCTTTCATGTCGAGGTGTTGCGCTTGTTTTTGCTCACTACTTGGACCTTGACTTTGACTTGGACTTGTATAAATAAACACCTATTTATTACTATATAATACCTTATATATACCAACAACAAAATACAAAAAAAATCCTTCTCATTCTTATGATGAAAACCTCAAAAACTGAGCTAGTTTGTGATCAATTCTTGTATTGGAGACGATGACTCATCTCGTCTCTTACATCATTGATAGTAACAAACTCAAGTGGATAGGAAAAAACATAAACCAAACCTTCCTGGTTTGTTATTCTGGTAATATTATCAACTAGTTATCATTGTTGTACCAGATTTTTGCGTGTTATTTCTTGAGCGCACTTCAGTTTCACCCAGATTGGAGAGAATCTCTTTGTTCAAAATGGAAAATTTCTCCATGTCATGTGATAGTACTTCACCAAGATATGAGTAGAAGGAAACCAATTCCATGCTTTTTTTAACATTTTTGTGTTATCTACCAACTAGGGTAGAAAATGTAACACAGTTTAAAAGGCAAGGTTGTAAATATCATTTATTCGAGTTTAGGGGAGAAATTTATAATTATCCACCGACTTCAGGGTTCGTGGTGTAAATGACAACTTTTTTTAGCAGGAATAGAGTTTGCTTTAGAAGTGGACTCTTTGTGCTTATCAATGTACAAATCCAAACTTCTCAACTGACTGTCTTCTCTTTTTACTGGGTTATCACTTACACCTAATTACAATGTTGTGTTCGGGATTAAGATACAAAATTTTCAAAGGCCACTGCATAAGTAACATATGCAACAAATTCAAACAAAAACCCAAACGCAGACACAAACACCTGTGGTTATAATGTGAAGTATGACATCGATTTTCTTTTTGTACCACGTGCCAAATCACTGATAATCACCTAAATAAGAGGTTTGGGCACATTGCCAGCAAACTGTTTGGCTTATTTTTGCTTTGGCTGTTAAAATGGTTTGTTTTCTTTTAGTTGCTTGGTGATCTTCTAGGTCTCTGATGGTATTTGTTATGTTGTACTTGATTGTGTTAGAATATGTAGGGCTTGCACTCAACGTAGCCAAGCCCAAGATTGATTCACATTTACAAGATTGTGTTAGACTCTATTTTGTATAGGAAGTTTTAAGTTTCCTGATTCCACAAGGTTAGGTAAAAGTTAGCTTATATAAGCTTGTATTAAGTCAAGGAACAATAACAATACAATTCTTTTAGTTGCTTTGGTGATCTTCTAGGTCTCTGATGGTATTTGTTCTGTTGTACTTGATTGCATTGCAGGATTAGGATACCATATCCATTTCAATGGGGAGCTCCTACATTTGATGCAGGTGAAGCTTTTGCCATGATGGCGGCTTCATTCGTTGCTCTTGTAGAGGTATGGGCACATTCTTAACTATACTTTATAAACTGAACATGTCATGTTGTGCTTTATTCTTGTAACAAAGACATTTTAGTTGAAAATATCTTCATCAACTCGTTAGATTTTGGGCAAAATGCCTTGATTTCCTGGTTAACCTAATCATTTCTGCAAAATGCTTGCATTTCCTAGTTAGCCTGATCATTTTTATAAGACTTGTCAAAGTGCTGTGGAAATTTCAGTGACCATACTTCATTGGCACCGTCTTTCTACACACACACACACACACACATATATTTCTCACATAGTTTTACTTATTTTTATTATGATCTTTTTGAATAGTACTCTTTTACAAAAGAGAAATGTTGTGCTGTTGTATACAAAAAAAAATGTGCTTGATGTCCTAAAGTTGAAATGTGGTACCCGAACTTGGAATTGTGTATTATTTACATTTTGGTTTGGTATAGATAGTTCAATTTCATTTTGGTGATATCTTCAAGTATGACCATTCTTTATTATTATTTATGACAATGGCAGTCAACGGGTACCTTCATTGCTGTGTCAAGATATGCAAGTGCTACACCCTTGCCACCTTCCATTCTCAGCAGGGGTATTGGTTGGCAGGTAAAGATGGCATGCTCCACACTCATTAACTAGTCATATTTGGTATTTTTATTTTCACTTTAAAATCATTTGTTCATTTTGCTTATTCATATCTTGAGATATAGCCTTTTGGGTAATACTATTTTTGTTATTTGTATGAACAAATCTAAGTATATCTAAGTATCTCAGAGATATCAGAGAACAATGTTAAAAGGTAGCTCAATCACATTTTCTTTATGACTGAAGTTTCAGTCCACCAGTTCTTTAATTAGATTTGAGATTCAACTCATCTTGAATGCACAAACATTAGTTGTTGACCGTAAAGTGAATAACCCTAGGGTATTGGAAGCTTCATAACATCAAATAGATAGAGGAAACAATCTATATGCAACAGATAATTCTTGAAATTTTTACCTCTACAATGGGTATCAATCTAAAGAACATTCACCATTCCTGTTGACCAAATGCAAAGTGCTTGTCCGCAAAATCCCTGATTGATACCGCATATATTTAGTTTGGACTTTGGATTGCCGAAATGATGTTGAAATCTTATAGAAGAAACTCCAAATGCAATCCCCAAATTACTTGTGGCTAGGTCAAATGTTACCTGATTGGTGGAATGGACTCAAAAAGCAACTTCCCTTAATAGTGAGCCTGTGTGAACAACGATTAGGGAAGAGTGAAACCACAAGAGTACCCTGATAGTGGGGAAACTAATGTTCCTAGTTACTGTAGGAATTCAAAGGATAGTCCCTTATCTAACTTTTTGAATGATGCATGATTTGGTCAAGAAGCTTATCATGTCTGGTCACCGGTGCAGGAACAATGACCTCAACACTCCGTACTACAACCAGTATATATATTCTAATTTGACAATACTTCAGTTTGGACCTTCATTCAATTGTAACTTGTTTAAATTTTTTCTTTCTTTCAGGGAATTGGCATTTTAGCTTCTGGACTGTTTGGAACTGTTACTGGATCCAACGTATCTGTGTAAGAGAGGAACTTGTATATATAGAGTACTATCTATTATTCTTGAACATAATTGTCTTTCGTAACATTAGTATTTCATTAATTGGGGCATTCTGTTTTAGTGAGAATGCTGGTTTACTAGCACTGACACGGGTTGGTAGCCGAAGGGTTGTCCAAATTTCAGCTGGCTTCATGATCTTCTTTTCCATACTGGGTAAGTAATATCGTTAGTACTTTGGCTTCATAGATGAGGTAGATATGCAAGCTATTCTTAGTTAGTGTTTAATTTTTGACCATTAGCCAAATATTTAATTCCCCAGGAAAATTTGGAGCACTTTTCGCTTCCATACCAGCACCAATTATAGCTGCCTTATACTGCCTGTTCTTCGCATATGTTGGTATGTATTGCAAAGAACTATGCAATCTTTAAGTCCTTTGTTTTTTTCATTTGTTCTAATACTTGAATATTTGAAATGCATGAACAGGTTCTGCAGGACTTAGCTTCCTTCAGTTTTGCAATCTCAACAGCTTCCGAGTAAAGTTCATCTTGGGTTTCTCTATTTTCATGGGTTTGTCAATACCACAATACTTTAATGAATACAGAGTAATTCATGGTCGTGGCCCAGTCCACACTAGATCAAGATGGGTATGTCAAATTCATTCTGATCTGTTTTGATCATCTGAGCTAGTTGGATAACCATTTAGCTGCTGTTCTTGCAGCCTCTCCTAACATAAGTCTATCTTGCTTTTGTGCAGTTCAACGATATGATCAATGTGCCATTCCAATCTGAAGCGTTTGTCGCAGGTATCTTGGCTTATTTCCTAGACATCACCCTTATTCAGAAAGACAATGCTGTGAGAAAAGATAGGGGTATGCACTGGTGGGACAAATTCCGATCCTTCAAGAGTGACACAAGAAGCGAGGAATTCTATTCCTTGCCCTTCAACCTGAACAAATTCTTCCCATCTGTGTGATCTTGGAGAAACTAGTTGTATTATTAACTCTCTTTGCCCATAGTTGTCCTTAGAGATCGTATAATGTGTTGTTACATGATTGCTCAGTTGATGCAATCTTTTCGTTTACACGCCTTGACAAATGTCCTAGATAATTTTTGTGTATAACTAAAAGCTGAAACAGGTCTTGTGTAGCATAGAAGCAAGTTTCATGCTTTATTTTATTGCATTTGGTGACATTTTTCTCCACAGTTGCACAGTTACGTCCAGTATATCATATCCGTCCTCTACAATAGCTTTCACTGTAGTAAATTGGTCTTGTTTGTGATTTATCTAAACATCGTGTGACATGCAGACTCTCCTTTTTTGGCTGTCCATACAAACACAAATAGTTTGTTCTGAGTTTGATTTTCAGCTGATGCAAAGTGTCTAGACCTATTGGTTTGAATCTTTAGAATTGCTTGTGCAAAATGTTAGTTCTGAGTATATAAACAGGTTTGTTGTGCTGGGCCTGTCTTGTGTTTGTTCTTTAGCATTTTGAGTTTTTAAGGTGAAAAGAATTCATATAGATCAAAACAAAGGTCACGTGCTCAAAATATCTCCAATTCGGCATTGAGAGGGAGTGTAAAGAATCCTGAGCGGTGTTATGTTGCTTTCTAGAAATCTTCATACGCCCCTGTCGATAGACAAAGTCCATCCCGTACACTTTCTTAAGATAGGTCCAAGTTTAAAGCTCACCAAACCACTATCTTCCTCAGTCCTTGAAACCAAGAGTGATCAATGCTGCTTTGTACTAGCTAGACCCTTTTTTTTTTTTTTTTTGAACATTCGACTTTAAAGAAAGGACAATACAACCAGCTGGCTAAAAAAAACATTTTCAGAACTTCAAGTTCATTAATAATGATGCTTTCAAATTTGGTCTCCTAGAAATTCGACCTGCAAAATAAAGGTTAAATTGCTAAAGATCACCTTTTTGGTGGTCGAAGGCACTCCGATGCTTCAGTCGGTAAATCTGTAGAGAGAGAGCTTAATGTAGACAGAATTCAGTTAAACTTGTATACTTTTGTCGAATGTTCCCTTTACCTTATATAATGATCGTTATTAATTCTCTGTGTGACTTAAGCATGTGAGGCTTGATGAAGGGAGACGTTCTCTGTAACAATCTTCTCTTTTATGGGTATACATTCTTGGGGGAGTAACTCCCGATATGACTCGTTTCCTTCGTAACGTTTCTCCTATTTTGAAGGAGAGATTCGTTGGGCCTAGATTTTGGGCATCCGACTATGATTTGTTCTGAAGGGCCCTTTTGGGCTTTAATGGTTGGATCTGCCTTTTTGGGCTTTGCAAGTTGGCCTTGAATTAAAATATTTGGCCCTCGTGATAAGTGATCTTTGCCACGTATACGGTCGTGATGATAGTCTTATATGATGTATCATCAACTACTCCCCCCTTAGTTAGTCGACATGCTTACGTGGCCAGTAACTTTACGACGGTTGGATTTTAGACTTTAACATTGCATTGCATTTAATGCTGTTGGCAGTTGTTGCTATGCTTGTTACTCGGACGTTTCTTCTGCCTGTTTGTCTTGGCGCAATTTTTGGGATTTCGTGCAGTCGTCGTATCTCGCACATATTTCCATTAGCGGTCTTTTTGTTGCTCAACCATATAAAAAGGTGTGCGAGGGTTGTATTTTTTTTTTTTTTTTAAATATTTTTTTAGCGTTATTTTCATAACAGAACTTTGTTTTTTCTCTCCTTCATTTTCATCTTTGCATAATGTCTGGTCTCAAGATTCTAAGTGGTGAAGCGCTCGATACTTGTGAGGCTTTCTTTTGGCCCAAGCGGGCGACGCAGGCGACTTTGGATAGTGTTCTCTATGATTATTTACTGTCGGCTGACCGTGAAATCATCTTGTCTGGAGATGACGATAGTCCTTGTCGTCCAAGGTCTGGCTACATTACATTGTACCCTGGCATGTTTCAGTCAGGTGTTAGGCTTTCGGCCCCAGAGATCTTCTAGAAATATTTGGACTTCTTGGGCATTGCTTATGCTTAAATGGGTCCTAACGGCTGGTGATGGTTTCAACCTTGGCGAGGGCCGTTCTATCTAGGATTCTTATGAATATTAGGGTTTTGCATTCTGTTGTGGGGTTTAATGTAAGAAATAACCATACTTGCTATCTTTACTCTCTTGCTTGTTTTAGGAAACTTAAGGATGATTACAGGGGGTTGGTCAAGGTCCTAGTATTATGCGTCCATCACTTCTGGCTACTTCAAGTTACATAATCGATATATTATGTGGTCGTTTCGGGAACCCAAGAGGAATGAACTGTACTTGATTGTGGAGGAGTAAGAGTTCCATGATCGGTTTAATAAACTTCCTTGAGTCCCATTAGAGGCATTCCTTGCTACGGATGTTGTCGAGCACAGTGGCTTGTACACTATGAGTGAGGTGGAGCGTGCAACGTTTACTAGGATCAAGTTGCTTAGGTTATTGTTGCTCGTGCAAAAAATGTCAACGTTTCTAACGAGGGGCAGGAACATACTTTTTCGGTTGGCATTGGTTATGTTAGTTTTGATAGGGAAGTGAGCTCCGTTAGGAGACTTACAGATCTCGATGCTCCTGTTATCGTTGGTGATGCTGGCTCGAGCATTAGAAAGAGGAAACTTCCTAAGCCTGCAAGTCCTTCAAAGCTACTGGCGATCAACCCTGGCCGTATCCCAAATAATAAGTGACTTGCTGGTTCAGTTCATGGTACTACTCGGATTCCTCCTCGTCCGAGGTCTTTTGGAAAGGGTGATGGAGAGGATGTTCACCTTGCTGCTCAGCAAGCTCTGGAGAGGAACAAAAAGGAGGTGTCTCGTCCTTTGGACGATCATGAGAAGAGCCTCATCTCTTCACATCGTATGCCTGATTTTGCCAAGTTGTCTGATGATGATCCTCGTGTCCTCGATAACAAGATGTTTCAGCTAGCTATCGAGCGGTCTAATAATCTGAATATCACGAAGATTGTAGCTGATTTTGAGTTCGACCCCAAGTTGGATGATCAGGATGTTGCCCGTGGTCGATGTGCTAAGTCTCCTCATGCTTCTTCCATTGTTGCTGGCACATTGGAGTTGCATGTTTCTCTTTCTACTCATCAAAGTTTTTCTCCTGCTCGTCCTACTACTGTTGCCTTTAAGAAGAATGGCAAGAACGATACTTCTGTCGTTACTGCCATTCTAACTATTCATTCGTATTTTGGTTGCGGGGTTTCAGTTCTTCCTAATCCCACTATTCTTCATCCACGAGGTGGGTTGGAAGAAGTCCAATCCTGAAGAGATTTGTATCAAATTGGATGGGAAGTTCAGTTGGTTATATGAGATTAATGTTCAGGAAAGCGTGCGTAATCTCATTGTCGAATGGCATAGACGGTTAGTTGAGAGAGCTTTGATGCCCGTGCATCCACCTAGTAGTCATCTTGATGAAGGGGTTAAGCAAATTATAAAGGGAATGAATCAGCTCACTTATGTTGGTTTAATGGGGTCAGATTATAGGGTTGCGCGTTATCAGGTGGCACTCGTTGAAAGGAATATGGCGGGGCAGGCTTTTGTGCTTTCTCATGTCATTCGTCAATTTGATCCGCTAAAAGCACAGTGTGCGGAGCATGAGAAGGCAGCTGAGACTGCTCAGGCTTCGTTGAAAACATCAGAGTCTGTTCAGAACAAGTTTGCTACTGAACTTGAGGCCTCAGAAACAAAGTTGAATAAACTTCGTGATTGGTTGAATGTTGTTGAAAAGGAGTTGTCCAGTGAAAAAGTTGGTCATGATGAGGCCATGCATTCTGCTGCTGAGCAATTTGCCAGTTTGAAGGCTGCTGAGGAACGAGTGGTACAGTTGACCACCGAGCTTGCTACTACTAAGTCCGCCTTTTCCTCGAGGCTCACCGTTGTTGAAGGCGAACTTATGTCAACTAGGAATGAGTTTTCTGCATTTGCTGATAGATTGAAGATTGAAGAAACGGCGAACTGGAAAAGAGTTGTTGATGGTCGTCTTAACCTTAAAGATTATAGGGAGTCGGAGGGTTTAGATTTTTCGAGGTATCGTGATTTAGCTTATCAAGTCTTCGAGGATAACGAAGAATTTGGTCTGGATCCGCTAAGTGATCCGGTTGATAGGGAATAATCGTCTATTCCTCTGTCCGAACCCGTGCCATTAAGTGACAGTGTTGCTGACATGAATACTCAATCTCCTCCGCATGCCTCTTCTTGAATGTTTCTACTAACCCCTCTCCTATCCATGTAACTTATTCTTCTAATGTAATGGAGTAAAGAATCAATGAAAGTCCCATTTGATCTATAATTGTCATTTGTATTCCGCATGTCATTTCGTCTAACTTATTAGTCTACACTTAGTTGTTTTTGCTTTTGACATTTCTGATTGAATTCTGACTCGTTCATCCAAATTTATTATAAGTACGCTTCGTGGCTTGACATATTAGTCGTTTAGAAGCTTTCGTGAGTAAATATGACTTTATACGTCCAAATTTTCAAACTTATTTCGAGGTCGTACATTCAAGTCGACCAGAAGATTCATAGATAAGTCTGGCTTATACGTCCAGGCTCTTATAAGTTTATTTCATGGTTAATCAGACCAAAATTTTTATGTATATGTCCGGCTTATTTGTCCTGATACATATATTTTAGCTTTACTCGTAGCCCGATATATTGGTCGTGCTAGGTGTTTTACGAGTAGACTTTTAGTTTGACCTTAACGTTGTGACTGAATTTTATTGTTTGAGCACAATATGAAGGGTTTAAATTTAGAAGTTTTATTGATAATACTTCTTCAAGTGCTCTACGTTCTGCGGTCGTGGTAGTTGTTCACTCTTTATGTCCTCCAACCAGTATGTTCCTGATCTGTTGATTTTTACCATTATATACGACCCTTTCCAATTCAGATTCAGTTTACCCGCGCCTGGTTCTTTTGTGTTGAGTTGTGTTTTCCTGAGCATCCAGTCGCCGATATTGAACGTGCGAGATTTTACTTTTTTTTGTTATAGTAGTTCGCCATCCGTTGTTGGCAGGCTGTTGTTTTGATCGAAGATTTTTCTCACTTTTCTTCGAGTAGATCTAATCCTACTCTTAGGGTTTCGTTGTTATTTTCTGCTTGAAATTCTTCGATTTTGAATGTTGGCATACCAATTTCTACTGGTACATTGCTTCGGATCCATATGAAGGGCAAACGGGGTTTCTCCGATTGGAGTTTTTTTCGTTGTTTTGTAAGCCCAAAGGATGTCTGGTAATTCAGTTTGATGCTTCGAACTTCTTCTTGATTGCTTCTAGGTTTGTTCTGTTGGTCACCTCGGCTTGTCCATTTGCTTGCAGATGTTGTTAGATACTTAAGTTTTCGCACAACTTCTTAACTTTTTTGCATTCGAATTGCTTCTCGTTGTCAGTGACAATTACTCTTTGAATTCAAAATCTGCATATTATATCTTTTTAGAGAAAGATTTCGATTTGAGCTTTTCTAATCTTTGCTAATGGATTTACTTCTACCCATTTGGTGAAGTAATCCACCCTTACAAGGATGAATTTCTTTTTGTCGGACATCGGAAGATGGTCTTCCGATGTCCACTCCCCATTGTGCGAATGGCCATGGACTGTTCATCGAGATTAGATTATGGCCTGACATATGAGTATATGGGGAGAATCTTTGGCATTTGTCACAAGTGCGAATGATTTCCTTTGCATCCTTTTGCAATGTCGGTCAATAGTAATCCAACGTTAAAGCTTTGTGGGCTAATGTTCTTCCTTCTGGGTGGTTCTCGCATATGCAATAGTGAATTTCTCACAGAACATAGTCGGCATCGTTGGTTGAGAGACATCTTAGCAGCGATCCTGTGGCAGACCTCCTATAAAGTCTGTCATTGATCATTATTTACTGTGCTGCTCGGTTTCGCAGTTTACGGGCCTCCATCTTATCCGTTGGAAGTGTTCCACTTTGTATGTACGCTAGGATTGGAGTCGTCCAATTGTTCTCTTGATCTTTGCACATGCTTCTTGCACTTGATTTTCTAGTATGGAACTTTCTTGTATTGTGACGAGTGGATTATCATTTTCTTCAGCTCGTAATGCTTCCTTGGCCAACTTGTCAGCTCTTTCGTTATTTGCTCTTGCACATCGTAAATGGTTGCATCTTGGAAGCTTTCCATCAACTTAGTACTCTTTTGGTGATAGGTTTTCATCCTAACATCCTTAACTTGGAATTCGTCGTTAAGCTGATTGACCACCAGTTTGGAGTCAGTGAAGACGCTGATTTCTTTCACTCATAAGTGTTTGGCCAATTGCAATCCAGCTATCACTGCTTCGTACTTGGCTTCATTATTTGAGGCTTTGAAATTGAATTTTATTGCTTTTTCCAACGTTACGCCTTCCGAGTTATACAAGATTATTCCAGCTCTACTTCCCATCTCGTTGGATGCTCCATCACAACGCAGAAACCATTCTTGAACAATTTGTTTGGTTTTCTCCTTTTCTTGATTGTTGTTTGGTTGATGTTCATTAATGCCCGTGAATTCAACAATGAAGTCTGCTAATGCTTGAGCTTTTATTGTAGTTTTAGGAGCATAACTGATGTTGAACTGCCCGAGCTCTATTGCCCATTTCACCATCCTTCCGGATAGTTCTAGTTTGTGTAGCACTGACCGAAGTGGCTTTTCAGTCATGACGATGATGGGATGAGCTTGGAAATATGGTCACTTTATTTAAAATACGATTAGGGCGAGTGTCAGCTTTTCCAAAACTGGGTAGTTAATTTTTGCGTTCGCAAATGTTTTGTTGACGCAGTGGACTAAGTTTTGTGCGTCCTTTATCCTCTTGTATCATGGTTGAGCTGACCACATGTTCGGACTCGGACAAGTATAAATATAAAGTTTCTCTTGTGCTTGGTTTTAACAGCAGTTCAGTGCTGCCCATGTACGCCTTCAGGCTTTGAAAAGCTTTTTTGCATTCTTCATTCCACTTGGACGTCTTGTTTCCTTTAAAAAAATTGAAGAAATGAGGACATTTGTCTGACGACTTGGAAATGAATCTATTCAAAGTTGTTATTCTACCATTGAGGCTTTGCACACCCTTGATGTTAGTTGGCAACTACATATTGAAAAGTGCTTGTATATGTTTTGGATTAGCTTCGATTCCCCTTTGATTGACCATGTATCCAAGGAACTTCTCTGATTCTACTCCAAATGCACATTTATCTGGATTCAGCTTCATTTGTATTTTCAGAGTTGGGAGAAGGCTTGTTTGAGGTATTTGATATGGTCTTTTTAGTGTAACCTCTTAACTTACATATCATCAATGTACACCTCCATGGTCTTGCCTATTTGATCTTTGAACATCCTGTTGACAAGACGTTGATACGTAGCTTTTGCATTATTCAGTCTGAATGGCATCACTCGGTAGCAGTGCGTATCTCTTTTTGTTATGAAAGATGTTTTTTCTTAGTCGGGCGGGTGCATCTGTATTTGGTTGTAGCCAGAATATGCATCCATGAAGCTTAGAAGTTCGTGTCCGGTAGTGGCATCCACTATTTGATCTATACGTGGGAGTGAGAAACTGTTTTTTGGGAACACTTTGTTCAGATCAGTGTAGTCTACACATACTTTCCACTTGTCATTCTTCTTCTTTATCAATACTGTGTAGCCAACCGGTCTGGGTAATGAGATTCCTTGATCATGCTTGCAGTCAACAAACGATGCACCTCCTCATTTATTGCTTGGCTGCGTTCTGGGGCTACTGGTATTTTTATTTTTATTTTTATTTTATTTTTATTTTTATTTTTATTTTTATTTTTATTTTTATTTTTATTTTTATTTTTATTTTTATTTTTATTTTTATTTTTATTTTTATTTTTATTTTTATTTTTATTTTTATTTTTATTTTTATTTTTATTTTTATTTTTATTTTTATTTTTTTTGTCGAACTAACTTCCAGTCCAGATTGACTTGCAATCTGTGAATAATGATGGAGGGATCAATACCCACCATGTCTTTCATTTTCCAGGCAAAAACGTCTTGATTATCTTTCAACAGTTGGATCAGCTTCATGGGTTGTTCTGGATGGATTTTTGTGGCAATCCAAACTGCCTTTCCTTCCTCTTCACCGTCCAAGATGGTTGTTGTTGTTTCTTCTTCTGGTTGTCCAGTATTTGGTCGATCTCTTGGACTGGTTGGAGCTGTATTGTCGTCTGGGAGGTCGTAATCCATTTGACTAGTTCGCCGCAGTGGCTCTTCTGGTTGTTGTAGTGATTGCTATCTGTGCGGAGCTTTCATTGCTACGTAGTGGCATTCACGTGCAACTGGCTGATCTTCTTTGATTATCCTGATGTGGTCGTCAGTGTGATACTTTTGTGTGATACTTTAGGCATTGATGAATGGTGAAGGACAGTGCACCCATCTCATGTATCCAAGGTCGTCCGAGAAGCATGTTGTACGTGGATGGAACGTCGACAACACGAAAATCCGTTAACAAAACTCATTGTCTACCCGATTTTCCTGCTTCAACTAGTAATTGGATCATTTCGAGTGGATGGTACTGTTATCCGCTGAAACCCACCATTTGTTAATTGTTTGGTGTGAGCATTTCCTCAGTGAATTGCATCTTGCATAATGATGTTAGGTACAGAAGGTTGGTCGAGCTACCCGTGTCGACCAATACTCTTTTGATCTCCCATCTAGCTATCACTATTGAAATCACTAGAGCGTCATTATGAGGGAAGTGGACTCCCTTCACATCCTCTTAGGAGAAGGTCAGAGGTTGCTGGGTCGTTCTGGCATGTTGTACGAAAGGCCTCGGATATTGAATCTTTGTCCATAAATCCTGGATTGATCGCTTTCACGATCGATTGGATAACTCCTCTCCAATTACGCCATGCAAGACATATATCAACTCTCTTGTTAGCTCATTTGACCCGGTAGTAGCGTCCGCCTTCTCTTTCCTTTTAAATTATTTATCTTTCTGCCTAATGAACTCTTCGAGTCGTCCTTTCTAGATACGGTGCTCGATTTCATCCTTCAAGTTGTAGTAGTCCTCGGTGTTGTGCCTGTGATCTTTGTGGAAAAAAACAATACTTGCTCTTATCTCGCCCATTTGGATCTCATCTCATCTTGGGTGGCCATCAAACGTCCTCCCATTTTGCCATGGCCTTCATGACCTCAATTTGATTTGTTTTCAAAGTTTTAAACGGTTTGTACGTCGTATTGACTGCATTTGTCAACCGTTCATATCCGGATCTTCCGGATTGACACTTTTCGGATTTTCTGTGTTGAATTCGGACCTGCTACTGGTCTGATGCCTTTTCGACTGGCCATTCTTCTCTCGAGGCATGTCGTTTTGTCGTCTTTCTTCCCTCATTTCCCGACTTGCTAAGGAAGGTCTTTTTTTAGATTCGTTATTCTTCTTAGCAGCCAACATCTCCTCGAGGGTGATGTACTTTTGGGTGATCTCCAATAGAGTCACCATATTTTTTGGGGGATCTAAGTTCAGAGAGTTGTAGAACGACCCTCTTTTAAATCTGGAAGTGAAATCCGACAATCATAACTCGTCTATAAAATGAGTAACGTACTCTTTGATGGTTTTCTTATTGCTTGATGTGTAACAAGTAGTGTGGACCCTTTCTCATCCGCTAGCTGCCAATGAATCTCATGATGAAATCAGTGGCTAATGCTTGGAAGGAGTCTATCGACCTCAATAGAGATTGTTGAACTAGCTCATTGCCTTGGACGTGAGGCTAGTTGGAAAGGTTCGACACAAAATAGACTCTGCGATTTCTTTTAGGGCCATAATGTGATGGAAATGTCATAGGTGGTCTGTTGGATTGATAGTTCCATCGTAAGTTTATAACTTTGGAGGAGCAAACTTTTTCGACAGAGGGTTCTCTTGAGTGCGTCAAAGAATGGTGGTCTGACCAACTCGTAAAACACATTGGGATCCGTAACTCCAATTCGGAATGGAACTGGGGGAGGAATTCCATTGCTCTGGGAACCATCTCCCTGTGGTTCACTGCCTTCAAGATTTGGTTGTCGAAGTTCTGCAGGAACTTCGTTGTTCTTTCGAACATGGTTGCCATTTTGGGCTTTAATGATTGGATCTGCCCTTTTAGACTTTGCGAGTTGGCCTTGAATTGAAATACTTAACTCTCATGATAAGTATATTCGCCATTAAGTCTCATGATAAGTATATTCGCCATGTGTATGATCATGATGATAGTCTTATTTGATGTATCATTACTATTTGAGACTCTTCTTTCACTTGGACCACAATGATGGTGTCTATGAAGGCAACTGAGAGTATCCATTTTCCATTCTTTTTGTTTGGTTGGTGAGGAGGCTTGATCAATGAAGTTGTATAATAGGTCAAGTAAATCATTGATTGATAAGGTAGTAACGAGTGCACGAGGAACACTCTTTGGTCTGAGGAGTTTCTGGGTTTCACTTACACAACAAACCTAGACTCATTATGTCCCATACATGTTTGATGTCTCTCCTCTGATCTAAGCTCTCCCATTCTCCTATCTCATTTGATTAGTTGCCCCCTTGCATGTACCCATTTCTCTTCTTCTACTCCCCTTCGTACTAGTCACCCTCTATGTCTTGCTCTAGCTTTCTCTGTCAGGTTTTTTTTATCCTTTTCTTTTTGCTAGTCGCACCTTTATTCTCCCGTGGTCTTGATTCTTTGATCTCATATGCTTCCCACTTCCATCATTCTCAACCACTCTGTTTCCAGTTTTTTCATCTACTCAGTTCTTTCTCACACCAACTGTATGCCATCTCCTCTCCTTACTAGGTTTTGCTACCCTGATGTGTTACTTATTTATACTGATTTGTTCCTTGTGTTGTTTGTCTTGCAGGTCTCCTTCGTATAGGTCTTCATGGTATGATGCTTTTGTCTCTCCGCTCCTATCTATCTTGTGATTCTACTACTCCCATGTTTCTTTTGTCTTATTCAACAATTATTATGGTTACTGTATCCCCTTATATTACCCTTTTCCTAATTTACTCTACCATCCAATCAACCCCCTTCAAATTTCCCATCACCACACAATTTTAAATGCACAATCATCAGTCTCCATTTGCCTGCCGCTATTTAGATATGCTATTAATTCTCTCGAAATTGTGGTTTCACTGAGAGTTTAGTTTGAATTATACCCTCTTTATGTATCTTACTTTTAAACACACTAAATACACATCTTTTCCAACTTCATTACTGCTTCAGGGAATTGGTGATGGCGATCACATCCAATCTTCAAGATATCCAACTACCTCTAACAACACCCCTATCCACCACATCATTCACCATGACATCTTCTCCCCCACCTTCCTCTACCAGTTCATATGAACACTTTATCACCTGCGCCAATAATTCCTTTTCGACCTCTCTTAATCTTCCACAATATCACAGAAACCCCACCTCCACACTCTCTGAGTCCTCGTTCAATCCTCTCTCCTCTTGGGTCACCACCTGACTCTCCTCCTGTGACACCACCACCATCACCAATATCTCATACACAGCCACAATCATCATCACTTACACACACACTATCTTCAACACATCTTACATCCCCACTCTCATCTCAACTTCATCAACTTTATACATCTTGACCTTCTGATTTATCTCAACACACCATGCACCACCACTCAAACCAACATCACAAACATCTCTCGGGCCCTCGGGACACGTTCGCTCATGTGTCCCACCCCACCACTGATCACTCCAACCCCAATGGACACGACACTTTTAATCATTCCCACTCTGGAGATGAAGAGCTCACCGAGACCATTGTTAGTCGTCTTAGCGCCCAACTAGCTGATCAAATTGTCCTACCCGAACCACATTATACTATACAATCAGCTGAGGGTATGGATGACCCTGTACTTCGCACAATAGCTAAATACTATAACGCTCAACAATTCGGTCTAGTGACGTTTGCCCGACACCTTTTACCACAATGGGAACCCACCCATGCTGTGCACTTTGAAGCTTTGGAGGACCACAATGACAATATGCAGAGTACCTATTATCTGGTAAATTTCACGTGTAGTGCGGATAAAGAAAAAAATGCTTACTACAGGTCCATGGTCACTTTTTGGGTGGCTAGTCTCAGTCAAAGATTGGCCCGCACAATACACATGCTCGAATTTTGATATCATTCCATGTTGGCTAAGGTTCCATGAATTTCCTATACAAAACTTCCTCTTCCAAATGTCGAACTGTTTAAAAATTGCATAGGCCCTCTCATGGATATTGATCATCAAGCTATTTCTCAAGCCTCTGTTCCATATATACGGTTCAAAGTATGGCTCGATGTTGTACATCCCCTTCCTAGCAGAATGCGCACCTATTTTGGTATCACAAATGGGAGAGTTTATTTAGTAAAGTTTGCATATGAGGACATGCCAAACTTTTGATTTTGCTGTGGGAAAATGGTCACAAAACGGGAAGGCACTGCCCGATCTATGCTCAGTTTTTGGATTCTCTTAATGGTGCAAAATCGACCCAGCGATGCTCAATAAACTGCTCATGTTTGAGCTCATGTTTGACCCTCATTCAAAGATTCGCCAAAGGGAAGCACTACGCTCAAGCATGGCACTGTCGATTAGCGACAACAAGCTAATCAGTTCTCTTTTATTCCTATGGCGGTCTCATCGGATGGGAGCCATGCACATGAATCCCCTCGTAACTTTGAAACTCAAGGTAACCCACACCAATTATCAAACAATCAAGTTGTCCCTACTCATCAACACACAGACTATCCCTTTGATCTCAATGCTTTGGTGGATGCTGACCGTTTGGACCCCATGATGACAGAGAAATCTCCCAATGGCAATCAAAGAAACACTGCTACCCTTGACAACCTTGTGTAGACCTCCTCTCCGAATCACTGTCTGCTCACACCACAGTTTACAAATGTTGTTGGGCCGCAAAACACTGGGTCGGTTGGTGTGGTGGATCCACAAGAAGGATTTCCAACTTCTATTGGGTCGAGGACTCTGGGCCTGAAATATGCAAATCATGTTACCCATGAGCTTACTCACTTGACAACTTAAGAGCCCGTGATCATAGTTAACGGGCCTGAACCCAACAAGATTACAAATGAAGTTTTTGATAGGGTTGAGCCCAATGCCACTCTCTATGGAGAAACAATTACTAGTAATGGTGCAAACCCAAATGTCAATGAGCCACCTCAAAGCCTCCCTAGCTCTCAACGTCCACCGTCTTCAGCGCCGGCAGTTCATCCGGTTGACCGACGGGACACAGGTTATAAGTTCGATCTTCTTTTCATACAATGCAAGCACCTCGGTTGCCGAACAGATTTTTGGACCTTCTTCACCAACTGTGATAGCAATTTTGAATGATTTTATTTCAGAACCCCCTTCTCTGCAACAGGTTGCTACTCCAGTCTATGACACTCCGACAACTTTGGTACTAGCGGGACTAGCTTAGTTCCACAATTCTTGTCTTGGTTTTGATACAAACACATAAGGAGTTCACATTCTCTCTCCCTTTATTAGCAACCGGAATACTCAATCATCGCCCATGATTACAGTTGCCGACCAAGTCAAAGCGAATAGACGTCGAGCAATTCTACAGATGAGAGCATGATTTCTTCACAGGGCGATGACAGAACCGGCTAATATACGGCCTGCAAGTGTCTCGAATCCTGAGGCTGATACAGGGACACCCTTGCTGCATACCTCCTCCTCTCACCGTGCTACTCTGATAAAGAAAAGAACCAAAAGGAAAGGGGAAATGAAGATCGGCGCTATGCTAAACCCAATCTAGGAAGGTGGATTCCTGTCTTTGGGCAAGAGACAGTCCTTGGGTATCTCTTTTAGAGATGCTAATGGAGTGCAAAGGAACAGAAACATAGCAGATACACAATTCTTGCATGGGTCAGGCGATATGGATATGATTAGTTTTGACACTCAACTTTCGAAAACCATTGTGGAACTGTTCCACCAAGCTCCATGGGGTCTGCCAATGCTTGTTGGGGCAGATATTATGCTTCAAACCACTGCAGACATCTCGCTTTCTAGCCAGCCAATTTGTTCAAAACACTCTTCAATCAATCTAGATAACACTCTTGAGGAGGAGGCGACCACGTCTAAAGGGTCGACCAAGGTTCCAAGATTCTCATTTGGAATGCAAGGGCATCGGGTCGCCCTGCGCATTCAGAACCTTGCAGGCCCTCTCCTAGCAGTCCAATCCCGACATCATCTTCCTCTTTGAGACAAAAACATCATCTTCCAAAATAGATCGTATACGCAGGAGACTGGGCTACAGACATGGAGCTTCAGTACCGGCTTGTGGTCTGTCAGGTGGCCTTGCTTTGTATTGGAGGGAAGGTACGCATTTAAATATTATTTCTTCATATAAATATTTCTTCTACTGCACTGTCGTTAACTATTATTCTCAGTTTTCTTGGTCTATTATTTTTGTTTATGGAGAGCCTAACCCCTCACCGCGAGCATCTTTTTGGGACACACTCACACATCACTGCTCTTGTTATTACCCCGGTTATGATAATAGGCGATCTAGATGTTATTGCTTCACAAAATGATAAGTTAGGTGGTAGGAAAGTATCCGCATCAAATGTTAAGCACCTTAATAGTTTCATAAACTGCTATAATTTGATCGATATGCCTCTTAATGGTTCCAAATTCACTTAGAACAATAGGAGAAAGGATTCCCATGGTATCAAATCTAAACTTGATAGGATTCTGGTCTCCACAGATTGACTTGAACAATTCCCGTCTGCCCTTGCTAGATCCACTCATACCTCCACCTCAGATCATAAGGTCATTTCGATACAAATCGTTTCGAACCCTCATTCGGGTCCAAAACCTTTTCGGTTCTTCCACACGTGGACTCGTGATCCTCGGTGTCGACAACTTGTTCAATCCTCTTGGATTTCTTCTACCCCGCCGGACCCAACGCTTAAATTCACTCTGAAAACCAGGAGATTAAGTTACAAACTTTCCCGGTGGAACAAAGAGGTTTTTCGAAACACCACTCAGAATATTAAGGATACCTAACTGGAGCTTGACAACCTTCAAAATGCTCACCCCTCTAGTGATAATGCCACGACCATCACTATTTTGGAGGATAAAATGACAAAACTCCTTATTAGGGAAAAACTTTTTTGGATAAACAAGTCGGGCCAATCATGGCTTAAGGATGGCAATCGAAATACAAAATTCTTCCATCTTTCATCCTTACTCTGTCGAAAACGTAATACTATTTTACGACTTCGAGATGCGGATAATAATTGGCGCTCCACTCATAGTTCGATGGGACAACTTCTTAATGAATATTTTTCCAATATCTTTCAGTCCTCTCATCCGCTCCCTAATCCAAAAATCCCATCTTTCTTTGCCCTCGTCGTATCCTACTCGAAAAATGAGGATCTTTTGAAAATCCTCGACGAAGAAGAAATCCGTGCTACTATTTTCGGTTTTGGGAGTCACAAAGCTCCCGGCCTAGACGGTTACCATGCTTTCTTCTTCCAACACTACTGGGACATTGTCAAACAAGACGTGATGGACGTGGTTACAAACTTCTTTACCACAAAAACCTTAAATCCTAATAGGGCAGAACAAAAAATCGATCAAACCGATTAAACCGACCGAACCGATTGGTTCGGTTTAAATTTGGTTCGGATCGGTTTCGGTTTTAAAAAATTCAAAACCGAAGTAGTCAATTCGATTTTCGGTTTCTATGTGATTTTAACCGACCAAACCGAACCGACCGAATATATATAATAAATAATATATATTTTATATATAAATAATACAATATGTTTAAAATAGTCGGTCGGTTCGGTTTTATTTCGGTTTTGATTCGATTTTAGTCGGTTCGGTTCGGTTACGGTTTGCATAAATTAGAATCAGTTCGGTTTCGGATCGGTTTTGTTAATGGTCGGTTCGATTTCGGTTTGAAAATTTTAAAACCGACCTAACTCGGTTCGGTTCGGTTTTCAGCCCTAAATCCTAAGCTTAATGATACATTTCTGGCTCTGATCCTGATGGTCTCAAATCCCACCACTACTGACAAATTCCGTCCTATAGGACTTTGTAATGTCATTTCCAAGTCCATTTCCAAAATTTTGGCTAATCGCATGAACCCTTGCTAGAACATATCTTCTCTCCCACCCAGGGTGTTTTCCTCAAAGACGGGGTCTATCTCGGACAATGTCAACCTTGCCCATGAGGCATTTTTTCAAATAAAACATTCTTGTAAAAAGAAACAAGGTTGGATGGCTATCAAGATAGATATGGTCAAAGCTTATGATTGGGTCAAGTGGAGCTTCTTGCTTCAAGTACTTCAACGATAGGGTTTCTCCCGAGAATGGATTACTCTAATCGACCAATGCATCTCAACTACATCTCTTCAGGTCCTGCTCAATGGTGTTCCCCAACCCTTGGCACAACCTTCACGAGGGTTTCGGCAGGGAAATCCGCTCTCGCCTTACCTTTTCATTTTAGTTGCTGAGGCTCTCTCCCGAATGATAGCCCTGACTGAATCTCAGGGTAACATTAAAAGCCTGATCATCCGCCGACACGCACCCTCCATTAGTCACCTTCTTTATGCGAATGATCTTATGATCTTCTGCAGAGCCTCCCTCACAGAAGCTCATGCCATCAAATATGTCTTAGCAAAGTATTGTACAAGGTCTGGTCAAGCAATTAATTATGATAAGTCCTCAGTCTATTATAGCTCAAATGTCCACCCTCGACATATGAAAATGATTAATCGAATTTTGGGGTCTAGGCTGCACAATCCAAAAGAGAAATATTTTGGCACTCCATTATTACTTTCCAAAAAAAAGCATCTGATTTTCAGTTTCTGGTTGACAAAATAAATGCTAAGCTCTCCTCCTAGAAAGCCAAAGTATTGTCCCAAGCTGGATGAACAATGATGATCAAATCCGTCATACAATCAATCCCTGTGTATACAATATTGCAAACGTACTTCCTCCCTTGCACGGTCACCACCCAAATAGATAATCTAGCTAGAGATTTCTGGTGGCAGGGCATGAAGGCAAGTAAAACGAAACATCTTTGTACTTGGGATTGTATTACATTCCCACGTGAGTTGGGCGGGTTAAATATTCCTAAACCTAGGAATAGGAATCTTGCACTGAAAGCTAAATGTGTCTGGAACCTGATCGACGAACCTAGTACTCCGGGTAATGAGCAACTTAAAGTTGTATACTTTCATCATAAAAGTATCTTTCTTTGCACCAAGACACTCGTTGTAGCCTCTTTTGCTTGGAGAGGCAACATCGCAGCTCTTGATAGGATGCGTGAGTATTTGGTTTAGCAAATCCATTCAGGGAGACATACCCCCCTTTGGAATGAGTGCTGGGTGAAACCAACTTATTCCTTGCCGATTGCTGCCACCCACAAGCTGATAGTGCCTCCCTACATTTAGTACAAGATCTTTGGCATGACCACAATGTCACAAACAAGTGCATTTCTTGGAATATAAACCTTCTCAACGCTTTTTTTCCTTCACCGATTGTAAAAAAGATCTTAGACATTACAATAAGACCTTCAGAGACACCTGACAAGCTCATCTGGACTTTTGACAAAAGATGATTTTTCTCGGTCAAGAGTGCGACTAAAGCCTTCCTATCTAAGGAGTTGGACTCATCCTCTTCAACTCGGTTTGCGAGTCTACACCAACCTAAAATCCTACAGGGTTTATGGCGCATCAAAGCCCCAACAAATGTTGTACTACTGCTTTGGAAAGTTTCTCATAACCTTCTACCCACCATGTCCAATCTCACAAGACTTCACATGCCTATTGAAGATCAGCGTGTCTTCTGTCAACATCAGAAAGAGGACAGTTCACATCTCTTTTTTCTCTGCCCCATGGTCCAGAGATTATGGTTTCTATGCCCTTTCCAATCAACTGGAGCAGTGTCGATCTTCACAACAACGCTACCCATACTGCTCTAAATTATATCTGGGCTTCTACTTCTGCCAAACCTCAGACTCAAGATGAGATACTCTCCCAGTTCACGGTTGTCATACTTTCAATCTGGTAGTCCAGAAACAATATTATCTTTTGGAAAGGAAAACTTTTTGTCCCCATGTTTGCCAAGATAGTCAACCGCACTTGGATGGCTTGGTATAATTAAACAGTGGTTCGCCTTGCCCCTCATGGATCCTTGTCAATCCCCCACCCCTTCCTATCTGCACCATGTGCTTGAAACGACTACCTTGGATACATACCTCAATATGTTTCACCCAGGTCAACACCCTCCCGTGCAAGTTTCCTCAATGTCACCTGACCAACTAGCCCTTTTCCAGTTAATCCGCGAACAAATCATGGCAGTTAAAAATCACCATATTAATGTGTTTTACAAGACTGATCGGACTTTCCCCGATGAGCTTTCTTCGGAGATAATTATGGTGATTTACGACGCTTGTTTCTTTGCTTCTACACAGCAGGGAGCTTTTGAAGTGGTTGCTATGGACACTTTTGGTAGGATACGTGCCACCCTTGCTGATAGGATACCAGGACAAGTTTTTGATAACACTATGGTTGAGTGTTTTGCTGCTGAAGCTGCTATGCTACTGATCCAAGCACAAAATTGGCCGACTAGGCTGATTTTAAAGGATTCTAGCACTCTTCACTCACTTTTGCGCACTGACTTGGGGGACGGACATGCGGACCTACGATGGACATGGCGACCCATTATCTATAGTATTAAGTCTCTTTTGCTTAATTTGTCACATTGGTCATGTAATTTTATTCCTAGGAATTTAAATTGCGAAGCTCACTTGTTAGCTTTCAATGCTGGACATACTTCATGTAACTCTATTTAATATTAATATATGCCAAGTCTTTTATTTAAAAAAAAAAAAAAAAAAAACCTAGAGGAGATATATTGAATAACCTAGAGATATATTGGATAAGAAGTTTGGTGACATTAGTTGGAAAAATTGAAAGGTTCATTGCATTTGTGAAACTCAAAGAAAGGGACAGATATATATATATATATATATATATATATATATATATATATATATATATATATTTTTTTTTTTTTTTTTTTTGGTAAAAAAAAAAAAAAAAAAATCATTGATTGATAATAGGTCCCAAAAACAAATACAAGGGAAGTTGTATATCACCATCAACCACTTGTGTATATTCTAGTCCATACAAACCAGAAGATTCCTTCTCCTTCAAATTACAATTATTATACTCAATGACTTCTGACAGTCCCCATTACACAATTAGATTTTTTCTTTAATTTATGTACCAGCATCTCACATGGCCACATTAACTGAGTTCTTTGACAAATTTTACACTTGTGTGCATGTGTGTGTGTGTGAGCCTGTGAGGTCAAACAAAGCCAACTTTTGTTTTGAATATCAATGCATGTAATACTGGTCAAAGATTTCTAAGTAATATTTTTTGCTGTTTGCCAATCTTAAATATGATCAAGTAAATCTAGCATTTCATTATTATATTGGAAATGAGCAAGTTTAGGGAGTCATGTTTTGGTTTTTATTTTTTTAACATTTTTTTTTTTACGTACAACCACAAATACTATTTACAGATGGGATAAAAGTATAAAAAAAAATTCAAAAGAGACTCCAAAACAAAGCTCCCTAAACTTACTTATTAAAAATGCGTGCTAAAAGAGTTGATTGAATAATAATTCTCTTGTTAAACTACTACTTTTTTTTTTTTTTTATAGCTTAGAAGGCGGTATAGATTCTTCTGTCACACCTAAGAAGAAGAGCCCGCCCCTTCTCATGCAAAATTTTTGTTTCATTATCAAAGCTGATTGCATTTTTTAATACATAAGCATCTTTCATAAAATCTCAATTATTTCTTTAGAGTATTACATTAATCTAGTGCTCGATCTGATTTGTTGTCTTAAAGAAGGCGAAACAAGAGAAAGCATTTGAAGATTTAACCATTTTTATTATATATTTTTTAGTATTACTTTAGAAGATTCTAAGCATAATGGGCATTTGATTAGAAGAAATGCAAGGTGTTTAAAGATTTAAGAAATAGAATAATAATAATAATAATAAAATGTAGAAATGTAAGTGTTCCAGTTGAAAAAACTACAAAGTTTGAAATAGTTCCAAATGGGAATTGTACTAAAACATGAGTTCATACTAAACATGAGATCAAAGTTCATGGCCCACAATACAACTCAATTGGTCGGCAATGCAATGAAATGCAATGCTGTTTGAAGAACCTCATCTTTCTCAAAACAAATTCCACACCACACCCTTAGTTTTGGGCATTTGGTCCCCACTATGATTACTACAAAAACTAGAATATAAGAATCTGATTGGTTCTTAAAAAATAAAACTAAAAACTCTTGAGAAAAATTGCAAGGAGTTGGGAGAAAAGAAAATAGAGAAAAGAGAAAATATGAATACGGTGATCTTCAACCTCATGTTTTTCATCAAAATTATGAAAGATATTTTTCTTTTAGTGTAGACGACAATGCCGTGTTAACCCTACAATGGAAAGCGGAAGGCAATAGTGTTCAAAGTTGAGACATATTTGAAGTCTGCAAATTAAGTTTGACTAGTTAACATGGTTGGCCTAACGCATCAAAACAAACTAATGGGGTCTAGAATCAAAACAATCACTCGTTTATCACAAATAATGCATGCATGCATGGAGAAATTAGAGAATGGAAGAAGGTAGGTTGAAAGGTGCGAAAGGGAACCCACAAGGCCATGCTTCCAAATCTCGTGTTATTCTTATTCTTTCCCTTGGAATCTCAAATTATTGGTAAAAAAAGAGAGGAGAAATGTATGTACACACTCGAACGCAATGGGGGATCTGTTCGAGAGCCAGTGCCACCTCGGACACCAGCTAACATAGCATAACATAACATAACATGCCATCCAACCTCAGCACCTAACAGTTTTATTATTAAAAATACTAATTTTTCAATTTGTTAGTTAACGGGGGGGTCACACATCATAACAGGTGGATTTCTTTCCCTACTAGCTAATACACAAGGACCTCTGCTGCTTACACTAGCTACCACCCTTCCTCCTTTCTCTTCTCCATTGCATCTTTTCTCCCTAGTGCTGTTGCTTGAGTGATGTTCAGTTCTTAAAGGGTAAAAGATCATTCTCCAACCCATGGGGAACTGTCAAGCCATTGATGCTGCGTCGTTGGTCATACAACACCCAAATGGGAGAGTAGAGAGGCTGTACTGGTCAGTGAGTGCAGAGGACATCATGAGAACCAACCCTGGTCATTATGTTGCGCTTGTAATCAGTTTATGTTTACCAAAGCAGCAGCAGCAGGAGGAGGAGAAGAAGAAGAAGCATGAGGATGGAGCTGGACCAGCTGATGTTCGGGTTACTCGTGTTAAATTACTCAAGCCTACTGATACACTCGTTCTTGGACAAGCATATCGACTCATCAGCTCTCAAGGTTTGTATTCTTAGATTTATGTATATAAGATTTCTGTCTGGTAAAATTTCTGTGGAGATTTTGAGAATTAGTCTTATACGTGTGCTTGTAGATGTCAAGAAAGGACTTTTGGCTAAGAGATGTTCTGAGATGAAGAAGAAAGAGTTGGAATCAACCGAGATGTCAACGAGGGTGCCGGAAAAGCAGACTTCACAGTTAAGAATGCTAAGCAGAGCTCAGGGATTGGAGGCAAATGAGGTAAATCTTATTTTACTTGAACAACAAAATGAAAATAAATAATAATTTCATTCTGTTGTTTAGTGATGGGACTTATTCTCGTGTTTTTTCAGGCAGAGACCCATGAATCACAAGAAAGTCATGGACAGAAGACTGGGGTTCCCTCTGCTTCATCAAGGCCACGACAGTGGCGTCCCTCGTTACAGAGCATCTCTGAGGCTGATTTCCGCATCAATCATAACAAGCAGCAGAAATAGAAAACCTGAAGAACAATTATGCCGAAAATGGCATTGTTGCTAGTAAGGATAAGCACATACATTATTCATGATATGTACTGAAGATGAGAGATATGCTGTTGTAATCACTGCTGTTCCAGTGCTGCCTATCCAATTACAGAAAAAAGAAACACGGCCTTTCACTTTAATGTTTCTGTAAACTGCAGTCATGTTAAAATCTTGGCTTATACTATCATCAGGGCCTTCCAAATACATAAATTATCTACAAATAGAATCTAGAAAACTGGAGGTTTATTTATTCAAGATACAGGAATTGTATGTCTGCCTCAACTAATACATAGAATGATTTGTAAATGAAGGAAATACATTTTCGATAGTGTCTATTTGGCTTGTACTCATAGTTGATAGGAAAGCTGGAACGTCTGAATTGGGAGACCCCAAAAGTATGTTGACATGCATTTCGTATAGAGATGAATACAAAACAGGTCATTGTGGTGGTTGGGAGGTCCATGTATCCCAGTCTTTATCAAGATAATTTTGAGCCCACAATAATGCTGCTCGAGCAGCGACTGGTGCTCCAGGCAGTTCCTTCTCCTTAATGGCAACTAGCATGTCTGTGAAAGGTTCCACCAACAGCGTTCCCGGACCTCCATACTCCTTATGCAAGAACTCCCTAAATATCTGGTTCTTATAGCATTGATTAAACAATCAGTATAAGAGAATTTCAACCAGTACATATACAATTAATTCTTCAATCTCAAGTTCCGATAAATTCTTTGATATATGTCCCAATATCCTAGATAGTGCCACAAGTAACTACACCCCCTCCCTCCCTTCCCCAAAATAAATAAAATTTTCTATACAATTTACCCTGGCTCAGTTTACAGGGGAAGGTAGGCTTAATTAGATAAATCAGCTACCAGTTATGGGATTCAAATGTCTAACAGCCATAAAATTTCATCCACCTGAGAAAGAAAAAGATCATTTTCTCCAAATGAAAATGGCAAAGGTATCCGATCAAAGTAAAAATAAATCTTCCCGGTGAAAAGGACAAATGTGATTAAACAATAACCAAAAACCTTTTTCTATTTTTGCCTTCATACTGATGTACAATAACAGAAGTAGCTTTCCTCCATCAAAGCCAAAGTTCAGAGTCAAATCTCAAGGCCTATGGGAGTGTTTGTTTTTGCCTCTTGATCTAAATAAAACAAAATATAGAACAATTTCAAGAAATTCAGACCTCTAACTAGATTAAGAGGCAAACTGAACACAACCTATGTGAGAGGGGCTGTGGAAGAATGAGGTTGCACATCTCCAAGACTAGTGGGTTTATGCTAAGTCGAGGCCATGGAAGTATCTTCTACTCTAAAACACAAGGGCGCTCTCCACCATTTAGTATGATTATTGAAGAAGAAGATAGCGTGAATTCAACAAAGGCAACCTTTAAAACATTATTTTTAGCATTAAATCCAATTAACGAGCAAAAGATCTGTATGACTTGAATTAAACATGGAATCCCTCTGAGTTTCATTGTTGAACGTATCAACATATTTCATCAACATGTAAGCACTTTCTTCTTTATAGTTACTTCATAATGAGATAGTAAACTGTACGAAGCATCAATGATGATTTGTTCAACAATGACATGGTCTCAGACAAGGCGACCCAATCACCTACCAACACATTGGATTACTATTACTACACATTATTATCTTTCCATAATATACTTATCACATGTACAAATATTTGGAACCTTAAAAACATATATGTGAAAGTTTTGGACTATTCATTTTATCTGAGTGTCTGAATGCCCATTAGGTATGGACACAGGATTTGTTTCTAAAAATAAGTGTCCTTGTTAGATGACGACAAAGAGCTTAGCAAGAACATTTCAAGTCGGGATATGTCTGCTTAGCAAGAAGTCTTTTGAAACAAGAAACATTTGCTAATCTACAGATGCATAGAGTGAATCAAACCTCATTATGGAGTTTTGTAATGCTTATACATCATAAGCAGAGTCCAAAAATACCCCAAGCTGATACTCGTTGTAGCCTCTTCCATCTATCTAATTCTGACAGAATTTTCTACTCTGGTCCATTTTGTCTAACTTCAATGCAGTGACATAATGTTGTTGACTCTGGAACATGACGATAGAGTCCATGATGGCCATCAATCATAAGTCATAACAATCCTAGAAGACTGATTGAAACCGTTGTGACCTCAGACAATTCAAAAGAATATCAAGAAAAATGCCAAAACATGTGACCGAAATCATAGTGGAGATCATGAAAGAGGACGATTTCACTGTAAAAGGCCAATGTGGGTGCACCTAGAATATTTCTACAAACTAAACTTTGACAAGAAAATTTGAAAAACACAATAGGGGTCTAACTAGACAGGGATTCAACATGTTTATGGTAAGAATAGGACTTGGAAAATCAATAACGTCATAGATGCCATTCCCATTATAGAGCATCAGACATGTATTTGATTGATTATGGCAACATTATGTTGTGAATAAAAGAACCATATTAGCCCCAATATGTAGTTGTGGTTGGTTGGAATCAAAGGAAGATGCTTGTGAAAAAAAAGAGGGGTGTCTATAAATTGTTAAATTATGTGTTAATTGGGAGCAGAGATTGAGATTTCGTTTTTCGAGTTAATTTCTGTTTCCCGATTTTAAGAAATATTTCGATGTGTAAAGAAAAAACGTAAAAATTTCGAGTATACATAAAACTTATATGATAAATTTAAAAGTTTTAAGGAATAAATCCAAACATGTTATTGTAACAAGAAGCAAATATACTTGAGCTACCTCATCTTCACTGGCCTGACCCTCATATAGAAAAAGAATCTTAGTATGTAAATCATAGGTCATAAGGATGATGTATGGCTGAGGACCATATCAACAGGGTAAATGCAAACCCCATCATTGTTCTTCAATTCTTTTATGAATTTAGCAAAAGAAAAATCATTTTTACCTTTGCCAAGTTTGGTCCTCGTTAATTGCAAAATGTTTTGTAACACTTGTCAATCATCTAGTGGCTATATTGCCTTTTGTGAGAGTGCTTGTAAAGAAAATGAGGTGTAGCTCCAGAGAGCATTATGAAGGTTATGTTTTGTAACACTTGTCAATCATCTAGTGGCAACATTGCCTTTTGTGAGAGTGCTTATAACGAAAATGAGGTGTAGCTCCAGAGAGCAGTAGGTAGGTTTGCTTCTTTCTTTTTTCTTTGTTTGTTTCTGTTTAAACACGAGGAAGACGCAGACCAACTAACATGAACACAACAGGTCGGAGAGGAAGACAATAGATCAGAGAGGGAAGACGCAGGCTGAAAATTTTCGATCAAAAAGGAAGAATACAGCAGATCGGAGGGGGAAGACGCAAACCAGAAAGGAGGAAAACTCAGGTCGAACAATTTGCATCGAAGAGGAAGAGAGAGCAGGAGCGTCTAAATTTTTCCATAAAAACTATATTTTTTGTTGTTTTTTTGTGTTTTGGGCGAAAATTACGAAAAATTTCCAAAAAAACCTTCGAAATTAAGTAATTTTAGATTTCGTAAGTTTTCTTTTCGTAACTTAAAACAAATGAAAAACTCGACGAAATTTCGCGAAAACACATTCCTTGATTGGGAGTATTGGCTCTGCACTGATTTTATATATAGCAGTTGAGCAAGCTCTAATATATACACGGAGGACCCATATATGTTAGAGATCTTCTAGTTGACCATGATTTTGATCTGATCAAGAAATTGGCGTGTGAAGATGGAACCAATCCGATATGTCAAATCTGTTTGATAGCAAAGCCACCATGAAGGTTTGCAATGTGAAACTTAATTTGGAACATCCATACTCTGACTTATTACAATGTATCGAAGACAGTCACAGAGGTAATCAAGAAATTTCAATTGTTAACAACTGCTCACATTCCAAATCGAAATACTCATTTCATGTTTGAAATGTGTCACAGTAAAGTAATGTAACGAATATTGAGAATGTATCCCAAGAAAATGCCGCACTTGAAACTCCAAATAACAGAGCTCACGGGGAACTAATACATATTCACTTAAAGAATTTTGCTTTCAAGTTTGTGTGTAATCACGTTGTGAGACTTGAACCAGCTTCCTCTTTTTTATTTTTTCAGGAAGAAGGCGACAAAGAAGAGGAAGGTGACAAAGAACGAACATAATTTATAGTTATAGAAGAACGCCAGTCAACATATTGAACTATGCAATTGTTTTTAACCATTTTGTTTAGAACTTTGGGAAACATTAGTTTACAATTTGAAGTAATGCAATTTATAATATTTTTGAAATGGACCAACTATTGAATCTTGGGTGAAAATTGTTATACAAAAAAATTGCATATTAATTAATTAATTATTTTGATTGGAGATTGTGTTGTCGCTAGGCACCATCGAGCTTTTGGGATCCAAGTCTTTGTCGATCAAAGAAACTTATGGTATTCTTAAGCTTATGGGTCCAAGTCTTTGCAGATTTATATTTTCCTTGCTGCTCTCTCTGTGAGATATTTAACAGTTTTGGATGACCCCTCAAAAAGACTTTTTGTTCCACGAGTAATACTAATGGGGTTCTAAGGTAGAAATGCTTTGGGTTTTAGTTTGTTTGAACATAGGATGTTTTCTTACCAAGGGTACCTAGCTGAGGCTTCTAACTTTTTTGATAAAACAATAGGTGATTTTTTTTTGTGCAAATTAAAAGCGAATGGTGTTGTGCTAAGCACATGATCCAAATTTAGTAGCAAACATTAGAGAAGTACATACCAAAATAGCTTAATAACACATTAGTCCAATTTGGAAGTATGTACTGAATCCCTTTCCCTTTGGAAGTAACTCAATCATCAAAGGATTGCCCGTTAGAAAGTGGACCCCCATGGTCTGAATTTGCCTTGATCCAAATAAACACTGTAACTGGACACATGAAGAACAGATGGGTAATGAACTCCTCTTTGTTCACACTGAAGACGCATCTATTCACAATGAACATTGACTAGGTTATCGACCGTCAAAATGTGTCCACGAGAAGAAATTTTCCCTGGGGGATGCTTGAACCACAGAATAGCGAGTAAAGTTATTCACCCAATTCCAAACATGGAAGTGGGGAAAGACCAAGAGAAATTCGAGTAACTGTTGCTATCGGTGAATTGACCAGAGTTATCCACCTACTTCAAAGCATCAATTTAAGGACTGAACACAGCCAAATCGAAGCTCTCGAGGAGCATAATTATGTTCATTTTGACAGTCGATAACCTCTATTTAGAAGATATAGAATATAAATCACTCCCAAATCCATCTGCAAGCCACAAGTTAAATTTGTTGTTGCTACCGAGCTTCTAGATAATAGGTTTCTCAAATATCTGCTTCAAGTTCATACCGTGTTTCCAAAACGGGTTTCCATATGAGATTGATATTGGGTTGGAGAACTACCCACCTTGCATTATTTCGTATTCCCCGTCCCAATCCATTTGTCCAGCCACAGTTCAATTCTGCTGTTGCCAACGAGCTCATATATAATAATATGCTGCTTAAAGATGTGCTTCAAAATTCATAAATTGTTTCCAAATCGCGCAATCATATGAGACTGATATTGGGTTGGAGAACAATCCAACTTTGGATTTAGGTCTAGACATCAAAATTCCAATAGCAAAATTTCTGCAAATCCTTTCAATTTTAACAGTGACCAATAAAGGAATCGTAGTAGTAGACAAAAAAAAGGATACTAAAGAGCATGCTCTTAATCAGATTTACTCTCCCTGCCTTAGACGTGTACTTGAGCTGCCATACGGCCAGACTGAACCTGGCCTACTTGACAATCTGATCCCAGACCTTAACATCTTTGTATCTGTATCCAAGGGGTATTCCTAGGTATTTAGATTAGAAAGCACCAATTTACAGTTCACCGCCAATGGAAGGGTGCTCTTAATAATAGTTAATGTCCTACATCAAATGTGTATTTGCGCTGCCATGCACCTAGACTAGACCTACTCCTCTCGACAACCTGATCCCAGACCACAACATCTTTGTATCTGCACCGAAGGGGCATTCCGAGGTATTTTTAGATGGCAAAGCACCAGTTTTACAGTTCAACATCGCTGCAAGGGTATGTAACTGACGGATCACTATAAATTGGCCTTCAACCCTAAAACCACTTCAAAACTTAAGGAATAAGTAAAACTTGCTCTACATAAGGCTCTAAGAAAATAATTGTATCATCGGCAAATTGAACAATGGGAATTGTAGTTATGTGCTCGTAACTTAGAACTCAGACTTAGATGACTCGCCTTCACCAACATCCTTGAAAGCTTCTTTGCCAAAAGAGAAAATGAGTCGGAAAGAAGATCCACTACTGAATCCCTCTAGTGCTCTCAAGAATCAATGAGGTCTACCATAAAAGTTCGTTTTGAGCAAGATTGTCATCTAACAACACCACTTTTCCCAAACCTAAATCTAACAAAAAAAAAAAAATTATAAATGACTAACAAATACAATCAAGGCCTTTTGACAAATCTAACTGACAAACTAACCCAACATGCTGTGACCAAATCTGGGAGTTTATTAATTCACTAGCTATTAAAGGATCATCGATCAACCGACGTGTGATTCCTGTAGCAGTTTGGTAGTGGGCAATAATAGAGGGCATCACATATCGGAGTTGCATCGCTAACACTTTCGACAAGATTTTACTGACTGAAGAGATAGGGCTAATAGCCTAATAGGCCTAAAGGCCCTAAACTCTTCAATGCCATCAGTGACCTCACTTTGGGAATTAATGGAATGAGTTACTAAACTTTCTCTACCTAGGCTATGATGCAATAGGCTTGACACAATTATGATTTATCATCATATATAACTTGATTGTTGAACATTTCTATTCCTTTAGACTATTTTATACAGCAACTGTTTGTTAAAAACTTAAAATAAATAGGAAATTAGTGACATAAAAAACCAATCTAAATTACTTCACTGATTTGTGGCTATTATTTTGCATTATAGAGCAAATTATATTCCACTTTCAGTATAGGTTCATTAAAATAAAAAAATGTATGTACTTTCTTAAACAAATTCCATACATATTTCATTGCAACAACTTAGCACATGCACTGCCATAGGCATATAGTTGTGCTAGTTACTCAGAGTCAGTCACATATAAACTATCTGATTCAGAAATTAGTAATCAACTTGTCCATTATCTAACAGCATTTTCTACTTTAAGTGTATTCAGAGAGGTTCCCCTATGGTTTATTTTATATCTATACCAAGACTTCTTCCTAAAAGTGACACAATTCAGATTGGCAAATTCTAACACATAACCTCCAGCCAGAACAATCTAAAAAAAAAAAAAAACATAAAGTAACTCAAAAGGTTAGGATGATACCTCTGCACAGACCTTGACAACCTCATCAAGGTCATTGCCAAATGGGTCTTTGTTCTTATAGAGCTTTTTCAGAAGTTCACAGCTGAACTTCTGGGTTTCCTATAAAAGTCAAAAGCACATAACAATGTATCTCAAATTTGAAGAAAGCATGCATCGAATGAAATGGGTGAGACTGAAATTGATGGAATTTGCAACTTTTAGACCAAAACCAGAACAACCCATTTACCTAATGAAGTAAAAAAAAAGATGGGTTCAGTATAGTTAGGAACTGGAGAACTTACAGCTTCGGCAAATTCAGGAATAGGGTCTGGGTATGTGTATATCTGCTGCTGTGTTGAAGCTCTCAAGGGAGTTAATTTTAAGGATTTTGAAAAGGTGGGGTTTGTCGAGGAGTTAAGAAGAGATGATGGGATGGAGGAAGAGGAGATTGATTGATTGAGAGAAAGAGGAGGAGAGATTGGTCTGGCAGAGAAAGAGATTAAAGGCGAAGTGAAGGGTTGGGGAGTGAAGATGGCCATTCTACTCTCTCTGCTGTACGATTTTAGGGGTGCAGGTGTAAGCACAACGGCTATGTTCCTCCTTGATTTCACTAATGTAAAAGCCCAAACTCAGCAGCAATTCAAGACCAGCAAATGATGATTAACGGGGGGGGGGGGGGGGGGGGGGGGGATACAAAGCAACAACAATCCTTGGAAAAGCCCAATTGAATTTGAAGCAGAGACTTTATAGAGGTCTCTCTTCCATTCCACTTACAATTTACAAAGGAAATGGATGAACCATCTAATGTCAAATCCATTCCTTTCTTTCCTTGCCTAGCTTTATGGGCTTGAAGAGGTTATTGCCATTACCATTAGCCTCTAATTGTTAAAATTATCCTATAATTGTTATTATAATCGGGGCCAAGGATTGTCATTTCGTTTTTCAAGTTAATTTCCGTCTTTTGATTTTAAGAAATATTTTGGTGTTAAGAAAAAATATAAAAAATTTGAGTATACATGATATATATATAATTTTGAGGGTATATGAAATATGTGGAAAAATAATAATGTAATCGATTCCTGCTCTCCTTCCTTGCTGCTTATCTAGACCTACACAGGTAGCAACCGTGAGCCAATGACCACCGTGTGGCGGTCGATGACAGTCCGATGCTTAAGTTAGATAAGACTTATGAGAAGCTTAAAACTGTAAACTGTGATTATGTAGCGTACCTCAAGTTCATCGACCTTATCTCCATTTTATAGTGTATGAGTCATTGTTCGGCTAAGCCTTTGGTGGCGTAGTTTAGGAAAGAGATCTTGCTGGAGATCTTTTCCTGATTGGGAGTTGTCCATGTGGGATAGTTTTCTTACACGACTCGTGATCCTAGATTTGCGGGAGAGGTTTCCCTTTCTGAGTGTTGTCCATGCAAGGAAGTTTATTTGCCCGACTTATACTCAAGTATTTGTTTCTTAGTCGTTGGCTTGCCGATCTTGGGTAGATCTCTCAGATACTTGCCTTAGAGGTCTTACGAGTAATGGGCCTGATCGTGTGTCGTGTGGGCTTACTGGCACATTGCAACCAGGACCCGATTGTTTATATCTTACCAACGATGGGCTTGGAGTTGTTTGGGCCTCAATGGATTAAGCATGCAATCAGGCTTGCTTTGTTTTGTTGAGAGATTATCATGACACGTGTACGGTGTTAATCAGAGAATAGTTTGATATATCATCAAATAAGATGCAAGTAAATAAATTTATTAAACACATTAAATGAAGCTTAAATACCAAGAAATGAAAGAAACATGAAATCTATATATAATTAGAAAATCAGAGGTGGTTTAAAAAATCAGTATACAATTAGAAGAAATGATAATTAGAAATCAGGGGGTGATTTAAAAAATCAATAAATAATTAGAAGAAATGATAATTAGAAAAAACCTTAAAATTTACAAAAAAAAAAAAAAAAAACTCCTAATTTTTTTGCAAATGCCTCGAAAATTTTCGAAAACCCCTCGAAAAATGTAATTTTTTGTAGGTTTTTTTATTTTTACAAAATTTACAAAAAAAAACCCTGAAATTTATGAAAAAATCTCAAAATTTTTTGAAAAAACCCTGAAAAAAAATGTAAAATTAGGTTTTGCCATTTTTCTTCCGGAATTCAAAAAAAAAAATTATCCCAAAATTTTCGTGAGATTTCACAAAATCTGATTCCTTGATTAGGGGTAACTTGCACCAAAGGTAATAATAGATGTTTTTAATTTCCAAATTTTGCATTTTCATTCGATCCATCACACTTAGGGGTGATCAAGGGATGGATCTCATCCCAATCTAGGGGTGGGCACGGGATGAGACTGGACGAACCTCTTCCCTATCTCATCCCGTTCGTTTGGGATCGTGACGGGACAAGATATACCTCATCCGACCTCGTCCCATCCCAAATGGGATGAACGAGTACTAAATAGAATTCTAACGAAGAATACAAAAAAATTTCATCACACATTGCTCACACACTAATAATGCCGAATTTATGTACATATACTATCATTGTAATAATATTAACTCATAGAACTAAAACAAACCATCATTTGGCTTTAATGTCTTCAAAAAATAATTATCCTATATATAATCAATCTAAAATGTGAAAAAAATATAAATTTTCATGGTTTCTATTTGACCTAAAATATCCAAACTTAAGTTTTTATCTAAACAAAAAGTATCAAATCAAGCAAGTTTTCAAATAGTAGATGTTGTGATTTAATTTAAACATATCCTAAACTTTTCTTTAGAAGAGTAGTTTGATTTAAATTAATAATAATAGATATTAAATAAATAAGTTCGGAATTGAAAATCTTCATCTCGATCCCATTCCACTCTAGATCAGGAAGGGACAGGATTGGGATGATCAGTTTGATCATTCCCAAAAGGATCTAAAAAATTCGGTATGGGACGGGATGAGATGCCCACCCTTGTCCCAATCTCATCTCTTTCCTATGAAACGGGATGAGATAGACCTCATCACGGGACGGAATGATCAAATATTAAAATTTTGTTGCAACGCAAAATTTAAAAACACAGCTGCAACACAAAATTGTAAAGATTTTAATCGGTTAAGAGTTATTTTGACAAGCTGCAGATTTTTATTTAGCAACAAGAGCTGCAGCCAAAGAGGTGGAAGAAGACTCTTATATGTTGTATAAGGTGAAGATCTTCATTTATTTAATTTTATTTATTTATTTATTTATTTATTATTGAGTCATGTTTGCAATGGTTTTGTTGGTGGAGTTGCCAGATAAATTAAGGAGTTGCAAATGTGTCGCAAATGTGTCCAAGGAGTTGCAAATGTGTCCATTGGTCTTATTGTTCAAAGTCATGATGTTTGCAAGTCTTTCCCAACTTTCCAAAACACATAACTACTACTTTTGTCACTCATGTCATCATCATCCATTCAACTCTCTCCTTTTGAACTCTTTGGGTTGTGCACATATTTTCAGTCCAATGGTTCATGTAATTAATTTAAAATGTATTGGCTTGAAGGGCCTCAACTGAAATTTAGGTTGGTTGTTTGGACTTGCTCCTGAATTATTTGGGTTGTGCTTGTCTCAAGCATGCCCACAAAATTGTGTAGCAACGAAACTTTCACAAATCATCATAAAATAAGCATTAAATATTAAAATTATTAATAATAAATATAAAAAATAAATTCGGAATGGGTGAGATTGAAAATCTTCATTTCGATCCCATTCCACTCTAGATCAGGACGGAATCAAATGAGATTGATTAATCCTAATAGGAATCAGAATAAATCGGGATGAGATGGGACAGAACGGGATCGGGACAAGATCGGATGCCCACCCCGACTCACAATGGTTGGTATTGAGAGAGTTGTATTTCCAAATTTTGCATGAAGGAGATAAATTTTGTTATTTTGATGTTTTTTACAAAAATAATCAAGCGAATTGTTGGAATTGTACTTTTGAAAGGGGACTACCTGATCTCCTGCCACTTTGAGGGGGGGGGGGGAGCTAAGGGTGAACTCCCTTGAGCACGTAAACTCATCCATGCCATGCAAACATGTAAAAGGAGAAAAAAAAAAAAAAAAAAAAAAAAAAAAAAAAAAAAAAAAAAAAAAACATTTCCACCCCAGGAGTGGAAATGTAGTTTGGGTGGAAAGCCAAATTTTTTACATTTCATCACATGCAAGCCCGGCTCTGACACGGAGCCAGCGGTGCAGCCGCACAACGCCACCTATTTTGAGGGGCCCCAATTTTTAATTTTTTGAATACAAAGTATTATTAATAAGAAAGGATGTAGAAAACATAAATACATGTTCTTTATTGTTCCATTGCTTAAACCACCTTTGTCTTACCATGAATGCTTGATTTCAAGACTCTAAGCCTAGTTTAACTTTTTTTTTTTTAGGTACTAGGGTATTTCCCGTGTCGTTGGCACGATAAAAGTTTAACATGAATAACATAGTTTATTCTACTTTAAATATCAAGATAAATAAATATAAAAATGTTGGGCATGGAAATCAAACCCATGCACTCTTGGTACTTTAAATTCTATACGATCCGTTAGTTCGTATAATTAGGTAAATCTCAGCCGTCTTTTATCACCAACCCCAAACACCATCCTGATTTGTAATATAGTTTTTTATTTTTATATTTAAAATCTTGAAAATGTTGACATGGTCTTTAATCCTCCATTAAACTACTAATGTAAATTTTTTTTTTTCACTTTCATTTTACCATATTCAGTTGTGAAAAATATAACCACGTCTCCATTTGGAAAGAATCATTTTTATTTTACCAATCTCACGAGAGATCTTGAGTTTAGGTGTTGCTTCAACCTACTTAAGAAATAAATAAATAAATAAACGTGTATTTGATTTTTAATTTGAGGCACAAAAATATTAAGTAATTATGTTTAATTTATCTAAAAAAAGGCCCCTAAACACATGTTCAAGACTCTAAGCCTAATGCAACTTTTTTTGTTATTTTCTGTTAAGTATTTTTTATATTTAAAATCTTGAAAATGTAGACGTATGTTCTTTATTGCTCCAATGTTAAGTGTTTTTATATTTAAAATCTTGAAAATGTTGACGTGTTCTTTGTTGCTCCATTAAACTACCAATGTATTTTTTTACTTTCATTTTACCATATTCAGTTGTGAAAAATATAACCATATCTCCATTCGGAAAGAATTGTTTTTGTTTTACCAATCTCACAGGAGATCTTGAGTTTAGATGTTGCTTCAACCTACTTAAGGAATAAATAAATAAACGTGTATTTGATTTTTAATTTAAGGCACATAAATATTAAGTAATTATGTTTAATTTATCTAAAAAAAGCTCCTAAACACATGTTCAAGACTCTAAGCCTAGTGCAATTTTTTTTGTTAAGGGTATTTTTTATATTCAAAATCTTGAAAGTGTAGACTATGTTCTTTATTGCTCCACAGTTAAGTATTTTTTATATTTAAAATCTTGAAAATGTTGACGTGTTCTTTATTGCTCCATTAAACTACTAAAATAAATTTATTTAATTTTTACTTTCGTTTTACCATATTCAGTTGTGAAAAATATAACCATATCTCCATTCAGAAAGAATTGTTTTTGTTTTACCAATCTCACTGGAGATCTTGAATTTAGGTGTGGCTTCAACCTACTTAAGAAATAAATAAATAAATAAACGTGTATTTGATTTTTAATTTAAGGCACAAAAATATTAAGTAATTACGTTTAATTTATTTAAGGAAAGGCCCCTAAATACATGTTCATGACTCTAAGCCTATTGCAATTTTTTTCAGTTAAGTATTTTTTATATTTAAAATCTTGAAAATGTTGACGCGTTCTTTATTGCTTCATTAAACTATTAATGTAATTCTTTTTTACTTTCATTTTACCATATTCAGTTGTGAAAAATATAATCATATCTACATTCAGAAAGAATCATTTTTGTTTCACCAATCTCACGGGAGATCTTGAGTTTAAGTGTTGCTTCAAACTACTTAAGAAATGCCAATTATAGCCTGGTTGGATGGTTAAGGTTGTGGTGGTTTAACCCCCACGTCTTGGGTTCTATACCCACCGGTGGCCCGCTTGCCTTTCATAAAAAAAACTATTTAAGAAATAAATAAATGTGTATTTGATTTTTAACTTAAGGCACAAAAATATTAAGGTGTTGCTTACACTTACTTTAGAAATAAATAAATAAATAAATGGGTATTTGATTTTTAATTTAAGGTACAAAAATATTAAGTAATTATGTTTAATTTATCTAAAAAAAGGTTCCCTAAACACCTGTTCAAGACTCTAAGCCTAGTGCAACTTTTTTTGTTATTTTCTGTTAAGTATTTTTTATATTTAAAATCTTGAAAATGTAGACGTATGCTCTTTATTGCTCCATTGTTAAGTATTTTTTATATATTTTAAATCTTGAAAATGTTGACGTGTTATTTATTGCTCCATTAAACTACTAATGTAATTATTTTTTACTTTCATTTTACCATATTCTGTTGTGAAAAATATAACCATATCTCTATTCGGAAAGAATCGTTTTTGTTTTACCAATCTCACTGGTGATTTTGAGTTTAGGTGTTACTTCAACCTACTTAAGAAATGCCAATGGTAACCTGGTTGGATGATTAAGGTTGTGGTGGTTTAACCCTAAGTCTTGGACTCTATATCCACCGACAGCACGTTCGCCTTAAAAAAAATCACTTAAGAAATAAATAAATAAACGTGTATCTGATTTTTAGTTTAAGGCACAAAATTATTAAGTAATTATGTTTAATTTATCTAAAAAAGGCTCCTAAACACATCTTCAAGACTCTAAGCCGAGTGCAACTTTTTTTTGTTATTTTTTGTTGAGTATTTTTATATTTAAAATCTTGAAAATGTAGACGTATGTTCTTTATTGCTCCACTATCAAGTATTTTTTATATTTAAAATATTGAAAATGTTGACATGTTCTTTATTGCTCCATTAAACTACTAATGTAATTCTTTTTTACTTTCATTTTACCATACTCAGTTGTGAAAAATATAACCATATCTCCATTCGGAAAGAATCGTTTTTGTTTTACCAATCTCATGGGAGATCTTGAGTTTAGGTGTTGCTTCAACCTACTTAAGAAATAGATAAATAAATGTGTATTTGATTGTTAATTTAAGGCACAAAAATATTAAGTAATTATGTTTAATTTATCTAAAAAAGGCCCCTAAACACATGTTCAAGACTTTAAGCCTAGTGCAAATTTTTTTGTATATTCTGTTAAGTATTTTTTATATTTAAAATCTTGAAAATGTATACGTATGTTTTTTATTGCTTCACTGTTAAATATTTTTTATATTAAAAATCTTGACATGTTCTTTATTGTTCCATTAAGCTACTAATGTAATTCTTTTTTACTTTCATTTTACCATATTCAGTTGTGAAAAATATAACCATATTTCCATTCGAAAAGATTGTTTTTCTTTTACCAATCTCATGAGGGATCTTAAGTTTAGACGTGCTTCACCCGTAAACACATGTTCATGGCCAATGGCATGACAACTCAACGGTTAGAGCTTGGCGGATGGTACCACTAGGTCATGGGTTCAAACCCAGCTTGCGGCATCTTTAGTGGGTTCTGGGATCCTATAAAAACCCTGCTTGCCTTTTAAAAAAAAAAAAAAAAAAAAAAACACATGTTCATGACTCTAAGCCTAGTGAATTTTTTTTGAATTTTTCGTTAATTATTTGTTATATTTAAAATCTTGAAAATGTAGACGTATGTTCTTTATTGCTCCACTATTTAAACTATTAATGTATTTTTTTTCTCACTTTCATTTTACCATATTCAGTTGTGAAAAATATAGTCATATCTCCATTCGAAAATAATCGTTTTTATTTTACCAATCTCATGGGAGATCTTGAGTTTAGGTGTTGCTTCAACCTACTTAAGAAATAAATAAACATGTTTTTCGATTTTTAATGTAAGGCACAAATATTTAAGTATTTATTTTTAATTTATCTAAAAAAAAGCCACTAATTTATTGTCATCGCAAGGCCCCGTAATACTCAAAGACGACCATGATCCCATGGATGGAGATGTACTTTAGGGTGGAAATCCAATTTTTTTGCTTTTCACCCCGTGAGTGGAAACACTCTAACTAGGTGATCAGTTGAGTGAATTCAGAAAATTTTTTATTTTTATTTTTCATGCAATAACCAAATTTTGAATCATTTCCATTCGGGTGTATGCACCCCACTTCAAGAGTTGAAGGGTAGTTGGGGAAACAAACTCATTGCCTAGTGATTATTCTTTGATTTGTGTGCACACAAAACAAAACCCATTATGAGTTGGAGAATAGGGAATCTCCAATTCTAGGCTTTATAACCACTTTTTGGTTAGATTTTGGGTTTTTACACTTCTACCCCTTTTATAGACAATATTTGTGATTGTGTTTTAAAGAGAGGAGTAAAAGCGTAAAGAACACAAAGCCTGACTAAAAATGATTTTAAAGTCTGGCTGCTTAGACAAACTCATAGGGAATAGACTATTTTTCTGCACTTGAGTAAAGTATGCAGCATATCCTCTATCCAAGCCTGGCCCTAAGGGGATTTGAAACAATTCCCCAAACGGATCCCTACCAAAAGTTGCTAAACTCTTTAGATTTAGGACCCCTAAATTTAGTATTATTATATATAAATAGAGCCCCCATATTGTGTAGATTTTAATTGTTTCTCTAGTGGTTATTGTGCAGACTTGTACATATTATTGTGCAAAACACAATTTTTATTATTCATTGCAGGAAAGTGTGTAATTAAAAAGGGGGCATGATTATATATTGTAATGTAGGCAAATCTAAAGTGAGGAAAAGTAAAACATGAAGTAAAAGAGTAAGATCTCAACATTTATAACACCAATTCACTCGGATGAACAGTGAATTGGTATCTTCAACCTGATTTTCGTTTGCAGTTTTTCCCTTCCAACTCTTTAGTATTTACAAGAAAAAATCAAAAGTAAAAGGGGTATTTATGTCATTCAAATAAAAGCAATATTAAATATTTTTGCCATTTCGCCTTCACAACTTAAATTTATTTACATTTAAAATTCAGTCCTCCTAAACATTATATAATTATACCACAACCCTTCAAATATTTATTAATTATATTTAAGCCCCTCCAAGTGTTTATAAATTATGAATATGCCTTACATCTAACATTTGTATTTCCCATTTTGCCATCCACACTTTATAATTTTTACAATCCAAACCAGCTCATTAAACAATGATAATTTATACTTAAGCCCCTAAACTCCATAAAATTATTTCTAAATTACAAAATGGCCCTTACAACTAACTTTATGATTTTCCATTTTGGCATTCACATTTCATATTCTTATAATCAAAATCAAACCCTCTCAAACATTGATTAATTATACTTAAGCCTCTAACGTAATTTATTTGAAGCTCTCCAATTATCTATAAAATATATATATATATATATATATTCTGATAATCATGAGAGTGTAATTTTTTGTTACAATATTTTTTGATTATTTTTCTTAGAAATCACTGGTAAGATTTCGTAAAATTTTAACTCTAAGTATATATAACTAGGGTTAGTCACATGTCCATTGTCATAAACTACATATACTTTAAAAAACCAATGGATGAATCCACTAAGAAAGAGAAAAGACAATACAATGTCACATCAATTCAATATATTATTCCCACCCTATGCCCATTGCCTTCTACCCAACGTATGCTAATACCAAGGATTGTGATTTTGTTTTTCAAGTTAATTTCGGTCTTTAAATTTTAAAAAATATTTTGGTATGTATAAAAAAAAGGTAAAAATTTTGAAGATACATGAAATATACAATGAATTTTTGAGGGTATATTAAATATGTAAGCAAATAATATGCAAGTAAATAAATGCATTAAACACATTAAATGAAACCAAAATACCTATAATTAAAAAATCAATGGGTAGTTTAAAAAAATCAATAAATAAATAGAAGAAGTGATAATTAGAAAATTAGGGGGTAGTTCAAAAAGTAATAAATGATAATTAGAAAGAATTAAAAAACATGAAATTTACGAAAAAATCCAGCCTACCACCCCTCATTGAGGGTGTGTACTTTCCTTAGTTCTACATCAAGCGAAAATGCAAATCTTACCTAACATATTGTTAGGAAAATAATACAGAAGTTTTGGCAACCATGTTAACAACTAGGGTGACATGGCCCTTATTTGGGAGGATGATTGATTTCTCAAGATGCGTTGATCCAATATTGGGAAAATAACATAGAACCAAGATTTGGTAATCATGTTAACAATTAGGGCGACATGTAGGATGATAGATTTCTCGAGATGTGTTGATCAATTTTGAGTGTATCTTGAGATTCATCATCCTCCCTAATGAACACCACGATCTTAATTGTCAAAATCTGGTTCCCTATTAGAAATGGGGTCTTAAATTATTAATATTAGTTTTAATTATCTTAGAAACTCCCCCCTCCATTAAACAGTCACATTAAGAAATAACGTCGGTGTTATTTGAGACAACAAATAGTTGTGAAAGGAAGACAGACCACACAAAGCTTGATTGCCTTGTTTGGGTGCCTCTTTTGGGTTTTTTTTTTATACTTCTACTCCTTTTGTGGATGATGTTTGTGGTTGTGTTAAAAGATGCGTAAAAAGTGTAAAAAAAACTCTCAAAGAGGCACGAAAGAGACACCTAAATTGTAAAGTTGTAGATTGTATAGAATGAGAGTTTTACTAGAATTGTACATGTATTGGGGTAGAGTTGTATAAGAATACAACTACCATATTGATAAGCTTAGCTAACTACATACTTATCATATCTAGTTGGTAGAGTTGTACAAGGGTTGTGATACCAAGATTACAGGGAATACAACTATCCTATTGATAAGCTTAGCTAACTGCATACTTATCCTATCTAGTTGTTACAAATTTGTTACAGTTGGATATTCATCTGCCACAACAGATAAGCATAAACTCCAATAAAAAATACCCTTCTTATTGGGTTTCAAATAAGAGTATCATGTTCTCTAGGTCAGAGTAAGGTTTGACAAATACTAATAGCAACACTAGGAGGAAAAAACATATTGATGGTATCATGGTCCCAATATCTGTTACCCATACTGTAGCAGACCATTTTGTTAGATTACTCCCCATACTGGAGACCGTTGAATTAGAACTAGTTAGGTTATTTGTTGAAATTTTGAAGTGATTCTATGTTGTTGTTGATGATGAAATGAGTGAATGTTTGAGTGATTGTAATCTTCATCATCATTTATTTTTATTATTATTAATATAAGGTTTGGGATCCTCAAAACCCTTGCTCGTTTTTTCAAAAAATAAAAAAATCTAATACCCATCTGTTCATCTTTCAAAATAATTTCAAATGTTAAATCTAAAAGACTTCTAATATGATAAAATAAACATGGCTTTTCAAGGGACTTAGGATGTTAATCCAAGGATACCGCTTATCAAAGCAATTTGATAGTGATGTTGGATTGCATATACAATAGATTGATATCATGAACTTTTCAAGTAAGGCTTTAGGAGAGTTAAGATTCTAGGGAAATTATGAATCACAAGTCACAAAGGGTTAGTACAGTCATTGAGCTACATAGAGAGTGGGAGAAATCATCAGCATAGTTAAGATAAGTTGTCGACAAATGCAAAATTCTCATTAAGATAAATGGAAATAAGGACATGAGTCAAAATGGGTGATGGTGAACCCACTGAGAAGCCTATCCCAGTGAGCCAGTGTGTTGTCTGTTTTTCTTATAGCGGGGGCAATAGTCAAAGATATGGAGAGCTAATGAATTTCTAGCTTACTTGTTTTTTTCTCTCTCTTATGGTGGTGAAATTTGCATGTATCAACGAATGAAAACTCTGGCTAGAAGGCCATTGGGCTCGGTTAACAAAATCAAACTCGATCAACTTTCCTTCTTCCCCCTTCTTGTTTTCTTCTCCCTTTTGTCTAGTGAATTCAAGATCTCCCTTTTGTTTCGTGAATTCACGGTTTTACCTGCGCCATACAAATTCAAGAATGTCTTAAGCCTTTGATCCATTACTATTCCTTGGCTGCTCTTCCCCGTTATTGTTGAAGGGAACAAGTGAGATAAGAAGGTAAATAAGAAATGCAAAGAAGAACAAAAAAAATTTGTAGACCACTAATAATGACCAAAGAGGTTAAACACATACGAGAAATAAGAAAGATAATTAAGAAAAATTGAAAGAAGTAGAAGGTTAGTGTACATGGAAATTGATGATTAGAGATAAGAGAAAAAAATACATAAAGTAACGAGAAATATAGTGGTGCATTGTTAGCAATTGTTGAGGATGTGAAACACGGAGTTGAGAATGCCGAAAAAGAAAACGGGAAAAGGCATTAGAAAATAAAAGAGAGTTGAGAAAAATAAATAGTGCTTGCAAGAAATGTTTATATTACGAATGATGAAGTGCAGATAACGTGGGGGTGGAATGTTATATGAAGTATTAATAAAGTTACCTCTCATAGACATAGAGAAAAAAAGTATATATATACAATCAAAAAAATGCAACTACGTGATTTCTCCGTCTTCATCGCGTCTGGAGCGTCCTTTATCACTTTCCCCTTATTCAAGCAACTGATTCCTTATCACCTATCGATTCAATAGCAATTGAAGGGGAGGAAGGCAGAGAACAAATCCTCGGACCGTCGTTCACCTTATGTCGAGGTTGAAAACCAGACGGAAGGCAATATGGATGACGAGGAGGAGACCTTTCGCCATAAGGGCGACAGTCAAGTGACTTTTCGCCATATTGAGATGATTCTTGCTCCAAAACAGGGTTATATTTGAAGTCCTTTAGAGAAAAAGAATGAGTCTGGCCAGCATCGGATGAGGCAGTCATTCCCGCCCGCAGTTGTATGTTATTAGAAATCTTTGCATGCTCAGTGCTCAGATGCATCGCATCATCCACTCCCACCATTTTCAAATACTCGCTCTTTAGATAGAGAAGGGAAATGGGAGCTTTAGCTTGAGTATCTTGTCTATCAGACGTAGTGTTCTAAAAATCGGTCTAGGCGGCGCCTAGGCGCTAGAAGGTGGAAAACCGCCCAGATTAATGCCTGGGCGGGCAGTCTGGGCGGTTCTGGGCAGTCTGGGCGGTCTGGGCGGGTCTGGGCGGGGTCTAGGCGGGCTAGGCGGTCTAGGCGGCCTAGGCGGGGTCTAGGCGGTCAGGGAGATTTTTTTTTATTTTTTTATTTTTTTATTTTTTATTTTTTATTTTATTTTTTAATAAGGTTGATTGTGTTCTTATTTTATTTTTCTTTCCTATTTTTTAGAAATAAACTATTTAATTATTTTTTATTCAGTATATGTCTAAATGTAGCAAAGGATGATTACTTAATGGAATTCTCAAAGGATCTGCCAGTACCAATTTTACTAATGTAGATTTTATCAAACATAATTGAGGTTATTCATGCAATTTGAAGAAAAATAAAAGAGTACACAAATTCAAATTTATATAAAGTACCCATCATGACCAACTTCAGTCATTTGAGTTTTAATAAATTTTGTTCACGATTGTTAATTTTTCATGTTTTTAAATTTTGCATATGTACATTGACATTAAATTGGATGTAATTGATAAGGTATTATGCTTAACTTTTGTAAATTATTAAAGTTATAATACAAAACCTAAGACCGCCTAGGCGCCCGCCTAGGCCCCTGGGCGCTAGGCACCTGCTCGCCGCCCGCCCAGCGCCTAGCGATTTTTAGAACACTGATCAGACGTAATAACTTTTGCCCCAGCGGATATAGCAAGATCTTGCTCCGCAGCACTTAACCCCTCCTCAGAAGGGACCAATAGCTTGGAAATAGTCCTAGCCCCAGTTTGAGGCTTCTTAGAAAGCGGAGATGGGGGGAGTGCTGCATCCAACTTCGCCCTCCTTGACGAACTGGGAATCTTAACCTTCTAGAGCTTCTTCTTCTTCGAAGGGGGTCTGTCAGCGGGCTTCGATTTAGAGGTTCTGAAGAGAGTAGGGGCCTCATGCCAGTAATCCCATAGTTCGCTACGCTTGATGTTGGCAGGCTGCACAACCTCTTCCATCCTCATCAGGGTCAGTTCAGAGAATTGGTCAAATGCTTCTTTCTCCTTTGAAGAAATAGGCATTGTGGAGAATTTTTCTGCAAAAAAAGCGCAGATAACAGTTCAATATGCAATCACTGAAACGTGGAGCAAGAAAAGACATACTCACTCAATTCTTTGAACTTTCGATTGATCGGACAACCGTCAAGCTCGAAGCACTTCAAATCTGCAAAAGCCATAAAGCAATACTTCTGCCAGGACTTAAAATCATCATGCAGAGGGCCCAAACAGACCGTTGACCGCAACACATAGACAACATGCTCGTTCAACTGAGGAGAGGTCAGTAGTTGGATCACCCTCGAATTCAATGGAAGGCCAGTGTTCTTTGCCCTGATTAACATAACAATTAGCGTTCTGTACTTGTCGAGCACCATCTGAGCGGGCGAAAAGCCAAAATATCTTCAATTACAGGAAGACGAATGCCCGATTGGAACAAGCCCCTGTGCAAGCAAATGAATCCACTCGGAGGAGACAAAGGTGTTTGACTAGCTCCCAAAGTAAAGAGATCCAGATCGTCCGGGATCTAATATTTCTCACGAAGATCAACCAAATCCAACTCTGAAATTAACCTCTCCTCGAAAACGCACAACGACTTGTTTGTCAGAAAGCTGATTCTGGCCCGCAATTGAAAAACATATGAACCTTCGATTATACTTGCGAAAGTGAAAGTTAAACAAAACAAGAATGCAGAAGTGAAACAATAAAGACTCTGAGAAATTGCAGAAGTAAAAAAAACTCAACTCTGAGATAGGCTTATATAGAGGTGAAAGAGTTCGCGCCTTTTTTGAGTAGTCACGTACTCAATTAATGAAGTGTGTCGCTCAAGGAAACGTTTTAGACTTAATCACCACGACTGTCCAGTTATCTCATTAAATGACTTAGTGGACCGACGAGTTGTCCCACTAACTCGGGGGGAGTAGATGATGATACACCAAACCGTCTTGTAGTCTTCTCTGTACACGTGGCATGATGATCTCATCAACAAAGTGGAGCAGGCCCAAGTGAGCGCCCAATCTGATCCAGCCCAACAGATTGAGAACCAAGCCCAAATCACTCCAAGTCCACTAAGGCGAGCATTCAAGAATTGGACCCAGACAACAAAATTGTATTTGCCTCATAAGTCAAATGGTTAAGCCCAGTACTCGTAAGACCTAATAAGGCAAATATCCAGAAGTTTGACCTAAGACCAAGGATTGTGATTTCGTTTTTCGAATTAATTTCGATTTCTTGATTTAAGAAATATTTCGGTGTGTAAAGAAAAAAAAAGTAAAAACTTCGAGGATACATGAAATATATAATGAATTTGGAGGATATATTAAATATCTGAAAAAAATAATATGCAAGTAAATAAATGTATTAAACACATTAAATGAAACCAAAATACCTATAATTAGAAAATCAATGGGTAGTTTAAAAAAATCAATATATAAGTAGAAGAAGTGACAATTAGGAAATTAGGGGGTGGTTTCAAAAATCAATAAATAATTAGAATAAATGATAATTAGAAGAAAAAACTTGAAATTTACAAAAAAGATCCCGAAATTTTTCGAAAAAATGTAAATTTTAGTAGTTGGTTTTTGTATTTTTTCGAAAAAATTACTTTTTATTCTTTGGTAATTTCAGAAAAATGAAAATTTCGTATAATTTCGCGAAATCACAATCCTTGCCTAACACAGGCAGGCCAGTAAGAAATTGATTCCTACTAGAAAATAAATATTAGAGTATAAGTCGTACATAGAAACTCTTCTGCATGGACAACTCTGAACAAGGAAAAGATCTCTAACATGTATCTTTCCTTAAACCATACCACTAAAGGCATAGCCGAACAAGGACTCGTGCATGATAAATAGAGAACAAGGTTGAGGAACCAAGGTACGCTATAGAACCTTAATTTCAAGCAACACACCTTGTCTGACTTTAGCATTGGAGTGCCATCGACCACCACAACGATGGTCTTTGACTCTTATTTGTTCTTTGTGCAGGTTAGGGTCAAGAAGAACGAAAACTAATCTATCAGCCATCATTGTTGTAAGGGAACAAGTGAGATTAGAAGGAAAATAAGAACATAAAGAATTGTAGACCACTAAGAGTGACCAAATTAAGAGGTTAAATACATAAAAGAATATAAGAAATTGGAAAAAGTAGAAGGTTAGTTGTGGAAATTGATGATGAGAGATGAGAGAAAAAAATAAAGAAAGTAACAAAAAATCTAGTGGTGCCTTGTTAGCAATTGTTGAGGATGTGAAACACGGAGTTAAGATCGAAAAAGAAAACCGGAAAATAAAAGAGAGTTGAGTAAAATTACTAGTCCTTGAAAGAAATGTTTATATTACGAATGATGAAGTGCAGTTAACGTGGAGTTGGAAAGTTATATGCATAGACATAGAGGAAAAAATAAAATAAAAAATATATATATATATATACAATAAAAATAATGCAACTACACGATTTGGACCATTTCATACGAAAACGACTTTTTGCTTTTGTAATTTTCTTGCATATGGTGATATCTATGCTAGATAAAGACTTTTCAATATGTTGTGGTTGTTGGCATTATATATCTTGGCTTGCTTTATGTCCTATTACTCAATTTTAGTCTCATCATAAATTATCTATTAAGTTTGTATTAGTATCTCCTATTCAATTATTTATTCATGAAAATTTGTATTCTTCTGGTTCTTATTAAACGGGGGATCAAACAGGCCATACCCCTTAAAAAAAGAAGGAAATGAGAAAGAGTTGGAGGTATGGACGAGAGCCTGACTTGTAACATGATTTGTGGATCAACCAGTGCTGCTAATTCATTGATTTGGATCTAATTAGCAAAGCTTATCCTTTCTTTGTTATATCCTCTTTGTAACCAGAGTAGGTTGGGTTGTAATATTCATTTGTTTAAAGAAGTGGGGACATGTGCAATTGGCTTATTCCAATTTTTGTGGTCAAACAACTGAGATCCATGTCAATCCAGTAGTGACATGTTTTAAGTAAACTTATGGTCGAGCTAATGATAAAGAAATGATCAACAAAACTTAACTGCAAACCTTGCATGAACTTCATAGCCATGGATATAAAGGTGTTGGTTGTATTAGTAACTAATAGACTTGACTGCCTGAAAATTGATCAGGAGGGCTAAGTTGTAACAGGCAATAATAAATTTTGGGTTTAGTAGTTTTTTGGGCGACCTTAAGGTTCAAAATGATCATATTGCTTATATATATTTTAAAAAAGGATGATCCTAAAATTATAATTTTAGAAAAATGATCTTTGTCCCAACCTACCAAAACAATTTCTACAATTTTGAGCAAAAGTCAAGATGATAGAGATCATGAGTTCATTTTTTTTGCTCTTACTTTTCTATCTTCTCATCGTTGCTACCTTTTTTTTTTTTTTTTTTTTTTTCCATGGAACCAAACACACTCTTTTAGGGGTATTTAGGCATATGCCCTCTATAATTTTGTAATTTTGATGCACTTTTTTTTTTTAAATGATAAGGTTCGGGAATTCTCAAAATCCCACTCTCTTTTCCATAAAAAAAAAAAAAAAAAAATTCTAAACATACTCGCAATTAATTGGAAATTACTTATACCTCAAAAAAATACACGACCAACAAAGTATCCTAACCAGTATAGAATAAGGAACTATTGGAACTATTGATGCGCATGTGGTGTTTTCACAATAGTTTACAATCTCTATTTGATTTTATTTTCTTTTTTAGTCCAGAAATACCAAATCGTTTTAATGTCTTTACCAGCTCCTAAGCTCGCATCTTATTCACTTTAAATACTTGTTTATATTTTTTACGATGTCATAAATATTCTTATATTACGATAAGATTATATTATTTGCATTTAGGAAATTGAAATTTCGTTATTGAATGTTTTATGAGGAAGAATCTTAGGGTGACAGTTAATTTATGGGGAGGATGCCAATTTCTCTTTAGAGAAAATAAAAAATAAATTATTGTTACACATAGGGTAAAACTATAACTTGAATAATGAGACTGCTTGGGTATAAGGGTAATTTGGTGTAGCACATAATAATATTTTCCGTTAAGCTATTTGGTGGGACCCATGAAATACTAATAAAGGAGGGTAATGTGGGAACATTGGATATGTGATTAGAGGAGAGATGGATTTGCATCTCAAGATGCATATAACTATTGATCGACAAGGATAGTTTAATCATGAGAAAATACCCTAAACTTGTGACTGTCCCCATCCCAAATGTCATCGGCATGGCTTGAATCTTGGACTTTTGATATCATTCACCACGAGTATACCAGTCGAATTAGTACCCTATTGGCGTACCCTAAACTGTTAGTGTCTAATTTGCATTAATTTTAGGAGTACATCAATGTTTAAAATAAAAAGGAGAAATTGCATCAACACCCTAATTTCAGCCCACATCTTTATAGGCCAGGTAAAAAAACACCTATTACTTTGAAGTCCTTTTTTTAAGATTTAGGATCTGACTTCTTTTTCTCATTCTCCGTCATAAACCTCTTAGCAACACCGGAACCATGTCCACCTCCAATAATCCTCACCTTTTGATTTAAGGTCCACCAGGTCCAGCCCCAAGGGTAGCTCAATTAGGTGAGTGCTTAGGCCCACCGCATTTTTTTTGTCTAATTTTAGGGCCTTTTAATTCTCAGAAATTTAGTGCTCCATGTTAATACTTTTTATTTAATTGTGTGTTATTAAGCATCATATTGTTAGTTGCTTGGTGGTATAGTAACAGAGGTTCGAAACTCATCTCATGTTTTTTTTTTGAAAGTTGTAGTAAAATAAATGACAATATACATGACTTTGCCTAGGGTCCCGAAAATCCTAGGCCCGACCCTAATTTTGGAACTCAGGTGAGTGTTTCTATTTAGAGACTTTTAGAAAATAATCTTATTTAAGTGTTGTTTTATTATAATTACCTAATTTTAGGGATTTTTCGAAAAGAATCTTATTTGAGCTTTTCTTTTCTAATTACTTAAATATTAGGGGCCAATGCTTAATAGCCTCAAATAAGAACCTTAAACTTTTATATGTTTTGGACTTTTATGCAAGTGTGCAATGTAGCTAAAATTTCTAGGGGTGGGCATGAGACGAGATGGGATCGGATGAACCTCATCCAGATCTCATTCCGATCCTTCGGGATTGGGACGGGATAAACTTCATCCCGACCTCGTCCCATCCAAAAGGGTTCAGGACAGGATGAGCAGGTACTAAAAATTCTCAAACATGAGATCGATAAGGACTTCACTAGCAAATAGCTAGACTCGGGTTGAGTTGGAACCTAGACCTAGACTTTGGGTGGGCTTGCGTTGACACCATGTCGTACCCAACTGGACTGAACCATGTCTTTGCCTCAAGCCTACCAAATCCCCACCCAAATTGTAGTTCTACCTGTTTGTCCTAAGATGGATGAGAGTAAGTGTAGCAATGCAAGCATGGAGTTCCATTTGTTATATCTAGTGAGTAGGCCATGTCAGTGAATTGACTTACTGACGTTGGTTTCCCATCTTCCTGTGAAGCAAATAATAAGGATCTCCCAAATCTCATCAACAACCTGAAGACTGCATATAGAGGGAGACCCTATTTCCTTTCAGGTAAGTATTCCCTTCCCTCCAGTAGTCTCAGTCATGCCACAACTTATTAGAGTATATCTATCAGTTAGTACCATCTCTCATGTGACTTCTTCCAACGAAGCATAATGTTTCTTTATTACCATGGTTTGCATTTGTGGATATTGGTATCAATAGCGAGTCAGGTCTTTTGATAACAATTCCATAACTCAAGGATATTTGACTTCTGTTTAACTGAAATCTCCATTTCATATCCCACTTAAATACTAACTTCGATTAACTTATGAGCAGTGAGATTATATTTTCTTCCTATTAGTTGGATTTACGTAAAATATTAACAAATTTATTTCAACATAACAATAATAAATAATTAATAAATTATTTTGGGATGAGTGGGACTGAAAATCTTCATCTCGATCCTATCCTATTCTAGATCGGGACTGGACGGGATTGAGATGTGATTGATCAATCCCGAAAGAACTCGAAAAAAAAAATCGGGACAAGATGGTATCGGGATCAAGACTGAGATCATGGAATGGGATGCCCATCCCTAAACACTTTTATTATTGTTTCTAAAAGGGGCTTTTTTTAACTTACTCCACAAAATAAATAGCTTATTTATGATTAGTCCATAAAGGATATTGTATTACTATTACCCCCTAGACTAGCAGTCCACATCCATGACTACGTGCTTTCAAATGGGTCATATTTTGATGACTAAAATACCCTAAATTGATCCAAGAGCTCAGGTTAAAATATTAGCCTTGGACAACTCATAATTGAATCTCGAGACAAATCGGTGGTAACATTGTATGAAAATTAAAATGTATATCTCGAGGCACATTGTAAGGTTAAGAAAACAAAAGAAGCCACACTCAAACATTTTCTCTACCCCTCCTTCAACTTCTTCTACCCTCTCCTTTCCCCCCTGTAACACCCCTCCATTTTCTATCCTCTCCATCTTTGCTTCTTTATTTCACTGGCGACCACTCCTCCCCCCTCCTCTCCCTCTTTACGTCTTTGTATTGCCGGAGACTACTAAAGATAAGAATATCACAACCCACCGGCACTTTCATGAAACTTCTGCCTAGACCCTAATTCCATCATTAACTCCTCCTTCCTCCCCATCACTTCGTTCCTCTTCATCTTCCTCACAACCCCACCACAACTCATTTAGCCACCAAAGGTGGTGGTGATGGGTTTGAGCTTGCAGGGGCGTGCGGGCCTCGTGGTGTTGATTGTGGGTTGATTCAAAGAGGGTTAAGGGGGTTGGGGGAGGCATGAAAAATGGTGGTGGTGGTTGTCTGGGAAGAAGAACATGGGTTGCGAACTAGAGAAAACAATGAGAATGAGAGGGGTGAAGAAGGGGCGGGGCGGCGGGTTGCATACCAGAGAAAGGAGGAGGGAGGAAGAAGGGATTGGGGGCGGCCGATAGTTGCGAACCAGAGAGAGGGGGGAGGAAGAAGCGGTTGGGGCGGCTGCGGTTGCGAACCAAAGATGGGGTGGTGGTTTACGAACCAGAGAGGGGGTGAAGGGTTGCAAACCAGTGAAAGGGGGTGGGATGATTGTGAAACAAGGATTAGGGGAAGAAGAAGAAGAAGAAGAAGGGGAGAGGGGCGGTCGCAAGGGCTGCGAACCAGAGAGAGGTGGGAGAAAGAAGCGGGAGGGAAGAAAAAAGATGGATTTTTTTTCTTGTAACAATTGTTATTCGATGAAAGGTTTTTTTGATCTATAACCATTAGATGTGTCTCGAGATATCGATTTTAATTTTTTTTTTTTGCATTTTGAACCATTGATTTATCTCGAGATACCAATTATCAGTTTTCGAGGCTGACATTTTAATATCAGCCCTTCAATCATTTAGGACAATTTTAATCATCAAAACTTTGCCCATTTGAAAAATATCAGTCAATGAATGTGGACCGCTAGTATGGGGCATCCGCAATACAATATTTTTTAGGCACTAATCCTGAATAAGCTATTTATTTTGGAGGGTAAGTTAAAAAAAAAAATCACCTTTGTAAAAAGGAATTTCACAATAAGAGCACGTCAATAAGGTAATAAAGTAATTAGTATAATATTACCAAATAATCTACCTCATATACCATCCTCATTCCACTGAGACAGAGATATTAATATCACAACTCATCCTTCTTCAATAAAACTACTACAATGTCTAAAAGCCTTAGCTCATCAAAAGAAGAAGATGGGAAGAGAATGAAGGATTGCTGGCTGCTGCTTCTGGCTATATATCATGTCCTCCGACTGCTTCTCTTACCTGGTCTGCAACGAAGAATCCAGTGAAACCTTCACAGATACCGAGCATTCACATCATCTTGATTTTTCATTGGTTGATATCGAAGAAGCTACAGATTGTTGGTTTCATCCAAGTAGAAGGAGACTACATGCCTGGATTTGATTATCATTCAAAGTTTCAATCTCAACCTTCAGATGCTTTAGCTCGGGACCAATCTGTTCAATGGATTCTTAAGGTATGATTAATTCCGGTAACATTTCTTCTTCTTTTTCTCTACTTCTTAGTTCAGACTGGTGAATTGTAAACCACGGATGCAGGATAGATTTTTTATTTTATTTTATTTTATTTTTTTGGCGCGCTGCATATTATTATTTGCATTTGGTACTAATAAACAAAGTGTTAAGAAATGTTCAGGTACATGCATTCTATAATTTCTAACCCTTAACTCCGTATCTCGCTGTTAACTACATGGATCGCTTTCTTGCTTCTCACACTTTACCGGTAAGTTTGTTTCTGTTACCATTTCAGTCAAAGCACGCAGAGACCCAGATCAACTATTGAAATAGGAAATATGAACTATAAGCATATTGTGATACAAACAACGTATTATGAAGCATATGCAGTGTAGATTTTGCGATTGAGATTCTAACAATATATTTTACCATAGAAATTGTTATAATTGTCCTTTCATGTATGAATGGAGGAGAACTTCTTAATTGTATCATTCATAATATGACAATAATGACAGCCAGGATTTTTGCGATGGCCCAGAGTGTCATTAAGATCCATTCCCTAAGATTTTTTTTGTTAAACAAGATAATGTTCACAAAATACCTAAAGATTATACATGTTCTCAACTCTGCAATATTATTTACATGGGTGACATGTTCGTGCACAAATTCCAGATATTATAACTGCAAGGTGGATGTGAAACCATTTTCCGAACTGTAACAATCAGTATTAGTTCTATAGGATTAAAAAACACTTACTGCAATTTGTATAATAATATTCTTATGTACTTGAAACTAATTTGAAACTACTTTTGTGGAGCTTACTATTTTGATTAGTCAAAAGGCTGATACAATACAATATTATGAAATTGTGTTTACTAACCAAGTTTGGCATGTTGTTTACCATCTCATGGATCAGCAATCAAATGGGTGGCACCTACAACTCTTATCTGTTGCATGCTTATCACTGGCTGCTAAGCTGGAGGAAACTCGAGTGCCCAACCTTTTGGATCTCCAGGTATTTTCTCTCATTTCATGTCATTTACTTTCCCTTACTTATTGCCTATCAACAACTCAAAACCAAGCATGATATTCTTTTTGTTTATCAAAGGATATCATCCTTGACATAATCGCTTACCTAATCAATGTTAGGTTGAAGGTGCAAAGGTCATTTTCGAACCACGAACAATTCACATAATGGAGTTTCTCGTCCTTGATGCTTTAGATTGGAGATTAAGATCCATAACGCCTTTCACTTTCATTGATTTGACTAGAACTTATTTCGGGTTTCTTGTTTCAAGAGCAATACAAATTACTTTAGCTACACTCGGAGGTAATCTTAATGAAATTTAACTAAAACAATTAAATCTTAATTTCATCTATATTTGGGACATTTCCGTATTCTGTTCCGATGCAGAGATTAGGTTCTTAAATAACTCGCCATCATCATTGGCTGCTGCAGCCGTACTATGTGCAATCAGTGAAACATCGAATCTACCACTTGTAGACCATGGAAACAATGTATGTAAAAGAGATGGATAATTTTTTTGATTATATATGGTTGTGGGTGTGTCTAAATAATCAACAAAACCATGCCTTTGCAGGAGAAAATCATGGATTGCTACCAGTTAATGCAAGAATTCGTTGGGCTTGGCCTAAAGCAGAGAAAGCGACCCATAGTCCTACCGTTGCTCAGGGTAATGACTCATGCAGAAGAGTTTGATTATGGTGACTCAACTTCTTCTTCATGGTCCTTGGTCAACAAAAGGAGAAAACTAAACAACTCAATTGACAAGGAAAAATTCTGAAACAATCCACAAGAAAATAGAGAATTTGATTATATTGAGGTTAAGTGATCGATTTGAGTATAGCAACTATAAGTCATCATGGGGGGACTTTTGGTTATCATTACTTTATAGGTGTGCTGATTCCCAATGGAGGGGAATCTGTTCTATATAGATATATAATTGCTGTGTTATATGTGTGAGAGATAAAGAAAGTTCATTATGAGTGGAATCATTGAGTGTGAAAGAAGTGGGGATTCATGAATCGAATTCAATTCTATAGAAAGGCAGTAAGTATTGAGTGATTAACAATGAATGGAGATGGTGGGGTATAAAACGACGGAGGGAGGGGGGAAGTGGCAGTCAGTTTGTGCATTTGATGATATACAATTCAAGTTCCTCATCAATACCTTCATCATTGGATTAAAAAACATTTCTCTGTTTTTTTTTTAATGGAGAAGAAAGGAAAAATAAGATATACCATCATGGAGTGGTGTATGCGCAGGAAGCACCAGTGTGAATGAGTGGATTTTTTTTTTGTTTTTTTTGAGGTTGGAAAGGCCTCCTCGTAGGATCTATATCAGGTTCTAGTTTAGACTATTTTTGAGTGGTATATAATATAGTTGCTTCATTTGTTTATTTTTTCAGGGGGTTAACCTTGTTAATTGTTAGGAGATTATTTAGGAGGTTTATTTTTTTTTATTCTAGGATAGCTATATATGGGTACTTGCTTTGTTATAGAAAATTACTTCCTCAAGAAGTTTAATATTTCCTAAACTATTGCTAGGTATTATGAGAAATTAGGGAAACTACTGTTGGACTTCTTGTATAAATATTTTTCCATTGAGTTAATGAGAATATAGAAAAACAATTACCCTAAATCTTTTATGGTATTAGAGCCAAAATTGTTTCTTCAAATTTTTTTTTCCCTTAACCATGGCCGGCGGCGCATCTCTTGGGAAGCCGAACCCCGCTCCTGCTGCGCTACCTCTTCCAGGTTTTACTGCAGAACAGTGGGCGGCGTTAACAGCTGCATTTGGTACTCCTCGCACTCCTTCTAACAGGTTGCATGGTAAGTTGGAAATGGATTCTTGGATAATTGATACTGGATGTTCTCATCATGTTATTGGTGATGAATCTTGTTTAGTGGATACTACAGTAGTTTCGCCATGTCCCGTGGGCTTTTCGGATGGTCAAACGGTGGTTGCTACTAAGGAGGGTGTCGTGAAACTCACGGACAAAATAATCCTCCACCATGTTCTTTTTGTTCCTAAGTTAAACTGCAATTTAATTTCGGTTTCACAACTAAATGATGATCTAAATTGCTTTGTCCAATTTAATTCTAACTTGTGTGCTATACAGGACATGCATTCGAGGGAGGTGATTGGCACAGGTGAGAGATGGGATGGACTTTACTATCTACGGCATGGATTACAGGTGCAAGCGGTTTCGGTTGATAATTCGAAGTCCTTGGAGCTATGGCATAGTCGTTTGGGTCATCCTTCCGAGACAGTAGTGAAGTTGCTTCCTTTTTTTAATAATTCTAGGAGTCATTTGAATAAAGCATGTGAAGTTTGTCATCGTGCTAAACATTCTAGAGATCGTTTTCCTTTAAGTGCCAATAAATCAACTAGGATTTTTGAGTTACTACATTGTGATTTATGGGGTCCGTATGATGAAGTTTCTTCGTGTGGTGCTCGTTATTTTTTAACCTTGGTGGACGATTATTCACGTGTTGTGTGGGTTTATTTATTGATTGATAAAAGAGAAGTTTTCAAGATGTTTATGTCCTTTATTGCCATGATTGACCGTCAATTCTCTCAAAAGTTGAAAATTGTACGTAGTGACAATGGAACAGAGTTTAACTGCATGAAAGATTTCTTTGTGGCTAATGGCATTTTATTTCAAACCTCTTGTGTGGGTACCCCTCAACAAAATGGAAAAGTGGAAAGGAAACATAAACATATTCTCAATGTCGCTCGTGCATTGAGGTTTCAAGGGGGGTTGCCAATCTATTTTTGGAGAGAACGCGTTTTGGCCGCTGCTCACCTAATAAATCAGACTCCCTCTAGTGTTATCCTAAACAAAACTCCATATGAAATGCTATTTGGTTGTACACCTTCTTTTAGTGACTTGCGCGTTGTTGGTTGCTTAGCTTATGCCCATAATCAACGCGCTAAAGGTGACAAGTTTGCCAGTCGAAGCCGTAAATGTGTTTTTGTGGGTTATCCGTTTGGAAAGAAGGGATGGAGTTTATTTGATCTTGAGAAAAAAAAGTTCTTTGTGTCGAGGGATGTGAAGTTCTATGAAAATGTCTTTCCTTATTTGAATGTTGAAGTCACAAATCATACTCCTCCCCTTGACAGTGATGTGACTTATAATGAGGGAGCCCAGGAAGAGCTTATTGAAGGTATGGGGGATCATCAGGTGATGCACGAGGATGCCATCGTCGGTCCTCAAAACGGTCTCTCCCACGACTAGCGTCACGCCTAGTAATGCTGAGCCACCGTCTACCGCGTTCGTGCCAAGTGAAAATGCTCGGGATGTGCCACAAGTGGACGCTTCATCCTCGGCTGTCGGGGGGGGGGGGGTAGATGGTGCTCCCGACAGAACGGGGAGGGATAATTTGGGCCTCGGATTCCGGGAGAAGTTCCCATCAGTAAAGTTGAGAGACTTCGTGACACATACGGTTATCAAGGACAGTCCATCTCTCACTCCATCTGCTCCGCCATATCACACTCCCTCCGGTACGCCTTTTCCTATAGCACATTATGTTAGTTGTGATCAATTTACTGTGAAACACCGAAATTTTCTTGCAGCTGTAACTGCAGGTGTTGAGCCACAGTTTTTTAAGGAGACTGCAAAAGATATAAGATGGTGTACTGCTATGCAAAAGGAGATTCGTGCTTTGGAAGATAATGGCACTTGGACTATGGAAAAATTACCTCATGGAAAGAAAACTCTAGGAAGTAAATGGGTGTACGAAATTAAGTACAACTCAGATGGTAGCATTGAGAGGTTAAAAGCCAGATTAGTTGTTTTCGGTAATCATCAAGTTGAAGGAATTGATTATAATGAGACATTTGCCCCAGTCGCGAAAATGGTGACAGTTAGAGCTTTTCTGGCCATTGCAGCATCCAAGCATTGGGAGTTGCATCAGATGGATGTTCATAATGCCTTCCTTCACGGCGATTTAGATGAGGAGGTGTATATGAAACTTTCGCCAGGTTTTAGCTCCACTGATTCTGATCTGGTTTGTCGTTTGCGTAAATCGCTGTATGGTTTGAAACAGGCACCTCGATGTTGGTTTGCAAAGCTTGTGACAGCTTTAAAGGGGTACAGTTTTCTTCAATCCTACTCCGATTATTCCCTCTTTACTTACTCTAAAGGGTCTGTACAGATCAACGTCCTAGTATATGTTGATGATTTGATAATCTCTGGTAATGATTCCGCTGCGGTGACGACTTTCAAAGCCTATTTGAGTCAATGTTTTTATATGAAGGATCTTGGTGTGCTTAAATATTTTCTTGGCATTGAGATGGCTAGAAGCTCCTCAGGGTTGTTTTTATGTCAAAGGAAATATGCCCTTGATATTATTTCAGAGGCAGGACTATTGGGCTCAAAGCCGACTTCATTCCCGATTGAACAGAATCATCAGCTGGCGCGTGCCAAGGGACCTTTTCTTACGGATCTCGAGCCCTATAGGCGTTTGCTTGGGCGTCTTATCTATTTGGCAGTTACTCGTCCTGACTTGGCATACTCGGTTCATGTCTTGTCACAATTCATGCAGGAGCCGCGACAAGAACATTGGGATGCTGCATTACGGGTTGTTCTCTATTTAAAGAAATCCTCGGGTTAGGGCATTCTATTACGTTCAGACAGTGAGTTATCTTTGACAGGTTGGTGTGACTCGGATTGGGCAGCATGTCCCCTTACTCGGCGGTCTCTCACTGGGTGGTTTGTGTTTTTGGGGCATTCGCCAATTTCATGGGAAACTAAGAAGCAACATACTGTAGCTCGTTCTTCGGCAGAGGCCGAATATCGCTCTATGGCTTCTGTTACTTGTGAATTAAAATGGTTGAAGGGTCTACTTTTGAGTTTGGGAATCCATCATCCTAAGGCGATTCCCCTTTTTTGTGATAGTCAGTCTGCGTTGCATATAGCGTAGAATCCCGTATTTCATGAACGCACGAAGCACATTGAGGTTGATTGTCATTTCGTGCGAGATGCTATCCAGGAAGGTCTTATTGCTCTGTCTTATGTGTCGACGACAGACCAATTGGCGGATATTTTTACCAAGGCTTTGGGGAAGAAGCAATTCGATTTTCTCCTTGACAAGTTGGGCATTTTAGACTTGCATGCTCCAACTTGAAGGGGGTGTTAGGAGATTATTTAGGAGGTTTATTCATTTATTCTAGGATAGCTATATATGGGTACTTGCTTTGTTATAGGAAACTACTTTCTCAAGAAGTTTAATATTTCCTAAACTATTGCTAGGTATTATGAGAAATTAGGAAAGTTACTGTTGGACTTCTTGTATAAATATTTTTTCATTGAGTTAATGAGAATACAGAAAAACAATTACCCTAAATTTTTCATTAATGAAAAAGCTTTATTGTAAAAGGATCTTTGGGGCCTTTTAAGAAGTGCTTTGTATCTATTACAATGCTCTCTTTCTTTCTCTAATACCAAAACAATAGATGGACGCACCTTCTACACTGCATGGGATGCATCATGTCCTTACACTATGCAAAACAGTTCCTCGGAACAATGGAAAGATGCATCTCTATTGCTATTCCCCTGAAATACCATCGATGGTTCTAGTATCCAAACTCATTCTTCTCCAAAAAATGACGAGTTGGGTAGTAATTGATGAGGTGCAGTACACGAAGAGTTATAATACACCTCGCATACATAATACAAATAAATACGCGCCACATGCTAACTAGATTGAAAAAAATAATACAAAGTTTATTCATATACAGCCCCCCACTCCAGAACCCTATACCCCCTTTGTTCAAGATAAAAGACATTTTTTTTCTTATAACGTGGTGAAGAGTAGTAGTTTTGGAATTTTGTGTATAATCTCCTCAATCAATTTAAGAGCTCTCTCCAGACAAATTCATGTCTGTTTTCCCAATTTATATACATCATAGACAACTTTTCCTCTGTTTCAGGACAAGTTAGAACAAAACTCACAGTTGGTGTTGAATGACTATGAAACAAGTGATGACTCTTGTAATAATAAAATGCAAACACGTGTTATGAGTAGGGAACTAACACTGCGGACTTACTTGCGATGCATTCAACCAATGCTAGTAGCTAAGTGGAACTTATAGTCTACAACACAGCAAAACATTGTATACACTTGCCTATGTTAGCTTGATATGAGACATGTTTCTCAATCTGATTTTAACATCCTCTCCTAAATGTGATTAGAAGGTGTCAACAAGTTGTTTCCAATTTATTCTTTCTGTTACCATAATTTTTTTTTTTTTTTTGGCTAAACACGAAGATGTTTATTAAAGATAGGAAAGTAAACAAACTACAAAGGGAATCATTCTTATATCAAAGAATGCCAAGACATCATGAAGGTGTTAAAAACCAAATCCCTAAACAAATTATAAGCCAAATAAACATTCATTATTCTTGTTGGTTTCAGTTCTTAAAGGGATTCCTTGTTTTTACCTTCAAAACTTCACCAAAATATTTATCGAGGTTTGGTTTGGTTTGGTTTGGTGTTGTCTCCTCCAGTAAAAATGATGCGCTCACCTTGGACTAAAGACCTAAATTCAAATCAAAGACCATCAAATCTGACTTGTCAACATAGTTTCCCTTGATTTTCTCATTTCCTTTACATTTTTTATATAGACAATAGCATTGCTATAGCCAATATCTTTTTTTTTATCACTTAATTGTATCATTTTTAAGGTTGTTAGAGCTAGCACATCACATACTTGGACACAAGGATTGTATTAAAATTTTTTGAAATTTTTGGTTTTTTTTAATTACGAAAAGAAAAATGGCGAAAGAAAAATTACATATTTTCGAAAAATTTCGAGATTTTTTTTTGGAAATTACGTTTTTTCATAAAACTACAAAAACCAGCTACCAAAAAGTACATTTTTTAGGATTTTTTTTGTGTTTTTCCGAAAATTTTCAGCGATATTTTGTAAATTTTAGGAGTTTTCTAATTATCATTTCTTCTACTTATATATTGATATTTGAAACCACCTCCTAATTTTTTTTTTACTTATATTGATTTCAAGTTTGTTTCACTTCTTGGTATTTAGGCTTCATTTAATGTGTTTAATAGATTTATTTATTTGAATCTTATTTTTTTTCATATATTTCATATACCCTCAAAATTCATTATATATATTTCATGTACCCTTGAAATTTTTACATTTTTCTTTACACACCAAAATATTTCTTAAAATCAGGACACTAAAATTAACTCGAAAAACGAAATCACAATCCTTGCTTGTATTGTACGCTATCTTCAAACTACGTGAAGTCTATCTCCTTTTTATTTTGGCAACATGTGTTTCAAATAGTTCGGATGTTGAAATGATGCTTGAAAACTCCATCCCACAAAATGCAGAAAGGAGATGCTTGGAAATGTCACTCTTATTTGTCATTCTCATGGTGATTGTCGTATAAGTTGTCTTCATCTTTACTCAACAATCCCTTGCATAACGACCTTGCTTCCCAGATGACTTTCTATGTCAAATTGTCATATATTATGTCCTGTGGCGTGCTTGTTTGAATGAAATCTTGTTCCATGAAATGTAGGAAAAGTGGATAGGAGATAGAAAGTAAGCATGGTGGTGACATTGCATTTCCAATTTATGCCTAATGACACTCTTTGCTTCCCTAAAAATTTTACTTCAGATAATTTATCATAAAGGCAAGGGAATGTGATTATTCTATTTCATCAAAAAATCTTAAAATTGATCCTAACAATGCACACCCTTGTAGAATCCTTTTGAGAGGTTACATTGTTCCCTTAGAGCATCTCCAAGGAAGACCCTAAATTGCCCAATAAGCCAATTTGAGGTCTCATGTGAAAAAAAAAAAAAAATGCTCCAATGGAACACCCTATATATGCCCCTATTTTATCTTGGTCTCTACCTTCTTTCTATATTTGGAGGTATCCATGTCATCCCCAAATACTAAAAGTTATTTAAAAAAACTCTCTTTTCTTCATTATCTCTTCTCCAATCCTTAAAATTTAAATATGAGAAGATATATTTAAATAATAATGAAAAGGTTAGTGTGGAGAATGTGGTTGGATTGATGAAGAAATAGGAGATCCCTAAAATTAACTTTTAGTTAAAATGAAATGTGGTTGATACCCAATTTAACTTTTACCCTTGGAGATGCTCTTATATACCCTTGAGAAAAGTATTGTGGATGCTCTTAGGAAAGATACCTGATTTACTTTGACATATATTTTGTAGGGTCTACAAATGCATAAAGACAACAACAAAAAAATCTTTGTAAACGAAATATCTGCAATATGGTAGTGTTATTAATTAAATGATAAAGATTACATCCAAGCTATTATACAAATGCTAGGTATTATGACAATAGTGCTAATGACTCACTAATGCTCCGTTTGGTACACGGTAAAAGAATGCATAATGCAAAAGTTTACGGCGGTTACATAAATTGGGTGTTTGGCTGGCTTTACGAAAAACGGTTTGGAATTTGAATCAAAACTTCTGTATCTCCTAGTTATAAAATTCTTTAAAACTTTGCAAGACAAAAACTCTCGCATTACTTTGCAAAATTCTCATCATTTCCTCGAGTACTCCCAACTCCTTCATATACACCCCAACTACCATCACTTTCACAACTACCATCGTCGCCACTACCACGACCATCATACCATAACCATCACAACCACCACCACGCCACTACCACCGCCGACGCCACCTCGACTACTATCACTACCATAAAATAATCACCACAACCAATACCACCTCACTATTACCACCATAACCGCCGTCATCACACACCATCACCACAACCACCACTACCATTACCACTACCACAACTACCATAGCCACCACTACTACCACCATCATTATCGTCACCACAACCATAACAAAACCATCACAACCACCACCACCACCATTATAACATAACAACCACCATCGCCATTGCCACTACCACAACCACAGCCACCACCACCACCACCATAGCCACCACAACTACCACAGCCACCACCACCATAGCCACCACAACTACCACAACCACCACCACCACAGCCACCATCATACCACAACCATAACAAAACCATTACAACCACCACCAACTTCAATGTATCACCATAACCGTTGTCGTCGTCACAACTACCACCACCTTTACTACTACCACCGCCACAATCACTATAGCACTGCAACCATCACCACTACCACCACAACCACCACCACGGCACAACCACCATTTAAACAACCACCGCCATTGCCGCCACCACCACTATCATTGTCCACATTTGCAATCACCATCACCATAATTACAATCACTTCCACCCATGTTACAATTACAATTACTACCATCATCAACGCCACCCACAATCATTTGTCTGATTTGCATTGATTTTCTTTTAAAACTACCAAACGTCCGTAAAGTAATGCATTATAAACTAATGCATCTGCATCAATTTGCGAAATACATTATTTTACAGTGTAGCAAGCGGACCTAAATGGTTTTATAATTACCTATATATATTCAACAACCCACCACGGGTATAATTGACATGAAAACCTCTACAAAGCACTTGTCCTTTCAGCAACTTGTAGATTAGATTGTCATGTTAGAGATGATGTAAATACTAAATACAATGGTAGACCTCGCACCACCCATATCATAATCTCGATAATTATGGTTCCCCAAATTCCCTTTTTTCCCCTTTGTCAAATGCTCATAAAAGTGAGGAATCATTCCTAATGAGGCAGAATCTTGCACCACGCCACCTGGGAGGCCTCAATATCCTATCCGCTAGGCACAAGAACCTGGCCTTTAAAGCCAAATCCGTTTGGCATGCAATTTCCAACCCTTCTAACCCCTGCAATGTGCAACTGAAAGCTATTTATTTTCGCCTAAAAAGTATTTTTCAGCTGTCCAAACCTCTTTCCACAGCATCCTTTACACCCTCAATAAAATGAGAAATCACCTTCTTTGGCAGATCCGATTAGGAAATGAGATCAATTTGTGGCAAGACTGCTGGGTAAAACCAAGACTCTTGATGGCAGATTGTACCTCCCACTCCTTGCAAACCCACTCTTCAATCAACACACTCTCCGACCTATGGACAGATCGAAATGGTCCATTTCCAATATGGAACTCTGAACTTATCCATTCCCTATTTCCACTTCCGGTGGTTAGAGATATCCTCAATATTACCTTTCGACCATCAACCTCCCCAGACACCCTAATTTAGAAATTTGAAAAAGAGGCGTTCTCAGTAAAAAATGCTACCAAAGCCTTGGTCTTAGTAGAATTGGAACCATCCTCTTCCACCATGCATAAGAACTGCATCGACCCTAAAATTTCAAGGGAGCTTTGGAGAATTAAAGCCCCAACATCGGTTATTCTCATCCTATGGAAGGTCACCCAAAACAAAATAATCGATATGCCTATCGAGAATCGTTGTGTTTTGGGTGAGTGCGTGCTACGATAAACAAAATTATCGTAGGCATATGGATTCTCGATAACCAATCCTATGGAAGCTCTCTATCGAGAATAAACAAAATTAAACTCTACCCGGATCCATATGCCTATCGAGAATCGTTGTGTTTTCTGTCACAATCACCAGGAAGATGCAGTGCATCTCTTCTTTTTATGTCCTCTAGTCCAAAAACTTTGGCTCCTCTCCCCTCTTCCAATTAACTGGACACTAGCCAATGTTCCTACTCAAACTACCCAGGCCTTTTTCAATTTTCAATGGAAGTCAATATCCACCCAAACCCTCTTCCGGAAGGAGATGCTTTCACAATTCACAGTTGTCATTATCTAGATCTGGCAGGCTCGTAACAATTGTATCTTTTAAAAAGGGAAACTATCCATTCACCAATTCATCCAATCCACTAATCACACTTGGTCGGCATGGCATAAGGAATGGTTCAACACTCCTCAAGACTCGACTGAGACTGAAGAGCCCACATCCCTCCACCGTGTACTAAAATATGCCATCACCACCAACCCACCACATCCCTCAGCTCCCCATCACTATAACCCCCTTCTAGAGTCAAATCCATCCCTGGACCTATCTACAGATCTTAGAGTGTCCAGAATCCACACCATTCATCTACAACTCCAAGCAGCTAGTACACATAGTTACAACACCCAGGCTAGAAATCCCACACATATACCCGTCGTTCCTCCATCTGATATGATTTTAGTGATTTACGATTCTTGCTTGCCTCATCTCAACAGAGAGCTTTTGGTATCTTAGCGGTGGATGCTTTGGGTAGAGTGCGTGCTATGATTCATGGCTGAATGTTTTGCTGCTGAAGCTGCTCTTTTGCTCGTCCAAGCAAAAAAGCGGCCATCGGGGATGATTCCAGGTGACTCTGGGGCACTTCACTTGATTCTGCATGATGATTTGAGGGACCAGCAAACCGACATACAATGGATGTGGCGATCGATTGTATGTAGTATTCAGGTTCTTCTTTCAAATTTACCAGAATGGGTTTGTAAATGTATTCCTCGTGAACTTAATAGTGAAGCTCATGTTTTGGCTTCAAATGTTGGACATCAACTATGCAATTATGCTCGATTTTAATATTATGTGTTTCATCCAAAAAAACAAGACAGCAGAACCCATGCATTTTATCTTTTTAAAATTTCCTTTTGGCAATCAAAACATAGTGGGGTTGGTACAGATGCAGATGCATGTGTTTAGTAGGACTAGAATAAATGGAGTCAAAAGTTGGAATGATTCAGAAATCTCACTAGTGAGTGAGGTTCTGATTATACGATGAATGCTAGACAGTACCGTTTTAGGGTTCATGGTGTGCATACTACCTGTTATGAGACATTTCTCAGACTTTGGAGACATTAATGTATTTGCATCTCAGATTTTAAAACAATGCATTTGCAATCTAATCCTAAAGCAAGCTAAGAATACCCACATACTAAAAAGCAACACTAGCAACAAATGGAAATAAATGAAGAATAGAATCAAATAATGACGCTTTTAATAGCAGCTTACACACCAGCTTGATTGCTTGAAGCTGATATGATATGGATGACTTACCCTAACCAAACTTCTATAGTATAAATCTAAACTTGAAGCAAATAATTTTATGCGGAGGCGGTTTGAGCACAAAAGGCAATTAAGGGCTTGCCATAAATTGTGCTTACATAAGCATATGTACATGATAGATAGTCGACAATGGAAGCATACTTGCACAAGCATATGTACATAGCCTTATTGTTGGGAAAGTGTTGGCTTGAATAGTCCCACATCAAGTAAGGAAGAGTTGTCACAAAGGTTTATAAGGAGATGATCCACTCCCTAATAGCAACGATGCCTTTTAAGGGAAAACCTCACACCACCTAGGCCCAGATGGAAGGCCACACCCGATAGGTGGTGTTTAAGTTGGGGACAATATCGTTGCTATGTATAGTGGACCAAGGGGTGCGCGACGAGCACAACAAGTGGTATCAGAGCCGATGGTTCGGCCTTGGGCTTGGCGAGTTGGAAGTGCAGAATAGCACGTTGTGGTGGAGCTTACCCTGGGCCAGGGTAAGTTCAATAAGTTTCGCCAAGGTGGAGATTGTTAAAAATGGGGTTGGCTCAACTTAGTCCCACATCAACTAAGGGACCAAGTAGAGTTAAGTATATATGAAGTTGGATATGTCTTAATAGCGACGAGGCATTTTGGGAGCATTTGAAAAGTTGAGCTCCGTTCGTAAAAACTCCATACCCGGGCGATGGCGGGTGTCTAAATTGGGGAAAATATCGTTGCTCGAGACATATCGTGTAGTGGTGGTGCCGATGGGCTTCGCTGCTTCACCCCCGAGCACAACAATTGGTATCAGAGCCGATGGTTTGGCTGGGACTTGGTCGGCGAGGTGGAGGTGCAGGCGGTACATTATTCAGGGGGTAGGCGTAGGCGCAGGGCAACGAGCCAGATCCAGGTGGGAGCGCAGGTCCTTCGGGTGAACGATCATCCTCTATCGTTCAAGGAGAGTAGGCGCATGGCAGAGATCTAGACCAGGTGGAGCATTGCAGGTGCGCGGTCTACCAGATGAATGATCCAGACCCTTGCCGAGATGGTGTCCGAGAGTATTGTAATACCCGCCTAATTAAATAAATATAAAAAAAATTCTTATTTATTAATTGGGGCATATATTGTAATCTCATTTATTGGGAAAAAGATTTGTTTTGTTTGCCATGGCTAAATAGGATAAAGTGTGTGTATGTATTTAGCCAACAATTTGTAAACCCTAATGTTGATGGGTTGTTACTCAATTGTATTTGGGCTTGTATTTGGCCTTTTATTAAACTAATGATTAGGGTTTTATGTTGTGAAGATTAAAGGGCGGACTGCCTTTAGAATTTAAATGGGGGCGAATAGCCACCCACCATATATATATATATAAAAACCTTTTTTCCTTCCTCCTTTTTTTTCTCCTTTTCCTTCTTTTGTGCAACAGGAATAGCAAAATTGCTCTTCCTCTTACCCTTTTCGGCGGCGACGAAGGCGAGAGAGATCGTGAGGGTCACTATGTAGCAAGAGGGGCGATGCGAGGTCGAAGTCGAAGCCACATCTGTGTATCGTTGTTCCAGTGCCCGAGCATTGTTCACAGTGTTTGGTTGCTCATGCTCTTTGAGAGAAGCATTCAAATTGGGTGCTTGAACAGGGGAGTAGATCTTGGTGGAGGCGTTGCTGTCGAGATGGTGGATAAGAAGTGGTTGGGGCTGCGAATGACGAATGGTGTTGCGATTGGCGTAGATTCTGCTGGTGAGTTTCTTCATCCCCTTCATCTTTACAGTGAGTTTCTTCTCTCGATTTCTTATTCATGTTTGGTTGTTAATAGTATGCATCTACAATGACTTGAATCGGTGCTTCTGAGTGAATCAATGATCCAAATGTTGAATAATTGTAGTTTAAAGTTTGAATCATGAAACTGATTGAATCGTTGTTGTTGATGTTGTGTTGATTGTCATTTGGATTTGAAGTCGAACGTGTTATTGTTTGTGGTTTTAGTAGATTTCATGTTGATGAAAGCTTGCTATGCTTTGCTGAAACTTGAAGTTTGATGTTAATTCATGGAAGAGCGATGTGTATTTTGTAATCTAATTGAATTGTAAGATAGATCAGGTGAAGAATAGTTTAGAACTGATTGTATGATTTGTGTCGGTGGTTCGATTGCATGCGGTAGGAAATGAAGAAATTTAGGGATTTGATCTAATAGTAAATGTTTAGTATCACTGGTTAAGTAGATTTATGCAGTTTTCTACTTGGTTTATTCTGGATCTAGAATTGAGAATTATATAGTCGGTATAATTTGTTAGAAATGTTTAAGATCTGTTGATTAGTCCGCATTTATGAAGACTTGTCATGTTCATTTGTGGAATTCAGAAAAAAATTGAGTTTGCCTCTTAGAAGAGGTGATTATTGAAGTTACTTTTGTTGTCATTCAGACAAATGAGTTGGTGTCGAAGATCTGACTATGGAATTAGTCATATTTGAAGTCATTGTTGTTGTCACCCGTTTTTAAGCAGGCGTCTTGTAGTTGGACTGATTTTGTGTAGGTTTCTACAAGGGTTTTGATTGCGATTTTGAGTAAGTACAGTATCATGCTATATACCAAAAGTTTTCTGTTTGAGTCTAGTTTTTAAAGTGATCAGATGCATGCATTTGGAATTTACATAGCTGGGTGAGATTGCAAGTTTTGGCTTTTGGATAGTTGTTTGTAAAGGGTATTTCCCCCCTTCTTAGTTAGACCTGACATAGTTTGGCAAACCATGCTAGCTTATTGTTTCGGAAATTGTTTGGGTACTTTAGGACAAGATTTAGTAGAGCAAGAGGAAATTGGATTGGTGGGTTTGAAACTGCGAAAATTTATTAGTGAGTTTAGGTATAGTTTTTTGGATTTTGATTTTGGGTTTGGGTTTGGGTTTGATTAGTGGCAAAACTGGGTGCTCTTGATATTAGGTTGGGAACATTTCCTTGTACTGGCGAGTTTGATCCCAATTGCATAACACAAAATAGAAGAAAATTTTATGATAGAAATGACTGAAGATCAAATCTCTACAGCTTGTGTGTTGAGAAAAAGGGAGAAGGCAATGGGTTGGCTGACTGTATTGTGTTTTGGAAATATAAGGCTAGGGCTGAAAATATGATAGCAAGGAGTGGGTATGGGTAGTTGTTTTGCTTTGGGCTTTTATGGGGTTAAGCTAATGGCATTTGGTGGGGAAGATCAAAGTGAGTTTTCGCCTTTCTCGATCTAAATTTTGTTTGTATTCTCGAACCTCTAAATCTTGATTTGTGTACGTGTTTTCTTGATTATTGATTTAGTTGCAAACACCCCATCTCTCAGTTTTATGATTGATTAAACCCTTATTTAGTTTAGGTCTAGAAGAAAATTTTCTAGTAATAGATATTGGTTGGAATTTAACTGAGCACTTGTTTTAGCTTGAGTATTTGTATTTTTATGCGAATTGGTATGCATATTGTTTTTCATATGATGCAAAGAGATGAGATGTGTGAATTAGCAATGTGTCAAATATTACTTGTTCCCCAAAAGAATGGTGGATACTGTGGTTGATTTACTTATGGTTGACAAAGTGTCATCATAAAAGAGTTTTGAGTTTTAGTTGATATTTTTTTATGCTCTTTTCCACAACTCCGAAAAAAAAATGTGAAAAGAAAAGAAATTTTTGTATACAGACTTGCTTGTATACGTGTGATATTATTATTGGTATGCAGATTTGCTTGCATATCGGTGCACCGTTCCATGTGAGTTCGGTTGTACGTGTAGATTTAGGAAGAATACTTGCCAGTGATCGAACTTCGGGTGAGATGATATGACACTCGAGGTGGCACCCCATTTGGGTCATGTACGCTCCGAGTGGCTTCGATGGCAAGGGAGGCACACTTGGGTGAGGTGTGTTCGGCACATGGAGGATAGTACGATTGTGGAAAAGAAGCGAGATTTCTTTTTGTGTATGTGCATAATTACCTTAAAGGAAGAAACTAAATGCTCATTCAACCATTGAATGAGAACTACATGTCTTCCTAAAGGTAGAAAATGTGTTTTGTTAATATTTCAATAATAGTCTAATATGACTATGAATTGTATCATTGTTTGAAAATAAATCACATTTGTGAGGACTGATAACTTAGAAATATTATCCGGTTGATTCTAACATTTTCATGCAGGATGACATAGTCAATGTTTATAGTTAGGATGATAACACATTTGCCTCATTGAGGAACTACCTGATGGTGTGGTTGTTTATTGTTTTGTTTATTTTGATGTTGTCATGTGCGGATTTATTGATTTTGAGATGAAGATTTCTCACACCAGCTTTATTGCTGACCCAAGTGAGCTTTTGCTTCTTGGGTACATTCCTTTGGGAATGTAGCCGATTAGCCTTTGAGGTTTAGAGACTTTTGAGCTGCGTTATTGGAGTTCCGCTAGTGAGCTAGCTTCGCCAGTCCTATCCGGGTTAGAGTTTTATTTGTTTCAGTAATTAAATCTTGTTTAGTTGTTGTTGCTATTTGTTTATGTTGTTATTGAATTTTCACGTCCCGTGTTTTGGGGGAAACGGATAATCCTACGTGGATTTTAGGATTTTCGTTTTCTTCGAAAATCGGGGCGTGACAGTTTGGTATCAGAGCATTTGGTTAGCCTAGGCTGGGGTAGAGTCTAGGTGGTCCTCGAAATGTGGATATGGGAGAGTAGTAGTGTGAATGTCTAGAGACAAAGTGACAAGGGTGAACCTTGAACTTTTATTGTTGTTTTTTTTTTCTTCATGAATCTCGAGATGAGATTTCTGTGACCTAAGTATTCGGGGCTAATCATAACTTATTTTAATGTCAATAGTGGATGACATTATTCCGTGTAGTTTCCTTGTAGCGGTTTGTTATCCTGAATCTTTAGTTAACCCTTTTCGCGAATCTCGGGACGAGATTCTTTTGAGTTGTATATATTATAACACCCCAACTTTTTCAATGACAATTAAAAATTTATGCAACTAAAATTCAATTGAAATTTTTATTTAAAAATCTTCTTTCGTTTGACAAGTTGTATTTTTCGAAATTCGCTTAACTTTCTTTCCTCTTTTGAGTTGTATATATTGTAGCACCCCGTAATTTTTCTACTTACTGAATTTTTTTATATTTTTGTGTGATTGTCTTCATTAAGTTATGGGCATACGTATGAGCTATTTGTTTGTCCATGTGATGTGTAGTTTTTTTATTTAAGAATTAATTTCCTACTTACCTTCCTCTACCGAATCTCGGGACGAGATTCTTTTGAGTTGTATATATTGTAATACCCGCCTAATTAATAAATATAAAAAAAAATTCTTATTTATTAATTGGGGCATTTATTGTAATCTCATTTATTGGAAAAAAGATTTGTTTTGTTTGCCATGGCTAAATAGGATAAAGTGTGTGTGTGTATTTAGCCAACAATTTGTAAACCCTAATGTTGATGGGTTGTTACTCAATTGTATTTGGGCTTGGTTTTGGCCTTTTATTAAACTAATGATTAGGGTTTTATTTTGTGAAGATTAAAGGGCGGACTGCCTTTAGAATTTAAATGGGGGCGAATAGCCACCCACCATATATAAAAAAAAAAACCCTTTTTCCTTCCTCCATTTCTTTTCTCATTTTCCTTCTTCTTTTGTGCAAGAGGGGGCGATGCGAGGTCGAAGTCGAAGTCGAAGCTGCATCTGTGTATCGCTGTTCCAGTGCCCGAGCATTGTTCACAGTGTCTGGTTGCTCATTCTCTTTGAGAGAAGCATTCAAATTGGGTGCTTGAACAGGGGAGTAGATCTTGGTGGAGGCGTTGCTGTCGAGATGGTGGATAAGAAGTGGTCGGGGCTGCGAAGGACGAATGGTGCTGCGATTGGCGTAGATTCTGCTAGTGAGTTTCTCCATCCCCTTCATCTTTACAGTGAGTTTCTTCTCTCGATTTCTTGTTCATGTTTGGTTGTTAGTAGTATGCATCTACAATGACTTGAATCGGTGCTTCTGAGTGAATCAATGATCCAAATGTTGAATAATTGTAGTTTAAAGTTTGAATCATGAAACTGATTGAATCGTTGTTGTTGATGTTGTTGTTGATTGTCATTTGGATCTGAAGTCGAACGTGTTATTGTTTGTGGTTTTAGTAGATTTCATGTTGATGAAAGCTTGCTATGCTTTGCTGAAACTTGAAGTTTGATGTTAATTCATGGAAGAGCGATGTGTATTTTGTAATCTAATTGAATTGTAAGATAGATCAGGTGAAGAATAGTTTAGAACTGATTGTATGATTTGTGTTGGTGGTTTGATTGCATGCGGTAGGAAATGAAGAAATTTAGGGATTTGATCTGATAGTAAATGTTTAGTATCACTGGTTAAGTAGATTTATGCAGTTTTCTACTTGGTTTATTCTGGATCTAGAATTGAGAATTATATAGTCGGTATAATTTGTTAGAAATGTTTAAGATCTGTTGATTAGTCCGCATTTATGAAGACTTGTCATGTTCATTTGTGGAATTCAGAAAAAAATTGAGTTTGCCTCTTAGAAGAGGTGATTATTGAAGTTACTTTTGTTGTCATTCAGACAAATGAGTTGGTGTCGAAGATCTGACTATGGAATTAGTTATATTTGAAGTCACTGTTGTTGTCACGCCCCGTCTTTAAGCAGGCGTCTTGTAGTTGGACTTATTTTGTGTAGGTTTCTACAAGGGTTTTGATTGCGGTTTCGAGTAAGTACAGTATCATGCTATATACCAAAAGTTTTCTGTTTGAGTCTAGTTTTTAAAGTGATCAGATGCATGCATTTGGAATTTACATAGCTGGGTGAGATTGCAAGTTTTGGCTTTTGGATAGTTGTTTGTAAAAGGGTATTTTCCCCCTTCTTAGTTAGACCTGACATAGTTTGGCAAACCATGCTAGCTTATTGTTTCGGGCATTGTTTAGGTACTTTAGGACAAGATTTAGTAGAACAAGAGGAAATTGGATTGGTGGGTTTGAAACTGCGAATAATTATTAGTGAGTTTAGGTATAGTTTTTTGGATTTTGATTTTGGGTTTGGGTTTGATTAGTGGCAAAACTGGATGCTCTTGATATTAGGTTGGGAACATTTCCTTGTACTGGAGAGATTGATCCCAATTGCATAACACAAAATAGAAGAAAATTTTATGATAGAAATGACTGAAGATCAAATCTCTTCAGCTTGTGTGTTGAGAAAAAGGGAGAAGGCAATGGGTTGGCTGACTGTATTGTGTTTTGGAAATATAAGGCGAGGGCTGAAAATATGATAGCAAGGAGTGGGTATGGGTAGTTGTTTTGCTTTGGGCTTTTATGGGGTTAAGCTAATGGCATTTGGTGGGGAAGATCAAAGTGAGTTTTCGCCTTTCTCGATCTAAATTTTGTTTGTATTCTCGAACCTCTAAATCTTGATTTGTGTACGTGTTTTCTTGATTATTGATTTAGTTGCAAACACCCCATCTCTCAGTTTTATGATTGATTAAACCCTTATTTAGTTTAGGTCTAGAAGAAAATTTTCTAGTAATAGATATTGGCTGGAATTTAACTGAGCACTTGTTTTAGCTTGAGTATTTGTATTTTTATGCGAATTGGTATGCATATTGTTTTTCATATGATGCAAAGAGATGAGATGTGTGAATTAGCAACGTGTCAAATATTACTTGTTCCCCAAAAGAATGGTGGATATTGTGGTTGATTTACTCATTTACTTATGGTTGACAAAGTGTCACCATAAAAGAGTTTTGAGTTTTAGTTGATATTTTTTTATGCACTTTTCCACAACTCCGAAGAAAAAAAAATGTGAAAAGAAAAGAAATTTTTGTATACAGATTTGCTTGTATACGTGTGATATTATTATTGGTATGCAGACTTGCTTGCATATCGGTGCACCGTTCCATGTGAGTTCGGTTGTACGTGTAGATTTAGGAAGAATACTTGCCAGTGATCGAACTTCGGGTGAGATGACATGACACTCGAGGTGGCACCCCACTTGGGTCATGTACGCTCCGAGTGGCTTCGATGGCAAGGGAGGCACACTTGGGTGAGGTGTGTTCGGCACATGGAGGATAGTGCGATTGTGGAAAAGAAGCGAGATTTCTTTTTGTGTATGTGCATAATTACCTTAAAGGAAGAAACTAAATGCTCATTCAACCATTGAATGAGAACTACATGTCTTCCTAAAGGTAGAAAATGTGTTTTGTTAATATTTCAATAATAGTCTAATATGACTATGAATTGTATCATTGTTTGAAAATAAATCACATTTGTGAGGACTGATAACTTAGAAATATTATCCGGTTGATTCTAACATTTTCATGCAGGATGACATAGTCAATGTTTATAGTTAGGATGATAACACATTTGCCTCATTGAGGAACTACCTGATGGTGTGGTTGTTTATTGTTTTGTTTATTTTGATGTTGTCATGTGCGGATTTATTGATTTTGAGATGAAGATTTCTCACACCAGCTTTATTGCTGACCCAAGTGAGCTTTTGCTTCTTGGGTACATTCCTTTGGGAATGTAGCCGATTAGCCTTTGAGGTTTAGAGACTTTTGAGCTGCGTTATTGGAGTTCCGCTAGTGAGCTAGCTTCGCCAGTCCTTTCCGGGTTAGAGTTTTATTTGTTTCAGTAATTAAATCATGTTTAGTTGTTGCTGCTATTTGTTTATGTTGTTATTGAATTTTCACGTCCCGAGTTTTGGGGGAAATAGATAATCCTACGTGGATTTTATGATACTCGTATAGTTTATATGGTAGAGGTGGAAAAGCATCCTACAAGTCTGGACGAGGTGGAGTTAGTGCGGAGGTTGCGACTAGGTGGAGCCAACAACGCCGAAAATAGTCGAGCCCGTACACCGAGTGCTACCTACAGGATCGTGATTGGACATGAGACTCGAGGAGAAGGTGTACTTCGAGATGTTGCAGACCGGTGGATGAATTGTAGGATGTGAGAACCTTAACTGATGTGAGGCATGTCCCAGCCTTGAAAAAGAACCTTATCTCGCTTGGTGTTTTAGACTCCAATGGTTGTAAGTTTACAGCGGTAGGTGGAGTTTTAAAGGTTGTCCGTGGGTCTTTGGTTGTCATGAAAGGGATCAAACAAGGTAACTTGTACACCTTGATGGGTAACACGGTAACAGGAAATGTGGCAGTGGGAACTTCTTCATCGGAAAACACTAGGTTATGGCACATGCGACTTGGGCATATGACAGAAAAATGATTGTCTCTACTAAGCAAGCAAGAGTTACTGAAGGGTATGCAGAAACCGACTATGGAGTTTTGCGAGCATTGTGTATATGGAAAACAATGCTGGGTAAAATTCAGTACAAGCAAGCACAGCAGTAGAGGTATTCTAGACTATGTGCATACATATGTGTGGGGGCCAGCGAAGGTCGCCTCTAAGGGAGATTCCAGGTACTTTGTCTTCTTCATTGATGATTATTCCCGTTACACTTGGGTATATTTTTTGAAGTCCAAGAATGAAGTATTTGAGACATTTAAAAGGTGGAAAGCAATGGTTGAGAATAGAACTGGAAGAAAGGTGAAGACTTTGAGGTTTGATAATGGTACCGAGTATACTGAGGGTACTTTCAAACATTTTTGTGATCAGGAAGGAATTGTTCAACATTGGACTGTTAGAGACACGCCACAACAAAATGGAGTTGCTGAGAGATTGAACCGTACTATGCTTGAAAGAGCTAGGTGTATGCGCTCCAATGCTTGTCTTGGCAGCGAATGGTGGGTTGAATCAATAGCCACCGCGTGTTTCTTGATTAATAGATCGCCACATTCTACATTAGACTGCAAAACACCTTATGAGGTGTGGTCAGGTGAACATGCTGATTACAGTATACTGAAAGTTTTCGGTTGTATTGCCTACTACCATGTGAAAGAAAATAAGCTTGATGCTAGGGCTAAGAAGGCCATTTTCTTGGGGTATGCAAAAGGCGTGAAGGGTTATCGTCTATGGTGTTTAGAAGATAATAAATTTGTGATCAGTCGAGATGTTACATTTGATGAGAATTCCTTGTTAGCTTGTACTAAAGCTAAGGAGTTAGTTGATAGTGGTGGTGAATCTAGTAACACTCGAAAAGTGGAAGTTGAAGCGTCTGTGGATGCAGCAGATGAACAAGTGGTTGAAGCAGGCACACATGATCTGAATTATGAGCCTGAAGACCATGAGAAACAACAACCAGTTGAAGATAATCAATCCCAGCAGCAACCTTTGGCCTTAACTAGGTCAAAATGATCGGTTAAGCAAGTTCAAAATTTTGGTTTTGAAGAACCGTTGAAGCACTATGGTCAGTTGAATACAGTTGATTTGGTTGCATATGCACTCTCTGTGGAAGATGATGAGCCAACTACTTACAAGCAGGTCGCTCGTCATTCAGATAGTCAGAGTTGGTTATTAGCTATGTAGGGTGAGATGGAGTCTCTCCAGAAGAACCATACTTGGGATCTAGTGTCGTTGCCTAATTGAAGGAAAGCAATTGGCTGCAAGTGGGTGTTTAAGAAGAAACATGTTACTCTAGAGTCTGGTACTTAGTTCAAGGCAAGATTAGTAGCTAAGGGTTTTGCTCAGAGGGAAGGCGTTGACTACAATGAGATATTTTTGCCTGTGGTAAAACACACTTCTATACGTGTGTTGTTGAGCTTGGTAGCTCATGGTGACCTTGAGCTTGAACAACTTGATGTGAAAACAACTTTCTTGCATGGAGACTTAGAGGAGGAAATTTATATGCATCAGCCGGAAGGTTTTAAGGTTGTTGAAAAAGAAGACCATGTTTTTCGTTTGAGGAGATCACTTTATGGGTTAAAGCAGTCACCTAGGTAGTGGTACAAACGGTTTGACACTTTTATGTTGAAACATGGGTTCACACGAAGTAAGTATGATTGTTGTGTTTACCTGAAAAAACTTCGTAGTGGCGATTTTATTTATCTTTTGTTCTATGTTGACGATATGCTCATTGCCTGTAAGAGTATGGTGGAGATAAATAAATTGAAGTCTCAACTTGCATCTGAGTTTGAGATGAAGGATATGGGTGCTGCAAGGAAAATACTTGGTATGGAGATAAGAAGAGAAATGGAGAATAAAAAATTATTTCTTTCACAGAAGGGGTACCTTGAGAAGGTCATATCACGGTTTGGCATGGAAAATGCAAAGTCGGTTATTACTCATTTGGCTTCACATTTTAGACTTTCTCGAAAGTTATCTCCAGTCACAGTGGAAGAAAAGGAATACATGTTGCATGTTCTTTATGCTAGTGCAGTTGGTAGTTTAATGTATGCTATGGTGTGTACACGCCCTGACATTTCACAAGCTGTTAGTGTTGTGAGCAGGTATATGAAAAACCCTGGGAAGAAACATTGGGAGGCAGTGAAATGGATGCTTAGGTACTTAAAAGGTACCTTGGATGTGGGTTTGGACTTCGGTGGAGATTCATGTCAGGTTCGTGGGTTGGTTGATTCTGATTATGCTGGTGATCTAGATAGACGAAGATCTACTACTGGTTACGTATTTCAGATATACGGTGCTCTGGTTAGTTGGAGATCTATGCTTCAGGATATAGTGGCTCTCTCTACTACAGAGGCAGAGTATATGGAATTGACAGAAGCTGTAAAAGAAGCAGTGTGGCTTAAAGGTCTTGTAAATGACTTGGGTGTGGAACAAGATAGTGTTGAGGTTCTCTGTGACAGTCAGAGTGCCATCCACTTGGCTAAAAATCAGGTTCATCACGCAAGGACTAAGCATATTGACGTCCGATATCACTTTGTTCGAGAAGTAATTGAGGATGGTGATGTGTCTTTGGTGAAAGTACACACAAAAGACAACCCTGCTGATATGTTGACAAAGGTTGTTCCTGGAGTTAAGTTCCAACATTGTTTGGACTTACTCCACATTGACTCATGTTGATTGAGGGCCCTTTGGGGCGTTGCCCTTCGGGGCAGTTTCGTGAGGTGACAAAGCTATGGTGGAGTGTTGATCAGTTTATTCTTTTGCCTTGTTTCGGCTCATTTTTTTTCTTTCTTTAAAAAAATAAAAATTCGCCGAGGTAGAGAATTGTGAAACAGGAAACTGTTTGGACTTCTGTTTGAAACAGGAAACTGTTTGGACTCCTGAAAACTGTTTTGTGAAACAGGAAACTGTTTTTTGAACAAGAAACAAATTCTAGGAAACAGGAAACTGTTGTTCCTATATATACTAGGAACTGTAGCTGTTTTTTTTATTGCATGTAGAAAAACTGTGAAGCACAGGGAATAGAGAAAAATAATTGCTGGAATTGTTTCATCTCTTGTTGAGAGATTGTGTGAGAATTGTCATCTTCTTGTACCTTGTTCTTGAATATAGTGGAATCACCTCACCGTGGACGTAGGCGCAATTCGCCGAACCACGTAAACTTTGTGTCTCTTATGGTATGTTCTTGGTTTTCTCTAATTACTTTCATTGCTAGTTGCTCTATTTAATTGATTGGATCCTTGTGGTACTTTTGTGCAATTGTTGGTGTCTACCCGCTTCCACAATAAGGCGCAACACTTATAATCACATGACACCACATTGACATCTGTTTTCAACTCACCTTAAAAATAATAACCCAAGGGTTTGTTAGATTTTCAAGAAAAAATCAAATAGTTCAAAAAAAGGAGGGGGGTAGGGAGAATTTGGGTGAGAGGATGAAGGAGCAAGAAATATTTCACAATGAAAAATATTAAATAACATCAAAATCTTCAACTTGCTATGTCTCCCTTTCTCTATTTTATTGTTTTTGCTGAAATTTTTCTTTAAAACCAAACACGGCTTCTATCCGAATGCCAGTAATAGGTATCATATTAAGGAACAAGATGTGAATGTCATTTTTGGATCATAGCTCTACAGACTCTACTCTGATCAAGTACAAGATAAAAATGTCAGCGTGCAACTGTAACATATGTTGCAAAACAAACTCCTAACAAACATTACACAGTAGTAACATAAGGCTAGTTGTAAATATCAAAGAAAAGATACGCAAATGAACATATCCTAGGAGAAGTGATTTAGTTTAAATACATGCTTAACAGACTATAATCGTTTTAGTATAGGGAGTTCAAAAAGGTGAATAGGTTATCAATGGAACCAAATCCCTGTCAATATTTCTTTTTAGTTTTATTTTCCTTTCTGTTTCTTTTTATAAATTTATTTCACTACCAAAAGAGTCTGTTTCTAAAACTTACCTTAAAGGCAGCCCAGTTGTAAGCTTTCCAACTAATATTCCTTTCTTCAGATGCCATCAAAAGAAGCCAATAGAGAACTCATTCAGGACTCGGGAGAATGTGAATGTCGTATTGTTCTTTAATTTCTTTGGAAAAGTGTCCCCATCCACATGAAGAACAGAAGTGGAGACGATTCATATGCTCAGTCAGTAGGAATCACATTTCCTCAATGTCCTATTTCTTTATCTCTTTTCTCCTCGCCTTGCGAAGAGATAAGCACTAAGCAGACACAAATCGCCTTAGCTGGAGGTGTGTGAAAGTTGAAAGGAACCTGAAATAAGTGATGCAATCTAGGTGGTTAGAACTTCAGAAAGGCTAAGGAAGTGATTCTAACCTAAATTCAAATGCTTTAGTATGATATCCTATCAGTAAGTCTGGCACAACAATTGAGGAAATAGGTACGTGGACCTTAATGAGTAGCTTCGCAATGCAAAAAGTTTGAAAGCGAAGCCCAAAAGAGGCGCATGTCCAACAATGGTTATATCAAATACTTGTGAGGAGGAATTTTTTTTTTTTTTTGGTAAAAGGATCGTGCATATCATAAATTAAGTGGAATTACAAAGTTTTTGTCTTGCAATCGAAGCCAACACGTGCTTCACAATTAAGTTCTCGGGGAATAAAATTACAAGATCACTCAGGAAGATTAGAGAAGTGATTTAATGCTAAAAACAATAGGTCTCCACATCCATCTTAAATCTGTCTGCTGGTCTTCCAAGTCACCAGGATCTGCCCAGTCGACCATTGTCGCACTTGAATAAGCAAAAGAGCGGCTTCTAGAGCAAAACATTCGGCCATAGTATTATCAAATACACGGCCAGGGATCGTATCTGCTAGTCTGGCACGCACCCTACCAAAAGCATCCACCGCCAGGACACCAAAAGCTCCCTGTTGAGAGGAGGCAAAGAAACATGCTCATAAGTCACCAAAATCATCTCAAAGGAAAGGGAAGTGGGAATAGTTGTAGGGTTCCTAGACAAATTGTTTAGCCTATGCATTCTAGCAGCCAATAGTTGTCTATGAATTGTATTAAGGCTGGAAGATTGCGAGTCTGACCTAGTAACTTGAGGAGGGACAGGTTCAGGTGGTTGATGAGTAGAGTGGGGATGGTTTTCTATGATAGTTGTTTCTAGAGTCTGGTATAGAGATGAGGGTTGAACAGAAAGTGCGTTGTTGGTGGGAGGAAGCTGAACTATTTTTTTTTTCCAAGTCAACCAAGTATGATTAGCTAATTGGATGAACTGGTGGATTGAAAACTCGACCTTGTGGAAGACAGTGTTATTACGAGTCTGCCAAATGGTAAGAATCACAGCAGTGAATTGCGAAAGTATTTCCTCGCGGATAAGAAAGTGAGCTGCCGCTGAGGTCCACAGAAAATTGAGAAAACCATGAGTGTTATGGTTATAGGTATTGCCATTGCTCCAAGTAAACGGAAGGGGGGAGAGAAGCCAAAGTCTCTGAACAATTGGGCAAAGAAAAAAAAGATGCATTGCATCTTTTTTATGATAGGCATATGGACACGCGTCGGATTGGACATAGTTGGCAAGAGATTCTGAGAGACTTTCCAAAGAAAGAGAATATCATTGGCTGGGGCTTTTATTCTCAATAATTCTCAAAGGATTTTTGGATTAAGTTGCCTATTAAAAGGAGTGGAAGATGAAGATTTCAAGTCTTCAAGAACAAAGGCTTTAGTGGCACTTTTGATCGAGAATAACCCTCTTTTATCAAACTTCCAGATCAGAGTATCACGAGAGAGGGAGGGATGAATCACAATATCTAGGATGTCTCTGGCTACAGGTGGCGGGAAAAATGAAGAGATAAGATCTGCATTCCAAGTAGGATGTTGTTCCCCATTGTACATCCAAAGGTCCCGAACTCTTTGAAGGGTTTTGGAATGAGGTTAAAAGTTACAGTCCGCCAAAAGAACTTCTGGTTTCACCAAGCAGTCATTCCAAAGGTGAATCTCATTTCTAGATCGAATTTGCCAAAAAAGGTAGCGTCTCATCTTTGAAAGAGCACATAGGTTTACTCTCCAAGCGAAGGAGGCTAAGGGGGGGGGGGGGGGGGGGGGTTTGTAAGCTGGAAGATGCTTTTGTTATGGAAGTAAATAGCCTTAAGCTACTCATTACAAGGGTTGGGGGGTTTGACTATCACATTCCACATGTGTTTAGCTTTTAGAGCAAGATTTTTGTTTTTGGCGGAGGAAATATTCAGACCTCCCAATTGTCGTGGAAGGGTGATTTTTTTGCAGGTACAAAGGTGTTTTTCCTTTCCTTCATCTGTACCATTCCACCAAAAGTTTCAGGCCAGAGCATCAATTTGGGTAGTTATAGAACCGGGGAGGAGAAAGGTTTGCATAGTGTAGACAGGGATTGAGTGGACCACCGCCTTAATCATCACTGTTCTACCCGCCTGAGATAAAACCTTGGCTTTCCAGGAAGAAAGTTTGCAATTTATTTTGTCTACTAGAATTGAAAGTCAGATGTTTTCTTTTTTTAGAGGAGCAAAGGCGAACCACGATATTTATCTTTTGGATTATACAGCTTAGAATCCAGGATTCTGTTAATCATCATAGCATGTTTGTGATGAACATTAGAGCTGTAGAAAACTGAGGACTTATCATAGTTTTCTGCTTGTCCAGAGGCCTCACAGTAAATCGATAAAAAGTCTTTTATGGAATGAGCCTCTACGAAAGAAGCTCTGCAGAAGATCATGAGATCGTCTGCATAAAGAAGGTGGCTATGGCAGGGGCACGACGCCTTAAGTGAATACCTTTCAGCAGATGAGTGGATTCAGCTCGTGTGAGCATACAAAAGAAATAGCTTCTGCGACTAGGATAAACAAATAAGGAGATAGTGGGTCTCCTTGTCTAAGTCCTCGGGTAGGTTTGATGGAGTGTATGGGTGACCCGTTAAGGATGACTCTAAGCGAAAAGGTTGAAATACATTGCTCGATCAAAAGAATGCAGCTCTCGGCAAAACCAAGTTGCTTCATAAGTCGAAGTAGAAAATTCCATTCAACGCAATCATATGCTTTGGCTATATTGATTTTAATTGCCATCCAACCTTGTTTTTTTCGACGATTATGTTTCATCTGAAAAAAGACTTCATGAGCAAGGTTGACATATCTGCAATGGACCGACCGACCTTTGAGAAAAACTCTTTGTTTGGGGGAAATGATACCAAGCTTTACTCCTAATAAGTCACATTCACATCAAGCTCAGTGAAAGTATTTCTCGACGAATTTCCATGGCTTTTCACTTTCGCAGTGGATATCCACTTTAAACAATGCCATCTTTTGCTCAGTTATACTTTACATCATCACCAAGGAAAATTCACTTTCCTATAGTATTCTTTGACTTTGGATATGGACAGCAAAGCTACATTTCCCAGCAACCAAAAACAAATCTTATGCCTCGGAAATGAAAGCAAGAGACATGAGCAGTGTGTTTTCAGTCGCTAACTCCCCCATGTAATAGATTGCTACTGCTTAATACAAATATGAATGCTTTAGATGTCTGTTAGACGTCTTATCATTTGGAGCTACATTCGTGCTCGTCATTTCGTCATCTGTAATCTCACAAGCAAACAAATTACACCGAGTGATGATTTCTAAAGCTAAAATTAAGCTAGATCTATGATAAACCCTAATTCAAAGATAAATAAGAAAACATAAATTTCATTCAATCAATAACCTAACTCCAATGTTTTCTATGCCTTATTCATAAGCTAACTAACTTCTTTGGCAAACAATCTAATTTAACCCTACTTAACTAATATGGGATTTATTATATTTGGCCCAATTAAAAATAAATACTAATTAAATACTCGCTTACCATCACCCTCCCCGAGTTAGTTGAAGAAGCTTGTACTCGAGCTTGGAGTTGAATAAGTAAAACACACAAGCAACCGATTACAAAACGCAAGGCAAAACACATACGCAGTAGACGATCTCTAAACTTGTCACGACACATACTTCCTAAAGACAGTTGAACCAACTCAGAAATGGAGTAAAGTGACTCAAAGACCCATAATTTGCAATAAACTTGTTGAGAAGGCTCCTGCGCATGAGCTCGTGTTACAAATAATTTTCAATATGGGTCAACATAATCATCTTCACCTACTCTTCGTGCCTCTATAGGAACATCCTCCGTGTTTGAGATCTGGTGTTGGTGACCATTTCTTGATGCTCTAGTTAGCTAGAAATAACTTTGTATGTATGTTTCAAGGAAAACTTATCGTCTTTCCCCACGGAGGGTGCCAAATTGATGTGTCCAAAATTTCCCTTGTTGATCTCACCGATCTCGAGCCTACAAAAATGAGTAGCGGTTAGCCAGGGACCACCGTTGTGGTGGCAGAAGGCACTCCGATGCTTAAGTCAGATATCGATGCAAGGAAGAGTGAATACTATATGTAAATTGTAAAGTGTATGCGTACAATTCTTCTTCCCTTTTCTCACCTTAAGTAGCAAGTGTTCCCTCCTCAATTGTCTCTGATATCGAGGGTGTGATGGAGGGAGGAGATCTAGCCTGAGATCTTACCTGAGCATGATTGAGTCTCTTCGGCGCTTGGCTCTATTTAGGACCCAATGCTTGATTGGGTTAAGAGCAGATTCATGCGAGTGGATCTCGGGCCTTCGTCAACTCTAAGATTCATGTTCGGGCCTTATTTTCCTGGGCCAAGCCCCAAGGCTCGTGCTTCTTGGGCTGTCGTGGATTGGGCAATGAATTACGGGCTGAACAACAGTTTGTACATGGGTCCGCTTGGGATTGCATTTAAGCCTTGTTAGGGTTAGCCCATACCATGTGTATGGTTGTGATCAAGTGACTGTTCGATGTCTCATCATATTCCTTACTATTTTTATCAACTAAAACAATCACCATCGTAGGCTCACATCCCTGTTTACTTCAATGACTTTACACTTTTAGTGTAGCATCTTCCAACATCTTTTTCCCTTAATGGATTTTTTCGATCTTTCCCATTGTGAGAAACCCCATCATACTGCATTACCAAACATAAGAAATTTTGGTGTGTTGCAGACTTGCCCCCACGCCCTAAATCTAACATGTTAAAAACATGATTTGTAGCGTGACGACATGTCTATAACTCATCAGATCTTTGACATTTGGTGATTGCTTCTGGATTCTCGTCGAATTTCTAACGTGGTGAGTGCTATTAAAAATTAGTTATATTTGACATTTTCATGGACTTGGAACATCCATAATAAGCAAAGACGTGACTACTGATGTAGTTGATTTCTACTCTCATTCCTTACCTTGACCTAAACCTGCACAGGGAACGCACGTGAGCCAAAGACCACCGTGTGGCAGCCGATGACACTCCGATGCTTAGGTTGGATAAGGCTTAGGAGAGGCTTAAAGCTGTAAATTAGGTTTTTGTAGCATACCTTTGTTCATCGATCTTATATCCATTTTATAGTGCGATAGTCTTTGTTCGGCTAGGCCTTTGGTGGCATAGTTTAGAGAAAGAGATCTTGCTGAAGATCCTTTCTTAGTTGGGAGCTGCCCATGTAGTGAAGTTTCCCTACATGACTTGTGCTCCTAAATCTGCGGAGAGGTTTTCCTTTCGGTGTGTTGTCATGCAAGGAAGTTTCCTTGCTCGACTTGTACTCTAGTATTTGTTTCCTAGTCGGAACCAATGTATTGTTGGTCTGCCTGTCTTGTGTCGATCCCCAAAATACTTGCCTTATTAGGGCTTACGAATATTGGGCTTGACCACGAAACGTGCAGGCTTAGTAGCGCATTGCAATTTGGGCCTGACCTTCTAGATCCTGCCAATAGTGGGCTTAGTGATGTCTGGGCCTTACTGGATTGGGCGTGCAATCATGCCTGCTTTGTTTTGTTGACGAGATTATCATGACATACGTACGGTGCTAATTAGATGACGGTTTGATGTATCATCAGCTTCTTCCCCTGAGTTGGTGGGCCAGCTCACTGGTCCAACAAGTCATTTCATGAAGAAACTATGCAGTCATGATGGTTGAGTCTAAATTGATTCCTCGAGCAGCTAGTTTCATTAATTAGGCGTGCATCTGCTCGAAAGAGAAAAAGGCGAGAGTTTTGTTTTCTATATAGATCTCCCTCTGCGGAGTTTAGTTATTTACTCTTTCGAATCCCAGAGACTTTGTTTTGTCGTACCGCATTCCTTGCTTTTGACTTTGCCCAACTTTCATAGTCGAAAGTTTGTACGATATTTTATGGAAGGCCTAAATCAGTTTTCTGATGAACTGTCTACTAAGGGCCACAAGTTTTTGAGGAGAGATTTCTTTCTGAGATGAGTTTGGAAGTTCTTCGTGAAACATACGAGATCCTGATGTTATTTACTCTGGGTGCTGATTTGACGCCATTATCCGTTCCTGAAGGGTTCATCTGTCTTCACTGAGGTATGCTTCAATCGGGCGTACATTTTCCTGTTATCAAGGAAATTTGGGAGTTTTTGGCGTATCTCGACATTGCGCCCGCTCAACTGGTGTCGACTGGGCATAGGATTGTGATCGTCATTCTGATTAGAGCAAAGGACGTTGGTGTCTGAGTATCTTCGAGGGCGATCCAATTACTTACTTCCCTTCCGATAAACGAGCACGTTGTGTGTGTGTTGACATCGCCGGACTGTTTTGGCAATCTACCTGACGATTTTAAGTCCTGGCATAAATATTGTGTCATGGCTTTCGCGGACTCGAAGTATTTCGAGCTTGCTGGTCATCCAATCGAGCGGGAATTCAGGCAACTGGGTGAGTTCAATTTTGTTTTTGATCCTGCCTATGTTAAATGTATATCAAATTGACCTTTGTGCTTTTGGTTGGGAAATTCCCAACTTCATCTTTTTCTGCTGAGGATAAAACAACTTTGGACGCGTTTCACGACATGCCTGGTCTGCGGATAGAGGATGTTGTTTAGTCCTCTAACATCAAGTGCAGCAGATTGTGGCCCATTGGCATGAGGCTCCCATTCTTTTTAGGGTTCTAGGCCCATTCGTGGGCGTTCAGCTTCGTTAGAGGGACGTGAAGCTGTTGGACAAGTTCTTGATTCGTCCACTGGGGCAGAAATTGCTATGTCTAAAGGGCATGATGCTCGGGTTGTGAGACCCTAAGTGGGCGGACCTGAGGTGAGGGTGAGGGTTGGAGCCCAACAGGCCCAATAGGCCGAGAGAGGTTGGACGAGCTACAAGGGGAATCATAGTCCCACATCGCCTGGGTGCGGGATGGTGATGTGCTATATATGTGCGAGGTTGGATCCCCATAGTAAGAGGCCTGTGGAGCCCCAGTAGGTGGGTGGAAGCAACAAATCCTTGAAGTGAGGGAGGTGCGGAATGCTAACCAATAGGCTAAAGAGGACAATATCTGGATGAGTAGGGCCAGAGAGGGGCCCAGTGTTCGCTGTGCATACTCTGAAAGAGGCCTTTTAAAGCCGTGCGGGCCGGTTGGGCCCAAAGCGGACAATATCTTACTGTGCGGATCGGGTCGTTACAGAATGGTATCAGAGCCTGACCCAGCCGGAAGTGTGCCACATGGAGGTGGGCCCTCGGGCAACGTGGACGTTGTGCCTGTGTGGCCAACGAGGACGTTGGGCCTTAAGGGGGGTGGATTGTGATACCCTAAGTGGGCGGACCTGAGGTGAGGGTGAGGGTTGGAGCCCAACAGGCCCAATAGGCCGAGAGAGGTTGGACGAGCTACAAGGGGAATCATAGTCCCACATCGCCTGGGTGCGGGATGGTGATGTGCTATATATGTGCGAGGTTGGATCCCCATAGTAAGAGGCCTGTGGAGCCCCAGTAGGTGGGTGGAAGCAACAAATCCTTGAAGTGAGGGAGGTGCGGAATGCTGCCCAATAGGCTAAAGAGGACAATATCTGGATGAGTAGGGCCAGAGAGGGGCCCAGTGTCCGCTGTGCATACTCTGAAAGAGGCCTTTTAAAGCCGTGCGGGCCGGTTGGGCCCAAAGCAGACAATATCTTACTGTGCGGATCGGGTCGTTACACGGGTAATGGCCCCTATTTCCCTTCCTGACGTGGAAAGGGAGTATCTTCAAATGATAAGGGTTGCAGGTCTAACGAAGCTGAGTATAGAGCAGGCAGAGGTTTTGAACAAAATGTTGTTGTAGTTGAGCATAAAAGCTTCGTCTATGTGCGGACTGGGTCGTCTTTCTTTGGATCGCAACCTTGCCGAAGATTCGTCCGGTTGTCGACCTTATGGTGAAAGGTCCCCTCCCGTCACCCATACTGTCCTCCGTCTCGCTTCCTTCCCCATATTGAGGCGACGACGGGTACAAGGAATAACTCGCTTCCTTCTTCCCCATCAACTGATTCTTAGTCGGCTCGTGAAAGAGACGATCGTTGCGACTAAGAGGAAAACTATGGATGAGGGCCTTGATGCAGTGAATATATTGAAGGGTGGTGTTGGAGTGATTCCGATCCAGAAGAACCTTCATCCGAATGCGCGAATCAGTTTGTTTGCTCTAGACGTGGTAAAGATGAGCAACCAAGCGTGGCACTAAGAGGTTGACATTTCTTACACTTCCAGGAAACATATTAGCAGGTGGAATGACTGGCTAGAAAATTGTACTTCGGAGCCAGAAAAATGGACGTTGGGAGAGCGTATGGATAAAAGGCAAAAATATCTCGTACTGGGGATCTCATACTTGAATCAAGTGGTCGTGGTTGGAACAAAAGTTGAGGTCGCTCGTGAGAGAGTGTATACCATGGAGCGAGTCTTTGCAAACTTGCAAAAGTCATACTCTGACGCTCTCCATGAGATTGAATCATTGAGGAAGCAACTCAAACCTTACTCAGATGCTGGAGCGGAGTCCTAGTGTACAAGATCGAAGGCTCAGAGGATTCGCTTGAATTGCTTGAGTTCGACCTGACGGGGGCAGTGTCCGTGAGGGATCGATTCGAGAATGAACTAAACCTTGTCTGTAATGGCTTACAGTTTGCCCATGAGACTGCGGTCATAGTACAAGCTGAAATACATGCCCTGAATGCTGAGAAGGCCAAAAAGAAGTCTGAATGGGTTGATCGATGTCAGCAGTTGGAGGCTAATATTGACTTTAATGCCAAGAGTGTGCGAACCGTGGAAGAGCGGTTCCTTCTGGCACAGAATGAATTAAGTGTTGTTAATGATAAGCTTGGTTTCGAGCAGTCCAAGACTGACATGTTGTTGGGCAAGATGGAACGGGAGCTTGTTGAATCAAGGGTGTGTGAGGATAAGCTTTTTAAGGCCCAGGAAGGGCACGTTTGAGTTCAACAGAGTCATGCACGGAAGGCTGGAGCTGTTGTAGCTTATGAAGGAGGAACATCCTGATTAGGACTCTTTGATTATGAAGTGATGGCATATGCGAAATTCGGAGTGGCCTCCGATCTATCCGAAGAAATAGGTGACCCTAATGAGGGTGATCGAAAGGAAACACGTACAGATGTGTCTCCTGCTTCTTATCCCATTTAGTCCGGATTTGTTATATCTGACTCTTCTCCTGATAAGGAGTGAACTTTGTACTTTGTGGCTTGCAAATGAATAACTTTATGTACTGTGCATTTTATTTTACTTTCCCTTTTAGCTTTTATCTGCTTTGTCTTATTGCGACATGAGTTGTTAGATGAGAGGCTCTGCTGGGTCAAGAAGCCGTATGATTGATTTGCCGGTGAGAGTTCTGACTACTTATGCAGCGATAGTTTGTGCAATTCTAGTCAGACTTTTATAAATCAGGGAATGTAATTCACCCTTTTCCCTGGTGGCTTGGTTGTATATCGAACCAGCAGTTGTTATTGCTATTGTAAGCGAACTAGTCAAGCTATGGTCCTAGCACGTGTGTCGTTGTAGACGATTGGACAAAAGTCCTCGCGAGTTCTCCGAGTTGAGCTTCCAGGGCTCTAATTGGAGTTTCGACCCGTCTTTACCTGCTATTAATGGAATAGGCTTAATTGGACCAAGGGTTGTTATCACCAGTTATAACTGACTAAATCGGGGTTAGGTTCGACCATCGTTTGTGGTTGAACGGTGGTCCCTGGCAAGTCGTCGTGGTCAGGCGTCGAAGGCACTGACTAAACTCCCACTTTCCAACCCATCGTCGTCCGCTTTTGGTAGACTAGGAATTGGAGCGAACTAGAAGTTATCATCGTCTGTCGGTCTAACTAAACTTTGACAGGGTTCGGTAATCGTTGTCTGTATGCCAACGATCCCTAGTGAGCCATCGCGGCCAGGCGTCATAGCGCTGACTAAGCTCCCACTTTCAAAATCGTCAGAATCTGTGCACAACGAACTAGGCTTAGAGCAGACCAGAAGCCATCGTCATCAACGACCACTGACTAAGAGCGGTGACCCCTGACAAGCCATCTTAATCCGACATCTAGAGCGCTGACTAGACTCCCACTTTCTAAGCCGTTGGAATTCGTTATTGGCGGACTAGGCTTCGAGTAGACTAGAAGCAATCGTCATCGATCGTCACCAACTAAGCTTTGGTCAGGTTCGATCACTATTGTCCATGTTTGGACAATGATTCCTGGCAAGCTGTCTTGATTAGGCATCAGAGCATTGACTAAGTTGCCACTCTATAAACCGTTGACACCCGTTTAACGGACTGGGCGTTAGAGCGAACCAGAAGCTATCGTCATAGGTCGAAACCGACTAAGCTTTGGTTATGTTCAGGGACCATTATCTATAGTTGGACAATGTTCCCTGGCAAGCCATTGTAGTCAGGTGTTACAAACACTAACTAAGCTCCCACTTTATAACCCATCGTCGTCCACTTTTGGCAAGCTAAGCATTAAAGCGAGTCAGAAGCTATTGTAATCAGTCGAAGCTGACTAAGTTTTCATCATAATAAGATTTCGGGCATGCAAGTCTGACTTGGGTGTCCTAACTTACTTAATTCGCCTAGCGGTCTGATTTCGAAGCTGGATTAATTGACCGAACTAATAATAGATTGACCAACTTTAATGAACTACAGAGGAATAATAATAAGGCGGATGCCTTGGATTTATTTAAAGTACTCTGTAGGCGTGTTCCTTATTCCATGGGTGCTCGAGGCCTTTGCTGTTTATGTATTTGCATGTGCTAGGCCGGATATGGCAGGGCATAAGTTTGGGCCCATTAGTTGGTGAGGCCCAAGTAAAAAAATGTTTGTAGCTAGATCAGCATGCCATATGTACGACGCAGATTATGAGACGGTTCAATATCAATTATTCCCCCCTTTAATGGGTTTGCATGCATGCCCATTAATTCATTGAATGTGGACGCGTGCAGTTGCAATTGCTCGTTTCCCAATTTCCTATAGGAATTTAATGTTGACGTAACTGTTGGTTGATGTTGCTTCGTAAACCACCGTGCCTATATCTAGGCTAGTCATTCTTCGTCTCGAGCATCACGATGAGCTTTGTGGTGCATGTTGATCAAAACATCTTACCAGAAAATATGCTTTGGGTTTTCCAAAGGCTGAAGGAAGATATTCGTTAATGGAGTTTTCGAATGTTCTCACATTTGCAGAGATGATTCTTAATAAGACCTGCTATAATGCGGTGCCACCTGATTTGGGTGAGCATCCAATTGATTCCATGAGATCTTGTAATATCTTCTTACATTTCGAAGAAGAGTTACAGACTCCCCCTCAAGGGCCAGGTATGTCTTCCATCTTCCGGTGCTCCCATGGCCTCTCGCGCCATCTAGTTTGGGAAATTATCCTCGCAACTAGTTTTGAGGCGAGCGTTCTCACTGTATCTACTGGGCTTCACGTGTGATGCCACAACTGGAAGGCAGGTTGGTGAAACAAAGCTATGATGGATGTGACCTTCTTTCTAGGGATGTTAACTCCGTATCACCCCAGACACTCCTCTCTTGAGAGACATCTTCATCTGCCTGCTTCTTCTGTTCTAGTTTCAGATCCTCTTCGCACGACAAATTGACAGGGCAAAGATGTTTGTATTTCGTTTTGAGGCTCATGTTGCTACTTTTAAATCATCCTTGCGGGGTGATTCGACGGAGCAAAGAATCGAGCGCGTGCTTGCAGCCTTCTTCAAGTACTTTATTTTCACCACCTTTTCTAAAGGCAGATTGGTGGAGCAAAGTCTCGATGTGCGCGTTGGTTGGTGCATATTTGCGCTGGACTTAGATACTTGTAGTGTGTAAATTTTTGTACTAGTTAGTTGAGCAAGCTTTGTTATAACTTTCAATGCAATCAATAAATCTCTTTTATTTCTTGAATATGTCTCTTGCAAGCAATTCTTCTAAATTGAAAAAGAAAACATAAAACAAAAATGAAATCAAAGTAACAAAATACTTTGACTCCGAATGGGGAGTAAGCTAACCCGACCTTGAAGAAGACACATATGGTCATGGCTCAGATTGCATAGTCCTTCTAGCGAAGTGTTTTGTTTTGCCAAAGCTAGCAAAGTTACTGAAGAGTGAACTTCGTGTTGGTGGGTCGTTCCTTGCTGATTATTAGCTCTTGGAGTAGGCGCCCGTTTGTAGAAGTATTTTTATTTAGCTTTATATTGGTCCGCATTGAGTCTCCAGTTCTGGATTCTGGTTCTCCGCATAGCCACGCTTTGGTTGTTGGGGTTTTTTCTTTGTTTGCGCAGATTGATTCTCCCCATTTGACAAGGCCCCTGTGCCTGATATGTCTATTCCACGGGCTCGAGCTGTAATTGGTAGCAATTCAGTTGTTTCATGGCAGCACAATGGCAGTCTCTTGCTGCAGGTTGATCTCCTCGGATAATTCCTTGGGCCTGGTTGGTTGTGTATTTGATGCATTGGTGCAGAATTGAAACTACTACCCAGAGCCTTCCCAGAATAATGTTGTAGGTGGACATGGCGTCAACCACCATAAATTCTTGGAAAAGGTACTTTCGCAATTATGGCTCACTCGCCGCCACCATCAGATTGATCTTCCCGACAGGGAAGCATTTCTCTCTATTGAATCCGACCATGGAGTGAGTGGCAAGGGTTAAGTCTTTCTCTTGGAGTTGCATGTTGCGGAATGCGTTGAAAAACATGACATTGAGTGAGCTTCCTGTATCCACCAAGGCCCTTTTCACCTCCCACTTTGCAATGAGGATGGAGATGACCAGGGCGTCATTGTGAGTAGAATGTACACCCTGAGGATCCCTATCCATAAATGTCAATGGTAGGATTGGGCTTTGAACTCGTGCATGCTGCACCTGTTGGTCCTCGCACTGGGGTGGTGTCCACATCTCGGTCATCGTCCTCTTGTAGGACCTGTTGAATTGTTCTCCCTCGGAACCGACCCCGTTAAGGACATAAATGATGTTAGGAGCTTTTTTTCAATGTCCTTGACAACATCTTCCCTTTCCTTTGATCAGTCCTGCCTCCCGTCCGAGCTCAGGAACTCCTCGAGATTGCCTTTCCTGATCCAGTACTCGACTTCTGCTATGAGATTTCTGCGATCCTCAATATCGTGTTCGCCTTCCTTATGGAAGGCGCAATATTTGTTGTTGTCGCGCTGAGCGGGGTCTCCTTGGTGCTTGGGGGGGGGGGGGGGGGGCTACTTCAATTCCTCCCAATCTTGATGGATTTGAGGATGTCAGACAGACTGAAGAGGGGCGACAAATTTGGACCCAACGTAATTGGAGACTTTGTGCAGCCGTAGTCGGTCTTACTGTTGTGCTTCCTTTTGTTCCCGTAGTCGTCCTTTTTTTCTTCCCTTCTTTCTTGTCCCTGGGGACAGAGGGCTTCTTTTTGGATTCTGCCTCCTTTTTGGCGGTCAACATCTCATCTAGAGTGATATATCTCTGGTCATCCTTCATCAGGTCTGTCATATTGGTTGGGGGGTCCAGAGTAAGAAAATCATAGAACTTTCCTCTCTTTAGACCTGAGGTAAAGGTTGTGTAGACAGTATCATCACTACAGCCATCGATGAAAGTCAACTCATCATTTAAGCACGTGACGTATTCCCTCAACGTCTCATTCTGCTTCTATTTTAGGGTCAGCAGATAGTGCAAGCCCTTCCTGATTCATTGGCTACCCACAAAGTGCGCGAGGAATGCCTTTACCAATGTTCGAAATGAGTCGATGGACCTCGGAAGGAGGTTGTGGAACCAGGTTAGCGATGACTTCTTCAGGCTGGTAGGGAATGACCGACACATTATCGCTTCAGACCCTTTCGTGAGTGCCATTACATGTTGTAAGTGGCGCATATGATTGGACGAGTTTCCGGTCCCATCATAAAATTTCAGCTTTGGCGAATGTACTTCTTCGGCAGTGGTTCGTCCATGATATGATCCATGAACGGAGGGATAGTGAGGTTGAACAGTACGTATGGATTTGTGACCCCCTGTCAGATGGGGTTTTGCGAGACGTGTCTGTCGTCTCTGGACACCAGGTCTCTGTTGGTTGCTCCTCCTCCTCTAGTTCATTGGGAAGTTGTAAAGGTCGCGCAACTCTCCTGAACGTGTTCTCTGGACCCTTTTGGGGACTGGGCTCTACGCTATTCACAGTCTCCTCCTGCGTAAGAACGACTCTGCTGATTGAGTATCTCCACCGCTAGTGCGATTTGTTGCATCTTGATTGACAGTAGATCCACCATTGGGTCTGTCGTGGCTGCCACCGGCACGGGGGTCTGAGAGTTTTCCTCCCATAATGGCAGCGACACTGGAGCTGGCGACGCTTTGCTAGTTCGAGGGTTCATCAATGTCTCCATTGTTGCGAGCAGGGGAGGAGCCAGGATTGCTGACAAAGGGGGGTAAAAAAAGTTTGAAAAGACCAATTTACCCCTGAACGTGATTTTCCGAATCGAACGAAGATTTTTTTTCTTTTTTAACTCCCAGCAAACCCATCCTCACCAACCCTCTCACTTTCTCCTCTTATCCTTCTCCTTTTCTTATATTTTCTCTCCCTCACAAAGCATCTCTCACTCTGTAATCTCTCAACTCCGCCTCTCATCTCACTCCCAATTCACTCAACTTCGTATTGAACCGTGAAATGCGAACATATCGGTAGCAGGGATTTGTATAGAAATGGGGGACCTAAACTTTAAAAATAACCCATAATATAATTTTTAGTGGAGTTCAGAGCCAAGATTGTATACAAAATGGGGCAACCTATACTTTTAAAAGGGGGGCAATATAAAAAAATTGAGTAATTTAGTGGAATTTTTCATAAAGATAAGGGGGGCAGCTGACCCCCTTATCCTAAGGGTAGATCCGCCCATGGTTGCGAGACCTTGTTGTCATCATCTTTCTAGCTATCAGGGAAAGGTGGTACTACTGTTTCTTCTTGAGGAACTTTGTTGTTCCCCACGGACGGTGCCAAATTAATGTAGTCGATTCATGCTCGCCTTGACCTAAACCTACATAGGGAACGCACGTGAGCCAAAAATCATTGTGTGGAGGCCGATGACACTCCGATGCTTAAAGTAGATAAGGCTTAGAAGAGGCTTAAAGTTGTAAATTAGGTTTTTGTAGAGTACCTTTATTCATTGACCTTATATCTCTTTTATAGTGCGAGAGTCCTTGTTCGGCTAGGCCTTTGGTAGCGTAGTTTAGGAAAATAGATCTTGCTGAAAATCTTTTCCTAGTTGGGTGTTGTTCACACAGTGAAGTTTTCCTACGCGACTTGTGCTCCTAGATCTGCGAGAGATGTTTCCCTTTCAAAGTGTTGTCCATGCAAGGAAGTTTCATTGCCCAACTTGTACTCCATTATATTTGTTTCCTAGTTGGAACCAATGTACTGCTGGCCTGCTTGTCTTGGATCGATCCCCCAGATACTTGCCTTATCAGGGCTTACTCTTGCCTTATCAGGCTTACGAGTATTGTGCTTGACCGCATGACGTGTGGGTTTAGTGGTGCGTTGCAATTTGGGTCCGACCTTCTGGATCTTGCCACTAGTGGGCTTAGTGATGTCTGAGCCTTATTGGATTGGGCGTGCAATCAGGCCTGCTTTGTTTTGTTGATGAGATTATCATGACACGCGCACAGTACTAATCAGAGGTTGGTTTGATGTATCATCAACTACCATTTGAAAAAAAAATTACACAACTTTTTTTTCACCCAAGTGCACTTCGATGACATCTCAGAGCGGGCAGACACTATCAAATGGCGTGAGAAGATGAACTTATTGTGTCTTAAACTTTCTGTGACAGTGTAGATGATTTGCTACGTGACCTAAAGCTTTACACATTTTGTTAGTATGTTATTAATTTTTTTGGGGAGTTGCTATGTGTACTTGACTATTTGACTAAGTTGTACAAATTCTTTGTTGCACCAATCTAAAGTATGAAACATTAACACTGAATTATTATTTTTTATTAATAAATTTTTTGACTTTTGAATGAAAAAACCAGTGTAGTCAAAGCGAGCCAAAGTGACCGGTTAAAGTGAAAAGCGAAGCTACAACCTTAAAGCGAAGAAAAATGATCATTTTTGTCGTTTTTCTATTGAAGCGTTCACTTGATTAACCAAAAGCGAATCCAAAGCTCTCCCAAAATTTTCTGATTTTTTTTCTTATTTTCATCACTGTTACACACTGATTTCGGGCATAAAATTGAAAGAGAAGAAATATGATGATAAATGAGGGAGAAGAAAGGGAGGGAAGTTGTTTTAAAACTTGGGTGGCTATTCGCACCACTATAGTTCTAAAGGCACCCCACCTCAGAAATTTTAGAAAATAATCTTAAAAAAATGAAATTTAAAATCAAATAAATTTAACACATTGCAGTTAATAAAAAAATTCCAAAATTAAGTAAACTGGTCATATGAAAAATATTTGCATTTTTTTATATAATATTAAAATTAATTTTTTAGGGTCGCTTTACTTGCATAAAGCCATCACTTTTCGCATAAAGCCAAGCTATGGCAAATCGCTTCACCGCTTTGACTACCTTGGAAAAAAAAAACCAACCATTAAGTATAAAATGTTCATCAACCATAGAGGGGTTGACAAAATCAATAACTATTAACTATCAATTACTTAAAAAATATACAAATTTCAAAATTGTTGCAAATATATTATATTAAAAAAAGTTCATTTGCATTTTCCTATAATAAATAGCTAATACAAGGTCAACTCCAGAATAAATCAGTATTGCACTTTGCTCCCAAGACTAGCAGTCAACGTACCTTGACCCTTTATTTTCAAAATGTCAATATTTAAAATACCAAAATACTCTCACAAAATATAAGGCTGAGATTGAATGTTTTGTATCTCAAAGAGTTCATCTCGAAAAAGATCAAATGGTTCATTAAAATGATAATTGTATCTCGAGGAAAATTGAACAGTTATTAAAAAATCTTTCAAATCTCAATCCTCATCCTTCTTCTTTCTTTCCTTCCTTCCTTCCTTCTTCTTCTTCTTATTATTCTTCATCTATGTTCACACCACCACCGCCCCTTCTTCATTTTTCAGTTAACCGCCACCATCACAGTCGGCCCCTCCCCTTCCCCTTTCCTCTTAATCCGTGAATCACCAACCACCACCGCCGGTGGCACCTTCCTCACCTTAACTTTCTATTTCAATTCCCACCACCACCGTCGATTGCCATCCTCTTCTTTTCAACATGGATTGTCTTAATAGGATCAAAATCTCTGCGTAAAAATTAAGTTATGGACTTTTGGTTTTGCTATGGCTATAGGGATATGGGATGACTATTTGGCTGAAGATTTGTGGTGTGCCAATGTTCGTTGAACGTAACTAGAACTACAGTTCCACCAGACAATTCATTGAGTTTGTGAATCAGATCGAGAGTGTATTCAATCTGATTCATATTTTCACCAATTGGATGTCCAACCTCGGCCGAAAATCATGAAGGATGACTTAAAGAGCCATTGTAAACAGTCTGGTCGCGTGATAGAAATATCACTTCATCAAGCAAATTGTTGATTCGTAAATTGAGTTATAGACTTTTTGTTTCGCTATGGCTATAGGGATATGGAGATGAAACTTTGGCTGAAGATTTGTGGCGTGTTAATGTTCGTTGAACGTAACCAGACCTACAGTTCCACTAGGAAATTCATCGAGTTCATGAATCAGATCGAGAAGATCCATGTTTTCACCAATTGGATGTCCAACCTCGACCAAAAAACATGAAAGATGACTTAAATAGCCACTGTACACAGTCTGACCATGTGTCACGCCCCGCTCATAAGAAAAATCCCAACAGACCGGGAGATTTCCTACAAACGGCACGTGACATACCACTTAACCACATTATCACACAAACAATTCTCGGAAAACGAAATTCCAAAATATTACAAGCATTCCAAAGGCAACCTTCTCCCCCAACTCTACACATCAAAGCATTCTCACAAACATAACTTTCATAAATAACACCAAAAAGCAAAACACAAAACATAATACAAACCCTGGAAATGACTAGGATCTAGTTCCGCCCGGCCTGATCCACAAAGTCGCTTCCAACGCCTGCACTCCAATAAGAGTACACCCATTTGCCACAAAACAAAGCAAAAGGGGTCAGCCTAAAGCTGGTATGAGCAGATAAAAAAAATCAACTACAAATAACACAAATGATAATCCACATTTCAATATATATCCACATTTACCTTACATCACATGCTACAAAACATCTTAGACCATGAATACCCTATCGCACCTCTCCATGTGCCGAATGTGTCTCACCCCGACACACCTCCACACGTGTACCAATACCCACTTTGAGTATGTATACATTTCAAACGGGGTGCCGTCTCTAAAATGCATACTTCACCTCAAAAGACTGGACACACGGGCCAAATCACAATTTAAAACTGCGCGCTGGAAGAGAAATAAGTTCACACTCTTTCTCTGACCCCTCAGGAACACTCCACTGTATCACGCGAGTCATGACTCGTACAGTGGCTTAGTTTTCCCCTTTTGGAAATCAGACACTGCTTCTCAGGAACACTCCACTATATCACGCGAGTCATAACTCGTATAGTGGCTTAGTTTTCCCCTTTTGGAGACAGTCATCGTACAACTCACTATGTACGGATTACACAAATATTAGAAACCAAAGCATCTATGGCCATAATGTACCACTCTGTACATTTCAAACGCCGGAGTAGGGTATTCATGTCAAACTCAAGATTCTCAACACTAATCAAGTAGCATCGTTCCATAATTCCATTAGAGGAACTAAATTCTAAATATCACAATCACATATATGATGCACAATATTCAATAATAAACATCTACTTGAAACACGCATCTCGAGGCACATTATTGCCAAAATTAAAATATTGTAAAATGTGAAATAAATTTATTCTAAAATTTAATGTTATCACGGTGGTCACAACGGTGATAAAAACAGAGTTATAAATCAAATTCTATGATCAGTCAAAGTTGGGTCAAAATCGGGTCAAATAGATGACATCAGCATGACGTCATCGTCTTCAACCTCAGAGCAGATTTTTTTTTCAGAACGTTTCAGTAACATAGCAACTTCAATCACACACAAAAGTCGCAGTATTCAACCAAACCCTGAAAACTTTATACCATTGGAAAGTCCTTACCTTAAACTTGTTAAACATGTGAGATTTATACCTAAATTCTTTCAATAACAGAAAATATAACCAGATCTTTACCCCCTGTTCATCATGGTTTAAAGTCAGACTTATAATTTCAGTAAGTCACAGTTCAACACACCAACTTCAAATACCTATAACTTCTTCAATACTTATCCAAATTTTACATATAAGCTACCTATAGAAAGCTCTCACATTCATCTTTCAACTGGAAGCAATCAAAAACAAAAATACTGAAAGAATAAAAAACTACTATTACGAAAATACACTAGGTTACTCATCTTAACCCATAATAGCAAACCCCCCCAAATTTATACCAAGAAAGAGTAAACAATGCAATCAAAGGGGTTAAATCATTCAAGAAATGTTCGATCTACTCACCAACCACAGGTATTGCACTCCTCAAAGCATAAGACTCCTCCTCCCCAACATGCATCAAGATCCTCAAGCAACTCTTTAAGGAATCCTCCCTCTCAAGCTCTCTCCTAGACCTGGTTGACCAACATACAACCTCCTAAGCTCTGATGAGAAGAGTGAAAAGAAAAAAAAAGAAAAAAAAATTTGTATAGTCTTATAGAAGGGAAAATGGCTATATGCCACCACCAAATTTCTAAATACTACCGCGGTGGTACAAAGAAAAAAACAGTTGTTACACCATGGGATAGAAATCACTTCATCAAGCAAACTGTTGATTCGATAACCAGATTGGTGAATCGACATGATCACAACACTTCTACTATGAGCAATCTGTTTCAAAACTTTAACCACCATGAAAGCATTGGTCGAATCAAGTCCAGATGTTGGCTCAGAAAGTTGGCAGCCGATGGTGATGGTGGGGAACTGAAACAGAAAGCTGAGGGCGGGAGGGTGCCACTGATAGTGATGGTTGGTGATTCACAGATAAAGAGGAAATGGGAGGGGCCTACTGTGGTGGTGGTGGGACACTGAAAGATGAAGAAAGAGGCAGTAGTGGTGTGAACAGAGAGAATAAGAAGGAGGGGTGATAGGGACTAGGAAGATTTTTTAATAACCGTTCGATTTTCCTCAAGATAAGAGTACCATTTAAATGGACCATTTGGTTTTTTTTCGAGATGAACTATTTGAGATACAAAATCTCAGCCTTAGATTTTGTGAGGGTATTTTGGTTATCGAAATATTGATATTTTGAAAACAGACGGTCTAGGCATGTTGACTGCTAGTCTTGGGAGCAAAGCGCAGTACTGATTTATTATAAGGGAAAGTGCAACCCATAAAAGATGTGTCTAAAACCTAAAAACCCTACATCCAAAAATTATATTAAGAAAGTACCCAATCAACGACATCAGTGATCTTTTCTCCCGATATTTTATTGTATTGTTAATAAAATGTGTGCAACAAGCAATTATTAAAAGCTAAATCTAATATAAAGTTGTAGGCATCGAGCCAAATCCGGTACACGTAGCCACTCCCGATTTTTTTATAATTTTTTTTTTTATGTACCCATACTAACAAGTAGATGGACTATATTTTGGAGGCTTTAAGTGATTGGGATTTAACATAGGGAGTTGCTATGTGTACCCGGCTATTTGGCTCGATTGCACCAACTCTTTGTTGCACCGACATTTCGAGATATTTCGACTTTGTTGCACCAAGGTCCTAAATCAATAACTTACCATAGTGTTGCTATTATTATATAATTTATGATGATTGTTAGTGTATCTTTGATGTTTGTATGCAAATTTGAAAGCAAAGAATTCATAAATGAAGTTTAGTTTTATCGATAACATTTACTTTTGTTTTTTTGTCAAGAACAAATTAATGTCACAAACAGTAAAATTTAAGCACCAGATGATTTTTATTGATAAAATATGTAAGTTGGTGTTACATATTTTAAATTGGTGTAACAAAGTCGAAACATTACAAAATATCGGTGCAACCGAGTAAAATAGTCGAATCCAGATAGCAATTCCTTTTAACGTATCTTCGCACACATTCACGACCTTACCCGAGCATACCATCTCATATTTCACTCTCTGTCCCTGTTCTACACTTCACCTGGTCGTAACCAGTATGCTAGTCTCGTGTGAAGCAGGGTTCATTCCAGCTCTTTCACTTCCTTCATCCTGTCTTCCCACCAACATCAACAACAACACTTATCTCCTCAAACCCTCCAACCCCACGAGACGATTTTCTGCTTTACCTACTCGAAATTCAACAAAACCAAGACTCTGTGCAGTTGAATCCAATGGGGTTTCTCTTAAAACACATCACAGTGCTTGGGAAGATCCTGTCTATGGAAGCGACAGTGACTTGGACTCCGAAGACGAAGACGATTGGGTAACGGAAGCAGAAGCTTCTCTTCCTTCAATTTCACTACCGACCATAGTGACCCGAACCGAGGATGACATTATTAAAGGTAATTTTCCGACCGTTAACTAGTTTGAGTGGTTACAGTGAAGTGTCTGCTTAGTGTTTGATTAAATTTCAAGAAGTGGCATTTTAGGAGTGCATGAAGACGTTTAAGATTAAACCCACAAAATCTCAGCTCATTCCAGTATTTTTAGACCTATGAATATGTTGGTTGATTATTAATAATCATTTTCATATTTGATGACTTGATTTTTTTGGTTTTCCCTGATTTCCGTGAGCATGAGCAATACAGTGTCGGGATGTCATTGTTGCGTTGGGATGCCATTGTTTTGCTTTGCCTGAAATTGCAATTAAATTCATTCTAAAAAAACAGCCTTATGGGTGAGGGCGACCGTCCTCACAAACATTTAGGTCATCCCTTCCTTCCTTTCGTAAAACTTGTAGGTAAAAAGACTAGCTGTGATTACTTTTCTCCTATTTCAAAATGCTCATGCCATTTTTATGATCATATAGTTGTCATATGACTCGGTTCATAGAACTGAATTTGGCACAAGTAAGAGTTGTGTTGTTTATGCATCTGTCGCTTACTGTGTTTGAGACTATTAAACATTCAACGTACGTGCTTTCGCACCTTGACAGAAGTGTTATTTTGCGACTTTGGTTATTTAGATCCCAAACACACTATTATTTGAAGTTTATTGCTCAACTCTTAATTAGAGATCTCAGACTAAGGTAGCCCTTTTGCAGGGCGGCCTGTCAGCTGAAGTCATTTGTGTGACCAAAGTTGTGAAATGCCTCAAGTAGGTCTGTGAAGATGGTTTATCATTTTATTTTATCTTTCCAAGAAACTTTATTTTGTCATACAACCACAAATAGACTTTAATGTTGCAATAAGAGATCCTCCCCATATCTCAATAAGTGGTCAAAAGAAACACACCGCAGCCCACATAATGACTTTCCTCTCCTTGCTTCTTGAGGTTGTCTCCAGAAGATTTTAGTGTCTTTCAAGCCACAAACTCCCATTATACGTAGTTAGACCCAAAATTGGTGCTTTTGTATGGAAGGCGCGCCAAGATTCTTGCCTAGGTGATGCACCAATGTGTGGCTTTTCCTCTGCTCATGCAATATTGGATGAAGCAAGACCTTGTCTAAACACTCATTAGAGAGCGCCTCATACTGTTGCCTCACGCATTATGTTATCAAATGAGTTTTTTTCAAAACAATGAAAAAACATAAATACATGTTATAACTCGAGGTGAGTTTTAACTGACGCATCAAAGCTCTCCTTAAAGCCTAGAACCCTATTCAAGCATAGAAGCAAGAAGAGGATTAGGAGGAGAAAGAAAAGAAGAAACGAGAAAGAAATTGACCAAGTGATGAGCACGAAAATCAGAATAGTGTATGGAGACCTTAAAGAAAAAAACTCAAAGAGTCTAATAAAAAGGAAGAACAAGATGGAGAGGGTGATTAAGATGACTAGGATCTGTCCTGGCTCGACTTTTAGGATCAATTTGGAGGCTTTAGAACACAGGGTGTATGCTGATTTAAGGACTGATTCTAGCTCGCAACCTGGAAATCCATTATGGACTATGGCTCCAACTTGTTTTGCGTTTGGTCGATCTTAATTTTATAAGATCAATTCGGACCCCCTAATAAGATCCTTTTGACTTATTTTAAAGCTTTTGACCTTTCTCGATTCCCTATAACTAGGGGTGGGCACGGTCCGGGTTTGGGCTTATCCTGGTCTTGATCTCGATATAATGAAACTGGAACGGTACGGGTTGGGAAAGCAAAACTTTTGGGGCTGACCCGGTTGGTACCAGACTGTTTTGAACTAGGACAATTCGAGTCGGGACCATGCCATCCCAGAAAATAAAGAACTCTCTAAAAAAAATTGTAACTAACATAAAAAAAACTGATCTTCGAGGGAAAGACACCAATCAATAGCATTGGTCACAATAGGAAAATAAAGTGTCTTCCCAAACACACAAAACTCTAAACTATATACAAAACAAGCCAAAATCACCAAGAAGATCGCACTCTTTGTAGTTTTCACCAAGCGAATCCCCAATCCCTCCCCAAATTCGAGAAAAATGTGAAGCAGAGATGGCAAAACTGCAATAAACTCCAGCATCAAGGACTGGAGTGCATTCAATTTCACATACCGACTGAACCTCTTGCGGTCTCTCACCACATCAATGTAAAGAGCGTAGAAGGATACAAGGCTGGCGAGAGGGATCAATTTGTAGAATCCCAATAAAGGAACTACTGGCTCAAATAAATACATGCTTGAGGGTTGGGAAAGAGGAGAACAATTGGTAGCCATAGGATAAGCCTTTGAGGGATTTGACTGGGGAGATCTCAGAGGATTGAAGAAGGGTTGGATGGATTGTGATGAAGTTGATAAGTTTGCTGACTTTAGTGTTTGATTCGAGATGTAGAGAGAGCTATGGTTTGTTTTGATGGCGGTGGGGAAATGGAGGGTTGGTGGGGTTGGAGACGCATGGAAAAAGGGACGAAGAAGCCGAGTTGAATAAGCCATTGATGTACTGGTTCTCTCACCAATCGATTCACACCAGCCACAAGCTTTTACTTGTTCGAGCTTCACAGATCGAAGAGAGGACGAGCAGATGACGAGCATATCTGGGGAGAACTTGGAGGGCTCGATGGTTGTTTTCAGTCTCAACAAACGCCTGATCCAATCCAAAATGCCTGCAATTCAAAACAAAAGTTAGGGTTGTGAAGAGTTAGATGATCAAATCACTACTTTATTGGTTGGCGAGATGAAATGGAGACTATGAACCAACCTCGAAGACTAAATAACGGTCTTCTCCTTGTCGAAGGTGTTCATGCGGGAGCCAACAAAATTGCTGCGTTTGGAAGAGGCATCTGGAAAGAAAAAAGGAGAGTTGTAGAGACTAGAAAAGAAGGAAGACTGTCTGAAGTTAAAACCCTAGCTATTTGCAAAATGGGTTGGACTGGGCTTACAAAATAAATTGGGCTATAGATTGATTTAGGTTTGGTACAGTAATCGGGATGACCTGGGTTGGGACAGGACTAAAATTGTTGAAACCGGTTCCGTCCCGGTTCAAAGCGGTCCGGATCCGGGATAAAAACTAGTTGGTCCTGGTTTGAACTGGCTCGGGACCATACCTGTAACTTAAATATTATTTTTTTTTGGTTGCATTTTGTGCATGTAATAGGGTATATCGGTAGTCAAAGACCTTTTTTCATTAGATATTTAAAAATCTTACCTCGTGGAACATTTGGTTGTTGAATACTGAATGAAAATGAGATTGAGAGGAAGTCTTTCTCTTGTTTTATTTCCATCTAAAAGGCTGGATTTGAATTGTACTATCATAGGTAGATGCATTCATTTTCTTTAAGATTTTAAGGTAGTCCAATACTCAATTTCTCTTCTCCAACTTCTTTATCAAAGTTAATTTTATTCAATCCATTTTCACAATTGTTTTGTGTTTGGTTCCCATTCCGTTCTCTCTTTAATATCCAAGTCTCTAGTTCTTGCACTTTGCACTTCCCAAACATTTTCAGGTGTTTTTTTCCCAACTACTCATTGTAAGTGTCTTAAAATTCGCTAAACAACTCCTTTTGTGCTATTGATATTGAATTTTCTCTGGGTGATCATGATCTAGGTAAAGAGCATTAGGATTAAAAGGAAAAGCCCATTTCAAGGGAATCGATTGCATTGAAATCAAGGAATAAAGTAGAAAGTTGAGATCAATGATTCCTCTGGATCCTTGGGTGTTGAGTGGTTGGCAGAGATTATGAGCAGAGCAGGAGGGGGGAATGCTTTGGCAAGAAGGTGGAAAAGGTTGAAACTCCTGGATCTTGGCTGAGAAGAGTGAATCAACCAATGTTTTTTCTAGATATTGGGCGCTGTGAGGAAATCAATCCAAGTTGGCCATAGTTCCAGCAGGGAGGAAGTTTGAGGCGAGGCTTATGTGAGATGACTTGATGATATTGTTATAGGGAGTTCTGATATCAAATAGCAGGGTATGAAGAAGATGGTTAAGGGGTTTTAGTTGAGGAATCCAGAAGGTGGGGCATTGAAACATATGCAGAGGAAATCACAAGGAAAGGGGATCTTGGATGGGGTGTGGTTAAGAAGATTGTAGCTTAGTGTATTCAAGAGTGGGTGGAATGGATGCCATGAAGTACATCGGTGAGTCTAGCAGAGATTCTGAAGAAAATGGGTCAAGTTGATGTACGGGATGTTCATTTTCAATGGGAAAGAACGGGATTAGGTATGGAGAAATGGAAAATGGGACAAATTTGATGTATGCGTTGTTCATTTTCAATGCGAATGAACGGGGTTTGGTTTGGAGGTATGGAAACTGGGAATTTGTAGATGAGATTTTGGGTTCAAGGGCAGTGTTGAAGACGAAGAGAGAAGAGAAATGGTTAGATGGGAGGGGCAGCCATGTCTGTTGTATTGAATGAGAATGAATTGGAGAAGAAAATCCTACCTGGCAAAGGGGTTGACATGGAGAATGAGGTGGAACTTGAAAATAAAATAATGGTACTAGTTTATTGGCAGGAGAGCCACAATGGCAAATAAAAATGGGCAAACGGTATCAAGAATCTTTGCTTGAAGAATAGGAATGGGAGAGTTTTTGAGTTGGCATGTTAACGGTTCAACAATGGGATTTTCATCTAAACATGATTGCCCATCAAATTGGGTGAGTTTGCTATTGTTTAGGCGTCTTGGACCATGTATATATTTGAAAGTGATGACAGTGAGAGTGAGAGTGGATCTCAGTTACCACTATGTTTTCGAGATTGACCATGGATCATTTGCCTAAAGGCTAAAGACACATTTTATAATTTTCTAATGAAATAGGTTTGGGAAGAGGGGTACCTTCAACTTTGGAATAGACTTCCATCTCAGGTAGCACTGGCACACAGGGTATGGATTCAACTGGGGTGCAGCCAAGCCCATGGCACCGAATTCTAAGGGTCCCAACTTCGAAGTGTGAGGCTATTTTCATTATGATATTTGAATTTTTTTATTACATAAAAACTGTGTTCTTGAATTGCTATGATGGTATAGCTTAAGTGGTTAAAGCTTGCCAAATTTTACACATGCATGACAATTTGGCACTGCCCTATGGGTACCAGCACCATCCTGGCTCTAATGGTCCAGGTCTAGAATTTATTAAGCGGGTTTTGGTTTGGGATTCGGGTCTGATTCCTCCTGGTGGCAGGAACCATTTTGTTTGTGCTTCGATTTTGGGTATTCATACCTAGACACTAACCGAATATATAATGTATGTATAAGTGTTTATATATATATATATAACCCAACTCACATTATAGCTATATAAATAACTAATATAATTTAGGATTTTTTTGAGTTTAGCACTCATTAGTTTATACCTATTAGAGATTGGCCATTGTTTTAAAAACTGTTTGAGTCTAACTTTCATTTTCTGACGGAACCGTTAAGTCCACGTTATGTTTTAAAAACTGTTTGAGTCTAACCCTCATTTTCTGACGGAACCATTAAGTCCACGTTATTGACCGGTCAAGATTAATTTTTGGACCCTTTTACCCTTATCTTAGGTTAAACCATAGTTATGCCCTTTCATTGCCATGCCTTATCCTCATTAATATTTTCTTCAATAATGAAACTTTTTCACCTTTGTTAGATATATCAATCCATCTCAAAATTGGGGCTTAATTACATCAATAACAAACTGTGTTCGTTTCACGTTTTAAATCTAACGACCATTGTCTATAACCTTTTGAGTTAAATATGATAATAGATTTTAAGATTGTTCCTCGTATGTGCGTCTGCAGAATATTTTCAAGATAAAGTTCAAAATATCATCATTCCAGTTGAAACTATTGAGAACGCAAATCTAAAACTGAAAATGATACTACAAAAGATGGACATTAATTTAGAAGAATAGAAAAGTATTATAGTGATAGGTAGAATGGCATTGTGCAAAGGTACATAATCAAAGGAGACATGACTCCACTTTTAACAAAATGATTGGATAGGTTTAACCCATTATATATCTCCACTCCAACAATGGAAGGTCCTTTCCACATTCCACTTCCAGCAAATGGTGCAAAAAGGTCTCTACACTGCTAGCTCAAAGTACGTGTTCCACGCATATTTAAGCATCATCCTCTTTAGCATCCCTTCCTGCATTTGTGTCTGTTCGGCATTCTTTATAGCATCCCTTCCTGCATTTGTGTCTGTTCGGCGCATATTTGGCATCATCCTCTTTAGCATCCCTTCCTGATTTGTGTCTGTTCAACGCATATTTAAGCATCAAACTATGAAACCAACTTGGCTTGTTACAAATGTAATTAAGCCCCAATTGAGATGGATCGATATATCTAACAATGGTGAAAAAATTTCATTATTGAAAACATTAATGGGGATAAGGCATGGTAATGAAAGGGCTTAAAGGTCCAAAAATTAATCTTGATCGGTCAATAACGTGGACTTAACGGTTACGTCAGAAAACGAGAGTTAGACTCAAATAGTTTTCAAAACGATGGCTAAACTCTAATAGGCATAAACTAATGAGTGTTAAACTAAAAAAAAACCCTTTAATTTAATCCCCGTTCTCTAATTAATAATTATACGAATAAATTAGTGATTTGAGCATGCATTATTTTCTATCTTAAATAAATCAAGTTTTATATTTTAATAAAAAAATGTCAACTTGAAAAAAAGGTCAGGTTATTATACCTCTTGATTCATCATCATCATCAAAGCCCATTCCCGAGATTTTCGGGGTCGGCTACATGGATTTTGGTTCTCCAAGCAATGCGATCTTCCCACATTTCCTCGCCTAATCCAAGCTCAATGATATCTTCATTCACCGTCTTCATCCAAGTTTTCAACGGTCGTCCCCTTCGTCTACACCCTCCATTAACTTGCCAATCTAAACATTTTCTAATTGGCGCCGTGCTTGGTCTCCTCCGCACATGACCAAACCAAGTTAAACGTCTTTCTCTAATTTTTGCCTCTATGGGCGCTACACCTAAGTATCTCCTAATTCTTTCATTTCTAATTTTATCCTTACGAGTTTTACCACACATCCACCTTAACATACGCATTTCTGCTACTGCCATCCTATGCGTATGTTGTCCCGTATTTGCCCAACATTCTGAACCGTATAGCATGGCTGGTCGAACAATTGTCTTATAGCATTTCCCTTTTAGCCTTGCAGGCATCCTTCTATCGCATAATACTCCTGACGCCATTCTCCATTTCAACCAACCAGCTTTAATCCTATGGTCTACATCTTCTCCAATAGCCCCATTCTTTTGAATTATAGATCCTAGATATCGAAAAACCTCACACTCTGGGACCTCGACACCTTCGATCTCAATTGCATTACTTCTCCTTCTTGGTTCACACCCAAAGTTGCACACTAGATACTCCGTCTTCGAACGGCTAATTCTAAAACCTTTACTCTCTAAAGCCTCCCGCCACTTAACTAATTTCTGACCTAAACCTGCACTAGTCTCATCCATTAAGACAATATCATCTGCAAATAACATGCACCAAGGTACATCTTCTTGCAGATGTCTCGTCAACTCATCCATGACCAAAGCAAAGAGATATGGACTTAACGCCGACCCTTGATGTAGTCCTACTGACACTGGAAATTCACTAGACATCCCACCTACTGAGCGAACACTTGTTACAACCCCTTCATACATATCCTTAATGATATCGACATAACATTGAGACACTTTCTTCCTTTCAAGCACCCACCAAATTAACTTACTGGGGACCCTATCATATGCTTTCTCCAGATCAATAAAAACCATATGCAAACTCTTACGTGCTTCTCGATATTTTTCTATAGTTTGCCTAAGCAGGAAGATGGCCTCCGTAGTAGAGCTACCCGGCATAAATCCAAATTGATTCTCCGAAACCGTGGTTAAACTCCTAAGTCTTTGTTCTATAACTCTCTCCCAAAGTTTCATCGTATGGCTCAAAAGCTTTATCCCTCTATAGTTCGAGCAATTCTGGATATCCCCTTTGTTCTTATAAATTGGTACCACAATGCTATGTCTCCATGAATCTGGCATTTTTCTAGTTTCCAAAATCCTATTAAAGAGCTTAGTTAGCCATTGAATCCCAACTTCTCCCAGACATTTCCATGCTTCAATTGGGATATCATCCGGTCCAACGGCCTTCCCTGTCTTCATTATTTTTAAAGTTTCTCACTTCTGTGGCACTAACTCTGCGATGGAACACGCGATCTCTCCCTTCCTGTGAAGCATACCCCTCCAAGTTTAATTCCCCTACATGTGTTCCATTGAGTAGGTTCCAAAAGTAATCCTTCCATCTATCTAAAATAGCTTTATCCTGCATTAAAACTCTTCCATCCTCATGCTTAACACACTTAACATGACTCAAGTCCTTAGTCTTTCGTTCTCTAGCTTTAGCTATCTTGAAAATATCCTTCTCCCCTTCCTTCGTACCTAGCCTATTATAAAGAGCATCATACGCTCTCTTCTTAGCTTCCCCTACTGCTCTACTACTCAACTTCTTAGCCTGCTTATAAAGCTCATAAGACTCTAGGTACCTATCTTTTTGCCACACCTTAAAGCATCTTTTCTTTTCCACAATGGTTTGTTGCACATCCGCGTTCCACCACCATGTCTCCTTACCATAGAAACCTCCTCTTTTGGCCTGTTCTAACTCTTCCTTCGCACATCTTCTGATTCGGTTTGCCAAATGTTCAAAAAGATCTGCGCTACTAGTCCGATCCTTTGCTTCTAGATTCTCCCAACCCTCTGAAACTGATTGGCCACCCAAAATCCTCTTTCTAAATCTTTGGCACACATCTCCCTGTAAGGTCCACCACTTAATTCTCGGTCTAACCTGTTCTATAGCAATACGACCCCTACTCTTAAGACAAAAATCGAGAACTAACAGCCTATGTTGGTTTGTCAGACACTCCCCTGGTATAACCTTACAATTTTTACACCTACCTAAATCGTGTCTCTTCACAAGAAAATAATCAATTTGACTTCTATTACGCCCACTCGCAAAGGTCACCAAGTGATCTTCCCTCTTCTTATAAAAAGTATTTACGATCCCAAAATCCTGAGCTAAAGCAAAATCTAGAATAGAAATCCCCGCAGTGTTTCGATCCCCAAAGCCTTGACCTCCATGTACCCTCTCATACCCAACTCTATCCTTACCGACATGGCCATTCAAATTCCCGCCTAGAAAAACCCTATCGGAAGAGAGAATTCCAAGAACTAACTCCTCTAAAGAGTCCCAAAAATCCTTCTTAGTCTCCTCGTCCAAACCCACTTGGGGTGCATACACACTAATAACATGCACTATCTCTAGTTCTAAAGCTAATTTAATACTTATGATTCTATCCCCAAACCTCCTAACGTCGACTACTGCATCCTTAAAAACTTTATCTACCACTATTCCCACCCCGTTCCTAGTGCCATCTTTACCAGAATAGAAGAGCTTGAACCCTCCTCCTAAATCTTTAGCTTTGTTCCCCTTCCATTTTGTCTCTTGAAGACAAACTATGTTTACTTTCCTCCTACGCAGGGCATCCACTAATTCTATTGTCTCTTGATTATAAATATAAATAAATAAATGGTTTGGGCGGTTCGGTTTCGGGTAGACATGAGGTTCCTGGTTCAATTTTGGTTCTCTGATTTCTTCCTCGATTCAGTGCAGGGTATCACAGGCCTAAACCTGACCTGTTCATCCCTAATTTTGCAAGATCCTTAGTTTGAGTTTAACTCTTTGACTTCACCTTTTTCTAATTTTTTTTACCATAATATTGGAATTATTTAACGTCTCTTGTATGTAAAAATAGGCCATTCTTTTAATCTTCACATCGCCGCCATTAAATCTTAGGTATAGTTTTTTAACTAGATCTAGACAATCCAATACATCGTCTTCATTGTGGACCGCTTTTCTTCATATTGCTTATTGTGAGTTGGTTAATGCCCTGGCAATATTGGTAAAAAGTTGAATTCTTCGAATCATCTTTCTTCTTATATGCTAGTGGTGTTGTTGCCTATGCAGTTAAATCATTAATCGGACCCTAATCGGTTCATGAGCGATATGAGATTAATCAAAAGTAATCGGCTTATAATTTATACACATATTTTCTCTATTCTCTTATGTTGAGAAACTAAACTGATGAACAAAGTGTTCTGTTTTTCATATCTCGTACATGTACATATTACATTCTTTATATAGGCAACATAGTAATGCTCTGTACCAGTCAATGCCTAGGTGGCAAGTCATTAACAACCTAACAAACATACTAACAAACTAATGTAGGAACTAATATCCTAACAGACAGTCTAACAGACAATCTGATATTACAAACTGAAATATCTCACTTAACATTCCCCCTCAAACTAAGCTTGGAGGCATCAACTACGCTTAGTTTGTCTCTGAGCAATAAGAACCTGGATCTACCAAGAGCTTTAGTAAGTATATCTGCAATCTGATCAGCTGCTGAAATATGATGCACATGAATAATCTTTCGAGGAACTTTCTCACGCACAAAATACGCATCTAACTCAATGTGTTTGGTCCTAGAATGCAAAACTGGATTTGCACTAAGCATGACTGTGCTTTTGTTATCACACCAGATAATGGGAGTGGGATAACTGATTTTAAGCTCAGACAGAAGAGACTGCAACCAAGTGAGTTCAGCCGTAAGAGCTGCAAGGCTTCTATACTCGGCTTCAGTGCTACTTCTAGAGACAGTACTCTGTTTCTTTGATGACCAAGAGATAATGTTAGCACCTAAGAAAGAGATAATGTTAGCACCTAAGAAGACACAATAACCAGATGTGGACCTCCTATCAGTGGGATCAGATGCCCAATCAGCATCACAATATCCAGTCATTTTGAAAGACTGAATAGGAAGTATATGTAGGCCAAAACCACTAGTTGCTTTGAGATAGCGTAGAATACGTTTGACCACTCTCCAATGGGACTCAAGAGGTCTCTGCATGAACTGGCATACTCTATTTACGGAGTATGCAATTTCTGGTCTTGTGATTGTAACGTATTGTAATGCCCCAACTAAACTTCTATACTGCTGAACATTTGAAACTGGATCACTTGCAGTATCATATAGCTTCTCCCCACCACACATAGGAGTAGGTAAACCGTTGGCAAACTGCATTTTAGCACGACATAGTAGATCACTGATGTACTTAGACTGAGATAAGAACAAACCACTGTCAGTCTTTTGAACTTGAATACCCAGGAAGTAGTGAGCATGTCCCAAATCCTTCAAAGAGAACTGGTCATTGAGTTGATGAATCAACTGGGATACATCATGTGGATTGGCTCCAGTAACAAGAATATCATCCACATAGACCAAAAGAAATATGGGAGAAGGAGAATGTCGAATGAAGAGAGAAGAATCAGACTTGGTAGAGGCAAAACCAAGCATGTGTAGGGTATGTTTTAGTTTGTCAAACCAGGTGCGAGGAGCTTGCTTCAAACCATACAATGCCTTATTGAGTTTGCACACTGCATTGGGACGAGAAGGATCAATGAAACCAGGAGGTTGCATTAAGTATACCTCTTCTTGGAGATCCCCTTCAGGAAAGCATTGTTTACATCCAATTGAGACACTGACCAGCCATATGAAACAGCCAATGAAAGAATGATCCTGATAGTAGTAGGTTTTACAACCGGACTGAAGGTCTCAGCATAATCAAACCCAGCTATCTGTTGAAACCCTCTAGCTACCAGCCTGGCTTTATATCTGTGCACAGAACCATCAGCATTCTGCTTGATCTTAAAGAGCCATTTGCACCCTACTATGGCTCTATCCTGTGGAAGATCCACCAATGACCATGTATTGTTCCTTATCAGGGCCAAGTATTCATCTTGCATAGCAGAAAATCAGTGAGGAGTGTCTAAGGCCTCCTTCAAACTAGCTGGTTCAGCTTGAGTCAAGTACACTTTAGGCTTGTACACACCAACTTTGGAACGAGTAACCATAGGGTGACCAGACCCAGGAAGAGGCTGAACTCGAGTCTGAGTATCAAGCTGAGTCTGAGCAGCAGTCTGTGCACCAGTCTGATGAGCAACTTCAGTAGTAACACCAGTAGTATTTATAACACCATCATTGGTATTTATAGTGCCATGTATAGCCTCATTCAAAACCCCATTTGTAACATCATGAATCTGAAGATCATGCTGAGTCTGAGCAGCAGTCTGAGGAGCAATGTCAGTAGTAGTAGCAATGGTAGGAACAGGATGACACAGAACATCAGTAGAAATCGCAGGGGAAGTAGTATCACCAATAGGAGGACAGGCATCAGAATGCTTACGGGAACTGTCACATGGGACAGACATAAAAGGAAAGATTGAACAAGGATGAGCAATGATGCTGGGAGTAATGTTATGGCATTTTTTGTTGCTGATATTAGAAGTCAGTAAGGAATTGGAACCTAATCTAGAATAAGGAAAAGAGTTCTCATTGAAGAGAACATCTCTTGAGATGTAAAGCCGACCAGTTGAAGCTAAACATTTATATCCTTTATGTTGCAAACTATAGCCAAGAAATGTACATTCAACAGACCGGAATTGCAACTTGTGTAATTATATGGCCTAGTATTTGGAAAACAAGAACAACCAAAAGTTTTGAGACAGTGATAATCAGGAAGCTTGTGATAGAGTATCTCAAAAGGTGAAGAACCATGTAAATTAGAAGAGGGTACTCGATTGAGTAAGTAGACAGAAGTTCTGACTGCCTCATCCCAGAACCTCAGGGGAAGAGAGGCATGAGCAAGCATAGTCAGTGCAGACTCAACAATGTGTCTGTGCTTACCCCATTCTGCTGATGAGTAGTAGGACAAGCCAATCTGTGTTGTATACCATGCGTAGCTAGAAACTGGGAAAAGGACCTATACTCCCCACCCCAATCAGATTGAATGCACTTGATGGGGAGCCCAAACTCTAACTCAACCTGGGCTTTAAACTTAGTGAAAGTATGAAATGCATCAGATTTGTTCTTTAACAAGTAAACCCAAGTGAACTCGCTGTAGGCATCAATAAAATGTATATAGTATCTATAACCAGAAGATGAAACACAAGAAGAAGGGCCCCAAAGATCTGTATGTATTAACTCCAAAGGCTTATGGTACAAAGAAGAAGAACTAGGAAATGGAAATAAATGAATTTTACCTAAACAACAAGAAGCACACAAATCAACATTGTTTTTAGCTGACACTGAGATACGACATTTGTTAAGAATCTTGGTTACAATAGGTAAAGAAGGGTGTCCTAGACGAGCATGCCAAAGTTGCAAAACTGAAGGAGAGTTGGTTGTAGCAGTATGAACTGAGGCAGAGCAAGCAGAAGAAGCAGAAGAAACAAGTGAGCTGGTAGCAACATTCCCATTCTTGGTAGCAGGAGATAGAGAAGAAAACACATAAAGCCCCTTGCTAAGTTGTCCTTCCAGGAGGACTTGACTGGTGACCTGATCCTTAACAAAACAAATGGTAGGATGAAACTCAAAATAGACTCCATTGTCTCGAGCAAATTGAGAAACACTAAGTAAATTCTTGGTTAATTTAGGCACTTGCAGAATGTTATTGAGAAGAAGAGGTCTGGAAGAATTTGAAGTATGGAAAATGGACTGACCAATGTTCTGAATTTGCAGGGCAGAGCCATCACCAACATGAAGATGATCATTACCATGATATGGTACTGAGGAAGCCAAATGCTGAGTATACGGAGTACAATGGTCAGTTGCACCAGAATCAGGATACCATCTATAGTCAACTGATGATGAAGCACCACTAGGCTGAGAATTAGCACCCCATTCTGGATGAGAAGACTGACCAGAAACAGCATTGTCACATGAAGAAGTAGCAGAATAGACATGTCGAGGTGCCAAATGAGCTGAATGAGATTGAGTGCTTGAGGACTGACTAGAAGGCCATGTACTTGCCACATTGTTATCAAACCGATGGAAACATTTGAAAGCAAGGTGACCAAACTTGCCACATAGCTGACACTGTGGTTTGCCTTGCCCAGATGAAGAACCTGAATGCTTAAAACCACGTCTTGACCCAAACCTACCTCCACCTCTAGTTGAATGAGGTTGTGAATTAAAGAAAGACCTGACACCTCGAGGTGAATTAGACACAAAAGATCTAGGAGATGGCCTGTAAGAAGTTTGAGCAATATTGATAGAGCTAGAAATGTCAAGATCTTTATAGTGTCGTTCAATTCTAGTTTCTTGAGCAAGCAACAGAGATTCAACTTCAGCAACACTATAGCTATCTGATCTGGAACTGACAGAGACTATAAATGTATCATATGCTTGAGGTAAGCCATCAAATATGGCACTAATGTGATCTCTGGAGGACAGAGGATGCCCCACTGAAGCCAATTTATCAACAATAGACTTCAACTTCAACAAGTAATCATTAATATAAAGATCACCTTTCTTAAATGTCTGCAACTGAGTTCTGAATTGAGAGATTTTAGCCACGGTTTGAGAGTTGAAGTAAGTTTCAAGTATATTCCAAACATGACCAGATTCACAGCCTACCAATCTTACAAGCAATGGCTGAGTCATTGATGAAAGAAGCCATGAAAAAAGGAGCTGATCTTGTTGTTCCCAGAAGATGAACTCTGGATTAACTGTTCCATTTGATTGATCTTCATCTGATAGAAACATTGGTGGAGAGGAATCTTTGTCAAGAAATTTCTGAAAGCTTATGACCTCTAATGGTTGCCAACACTTGTTGTTTCCACAACAAGAAGTTTTGTTCATCAAGCTTAACTGACAGAACATGAGTAAAGACTACTGGTTTAGACTCTGTTGTTGCTGAAGTTGTGAGTATGGCAACATTAGAAGATGATGAATCCGCCATTGATAAACCTATGCAAACTTGAAAGTAAGTAGAAGAGTGAACAAACAAAAGAAGGCAAACGAAACCAGAGAGAGCTCTGATACCATGTTGAGAAACTAAACTGATGAACAAAGTGTTCTGTTTTTCATATCTCGTACATGTACATATTACATTCTTTATATAGGCAACATAGTAATGCTCTGTACTAGTCAATGCCTAGGTGGCAAGGCATTAACAACCTAACAAACATACTAACAAACTAATGTAGGAACTAATATCCTAACAGACAGTCTAACAGACAATCTGATATTACAAACTGAAATATCTCACTTAACATCTTACTACAAGATTTGTTTTTTTTTTTTTTGAAATTAATGAATATTGATGGAGTAGCATCACATACCACAATTTAAGGTAAATTATAACAAAATAAAAAACTAAAGGTGCTTTTTCATATTCTTTAGCTTAGCTTGTTATTTTCATTTGGTTATTTTTCTCTTTTCTTAGATAAAAAATTATATATATAACTTTTCTTTCTCTTAAACCTTTTCACATACTTGTTATTGCCCTAGGCTAGAGTATTGATGAGGTTAAGGCAAAATTAGAAAATTTAAAATTAATTTTCTCGTTTATTTATTACATATTGCAATAGATCGATTCATCAATGAATTTTGAAAGCGATTAATCGGTGAGAAATCGCCAATTACTTGGGTTAGAGCTTATTGAAACGATTAGTTAAATAATCGTAATGCTCTACTAGCGAAAAAAGATTAATCGGTGATTAATCACCAATTTAATAACATAGAATGTTGCTAAGAAGTTGGATGCTGATTAGACTAAATATGAGATGGGTTGTTTGCCTTGCTATTTCTCGGCTTCGTTGCAAGTCATTCAACTAAGCTTGTGCATACTTTTAAAGTTCAGTTACCAAAATCTTGTCACATAGTGGTTGGATGTATTTTGTACTTGTACCAAAATCTTTTCAGTATCTTTTAACCAATCTACAAAGGTGTCCACATCCATTTTCCTAAAAATGGAGACATCAGTTTAAATTTTAAAGTGATCATGAAGAGACCTTCCCATAGTCGTTGGAGGCGATAAACATCATCTTGGTATTATCAGAAGCAAGGGTCAGTGATCATCTTAAGATGAGTCAACTAGCTTGGCCAGGAAGGTCTTGGATGGGTTGTGGATGCCCTCCACGAAAACTAGCACTTCACCCTAAATGCAGTCCTCGACCATATCTTTGCCACGTCTTCAGCCCTCTCAGGGTATTTGTTGTTGTGGATGCTGCCCTTTAGAGGGATGCATGTAGCACACAACTCCTCATCTTTAATCAAACAAATATTTTCTAACATCAATCTATGGGTTGATAGTGGACATTGTGTGAAGCCATATTCAAACCAAAATCCCCTAAATCAAAGAATCAAATGGTGTCTAACTTATCCCCTGCAAGCAAAATACTATCATTCCCTTTGCTTTTGTAGGATCATTTGAGATTGAGTTAATAGGTCGAAATCTATTTGAAAATAAATCAGGCTATGGTGATTTGAAGTGCTTGCATTTGTAGACTTTCAGAAGAAAATGAAATATTGGTTACAACTTTGATGTAGTTGGAATAGTTAATATGTTAGTAAGTGGGTTGGACTCGTTAAGGCCCATGCTAAAGTTAGGGCACTAGCCATATTGGGGTTAGTTAGATAGATTGCTTGCCAGATAATCCATTATACTCTATAAATAAGGCATGAAGTTATGATTGTAATTGGTTTTTGATGAATGAAGAAACTCCAATAGAAATTATTTAGTTTTATTTATCTTTTGTTTAGATTTATTTTTGTTTGTAATTTTTTTACATTATTTGGTATCGTTCGTTTGGTTGCATGTGGTTGAGAAGAGCACTTCAAGAAGATTGATTTCTTGAAGAAGAAGAAGAGTTGAAAAAGATAAAATCTAATAACAGAAAATCAAAGTTGAATCTAAGCCACCGCCGGTCACCACATCTAAGTCACCGGAGCCACCGTCGACACAAGCCTCAGTGTCATCACAAGCTGTAAACAGAGATTAAGAGAATACTCTCTTTCGTATATTATATTGAGAATATAGCATGTATTTATATACAAACTATTGAGGTTATTCTAGGAAACTATATCAATTTAGGATCTCTACAATTAACCTAATTGACAGCTATATACACACACTGTAACACTCCCCCTCAAGCTGGAGCATAAATGTTAATCATGCCCAGCTTGTTACAAAGATAGGCAACCCGAACCCCATGTAAGGCTTTCGTGAAGATGTCCCCAAGTTGTTCGCCAGTTTTCACATATCCGGTAGAAATCAAGCCTTGTTGAATTTTCTCACGAATAAAATGACAATCAATCTCAATGTGCTTAGTCCGTTCATGAAACACAGGATTAGAAGCAATATGAAGAGCAGCTTGGTTATCACACCACAATTTCGCTGGTACTGTAGCTTTAAGTCCTACTTCAGTCAAGAGCTGATATATCCACATTATCTCACACACAGACTGGGCCATAGCCCTATATTCAGACTCTGCACTGGATCGTGACACAACGGTTTGCTTCTTACTCTTCCATGAGACCAGATTTCCACCAACAAAGATACAATAACCTGAAGTGGATCTTCTATCCATTTTGGAACCTGCCCAATCAGCATCTGAGAAACATTCAATATGAGTGTGCCCGTGATTTTCATACACGATACCTCGTCCTGGTGCTCCTTTCAAGTAACCCAAAATTTGCTTTAACGCTGCCCAATGATGAATTGTCGGAGATGACAGAAACTGACTGACAACACTGACTGAGTATGCAATATCTGGACGAGTCACAGTAAGGTAATTCAACTTCCCAACCAACCTTCGATATCTTTCAGGATCTGCAAATGGTTCCCCAACATCGGTAAGTTGCACATTTGGAGTCATTGGAGCACTACAAGGCTTTGCTCCCAATTTTCCTGTCTCAGTTAATAAGTCAAGAACATACTTTCTCTGAGATAGAAAGATACCACGTTTACTCCGAGTGACCTCAACTCCTAAGAAATACTTTAACACCCCCAAATCCTTCGTGTGAAACTGAGTATGAAGGAAAGATTTAAGAGATGAGATTCCTCTAGTATCATTCCCAGTAATGACAATGTCATCCACATACACAACTAACAGAATGATACCAGCTGCTGATCGTTTGTAGAATACAGAATGGTCAGACTTGCTTTTCATCATACCAAATTTCTCAACAGCCTGACTAAACTTTCCAAACCAAGCACGAGGACTCTGTTTCAAACCATATAAAGATTTCGAAGACGACAAACTCGCCCCGACTCCCCCTGAGCAACAAAACCAGGAGGTTGCGCCATATACACCTCCTCCTGAAGATCGGCATGAAGAAAAACATTCTTGATATCAAGTTGATGTAAAGGCCAATTATGGGAAGCCGCCATGGAAATAAATAACCGAACAGAGGTCAACTTTGCAACAGGAGAGAAAGTGTCAGAGTAATCCACCCCATAGGTTTGAGCATAGCCCTTAGCGACAAGACGGGCTTTCAATCGGGCAACTGACCCATCCGGATTGACCTTAACTGCGAAGACCCATTTGCAACCTATAGCCCTTTTTCCTGAGGGTAAATCGACCAAGTCCCAAGCACCATTGTCATCTAAAGCATTCATCTCCTCTATCATTGCATTATGCCAACCAGGATGAGATATGGCTTCACGAACAGTTTTAGGAATAGAGGTAGAATCAAGGGAAGCAATAAAAGAACAAGAGGAAGACGACAAATTATTATAAGAAACAAATGAAGAAATAGGATAAGCACACTGGCGTTTACCTTTGCGTAATGCAATAGGAAGATCATTGCTCGGGACTGGATCTGATGACGAAGGAGCAGGTGCAGGACAAGAATCAAGAGGTTGACGCCTGGAGTAAACCTGAATAATAGGAGGCTTCACTGGAGCTGGGTCCAAGACAGGAGCTGGTGCGGAGACAGGTGCTGAGGATGTGATAGAATAGACCAACAAATCATCATCCTCCCCCTGGCGAGTGGGAATGGGCGGAGACGGAAAATAAGGTGTGTCTTCCAGGAAGGTAACATCAGTTGAGACCAGATATTTGTTAAGATTGGGACAATAACACCGATAACCTTTCTGAAGACGAGAATAACCGAGGAAAACACATTTCAAAGACTTGGGATCTAGTTTAGTGACATGTGGACGAACATCCCGAACAAAACAAGTGCTACCAAATATCTTCGGGTCAACAGGAAATAATGACTTATCGGGAAAAAGGATTTTGTAAGGTATCTCACCATGAAGAACAGAGGATGGCATGCGATTAATGAGAAAACATGCTGTAGACACTGCATCGGCCCAAAAAGGTTTAGGAACATGCATTTGAAATAAGAGAGCTCGTGCTGTTTCAAGAAGATGTCTGTTTTTACGTTCTGCCACACCATTTTGGGATGGTGTATCAACACACGAAGTTTCATGAAGTATGCCATTCTGAGTCATATAAGACTGAAATAAAGCTTGTGTATATTCTTTAGCGTTATCACTTCGCAAGGTTTGAATGGAAACATTAAATTGAGTTTTAACTTCAGCACAAAAGGCACAAAACAGAGAAAACAACTCAGATCGTTTTTTCATCAAATATAACCAAGTAACTCGAGAATAATCATCCACAAATGTAACAAAATACCGAAATCCAGTTTTAGACAAAATAGGACAAGGACCCCAAACATCAGAATGAACTAATTCAAAAGGAACACTAGCACGTTTATTGACTCGAGGACTCGAACTAAGACGATGATGTTTGGCAAACTGACATGACTCACAATTTAGTGAAGACACCTTATTATATTGAGGACAAAGCTTTTTGAGGAGAGGGAGAGACGGATGACCCAACCTACAATGAGCCTCGAAAGGAGACGTGACACTGGAGCAAGCAATAGAACTCGGAACCGATGTATCAAGAATGTAGAGGCCTCCAGACTCATGTCCTTTACCAATAATCTTCTTCGTCATAAGATCCTGAAATAAACAATGATCAGGGTAAAATGAGACACAACAGTTAAGATGACGAGTAAGCTGGCTTACAGAGAGCAAATTAAAGGATAAATTAGGTAAATGTAAGACAGAGGACAGAGATAGCGATGGGGTAGGAGTGATGGTGCCAGACCCGCGAACACAAGATGGTGACCCATCGGCTAAAGTGACGGTAGAGGTAAAAGCATTGGATTGAAAAGAAGAAAATATACTAGAATTACCTGTCATATGATCTGTGGCACCAGAATCAATGACCCACTTGGAGGATGATGAAAGAAGACAAACATCGGGTTTACCTGAATCGGCAATAGCTGTGACAGAAGGAGAGGAAGACTTGAGTGATTCCTGATACTTTGAGAACTTGGCAAATTCATCAGCAGAGATAAGGACTGATTTGTCAGAGGCATCAGAAGTGATCGCAACATGAGCGGAGGTTTTGTGCCGATTTTTAAACTGTAGCTTGCGACAGTCAAACTTGGTATGGCCCGGCTTCTTACAATAGTTGCAAATAATACTTTCAGAATCCGGCGCGCGAGTTTCAAACCCTTGTGAGCTGCCTCCTTTGTGTCCACTGTGATTAGACGGTCTCCCAGGCGCATAGCTGTTATTTCGACTTATCAAAGCACCACTAAGCGGAACAGTGGGAGTACTCTCGGTGCGGAGAACACGACTAAAGACATCTTGTAAAGAGGAGATATCAGACCCAGAAAGAATTTGTGCCTTAGCAGAATCAAATTCAGGAGAAAGCCCTGCTAGAAAACTCATGATAGCCATTTGCTCCCGTTGGCGTTGTTGAACCTTCACATCAGGGCTAAATGGCAGCAACATATTAAGCTCCTCATACGTTTTCTTAAATGCCATAAAGTAGTTGATAAGGGACTGATCTTGTTTTTCCACACGGTAGAATGCTTGGCAAACCTCATACATGCGAGAGATATTCCCTTTCCCAGAGTACAAAAATTCCAAATAATCCATTAGTTCTTTAACAAATTCACAATGATTGATCAGGCCAATTACCTCACTATCAATAGAATTCCGAATCTGAAGGAACAAGCGAACATCTTCCCTAAGCCAGATCTGCCGTGAATCCTCAGGAGGATCATTAGTCAAATGGTCATCTTTGTCAATACTTCGTAAATAAAGACGAACAGTCTTACTCCAGTCGTGATAATTCGAACCATTTAGCTTATGGTCCGTAATTTTAGACATCACAGGAATCAGATCAGATACAACTACTGACTTCGTCTCAGCCATAACAGGTCAAATAAGTCAATCCTCGGAATTAAAACCTCCAAAATCAAATGTGACAAATTGGGAAATCTCCCCCAAAGCAAGAGAAATTAAAAAACGGAGGTTTGAAAGGCAGACAAGCACGTTAAAGAACCTGGAAGGAGGGTCGATCTGGAAGGACAAGGCTTGATTTAAAGAACCTGGAAGGAGGGATGAAAAGCAGATGGAGCAACCTGGAAGAACAGACCAGCAGATGGAGCAACCTGGGGGTTCGAACGGCGGCTGGAAGAGCAGCTTCGATCGACTGGAAGAGGCGACTGGAGAGAAACTTCGACTGGAAGCAGCGACTGGAAGTGACGATCGACGGGAGGAGTCGACTGGAGGAGTCGACTGAAGGAGACGATCGACCGGAGGAGTCGACTGAAGGAGACGTCGAACGGAGGCTGGATCTGTTGGTGCTTGGAGGAGTCGAACGGCGTCTGTTGGTGCTGAAGGAGTCGATCTGGCGGCCTGGGAGTTCTGACGGCGGTGAGAACCAAACTTCGAACTTCAAAGAGTATGCCCTAACTTCAAATTTCGAATTTTTTTTTTTTTTTTTTTTTTTAATCTCAAGCCCTAAGTAGCTCTGATACCATGTAAACAGAGATTAAGAGAATACTCTCTTTCGTATATTATATTGAGAATATAGCATGTATTTATATACAAACTATTGAGATTATTCTAGGAAACTATATCAATTTAGGATCTCTACAATTAACCTAATTGACAGCTATATACACACACTGTAACACAAGCCAAATCAGATTTGTTGGACTGGAACAAACCCATAGCCCCCTCCTGTTTTAGATCGTGTTGGGAAGAAACAAATCAGAAAATTTGATATTTCTTAAGAGCCCTCTGAATTGTCCAACTGTTTGCAGTGGCCACCTTGAAATATCCTATAATTTTAGATAACTCCCTAGAAATTGCAAAACATGTTTGTACCCCTGAAACAGTAAGAATACCCCAATAGTGAAAATAAAAATACAAATTAGTAACCCATATTATTCCAATATACATACTCTTTTTTATCCCAGATCAATAACCATGTCCAGTGGTGTCTTACAGTACTTACGCCCTTTTTTAGAGTACTATACCAGAATACACCTTTGTCACTTGTTACTCCCAATCTGAATCTGTTTTCGCCTACACCACCACTGCCACTGACCTGTGATGTATACCCCATTATCGATCCCACTATGCCACTACTTGAGCTAGACAGGAAGACCTTTAGTGGGATTTTGATGCAGTTTGTCTTGCCTGGAGAGAGCGAGACAAAACAAAGGCGAGTTCAGACACCAACGAATGAGAGAGCAAAAAAAAAAAAAAAGAGGAGAACAAAAACATGTGCAGAGAAGAGGTATCAAAAGTTGAAAGCAATTTACAATAGGACACCTAGTTTTGGACAAGTAGAGGATGCTCCTACAGAAACAGAGGCAGAGTCATTGAATGATGATGTTTACAATCACCCGTATTGGGAATCCTTTGCGGAGAGAGCTAATGAGAAGTGCATCCAGAAGCTTTTGTACAAATTGTTGATATTTGGACAATGTTCCTTATTTGGACGCATTCCATTTGCCATGGCAATTTTTTACCAATTAGAGTTCATGGATGCTATTTGGCCAATTTTGGCAAATGTTGGATGAGTGGTGTGGTTACTTTAGGTTGGGCAAGTGTGTATCGTGGCAAGGTTCAAGGTTGACTACTTTGCGTGCACTTCGCCTTGTGCTCTGTAACTGGATGCTTGTGTTCGTCAGACTTTTTCGACTTGAAGCTCGAGGACAAGCTTCTTCAAGCCGGGGAGGATGATGTAATTGGGTACTTTGGTTAATAGTTAATATTTTAGGAAGTGGGTTGGACTCGTAGGGCTCATATTAAAGTTAGGGCACTAGCCATATTAGGGATAGGTTATAAATTGCTCGTCAGAAAAGCCAATAGGCTCTATAAATAGGCATGAAGTTATGATTGTAGTTGGTTTTTGGTGAATGAAGAAACTCCAATGGAAATTATTTTGATTTATTTAGTTTTATTTATCTTTTGCTTAGATTTATTGTAGTTTATAGTTTAGGTTACATTAAACTTCTTCTCTATGCTTGACAAAAGCCCTGAAAAGATTGAGCATTGAGAAGTTCTAACAAACACTCTCATGTTCAGATATATAATTATATTTGTATGTCTCATTTTTACTAGTAGAATTATCATAATCTTTAAAACACTCAATTACCTTTCTTTTGTTCTTTTCCCTGTTGAGAAGTACACTTTTTTGTAAGAGCTGCCAGATCAATTTTAATTGAGCTATTCATGGTTATAAAACCCCTCGGAGTTATGATGATTAAAGTGACGAGATAGGCCTTTCGCTTCAATTATCAATATTCTTCCTCTATGTTATAGACTAAAAACTTATGCATTTACCCTCACTGCCATTAGAGGTTAGTATTGCAATCTTCCATGTATTGGTTTTTCTTCTTATTTTTTTTATCAACAAAACAAAAGGCTGTATATACATACACAAAAGGGAAAACAAAAATCTACAATGAGATCTAAGTATGAGTTTCTAGCACTATTTCTCCCCAATCAAATCTACAGGAGGAGAATTGAGTATCCTTGAAAATCTCCCATGTGTGAGCCCACACCCACTTCCATATAGAGGAAAGATGAAAATTTCTCAAGCTTGAAGAAAACTAATCCTCGGCCAACTGATGAATCATGAATTGTTGTTGGAAAGTTGATGATTTGTTGTTGAAAAGGTAGCTTGAATTCTGAACTCCATTCAGTCCAAGCTTGAAAAAGACCAATCCTCTGCCATGTAATCGTTTTCCTTGACAACTGGGTTTCTGCATTCTTTGTTATCTCCTGTAAAGTAAAGTGAGATTTTTGTTTGATTCCTCTTGCAACTTTTATGATGTTTTGCTAGTAGAATATAAAGCTGTACTTTCATTCTTTCAGAAGTTGAACGACTTTTGGAGCCAGAAGAAAGAGCGATCTTGGATCAGAATGAAACTCCTCTCTTAAGTAAAATTTCGACGGTGAGTTGGATATGTATTTTGTTGCGAATAGGTCCTTCTGAAGCTACCTACTTAATTAATTCAATTTATTATTTAAACTTCAATGATGTGGTTGCAGCCAAAATGGGGAGCACTTCACAGTCTTGCACTATCAGGACAGATATCTATCATGGATAAACTACTTGCACACGGTTGCCATATTGATGCAGTGGACAAGGTAACTGTTATCATTTGAGGTGCAATGCCTCCAAGGTTCAATAACTGAATTCCTAGTCTTACCAAAATAAATGGAGCTTGAATAGGTTTGATAACACAGGATGGCTTTACTGCTCTTCACAAGGCAATTATTGGTAAAAGAGAGGCTGTCATTAGCCATCTTTTGAGAAAAGGCGCAAATCCTAATCTCAGAGATAAGGTGAGGAAAATGCTTCCAATTTTCTAGACTTCCCTATTTCCCTTTAATCTGTCTGTGGCTAACCTGAAAATTGTATTTGGCCTATGGTAGAGTGGTGCTACCCCACTTCATCACGCAGTTCAAGTTGGTGCAATGCAGACTGTGAAATTATTAATCAAGTACAGTGTTGATGTCAATGTAGCTGATGATGTGAGTGGAGTTTTCATTATTTGCCTCTTAGCAATGTTCTAGTCCAACAATTGGTTTTGTCCTCACTTGGCTGTTTCTTGCAGGATGGATGGACACCATTGCATGTTGCCATACAGAGTAGATGTAGAGATATAGCGAAAGTTTTATTACTAAATGGTGCTGATAAGACAAGAAGAACTAATGTAAGTGTTATAGGCAATTAACATTTTATTGCTAATTCACTTTAGACATCTCTGATTCATATTTCAGAATGGTGTGTGAAATACAGATTATCTGCAGCATTACTCTTGAACTGCTGGATCTCTTTTTATGCTTTCCTTGTAATGCTCCACTATTATTTGTAGTGAAGTATGACAAATATGGCTTCTGTAGTTTTGTGGAAAATCGCTGGCTTGGGTACCCCTGTGCCTTGTTGTGTATTTGCCATGCTGTTTGTTGAACACGTTGGTGCCACGTTGTGCTCAAAATATTAACATGAATTTTCATCTGGTATAAAGAAGTGACACCTCAGACCTGCTTCACCTGATCCTTAGATGCCAATGTAGCGATCACACTCTTGCAGCCAATGGGACCTAGAGCAGATGAATCATTGTCGCTGACATAATCAAATGAATCCTCATTATAACCATTCCAAAATCTCCTCAAATTTAGCTAATTTCTTGTGCTCTTCTCTTTGAATCTAATACCTGTTTATCTTGCTGTGTCAAACATCCTCGCGCCTCTGTAGTTGCCCGATCTTGGAATCAATTGATGATTAAACACCATTTCACTATATGATCCCATCTCACCAGAGCACAACACTCCTTGCTCCTTATTGCCTCTTCTTTAGATTTATGAGCCTTTGAAGGCTGTTTGGGCATCACATCCACCTTACAATTAGCCAACAATTGGTTGATATCCACTCCGACTTCAGCAAGTAGTAGGAAACTAGGAGTTTCTCTAGTTGGTTGAGGGAAGAAAATTTTAAATTGTAGGTGGTTGTTTGAGATTGGAAATTTTGATATTAAGAAAGCTAGCCGGGGTAGTAAAGCACGGTAGCAATTGTAAAACTCTTACAACTTGAGGTGAGAAATTGTTACTATCAACTTGTGGTGTAAAAAACAAATCCTAATTTCAGGTATTGGATAGCTGGGGTTGTGCACGATTCAGTTCGTTTTATGATTTTAAGTAGGAGTAAAGAGAAAGTTCGCGAGTGTGGGAAATCTTAGCAATGTATTTAATAACATTATTGTCCCATGAGAAAATGGGAAAAATTACAAGTAGAAAATCGCATTTTGAGCTTTTGGATGGCATGTGTAGGTCGTGACTAGGGTAGTACATGATTTGGTTCTGTCAGTTTCAAGTGTAAACGTTAACGCATACAAAACTGATTACATTGCTTGCATTAGCTGAAAACTGGCCCGACTTCTATCCGGTCTAAGAGCAAGCCAACCACTATTTGGCTCGGTCAAGTGGTCATTATTTAATTTTATTCTCTGAAATGTGTTATATTAGCATATTACCCATGCCGTTGGCACTCCACATACACTTGTTTTTGCTGCTAATTATCATGCACTGGTCACTCTCACCACCATCCCCACCATTGCCCACAATCATTTTCATAAAAAACCATATTTTAGAATGCAAACTAATTTTTTGAGTGCAAACCTAATTTACAGTAAAAATACTAATTTTTTTAAAGTCAAACTCGGTTGAAATTAGAATCGATTGAATGTTCCGGGTCTTTGTTTAATATTCATTAAAATGTTTGTTCGTTTCTTTGAAAAATATTATACTTAGGCATGAAAATATAAAAAATACTTGCATGTTATAATAAAATATATATTTTGAAATTTTAAGTGTTTGTATTGATCATTGGTTTTGTTGGAAAGATCTTCAAAATTGTATTTCAATAATACCAAGTTTATCAAAATGCGAGAACTTAGTATATAGTTATGATAATTTTCATTTTGGAATAAAAAGAAAACACATTACGTTCTCTCTCCGCCGCATGAATATTCCACAAACTTTTTTCACAATTTTTTCATTTTGTTTGCCCTTCTAAATGTTTATATTTACAAACATGTCATCATAGGAAATGAATCTCAATACTCAACACATTTCCCAGCTTTCAATGCTAACTATCTTTTATCTCTAATCCTTTGTTTGTCCCATTCAGCAATGAACAATGAAACACCATTCTGAACTGAATTTCAGTTCAATAATCCAAACCGTGGCTTTCAGTTGTTGAAACCATAAACCAAACAAGACCATTTGAAAGAAAACTCCAACCAAAATGGTTAACACATTCCAGTTTTCATCGGTTTTATTCGTGTCCATATCAAAGCCTCTTTCAGGTACACGCCTAGTTGCTCAAAGAGATCTCCATTTGAATTTCTGAGGATGTTAGTCACTAACTTTAAATGGAAAAAGGAAAACGAAAAAAGATTGGGGAATAAGTCCATTTTAAATTCTATCGATAACTCAATGTTGACATGATGATCCTAACAATTTTTGCATGTGGTATTGCATAGTGAATGTTTTACTTTGACTTTGCACCAGAAAATGATGTAAGCGGATTATTTAGTAATATTAGTATTAAATACTATAACTGGGTCTATTTAGTAACAACCCATAATAGTTAGGGCATTGGTTTCTATTTAGGTTTAGGATTTTTTCTTGTCATAAAAATTAGGTCAATTGTAAAAAGGGCGTAGGTTGCCCATTGTTAGACAATTTATTGCATAAAAGAGTATTATTACGTTTATTTGTTTTATTGTCAATTTATTTTCTTTCAATTTCTGTATTGTCAATCAATTCATGTTTATTTGCAATTTAATTCCATCAATTGGTATCAGAGCCAAATTGCATTTGTACGACGAAGACAAAATCAGACGTATATGTAGAAGAAAAAACTAGAAAGATGCCAAGGAAGAAAGATCCAAGGTAATTGAAGCCATGGAAGAATGAAAAATGCAACTAGTTCCTTGTATGCAAAGATTGAACAAAAGTTTAAAGAGGAGACTCAAGGCCCCTCAACCCTCCCTGTCGACAATGATATAGACCCAGCCGCCTCCCCAAACCTTCAGGTCAGCCATCCAACCCAGACTCAGCCAAGCAATCGATTTGCCACAATTGATTGACGTGAGGGTGTCGATCTGTCATAGAGCTCCAGTCCTCAGCTGCCTCTGTCTGTTCCAGCCCAAGTCGATCAGCAACTCTACCCACAGCTTCATATCGATCGACCCTTCCAAAACTCCCATTCAAATCCATCGCCTTTCCTTCCAGCCACCAACCCTCGATTGACTATCGCCATGTCCCAATCTTTCGATCGGCACATAACCCTCCAGTTGATCCTCCCTGAACGCCGCAACCTCCCCGCCAACTGTCTTCCTCAGTCGATCCTCTTTCTGTGCCAGCCACTCTCGTTCGCCCATATCACACATCAGGAGGATATTTGCACCCTTCATCCATTTGTCCCACCCAAACACCATCTAGATATTTTCACCCCCTCGCCCTCATTCGCAACCCAATCAGGCTATTTCCACCCACCCTTCTCTGTTTGGAGGCCCTCATCACATCTACAGTCCTTCCATAGTTCTCATTCCCCTCGCCTTCGCCCAAAGATTCTTTCTTTGAGCTCTTATGCCACACTATACCTCCATAATTCCCAACAAGTTGTCTATAACCCAAATTCGGGTAGCGGTTGACCTGATTTTCTCCCACAATATCAGCTTCCTGCCTACTCCAATTTTCCATCACATAAACCCTTTTCCACCTCAGGTTGAAGTGCTTGTGTGGTTCGACGTGGCCCCTGAACTTTATTTTGCAGATACGACTAATTTACCACTTGGACATGCTAGACAATTGGTGGAAAACTAGCCAAGAGATCATACCCTGCTTTGGCCATCTGCTTAGGACAGAGACAGTTTCGACCTCATTTAGTTCGAGGTAGAGGATTTGGCTGAGGTGCTAATCATCCTTTTCAACCACCTAACTTAGGCGATCAAAACTTTGATGGAGGTACTTATTTTGATCATGATCAGTTGACTTGGTTGATAACTGTCCTTGAATGTCAGGATGATACAAATTTAAAATTCGATGTGCCTTCTTATGATGGAATTACCATGGGTGATGCTTTTAGAGATTGGTCTCTAGAGATTGACCGTACTTGATTTCAAGAACATCCTACGCCCGAAGGCGGTACAATTAGTGGCTACAAGTTGAAGAGAACTGCAAATCTTTGGTGGCAAGAGGAATGTGCACGGCGAACAACATTGTGGTTACTTTATATTAACACCTAGGATGATATGCGTGAATTAATGTGATATGCTTTTGTTCTTATGGATTACGTGTGCGAGTTTTTTCAATGGTTAATGAGAGTTTCTCAGAACGAGCGCACAATACTGATTATGCTACAGAATATCGTACTTTGTGTATGTGCGCTAAGCCCGACGAACCAGAACGACAAACAACCTTTTGTTTCTACTATGATTTGAATGTGCGACTCCCGTCTGTCTTAGCTTTGGAGTAATTTGATACACTTTTGGCGGCTGAGAACATGACTAAACGTGCAGAAATGAAATTATAGTTGCATGACCGCTCTAAGAATAAGACTTTGGCGCCCCTACCACGCAACCCGCTCCTGAGGGCCCTCTTAAGAGCTTTGGGTGTGGTCAAGCTAGCCATATCCGAAGTAATTGTCCAAAAGGGAAATTTGTGTTACTGACGAATGAAGTTGACGATCCAACTTTTATGGACCAGGCCCCTCCGGTTGATGGTGAAGGCGAACTCATTTCTTTAGTGACAGAAGTCGCTGATCGCGCCCTTGAAACTTTAGGACAAGCTTCTTAACCTGGTAAAGTTGATGTAAGCGGGTTATTTAGTAATGTTAATATTAATAATACTGTAATTGGGCCTATTTAGTAACATCCCGTTATAGTTAGGGCATTAGTTTCCAATTAGATTTAGGGTTTTTTTTGTCATAGAAGTTAGGTCAATTGTAAAAGGGAGTAGGTTGCAATTCCTGTATTGTTTTTCAATTCTTATTTATTTGCAATTTTAATTCTATCAAAAAATATTGACGGTAATCGTATTTTTGATGAGATCAATGTGATGTTGATGGGATTGGATCTCACATGCAGTATTAGGATATGTGGTATCATCACCCACAAACTTACCAATTGCCACCATTTTATGTATTCTCTTTTGAGCTGTGATTCAAGAATTGATGACAATCTCTCTCTCTCTCTCTCAAATGATTTGAATAATCTTTCTGAAGTTCCATTTGATAGTTACTCAAGAAATTCTTTCTTAAGGAGCTTTTTTCTGTTCCAGAACTTCCGATTCTCTCTTGGGTCCAGGTGGGTTGGATCTGATGTTCACTTTTGCTTCTCTTCATTGTGTTTCAGGATGGCAAGACAGCTTTGGATCTAAGCTTATGTTATGGGAAAGATTTCAAGTCGTATGATCTTGCAAAGCTGGTGAAGCTTGTACCGGCGGATAATCCTTTGTAAGTTTCAATGAAATGGCGGATAATCCATTGTAAGTTTCAATGAAATGGGGATTTGGTGGCTCATAGGGATGCTGTAGCGCTAGGAAAAGCTAATAAAGTTAGATTGTACTCTGAACAATGTAATGGAGATTGTAACTGATTTGACTTCTTATAGTGACGTTATGTTCATCAGAGTTATCAACCTTGTAAGACGTCTACAGTGTTAAGAGGAATGTTGATGATTAGCTAAATTTTTTTAATGTGTATTTTATGATTTAGATTCTGTCTTTGCTTCATTATCTGATTTGTACTCCTTTAGGCTGAGCATTTTGGGTCTGTTGTTGAAAGGGAAGATGGAGACCAGTTGTTCAATTCGTAATATATATAATGGAGCTGTGATGTGATTTAGACAGAAGGATTATGCAAGAGCTTCCACAATGAACAGTGCTCAAGTAGTCTTAAGCGCTCACAATGTGGTTGCAGCAACGGACTTGCTAAGACTCAACATATCCTGGTGTCAGTGAGATGGTGTGCGGCATCTGGGATGGGACTTGGACATATGAAGATTTCTACATATTAGTCATCAATTGAGATGACCGCTACTTTCAGACCATTGCAACTCACTCCTTTTGAACCATTGTGGATGTTGTAACAGCATCTGAAAAAGAAGTGAAAATTTAGATCATGCATCGTGCATTGCTTAGTTGTTGCACAGGTGCACTTGGTATCTTGTCCATCTAATTCGTCAGTATTACTATCACCAAGCTTCAGTGCGTTGAGGGGAAATCCAATTACTGTCCCTCGTTTCAAATGAGGCAACATAACTGGAGTCTTCAACGGATAAAGGGAAGCAAGGAAGTAGGATACGTTTATTGGGTGTGCCGTCATATAGTATTTGTATTTTTCTTTGTAAAAGGATGCATCCCCTTCTATGAGGAACTCTTGTTCAGGATGTCCTTGTTATAGTTTCTAGGTCAGACATTAGAGATGGTCTTATGTATGATTTTCTTAATAGAAGCATAAAGTTTCGCATTTTACAATCCAAGGTACACTTGCTAAATGCTAAAGAAGACATGCAAACTGTACAGCTTATATATCATTCAGTCAGATCACACGAAAGTAAGAAGACTGGGAAACCGCACAGCCCAAAACTCGATCAAACTGCTTCTGGACTAGGACAATGTAGCTTTCCATGAAAAATCCGCAAATCAGCTCAGTTAGTTACAGGCTACTTCAAACAGAACTAAGGAAGTGCATGGAGGAAACACTAGACTCCATCACATATTAGGATGCAAAAATGGGATTCCCCATTTATTCAAGAACATTTACCTGCATTCATTTTCCTACTGATAGGTACTTGCGAAGTAACTTGCTGACTGCCTACAAAAGACATTCTTGTATTTCCAATTAAAATGTGGAAGGCTCTTCAGAAACTGTTTCTTAAACACATTGATAATGCCCGTTACTGGAATTGCTCACAGTTTTTATTTTCCCTTTACCAATAATCCCGACATGAACATCTACCTTCTTTGAAGTCGTGAAAACGAGATCGATCTCTCACTACAATCTCTCTATTGAAAACTTGGGAAATGGCCTTCATCACAGAATGGCAATCATCACATATCCTCAGATTCTTCACTATTTGTAAGGTGCTCCCTCTCTTAGTGCTTAACAGTCCAAAAGCGATGGCCAGCTTCTCACTGTGCTGAAACAAGGCATGCTCTTTCTCTTCATCAACCAAGTCAAACAACACATGTTTTGTGCCAGCCACATAATGTCCTTCTGCACTTATTCTCCTAAGCACTTCGTTTAACATATCCCTTATCTCTGTGATACGAGGATGTAATCGGTCAACAGCAAGAAATTCATGAACAATGCCATCAACTTCAATCCAACTACCACCAGGACTTGTTGACTTGATCTTCTTTTCATTCATTTCCGTTCTTAATCTCGAAACTTTGTCCCACTGGCCTAATGATGCATACAAATTTGAGACTAGCATGCAACCTTCACCATGGAAACTAGGGTCTAAATGGCCAGAAACGTGATATATGATTCTTTCACCAAAATCAACATCACCATGGGTTCTACAAGCACTAAGCAATGCTCTCCATATAACAACATCAGGATCCATAGGCATGTTCTTGACAACTTTGAATGCCCTTTTCAATTGCCCGGCACGGCCAAGAAGGTCAACTAAGCACCCATAGTGCTCAATCTGAGGGGTAATCCCCCATTCATTTTCCATGTTGTGGAAGATCAGACAACCCTCCTCCACCATACCCGAATGGCTACATCCACTCAAAACACCAAGAAGAGTGATGCTACTTGGCCTAATTTCTTCTGCTAGCATTTGATTAAAAGTTCGAAGAGCATCCTTACCAAGCCCATGCATGGATAGCCCTACAATCATGCTTGTCCAAGTGACAACATCTTTTCTAGTGATCCCATCAAAGAGTTTCTTTGCAACATCTATCCTCCCACATTTGGCATACATATCAATTAGAGCATTAGTAATGTTCAAAGTTACGAACACTTTGCTCTTGTTTATATAGACATGAATCCACTTTCCTTGTTCTAAGGCCCCAAGATGAGTGCAAGCTGATAAAGCACAGACAAGAATAGCCTCATTAGGCTTCAGTTTATCATCACAAAGCATATCATTAAAACATCCAAGTGCAGCATAATACCTCCCGCTTCCAACATAACCAGCAACCATTACTGCCCAAGAAATTGTGTTCCGCTCCGGAATTATACAAAACAACTTAATAGCTCTACCTATATCCCCACACTTAGTGTACCCACTTAGAAGACTGGTCCATGTGATCACATCCCTGTGCGGCATGTCTTCAAACACTCTTTGAGCTTCATCCACCTCGAAGAAAATAGAGTAGAAGTTCACCAAAGCATTCCCTACAAAAGTGTCTAACTCACACCCAACCTTCAAAACTAAGCCATGAACACTTCGGCCACAGGCAGGCAAGTGTTGATGTGAGCATGCCGTGATTACAAATGTGAAAGTGTATAAATCAGGAAAACATAACAAGGTTTGGTCAAGGGAAAGCAAGCGACGAAACAGGTTAATAGAATGTTGAGAATTGGGTGTCTTACAGTAGGCTTGTATGATTTGATTCCATAGTACAAGGGATGGGGATAAAAAGGGGTAGGAATAGAGCAAGATTTGCGCATAAGAAAGGTCGTTGGACAGAATATATGCGCGAATGAGGGCAGCAAGTAGAGAGGAATTGGAAGATAAAGCATGGGTTATGATCTGGGCATGAATTTGTTTGGTCTTATGGTGGAGGTTTGGGTGCTTCTTTAGTAGCAGTTGAATGAGTGTTGGGTTTGGTTTGGAAGTGGAGGGAAAGGTGGTTGTTGATGAGGAAAGAAAGACAAGTGTTTGGCAGTTGAAGGGTTGTAATGCTAGTTTTAGTTTTAGTGTGAGTGTGAGAAGGGAAATAGGTCTGAGTTTTGAGAGAAATTGCATTTGAATTTGGAGACTGAGATTGCCCAAACTCCATCAACTTAGAATGAATGAGAGAATCAGAGTTGTTAATAATAATGGGGCAGTTTGTTTGGGCTAATAAGATGTGATGTGGTTTCAGAATATTTGGAAATTTATAAGCAAATCTACCTTGTTAAGAAGAAGACTGTTTCTGGCACAATTGGTCCCAAATATTGACGACAATACGTCAAGACATGGGAACGAGCCCCCTTAATAGATATTTTCATTTTTTTTAAGGGTAATTTGTACTTTGTCCCCAATTAATATTCATATTGCATTTTTTCCCCTCAGATTGACAGTCAATCAAACACCTCACGTGTCACCATTCTTCCTATTTTGCATGACAAAAATACTCTTTACGTGCTTATCACGCCTGATGTGATAGCATGTCAATCCCAACCGTATATTACCTTAAGCAGGCACGTGGACGGCTAGAGTTTACTTTCTGTCAGCCCATAGCATTGAAGAGACAAAAAGTGGAGAAAAAACTCCCTCAGTTTTCATTCTCTCTGTTTTGTTTCTCCACTCTCCATGTGTTCTCTTTAATTTCTCACAGAAATGAAGACGAGAAAACTCAAAACAAAGAAGGGGAAGAAGATTGTTTTCGGTGTCAAAATCACACTCAATAGCAGCGATGATAATGATGATGGGAGCACCGCTTCTAGCATACATTGGGACGATTGCAGTTCATTCAGTGATTTCTTCAGTCAGATGCCAAGCGATGAGGAGTCAAATTTGAGCCGAGATTTCACTCCTTCAGACACTGAAGAAGACGTGAAACTTCCTCCTGTTCATTGGCGTGATGTATTATAAGTCTTCTTTGCTATTTTAGGATTTTCATTTTGGTGCTTTTATATGTAATGCATGTTTGAATGGATGGTGTGAATTAGGGCTGGGCACTTTAGACCGAACCGGAAACCGGACCGACCGGTCCCGATCGAGTCGATTTTTAAATTTTATTTTTAATATCAGTCCTAAAACCGAACCGGACCGAAATTCTCGGTTCGGGCCTTGGTTACAGTTTTCCAAAACACTCAGTTAACCGGCCTAGCCCGACCAATTTAAATGGCATTTTAATAGCAAGTCTGACCCAATTTCAATATCATTTTAATAGCAAGTCTGGCCCAATTTCAATTCAATAGCATTTTAATAGCCCAAGATCAAGTCTGGCCCAATTTCAATGACATTTTAATAGCCTCTCCATTCCAGATACTTCCATTCCCTTCTGCTTCCAGCCACTTCCATTTTCTTCATTCAAGAAGCAAACCAACCAACAAACTCCTCACTAGATGTAAGCAAGCAAATCAAGATGTAAGCAGTGAGTGATTGAAGAATAAGGCTTTGCTGGCTCAAGATCTCTTCACAAGATGAAAGCAAGCAAACGAACAAACTTCTCTCCATTAAGTTCAGCAGCGATGGAGTTTTTTGTGGTGGCGAGCTTCGTCGCGGCTGTTCTCCTCTGCAGGCGGTGGTGGTGCAACTTGCTTTCCATTAGTGGATGTGGAGTCTGTGGTGGCACAATATTTGATGGTGGAAAAACGGCGAAGGGATGGTAGTGGTGAATCATATTTGGGCCAGCAGACCCAAGCAAGATGATGAACAATCCATAAAAACAAAAAAAAAATTAACTTTCTCTGAGCCAAAATCCTGCAATCTCACTTCATTTTCTAATCCATTATGGAATGTCGTCTTATAATTATAAAGAGTGGACACATGGTGATTTAAATGGGCGGAGGATTAGGATTTAGACGGGTTGATAGGGGAGTAAGAAAGGAGGGTGAAATGAGAATTGGGCATATACAGTAATGTTTATGAACTGCGCTATTTCAACATTACTGAGAATGAGGGTGAAGAGGAAGATTGAGAGTAAAAGTTACTATATCAGCTTGTTGCACTATAGTTATAGGATGTGTTGTTTGAAGTTTTCTTGTTTGACTCCTTTGTTTAAGGTTGTTTGTAGGATTCCTTCTTTCTATACTTGATAATGTCTCAAAGTTTTGTTTATTTCTGAAGTATGATCAGATAAAAAAAAGACATAGACCGGCCTAGCCCGACCCGACTCGAAAAGTCGGTTGAGCGGCCTGACCCGGTCCGGTTTCGATTCCTGAAATTGAAGTTTTTTTGGACCCGGTCCGGTTCTCGATTTTGGCATTTCCGGTCGGTTAACCGAACCCGCTCAACCCTAGTGTGAATGGTATGATTTTGTTCATTTGCACAAATTCCTGTTTTTCCATCAGTGAAAATGTTGTTTCTGAAAGTGATTTAGTTTGGTTTAGTGTTGCTAGTGGTTGGTGATTCCATGAATAATTAATAGTGTTCATTTAGTGTGGTTTAGTGTTGCTAATGATTTAGTGTTGTACTTATCTTCTTTTTTTAGTTTATTATTCACGTTTGATTGCATGATTTAGTGTGGTTTAGTTTAGTTTTGTTTGTCTATTTTGTTTGCATCAGTGAAAATGGTCTGATTTTGTTTTGTTTGTTTGCTTTCAGTCTTCTGTTTGCATCAGTGAAAATGGTATGATTTTGTTTTGTTTGTGTGTTTGCAGCAATGGTAAGTGGGGACAAGAACTAGAAGTCTAGAACTTAGTGATCCATTACAATAGAATGTGGAGTAAGATTGCAGAGATCCCTGATCTGTGGAAGGTCAATGATTATAAAGATGAGATATCTATAGAATTTGTACAAGTGCATGAGGATTACCTGAATCGAGATAAGTTAAATAAGAGTATCCTTGAAGCTATCCCCAACCCACATAAGCATGTCTTAACCCTTGGAACAACACATACCTATGTGGAGAATGGGGTGAGGATGAATATCAGAAATGATAAAGACTTGATGTATTTTTGGACCCATGCAAGCATTGATGACAATGATGTTTTGCATGTGTTTGTTGAGGTTAAAGTGGCAGCACAAGTACATGAAAACAACACTCTTGGGATTAGTGTAATGGAGTCTGAATCATTTTCAACCTCACCTATAGTTGGTGTAAACCCTGCCCCTGCAACACAACCCACCCCTACTAAAAAAATTCATTTGAGCCCTAAATGCAGGGCCAAAAGGCCTTAGACCTGGAGGAATGTTCCAACCCCAAGGAAGAGTAAACCTAGTGATTGGTACTCTCCAATGAAAGATGGTAGTAAGAAAAGGATAAAGTCAAGTAAGACAAGAGTGAACTTATATGATTAGTTGAGTGAAGAAGAATTAGATGAAGACCAACCTGATGTAGTACCACAGGGACCTGCTGAGGAAGCAGTTCCATCTGAAGCATGTCCATCTGAACCAGGTCCATCTAAAGCATGTCCATCTAAACTTGATCCATCTTAACCAGGTCCATCTGAGTTTGCTGAGCTGGATGATTTTCCAGTAGAAAGGGAGTATCATTCAGACCATAGCACTGAAGATGAGGTACCTCCCGGTGTGCATGTTGGTTTTGTGGCTGAGACTGAGAATGTTTATGGTGATGAGAGTGATCATGAGGCTCGCCATGAGGATGAGGACTGGGTTTTGGAGGTTGGGAAAGAATGGCCCACAGTAGATGATGCTAGGTTTTGGTTGAGGAAATATGCAGTAAGAAATAAGTTTATGATGACATTTAAGAAGAATTATCCTGACAGGATTTTAGTGAAGTGTACAGATGAAGAGTGCAAATGGCATTGCTATGTAGCAAGAAACAAAGATGGACATACCATCAGTGTTAGGACCATGGGGCAACAACACACATGTGTGGGGATTGTTGATGGGAAGCAACTTATGGCTAATGCTAGGTTTGTTGCTAAGGAGTGTGAGGCCATGTTTAATACCCTGACTCACTTGTGAAACAGATATGGAAGGAAAACACTGTTGAAGTCAGCTACCATGTAGGGTGGAAGGCAAAACAGAAACTGATGGCCAAAATAGTTGGTAGCTATGAGGACAGTTACCAGATGGCCCCTTCTTGTTGCATGGAGTTGTTGACAGCAAACCTAGGAAGCATTGCTACATGCTCAACAAGTAATGAAGATCAAAGGTTCAAATGCCTATGTTTGGCTTTTTCTGCTAGTCTACTTAATTGGCAACATGGGTGTAAACCCTAGGTGAGTTTGGATGGGTGCTTTCTGAAGACAAAATATGGGGGTTGTTGTTTGTCAGTCACAGCTTTGGATGGAAACAATGATCTCTTTCCATTGGCCATCTACATTTGTTAGTCAGAATGCTACCAGACTTGGTACACCTTCCTGAGCATAATTGAGATCCAATTGAAGATGCATGAAGGGAAGCTGACCTTTATCTCTGACCAGCAAAAAGGTTTGATTGAATTAGTGAAGCAACTCTTTCTAGATTCAGATCATAGATTCAATTTTAGGTATATGTACAAGAACTTCAAGAATGCGGGATTTGGTGGGACTTTCTTGATGAGACTAAGTTGGAAGGCTGCGAGGGCATACAAGGAGGTTGAGTGTGTCTCCCAAAGAGATTAAGGAAGCTAATCCAATGGCTCATCAATGGCTGGTTGATAGGGATGTGAAGAGTTGGTGCAGGACCTATTTTGACACTAGGCATGCTCAGAGCATATCACTAACAATTTTAGTGAAAGCTTCAATAACTGGATCATTCACCTAAGGGACAAACTAATCTGCAAGTTCATTGATGACTATCACATGTTTGTCATGAGCCTTATGTATGACAGAAGGGTGAAAAGTAGCACTTGGGACATGAATGGGTTAGTACCTAGGGCTCAAAAGTTGATTGACAAGTATTGTGAAATGAAGAACCAATTCAGGATGTTTAGGTCCAGGATGGCTTCATCACAGTGCAGCATAATGACACTGGTGATAGGTTTAGAGTGAAGACATCTATTAGATATTGTGACTGTAGACAGTCGGAACTCACAGGTGTCATATGTGTGCACAGAGTCTTGACTCTAGTCAATCAAAGACCTCAGTGGGCAGAGTAAGTAGTTTTCTCATTGCTTATATGTCATTGGTTATATAATCATTGCTTATATACCATTGTTTATATACATATTTCCATTTAATATAGGTACTGTAGCCCTTATCATTCTGTGAAAGCCTATGTGGAAGCATACTCTAGAGGCATTGTGAGCATAAGAAATATGCATGAATGAGATGAAGTTAGTTTTATCTTCATTACTTGTGTATAGTATTTCCATGTCTGATTAAGGTTTTTATGTGGCAGCCAAGATACTTAGTATTGCCTCCTCTAGTGAAAAGATGTCCATGGAGACTTAAGAGACATAGAAGAAGAAATGAAGATGAAGATGAGGTTCACAGGAAACACAGGAGTTGTAGAAAGTGTGGAATGGGGGGTCACAACAGTAGAACCTGTAGAAACCCTCGTAGGGAGTAGACTGCTGAGGATGGACAGACATCTAAGAGGCCTAAATGCACGAGGGCAAGGAACAACAAACCTAGGAGTGCAGGGACTGTAATGACTGCTAGTGGAAGAGAAAACAATGAATCTCCAAAGGAAATGCCCACATGTCCTCCACAACCATCAAACTTTCAGCCTGAGATGCCTACAGCTCCAACTTTACAAAACAGTCGGAGTACCATGTTCACAACTCAGCCCTTTGCACAAGGAGTTCGACCCCCCCACCAATGAGGCCATCATTTAATCCAGTGTTTTAGCGTGGGAATGGTAGGGGCAGGAACGGACAAACTCTATTTGCAAGGGGATAAAACAATTGGAGACCTAGGGGGCCCTGGAGATGACCTTAGACAGTTGGTGACTCATTTTGATTACTCATTCTCATTTTGGTGAAAGCAGTTAGTGAAAGACAATTAAACAGTTGGTGAAAGCAGAACTGAAAGACAATTTTTGTTTATTGACATTGTCATTATGTGTTCACTGATGGTATTGAATGCTTGTGTTGGTATGGTACACTAACTGATGCACAAGTGTTATGTCAAGACTTGTGTTGGTATGATACTCTAAATATACACTTGTGTTGGTTGCAAGTTCTGTTAAATCGTAGTGAATGCTTGTTGGTATGGTATGGTATGATATTGAATGTTTGTTGGTATGGTACACTTCAGGTTGTAAATTCAGATGTTGAATGTTATTGAAACTGCTATTCAGGTTACTATGTCAGGTTGTTAGGTACTGAATGTTAAGGTTGTTAGGTGGTGGTCAGTTACTGAATGTTATTGAAAGTGCTATGTCAGGTTGTTAGGTACTGAATGTTAAGGTTGTTAGGTACTGAATGTTATTGAAAGTGATATGTCAGGTTTTGAATTGCAATGATGTTGCGTTAATTGAATTACATTGATGTTAAGACATTTGATTATAATGTGCTATTAACATCCAATGAACATCAAATCAATTTACATTGTTGAAAGAACATCAACTTTGTTGCAAGAACATCAAATGAATTTACATTGTGCTTTAACATCCAATGTACATGTACTCCTTAAAAAACTTGCCTAGTTCAAACCTCCTAGTCACTTGTTTGATTGTGCTTGTGACACCATGTGATCTACAAGAAAATCAAATAAGAGTTGTTAATTAACAGTAACTTAACCCCTTAAATAAATTAATGGTAGGAACTTAACTCCTTAAATAAATTTGAATTTAACTTTGCCCCCTGCAATAGAGCTGACCTGATGAAGAAGAGCTGCAACTCAAGTTTGCCATCAAAACTTGATAAGCTTTTCCACTTATTGATGCTTGAATATTGAATCTACAGTGAAATAGCATGTAGAAGCAGAGGTGAGAGTTATTGGTGGTAAAGTGGAGATGGTGGTGGTGAAGGAAGAGTTGGTCGATTATCCCAACGTCTTAGTAGAAGTTTGAATATCAGCCTTCGATTTTAATTGCATCAATTTTTAATCTCAGCCTTGAGATTAGTAAATGGTATTTTGGGCAGTAAAATATGACCATTTTGAATCTAGCACGTGCTTTGACAGTCAAGGCATGTTGACTATTAGTTTGATGGAGAAAGTGCAATATGAATGTTAATTGGGGGCAAAGGTGAATTTGCTATATGTTTTAGGGGGCAAAGTGCAAATTGCCCTTCTTTTTATTTTTTTTGTTTTTGTTTTTGTTTTTGTTTTTTGTTTTTTGTTTTTTTTGTTTTTTGTTTTTTGTTTTTTGTTTTTTGTTTTTTGTTTTTTGTTTTTTGTTTTTTGTTTTTTGTTTTTTGTTTTTTGTTTTTTGTTTTTTTATTATTATTATTTTTTTCAAAGTTTTGCATTATATCATGACTAGTGAATCAGCCGTGTACGACCACACACTTTTCATATAGTGTGTTGACACGGGTACCGTCATGCCTTCAGCATATGCCACCATGCTCTTTGGGTCGTGCCTTCGGCACTTCCCGTCATGTTTTTTTTATTTGAAACTTTGTAATTTTCAGTTAATGAAGCTCAGTTGGTTGGTTCCTTGGGTAGTGCCTTCGACAGTTTCGGTCATGTTTTTTCTATTTGAAACTTTGTAAGTTTCATTGAATGAAGCTAGTTGGTTGGTTAAGCAAACAACCCCCAACCCCAAATTGAATAGTTTCGATCAATCGAAAAGCAAACAAGAACCCAATCATAGTGCATCCATGTAATATGTGACTGGTCTATTACTACATTACCAATAGCAGGACTTCAAAACAAAGAGTATAAAAATTTACTTTAAACTAATAGAACTTGAAACAATCATACCTAATTTTCAAGTATATGAGAAGCAACACCAATAGTAGTTGGTGTAGGATCAATTTCCTCTTTATGAATCTTTCTCCTACCTGAGTCAGCTCTGCACTCACTTGTATTCAATAAATATATATATATAATCATTGGGTCGTGCTTTCGGCGTTGCTCAATATTGATCAAATTTATTGGAGTAATACAGGATCCCACCAAAAACGTTTCCTTGAAAATTACATGTCCAACTAATTTTACCAAATTTTAGTTTGGTCGCTTACCAACTATATTTGCAATTGAAATTAACAATTTATGCATCTTTAAGGCTTCACTCTCTTCCAAATTTATTCATTTTGTCTAAAACTTTAGCTATATTCCCACATTACGTAAGTTTCGCATAACCTCTTAAATAGTAGCAAAAAATACCAAGAAATCAAAATTAACTTCATTTTAGGCTAATTACTGAACAAACAACTATACAAATAATTAGCATTTCCACAGAAAGATCATTTTCCAAATGAAAACAAATAAATTGAACAAAACGATCACGAAAAATGAATACAATTGAATCAAGAAAATCTTTTTTCAGTTACCAAAATGAAAACCTAATGTACTGATGAGAGCTTTATTCCAAATCACAATCTAAAAAAAAAAGACCACATAGAAACTCAAAGCTCCAATGGTCCCCAACTGAAATCGCTCGCTCTCATCCATTGTCTTATTGTCCTCTCCTCTTCTCGTTTGCTTTAGCTTACAACATAAACACCCTTCCCTAGACATTGCTTTATATACATAATCATTACACATATGTTAGTACTTTGGCTAAAGTGAAACCCAACAAATGATTAAAATAATTAGTGTTAATCACTTTTACAATTGTTGTATACACGAACTGAGTAATTAAAGTTACTTATCTGACCTATGATTTAAACTTAAAGAAGAAGTTGCCTATACTTTAAGCTAGGGGTGGGCATCCTATCCCGTCCATTTTTTACGGGTCTTTTTGGGATTGATTAAACTCATTCTGATCTCGTCTCAATTTAGAGTGGGGTGAGATCGGGATGAAGATTTTTAATCCCGCCCATCCCATCCCGAATTTATTTATTTAATATTTATTATTATTAATTTTAATCAAACTACTATTCTAAATAAAAGTTAGGTTGTGTTGAAATTAAATCAAAACATCTACTGTTTAAAAAATTACTTGTTTGATTCGGTACTATTTGTTTAGGTAGAAATTTCAATTTGGATATTTTAGGTCAAATAGAACCTGTGAAAATTTATGTTTTTTCATATTTTAGATTTGTTATAGGACAATTATTCCTGTAGAAAATAAAGGAAAATGATGGTTTTGATTAGTTTTGCACATGAGTTATGTAGTTAGAGAACATTGCTCTTAATTATATCTTGTATGAATGATATGTCAACTCTTGCATAAATATGCAAAATGGAATATGGAGGAGCTCTTTCCATTTTACATCATTCACTTGACAAACTTAATTCCATTGTAAGCCTCCAAAATTTTTATGACATTTAATATTGTTATGATAAAAGTTATATGTTACATAAATTTGACATTACTGATGTGTGAGCAATGTGAAATGAAATTCTTTTGTTATTTTTCATTGGATGACTATTTATTAAATGTTCATCCCGTCCCGTCTCAAACCCGTTTAGGATAAGAGGTCTATCCCGTCCTGATCTCGAACGAACGGGATGGGATAGGGATGAAGTCCATCCCGTTCCGTGCCTACCCCTACTTTAAGTTAACCAAACACAACCTTTAAAAAACAATTAATCAACAATACAACATTTTGATTCAATCTCAATTTTTTTCTTTTCCATCTTAAACTTATAATAAAAATAAAAAAAAGATAAAGAGACATACCTATAAAGTTTGAAATTCGCGGTGAATGGTGCCTAGGACTTGAAGCTTCTCTCTGAGTGATCTGAGAGCATTGGAACAATGGCGAATTTGATCGGGAGAGAGAGTGGGTTTTGGAGGGGATTCGGTGGAGAAATCAAAGGGTTTATTAGGTGGGGTGGGAGGATAAGAAGAGATGTAAGGGGGTTCTCCGAAAGAAGCAGCCATTGCCGACCTTCAGCTGCGACGGCGATTGCAAGTGCTTGATGTGTTCCCCGTCACTTCTTCTCTGTTAGCAAAAGTAATTGCTCTCTCCCTATTTATCTCTGAGTGTCTTAAATGCAGGAGACAATTTTGGTTTCTTATTAATACGATGAGGGAGGAGGTCGCGATGTTGATTGTTGTTAGGTGGATTGGAGAAGACAGCGGCGGTGGGAGACCGAGGGTGGCGGGAGAGGGGAAGGGGTGGGAGAGGTTCCGGTGATGGACTGCGATCAGAGAGAGGATGGGGAAGCTTGCATATTTTCCTGACCCTCATTTTCTCAATTCTACCGAAAGGAGTTGTTTGCTCTAGTGGCAATTGCTCTCTTCTAGAAAGCCTCTAGCCCTTGATCCTACAATACAACTGTGTCTGAGGCCAAGAAGTTCACCCTTTTCTCAATAATTGTTTTCTACTTGGAAGTAACAAAATTTGAGCAAACATTATAAAACTTTGTTAGTTAATGGAAAAAATTATTTTGTATCTCCACTGCAAAATATCAGATGAAAAAGTCACAAGAAACATACCTTTACAAGCCAAAACGTTGTTTAATGGTTGTGGATTTATATGCTTGACAAGCCTGCATATTGAGGGTTCATGGTTATGGTTATTTATTTATGATCAGGATTAAAAATGATCAATCAGCAACTCTGTCATGATATGGCTTATATGCTTTCAAGACGATTGATCAAAGCCCCAAGTAGCTTCTCATTGTGCAGGTCAGGATACCATAAGTTGAGAAATTCAAAATCTACTAGTAACGACAAATAACACAGCATCTGTAATTGTAAATGATTAAATACAAGAATATATGAGATTCACAATACAGTGTACCCAATACCATAATTTTGAAGCACAATCAACACAAACTTCATTAAAAGTGCTACACACAACCAGAACAGAACACCTCTTTCATACATGCTAATTATTCAAAACCCCACAAATCATTGAATTCATTACAAATAAAGTTCCATCCGTACAAGTTCATTTGTAACATGATGTATCTGTCCATATATTTCTTCAATCAATAGTCTGCCTCAACCTCAAATAAAATCTCACCTACTGTAGATATGATCTTACACTTGGAATAGACCACACCAATATTGATTAGGAACGCAGAATAGCTGGTCTTCACCCAGAAACTGTGTTCTCAATCACCGCTTTAGGCTGAACATGCTTGCCAAGCTGACTGAAGTTCCCTTTTTCTTTGACGAGTTGAGAGTGGTGATGCTTACAGTAGAGTCTTTGCTCATGAGCGATATAGTTAGACGGGCTAATGACGCAACCTCCATATGTACACCTGAAACAAAACCTGTGGTATGAGGTGCCATCAACCGCTACCTGCAAAGAAGCAGACTCAGAAATGTGACACCTCTTAAGCAAAAGAACCAGAATGTCTCAACTACTTGTGTTGTGCATATGCTTAAATCATCAATTAAGATTTTAACACACAGCTATAATATAATCATATGATAGTACCACCTCCAGCCGGATAATTCTTTTTCACATTAATCATTCAAGATTATGAAAACAAGGAAATTGCATTTGATAGCTCATGATACAAAAGGCAAGTAGATAGAATTATAGAAACACCTTTTCGATTGGGTACACTGTTTTCGTGCAAGCAACACACTTTTCTTGAGTTCCGGCAAAGAAACTTGAAATCTTGGTATTCAATTGACCCTGTCGCAATTTAAATAAACAGCTTGATTTCATTAATGAAATTCTATTTATGTAGCTCACTTAATAGACTTTGAAAAATACCTGAACAACTGGTTTTTCAACTCTAAGAAACTTTGGAGCACCTAAAAGAGACCAGGTCGGATATTAGCTTGAAATAAAATGGACACAATAAGAAAGAAATAGATTAGTAAGCAACTAATTCACTGTTACTTACTTTCAAAACTTCTATCCAAACTGCCAGTCAACTTAAACAATTGATCAAAGTGAGGTTTGCAGTACAGGACACCCTCAAAGGAGGAATAGTTACCAAGCTGCAAAAGAAATGAGATAGTTTTAACCACGGTATATATGAAGGATACTGGTACACTGTAATATATTGCATTTGAGAAGAATAGCAATAACCACACAACTGTTACAGACATCAAGCAGTTTGAAATTTCTTTCTCCAAATTGACTGATAAAAGCTGTCAAGCGGATATTCATATTTTGATGAGAAATAGTAAGGACGGGTTATTGTCGAATTATGGCTTCAAATGGTGGATTTACACAGGTATAGGTCTGAATTGATTCTAAATTGTTGTGTTATGTCAAACCCAATGTTCAACGCCCATTGACAACCTTGGATTACTTGGCTTGCATCTACCCTGATAGTGAGCTTTTCGAAATTGCTCCTAGTTCTTTTCTAGAAGATTTAAAGACGAGGATGCAGAGTGCAAAATATATGGGATTAAATATAAAGGTAGGAAGGAATGTGGAGCATTCTACTTGATCAATCAGTTGGTACTTGTGTATGGGATAAGAGCTTGCGATCAACTACTAAGCCTTCTCTATTCAACACAAGAAGAGTTCAATTCAAATTTATAACTTCTCCCTATCTTCTTATGAACTAAATGGACAGCTGCCTTGCTGCCAACCATCAGGGAGACTTGCAACCACAACCTACTACAAGAGGTAGAGTACTACATCAACTGTGTTGGATGGTGGCATGTTCTACGGAAATGTTTGGTTGCATAATATCCGTTTCTAAAGAATCTAAACCACCTTAAAGGCATTCCAAGAGTGTGATCACTGTGAATTGGATTCTTTAGTAAGATGAAATCCAGTGATGTAGAGGGAAAATTTTCCTTGGGAAGATGAAAATCCAAGCCTGTCATGAAAAGAGAGAGAAGGAACAGCCCAAGAACACTGTTAATTAACATGAGTTGCTTAAGAGAACCCAACAAGTCCTCATTTCAATCATGAAGAAGAGGATGAGTGATCTCTACACCAAAACCTACAATCCAACGAAATTCAACTAAACGCGAAAAATCAAATTAAGAAAAGTATAAGTCTGGGCAAACAAGATAGATCTCCAAATATAATTGTGAAATTAAAAGAAAAGGGTCAAGCTTAATTTTGTACCAAGGAAAAAAGTAATCAAATCCAATCAGAAAAAAACAGAGAATCACATATATACAGGATAAGATGAAACAAATGAGGATTAACATGAAACAAGGCGATCCAAATCAATATTCAAAGAACAAACCTTGAGGGTGCGGTTGCAGTGATGACATCGAAAGCAAGACTTGTGGTAGACTTTGTCATCAGTAGTGAGTTGATCAACCAAGTATACTGTCTTCTCACAAGCTTTACATTTCTGGGTTGTCCCTCCAAATATAGCCATATCAATTCAACTACACTCTTCTCTATTTGATCTCTTGATCAAAATACACACCCACAACTTTCTGTGAATAATCTCAGTCAAATAATTCTCTTATAAAGAAACAGCATAAAAGTATAGCAAGGTTACAGCCCCGCAGACATATTCAAATAATCTCTCTTTCATCCAATTCAACTTTTAATTGTCAAACAGACAGACAGGTTGTAGCCTTACTAGTCCAAAATCCCCATATATTCAAGCGTTTAAAAAACATTAATGAATGCATACTTTCATTTTCCCTTTTTATATGTCATTTCCATATAAAATTTCATAACTGTTCATTTTTTTTAATGAATGTGGATTGGTTGGACCAATGTGAAAGGGATCATTTATTTTGATATAATTTGTATGCATTGATAAAGCAGCAAGGAGCTTTATTGAGAGAACATGCATGTTTTTATTGATTGCACATGGAAAATCTAATATAATACACTGGCAGATTATATACTACATGCACATCTACTGTAGGTTAGGTTTCCTAAATCCTAATCATACAGGTTCAATGGACATGATCTCCTTGTAAGCATCCATCAAAATTCTAACCGTGTCTATATGACTTTCATATTTCATCAACAGGAGCTTGGTTTGTGCAAGTTCAAATGGAAATCCTTGGCTATATGCAAAAAAATTCCTATATTTTATGTCCGAGGACTAGCTTAATTACTCAACATTCCACAGTTCCGCCCAAAACCAATCTTGAATGCCACATGAATTTTGCAGTTCTAAGTATATAATGTTAGGTTTACGTAATTTGGCCGGCTTTCTCTTTTTGGATTAGCAGCGGACTCCAAATAAGTTTATGTCAAATATCTTCTTCAAACACCTAACTTTTAATGTTATCAACTGTTCCTCCCCACCCACATCAGCTCAGCGGCTAAGCTAAGCCTCCCACTTCTCACATCATTATCCAAAGAGCTTTGCTAGCTGTCGAGGTTTTGGGCGAGGAAAACAGCGAGGGAAATGAGGTGGAGGGGGTGGAAACCGTCCACCCTCCTCGGGATGTGCGCGCGAAAAGTCAACGCTCATATCCCGAGGAGGGTGGACGGTTTCCACCCCCTCCACCTCATTTCCCTCGCTGTTTTCCTCGCCCAAAACCTCGACATTTAGAATTTCTGTTATCCAAATTTCGCTAAAGATTGAGATGTTCATGATTTTTATAAAAAGGAAGAAAAGAAAACTTTGAAGATTAAAATAGTTGAGTTAGAAAATGATGAAATTAGTGACCATTTTGGCTGGTGCATGCATTTGATAATATAAACAATTAAAATAAAATAGTTCTATATAAGAATTATGTGTACACCTACCACATATAAAGCAAGATTAGAAAGTTGTGCAGTTTGTATTTATTAGATCACTGCAAAATTTGTTGTTTAGGTCAACAAACTAATAATTTAGGTCAATTTCGGGGACCAAAAGCTCTCGACTTCATGATTATGCTTGGTGGTGTGAGCACTTCTCTTTCAACCCCTCTTTGAAGCATCTAAAGTAAGGTGTAGTTACAAGTAAGAACTATTGGGCCCAAGGTTAAAAGATGGTGAAGCCCTCACAAGGCCTCATTGTTATTGAGAGACATGTTCAATTCTTATTAACCGTGCACATGATGTAATTCCTTAATGCATATGGGACTAATTCGCCTACTCAAATCAAGCCACATCTCCAACAAGAACACGATGTTAAAGTTAATCCCAAAGTTGGTGAGGATACATTGTTGAACACAAAATTTCTCTATTTTCCTTGAGATTTTTGATATTTTAACACAAGAGAGTTACTACCAAAAGCTTTTTTTTAGGGGAGGCTGGGGGGTTTCTTGATTCAATCAAAATAATATTTAAATGCACTTGTGAATGCTCTTAGGGAATGTGACTTGTCAAGTTGTATAAATTTTACATTATGCTTATTCATTTATGGTCGATTACCCCCAAAGAAGCCGAAGCTAATGCCTGCAGAATTTGGAACCCCTGTGGGTGCTCTTAACACCATGTACATTTGTGACGCCGGGCAGAATAATAATTATCCTGCAAGCTAGTTCTAACAGACAATTCACAGGGAATAACACAAGAAGATTACCCAAAACACAGATAAATACTCTAATGTTCAATTAAAATTATCAAAATCAAAAGTCTACTACAATATTGAGGAAAAACTCTATTTATAGTGCTAAAATAACTTGAATAATAAGCAGCTTGTTCCTATAAGAAAAATTAGAATCAAATACTAAAATAACAAACAGTCTATTCCTAAAAGAAAACAATATAATCAAATATAAAATAACAAACAGTCTATTCCTGAAAGAAAAAGTAAAGCCTAATTTTAAAAGGAAACTAGAAAGACTTCTAATTAAATTGAAAGATTACAAATAAGTTATTTAGTAAAAAACTTTAAGAGCAAATTAGGAACCCTAGAAACTCAAATTAGGAACCCTAGAAACCCGCATGCATCAGCCTCCCCGGGTTGGAAAGAACTCATCCTCAAGTTCACAACAGCTTCATCGGAATCCTTTGGCGACAGCCCAGGAGGAAGATCTTCTGGTATCAGGTCAGAAAACTCTGCTAGCTGTTGCATCTCCGCTGGAAAATCTGGATTCTTGTCTGCTGTCAAATAGTAACTACTCATCATCCTAACATATCGCTTGATGCTAGCCTATTGGTGAAATAACCTGTCTAGTACGCATTTGCACGGGCTGCATATGGAAAGAAGTCATCATTTTAAAATGGTCATGACTCATTTACTGCATGCTTTGCATCAGTATCTATCAATGGGGTGGAGTAAATGGCATTCACATGCCCATCCATATTGACATAATGAATGAACTTATCCATCTGCCTGAACCATGTATGAGCATAATAATACTTAAAATCTGTCCCCATTGTCCACATTATATGGTTTGTACAAATAATGTTGGCTTGTGTCAGTGCTGCAGCTACAAAATCATTGACTCGATCTTGAACATTGTAATCAAACAAATCGACATTATCCTGAACTATGGGGGACTCATCATCAACTTCAAAATAAAAATTATCATTGGGCGGTTCATAATTCTTAGGTGCCTCGCCATTAACGCCCAAATTCTGCACTTTCTTATCATTTACTTGCCTAGGAGCACTATAACTTTTAAAGGGAATTGTTTCAGGATCTTGCTTCTGGACTTCTATCTCAAGGATGTTTTCTTTTTCTTGTGTGACACCATCATCATTAGGATTGCTACCCTTGATATTCCTGTCAATCTGTTCAGATGTTGCAGGGCCAAGTGCCTGTGAAGTTCCTTTCTCAAACTCGGAAATAAAACCATATTCATCTGCATTCTCATTCTCCATATCATCAAACCCCTCCGCTTTATGCTCCTGTAAATCGGTTGATAGTTTGATTATTTCCTTCCATTTTTCAAGTACATCCCCAACACTCTTGTAAGGATTGGGATAGGTTCTTTGTGCAGATGAGTTGTCATGCTCTGGCATTTGAGCTTTAGGTTTATTGGCACTTAAGTTTCCATCCATAACTGAGTCAGGCATCGCCAGTTCTGTATCACAGACATCATTGGAGGGTGTCCCTTTTGAGGGAGCATGGCCATTTTGAATAATAAGTTGTTTGTCTGTTAAGGGAGTATGGCCATTTTCAAATCCATTTTCCTTGGGACCCACATCTACTTGGTTGTCTGTTATGTCCTTATCATCCTTATTCTGCAAACCATCTGCATCAACAATATCCAACTCTTCATCAGTGTCATACACAGGCTCTCCAAGCTCCTCAGTTTCTTCTACCACGTCTTCCTCAATCAGGAGATTGTTGACCTTTTGAATAGCGGACTTCCTGCACTCAGTCGCTCTATGTCCCTATTCACCACATCTAAAACATCTAATAGTAGGATTACTCTGCGGTGGTTGTTGGGTAGGACGGGATTCTTAAGGGCGAACTGGCCAACTACTTTGATCACTTTTGATCATAGGCCTCCTGTTCTGCTGTTTTTTCACAGCAACTGCACGCTGGTATGCTTCAGAAACGGTCCTCGGTTGAGTGTAGCCGAAAGGAAGGAAGTGGCCCTTCATCTTCTCCCAATCAGTGATCTTGGCCTAGCCCTGCCTGTGGCGTGAACTGCTCCCACCACGCAAATGCTCTGCCTTTGAGTTTCATGACGACACTTTGACATGATCTGGAACTTCCTTATACTAAAAAATATGTTCTACTTAATTCAACCAATCCACGAATCCTTCGGCCTGTAACATACCAGAAAACTCGGGTAGATCCACTTTGAAACTGAGATTTCCATGATGATCCTCCCGACCATGGCGCTCCCAGAATTGAGCACGATTATGATATGGGTTTTTGAAATTGAAATCAGAATCGTGACCTTCCATCTCACAATCACTGAAATCCTGCGCCGTTAGACGCCGGGTTAACTCTGCAACTTGCCTCTGTAAATCCTCAATCATCACATCCTGAACGTTACGACAAAAGTTTGGGGCTTCCTCGTTCGGAACCTGCCCGCGACGACCATGACCACGACCACCAGCCATGGAAACTGATGAAATCCCACCCCGAAGAAGATGCTGAAGTTCTGATACCAACTGACGTCGGGCAGAATAACGATTATCCCGCAGGCTAGTTCTAACAGACAATTCACAGGGAATAACACAAGAAGATTACCCAAAACAAAGATAAATACTCTAATGTTCAATTAAAATTATCAAAATCAAAAGTCTACTACAATATTGAGGAAGAACTCTATTTATAGTGCTCAAATAACTTGAATAATAAGCAGCCTATTCCTAAAAGAAAAATTAGAATCAAATACTAAAATAACAAGCAGTCTATTTCTAAAAGAAAAAGTAAAGTCTAATCCTAAAAGAAAACTAGAGAGACTCCTAATTAAATTGAAAGATTACGAATAAGTTATTTAGTAAATAACTTTAAGAGCAAATTAGGAACCCTATAAACCCAAATTAGGAACCCTAGAAACTCAAATTAGAAACCCCTGTGTGTGCCCTTAACACCATGTACATTTGGTTGGGTATGGTACGTACAATAAAGTCCATTAAAAGATTGGTGCCCTTCGATTAGACCTCCAGAAGACACTAACTGAGGAACCCAACACTTTCCCCTTCCCACCCACATCTATATCAATGACCGTTCCCAACCCCTACAAATAACTATCACCCTCCCATTTTGATCAAAGATGAAAAGCAAAACAAATATGGATAAGGAAGAAATGGTGCACAAACCCCATATTCTACTGTTTATGTGTCCTACACAAGGTCACATACACCCTCTACTCCAATTTGCCAAACGCTTAGTATCCAAGGGACTCAAAACTACCATAGCCACCACCCAATACTCAATCAAGTACATTGACACAAAACACGTGGGTGTGGTACTTGAGCCCATATAAGATGGATTCGACAACAATGGCATTTCTCAAGCACCTAGTGCAGACACTTATATGGAACAATTTAAAAAATGTGGTTCCAGAACACTAACCGAAGTCATTGTGAAACTAGGTAACTCGGGTGATCCAGTTAGCTGCATTGTTTACGACTCATTCTTGCCTTGGGCTCTTGACGTTGCTAAAGCCCATGGTTTATATGGAGCCATATTTTTCAATGTCTTCTATATACTACTGCTACTATCACATGCACCACGAACTAACAAATGTAGATATTGTGTAAGCAAATGCAAAATATATACCCCAGTTACCTGGGTTTCCTGTTTGGAGTCTCTGACTTGCCTAGCTTTCTAACGAGGTTTTCAACATCATATCCAGCATTCCTGGCAGCAGTAATAAATCAATTCTCCAACTTGGAAATGGTTGATTGGGTCTTTGGGAATACCTTGCATAGTTAGAAGAGACGATATGTGCCGAAACCTTTTGCTCATTATGTACCTCGGAAACCTTATTATTTTTTTTTTTTGGCTTTCTCAAGTGTGCTTGTAGAATGACACAAAACCATATGCGGATTGGTTGTTCTATGCAAAGCATTGAGGTTTTGTTTGGTTTAGCTTAGTGTTTTCCCCTTGAATTTGACAGATATAAAATTAAAATTTGTATTAAGTGGACCAAACAAAGAAACAAGAAAGTTACCACATTAGGACTTTTGTGGCCACGAACAAGTTGAAGACATTTAAAGACATTCAGCAAAGGATTCGGTTAAACAATTCTATGTGTGTACCCATCAAGTCCAACCGATGAGCAATCCATCGAAACCTTAGGAGGTACATTCAAATGCATTGTTAAGTTGAATGAACTTGATGGATGGTCCAGAACTATGCCTTAAGCTAGTAATCTCTATTACAATTCAGATGGGTTTTTGTCCTACGTTGCGTTTGTTTGTCCTATGTGGCAATATTATCTCTGTGGCAGAAGTTAAGTGAAAAACATTGAACCCGATGCTTTCCTCACTCTCTCCTTTCCCCTCTCTTCCTCTACCCAAACCCCTCCCACCACAGATTCTCGATGCAGAAGGACGAAAGAAGAAGAAGTTTGAGAAGGTAAGATCCGTTTTCTTCTTTACATCTTCCTCTTCTTCTTCTTCTTCTTCAGATCTTCTTCAGATTTTTGTTTTTGCAGGGTTAGGGTTTTGTAGATCTAAGATTTTTTTTTCAGGGTTAGGATATAAACAAGTGAAATAGTGAGATACCCAGTCATCCCTCTCATCTTGCAATATAAAACACTTGGTCGAACCTCTCATTGAATTTCTTCACTGTTTGGTCTACCAAAGTAGGTTTCTGCGAATTTCATCTCCTCTTCTCTCTCTAATTGACCTCATTGAAGGGAGAAAAACCCTAACTTTCCCTTCAATTCGGGTCCAGTTTCATCCCATATTGCTGTTTCAGTCGAATCCCACCGCGGCTTCTCTCCTCGGGTGAGTAATTTTGTGTTTTTTAAGCTTCGAATTAGAGGCTTTACTTGATTTTAATGGGTTTTTTTTTTTTTTTTTTTTTTTTTTTTTTTCTATAGTGGGGTTGTTTGAAATGTTGAGATGGAGTTTGTGTAGTTGAAAAAATGTGACCTTGGAGGTGGAAATTAATGATTTGGTTGTGAATCGGGTTCTGGGTATTGTGATTTCAAGTTATTTGATGGATTTTGTTTGGTGGGTGTGTTCAAAACTTGATTTTTAGGATTGGGTATGCAGGAATTTTAGAAAATTCCAGGTGTTTATGTTATTAGTCAGTAATCAAGTTATTATGTGAAAATGTGACCTTGGAGGTGGAAATTAATGATTTGGTTGTGAATCGGGTTCTGGGTATTGTGATTTTAAGTTATTTGATGGATTTTGTTTGGTGGGTGTGTTCAAAACTTGATTTTTAGGATTGGGTATGTAGGAATTTTAGAAAATTTCAGGTGTTTATGTTATTAGTCAGTAATCAAGTTATTATGTGAAGTATGCCGGTAAAATATGCCAGTAATCAAGTTGTTATTAGTCAGTAATCAAGTTATTATGGGTGTGTTCAAACTTGATTTTTATGTCAAGTATGCCGGTAAAATTTATCTTATGTATTCTTCAGATCTTCTTTTTCTGAAAAGTGTTCTTGATTTGATTTTCTTCTTCAGACTCTCCAAAGATCAATCAGATTTTCTTGAAGAAATCTTCAAAGAACACAATACTTTCAACCCAGTAAGTTATGATGTTTATTTGATTTGCTGTGAATTTCTCTAATCCCATTTGCCATTTGTTTGAAATCTCAGAAACAAAATCTTGAATTAGCAAAACAGCTGAATCTCAGACCCAGACAAGTAGAAGTTTGGTTTCAGATCAGATGAGCAAGGTACCTTTTTTATTTGTTTTTTCAAACCTTCGTTAATCTCTTTTAATGGGTGTTTCAAATTTTGTATTTTAGTTCTGATTAAAATGAAAATCTGTGAAATTTTCAGAACAAATTTGAAGCAAACAGAGGTGGACTGTGAGTACTTGAAGAGATGTTGTGAAACACTGATAGAGGAGAACAGGAGGTTGTAGAAGGAGTTGCAAGAGTTGAGGGCTTTGAAGGCTTGCAACCCATTCTACATGCAACTCCTAGCAACTCTCAAACATTGTGGTGGTGGTGGTACTCATTCATGAACACTCGAAGAGAAACCAAAGAGAAGAAACTCAAGGTACGATTCAAATCCCTCTTTTATAATTTTTGGGTATTTCCAATTTTGGTTGATGAGATACTTGCTTATGTGAGATTTTTCCTATGTGGAGCATGAGATTTTGTTTTAACCGTTTGGGTTTATCGTTTGAATGTGTTTGTTTTAACCGTTTGAAGCATGAGCTTGATGACATTTTTGTTGTGTTGAGCATTGTGTTCAAACCACTATTTTTTGACTGAATTTTTTGACTGAATTCTTTGTCATATATCTGTTGAAAAATCTTTACTTTGTTGAACTTATCTCAAACATTGTGGTGGTGTTGAAATCTCTTTACTCTGTTGAAATTTACTCTTTGTACTCATTCATTGTAAGTGTGTTTTTTTTAAATGAAAGAAAAACCCAATTGCGATTATTCGACAATTCCGTTAAAGTACAATGTACTCTGTAGTAGTGCCAACTTCTTTTCTCTCTATTCTAAAGTACAATGTACTATGTAGATGAGAAAAGCATTGCTGGAAGTATAACTGCTCACATCAAAGATTTCCAGTATCTTTGTTTTAGCTGATTTTGTCCTCGAGGGTGGTAGATTTACTTGGTCCAATCACAAACTCTCCCCCACTCTCTGTAGACTGGATTGAATATTTGGTTCCTTCCAAGATTTCCTCCTTCCTGCTGTTGTATCTGTTCATCATGCAATCCTTTTGGAGCATCCAATCAACAACCCCTGCCTTAGACCCTAAACCTTTCTGACTGGAACAATATGGTTTGAAGATAAAGATTTCTACAAAATGTTTGAGATCAATTGGAAAGAGCTTCAATATGATGGGCACCTTGCTTTGTTTCTTTGGAAAAAAGCTCAAGCTCCTCAAAAACTGCTGCAAAGAATGGAATAGGCAACGCTTTGGTCAGCTCAACAACCTTATTGAGAACAAACAAATGAGCATTGTTGGTTAGATCTTATTGAAGAGGCTAGATAATTAACTCAAAATGAATGGAGATTAGAACTAAGAGCATAATTGAGCTTACTAAGTTACTGAAAAGGAACTTTATTTGCTAGAAGAGAAAGGATGGATTACAATAGGGGAAACAGGGTGACATGTGCACCAAACTCTGCCTCATCATTATCAACCACAAGGATCAACAACAATATTGGAGCCTCAGATTTGAAAACAGGGTGGAGTTAGAAGATGCAGCGATAGCGTACATTGTGAACCATTTTGCGAATATTGCATAGGAAAAAGAAACTTGGAGACCTCAACTCCAAGGCGTAGTGTTCAAAACCCTTGACTTAATCAGTGCCATGCATGAACTCACCTCTGAAGTAGCAGCTGCCATTGATGGCTATCCTGTTGACAAAGATCTGTTCCTTTATATACCAATTTGGGATAATTTTCTTTTTGGGTATAAATGGAAGAAGGTTGCTAATTTTGATATGTGTGAGAGGATTTAATGATGAAATGAAATATATCTGTCTCGGTGATTGATCAAGTACTTTATTGTTAATTGAACCATTTTTAGGTTATTCAGTGTTGACTTATTTGATACGACCATATGGGTATGTTCCATTGAGTTAAATTCATGTTATCTATGGAAATGAAGCATTATTCTCTTTATGAGCCAAGTTGTATATCAATCACCTAGAGCTCCTCATGCTGCAGCTACTTCTATTAAAAAGCCCCTTGGAACAAAAAAAAAAGGAACCAAGACTGGAGGGCTTGGCATCCAAAAGCTTACCACAAAGGTAAAGGCGGATTCTTGCATGAACAATTTAATTTTTATATACAACAAAAGAAGGATAATGCAGAACCTGGTATCAAAAGGTCCATTTCCTAATGTCGTATGTTGGTTCTGTTATCTAATCTTTCATTATTTATTGCATACAAGTGAAAGCCTTTATGACCAAAAGCCGGAGAAGCCTGCTCCTGTTGTTACTGCTTCAGTCAATGCCACCACAACATCTGGCTCATATAGTCCTGCAGCTTCATGCTTTGAGTATGTAGAGAACGTCCAATTTGCTGATATCATGCAGCTTCATGCTTTGAGTATGTAGAGAACGTCCAAAAATGTTAATATAAGATTGTTTTTCATTGTTTTCCAAGTTATCGATGTGTTAAAGTTGGCTCTTTAATTTATTTTGAAGCTTCAATCCGAATTCAGAACATGATTTTTATTTATAGAGACGGTGGGTTTAAAACACTAAAACACAAACACTAAACCACAATTAGTATCTCTCAACAGGTTGGTTTCTTATCATAGCAAAGCTCAAGTAAACTTACTAAAAAGAAGAGATCAAAATCTGGGTGAAAGAAGAGATAAAAAATCTCACTACTATTCTCTTCATTAACACTACTATGAATAGGTAGCTCATCACATCATTCATTAGTTGATTGACTGAAAACTTCTTTGCATCTTCAGTATGTTTTTGATTGAAAACGTCTCTATCTGCAGCATTCACAGCTTCCATATGTGCATCACATAGAACATCCAACTTCCATATGTTTGTTTACTACATATTTGTAGCTTCAGTACATGCTTCCATTTTTGCCTTACATGTTTCCATTTTTTGTAGCATCCATAGCTTCATTACAAACTTCAGTACATGCTTCCATTTTGGTAGCATCCATAGCTTCCTCATTTGTTTTTTGATTTTTGCCGTACATGTTGTTCACTCAGTTAACATTAGTTGCATGTCATTTCGGTATCTTTCAACATTTCTCAAGTCAAAGGTGTTGTATGATATTTGTGTTGTCTCAGGAGCTGTTTCAGGAAGGCAGTTAATTCAAAAGAGTCGATTAGTTGATTGGATTTTCGCCATCAACAGGTACCTCAACTTCTTTTCTCTCTATTCTCTTCTTCTCATGCGCTGTTTCAGGAAGGCAGTTAATTCAAAAGAGTCAATTAATTGATTGGATTTCCGCCATTAACATGTACCTCAACTTCTTTCTTCTCTATTCTCTTCTTCTTCTTCTAATTAGTTAATTGATTTCGTTATTGAATGAAGTTGGTTTGCTTCAAGTTCTTGACGGAAGGGAACGGGCGGTTTGCTTCAAGCTTTGTGTTCTTGACGAGCTATGTTCTTGCAATTGTTCTTGATGTGATTTCAGGTTAGTTTCTCACAACCGTCTCTCTCTCAAACACTAAAACGTGATTTCAGGTTAGTTTCTCACAAAAACTAAAACACGATTTACTGGAATGTGAATGATCTACTGGAATGTGAATGATCTTTGGAATGTGAATGATTTACTGGAATGTGAATGATTTACTGGAGCTGTATGTTCTTTCACAGTAAAGTTTCCATTCTTGGATTGAATGGTTCCATTTCATATAGAATATAGGGACACTGTTCACTGTTGCATTTCTTGCCACTGTTGCATTATATAGTCTACCCAGAATAGCCCTTTATGTGCTAGATACACATTCTCAATCAAATTAAAAGCATGTCTACAATATTTGGTAACTTCTAACAGACTGTTGTGACAATAACAACACGAGTGATGCATTCATTATTCTTTTTTGTTTATTGACCTGATTAGTTATATAGCCTGTTAATTGAAGTTTGTTTTTTAGGAAAGAAAACGTGTTTTGGCCAAGAAGAAGGCTATGCGAAGAACTTCTTCCTCTAGTTCCTCACTTTTTATTCTTTATCTGGTGCTACCATTTTTCATTCAATTTGGGTTTTGGGATTTTTAAAGACTACAACCAAAGCCTTAACTTTCTTCTCAAATTTCTCACTTTCATCAGTAGGGTATTGGCTTTGAGTTGAGTTTAATTTATCTATTTCAAACACTATGCCAAGGTTTCCAAATCAACAAATGCACAACATTGATCTTTCCTCTTCCATCTTAAGTTGAAACCTGGGTTTTGGTTTTCCTATTCCCTAGCTCAACCCTTGCCATTGAAAAACCAACAGAAGAACATACGATCTTTGCCAACCAACAAAACCACCAGAAGAACAACAATCTCATATAAGGTTATCACTTCTCTTTTCTACTCCCCTTAATATTACTTTGTATCTTTAATTCTCTCACCAATTCATAGTTGATTGAGAGGTTTTTTGCTTTTGAAATGGTGAGGGATTTTGGTGTTTGAAAAGGTGGGTTCATGTTCTCTGTAAAACCTTGAAATGGTTTCAAGGTAAGAGACTTTGGTGTGTGAAAAGGTGGGTTCATATTCTCTCTAAAACCTATCAATATTGGTGAGTTCATTGAATTAATTGTGTTTTTCCTATTTTTTTTTTCTTGAGAAACTAATGTGGCAAAGTTGTAAGTCAGATACATGGATTGAATTCTCCCATAAAAACATGTTTATAGTTTGATGTGGGTTACTAGGAATGTTGACGGTCAGGTTGTTAGTGTATATATGTTCTGTGGTATCCTTTTTTATTTTTATGTTTTATTTTTGGAATGTTATCTCAACTCTTATATGGTTCATCCTAGCTAGCTATACTACCATTTTGAAAGTTTAGTAGATGCTACGACATTACACGGTAGCCATGCCGGATGGGTTCATTACATGAATTTAACTAAAAGAAAAAAATTCTGATTTGTGTAGTGCCAACGGATGAAAAATGGTGATAATGCCGGAGAGCGCAATCCACACCCCAACGTTTTTTAGCGAGAACCACTTCTCTCAGCCTTCAATCCAATTGCCATGTTCAGGTATCCCTTCTTTTATGTTTTGCTTTCATTTGAGTTTTTTTAAGTTATGGGGTTTGTTAGATTTGGTTATTTATATTGCTTTTGAGATTGTTCTAGAGTTTGAGTTGTAACTATTCATTCATCATGTTGGGTTTGAGAAATTTTTGTTTTTCCAATTGAGATCGATTTAATTAGTTCTTCTTACACCTCTAACTTGATGAAAGTTAGAGCCTTTGATAATGGGTTAAATAGATTTAGTGAATATTTGAGGGTTCAATAGTTTGTCTAAAATTATCAAGAGCTCGAACAACGAAATATTTTGGTCCATGGACCATAGCATGGTTGTCTGTTACAATTCAAAGAGTAGTTTTATTGTTCACAAAACTTGTTTGCTAGCTTAATTTGCTTTAATTTCATGTTATTGTCATTAATCACGACTTCATAATATTTGGTTTTAGAAATGAGTGTTTTAGAAATGGTTGTGAATGGGAGGGTGTTGCTTGCAGGCAGTTTGTTTGCTAGCTTAATTTGCTTTAATTTCATGTTATTGTCATTAATCATGACTTCCTAATATTTGGTTTTAGAAATGAGTGTTTTAGAAATGGATGTGAATGGGAGGTGTTGCTTGCTTGCTTGGAAATACAATCAAGTAATCAATACCATGAATATATTCAGATTCTCATTTTGGAACCGTAGGAACCGGACCGTTCCAAACGGTTCGAGTTAGGTTCGGTCTCAATGTTCAAAATAAGGGAATCTGGACCAGACCGGATCCGTTAAATTTAAACGGTCCGAGTTAGGTTCCTCAAAATTTGGAGCTGATCCGGACCGTGCCCACCCCTATTGGAAAGAATACAATGCAAATATGTATGATGTAAATAATTCTTCAATGGAAAAAAGAATACACTTGATGAAAATCTCATTCGAAAAGAAAAATGTATGATGAATTTTTTTTTCCATGATTTAGAATTTATCCGCCATGAATGGAAACATGGTTTAAAATTTTTTATGAATCTAAACTATGGTGACCATGGAAACACCTTCATGTATAGTCCTTTTTAGAGGGGTTGAACACTTGCTGGATCAGTTGGTTTTTTTTTTTTTTATATATATATCAATGAAAGGAATACAATGGAATTTTTTTTTTCCATAATTGATGGAATGAATACAATGGAAAAAGGTTTGATTGAAAGAATAATGTCAATTCCATAAGAAAAAGGTACGATGGAAAATTTTCCACATGGTTCTTTGTTCCACCTTTTTATAGTCTTCGCTTTTGGTTAAATTGATGGTTGGTCCAAAAAGATAGCTCAATTGTAAAATTTTGGTTGCAATCTAAAAACATTTACTTTTTATTTTCAGGGATCGCTAACCTTGCATTGTGCCTGATTGTAATTATGGACAACTTAGCTCAAAAAACACCCTACTTCGAAATGTCGATTTTCGGATAGGTACTATAGTAGGTTGATACTACATCTTACTTCAAATTGGCTGTCTCATATATGTATGACATATTTTTTGTTTGCAAGTGGATTCAGCCGTACAAGGAACTGTAAGAAAAATGCTTAGTTTTTCCACCATAATTGGACAAGGTTCTCCTTAAGAAAAAAAGCTTTTATGGTACTTAAATGTTTTATACTGCAATATTTTGATAATTAAATGATCATTTTGGTGTGTGGATATATTATGTGGTGTTCATGGCATTGATTGCCATTATAATTTTTTATGACAGGTTCAGACAGGTTTCAATATTGAAAAATACAGAGGAAACTCTGTCGAAATTTTGATTTTTTAATTGTTCATGACATTGATTGTCATTATAGTCACTTATGTGAAATATATTTTCTTATGACATGTTCAGATAAATTACTTTATTCAAAAAATGACATTTTTTTGGATATAATGATATTGTGTGCATGTCTCTTTCGACATAGCCGTGAATGTAGGATGTAATCTGCAATAGTGCCAACGGCACGGGTATTACACTAGTCTAGTACAAGCAAGATTGAGAGAAACAACAACAAAAAAGCACACACACACATGATGAGTCGGAGGAGAGTACCTAATGGAATATCTAACGAAAACGTATAAAAAGGTCCACTCGCATACCGAATTGGGCCACAAACTGTCACCTTATATTTTATGCAAGAATGGCGGTAATTAAAAGCTGTGATACAACCATAAACTATCCTTGGAAACAATGAGTACATAATCAGCTAAGGAAAGAAGAACCCGTCTAATTGGCGAGGGAAGCAGCGAGGGACCCCACAGGGGGGAGGGGGAGCCGTCTATTCCCCCCGGGATGCGTGCGTTGAAAATTCAAACGCGCATCTCGGGGGAATGGATGGCTCCCCCTCCCCCTGTGGGGTCCCTCGCTGTTTTCCTCGCTGCTTCCCTCGACAATTAGAATTTTACAGGAAAGAAAAAAAGAAAGAAAGTTGTGTATGTGGTAAATGATGACTTTTCAAATTTTGTTGAAGATCCCGAATGACCCAAATAATCAATGCCAAATAACAACAGTTGTGGGTTATCTTAGAAAGTTGTAACCCACTGAGTAAGATGCAATAGAAACAGTTGAGCAAAAAAAATATAATTACCAAAAAAATGTGCAGTGAAAGCATTTAATTTTGCTGCATTCAATGTCAACATCACTTTTTTTTTCGTAACAAGAAATGTTGTTCGTTACATCTTTTGAGAAAACTAATTAGAAAGACATTAGCTTAAACAGAAAATTTAGAGACCATCCATCATCCTCGAGATGCACATCTCGAGGATGATGGACGATACCGGGCCTGGCTCTCTAGAAAAGTCCTAGCTTAAAATAGGCTGTGAAAGCAATGTCATGTTGTCAGATAATGACAATTGGGCCAATGGTGCCATTGAAGGATTGTGATTTCGCGAAATTATACAAAATTTTGCAAAAAAAATTTGTTTTTTGGAAATTACGAAAAAAATGCGAAAGAAAAAATTACATTTTTTTCGAAAAATTTCGAGGCTTTTTTGTAAATTTTGGGATTTTTTTTCTTTCTTAAATTTCGTTTTTTTGGTAAAAATACAAAAATCAACTACTAAAAATTACATTTTTTCAAAAACTTTCGGGATTTTTCGTACATTTTGAGTATTTTTTAATTATCATTTATTCTAATTATCTATTATATATTGCCAAAGGCGTGAGGGATTTTAATTATCTACATATATTGCCACAGGCGAGATGGTTCAGTGGTTGAATAGTGGCAGATGGTATCACTAAGTCACGGGGTCGAATCAGCCAGCAGCATCTGGGGTTGCATGGGTTAAGGGATATTAAAAAAAGTGTGTAAAAAAAATTATCTATTGATTTTTTTAAACTACCCATTGATTTTCTAATTATATGTATTGATTTTCTAATTATAAGTATTTTGGTTTCATTTAATATGTTTAGTACATTTATTTACTTGGTACCATCATCATACCTGGACAGAAGAACCAAATAACATATTGGATATGGGACTTAACCTTCGGAACCCAATAAAAAATGAATGCTTGAAATGGTTAACAAGAAAACAAGAGAATTCAGTTAAATACGTAGCCTTTGGAAGCAGGGTTGAACTGACTGAAGTACATATGAAAGAGCTAGCAATGGGTCTGAACGATAGCGATAACAATTCATTTGGGTCATAAAGGATTCTGAGCGGACCAAGCTGCCAAAAGGCTTTGTCACCTCACGAAACCGCCCCGAAGGGCAACGCCCCAAAGGGCCCTCAATCCACATGAGTCAATGTGGAGTAAGTCCAAACAATGTTGGAACTTAACTCCAGGAACAACCTTTGTCAACATATCAGCAGGGTTGTCTTTTGTGTATACTTTCACCAAAGACACGTCACCATCCTCAATTACATCTTGAACAAAGTGATATCGGACGTCAATATGCTTAGTCCTTGCGTGATGAACCTGATTTTTAGCCAAGTGGATGGCACTCTGACTGTCACAGAGAACCTCAACACTACCTTGTTCCACACCCAAGTCATTTACAAGACCTTGAAGCCACAATGCTTCTTTTACAGCTTCTGTCAATGCCATATACTCTGCCTCTGTAGTAGAGAGAGCCACTGTATCCTGAAGCATAGATCTCCAACTAACCGGAGCACCGTATATCTGAAATACGTAACCAGTAGTAGATCTTCGTCTATCTAGATCACCAGCATAATCAAAATCAACAAACCCACGAACCTGACATGAATCTCCACCGAAGTCCAAACCCACATCCAAGGTACCTTTTAAGTACCTAAGCATCCATTTCACTGCCTCCCAATGTTTCTTCCCAGGGTTTTCCATATACCTGCTCACAACACTAACAGCCTGTGAAATGTCAGGGCGTGTACACACCATAGCATACAGTAAACTGCCAACTGCACTAGCATAAGGAACATGCGACATGTATTCCTTTTCTTCCACTGTGACTGGAGATAACTTTCGAGAAAGTCTAAAATGTGAAGCCAAAGGAGTAATAACCGGCTTTGCGTTTTCCATGCCAAACCGTGATATGACCTTCTCAAGGTACCCCTTCTGTGAAAGAAATAATTTTTTATTCTCCCTTTCTCTTCTTATCTCCATACCAAGTATTTTCCTTGCAGCACCCATATCCTTCATCTCAAACTCAGATGCAAGTTGAGACTTCAATTTATTTATCTCCACCATACTCTTACAGGCAATGAGCATATCGTCAACATAGAGCAAAAGATAAATAAAATCACCACTACGAAGTTTTTTCAAGTAAACACAACAATCATACTTACTTCATGTGAACCCATGTTTCAACATAAAAGTGTCAAACCGTTTGTACCACTGCCTAGGTGACTGCTTTAACCCATAAAGTGATCTCCTCAAATGACAAACATGGTCTTCTTTTCCAACAACCTTAAAACCTTCCGGCTGATGCATATAAATTTCCTCCTCTAAGTCTCCATGCAAGAAAGTTGTTTTCACATCAAGTTGTTCAAGCTCAAGGTCACCATGAGCTACCAAGCTCAACAACACACGTATAGAAGTGTGTTTTACCACAGGCGAAAATATCACATTGTAGTCAACGCCTTCCCTCTGAGCAAAACCCTTAGCTACTAATCTTGCCTTAAACTGAGTACCAGACTCTAGAGTAGTCTGTTTCTTCTTAAATACCCACTTGCAGCCAATTGTTTTCCTTCCATTAGGCAATGACACTAGATCCCAAGTATGGTTCTTCTGGAGAGACTCCATCTCACCCTGCATAGCTACTAACCAACTCTGACTATCTGAATGACGAGCGGCCTGCTTGTAAGTAGTTGGCTTATCATCTTCCACAGAGAGTGCATATGCAACCAAATCAACTGTATTCAACTGACCATAGTGCTTCAACGGTTCTTCAAAGCCAAATTTTTGAACTTGCTTAACCGATCGTTTTGACCTAGTTAAGGCCAAAGGTTGCTGCTGGGATTGATTATCTTCAACTGGTTGTTGTTCCTCATGGTCTTCAGGCTCATAATTCAGATCATGTGTGCCTGCTTCAACCACTTGTTCATCTGTTGCATCCACAGACGCTTCAACTTCCACTTTCTGAGTGTTACTAGATTCACCACCACTATCAACCAACTCCTTAGCTTTAGTACAAGCTAACAAGGAATTCTCATCAAATGTAACATCTCGACTGATCACAAATTTATTATCCTCTAAACACCATAGACGATAACCCTTCACGCCTTTTGCATACCCCAAGAAAATGACCTTCTTAGCCCTAGCATCAAGCTTATTTTCTTTCACATGGTAGTAGGCAATACAACCGAAAACTTTCAGTATACTGTAATCAGCATGTTCACCTGACCACACCTCATAAGGTCTTTTGCAGTCTAATGTAGAATGTGGTGATCTATTAATCAAGAAACACGCGGTGGCTATTGATTCAGCCCACCATTCTCTGCCAAGACAAGCATTGGAGCGCATACACCTAGCTTTTTCAAGCATAGTGCGGTTCAATCTCTCAGCAACTCCATTTTGTTGTGGCGTGTCTCTAACAGTCCAATGTCGAACAATTCCTTCCTGATCACAAAACTGTTTGAAAGTACCCTCAGTATACTCGGTACCATTATCAGACTTCAAAGTCTTCACCTTTCTTCCAGTTCTATTCTCAACCATTGCTCTCCACCTTTTAAATGTCTCAAATACTTCATTCTTAGACTTCAAAAAATATACCCATGTGTAACGGGAATAATCATCAATGAATGAGACAAAGTACCTGGAACCTCCCTTAGAGGCGACCTTTGCTGGGCCCCACACATCTGTATGCACATAATCTAGAATACCTCTGCTCCTGTGCTTGCTTGTACTGAATTTTACCCTGCATTGTTTTCCATATACACAATGCTCGCAAAACTCCATAGTCAGTTTCTGCATACCCTTCAGTAATCCTTGCTTGCTCAGTAGAGACAATCTTTTTTCTGTCATATACCCAAGTCGCATGTGCCATAACCTAGTGCTTTCCGATGAAGAAGTTCCCACTGCCACATTTCCTGTTACCGTGTTACCCATCAAGGTGTACAAGCTACCTTGTTTGATCCCTTTCATGACAACCAAAGACCCACGGACAACCTTTAAAACTCCACCTACCGCTGTAAACTTACAACCATTGGAGTCTAAAACACCAAGCGAGATAAAGTTCTTTTTCAAGGCTGGGACATGCCACACATCAGTTAAGGTTCTCACAATACCATCATACATCTTAATCCTCATTGTTCCAATTCCAATTGTCTTGCAAGCGTAATCATTACCCATCAGAACAGTACCACCATTAATGTGCTCATAGGTAGTGAACCACTCCCTGTTTGGGCACATATGGTAAGAACACCCAGAGTCAAGGAGCCATCTCCCAGAGATTTTTGTGTTTTCACCCGCAACTGAATAACATTCTTCATCCTTTTCTGTACTAGATGCATAACTTGCTTCACTAATATCACCCTTATCTTGCTTTTTATTGCCCTTCCAACTGTTATCATGATTACTCTTATCTTGATTTGGACAATTTTTTCTAATATGCCCCCACTCTCTACATTTGTGACATTGTGGACCTTTAGACTTTGATCTAGATTTTCCACTCTTTAAAGATGATTTCACTTGAGACCTTCCTCTAGCAATCAACCCTTTAGCTTGATCTTTCCCACTACCACTTGATGAAGTTTTCTTCCGAATCTCATTGGACAAGAGTGCACCGGTAGTTTCATCAAATGTAAGTTCATCTTTCCCAAACAAAATTGTTTGTACAAGATTTTCATATGACTGCGGCAAGGAGTAAAGCAATATAATTGCTTGGTCTTCATCCTCAATCTTCACATCCACATCTTTCAAATTTGAGATAATCCGTGTAAACTTGGCGATATGATCACCAATTGGAGTGCCCTCATCCATTGCTAGTTTGTACAATTGGGTTTTCAAGTATAACCTGTTTGATAATGTCTTAGTCATAAACTGTGACTCAAGCTTCAACCAAACACCAGCTGTCGTAGTCTCTTCATTAACTAAAAAAACTATGTCTCTATCCAGACACAAGCAAATAGCAGCACGAGCCTCCAAATCCAATTCTTCCCATTCATCATCTGACATGGTTTCAGCCTTTTTATCCTTCCCTAGTAATGCCTTGTGTAATTTCTGATAGATAAGCAAATTCCTCATTTGTATTCTGCAATATCCGAAATCGTTCTTACCATTAAATTTCTCGATTTCATACTTCCCCACATATGCCTTGCTCACCTTGGATGTCATTGCAAACAAAACCTGTGACTTTTTAGACAAGAAGCTTCACTACGGTTTTTTTTTTTTTTTTCAAACAACTTGTGCACAAACAAATCCTAGCACTTTTGAATCTTCACAATCTTGAGTAGAACAATTCAAGATCAATTTCCCTTAGTGCTCTGATACCAATTGTTGCGTCTTATTGCGGAAGCGGGTAGACACCAACAATTGCACACAAGTACCACAAGGATCCAATCAATTAAATAGAGCAAATAGTAAAGAAAATAATTAGAGAAAACCAAGAACATACCACAAGAGACACAAGGTTTACGTGGTTCGGTGAATTGCCTATGTCCACGGTGAGGTGATTCCACTATATTCAAGAAGAATATGACAATTCTCTCACAATCTCTCAACAAGAGATGAAACAAATTCCAGCAATTATCTTTCTCTATTTCCTGTGCTTCACAGTTTTTCTACGTGCAATAATTGCACAGCTACAGTTCCTAGTATATATATAGGAACAACAGTTTCCTGTTTCACAACAGTTTTCTGTTTCCTAGAATTTGTTTCCTGTTCAAAAAACAGTTTCCAGAAGTCCAAACAGTTTCCTGTTTCAAACATGTTTACTGTTTTACAAAACAATTATGTTTCCTATTCCTGTTTCACAAAAACATAATGGCAGGAAACGAATTACTTGTAGTTGTAGAATGGTGTGCTCAGCTGGAGGTGCTATCTCATGCGGCTATTGTAACGCACTGCAGATAGAACTCGACTCTCGAAGGATTGAGTCTTTGGGTACCAATGGTTGCAGTGCCACAGTGGACTGTTCAGCCAACCATTGCTATGTTTGTGGAAGAAGTTTGGAAGGTTGGGGTGAGAGCCAAAGTGGATGGAAATGGCACTGTGAGAAGGGAAGAATTGTAAAAGTAGAAAAGAAAATAAAACAAGAAGCATTAAGAAACTGCGGCGAATGGTGAGAGTTGGCTAAGGAGGCTATAGCTAAGGATGGAAGCTTAGACAGATCATTGATGAATTTGTGGAATAACTTTTCAGAAGCAATTGGCAAGATGACAGGGCAGGCAAGTAAAGTTTGATCTTTAATAGTAAGTATACTTCCGTGAAAACGATTCATGGTTTTGTCAACTGATACCGGCTCAGGGAGTTACCACACACCAAATGGGTAGTAAATGGAAAATCATTTTACAACTTAGAAAACAAAAAGAATGAGTTACAGATTAACCAACCGTAGATAGACCACGTCCTTTCCAGTATTCTTGACTACTGCCTTTATTTTACATTTTCCACATATCTGATTAAACCTGCATAAAGACAAGAAAAACAATTAAGACCACAGTGGTTCAGTAATTTTCTCTTTAGAGCACAATTATAACAACAACCAAAAATCAACTAAAAAAATTCTTCATTTTAGCAAAGCAAACATCATTGTAGAACTATATTCTTAATGGTGCAACAAACTCCTAAAGTTAATTATTAAAGTTGCACAAGCACAAGTAAACTATTGAAGAGGCCCCATATCTAGTACAATCATCAATTATATAGGCCATACGTTGGAGCCATATAAAATTTCTAGGACTCTGCAAAAGACCATGTGGGCGTAAAAGCAAGTGCAATAGGTTTAGTAGGGCCAGGTTAATGCTGGGCCAATATTGTGTCATGAGTCACATATGCAAACCCCAAACACAAGTTACACGACCTAGTTAACATCCCTGTGAAAATCGCTCAATAGGAGTACCACCGATTAATTTCGCGGCGGTCGCCCAGTTGATAGGTTATGGGATCCTTAAAAACCCAGCTCGCCTTCCAAAAAAAAAAAGGATAAGTTTCCACAAATGAAGGAAAAAGAAAAAAGTTGGAGGGTGGTCGCAAGGTTGGAATAATCGGAGTTCTGAAAGTGATAAGAGTCCTAGAACAAAGTTGCTATAAGGATCTACCTCATCTCAACTAAGATTTGCTATTTTATTCTCCTCCTCCTCCCCCTCACATTTTTTCCTCTTCTTCTCTTCGAATAACCCCGGTTCTGCTGATGGACACCACCACCACTGTTTATCATCTTCTCCACCGTTCTTTTCTATTTTTTTCTTCACTTTTTTGTACTTCAACAGACAAAGGAGCAACACCACCCTGCTGGCCTCCCCTCTTCTCCTCTCTCTGCCCAAAACAACCTAGCACTCACTCCTTCAAAATATAAAACATGGTATTGTCCCTGACTTTCAACCAACTTATATACTCGATTGAGACTGATTATCAAGTTCATCAAAATATGAAAAATGTAGTACTCTGAGTTATCTAATGAACACAATTTGAATCACTTGAAAATGTTTTGAAATGAGCAATTTATAGTCATTTTACTAAAGTCATTCAAATTTGTCCAGTAAAGAAAACACGGTATTGTCCCTGACTTTCGGCCAACTTATACGCTTGATTGAGACCGATGCGAGTTTGGACATCCCAAGCGCATCATAATCTACAAATGTAAGGCTTGGGCTCGCATGACTATGGTGTGTGTGAGATGTCCAAAGTCGCATCGAAACCTTCAAACCCAAGCCTTCCATTCACAGACTATGGTGTGCGTGGGATGTCCAAAGTAGCATCGGAACCTGCGAGTGGTTTTTTACTGGACAATTTTGAGTAATTGTCGTAAAATGACCATAACTTGCTCATTTCAAAACATTTTCAAGTGATTCAAATTTTGTTCATTAGATAAATCAGAGTACTACATTTTCTATGTTTTGATATGCTTGAAAATCGGTTTCAATCGATTGTATAATATGGCCGAAAGTCAGGGACAATGCCTTGTTTCCTTTACTGGACAAATTTTAGTGACCTTAGTAAAATGACCATAACTTGCACATTTCAAAACATTTCTAAGTGATTCAATTGTGTTTATTAGATAAATTAAAGGACTAAATTTTCATGTTTTGATGATTTTGAGAATCGGTCTCAATCGAGCGTATAAGTTGGCCAAAATTCAATGACAAAGCCTAAAATGGCCAATCACAGCGGCACATGCTTGTGGCATAACCCCAATCGCAACGGCTCATGCGAGTATGGAAGTTGCATTCACATGTGCCGCTGTGACTGAGGTTTTCCTACTCGCACGGGCTGCTGCGATTGATTAATTTTCTGTTATTTGCAGTGTTTGCTTCCTCATTTTTTTTGCAGTGATTGTACGTTTTTAGATTGTTGGTAATCATTCCTTCCTCAAAATTTTCAATTCTATTTTATTTTTAAAGTGTTTGTTGTTGATTGATTTCAAATGAGTATTTCTAAAATTCCAATTTATGTTTGTTAATTTATGACATTTTGTTGTGTAAAAAATAAGAGAAAAAAAAGAAAAAAATAAGAAGAAAAAACACATAAGAGGAAAATAAATAAATAGGCGGGGGCTGGGAGGGACATCCAACAGCAAACGAGTGAGGTAGTGGTGCTTGATGAAGGACACCACCACTCCCACCTTCTATTCTTCTCCACCGGAGCAACACCATCCTGCTCGCCCACCCCACCACCACCTCACCCCGCCATGTTTTACCACCGCCGAGCGACATTGGTGTTGGTGCTTGATGGAGAAGAAGAAGAAAAAGAAGAAGAAGTGAGGAGAAATAGGTGAGCAGGAGGGGGAGGAAAAAAAAAATAAGAGGGAGGAGGAGAGGTGGCGGGGTGGGGGTGGTGATTGATGGAGAAGAAAAAAGAAGAAGAGGAGAGGATCAGGAGATGGCAGTGATAGGGTGGCGGTGGTGAAAGGAATGATGAGGAGACGTCGTAGTGGTGATTGATGGAAAAGAGAGGGAGAAAGGAGAAGAAAGATTATTATTATTATTATTATTATTATTATTTTTTAATATTGGTGGTGTCTTTAAAAAAGACGGTGGTGTCATTCAGCAGAAATGATGGTGTTATTTAAAAAACTAAAACTTTGCGGGGAAGTTAACATCCCCAAGTTTAAGCTGATAAAGGCTTGCTAGATAAAACACTTAGTTTGCACTAGGGCTGGGCCGATATGGGAACCGACCCGAAAACTAAAAATCAAAGCCCGGATCGAGTTGGGCCGAATAACCTATTAATTTGTATGCCCAAATTTTGTATGCAAACTTGTCGAAAAGCCCTAACTCGTTTCAAAGCCCAAATTATGCATCTGTAAATTCAATGTCCATATCCTCACAAATGACACACCCATTAGAATCTGCAGTAAACTGTAATCTGCAGCAAATTGTAATCTTCAGTAAACCGGACGAGCGAGAATCAATGTCCATATCCTCACAACACAACCATTAGAACTGAAACATAATATTACAAAGGAATTGACACCACCATTAGAATTGAAGCAAATTTGTACTACAAAATATTACAAAAACAAAAACTATTAAAGTCTATTACAAGTTTAAAATAAAAGTCTATTGAGAAGTTTAAAACACATCACAATTAGATGAACTAAAAGTCTAAAACAGAAGCTACTGAGAACACCACCATTAGATGAATTGAAAGTCTAAAACACCATCATTACAAGCTATTACAAGTTTGATGAACTGGAAGTCTAAAACACCACCATTAGACCCAGCATGTTAACCCGATTTTACTTTCTCACAAAGGAAGTGCAGTAGCTGGACGAGCAGAAATCAATGTCAATAAGGCACAAGAACTACTTGGAAAATGTGGACAAAATGTTTACCCCATTGGATGCATTATTGCAAGTAAGACGCAATTTGAAAAATATACAACATTTTGCGCTAGTTATGATCATCTACGGAACTAATACATGCTTGGTGGCTAAATTATCAAACATACATCAATCTAGATGACTGGATTAGTCGAACTAGTTGTTGTAATATCTTCCGCAAGTTGCAATATTTCAATTTCTACAAGTCAAGAACATATACGCATACATGAGATAATATTTTGACAAAGTTAAAACTTAAAAGTAACATACAAGTATTCAAAGATTAATAAAATTTTCTTACATTTCTCCATTTTCTCCAAAGAGTTGTAGAAATCTATCTCATCCTCCATGAGCTCTTTAAAAAAGTCAAAAGCATCAGCTTTAATCCAGTCATTGGTGCAAATAAGAGCTTCCACCGTTTTAGGAGTCAAACAGACCTAAAAAGGATCCACAACTCTTTTTTCGGCACTAAAGGCGGCTTCCGAAGCCACACTTGAAACCGAAATCGTAAACATGTCCCTTGCAACCTTGGAAAGGATGGGGAACCTTGAAGAGTTCTCTTTCCACCATTTTAGCAAATTAAATGCTAAATTCTTTGGATTTTCAGATGCCTCTTCCAAATATTTATCAACTTCATTTGTAATATGAACTACATGCTTTTTTTTTTATTTTTTTTTTATTTTTATAAAGCCATCTAATAATGGATCACTCCCCTTTTCATTTCCAATGCCACCATTGTCATCCTAAACCTCTGAATAAGCATGTGGTTGATTTGGATTATCATTTTTATACGCTTCATACAAGCGTATTGATAGATTTCTCACCCCTTGTGTTAACTTATCTGCCTTCAAAGCATCTTCAACTAAAACTTCTAACCCGTAATTGATAGAGTTAAGTTTGTAACGAGGATCAAGAGTTACCACCACAAGCATAACTTGAATTACATCCTTTATACTTTCCCAATACTTGTCAAACTTTAATTTAATGGATCTTGCAACCTTTTTCATAAAGGGATCACCATTTCTCATTGTAGATTTTAAATCTTCCACAATCTTGAACATTTCTTGAAAGGGTGCATTGGCGGTCATCTTTTAACTTTGTGTCATTTGTTCCTCTTATTATTATTTTATGGTCTCTCCTTTTATTCGTTTATTTTATTTTAATTATTGATGATGGATCCATTCATTTCAATTATGAATCTCACCATCTGTACCCCTTTCTCATAAACCTACCATAACTACGGCGTACTTCCATTCTACCACTATCATTTTCATCATCACAGCTACTCAGATAACGACTACTAACACAACATTTCCACTAATTACAATTGACTGCAGTGATCATCACTATGACTGCCTGCATCCGCCACTACATTACTAGCCCAACACAGTTTGAAAACAAATGCTAGTGAATATTCATCATGCTCTGTATACAATATATTGAATCTGATCACTATTCTGTATTGCAGATGGTCTTATTTAATGTTGCATTTTTTGGAACCGGTAATTTCGCTAGTATCGCAAGCTTTGAGATTTCATCTGTTTATCGATTTGTCACGGTCTTCAGTGTAAGTAAAGCTTTGTCCAATTTAAGTTTTGGATCTAATGTATGTCTTGTTTTTTGTTGGTTGCCTGATTTAGTTTACACTTGATTGCAGCCTTACTTATTTTCAAGTTGTTCATTCCCTTCATGTAAGTAGAAAATGAATGTTTGCTCTTTGATTGTTAGTCGAAGTTTGAATATTCCTAAGATTTTGTTTGTATGTTTTCTTGGATAATTCTGGGGAGGCTAAGTTTTCCATGTTTCTTGTTATAAATGTTTATTTGTTATTTAGTGTGTGAACCTAGAAGTGGATAGATGTTGGAACAAACTGAGAATGGGCATGTTTATAAGTCCCTTTGTTTGTTGCTAGGCCAAACTGATTCCATGTAACCCCTAAACGCCACAAAGTTTCCGTGATCCCTTGAGCAGTTGAGCAATAAAGTTCTCTGATATGCTTTGCCCTTCAAATGGACACATGTTAGTAAAATGTTTCCAAAATCAATTTAAAGAAAAAATATTAAAGTGGGAGCATTGATTTTGAGAAGCTGAATCCTTGTAAATGATGATTTTTTTAGGACATGGACTAATCTAGAATTGTTGAGACCTCCCTTGTGGCACTAAGCTTATATACCACATAAAACACACTTAAATTAGAGAACGTGATTTTGCTTTGTGGGTTTGCTTGTGGGATCAATCACTGAAATCTTTGTGGGCTTTCTTGTGGGATCAATCTTTGAGGTTTAAAGAATAAACCTACACAACTTTCACAAAGCTTGTGGGGAACGGTGACTAAGTTTGTGATCCTGCGCTTCTTGAACTGAGAGTTGTCTTCAGGTGTCCTCCCAATAAGCTTGTGATTTTATTTTTCTAGAGCTAGAGATGCTCTAATGTGCCATTGAGTCTTAGTCAAATTAGGTTTGTGCCTTTCAATTGTTTGAAAACTTTATTTCTAAACAAATGACACATTTGGCTAACACACGAGCCCACCATATTTTTGTCTCCTTAAGAAGATTTAGGAGTTTTGTGCATGGGCTTTAAAGCGTACACACAAAATGTTTGAGGAAATGTGCCAAACAATTTTTTTTGATGTCCTGTGAGTATAGAGACACTATACTCACAAACACCTAAGATGTTTGAGAAACTATTGTCCAACCAATTACACATTTAAGGTGAAGAATTTTCCAATGGAAATATTGTGGAAAACCTTTACCCTTTTATGAGCTATAAAGTTATATCAAAAGGCTTTCACACTGAAACAATTATCATAGTGTTCAACATAGTCTTGTGAGCATGCAAGGAATCATGTGAGTATGCAAGGAACCCTTGTATGTATGTTAGGGATGCTTGACCAAGTATGTTGCTGATCAGCTGATTGGAGAGATGCATCGTTGAAATAAAGCTTCGTGTATGAAGTGATAACTAGAGTTGTTGAAATCAGTATACGATTGTTATATGTGACTCTTGTACTCATGACATTTGTTTCATAGTAAATGTGTGATCTCGTCGTGTAGCCCTTTACTGGTTAACCACATTATATCTTTGCCTCATTTACTTTTCGTGCACGTTTACTTTATTGTGTGTGATTGCCAAGTAAATCGACGAATCTACAAACTAATAAATCAGTTCAATTGAAAATTGAGAAATTTAAGACACGATTTTGCTTACTGATCAGTGATCACACTGAAATAGATAAATGAATAAAAATTGAGCTCTAACAAATAGCAGGTTTTGCGTGATGTGAGTCCAATGTGCAAAACAATACAAAATTCATCTACTCGTGGGGATTTTCATACTATTTTGTAGAGATGACACTCATTGAAAAAAAAAAAACTATTCATTAAACAATAAGTAAAATTTCCAGTTATTTCATCAGAAATTGTACCGATAAGATCACAATTGACATATAAAATGTTTTTAGTTAAGCATCAATAGAAACTGAACTAGAACCAAACTGTTGGACCGTCATCTTGGACATATATCAAGTTTGTCAACTTATCTTTACATGATCAATGTCAATCTAATCTTGAAAAGCCAATCATTGAGTAACATTGATCAACAGATTTTGCGAGACTTGGTTGAGTTGCTAATATATATTTTAAAATTATTTTTATTTTGTTTACAGTGGAAGACTTGATGGAAATTATAGAAAAATAAAAGAAAAAAATGTTATATCAGTTAGATTTTTATTTATTTTTTCATTTTGCCTATCAACGGTGCCTGTCACCTACCAGGCAAGATCAACAGTGCCTGGCACCTACCAGGCACATCACCAGGCATAGGGCCAGGCATCCTAGAATTTCTGATTTCTAAAGTTGCATAAGTTGTCTTCAAGGATTGTAAAGTTGATTTCTCTTAGAAAGTTGGTTGCATGGCCTATCTTTCTGCTTTATTATCACATTGTAATGAAAGTTTACTATCCTCACTGAACTTGAATGCAGATGCGTATTTAGTGCAGTCACCAAGCTTAACCAGGTTCCTCGCCTGGGTTGTTATTTCCTTGTTATTTTATGTTCAGATGTAATGACCATCCATTTCTTCTTCCTGGTAAACATTCTTCTATTTTAACTAATAAAACTGTGTTTGCAACAAATTTAATTGTTTCAGCTTCTTCAACATGTGGGATCTTTTATTTTTTGTCATTTCACCGTTTCTCAGTTCTGTTTATTTTCTTCTCGAGCTTCCCATCTGCTTCATGTTGCAAATTTGAAATTTTCAAAGAAAGAGGAGAGGAGAGAGAAATTTTACAAATCCTTTTCTTGTGTGTGCATATCATAGGCAACATCATACCTAGTCGCCCCGATTCACTTCTTTTAGGTTGATTGTTTCAAGTATTTACTACAAGTTGTATCAGAGTGTCAGTTGGTTGGTGTTTGTACTTTTAAGGTGTTAGATAAAATGGATGAAAGGGCTTCTTCATTGCAGGACGATGACTATATGAAAGTCCATGGGTTCGATATTGTTCGATTCAATGGGAAAAACAATTTTAAAGCTTGGCAGATGGATTGTAAAGATATTTTTGTTAGTTTGGATCAGATTGATACACTAGATGAGAAGAAAAAATCACCATCAGATAAAGTGACGGTTGAGGTTATTGAGAAGTGGAGTAAATGGATCAGAAGACATGTAGTATGATTCGTTTGTATCTTTATCGCAATGTAGCTTACGACTTTGTTGATGAAATGACAACTCAAGGTATTTAGGAAAAGATTTAGGCTATGTATCTTTAGAATGATCAGATGAGTGTGATGTACCTACAGAAGAAGCTCTTCACTTTCAGGTTCCAGCTAGGTAAGCTCCTGACTTATCACATAAATGAGTTTGAATGTTTATACTCAAACTGTGTTAGCTTGGAAGCTAAATTTGAAGATAGTCAGAAGGCATTATTCTTGTTAATTCTTTGTTATCAATGAGAAACGTTTGTTGATCAGATGACAACATTGAAGAAGGAAAAATTTGTGTATAGTGATATTGTTCAAATTGTACTTGCAAAGGCTTCCAGAAAGAGTGCTTCAAATGAGGAGGTTCAAGCACATGGTCTTTCGGTGACAAGGGTAATAAATTACAACAAGAGGAACAACTACAAAAGGAACTGATTTCAATCAAAAGGCAGAGATATGTCTAAGGTTTAATGTCACAAATATAAGCGCAAGAGGAATTTTTTCAGAGTGGAAGGATAATCACAACAAGTAAGAGAATGAGAGTAAGGGCGTAGTGACTGTTGTTGAGATATCGAATATGGTAGAGGATATTCTCATCGATGGTGACTTAGCACATGCATTGATGGCAAAATATTATGATCATTTGTATGACGGTTGGATGTTGGATATGGGAGCTTCGTATCATCTGTGTTTCGTAAGGGAATGGTTCTCCACTTATCACGGGGTTAAGAGCAGCTCAGTTAAAACAAATGACTCTCGACCTTGCAAGACAATGGGTGTTGGGACAATCAAATTTCAATTGGCAGATGGGTCATGTAAACAGCTTACCGAGGTACGTCATGTTCCAGCTCTTTCAAATGGGCTAATTTCTCTTGGGGTGCTTGAAGCTCAAGGCTACGAGTATGTTGGTGAGAATTGGTATTGCAATGTTTATTTTGGCGACAGTGGTTAGGCATGCAAATCTGTATTCCTTCAAGGCAGTATAGTTGAAGGTGGAGTTATGGTTTTTACAGTTGTTGATGAGAAGAGCTTGACCCAGATACAATTATGGGACATGCGATTGGCACATATTAGTGAGAGTGGACTAAAGACTTCAAGCAAGCAAGGGTTGCTTGGCGGTGATAAAATGACAAATTTGGATTTTTGTGAGCATTGCATCTATGAAAAGCAATCAGAGTCAGTTATGGTGATGTTACTCATAGCACCGCGAGGATTGTTTATTACATCCATACTGATGTTTGGGGACTTTCTAGAGTCGCACCCAAGGGTTTTAGGTATTTTGTGTCTTTTATCGATGGTTTCAGCCATAGAGTATGGGTGTATACCATGAAACATAAAAATGAAGTCACTTATATTTTCAAGAAGTGGAAAGCTATGATTGAGAAACAAACTGGAAGGGTGATCAAAGTAGCGAGAAATGACAATGGTGGTGAGTATACCGAGGATCCCTTGAAGTAGTTTTGTTTAGAGCATGACATTATAAGGCACTTCATAGTGAAGTCGACACCACAGCAGAATGGGGTAGCAGACGGATGAACCGTACCCTGTTGGAGAGAGTACAATGCATGTTGTCCAATGCAGGTTTGGGCAGAATATGGTGGGCTGAAGCAGTAAACATAACGTGCTATCTCATTAACCACTCTTCTTCATCAGCTATTGAGTATCAGATTCCTATGGAGCTATGGTCTTGTATTTCTTCAGATTATTCTAACTTGAAAGTATTTGGTTGTCCAACACATTTTCAGGTTATGAAGGACAAAATTGGAGTAAGGGCTAGGAAAGATATTTTTCTCAGTTATCCAGATAATGTGAAAGGGTATAGATTATGATGTCATGACTTGTAGATCTTTGTGTTCAGCCGAGATGTGAAGTTTCATGAGGAGGCTTTGTTACAGGCAAAGTGTAAGAGATGTAAAGATAGTTCCCCATTTGGAGGGGTGATAGCTATGATGAAGATGATGACGCTGAAGATTCTTTGTAGGTGGAGCTTGGAGCTCATAGATCTCATACATGGCATGATGTTCCTTTTACTGAGGGAAGACGTGATACAAATATGATACCTAATGAGATAGTGGCAGAAGATGAGGTTCCTACTGATAGAGGCATGAATCCTACACAACAACAAGTTCAACAATTACAAACACCATTTTTAGCAGCAGGCAAAGATCCCAGAGTCAGACATGCACCACTTAGATTTGGATATGATGAGGGCGCAACTTGCACATTCTCAGTTCTTGATGGGTATGATGATGTTCCTACCACATATACGCATAGTTTGCAAAGTGTTCACAAAGAGGAGTGGAAGGAGGCTTTGGATGAAGAGATGTTATCTCTTAAGAGGAATCATACATGGGAGCTTGCGACACTCCTTAAAGGGAAGAAGTCGATTGGGTGTAAGTAGGTTTTCACAGTGAAATACGGGATTCCAGATTTCAGGGGTACTTGCACAGGTATATGATACAAGGCAAGATTGGTGGCTAAATGATATGCACAACAAGAAGATGTGGACTACAATGAAGTATTTTCCCCGGTAGTAAAACACACTTTTATCCAAGTCTTTTTGGCTTTAGCAGCGCAACTTGACTTAGAGCTCGAGCAACTTGATGTCAATACTGCTTTCTTGCATGGAGATTTGGAGGAGGGCATATATGTATCTCAGCCTGACAGATATGTTGTTGTTGGTTAGGAAGTAAAGGTATGCAAACTAAAGAAGTCATTGTATGGGTTGAAATAATCTTCGAGGCATTGGTACATGAGGTTTGATACTTTTATGATTGAGCAAGGATATGCGAGGAGTCAATATGATCCTTGTGTATTCACGTACAAGCTCGAGGATGGGTTTTTCGTGTTTCTCTTACTTTATGTTGATAAAATGTTCATTGTTGCAAAGAGCATGGAAGAATTTGACAAATTGAAGTTGAAACTTAGCATGGAGTTTGAGATGAAAGATTTTGGTTCAGCGAAGAAGATACTTGGGATGGAAATAGTGAAAGATAGGAAGAAGAACAAACTGACACTGTCACTGAGACAATACTTAGAGAATGTTATTCATCGTTTTGACATGGATACATCTAAGGTGGAAAGCTCCTTTTGCTGCTCACTTTAAGCTCCTGGGTAAGTTGTCTCCTAGCACAAAAGATGAGAGGGAATATATGTCATAGGTTCCCTATGCTAGTGCAGTTGGTAGTCTTATGTATGTCATGATCTGCACATGTTCGAATATTGCTCATGCAATCAGTCTGATTAGTAGGTTTATGTCAAACCCAGTAAAACAACATTGGCAGGCAGTGAAGTGGATATTGAGGTATCTTCAGGATACGCTAGATGTTGGTTTAGTATATGAGAGAGAAGATGTGTCAAATATAATCCGAGGTTATGTTGATTCGGTTTATGCTGGTAATCTTGATAGGCGTCGATCGACTACAGGTTATTGTTTTACATTGGCGAGGGGTCCAGTGAGCTGAAACTCTCAGTTATATTCTACAGTGTGTCTACTATTGAAGCAGAGTATATGACTCTATTAGAGGCAGTAAAGGAAGTCATTTGGCTTCGGGGCTTGGTTAGTGATTTGGGTGTTACTTAGGATGAGGCAATAGTGTTATGTGACAGTCAGAGTGATATCCATTTGGCAAAGAACCAGGTTCATCATGCCCGGATGAAGCACATTGATGTGCGATATTATTTTTTAGGGATGTCATCAAGAATGGTGAGGTTCTCTTAGAGAAGGTGAATACTCAAGATAATCCAGCTAAAATTTTGACAAAACCGGTTCCAGTGATCAAGTTTGAGCATTGTCTCAACTTGATCAGGCACTTTCAGTGTTGACGCCCCAAGAGGGTAGAGCCCTTAGGGGCACGACGATGATTCTCGTGACCAAGAAATGGGTCTTGGCGGTTTTTCATACCAAGGTGGACATGCTTATGTGGGTTTTTGTGATGCTTGTATGGTGGCCTGAAACTGTTCGCCAAGGTGGAGATTGTGAGAGCTCGTGGCTCCCAAGTTTCAGTGATGTGTTAGACAAGGATTGTGAAAGCTCGTGGCTCCTAATTTTCAGGGACATATTAGACATGGATAATGACTACTATGGCACCTAATTATTTAGGACTCAAAGTCTTTTATAGACAAGGACTCAAGGTCCTATTTTCTTTCATTTTGTACTTCTTTACACAACGTTAAATACATGGGATTGTAGCATGAAAATTAGATTGTGTGCAACGTGAAATAGTTTGTGCATTTGGCTGAATCTGTGTGTGTGCAAGGCGTGAAACAGCGGGTGTTCTTCAATTACATAGTTTCGCCAAATCTTCAAGGTTCCTTTTGGGCTCTACTTCCATTGTAGGGACGAGAAAGGAAGATTGAGAAGAAACTTTTGTTGCTTGGTGGTATTGTTGATTTGAGATTGGGTAATCTTAAGGATCGTTACTTGACAACGTTGTAATCTTCAATACTTGTTTGACATATCGATAAGATCTAAGAGAGTCGTCATCCGTGGAGAAGCCGAACTCCATAAATCTTGATGTGATCTTTACTTTTCTGCATATTATTTATTGCTTGCTTGTTTTATAGCATAGTTTTTTTAGTCATTCACTTTCACCAATTAGGTCTTGGCCTTATATTGAATTTACTTGCAACAGTTGGTTTTAGATTGATTGTTTCAGGTATTTACTACACCTAGGTGGCCAAATTCTAAAACCCTTCTAAATTATGCATTTCTCCCTAGTGCCAGAGTTGAAGTGTTGAGCCCAGTGGTGGGACGAGCCTTCTCAAGATGGGCATCAGTTACCCATTTCACGTTTCAAGAGACTCAAAATGTTAATGCAACATATATTAAGATTGGGGTAGATATTGGTGATCATGGAGACGTGGATCCTTTTGATGGTCGCAGTGGAACTATAGCCCATGCATTTGCTTCCACTGATGGAAGGCTTCATTATAATGGAGATGAGAGATTTGCAATAGGTATTGTTTTTGGTGCTATTGAGTTGGAAATATTTGTTGCATTACATGAAGTAGGACACTTGCTTAGGCTTGGACATAGCTCAGTTGAGGGTGCCATCATGTAGCCCAACATTCGTGCTGGAGTTAAGAAGGATCTTAATGATGATGATATTCAAGGCTTCCGTGCTTTGTATAATCGTTGAGTTTAGTGATAGCGGTAGTTTCAATAAATATAATTCCATTGCTTTGGGTCCAAGCTGATTTATCACGACAATTCTAGGGAGTCAAGTTTCGGAGCCACTTTTGGCCAAGTTTTAGTTTTTTTTACAGTTCTACCCCTTCTATAAATGGTGTTTGTGGTTGTGTTTTAAAGAGATGGGTAAAGTGTAAAAAAAAAAAAAAAAATTGCCCAAAAGTGGCTCCCTAAACTTACTCGACTATTAGTATGTTTTCAAAGATTACAGTTGTATCAAAATTTTACGCTTTTATTCATTTGGACAATTAGTTCATTGAATCCATTCATATCCTCAAAATTCGACCTTTTGCGGTATACATTCAGTGCCATTCAAATGAAGAGGTTTTGGATTCATAAGTAGGTCGATGTATAAGTGTTATACTATCCATTATTGCCATTTTTGGGTCAAGTTTTGATTTTTAACACTTTTTACCCCTTTTTAAAACACAACCAGAAACACCATCTATAAAAATGGTACAAGTGTAAAAAAACCAAAACTTGGCTCCCTAGAATTGTGTTTTAAAGAGGAGTTTGTCTAGAGATCCAGGCCTATGCCAAGGAGCCTCAATACCCTCCATCATCCTAGAGATCCTCATAATCTACCAATCGAACACAAACACACACACACAACCCCCCTTGGCGCTGATCTGGCGCTAGGGGCCTGACCTCTCTTTAGAATTTTTCTTTAAAGAGAGGGATAAAAAATGTAAAAAAAAATCAAAACTTGATTAAAAGTGGCTTCCAAACTTGGCTCCCTAGACTTACTCCCAAGCAGTGTTCTAAAAATCGGTCTAGGCGACCGCCTAGGCGCTAGAAGGTGGAAAACCGCCCAGATTAATGGCTGGGCGGGCAGTCTGGGCAGTATGGGCGGTTCTGGGCAGTCTAGGCGGGTCTAGGCGAGGTCTAGGCGATTTGGGCGATTTTTATTTATTTTTATTTTTATTTAATTTTTTAATTTTTTAATAAGGATGATTGTGTTCTTATTTTATTTTTCTTTCATATTTTTTAGAAATAAACTATTTAATTATTTTTTTATTCAGTATATGTCTAAATGTAGCAAATGATGATTACTTAATGAAATTCTCAAAGGATCTGCCGGTACCAATTTTACTAATGTAGATTTTATCAAACATAACTGAGGTTATTCATGCAATTTGAAGAAAAATAAAAGAGTAGACAAATTCAAATTTATATAAAGTACCCATCATGACCAACTTCAGTCATTTGACTTTTAATAAATTTTGTTCACGATTGTTAATTTTTCATGTTTTTAAATTTTGTATATGTATATTGGCATTAAATTGGATGTAATTGATAAAGTATTACGCTTAACTTTTGTAAATTATTAAAGTTATAATACAAAACCTAAGACCGCCCGCCTAGGCCCCTGGGCGCTAGGCACCTGCTCGCCGCCCGCCCAGCGCCTAGCGATTTTTAGAACACTGCTCCCAAGTAATATGTCACTTACAAGTGGTTGCAAATAAATAGAATTTTCAAGGCCAATATTTCATGTTAACATTACAGGTTGTCACCGAGTTTGGACATATATCCATTAATCACAACTAGGGTGTCAACGCGCTCTACGTGCACGGATATTCAGTAATTTTTAAGAACGAATAATAATATTTTCATTTGTAAGGGCCTACTTATAATTTAAAGATGATTGAAGAGCTTCAAATAAATTGTTAGGGGCTTAAGTGTAATTAATAAATATTGAAAGTGACTGATTTTGATTATAAATAATCTAAATTTGGGAGGGCAAAAGTGTAAAAACAAATAATAGTAGCTTTTCAATTAAAAGACACAAATACCCCTGAAAGTATTCAATGGGCTTTGATTTTATGTGTAATTATTAAAAATAAAAAGGACAAAATTGAAAAATAAGTTAGAGTTGAAGACATACAATTTTCACTATTCATTTGGAGAAGTGGAGTTATCTCCAAATGGAGTTATAGTAGTACAAATGTACAAATTACTAAAGTCAAGCTTACAAAAGTCATTCAACTTAAGAGGTATGGAAGATTGCTCTGATTATCCGAACAAATTGTCCAAGCAAAGTTTAGATCATAACTTCAACTTTTTCCTTATAAAAATGCCACTATCAGGCCAATGATGTTATGGCCTAGTGGTTAGGGCTGTGTGGGTTTGTCCCTCACGTCCTAGCTTCGGGCATGATTACTTTCTAATGGGTGTTGACCTATAAGTCGCACTGTTAATAGGTTATGGAATCCTTAAAAATTCAGCTCACCTTCCAAAAAAAAAATGCCACTATCAGTCTACAAGACCCTATAGAACAATGTAAAAAACAACAAAAACATAATGATAAGCAATCAAAACAAAAGAAGTCTAAGAAAATTGTACAAATTTTGGAAATGGAAGTGAATTTCATCCTCAAAACTATATTTTAAATAGTGATACCCCCTCCACTTCTAGAAATAAGAGGAAAGAAAAAGAGTAATAAAGTCACTCAGAACACACTAGAACTGTCAGATCAATTCTTCAATGAGGATAATGATGAGAACCTTGTGGGTTATTGTATTATACTTTTCCGTTTTATAGAATTATCTCATCCTGTACACTGACATCGAGAGTCTTATTAGGGAGAATGATGGAGCCAATTACAACGACTTCATCTTCAACAACCACTGCTTCTCCTGGAATGGAAATGCATCATTGTTATAAGTGAAAGATAACTAGCATAGATGTGCAGTCATTGAAGGTAACAGGAAGCCACACTAGTTAAAATGAAACTGGAAATGGAAGGCAGTATATATACCGAGGATGGTGATCCCAAGTTTCGCATTGCACTCTCCTTCGGCCTGCACCAGTTAATGAATCAGAGACGAAACACCATAAGGTTGAATAACGATTATAATAATAAAGATAATAATGCAACTAAGATAAGTTTCCTCTACTTGTACATTCATTTAATGACAAGAAATATTGCAGGTATGCTTCTGCAATAGTAATACAAACATTTGAAGCTGTTAGTGGGGAGTGAATGCCATCTTGTTTACCCCTTTTTTTCAGACAAGGCGGCACTTCATTAAATTATTTGGCATCTTATATATGCCTGTAGGTTTTGCATACATTTGAAGCTGTTACTGGGAATGAATGCCATCTTGTTTACCCCCCTTTTCCGACAATGCGGCTCTTTATTAAATTATTTGGCATCTTATATATATGCCTGTAGGGCTTTGCATTAGATCTTTCACTTTGAATGAGTCTTGAACTTATGTCATTACAATATTGTAAAACTGTGTTTAGTTTAGCATATAACTTACTATTTCTTTGTGCCACACATAATTCTCACTATTTAGCTCATACATGTGTAAAGTTGCAGTCTGAAAAAGTGACAGCACGTTTACTTACTGAAATTGCATTTTCATACATTTTCAACAAGGTACTAGCATTTGTGTGATGTACAGCCGAAACAACCAACTCTTCGACTCCAGTTAATCATCAGCTAGATAGGTGCTGCAACTACGTGTTTTTGTATTGAAACATTAATCTAAAACTGAAGAAATAAAAAACTAACCTGAATGCGTGACCATCTCCCAATAGATGATTTCCACCCAATGATTGAATTTATTATAACTGCATTTTCCTGGTGAAGTAAATTATAAATCAGTATAATACATAATCATGCAACTTTTAAGGTCAATTTGTATATTGTTACGAGTTTTCGAAATTTTTTTTCCTTGTGTCAATTTACTAGAGAAATAAAAATAAAAAGAAAAGACAAAATCAGGAAGCAAGAATTCCAATGAAAGAAGCTAATCGAAAGAAACATTTAATACTGAGAGAAATTCTTCTAAATGGAAAAAAAGGAAGAAAAAAAAAAGAGTTTTCATAAGCCCTCTAAACTCCTTAAAAACCTGACACTAACTAAATAGCAAACTTTTTACATCCAATAAAGAAGCATTCACCCACCTTGACATCAACATCATCAAGGATTATGCAACTGATGAGCCTTACTCCAGCACCAATGTGAGCATTTGCAGATATTGAAACATTGGGACCAATCTGTTGCAACAGACGGAACTTGGTCAGCTTGGAGAAAGTATAGTTATATATATTCATCCAAAGAAAACATGATTAAACCTATAATCCAGAACATTGAATTTCTAAACTGATATAAGCAGTATTAGCAATATTATGGGTTAGTTTAGCAATAATTGGGTCAATTTAGCAAGAGCCCAAAATAGTAGTTAGGACATTATTAGCCAATTAGGGTTAGGTTAATTAGCTTGCCAGAGAAGTTAGGAAGATTATAAATAAGGCAAGGGTTATTCATTGTTATTCAGTTGACTTCATGAAGGACTATTTGACTTTTTAGTTATTTTCTTTAGCCTTTATGATATAAGGATTATTATTCGTTTAATTCAGTATTGCTTTGTTTAATTCAGTTTACTGTTTCCTAGTTCTATGAATTGGTATCAGAGCCTAAAGGTTCTATTCATTGTTTGGAAAGAGTTTCTCCACGAGGAAGATTTGTTTGTTCGAAGAGAGATTAAGAAAATAAGAAAGTTTATTGAAGAACTCAAAGGATTCGAAGTTGAACAGGGTATAACATCTCAGATTTGCCAACAACCAGTGCCGCCGCTGTCCACCGGTCCAATCTCCTTCTATCAGCAGCCATCAAGCCCTCACATAGCTCCGCCATTGCCCGTCAACATTGCCAGCAACGTTGACCAGCTCATCGCCTTGATTGTCGTTCGTCGTGCCGTCTCAGTCCTAGCCGCAACCAGCCCCCTGTTTCAGTCATGTCAGCGTCGCAGGAAACCGGAACCACCCCCAAGCAGTTTATTGCAGGCAGCAGACACCGCCCCCCGCCTCCCGCCATTTTTGCAAGCCATGCCACTGCCACTGTAGCAACTGGCAACCCTCGACCTCCCGTTTCAGTTGGGAGGAAGAAAATTTTAAAAAAAGTCCCTGCTCCAAATTTGTACTTCAGTACTTGCCTCTGTTGTTTTACTGAAGTCTTTAGTCCTATCACGCTATTTACACCCCAATTCTTATGAAAGCACCCTCCAGTAAAAATAATTACAAAAACATGAGCGACCCATATCATAACCAATATCCATACCCAAGGAAGCACAGACTCTTCGAAAACTTGCCATATCCGTGTCCGACACGTATCTGACACACGACACTCGTTCGACACGCCTACGACACGCATCGGACACTTGGTCAACGTGTTGGTAGGTGTCAGACACATGGTCAATGTAGTCAACATATCGGACACGCCTCCAATACACCCAGAACTTGGTCAGGACACAGTTAAGACTCGAAAACTAACTTTGTTTTATTTTTTTATTTTTAGATGTTTGCTAATAACCACGTAATATAATGGTTGTTGATCCATCTAAAGTGAATGACTATTTCAATTGCGATTTAAGACAAATAGGGCAAAAAACCACTAAAGCATAGAGGTAGTCTATGTTTCTTAATCTTTGCTTCTTATTTTTCTCTCATTTGCTTCTTTCCTCTACTTCTTTTCTACTATACATTTTCTTTACTTAAATTTTTTCTTGCAACAGTGTCATCTTCTTCTAGACGCTCCAGGAAGGCATTTAATTAGATTATTATTTATATATATATGACATTAAAAAAATAGTATGATGTGTCCCCGAATCCTAGTTTTGGGAAATTACCGAATCGGCGTGGCGTGGCGTGTCGTGTAGTGTTAGTGTCCGACACGACGCGCGTGTCTGTATCTGTGCATCCTTGTCCGTACCCCTATTATTCCTCCCATACCCATACTATTCCTCCGTCCCCATACCAATTTCAATATAGCCCAAGTCAAGTCCAGTACCCAACTGTGTGTTATAGCAATTTCCCATTACCCCAACCTGAACCCGTTTCTCTTATGTCACCACCAACCCTTGTGACCAATGACATAAACCCCATTACCACCTCCATTGTGATGTGGGTTAAGACAGACACATAGAAGTCTTCTTCAAGAAATTTAGTATAACGGATTAGCCAATTTTTAGATACCTGGAGAGAGCAAGAAGAAGCAAGCATGGAAGAGATGTACCAATTGTTAACTAAGATATGTGACGACAAGATTCGAGCCTTCAGGCACCATTGGATGCAGATGAACTTGCTCAGATGCGCAACAAAGACTTAAGATAAAGGAGAAAATGAGCAAAAGCATGGTATCACATGATTAACGATGAGATTAGAGCGGTTCAAAAATAACAAAATATGGGAGGAAAATGAACTTGAACAGAGGCGCACAGAGACGAATGAACCATGTTTGTCAAAGTTCCCCCCCCCCCCCCCCCCCGAGCTTTTTGAGGAAGTTAAGCGCATCGTCACACGTACTCGATTTTCGACTTGAGAGCCATTTGCTTGTGCGACTTCCTTCCCATTTTTTAGCAAACAAATGATGTTCCTACAACAGACCCAATGAGTGATGATGGTTATATCAACCATTTTGGGAATACTTTGTGGCATGAGCTTATGCGCAAGAGTCTTCTCAGCGAGTTTATTGCAACTTCCGATCTTTGAGCCACTTTGCTCCATTTCTGAGTAGGTTTCTCTGTTTTTGGCAAGTGTATAGTGACATGTTTCGTTGTTGATTACTTCTCATGCACTTTGCCTTGTTTTCTGTCACCGGTTGCTTGTGTTCACCGGACTTCTTCGACTTCAAGTTCGAGGACGAGCTTCTCCAACTTGAGGAGATTGATGTAAGCAGTATTAACAATATTATCATTAGTTTAACAATCTTAATATTAGGAATAATTGGGCATATTTAGTAAGAGCCCAAAATAGTAGTTAGGCATTATTAGCCAATTAGGGTTGGGTTAATTAGCTTGTGTTAGAAGTTAGGAAGATTATAAATAAGGTAAGGGTTGTTCATTGTTATTCACTTGATGATTGAAAGAATATTTGATTTCTTAGTTATTTTCCTTTAGCCTTTATCACTGTTAATTCAATTACTATTTGTTTAAGGTAATATTGTTTCGTTGAAATTTACCGTTTCGTCTAGTCCTTAGTTCTATCATAAACATTCTTAACATTGCAAGTATTATTAAAGGACCTATACACCTTAATTTTAGTTCCCTAAAATTACTCCCAAAAATAAAAACAAAAATACTAACACAAAAGTAATGAGCCGTGACGTGAAAGTCAGGTGCCACACATTCCCATATTCTTGATGGGGACGGTTAGGATGACCCCTTGAATGATTCAACACGTACAGACTCCAGGTTGCCAGTCCACATCAGGAGTACTAACTCTTGGATTTGGATTTGGATCCTGAAATGGGGCAATAATCCTTCATCACAAGTAGTGGACCTCTTGCACTTAAGTTAACCTTGGGTTCGGGTTCGACACGTTTCTTCAGAATGATGAATTCTAGCTTTAAAAAATAATAAAAATATGTAGTTGATCGATACAGATATGGGTTTGATACAGTTTTACCATTTAAAAACTCGTCTAGATCTGAATCTACGACATTAACAATATCTTTCATTTAATTTATGGGAGACAAGTAGTGATGTAACGTAGGATTCAGTTTATTTATTAAATTTAGTTTAATTGTTGGGTCGGGCCTAAGTATGCCCATTACAATAATTAGATATTAGGGCTCCAATAGTATTTAGGGTTAGATTGCTTGATTTGCAAGCTAGGTTTAGTATAAATAGGGCCTATAGGCCATTAGTTGTAATTGGTTTTTGATGAATGAAGAAACTTCAATGGATTATTTAGGTTTATTTATGTGTTATGTAAATTTGTTTAATTCGTAGTTTAGGTTCCATTATTTGATACCAGAGATGATGCTATTGGATTTGTGAGTTCAATTGGAAGAAGACGATTGAAGGAGAAAAGAGAATAAACAAAGTTTTGCTTGAAGATTGAAAAGTTATGTATACCCCAGAATCACTAAAGGCACCCACCCAATAAAAAACAAAATGATGAGTGACCAATATTATACCCTATTATTCCTACCAATACCCATATTATTCTCCATCCCCATACCAATATCCATATAGCCCAAGTCGAGTCCAATACCTCGCAGTGTCTAGTACCCATAACCAGTTTTACTATCCACAACCACAATACACCTATGTTCCCTCTTACCCTTAATCTGAAATTGTTTCCCGTACACCCCACCCCCATCTGCTAGTGATGTACAATCCACTATCTATCCCACTACGCCATTAGTTGAGCCAAACTGTGATGAGTTTTGGAGAGATTTATAAGAAATGAAAGAGCGGGTAAGAGGTACTAGTGCATGATCAAAATATTTGACGATAGGATCGGAGCGCTTCAACAAATATGGGAGAAAGCCGAACTTGAACAAATGCAAAAGGAACAAGACAAGCCATAATGTTTGTCAGTCCCTCCAGCTTTTTTAGGAAATTAAGGGCACCGTCACACGTACTCGATTTTTGAAATGTGGGTCATTTGACTTCTGTGATTTCTTTCCCATTTTTGGTCAAGAGGATGATGTTTCTACAACGGCAAATACAGTGAGTGGCGATGATTAAGTTGATCCACACTGGAAATTTTGCGGCATGAGCTTATGCGCACGAGGCAAATGTGTCAGCTGAGTTGGTAGAGGCGTGGCGGATGGAATCACACGTCACGGATTTGAACTCGACCGGCGGTATGGGGTGGGGAGGGTTAAGGGTTAAAAAAAAGCTAATGCGCATGAGTCTGTTCAACAGGTTTGTTCCAAACTATGTTCTTTGAGTCAACTTGCAACTTTCGTGAGTTGGTGTTATCTATGGCAAGTGTATATCGTAGCAAGGTTCGAGGTTGACTACTTCGTGTACATTTCGCATTTTATTTTGTCATTGATTGCTTATGTTCGGCGGACTTCTTCTACTTCAAACTCGAGGACGAGTTTCTTCAATCCGGGGAGGATGATGTAATATAGGATCTAGACTTATTTAGTTTAGTTTAGTTGTTGGGTTGGGCCTAAGTAAGCCCATTAGAATAAGCAGGGATTAGGTCTCCAATAGCATTTAAGGTTAGATTGCTTGATTTGCAAATTAGGTTTAATATAAATAGGGTCTATGGGTCATTGGTTGTAATTGATTTTTTTATGAATGAAGAAACTCCAATGGAGATTATTTAGGTTTATTTAGTTTTATTTATCTTTTATGTAGATTTGTTTAACTCGTAGTTTAGGATACATTAAGTAGAATCTGTCTAGATTGTGTAACTATCATTATGGCAAATCATGTCTAGATTGTGCAACTATCATTATGGCAATCATAATTTCGTGTGACCCAATAAATCGTATCCAGAGCGATTAGAGTAATCAGGATGAATTTGGGATCGAGATATGGTATGCATTCTAAGATCCAATCGGATTTGGATCTAAATCCTTTTATGAATAATTCAGATTCAATATGGATCTATTCATAACCGGGTAAATCCAACCCCTTATTTTGCCTTAGTTCACTGTTTGTCTTGTTAGCTCCAACAAGCGTGTATTCTAGGGTGTTCCTGATGCACAGGTCAATTTTAGTCTCTAAAAGATTCAAATTATCCAAGAGACAAGTGACATTCCATCATTGATGGTATAATGAATTACTAAATTCTTTTGATATCTATTATCTGCATTTAACTTCCCTAAATACCCCCCCCCCCCCCCTACAGTTCAATTATGAAGTAATATATACCCTCCATTTCTACTTCAAAGGTTCATAGAACTGCGGGAATGGTATAAAATAGTGTGGCTTGTCAACAACTTTTATCTGCATAATAAAATATTGCAAACAAGGACTGTACTTAAAGTTAGAAGAGAATAATGCTGGACAACCTTTGCAGTTGGATGTACTTTCGCTGAGGGATGAATGTAAACGTCGCCTACAATGGTACCACTCCTGCTGCCTTCCCCGCTCATCAGAAGGTGGGGAGAGGTCATCCGAAATTGAGCAAGGTATAAACCCGAACATTTTAAAGACACTCTGAAAATTCAAGTAAAATTAAATGATTCATGTAACAATTTTAGTTACGTGATAGTGAAAAACTGGAAGGAAAAAATGATTTACCCTGGAGTTTTGATCTGTTCCCAAAAATCTAGGGTCTCGTATGTGAATAGTTGCTTCTTCCCAGAAAGCGGTGACAGGATATCTTGATCCAGTCTTACAAAATCTGAAGGAAATGCCCTTTCAAGAAAAATATATCATCAGGGAAAACAAAAATTTAACTGTTGGAATTGGAGAGTAACTTATCCTCATCAGACCATTAACATAATCATATCATATCATATGATATTAAAAGATGGAAAAGCTTTAAGTCCATACTCTGAACCCCTTCTCTCACTCGTTCCTTTTTATTTTCCCTTCTTTCTTTGTCTATATTGTGGGTATTGGTATTACTTATCAGTATGGGTATTTTCTCGTAAATTACATCATCAACATGTATCAGATCACTAGGAGTGAACATTCATTTATTTATTTAGTACAGTATGATTAATTGAGTTGTCCACTGCAAGGCTACAAGTTCAAAAGGGTGGAATGAAAAGTAGGTGACACCCTTTGAAGGAAAAATGGAGCCTCTAGAGCATTGGTGAAGTCACAGTGATTCCCCAAACAACATACCACTTTAATGAACTTCACAAGAAAAACGGAAATACTATCATGCATCAAATTCTTAAATTGTCAAACCTGTTTATGCTAATGTTAAGTCAGATATCGATACCAGTGTTCTAAAAAACGGCCTAGGCGCTAGGCGTTAGAGAAACGCCCAGATTAATGGCTGGGCGGTCTAGGCGGGGTCTAAGCAATCTGGGCGGTTTGGGCGAGTTTTTTTTTTTTTTTAATAAGGTTGATTGTGTTCTTATTTTAATTTTCTTTACCCATTTTTGGAAATAAACAATTTAATTGTTTTTTATTCAGTATATGTCTGAATGTAGCAAATGATGATTACTTAATGAAATTCTCAAAGGATCTGCCGGTACCAATTTTAGTAATGTAGATTTTATCAAACATGACTGAGGTCATTCATGCAATTTGAAGAAAATAAAGAGTAAGTTTGGATATTTGTCCACAAATTCAACTTTGTATAAAGTACTCATCATGACAACTTCAGTGATTCGAGTTTTAATAAATTTTGTTCATGATTGTTAATTTTTCATGTTTTTAAATTTTGCATATGCATCTTGGCATTAAATTGAATGTAATTGATAAGGTATTATGCTTAACTTTTGTAAATTATTGAAGTTACAATACAAAACCTAAAATTGCCTAGGCGCCGCCTAGCCTATGCCCCTGGGCTCTAGGCACCTACTCGGCGCCCACCCACCGCCTAGCACTTTTTAGAACACTGATTCATACAAACTCAAAATTAGGAGTTGCAATTTGTGTTCCCACTAAATACTTTTTTCCAAGCCTTCCAACAACAATAATTCCATTTCCTAGGTGTTGGAAATAATTGTGGATGTGGGGCAGGACTATGTTGTATGGTGCTCCATCAAGGCTCTAAAGCCTCCATACATTTTCTTGAAATGACTGGCCCAGCCTTGAAGTGATGCAGTCCCACACAGTCAAGGTGAGGGGGGAGCAAGGCTCGTAAAGTAAGATGCCTCCATGGGTTTTTTTTTTGGAAGTTAAACAAAGTGGAAAATCTCTACAAAAACAACATGAATCACAACTAATTTCGCTTTCACGGTAAAGATGCAAGAGTTGTACCACTTAAAATAAGGTGCCACCCCTAGGCGCTAGGGGTGGACCTTGACATCTTCATCCTAAGAACATAGGACAAGAGATGTTGATATAAACTTCTTTGCAAAAGCAAGAAAGAAGATGAATACCATTAAATTTGAGTATAAATATCACAAAGATTTTCAAATTCATAATAAACCCCTATAGAAGATGTTATATTTTTTTTATCCACGTTTCCAAAATATAATGAACCAACTTTCTAATGAAGATGGATAATGATGTTTATTTATTAAGGTAATTACCAAATAAATAAATAAAAATTATTCAAAGGTTGCGATGATGATTCATGGGTAAGGCGTGTGACTAGTGTGTTTTAGGCATTATCCCTAGGTCAAGCACAAAATGAACATGTAGAATCATGTAGAATGTGCACCTTTATGCGAAGAACTGGCATCAATGCTTGAAAGCATTATTTATCTCATAAAATTTCCAGGCTATTAGCATAAACTTGATCAAAAGTTGATTGCCCAACTTATACATCACCTCTGTTTGTGGTGATCTATGAGAGTCCACTCAAATGAGCTTGTGCTTGCTAATACTGCATCAAAATCATAACTCATCATCTTATCCACACCAAAAACCAATTTTGCCGAACAAGAAACTATTAACTTCGGCTCTTTCCATTGCTAATTCAATTCTTCATATGATTAAAACAACCCCAAAACCCATTTTCTTCAATGAAATATTTGCAGAACCCTAAACCACATTCTAGATCATGAACCAGGAAGAAAGGAAATTATGATGGGCAAGATCAAGACTTCAAGTTATGCTATGACCTTCAAACTGATTCAATGAAAATCGATAAAAACATCAGATCTTATTGATTTCCATGGAGTAGAATCCATTGTAAATCAAATCGATTCTAGACCTTTAGGTCGATCTTGAACTGAATACTTAAACCCAGTCATAGATAAAACAGAGCAGAGAAGGAGAGCTAGGTTGAATAATAGCTTGGGATAACAAAGGAGTAATGCCAAAGTGATATAGAGAGGGAAATACGGGGAGAGGTGTTATCAAGGTTGAAGATGAGCATTCCTCGGCTTTGCATTTTGAGAAGAAAAGAAACGGGGTTTGGGAATTCTATCCTTACCCCAAGGAAGTGGAAATAAGGTTTTAACGGTTTGTGAGGAAAGATGGTCACGTGTGGAAATGATCTCACGGAATTGAAAGTGCAACCAGGCAACCACGTGACAAAGTGAATGTTTCCATGGAACTCGCCCTAATTCCATGAAAATAGCAGCAATCAAACTCAACCTAAGTATTTCTCACTCCTAGATTACACACCCACTTGAGCCTCCAAAAAAACCATATATGAACAGCCACTTGATCCCCATACAATCTCCATTAAATGCCTTAACAAAAATAAAACAGAAAGTTATCACCGAATAAGTTATTCAAACATTTGTGATTCTATAAATAGCATAAATAATACAGTCCAAATATTGTCTTCCACATGAACAATCAAAACGAGCACTAGATAAGTATAACAGATCACATGATGCATAAGTGTAAAACTAAATTAACTTTGAAGGTGCAAAAGCATATTTAACAACATTAAAAACTAGAAATAAAGAATCCGCTATATAACATACTTCGTTGTCGAATGGAGCGCTTCAAAACTGGATATACGTCGGAGATTGGCTGCAAGAGGAAAAAGCATATTTCAATTACAAGAAAATGAGATCGTCCTTGCAGATATTCAAGAAGTTCAAAGCAAAGGTGGTATACCACCCTCAACTCCCACCTTACCATCTGATCTTTATATCCCTCATATTCCCTTTAACATCATGTTTCTTTGTCAATGAACCAACAGTTTTTCAGAAAGATCAAAGAACTAACTCACTTCCCCGTTCTTACTTCTTTCTCAGTTGCATCGACACAATTCTCACTGAGAGTTGTTTATCAAGATAGTTTTCTATGTAATCTATCCAACCCGAGCAAAAGTTGCCCACCTTTTCCTTTTTATGTAATTGTTAATGACGTTGATTATATCAATGAAGTGACTCTTTATGAAAGAACATTTTCGATTAGTTCCTGCTATTAGACAGGTTAGTAAACCTCTTCGTATTTTGCATTCCACTAATAAGCTCAAACACAATGAAACTGTGTTAAGTTCTCTTCCAATAAGAGACGACTTTATTCATCAAAGTTGCCCTCCTTCTCATGTTATCTTGTGATTATTTTAATTTTTTTTTTCAAAGATAATATTCCATGGGAATTTGAGAAATTACATCGAACCCAAGGTAGTGTTAACACCACCTTAACAAATATCCAAAGGATTTGTTTTGGGTTTTTTTTGTGTGTGTGTATGTGTGTTTTTGAGAGAGGCCACTCGAGTTCCTCAGTCATAATCCATGATATACCCCTCTGTTTGTTGCTAAAATAGCATATACTTAGAAAACACTTTTCATCTTCGTCAAAGCAAACATATAAGTTCTTGTTTCTTAAAGACCATAAACCTTACCATTCTGTTAGCAAGGACATGTACGCCGGTGTCTGACACGTATGCAAGGAAATGATTTGTATGACAACAGTAGAGATTGCCCAGGCTTATATTTTAAGATAATTGAATAAAGGATATATGGAAAAGTATGTGACTAAGATCTAATAGCTAAGGATGTTTTAGAATGAATTCGTCACACATCTGCATCGAAGCTCCCCTTGTAAACAAACATATTTCTCTGCTAGATGGTGTCAACAGATTTTGCATTGGAAAAAAAATCCAGCAACTGCGAACCTCTATCTGTCCTTTGCATTGAAACATCCTCAATGGCTTTAAAAATATCCGGTGTGAATACGTAGACGCCGCAATTTATTAGATCACTAACCTGCAAACATAGAGAAAAAGAATGATGAGAAATCTGGCCAGCATCCAATTAAGCATCAGCCATTGTTCTTGTTCTATACATACAAAGGTCTCAGGTTTTTCTGTGTAATGCAACAGCTCCTTAGTGATTGGGTCAGCCACCAATGCACCAAACTGATTGGCTGATTCAGCAGAAACCTGCGAAGAAAATTGTCAAATGAAATTTGGTCATCTCGTGAAGCAAAACTGCACTTGCAAGAAGAGCAGATATCCCCAAACTGATAACTGATAGTACACACATGACTTGACCAACCTTGTTTACTAAGATTGTTCCCATTCCACCATATCTTTTATGGGCTTCTGCAAATTTGAAGAGGAAAAGGGAAAATTTTCACATGACATGGAAGTAAGCAAAGATCAGTTTTGTCACATACATATACATTATAAGAAATGCAGCTCAGGTATATTGAAATTCCTATTAGAGCATCCACAGTCTACCACTCTACCCAAAAGCCCAAAACTGCTATAACCAACTGCAGTGACATAAAAATGCTATATTTGAGAGAGAAAAAAAATCCATGCACTAACCACTATGAGATGGAAAGAGTGAGGGTGAAGGGGATGAAAGAAGGGGACGCGAGTAACAAGTACTTTCATGCACAAGCTAGTATGAGAAGACCTATTAATGATACTTCCTGCCTTAATATTATGGGAACCTTGTGGATGAGGATGCTGGCATCCATGACCATGTTGTTGAGTATTTCAACGTTCAATGCAGCTATGACCCCTAATTGTTAAGCAAGGTAGAGTGGAGCTGAAGTTGTGACAAGATATTCATATAGAATGACAAGATATTCATATAGAATGACAAGGAATTACCACCCGGTTCATGGGAACCCATATATCTACATAACAAATACCTCTGCTGTGTTGTTCAAATCACTACAAATCTCCGAGTCAACTTGCAATTTAAAGCAGTGTAGTTAAGGCACAAACTTGTGCCTCATTATTGAGTGCGGGGCACAAAGCATAAGTGTGCGGCTTTTGCACATGGTTATTTTTCTTCCATTTTTCACACGTTCTACTCACACCAGTGTTTTTTATTTTCATAGCAAAAGTCAAAAGGTATACGTATACATCATGCATGCTAAATTTTTGTATTTCTTGCTCTCTCTCCCAAGTCAAACATACAAGAGAAGTGAGTGTCCATGAATATACCCCAAGTATATCCCGAATCCACAAAGTGACCTTAATCTCTATCGATAGACTATGCACATCCTTTGAAACCCCTTTAAATATCCTATTGTTCCTTTCTTCCAATCAGAGATAAGTCATGGCCTCCCACATTTTGGAGCAGTCAAAATTTGCCCACTGCTGAATTGTGGTAGGTGTAGTTGTTTGCATTCTAAACTCATTTAGACATTCTCTCCCATATGCTACTAGTGTAGGAACATGTAAGCAACAGGTGATCAATGCTTTCTTGATCAGTTCCACACAATACACAAAGATTTGGAATCAAAAGTCCTATTTTGCTGATATTGTCCACTATGAGTAACCATCCTTGGAGGATGATCCAAAGCAGGAAACATGCTCTAGGGGATGTCCTTCAACCAAATCAAATGGTGAAGCTTGTGCATTCTGAGCTCAGCGTCAGAGAATTGGATATGAGAGATCACAACTTGACTGTACAAGGGCTGCCCATGCCTTGTTTAACACCATTTGTCACTTTCTTCATCAAGATGGATATTTCAGTAGCATGAATTAGGTTGGCCATTTGAAATTATTGATTCGAGGATGAGATCTCCCAACTCTAAAAATGCCTATGATCATGTGACTCGGGATTTTCTTCTCAATGTCTTGGTTCCATGTGCGTTTGTAATACTGCCATAGAGAATATGTTGATCTCCCATAGATTGCTTTCCCTGATTTCCCCTTGATGACAATGCCCCGGGGTTAATTCGATCCTGCTACCATACACCTATGCCTAAATTCTCTGATTTAGTGATTTGTTATATCAAGAAGTATAATATACATGTATAAAGAAGGTTTGAATGTTATTTTGAACTGCAGTTGTTCAGCCTTCCCGTTCTCTTGAACACACCATTTCTTTCTCCAATCTTTAATTTACCATTCTCTTGTTGATGCGTCTACTTTTTAAATTAGAGACCGGATTTTTTTTTAAACTCATTTTCTGTTTTGCAATGAATCGACTGTATATAGGGAAGGGATCCTTGGAATAAGCTTTTTGAACTAAAATTCCTATCGAGTCACGTCTGACGTACTTGGTAAATTCGAATAAGATATTTTGTGAGGGTGATCACCTCTCCATGTACATCACCTCCCCAAAAATCACCCGCTTCGGATATCTCTAATCTCATCAAATACAATAAAAAAAGGTTTAAAACGGTAAAATAAACCGTTTGTGATGGTTCACGTTATGAACCACCTTTCACAAGAATCACAATGCATTGAACTTTGGTGGCAACGACTCTACAAAGCGATCATCCTCATAAAAATGAATTTGAATTCTTCATATACATCAAAGATGATTTAGTACAAAACCCTTAGGCTAGGATCTCTTCCCATCTATATATAAATATGTATTGCTAGAGCAACATGCTATCTTTTAGACATCATCAGAAGCTATTTTGAGTCTCTAAACCTTAGAGCTTAATATTTAGCACTACTTCTCAATACTCTGCTTGCACCTCACAGCGTATTAGCAGTTTTTCATGCCCATGCTCAGTCACTTATTCTCAAGTCCCAACATATAGTCTAGAGTAATGAATTAATCATCAGAAGCTATTTTGAGTCTCTAAACCTTAGAGCTTAATATTTAGCACTACTTCTCAATACTCTGCTTGCACCTCAAAGCGTATTAGCAGTTTTTCATGCCCATGCTCAGTCACCTACTCTCAAGTCCCAACATATAGTCTAGAGTAATGAATTAAATCAGAATCTCTAATAGGGAAGAGCACTAACTCTATTTTGAGAAAGAGAATGTACGTACCTAACATGCCTGGTAGTGGAAAACTGCAGCAAACATCACAATTCAGCAAGAAGATATGTGACTGTGAGAAGAAAATAAAGACAATGTTAATACAGTGAGTTGGAGATCAAAGTTTAGTTTGTACATTGTCATGCAGTTAAAAAAATAAAAGGTCACGAAGTGAAAAATGAGTAGAGGAAAACCGGATGATCTTCCATGATCAGATCTCTGAAGTTGTAAAGACCACCGGCCGAACCATGTGGTTTGTCTTCTTTCAAGTATCTAATGCAGAACCAAAACAAGAACCATACTAAGATTTCAAACTGCTAATCACTTTACACTCGACTACCAAATTAAATTCACTAAGAACATTGGAACAAAATTAGGACCTAAGCAAGAACCAAGTAATCCGCAAAGTTACCTTACTGGAATTTTAAGCTCACTAGATATTGCAGATACATAAAGCGTAAATTCTCGCTCCTCATAGAATCCAATTAGATAAATTTGTACCAAACTGGCAATCTACATTAAGACCCATGATTCAAATTTCAATAAACAGTGAATATCCTCAACAATAACTAAATTTGATTAAAAAAATCAAAATTTAAAGAAACAAAGAATACCCTTTTGCAAGCTGAAATTGGGTGCTGAACCATTGGCTGGCCGGCCAAAGGGAAAAGTGGTTTAGGAATATCCAAGGACAAAGGGCGAAATCGAGTTCCTGAAAAGAAAAGAAAAAAATGAGAAACATACAGTTAAAAAATAAAATAAAATTTTGAGACGAATTTGTAAAGGGGTGTTTTTGGATGAAATTCATAGAAAGATTTGACACCTTTGGTTGGGCCGCCCACCATGATAACAGCAACCACCTTCTCCTCCTTGGAACTGTCCATCTTATCTAAACAAGCAGATGAAATAAACCCTAATTTGAAACTCTACTCAGAATAGTGAGAAGATAGTCAATGAATCAGCAAGCAATAGATAGACGATCAGTGCAGCAGTGGTGGATCGGGCTCGGAGATATAGGTAGCGAATGTTTCTTGAAAAAGCATTCACAGTGAGCATTGGAATGGAAACCCAAGTCTCTTGCTGGAAAAGGCGCCGTTACTCAAAACCCTAGTTATGGGCACCACAATGCTAGATTAGAACCCCCACTTAGAACATCTCCACCCATGACCCATGGGTTGAAAGAAAAATACAAATATAATATAAATTTAGCTGCTTCTCCCCCTCCCCCGGACCCGGGGTGGCTCATGTGCACAAAGCGCAGGAGGACGTCCTGTGCATATTGCACAGCCGTCGGATCAGATCCGACGGTTCAGATTGAAGGATTTCAAAAAAAAAAAAAAAATTTGAAATCCGTCGATTTGAGCCGTTGGATCTGATCCGACGGCTGTGCAATATGCACAGGACATCCTCCTGCGCTTTGTGCACAGGAGCCACCCCGAATCCCCCTCCCCCTCCCCTCCTCAAGCATGGTTCAGAATAATCCGATATTTATCCAATTTTAGGTGAAAATATCCATTATATAACTGGATTTATTCTATCATTCATAATATCTGAAAATATTTATGCATTTTTCTAGAGTCCCTACAGATATCGATAATTTGAAACATGCTTCAATGCAATGCTTCACCAACAAGGTGGAAAGTTTTTTCTCCATGTTTGCACTGCGTGGTGAAATCAGCACACTAAATCTTTATCTCCCTCCACTCCAAATGGGAAATGGGTGGGGGCGAGAGGCACTCAGAGTGGAGGGAGATAAAGTGATTCCCCAAAGAGTCTTATTTATTTTGTTTGACTATCTTCTCATCACTCGACAAGAAGAACGACATCCCCAATTCTTAATATCATCCAATAAATTTTATCTCCAACCTTTGCATGGGATTGGATGAGAATGAATAGGAGTGGGCATCCCATCCCGCGATCTCGATCACATCCTGTCCCATCCCGATTTTTTCGGGTCTTAATGGGATTGAATAATTTCATCCCGATCCCGTCCCGATCTAGAATGGGATGGGATGAATATTTTCAATCCCGCCAATCCCGTCCCGTCCCGAGCTAATTTTTTAATATTTATTATTAATATTTTATTTATTTATTTTTATTCATATAAACTTAAAGATGACTGACAGAAACTCATGGTGTTTGCATTTGAATCCTTTCTGGGATCTTCATCTTTTGATGTTCAAGATTGCATTTGAATTTCATTTATTTTATTTTGGGTTTTATATATTATGTAATATCGATTTAGACTATATATGAGTGTCTCTTGAGGCTATCATTTTTGGGTTTATCTGAAGTTTCAAGGAGAAAACTGATGAAAACAAAAGCAAATTGAATTCTTCCAAACATTCCAACTAGATTAGCACTTGAGGGAGGTTTGCAATCAATCACGTGCTCGTTACGTATACAGTGTTATAAGCATCTTGAGAGACATTCAGACATGTCTTTTTTATCCATTATTAATTTGGTTTAAGACTAAAGCCTGCTAGGTAATATGCTACTCACCCTTGGGCAATAGGAGTTATCTTGTAGTGTCAGAGAACGTATATTCAAGAGCTGATTTGGTTTACGAGACTTTGGGTTTTCCATGGGGTCGCCTCTATATTGGTGGGTATTTCACTGCTTAGGTGTTATCCATAACTATTTTCAGATTTCTGCAATTTGCTTGTAGGTTTAAGAAAGTTATTTTTCACGCTCTATATCTAATTATAAGAAAGTTATTTTTAACGCTCTTATATTATGATAATCTTCGCAGCAGTCACAGGCAGCATGCTGATCCCGTCCCGTCCCGATCCCGTATGAACGGGATGGGATAGGAATGGGTATATCTCGTCCCATCCCGTCCCGTGCCCACCCCTAAGAATGAATAAGTTAGGGGTGAAAAACTTTCTTTTGTGTTTTGTTATTTATGTCATTCATGGGGGGAGCAAGCTCTTACACAGTTACACCTATAGTAGATTTACAAAGACGAGTCTCCTTTGATGGATTTTGGTTTAGGGAGTCACTTTGATGAACCGAGTCTTTTCAAAATGACTGAATTTGTTAAACCTCAACTACAAATATGTAACAATAGTTGTAACACGAAAATGAAAGTGGTTTAGAGGAAGAAAAAATGAGAAAAAAATATGCAGTAACATAAAGTATCACAACAAGAACAATGATATGAATAAAGCTCATACATTGATGCCAATTAGCATGTAAGTCGATCTTGATATCAACATTTTGAAAGTACAGAAAAGAGACATCAACATCACGAGTGAGCAACATATAGAATTATTCAACCACTTGTGCATCAAAAATCATCAACAATGTCAGTAGTAGAGACCTATATATATATAACCATTATTAAAATCATCGAACGCATGTGCTCAGTTGGTCGGACATCCACTCTCCTTGTGTGAGGTCGTGGATTCGAGATTCACCAGTTAGGATTTTGTGAGTGTTCGCCCGATTATTAGGAGCACATGTGTTCCGCCATTGATAAGTCTTCAGGTATTGAATGTAGCTGCTTAGATGGACTAGACCGAAGCGAAGCAAAAATGAGTCTTCATGTAAGGTGGAGGCGATGGATCGGAGAGTGAAGCGAAAGCGAGTCTTCATGCAAGGTAGAGGCGATGGATCGGAGCGAAAGCAAGTCTCTATGTGAGATGGAGGCGGCGATGATATTAAGTGGCAACAATATTGTAGCCTTCGGGCCTGGTTTGATTAACCCTATAGGGTCAGTCATGTAGCCTTCATGCATGGATTAATAAATAAATAAAAGGGTCAATGACCCAATTTAAAAGAAAAAAAAGTATGCGTAGGCCACATTGGATACATTATTTTTTCAATTTTCTTTTTCTCGTATGTTTTGTGTAATTTGTACAAAAATATATTATACAATATAAAAATGCTTAAAGTAAAAAATTGAAAATAACTAATTCATTAGATATTATTTCTAGTCTAAAATTACAAAGTTCCTTTTATTTTGGAGTTATTTTTTTCCTCTTAAAATGGGTTAGAATACAAACAAAATCGGTAAGAAAATGATAATACCTATAAAATCACAAATTTGTAAATTAGTTGAACCAATAAGCCTCCATAGCTTAAGTGGCTTTTATACCTCCAATTATTCACTTTATAATACCCTAACTATTTCACCATATGTAACTAAATAACAAAAGGTATTTTGGTCACTTCCTTGACCAACAGTTACAACTCCATTATTCATGAGGCCTAGGCTCTATATATATATATATATATATATCTGATTATTTAGTGAGAATTTAGTGATATCTGATTATTATTTTTAATTAATTACCAAGAAATAAGAAAGAGAACCAGGAAGATATGATGACTTGTTGGTGCGCTAGTGGCGGTACAAGTGAATGAGAAATGATATTAGAAATAAAAATTTAATAAGTAAAAATGGAGGGGTGAAAAATAAAGGAATACTGGGAGGAAATGAGACCAAGAGATGTTGGTGAGCATGAATAGATAAAGGGAATAAAAGAAAATAAGCCTTTGAGGGAACAAAATTAAGTTGGGTTGTCAAATCCATTTTTGATTTTTTAGCTTTTAATGTTCATTCTTTATAAATCTTATTGAACTCTAATTTAAGGTGTAGTTATAATGAAAACTAAAAATTAAATAGGGAAAAATGGGTAAACTAGTGAAGGGGTTCCCTTCCTACTGTAGAACGATTTAACTCATTTAATGGTATCACTATTGAAAATAAGATCCAATCTATGAAGTGGTAAAAAATAACTTATCCGATTTGTAGAATCATTAGAATTATTTTGGGTTTAATGTATTTACAGAAGTGTCTTATTATAATTATTAGGGTTCAATTATAAGTAGTTTCAGCAATTTAGAGAGTTGTATGTAGTATTCTAACAAATCCTAAACCAAGACCTCATGTCAATAATCAAGGAAGAAAAACTGTAATCAATGTATACCTGAAGTCGCCATTGTTGAAGAATATCTTCGCATCCCGAACTAACAACACGTAGCGGAGAGATCTTCCACTTCCATAACTTTTTTCTTGTGTTTCTCAAACCAGATGGAAAAAAGTAGGAGATAGAGAATTAGGTTTGGAATGGGGACTTCAATCGTATATATAGAGCCATAATTCAATTATTAGCCCATCATCCATAATAGAATTATATTAGGACTTAAATTAGTATCTATACATAAATAACCTCCACACTCAATTTAGTAATACATGTCAAGACATAAAACATGTAATTAGAAAACGTGTTTATGACCCTAGTCTTGTTTCTTAATGATCACAACTAATCGGGTCTAATCAAATACCACTCACCTATAGTTCAACAATCTACAATGTATAATAATATGAACTATGTAGATCCACCTTAAGGAAATATTGTAACAATCTCCCACTTGGACTACATAGATCATCCATAGATTAAACATTGTAAAACTTTATGAGTTCAAAACTTGACTGTCGAGAATTGTGAGTGTCGTCTCAAAACAATTTGGTCCATTGAAAATATCAATATAGGATCATAGCGGCTTTCACCACATTCATTGTAGTTGGACCCATCCATGGTCACAAATACCAATACAATCAACGACATAAATCAAAGTATGGATGTGTAGCATGAAAATGACATGTGATGTGATCCCTGATCATGTCCATTTTCAACTGGTCCTACCTTATGATTCAAAACTGAATCACTTTATTCTACTTAATCAAACTGTATATGCGCAACCATAATTGTAAAAGTAGAAAACTTTATGTCAAAATCATCAATCAAATGCAATGATAACTATGAGTTCATCAAACATGACAAAATATTACAAACTCCCACTAATTAGGTACATCATAAGGACTAACCACTCCCATACGAGCAACATGCTCTTTGAAAACTTTAGGTGGTAAGCCATTAGTAAGCGGATCTGCAATCACGAGAGTTGTAACTACACCAAATTGGCATATTTGTAACAACTTAAAAAACAGTAATACTTTTGAGTTATTACAATCCACCAAACAATTTCAAGTCAAAACTAAATTTAGTTAACAAAATGAAAAATAGCTAAAAAAAATGATACAATAAATTAGATCACCATGAATAGTATCACTTGTAAGCCCATACTATTTGTAGTGATACAATTATTGAATCACTTTGTTTGTGAAAATGTGTAAAATTGCTTTGTGGATTGTTATACATCAAAAGTGTTACTGTTTTTTGGATTGTTACAAAAATGTCAATTTGGTGTAGTGTGTATTAATGTGCTCAACTGCAATTTGATGATTTCAAACTCTTTGTTTAACAACAAGATATTTAATGTCATTGTACTTTGACGCCCCGGAAGTCTTGTCATTATTGGAATAAAAAATAAAGCTTTATTATCACAATAGATCTTCAATGGTTTCTCTATGAAATTCCTTACATGAAGCCCTGAAATGAATTCATAACCACAATGCATGATTTGACGCCTCATGACTAGCAACATACTTGGCTTCCATTGTGGATGAAGCAATGACTTGTTGTTTGACACTTTTCCAAGAAATGACATCACTAGCTAACATGAAAATATAACCTAATGTGGATTGTTTAGTATTAAGGCAACTCGCAAATTTTGAATACGAATACCCAACCACTTCTACGTGATCAAATTTCTTGTATGTGAGCCTAATTTTTTTTGTTCTTTGCAAATACCGCATTACTCTTTTAGTCGCTTTCCAATGATCCATGCTTGTATCCTTCAAATACTTGCCAAGCATTCCAATTGCATACGAAATATCCGAACGCGTATAAATATGAACATACATAAGACACTCACAACAGATGCTAAGGGATATCTTTCATTTGTGCATTTTCTAAATCATTTTTTGGACTTTGGAGCAAACTTAACTTATCACCTTAGCAATGGGTGCATCACCTAGTTTACAATTAAGCATGTCAAATCTAGTTAACATCTTTTTGACATAAGCCTTTTATGATAAACCAACAATACCACGTGATTTGTCACGATGAATATCTATTCATAACACAAAAGATGTTTCACCATTTCAAAACTCTTTGAAAGAAATATCTTGGTCTCATGCAATAAGCCTATGTCACTACTAGTTAGTAGGATGTCATCAACATATAAAATAAATTTGTTTCCACTAATCTTACGATAAATACATTGATCAACCGGATTTTTTTCAAAACTGATCGAGAAAATTACTTGATCAAACTTTTTATACCATTGATGAGATGTCTGCTTTAAGCCGTAGATGAATTTCTTTAATTTGCGAAATTTATGTTCTGATTCTTTATTCTCAAAACCTCATGGATGCTTCATATAGATAGTTTCTTCAAAATTCTCATTTAGAAATGTAGTCTTTACATCCATCTAATTTAGCTCTAAGTCATAATGAGCTACAAGGGCCATAATGATTTTAAAAGAGTTTTCATACAAATTGGAGAGAAATTCTCTTTGTAATCAATGTTTTCCATTTGAGTAAAGTCTTTAGTATCAAGACGTGTTTTATATCTTTTGATGTTACATTTGGAATTGCGTTTTGTTTTAAAAACCCATTTGCATCCAATTGGTTTCACCCCCTTAGGTAACTCAACAAGATCCCAAACGTCACTGTCCTTCATAGACTTTAACTCATCTAATATAGCATTAATCAAATCTGAAGAGTGAACACTTTGTTTGGCTTGAAGAAAGTGATAAGATCGTTTTCCATTCCTATATCAAACTCATGCTCATCGAGATAAACTACATAATCATCCGAAATAGCAGATCTCCTCTCCTTATTGGATCTCCTTATTGACATTTGTAATTGAGGAAGTTGAGGTGCTTCTGGATTAGCAGAAGGCAATCAACTTATATCACTGTGATTTGCATTCGCATCTTGTTGAAGAATGAATGATCACTTTAATAGGTTGAATATCCATCATATGAATGTCAACACATTCTTATTCAAAACTAATATTTCTGGATTGTGTACTCTCACTATTCTCAACATCCTCAATAAACTTGGCATTATCCGTTTCAATTAAGGTATTAGTGAAGGGGCAATAAAACGTGAATCCCCTTGATCTTTCTGAATATCCAATAAAGTAGCAACTAACAGTTCTGGGGTCCAATTTTCCTTCATGAGGCCTGTAAGGCCTAGCCTCAGCTGGACACTCTCAAATATATAAGTGTCGAATGCTAGGACGTCTACCAGTCCATAGCTCATATGGGTTTTTGTTGACTGCTTTACTGGGAACTCTATTAAGGATATAAACCATAGTCTTTAGGGTATCTCCCCAAAGAGACTCTCGCTAGGTAGAATGACAAATCATGCTCCTAACCATGTCTTTTAGGGTTCGATTTCGTATTTCAAATACACCATTTTGACATAGTGTCCCTGGCATGGTGTACTGAGGGATGATGCCACATTCTTGTAAGTACCTCGCAAATGGACCTGATATTCACCACCACGGTCAGATCTAACGACCTTAATTTTCTTATTATGTTGATTTTCAACCACAACTTTATAGGCCTTGAACACATCCAATGATTGTGATTTTTTATGTATTAAGTATAGATACCCATAGCAAGAATAATTGTCTATAAAAAGTAATAAAATACCGTTGACAATTCCAAAAAGCCGTAGGGAATGGTCCACAAATATCAATATATATCAAATTTAAGACACCTAAACTCCTATGTGCACCTAACTTCCTAGTGTTTGTTTGTTTCCCCTTTGTGCATTCAATACAAATCGTAAAATCTATAAAACCAATGGTACTAAGAACTCCAGTTGACACAAGCCTTTCAATCATCGATCGAGAGATATGATCTAGACGTTTGTGCCATAACATAGAAGAGTTCTCTTTAAATAACCTTCGCTTAGTACCATAATTAATAACATGCAAAGTTTCATTAGACTGTAAGTGAGAAACATCTAAGTCTAACTTATATAGATTATCAATAAGATATCTAGTACCAATAACTTTGAAATTTGGTATGAGACTAAAACTTCATTTTCCAAAAGAAAATGTATAACTACATTTATCCAAACTGAAAACAGAAATTAAATTCCGCCTAAATAACGATACATAAACAGTCTCATCCAAATCCAAATAAAAACCAGACTCTAATTTTAATCTAAAGACTCCAATTGCCTCCACACAAACTTTATTGCTATTCCCCATGTAAATGAACCTTTAGACATCATTTGATTTCCGACTCCTTATGCAATCTTGCATGGAAACGTTGATGTGAATAGTTGCACTTGTATCTATCCACCAAGAATGGCGTGGTACCTCAGCTAGATTAAATTCAGAACAAACAAAACTAAAATATCACCTTTATTTGCGATACACTTCTAATATTTGAGACAATCATTCTTCACATAATCCGCTTTCTTTCAAAAGAAATATGTGTTGACCTTATCATGTTTTTGTTGCACATTTGCCCGTGAAGTCTCATTAGATACAATTCCCTTAGCTTTAACAGAAATATTTATTTTCATTTTCTTGATGTCTGAATTGCCATTGAAAAATGTCGTCATATGAGCAATTTATGTCTTTTCGTGTTTCAGACGTTCCTATTCTTGCACACACAGAGCAATGAGCTCATTAAGAGTCCATTTCTCTCTTTGAGTATTATAACTGATCTTAAAGGGACTAAATTGTGTAGGAAGAGAAATCAAAATGAGGTGCACAAGGAGATCATCAGAAAACTCCAACTTTAGTGTATTCATTTTGGAAACAAGATTAGACATTTCCATTATGTTTCCTTTGCTAGTACACCGCATGGTAAAAGTTTGCTAAGAAGCGTATTTGTCTCCACCTTTTCTGATGCAACAAATCGGTCTGCAACCTGGCGTAGGAAATTTTTAGCATTTTCATCCTTAGGCATGACACCATGAAAAGTTTCAAAAATAGTGTTTCATTATCATAAGACTAATGCGATTAGAGCTCTCCCAGTTTTTATAAGAAGTCTTATCTTCAGTTGAACTAGAATCACTAGGCTTAGTGAGTTCATCAACACGTAGCGCATAATCCAAATCCATACACCCAACAACGATTACTATATGTTCTTTCCATTTTTCAAAATTTGATCCATTAAACACTGGAATGTTGTTTAAGTTGGCAGATATTGAAGAAACATTCATTAAATAACACAAAAAGACAAACTCACATCAATATATGTACTTGCCATCAATTATAATGCATTGATATGATAACTAAAAAAATAAATAGCAAGTAATCATCATGCAAAATTTTGTCTAATTAAGGAGCAAGCAAATAGACGAAAGGCAAAAAAAATAGTACATATAATTTGCATATTTAATAATGGGCCATTATAAGAAACCGAGCACACCATTACAATTCAAGTCTTTGGACATACATGATAATGTGTAAGTGGTTCTCTAAAAAATAATTAAGGCTAATTAATAGAAATAAAATAAAATTGGGCTTGGCCAAACAATGACCTTTCTTTGGGCCGGTCATTGGATGTATAAGTGAACCCCAAAAATATTTTACTTAAATTAATTACTTTATACCGTCCATGAACCGGCCAAAATAACAACCTTCCTTTGGGTAGATTGTTATTCGCATGGGTCATGATGCAACATATGCAATCCATTAAAATTTAAACTGAAATTCAAATTTAAATAAAATTTCATGAAAAATGTCACTTAGGTGACGCATCACAAAATTTGACCTAAATTTAGATTTTGGATTGCTAATTAAAATATACTGGGTGTGCTCCTACAGTTAAGAAATACAACTAATTTGTATTTCATAAAAGTCAACTTGAGTTCATGTATAAAATCAGGCCCAAAAAAACTGAACGAGCCCAACAAATCCAAGCCCAAAAGACTTAATCGGTTTGGCATGACCGAACCGCCCATAAAACAACCGAATAAACCGATTTGATCCAACCAGTTCATATGGTAACCGTCCAGCCGGTCCAACTAGTCTGAACCAATCCAGTCTAGTGGGTTTGGACCGAACTAGGCCCAAACGACCCACCCAGTAGAAACGACCCAAATCCATCAAATAAAATCAGACCAGGTCCATGAACAGATCCATGACTCGTCTTCTGCACCCATTTCACTGAAAGTGAGAGAAAAAAAAACAAAGCAAAATTGATTGAAATTCTATGATCAAAGCAAAGCTGATAAAAAAGAAGCAAAGCTGAACGAAGCAAAAAACTTGTCTTCTTCGTCCGAATCGATTTGCTCCAGCTCTCTTTCTGTGATTGATTTTTTTTATTGACTGCAACTGTGTCGTCCACAGAGTACAGATGACCGACAAGAAGAAACATAGTTCTGATCCTGAAGCATCTGAAACCCTAAACCTATCTGAAGCAAAACGACCCAATTGGGGAACAACAGGGTTTCGAAAAAAAAAAAATTATGAACAGTAAATCTAGAAAAAAAATTAATAAAAAATAATAATAAATTCCAATTTTGTTCTTACAACCATCAACCACCAAAAAGATCTGTATGAGGTCAATTGTTGAATGACTAAATCACTGTCCAATTGTCGGGAAAACCGAATCCGACGAAAAAAAATATTTCTAGGGTTTGAATAAACCCACGTGAGGATTGATAAAAAAGAATCAAACAGTAGTAAAACAAAAACTGTATGTTTTCTTCAATGATTCTGACATGGAGGCTATGATATCGCTTATAGGATTCTAACAGATCCTAAATCAAAACCTTATGTCAATAATCAAGGAAGAAAATTGTAATCAATGCATAACTGAAGTCGCCATTGATGAAGAATATCAGCAATCGTCACAAACTAGCAACACGCAGCAGAGAGATCTTCTACCTCTAAAACCTTTCTCTTGTGTTTCTCAAACCAGATGGAAAAAGTAAGAGATAGAAAATTAAGTTAAGAGTAGGGGTTTCAACCGTATCTATAGAGTTCTGATTCTATTATTAGTCATCATCAATAATAGAATTATATTGGGGCTTAAATTGGTATTTACACATAAATAACCTCCATACTCAATTTAGTAATACATGTCAAGAAATAAAACATGTAATTAGAAACGTGTTTATGACCCTAATTTTGTTTCTTAATGATCACAACTAATCAGGTCTAGTCAAACACCACTCACCTATAATTTGACAGTCTACAAAGTATTATAATATGAACTATGTAGATCCACCTTAAAAGAATATTCTAACATTGTAGACTACTTAATAAAAGTTAAGTTTAGCTTTGTGTGGCCTTTGTTCTATGGAAATGAGAGTGTATATTGGTATTAAACCAATTTTCGCTTCCACATTCAATTTACATCATCAACTCATCAAGCTTCAGTTCAAGCTACACTCTTTGTTTAACTATTTGATGTCCACACCATCAAAAGCGCTTTCTCACACCACTATGTACTTTTCTTTTTGTTTTTTTTTTCTACTAACCCACACCACCCAAAAAACTATTTTTGAAAAAAACAATAACTTAAAAACAAGGTAACTTTTGACCAATTTAAATCCTTAATTGAGACCGATTCTCAAGCTCATCAAAACACGAAAATTTTATTACTCTGAGTTATATGAATTACTTGAAAATTTGTGAAATGGACAAGTTGTGGTCATTTTACTAAAGTTGCGCAAATCTGTCTCGCAATGAAAATAAGATATTTTCCCTGACTTTCGACCAACTTATATGCTCGATCGAGACCGATTCTCAAGTTCATCAAAACATGAAAATTGTTGTAGTTTGAGTTATCTAATAAACACACCTTGAATCACTTGAAAATGTTTTGAAATGAGCAAGTTATGGTCATTTTACTAAAGCCGTTCAAATCTATCTCGCAGTGAAAACAGGATAGTGTCCCTGACTTTCAGCCAACTTTTGTGCTTGATCTAGACCGATTCTCAAGCTGATCACAATACAAAAGTTGTAGTACTCTAATAAAAACAATTTTAATCACTTGAAAATTTTTTGAAATGAGAAAGTTATGGTCATTTTCCCAAAGTCACATAAATCTGTCCGAAACAATTTGCTGAAAATTTCTTGTTCGCCCATAACAATGCGAGTTTTTGCAAAAATCACATTATTCTAGGCGAACAGGAAATTTCTAGCAATTTTTTTTTACAGTTCGCCCAGATCAATGCGAGGTTTTCGCATTGTCTTAGGCGAACAATATATATATATATATTGTGATTTCTGAAAAAAAAAAAATTTGTTTAATTTGTTTTTGTGATTGAAAATATTTCTGAAGTTTTCATGAGATTATTTAGTTTTTTTCTGAAAATTTTGCTGAAATGTTAACTTCTTGAAATTTTTTTTGCAAGAAATGAATAACTTGAAAGCTTGTTTCAGAAGCGTTGGAGTCGAAATCTGAGACGAAGTGAAGAATGGATTTGAGGGGTTGAAGAAACAATCAAACCAAGAGAAGGAAAAATGTAAGAGAGAAGATTTGCTTGCTTGTCTTGCGAGAGGGAAAATGTGAGAAGAAAAGAAGCAATCAAACCAAGAAAATGAGTCGAAATCGATTTTGAATGTGTTTTGAATGTGGGGAGAGAAGACTTGCGTTTCGATTTGAACGGGGAGGAGAAAACTAAATTTCCTTGTTTATATAAGTGCTGTAGAAAAGAGTGGTGATATGAAAAATAAAGCAGATGATGTAGAAGAGTTAAATAATGTGAGAAAACACTTTTGGTGATATTAGAGTAATTGTTGCCTTCTTTTTATTGTCAAAGGGGATGGTAAAGACAACAAGACAAGGGAATTGGGTGTCGTGTTGGTTAACTACCAAAAGTCAGCCCTGGAAGCATATTGTTGACCTTCCCATCCACGAAGAAAATATCATTGAAATTTCAACACCATGAGTTATTCTTTCAATCTGATGGCTTAACCCAATACATCGGTACTCCTATTAATCTATAATTATATTTCATTTCAGTTGAAATTGTGATTTGTATGAAGTATTTTGACGTTACTCAATAAAAGTCACGTTTAGCTTTGTGTAGCCTTTGTTCTATGGAAATGAGATTGTATATTGGTGTTAAACCGATTTTTGCTTCCACATTCAATTTACGCCATCAACTCATCAAGCTTCGGTCCAAGCTACTCTCTTTTTTTTATCTATTTGATGTCTGCATCTACACATCAATGAAGCTTCTTTTTATTGTCAAAAGGGTTAATGTAGACAACAAGGCAAGGGAATTGGAAGTCATGTTGGTTAACTACCAAAAGTCGCCCTGGAAGCATATTGTTGGCCTTCCATTTAAGAAGAAAATCATTGATATTTAAACACCATGACTATTAATCTATACTTATATTTCGTTCAAATCAAGAAAAAAAAAAATAAAAAAAATATATATATATAAAAACTAACCACTCCTCTTTCTTATTCTTTCATTTCATTTCAGTTGATTGGTTCCACACTTGCATATGAAAAAGTTATTTATCTCATTTCTCCATTACTCTCCCATTCAAGAAACCATGAAATTCAATCTCCTGTTGTCATCGGTGTTTCTTCTTCTCATTCTTCCTTCAATCTCTGCTTTCCCATTAGGCAACATCACTCGCGCTCTCAGCAACATCACCAGTGGATGGAATGCTTTCAATGCCTATGCAGGCTGCCATATGGGGGATCATCCAGATGGACTCTCCAAACTGAAACAATACTTCCATAAATTTGGCTACATCCCTGACTCTAACTGGACAGATGATTTCGATGAGTCATTTGAATCAGCTCTCAAGACATACCAGCTCAACTTCAACCTCAACACAACAGGCATATTAGACGAATCCACTCTCAAGCAGATTGTAAAGCCACGGTGCGGCGTTCCGGACATTATCAACGGTTCCACCACCATGGGCCAGAAAAAGTCCACTACATCATCCCATCTTCATTCACTGGCTCATTTCACCTTCTTCGCTGGTCAGCCCAGGTGGCCCTCATCAAATCGTCAACTAAGATACGCATTTTTCCCGGAAAATCAACTAACGGACCCTGTCAAGGCAGTTTTTTCTCGGTCTTTTGCCAAGTGGTCTGCTGTGACACCTTTAACATTCACGGAGACGGATTCATTTGATACAGCTGATATCACTATAGGATTCTTTACAGGCGATCACGGAGATGGAGAGCCGTTTGATGGGGTCTTAGGTACACTGGCCCATGCGTTTTCGCCACCCAGTGGGAGGTTCCATCTAGATGGGGCTGAAAACTGGGTGGTTGGTGGGGACAGGGGTGGATCCAACACGGGAGTGGCGGTGGACCTTGAATCAGTCGCAGTGCATGAGATCGGGCACTTGTTAGGGTTAGGACACTCTTCAGATGAGAACGCGATCATGTACCCAACAATCTTATCTGGAACCAGAAAAATAGAACTTGGCAATGATGATATTGATGGTGTGCAAATGTTGTATGGTAGGAACCCCAATGGCTCTGATGTATCGAACAAAAGGCCTTCGACTCAAGAGAGGGAAACCAATGGAGCCTATAATAGTAGGTTGGACGGCCATTGGGTGAGCATGGTAGGTGTGGCTCTATTATTGGTGTCTTGGTTGTGATCAGTACTTGTTAGACTTTGTGAATGATTGTTGTTTTCATTTTATTAAACTTTGTTAATGACTTTTATACATGTATACACACGTTATTTATGGTGTTATAGAGATTAGATTAATTATTCATACTTTGTTATAATTCTTTAAGATTAAATTAAGGTGCATTTGCTTGGTTGCTTATTCAGTTTCAAGTTCAACATATAGAAAACAAAAGCATAACATGAAGAACAACAATACAGAGCAGAAAACACAAAGGCAACGGCTACTTTCACACCATCAAAAGTATTGTCTCACACCATTTCACCCTTCCACACCACCTGCTTTATTTTTCACACCAACACTCTTTCCCACATCACCTATATAAACAAGAAAACAACATTTTTTCCCATTCAAATCGAAACACATTCTTCTCTTCTCTCTCAAAATCGAAACAACATTTCTCCCCCATTCAAAATCGATTTCGACTCATCCTCTAGGTTCGATTGATTCTTCCCTTCTCCTACTATTCGCCCTCTCTCCTTCGTAGACCAGCACAACAGAAGCAGCTCACACAGACGAACGAACCGGGAAGAAATGTGAAGAAGGAAGAAAAAAGGGAACAAATTGATTTTTTCAAATTTAGCTATTTGCACTTTGAGCTTTACTTGTACCACCACACAAGTTCAAAAAAACTACCAACACCAATGCTGAGAAATACCAACACCACTGCTAAGCAATACCAGAACCAATTTTTAGCAATCCAGCACCAATGTTGAGCAATACCAACATTTGTGTTGAGAAATTTTTTCAGCCTTCAAGCTGAGAGGGAGTCATGCTGATTCGAGCCGAACCATTAGCCGTTCACTCGATAATCATAATTTCTTCATACTAGAATTGGAGAGTCATGCTGACCACTCGAATCGAGCCATTAGCCGCTCACTTAACAGTCATGATTTCTTCATACCAGAATTTTATCCAGAAGCATCCAGAATTGGAAGGTCATGCTGACTACTTGAATCGAACCATTAGCCGATCATTCGACAATCATGATTTCTTCATACCAGAATTGGAGAGTCATGATGACAGCTCGAATCGAACCATTAGCCGTTCACTCGACAATCATGATTTCTTCATACTAGAATTTTATATTATCTAGAATTATCCATAATTCGACAATCATGCTGACTCGAGTCGAATCATTAGTAGTTTCACTCGACAGTCATGATTTCTTCACCAAATTGAACTTCAAAGTTTTCTCCAAGCTGCACATTTCATCTGCACACATGTCCAGCTTGCGGGGTTGTGTTAGAATATGTAAGGCTTGCACTCAACACAACTAAGCCCAAGTCCAAGATCGATTCACCTCTACAAGAAGCAAAGTCATAATATCTATAGAATAAGAAAGTCAGAATACGAAAGTCAAAACAAGACACAATTAGAATATCTTATATAGGAAGTTTTAAGTTTCATGTTTCCAGAAGGTTAGGTCAAAGTTAGCTCTATATAAGCTTGTATTCAGTCAAGGAATAAAACAACAATAATGTAATTCTCCAATTATCTTCTTTACATTCTCTATTACTGTTTCAAGTGAGGGAAACTGTAATGTAATTCAATGCCTCCCTCCAATGTTTTGCAACTGTAGGGCGAGGATCCATTATCCAACAAAAACCACAAACTTTTTAGTTTTTACAAGTCTTGATTGCTCTCATCTTTCTATGTAAACTGTGGGGTTGAATGTATTTAATTGTTTTTGCTTTGTTTTGTTTATCTTTTTAATTGGAATTGTTAATAAATCAATACCTAGATCTTGACAGTCTCTGTTTTCTTCAAGGGTAATCTTTTTTTGAAATACCCAATTATTGGGGTGCGAGATTGAGCCCATGGAAATGGAAATCTAATGCTAATATTTGGTTTAAAGTGGATTTCTGAATTTAGAGGTTTTCAATTTTGAGATTGAAGTTGCATTTTGTTGAAAAATAGGGGAGGTAGAAAAAGGTTTTTGTTCTAGAAAAAGGTTCTATTCGAGGGGGATTGGATCTGCGATCCCTGGCAAGGCGGGGATAGATTTGTTGAAATTTGCCCCAATCCACCCCGTTGTTATCCCTACTATTGTCCATTCATTTCTAAGCATTTGATGTAATTAGGCTGAAATTGGTATTAATGGTACACCTAACATCGTCCAGAGTTGATTGCTATGTCTAAACAACTATTACTATTGAAAGTGGTAGTAGCGGAGTTGCTAAATGAGAACAACGAAGAAAATTTCCAAAAAAGGAGTTTTTGTATCTACCACAATAAATATTCAGTTTATCTCACTACTTAGTTTATCCACAAAAAACTTGCAGTTCAATCACGAAGTGGTGTAAACGTTTCCTTATTTTTCAAAAATAAAAAACTCAAGTTCGAGATCTATAGGTAGTCTCGGGTCCGAGACCCTAATTCTTTGTTTTCAGGGTTATAAATCTCATATCGGGTTTGAGACATGTACACCCAATCTCGGATCCAAAAGCAATTTTATTGTAAATTTTATTTTATTTTATCTTCTCTTTCTCTCTGTGTTTTTCTGCCACCTCTTCTTCTTTTGTTTATTCTTTTTTCACTTGTCTTTCTTTCTGTGTGTTATGGAAGAAGGAGAATAAAAAATATATATATATATATAATTTGTGTGAAATTAAATACTTTATATATATATATATATTCACAATTTGTGTGAAATTAAATACTTGAGTGCCAGAGAGAAAAAATGTATATATTTCTTTCAATGAGTTAGGTTAGAGGTGCATATCATATTCTAAATAAAAGCATTGACTTTAAGAGAGAGATAGAGAGAAGAAGGGTAACATATCAAAAGCGGAGGTAAAGATAAAGTGAAGAAATATAAAAGATATGTTGAGGAAGGAGTAAGAAGAAGAATAAACTTTTATTCCTTTAGAATGCATTTTTTTTCTTAGATTTCGAATCCAAGACTAGATGAGTGAACTAAAAGTCTTACAAGAAGGGCATTTAAGGCCTTATATACTTATTTCTTAAAAATCTAAAAGTAGGTAAACTAAGTATTTATTAGGGTATATCTATAAACTCCCTTCCAAAAATAGAAAGCAAAGTTTTTACAATATCTTGGTTTAAAAATTGGTTTGGAAACAACGAATTTTCATGTGAAAGCTACTATTCACACCCACAACTTCCTTTTTTCACACCCGTACCCATTTCAAAATTTGAATCCTACTTACTATGCCCACATTTTACTAATACACCCACATACCATGAAAACTGAAAATTTTGAGAAAAACTAAAACTCACTCGCTCACTCTCTCTTTATCTTTATCTTTTTTTCTTTTTTTTTTCTATATAAATGCTAACCATTTTCTTCTCCAAAATCATCTTCGCCAAAATCCATGTGTTCACGCCTCTGGAAAAAGATTTTCATATTCAAACCACCTTGTGGATGGCGTTCTCGATGCATTTCGCGAGGGAACAAGAAATGTTTTTTTTTTCATTTTTTCAACTTAAATCAAGGATTTGAAGGCTGTTGCTCAATTTTCAAATCTTAAAATGATACCAGAGTAATTTGGTAGGTTTTACTTTCGTTGTCGACCAAACTCGCAGAGTTTATATCGAAAAACTCATCGGAGTCTTGCGAAAGAAGATGAACAAAGCTTATTCATCACTCCAAACCTAGTTTTTGGCTAGATTTTTTGGAAAAATTGTTGTCGGAGTCCATTTAAACTAAAATAAAACATCAATTCAACTAAGTCCATTTGAGCTAAATTGAAAATTCTAAGTGTTTGGGCCATAGAATGAAATTTACTGACAAATGCCAGTGAGTTCATAATAATTTCAACGTGAAATTTATTGCGCATGCTTAAGTTGTGTTTTGAAACACATACAATAAACCTTGCATGCATTTAGTCCTATACTCATGATAATTATTGATTTTCATCATTTTTTATTAACTTTTCATTTAAATTTAACAAAATTTAATTGAAAAAACACATGCATACACAACATAATAAAAGCCTATTTTCATTAATATTTTTAATAATAACAAATAAAAATAATATGAAGAAAACAAAGAGCACTAACAATGTAGTTGTTCAACAAAGTCCTTTAGGGGGTGACTCTCACGACTCTCTTTTTCATCAGAGGATTAGTAATAAACAAATCAATTACCACTATCACCATCATCAAGATAATGATGATTCATCATCCCTATGAGTCATGTTCATATTTTGGAGATGGTGAGGAGTGATGATCATCATCCCGGAACAACTTTATTTTAGATCACCCATGTCATCTCATTTTTCATTTGATTCTTCTTCTTTGAACATTACTTCTTTTTTCTCTTCATCTTCTCATTTTTTCCTTATTTTGATTTGGCAATGAACATTTATAAAAACTACCCTCCCTTTTATAACGCTAAACTTAAATGACATTGATTGTCATTTTCCCTTGTGATAATGCATTTGTCTTTCCATACAAGCATTGAGGTTTTTCCATGCATCCGTTATCACTTCACGAAAGGTTGCATGAATATCTGGCGGGAGATTGTTTATCTTCTCGAAACAAACACAAGATTTGTCGCGTGTATTTTTCATTAGGTTTGAAAGATAAATGCCAAAATTCACGACACATACATGCTGTAATAATAGTGTGTGGGCACCACCCCAATTATCATATATTCTCCATGTAACTAGGTGCAAACAAACATTTAAATGATCAATTAGATTGAAACTACAAAAAAAGAGAATATATGGATGTGTTTAGTAGGCACCTTTACGCAAGAATTATTGCTTGGAAATATCTCTCTCACGCAGTAATTATTTTGTGAAAATATGTGCTTCCACGCAAAAATTATTGGATGTGTGCTATCAATTTTAAGGAAAATTAAGTTCCACACATGGAAATATCCACGTGGGTGTCATTGTTTACTCATTGAAATTATTGCGCATGGGTCGTCTTCTTCATTGAACTAAGCTCAGGCGAGCCCCAGCTTAGTGAAATTGATTTCATCATCTAATAGATGGATTGCAAGCTTAAAAATTGATAAGAGCATATAAAATCACTACTGAATCGTGAGGAGTGGTCGGAAAAAAGAATTTTTCACTGAGTTGATGACTTGGTTAGACAAAGTGGATTGGGTCTATTGACTCGTTCAGGTCGTGGCAATCGATAATGGCGCTAATGAGAAGGCATAGATTTACAATGGAGACATTTAGAAGAAGAACTTGAAGAATGGATGAGAGAAAAGAGGAAATCAAGCAGATTTCATGCTTCTAAGCTCTTTGACCGGGGAGAAACTCATGCTTCAAAGCTTTTTGACTGGAGAAGATCTTGAATTGAGATATGGAGAGGGAGAAAGTGAAGAACGGAGGAGAAAAATGACAAAATCGACCGTAGAATATGGGTTTTGAGGGTTTCTCTGTGGGAAACCTTACTTTAGGGTCTCTGTGGGTTTTAAGGGTTTCGCTGACCCTTTTATATTTGGGCGTAGGAATAATTTTATTGGAGGGAAATTGAAATTTTGGGTATGGGTGTGGAAAAAGAAAGTTGTGGGCGCGAATAGTTGCTCTCTTTATATGCTCTAAGAGCTCAAGCATATAATGAATAAGAATATGCAATCCACAATTTAAATTAAATTATTTGTTGGCTTAGAGTAATTAAACGCTATCGAAATCAGTGTTCTAAAAAGCGGCCTGGGCGGCCGCCTAGGCGCTAGTAGGTAGAGAGACGCTTAGACTAGTTGCTGGGCGGAGGGAAAAATCGGTCAGGGCGCCTAGGCGGGTCTGGGCATTTTTTTTTGTTTTTTTTTCTTTCTCTGGTTGCAAATAACCAAAACCAATCGACCAAATACCCATCGAAATTTTTAGGTTTTGCAAAACAGAGAGAAAAGAAGAGGTTGAGAGATCGGTTGAAGGAAGATTATAAACAAGAACAAAAGGGAGAGGGAGAAGGAAGTAGATGTACTACTTGCTAGTGAAGCTAGTCAGGCGCAAGGATGGATTGTTGATGGTGGCGATGAAGAAGTTGTCCCCTTGGAAATAGTTGGAGAGGTATCGGAGGCGGATAGTATTCTAGAGCCTAGGAGAAGTTCTAGAAATGTTGAAGTAAGAGAACTTCATGAAGAAGATTTTGTATCTGAAGAGGACACTAAAGGGGAAGGAGAAGGGGAGGAGGATGTTGAGTTTGAGTCTGACACGGAGAGAGTTGTTGAATTGGAAGGATATGAAGAAGAGATAGAGGCCTAGCATTTCAAGTTCAACTATCAACTTTCAAGTATGTTTTTTTTTTCCTCTATGTTGTTGAAACTATATGTTATGCAACTTATGCTATTATAAATTTTAATGTAAGCTTAATTTTTCATGTTTATAAATTTTTCATATGTATTACTATTCTGGCATTAAATTGGAAGTAATTGATAAAATATTAATGTATTATGCTAAATTTTTGTAAATTATGAAAATTATAATACAAAATCTAAAACCGCCTAGGCGCTAGGCACCTGCTGGCTGCCCGCCCACCGCCTAGCGATTTTTAGAACACTGATCGAAATAATTCTAAATTTCTTAAAACGTGAAAATAAAGTTATTCATGGAGACCCGAAACGAGGCTTTGATGGCTTGCCCTTACGACTGAACCCAAGCAAGTGAAACTATGAAATAGTTGGTGGGATACCAATATGGTTAGAGCGTAGGTCTCAAACCAATGGGAATGGGCCAAAATTAACCACCAATAGGAAATGGCCTCGTTGGATGAATCTGTCATAAATGACTTAGTCAAAGGCAATTGAATTGCAAGTTCGTATGGCATGATGCATCAACATTAGTGAGATCCTACCCATGCATTTAATGAAGTAACCAAAGGGACCATCTAAAGTGGTATAATAAAGATTTGAATTCAGGGAATCGAATATAGACAAGTATTGTGTTTGTTATACATTTTCCTATTTCTTATTTTCTAGGCCTTACTACTTGAGCACTGAAGGTATTTTCTTGAGATCATATGGGCTGTGAATAGTTCTTGACCCTCGTATGGAGGTCGATAGGGCTGAACAAAAAATCGATTAAACCGACCGAACCGATCTAAACTGAATCAAACGGTTCGGTTTAAATTCGGTTCGGATCGGTTTCGGTTTTAGAAAATTTAAAATTGAAGTGGTCAGTTCGGTTTTCGGTTTCTATGTGATTTTAACCGACCAAACCGAACCGACCGAATATATATAATAAATAATATATATTTTATATATAAATAATACAATATGTTTAAAATAGTTGGTCGGTTCGGTTTTATTTCGGTTTTGGTTTGATTTTAGTCGGTTCGGTTCGGTTACGGTTTGCATAAATTAGAATCGGTTCGGTTTCGGATCGATTTTATTAATGATCGGTTCGGTTTCGGTTTGAAAATTTTAAAATCGACCTAAGTCGGTTTGGTTTTCAGCCCTAGAGGTCGACAAAAAAGAGCAAGGAGGCACATGCATATCACCAACTCTTTTCTAAAGCTTGGCCTAGGCGGCCGCTTAGTGTCACATGCTTTCTTTTCACAAGTACTTTCCGTGCGGCACTAGCAAACTTTGCCCCGACTTATCAAAGAAAGCTAGTCAGCCTTGCCCACAAAAGACTTACTTAGACTTTGAAAAGTTAAGCAAACTAAGAACACAAGAGAGCTTAAGAGAACTAGAATTTGTATTGCTTGAATTCTCTGAGGTGATTACAACAAATGAGGCCTTAGCCTATTTATACAATTCCACCTCCTCAATGGACGGCGGTGATCAATTTGATCTAACGGTCTACCATGAACTTCTACACACTTTCTTAGAAATATCTAAGGACTAGAATCATATGGAACTCTATGGAATTTTATGGGAGGTTCTAGAGAACTCTCTCTAGAACAATGTGGAATACTCTACATCATTTACACTTGACAACCTCACTTGGCTAGGCAAGAAGATAGTTGTGACATTCTCCCCCACCTAATCAGGCGACGTCCTCGTTGCCTTCAAATCCTCGTACGCTTTGATTTGCTCCTTGAATTGCCACAAGTGTTGGATTGGCTCCCAACTAACTTCACTTTCTGGCAATCCTTTCCACTTGACAAGTAGCTCATGTGTGGGAGATTAGTTGGAATGACGCACAACACGATCTGACAAGATAGTCTCTGCTTCCTTGTCATGTTGGATCCTCATGCCCATTGGTGCTCTTTGTGAAACTCCTCTGTTTGGATCATCCTGGTCTTCCTTATACGGTTTCAACAGGCTCACATGGAAGACTGGATGAAACTTGATCCTCGGCGGCAACTCGACCTTGTAGGCTTGCTTTCCCACTTTCTTGACTATGGGGAAAAGACCTTCATATCTTCTGATAAGGCCACGATGCAGTCCAGAAAGTCTTGCATGAGCATGCATCTTGACAAGCACAAGGTCTCCAACCTGGAACTCTCGAGGCCGTCTCTTCTTGTCGGCCCACTTTTTCATCCTCTTGGATGCCTTCTCCATGTAAGCTCGAGCCTCATCAGCTTGATCATTCCATCCTTTGGCAAACTTATAGGTTGATGGACTCACTCCAGTGTAGCCAATGGCAATAGAACTCGGGGTCATAGGTTGTTGTCCCATGACAATCTCAAATGGGCTACGACCCGTCGCTTCATTCTTCTGCAAATTGAAAGAGAATTGGGCAACATCTAGCAACTTAGTCCAAACTCGCTGGTTGGCACTCATATAGTGTCTAAGATATAACTCCAGCAAGGCATTCATCCTTTCCGTTTGAGGATGAAAGCTAGTAGAGAAATTAAGGTCGGTACCCAACAACTTGAACAACTCAGTCCAAAATTTTCCCGTGACCCGAGTATCCCGATCACTGATGATAGATTTGGGCACACCCCAATACTTCACCACATGTTTAAGGAATAAATGTGCGGCTTGCTCGACTGTGCACTCCTTAGGTGTGGGAATGAAGGTGACATACTTCAAAAATCTATCCACGACCACAAGTATCCAATTGCAACCTTCCGATGCGGGCAACCCAACTATGAAATCTAAGGAAACACTCTCCCAAGGTCTCTCTGGGATGGGGAGGGGTTCAAGTAAGCCGGCAGGTGACTGTTGCTCCAATTTGTCTTGGCATACAAGACAAGTCTTCACATATGTTTCGATATCATCCCTCATATGTGGCCAATAATAGGAATCTTCCACAAGAGCAAGAGTCCAATGTATACCTGGATGTCCCGCCCACTTGCTATCATGGCATTCTTTCAAGACTTCCTTCCTTAGGTTGTCATGAGGTGGAACATAGATTCTCCTTCCCTTAGAGTATATCAAGTCGTCCTCCACCCAAAACCGTATTGTCTTCCCATCTTTGACAAGAGCTATGATGGTTTGAGCCATGGAATCATGTGCCAATCCTTCCTTTATGCGTCCCTTCAAGTTGCTTTGAGGTTGACTTATGTCAGCAAGTTCTCCTTTTCTACTCAAAGCATCCGCAACAAGATTAGCCTTGCCAGGCATGTACTCCAAAGTGTAATTGAACTCTGCCAAGAAATCTTGCCACCTAGCTTGTTTTGGTGTGAGCTTCTTATGTGTCTGGAAGTAGCTAGTGGCAACATTGTCGGTCTTGATCACAAATTTGCTCCCAAACAAGTAATGTCGCCATGTTCGTAGGCAATGCACAACCACAGTCATTTCCTTCTCTTGTATTGTGTACCGCCTCTCAGTATCATTAAGTTTCCTATTTTCAAAGGCAATAGGATGCCCTTCTTGCATCAATACCCCACCAATAGCAAAGTCGGAAGCATCCGTATGTACCTCAAAAGACATAGAATGGTTGGGAAGTGCCAACACTGGTTCTTCCACAATTGTCTTCTTCAATCTTTCGAAAGCTTGTTGGCATTTTGAACTCCAATCCCAACTTCGTCCCTTATTGAGCAAGTCTGTCAATGGAGCAGCTATGGAAGAGTAGCCTTTGATGAACCTTCTATAATAGTTCACCAAGCCAAGGAAAGATCGTAACTCGGTGACTTTGGTCGGTGGTTCCCATTCTTGGATGGCTTGTACCTTGAACTTGTCCATACGAAGCTTGCCCTTGCCAATGATATGACCCAAGAATGTCACCTCCTCTTGGGCAAATGAACACTTCTCCTTTTTGACATATAGCCCGTTCTCCTTCAAAGTTTGGAACACATGCCTCAAGTGATCCACATGTTCCTCCAATGTCTTAGTATGATCACAATGTCATCAAGGTACACAACTACGAACCGATCAAGGTAAGGAGCTAGTACCTTATTCATTAGAATGCAAAATGTGGTCGGCGCATTAGTTAAACCAAATGGAATGACTAAGAACTCGTAAGACCCGTACCTTGTAACACATGTCGTCTTTGGTTCATCTCCTTCGGCTATGCGGACTTGATAATATCCCAAGCGCAAGTCAAGCTTGGTAAAGTACCTTGCATCACCAAGTTGATCAAAGAGATATGCAATAAGTGAAATCGGGTATTTGTTCTTGATAGTGACCTTGTTGAGTGCCCGATAGTCAATACAAAGCCGTAGGGATCCATCATGTTTCTTTTTAAATAAGACCGGCGCACCATATGGAGCTTTGGAGGGTCAAATATAACCAGCATCTAGTAAATCCTTCAATTGTCTTCTTAACTCCTCGAGCTCAGGAGGTGTCATACGATAAGGAGCAAATGCGGGTGGCTTTGCTCCAACTTCTAACTCAATAACATGATCCACCTCTCTCCTTGGTGGAAGCTTCTTAGGCAACTTGGCAGACATAACATCCTTGTACTCCTTGAGAACATCTTGGACGACCTTAGGTACATTCACCTCTCCATCCATGGGACCTTCGTCTTCCTTGAGGGTAGCCAAGTAAGTAGGCTCATTCCTCTTTACTCCTTTAGAAAGTTGGAGAGCAGACACCATTCTCTCCTTACTTATCTCCCGTACCACGGGCACAACACAAGGTTGTCCCTTCTCCATGATGCACATGGTGTTGGCATATGGGACCAGGAACGTCTTCACCATGTCCAAGAAATCTATACCCAAATAGAACTTGTGATCATCAATAGGAGCAATAGTTATGTCGACTTTACCTTGCCATTGTCCAAGCCGAATATCGGTGCCACGAGCTATTCCTTCAATTGGGAGACTTTTAGCATTGACTCCCTTGATATATCATTTCTCCTTCGTATATGATAGGCCAATTTATTCAGCAAGGTCTTTGGCCATGTAGACTGTGTCGGCTCAGGTATCCACCATGGCTTTCAAAGTCTTGTCCCCGATTTCGGTCTCCACGTACATCCTTCCACGTGGTTGTTCTTCGACCTTAGCTTGAATGGCACTTAGGAGATTCATTGAGGCGATCCTCCTTTCCTCCTTTGCTTCTTCCTCCATGACAAGCGCGACAAGTTTCCCCTGGTTGGGACACTCAAATGCCCGACGGGGTCCACTACATAAGAAGCAAGATATCTTATTGGGTGATCCATCTATTTTCTCCTTCCCCTTGTCTTTGGAGTACTTGTGTTCCTTGGAGGACTTCTCTTTGTCTCCCCCACCTTTGCCATCATTACTTGGCCTTTTCCCTTGCCCCTTGGATGAGTTCTTTCTCTTGAACTCAATCAAGGATTCGGCCGCAGCCATAGCCGTTGCAAGGTATTGCACACCTCGCCTCCTCAATTCCAACTTGGCCCAAACCATTAGGCCATCAAGGAAGCTAAACAAAACATCCTTTTCTCCAATGTCAGGAATCTCCAAGAACAACTCCGAGAACTCCTTCACATACTCCCTTATGTGGCCTTCCTTATGTTGAAGGCGACGAAGCTTGGCCCTAGCTTTGTTTTCAGCATCCTCTGGGTAGAATTGTCTCTTGAGTTCCTTCGTGAATTCTTCCCAGGTGTTGATGGTGCACAATCGTTTCTTGACATCATCGGACCATCTGCGCCACCAAACTGTAGCAACATCATTTAAATATAAAGAGACACTACGTACCTTTAATGCTTCATCTATTATGCCAACCGCATCAAAGTAGCGTTCCATGTTCCACAAGAAGTTGTCGATCTCCCTTGCACTCCTTGCCCCACCAAAGGCCTTAGGTTTGGGAGCTTCGACTATGTGGGTGATTGTCCCTGGTGTAATCCCACCATTGGCTACCGCAACCATACACACACTGAGTTGAGTTTCTAGCTTCTCAACTCTTTCCCTTTAAGCATACATCTCCGCATCTTTGGCAACAATTTGGGCTTCAAGGGACTCGATCTTCTTGGACACCATGTCCACTACTGCGTTCAAGGCTCCTTGCATCTCTTCCCGGAGCTCTTGGTTCTCCCCATTGGACGCTTGCCCCTCGATGCGTTGGTCCATGTCTTCGACTTTCTCCCTCAAGTCGGACATGGTAGCACACAACTTAGCCAACCTTTCATCCATCACAGCGATCATGTCCTTCGACTTTGTCTTGTGGACTTTTCCACCTTTGTCATTGTTGCCAATTGTTGGGTTGTTGACCTCTGACGACATTCTCTTGTGTAGAATGATTTCACCAACCTTGCCAAACCTTGCTCTGATACCAACTGTCACGGACTTTCTTTTCACAAGTACTTTCCGTGTGGCATTAGCAAATTTGCCCCGACTTATCAAAGAAAGCTAGTCAGCCTTGCCCACAAAAGACTTACTTAGACTTTGGATAAAGCTAAGCAAGCTAAGAACACACAAGAGAGCTTAAGAGAACTAGAACTTGTATTGCTTGAATTCTTTGAGGTGATTACAACAAATGAAGCCTTAGCCTATTTATACAACTCCACCTCCTCAATGGACGGTGGTGATCAATTTGATCTAACGGTCTACCATGAACTTCTACACACTTCCTTAGAAATATCTAAGGACTAGAATCTTATGGAACTCTATGAAATTTTATTGGAGGTTCTAGAGAACTCATTCTAGAACAATGTGGAATACTCTACAATATTTACACTTGCCAACCTCACTTGGCTAGGCAAGAAGATAGTTGTGACACTAAGCAGTTTTTGAAATAATTTTTATTTTTTATTCCAATTCGAAAACATAAAATTTTTATTTTCTTATACATTTTGCATATTTATCTTGGCATTGAATTTGAAAATTTATAAATTATTATGCTTAAATTTTTTAAATTACAAATTATTATACAAAAATAAAACCCGCCTAGGTCTCTGGGCGCTAGTCCCTTGCTTGTTGCCGGCCTATTGCCTTGTGACTTTTAGAACCTTGATCACAAGGAATATCATAACTTTAAAATTTATTAATGTACAATAGAATCTTTAAGTGTATTTCATATAACTATAATCGATCTTGTTTGTATGTCATAAATTTAACATTTAAGTAACTTTGTTTTAAAAATTAATTTTGAGAGTTTATAAAGGAAATCAGCTTCGGAAAAAGCAAATTCAAATTGAAAATATATAGAGGTAGGGTTTCTTTTAACTTACCCAGTTTCGTGATCGCTATTGCGACCTACCCCTACAAAATGAAATTAAAACAAGCAATGAAATTAGGACAACCCCCACATTTTTGGAGAATCTGTCAATAGTTATTTGACCAAAGTCAACCTCTGCAAATCTGATTTATATGTCCCAAACTGAAGATTTCAGATCTATATAAAATTTTGATGACCAGGATTTTGTCCCCCCAAATCCCTATTTCCTTTTTCCATTCACGACCGCCACTTGCAAATTAACGCTTATTACTAATCTAAAATTTTCACTTTTTTCCCTTCTTAATTTCTGTTTTCAAAAAACTTGTCAAACAAAAGAATTTGCTAGTATTGTTCTTAATGAAATTTAAAAAGTTGATTTCATGAATCTACTCGTCATAGGTGATACATATGTTACTAGCTAGACAGTTAGAATTGATGTCAAGTCTTTGTTGATTGACCGAGGTTAGTTGTCTCTACATTGAGGAATAAAGGTTACGTTGGGAACTAACAGGGGTATTCAATCATGTATTTTAATAGATTCTGAAAGATTTTTAAGTTCATTAAAATATAGGGGTATTCAATTAAGCATTTAAAACAATACAATGAAATCCAGGGGTATTCAATCATGGATTTTAAATGATTGTTTTATAATCCATTAAAATCATGGGGTATTCAATCATGGATTTTAAACAATACAATAAAATCTAGGGGTATTCAAACAACAGGAAATTTTAATAGATTTGTTGACTTGATGGACTTTGAAGGACTTTGAAGGATTTATCTGTGAAAGATATAAATATCAAAGTCATTTCCAAATCCGGCCTGTTACCCTCGAATTTCAAATACAGCTCTCTCTCTCTCTCTCTGCAAAAAAACTCTCAAAAAGACTCGAGAGAGCTCTCTCTCTCGTTCTGTTCTAATGGCTACTTCATCAATCTCTGCAACCCCTTCACTTCTCCAACTCACCAACCCCATTCTCACTTGGAGTGGGTTGATGGAACTTGGGTTAGGTCTCAAGATAGGGTAAGTTTTGGTTTTTTGGTCTGATTTGAGTTTCATATAATGGGTGCACTGTTCTTACCAACCACTATATCTTATTTTTTTTGGCAAATTTGTATGGTTTATTTAAGTTCCAAGAATGGAAGATTATGAGGTTAGTTTTCTTTCGTAGTCCCAATTTATGCAGTTATGATGAGTTACTAATCTCTTTACAATTTAAACAGATTAGGTTTTTGTTTGTTCTTAAACTCTGAATTCTTCTCGGTTTCTCAGCATTTTGAGATTTAAACGTCTAATTTATACTATATGTGAGATCTGATGTTTCTAATTAGGGTTTAATATATTTAAAATTAGCTTCTAATCCTGTATGCTGAGTGATTTCAGTTGTTGTGAAAATGTGGATTTGGTAGATTTATGCATAATGATATTGACACCAGCATTATATAGATTTTTATTTGAATTTGAGGTATGTAATTAAATTAGGTTCTTGATTTGAATAATCTCATTTTACTCGTGTTATCATCGATACAATACTTTGCATATTTCTATCCTTAAGAGCTTACACTATGGTCATGTAAAGTGTTATTGTTCTTTACATTGAAACAGTACCCTGCAATTCTTGTTGATTGGATTTCTTGTAATTTTTTGGATTGCTTCCCATTCTATATTATGAGAGCATGCCAATTATTGAACTGCAGATTGAAGAAAAAAAGCAAGCGGCAACAGACGTTTTGTATCAGTATTCACAATTTGTTATGGTGTGCATTGGGGAACGTGTTCGACCTTGCGATCTGAGGTTGCATTTGATGAAGGTTTGTTCTTGTCAAAGATCGCAATAACTACTTTCTTTAGTACACTTGAAAAGAAATGGTGACTCGTCGGCTTTTATTTTTATTTTTATTTTTATTTTTTGTACTAGTATACTGCATAGAGTCGTATGAATTCCTATGGCTACTACTCATGTCATGGAAATATATTGCCTTTCGGTGCAACGAATATGGTATCTATAGTTTGAACCATACTGCTAGTGCATATACGATGCTTGGGAGTAAGGCCATGTAAGCTTCACTTCTCTGAACCTTTCACAGTTTATAAGCGTCACTGTGGCAATTCACAACGTTCATGTAGAACTTCCATACTGCCATTGGTGATTTCATGGCATCATTTGCATGTTTGAATTATCTTAGATCAATTACTGAGGTGATAGTGTGTCATTTTCCAGGAGATTTCAGGCATGCCAACTTCTTTGAAGCGGGGACCTTCAGTTAGAGGGCGTTCTCCTGATGCAGTTGGTGAACCATCAAGCTCTAGTGCCATGATAGAAGACAAGGGAGACAATTCTCAAGCACTCTAGGCACAAGAAACATGTAAGGCAACATCCAAGTCATCCATTAGGATCAATTACTTCTTTCATTGCTTCGTGTGGCCGCCTGTATATAGTTCTGGCAGGAGTTGTTTCTTGAAAATATGTTTACAATCATGAAAACAACGGCAAACGTTATTTTGTATGACAACCCTAAGTCTTGAAGAAGTTAGTTGGGCATCCCCTAGCTGGAATCGTAGACAATTGAGTGCCAGAATGAACACTCTGAGATGGAACTTTGAAATTTATTTCCATGATGATTTATTTAAGTTAGATACTTGCTCATTTAGGGGTGTCCCAACTCCCATCTAATAGAGACCTTGACCTTTTGATTGGAGATCAAACCACCTAGATCCTTTGATTGGGGATCAGCCACCAAATAAATTAAATAAAACTTGTATTGCTTGCCTAAACTCTATTACATCATATGTATTTATAACTGAAAGCAAAGAATAATACTTCCTAATTGAATTCAATCCTAATTCTAATCAAACAATAACTCCTAATTCAAAACAAGCTAATATTCCCTAATTAGAATATTGTTATAACTAAGACATTCTAATATCAAGTAAATACTAAATAGGATTAGTATCCTAACATCCCACGCCGCCTGAAACAAGGCTTGTCCACAAGCCTGAAAATCCGAAAAAAACGTACACAAACTGCTCGTAGTCTTTCCAAGTAGCTTCCTCCACAGGGGGCCGGTCGACTTGATAAGCCAGCATGTAGGTCTCTGGTCCACTTGATAAGCCAGCGGTCCTGAATAGTGAATTTAGTAAAGGCTCGATAGTCAACACACATGCGCCAAGAGCTATCCGTCTTTTTAACCCAGAGAACTGATGAAGAATAAGGATTGGAACTGGTTTGAATAAGGCCTGCAACCTTCAATTTAGAAACAACGTTATCAAAGTCGGTCGTTTGAAAGTGAGGATAACGATATGGTCGAACAATTACTGGAGAATCAACTGGTAAAATCGGGATATGGTGAGCATGGGATCGGCCGGGGGAAAGGGTGATGGGATTGCCAACATCATCTGAAAAGTCAGCAACAAGTGGCGGAACGACATCAGGAATGGAAGCGCCTAGGGAAACTTCCTGACTTAATTGGAAAATATAGTCGTGATGCTCCTGTAGTAACGAACGATGGACCGCGGTATTAGCCAAGACCATAGGAGAATTGTCGCCAAATAATGTATAAGAACGATTTGCCACCGAGAATGTCATAATCAGCTTGGAAAAGTCCCAAGTAATAAGACCCAAAGAGCGAAGCCATTCAGCACCTAGAACCACATCACATCCAGTGATACCAAGAAGTAAGAAGTGGCCGTGGAACTCATAATCTTGTAATTGAAGGGAAACATCCCGACAATAGCCAGGACTATGCAAAAGGCCACCATCCGCAAGCATGACGCGTAAAACACCATCGTCGTGGATTGGAAACCCACATTGTTTGGCAAAAGACGGGTGCAAAAAATTATGAGTTGAACCAGAGTCAACTAGGACAGTGACAGTCATGTGTTTTAATTGTCCAGTAATACGCATGATATCAGGCCGTGGGGACCCGAGAAGAGCATGAAGAGAAATCCCTAGAGGAGGTTCAGATAAAGTACGATCCAAAACAGGAGGGTCAGCATCAGAAACGTCTGCTTCTTCCTTATTACCCTCGAGGAGCAAAACGTGGGGCTGAGGACAACGATGGCCACGCTTATATACTTCATCGCAGTTAAAGCAAAGGCCTTTGGCACGACGTTCTTGTTGTTCAGCCCAGGACAGACGTTTAACACCTGCTGGGATACTAGTAACTGGCGTTGAAGGATTTGTAGCAGGCACTGGGTTAGCAAAATGTTGGACAGGCCCTTTAGATCGAGTAGCATTAATGGCATCTTCTTGACATAAAGCCAACTCAAAAGCATGTGTAATACTGGTAGGGTGTAACATCCGAACTCCTGCTTGAATATCTACACGCAAACCTGATAGAAAAATGCTAATCTGATGTGGTTCAGACAACCCGGGCACCAAATTAGATAGCTTTTCGAACTCGGTAATAAATGAGCGAACCGTGCCTTGTTGTACTAACTTGGAAAGAGAACTACACGGGTCGATATGTTCGCGAGAACCAAAGCGAGAGCAAAGAGCTTTCGAAAACTGTGGCCACGTTAGTGTGCCGAGTGATTGGCGAATCCATCGATACCAAGAGTTGGCATCACCCTGAAGGTGAAGAGCGGCAACGGGTAGCATCTGCTCGCTGGAAAGGCCATTGAGTTCCTGGTACTGCTCGGCCTGAAATAACCAACCATACGGATCAGTTCCGTCGAAACGGGGTAAATCAATACGAAGGCCCTTGCCCGAAATAGGAATAATTGGCCGTAGTGGATCCGGTGGAACGTATGGTGCTGGCCGACCCGATTGGAGATTCCGTAATGCCTCTAGAATAGTAGCATTGGTGGTCTCAAGTGAGTGGAAGTGGGAAGAAAGCCCAGCAACTTGAGCAGTAAGATCATTGACCTGCTCTTGCAATTCAGCAACCGTCATGATGATGGAAATTTAAAGAAATCAGGAAGCGATGAGAACGATGGATGAACAACCAGATGAAGCGCTGAGACAAAAAGCGGTGAAGGGCTGGATCTGGAACTGTGGAAGCGCTGAGACAATAAGTTGAGGAGTATGATGAAGCGCTGAGACAAGAAGTTGAATCGCGATGAACCTGGAAGAAGAAGCTGGATCGGGAACCGAAGAACCTTGAAGCAGGTCAAGCTTGATGAGACCCGAGGAAGCTGGAACTGTGGAAGAAGAAGAGGCGCTGAAACGGGGAGCTTGCAATTGAACGAAGCTCGGAAGGGAGGATGAACAAAGCTCTGGCGAAGGGGGCGGATGCGATGGCGGAGTGGTGCCGTTGCGAGGGCGAAGGGGAGCTGTTGCGAGGGCGAGGGTGCTGTGCGAAGTGGTGCTGGTGCTGTGGCGAGGGCGAGGGGAGCTGTTGCGAAGCGGTGCTGCGGCGAAGAGGAGCTGTGGCGAGGGCGGATCTGTTGGTGACGACGGTTGCTGCGAAGGGTGGTGCTGTTGCGAGGTAATTTTTTTTTTTTTTTTTTTTTTTTTTTTTTTTTTTTTTTTTTTGAATGAAGAACTGTGTGAGGGTGTTGATGAGGGTGAAGAACGAAATAACAAGAAAAATTTTTTTGGTCAGAATCGAGGATGCTCTGATACCAGATAATAGAGACCTTGACCTTTTGATTGGAGATCAAACCACCTAGATCCTTTGATTGGGGATCAGCCACCAAATAAATTAAATAAAACTTGTATTGCTTGCCTAAACTCTATTACATCATATGTATTTATAACTGAAAGCAAAGAATAATACTTCCTAATTGAATTCAATCCTAATTCTAATCAAACAATAACTCCTAATTCAAAACAAGCTAATATTCCCTAATTAGAATATTGTTATAACTAAGACATTCTAATATCAAGTAAATACTAAATAGGATTAGTATCCTAACACCATCTCTGCTGCAACAACGAGTCTGTGTTTGTTTCTCTTGCTCCTCGTATAACTGGTATGTTTTTAGATGACAGGCAAGCAGCATGATTGACAAATAACATGACCACATTGAATGATTGAAATAGTTCCCTGAACACTTTTGTTTTCTCATTGGAAAGATTCGTAGAAGGGCCAATTTTCCCTTGTGTAACTTGCCATGGTTTTATTAGATAGATCTCATATGGCGTATATTCGCCATGGGGACGGGTAATTGCAGCTTTTCTTTCCTTCCCTTTGCAGCGCGTAAAGCTTGGTTATTGCAATTCAGGGTTGCAAAGCAGGACTGCTGCATTTCAGGTTTGCAATTTGCTGCAACCCAGCGAGTAGCAGCTAGTTGGGTGCGACTGGGTGCGATCTGCGGGTCTGCTGCTGCGATTTCTGCGTGCTGATGCGGCTGCTGCTGTCTGCTGATACCGCTGCCGCTGCTGCTACTGCTGCTGCTGTTTGCGTGGATGCGGCTTTAGATATTCAGCGTTTTGCGTGGATGCGGTGTTGTGGGTGTATGCTGTTTGTTTCGGCAGTCTTGGGTGTGCTCGGGTTTCTATTCTATTCCTGGTTGGTCCTCAGTTCCTTTGTTTCTTTCTTTCCAGGAATTTTGCTTTAAAATTTTGTTATAAAATTTGTTTTTAGAATTAACGCGGGTAACGTCGTAATGTACCCCCGCAACGATTTGTATTTTTATGGATATTTAATAAAGGTCTGGCATTCCATAGTTGCCCCTCTCCACTGGAGGTTAATTTAAAAAAAAAAAAAAAAAAAAAAAAAAAAAAACTTGCCATGGTTTTGGTTATGAGAATAGGAGGACATGACATGGTAAATGAAGTTCAAAGAAAATTTACTAATAGATTTTCCAAATTGAAACCTGCCCCATGTGAACTCATGCCGTATTGCAAAATACAAGCCATGACTTACATACTTAACCTCCTCATGTCAATTTGTCACATGCTTGAAAACCCTATTGGTTCTATTCAAGCAACTACAAGTTTAAGGGTCAAAGTTTTCAACCCTATTGGTTCTATTCAAGCAACTACGAGTTTAAGGGTCAAAGTACTTTGCACTCTCCTCCATGGAAATTTTGCTTCCAACTTATGAGAAAGCTCACAAAAGTCTCAAAAAAGCTTGAGAAACCATGCCATATGTCGAACCAATTTTTGTGCTGAAACGAACCCCTCCGTTAAATTTGGTACTGGCAACTCGATGAATCCATATCCTGTAGTTTTTTGTTTTTGAAATAATAGGATGAATTGATGTAAAAAACTACCTATTTTATGAGATTAGGTTCCTTGCTGATTAGAATGAAACCAATGAATCCTTGTCTGAGCCCTTTTAAAATTCAAAGCATAAATGGAATCATGTTTCTTTGTTTATTGTAATTACTATTATTTACTATTTTTCTTATATAACTTTTTATTATTATTAAATAGTACTTTATTTTACAATATTTTATTTTATATGTATTTTATTTCTTAGGTTTCTTGTTTGCTGCTGATGTGATGATAAGATCTTCAAGAATCAACATATGTTGACTACAATTACCTGATCAGCTGTTGTTATGTAATTTTTTTAATACTCTCTGTAAAATATTTATTATTATTATTTTTAATTTTTTTAATGAGGGGCTAATGGCCTTGTAAAATTTTTATTTATTTTTACAAAGAAAATCAGTTGAACCTCCTCCTCTAAAAAAAAAAGAGGCGCCAGTTTTATTGCCAAGCTGCACGTCATACTGTCATGCATGATTTGACCATTGTAGTTAAGGCGGAGGCGAAGCGGACGATGTAGGTGACGTTATTTCATAACTTCCTATGATTAATAGCATATTCATAAGAATTTACAGAAATTTATAAGAATCAATAGAAATTCATAACAATCTTTTATAAAATTCAGAAAATCCAATAATAAAAATCCATTAAAATCCAGTGGATTCTGTAAATTCCACAAAATCCAGTCACTTAACATCCATTAAAATCCAGTGAATTCTGTAAAGTCTTTCAGACTCTATTAAAATCCATGAGATTTAAAGTCTTTCAGACTCTATTAAAATCCATGATTGAATACCCCCCTCTAAAGTTTATTGCTTGTAATTGAGTCAACTTTGGTTTGATCTTAATTTTTTGTTTGTTAATATTTGAATATCTTTATTGATTGGGAACAGAGATACCTGAGAATCCATTTTAGAAAGAGGCAGATGTAGTGTTGCTTTGGTATCAGTCCCGACTCTGGCATGGTACAAGAGGTAACACAAGTCTCCCAAGTTCAGAGGGTTTATTTATTTGTTCATTTATACGGAAGATGTTTGATATTTCAATTGTTTAAAATAAATTTGGCATTAACATTGTACCCAAATTTTTGTGATCAAGAAATGTTAATTTTACCAAAGCCTTGCTCCCCAAATTCAGTTTTCCTTTTATGTAAAAAGGGGCACATTATTAGTCTTCACATAGGGCCTTAAATCTCGAAGGCAACCCTGGTGGTGGTTGATGGAAAGGGAATTGTAGGAGAAGACAATGTCTTGTTCATGCAAGTTTCTTTTTTAGATTTAAAAATCCCAAGAAATAGGATTTGAAGAGTACGTATTTGGTACAAGGGGGACTTTGACTTTGGTCGACTAACTCACGATCGGCATTCACCAAAAACGTCGGGGTTATGTTCATTTTCATTTTCATTTTCATTTTCATTTTATCATGGGTTAAAAAACCAATTGAATTATGCTATATGTTAATACTTTTTCAATGCCTAGCTAGGATAAAATTAGTGTCTTTTAAAAAAGAATAATTGTTGTAAATTATGAAAAGAAAACCAATTATTAATAACTGAACATAGCTAGAAAATCAGGGCGAAAGAGATGGACATCCATACATGTAGGTGGTAAGCAACTCACCACATGTACGTGCATACGCGGATTCACACAAAGCCAAAGCCTAAGCCTCTCAAACGAACGCGTTAAAATTTTCTCATCCCTTCCTAATCTTGAGATCCGGCCTCTACTACTACTTATTTGCATCACCTCTTCTACAGAGGAGGGAGGGGAAAAGAGTAGATACGTAATTAGATAATTATAATAAAGTGGAACTAACACCATCTGCCCGACTTTCATCATGGATCTTAAGTTCACTTTCATTCTCCTCCTTGTCGCTTTTACCTTGGTGGTTGAGTCCACAACCATCAACACTCATGATCTTCACTTAAATGATGGTTTGATTTCTCATTTCGGTGATAGATCATCACACAATGACTTAGTTGGTGACTTTCTTGATGATGACGAGGAATCAATGACAGGGGATAACTTCGACATTTTCCGAAGAGTGCTACGTGGTGCTGCTAGAAGGTATATTAGCTATGAAGCTTTAAAGAAAAATAATATTCCTTGCCGCCGTCGTGGTCGATCATACTATGGTTGTAGACGAGGAAAGCGTGCTAACCCTTACAGGCGTGGATGCACTAGGGCTACCCGTTGTGCGAGGTATACCAAGTAAAATCTTAGACCCTGAGAAGAACTAAAGAGAAAATGAGAAAGAACAATTGAAGGGACCGCTTTGATCATTTTGCTACTTTTGTGCTAAATGATCAATTTATGACAAGTTATTACTATAATATATATAACTAGTATGTTTATTAAATTTATGTTTGCTATGTTCCCCTTGACGGAGCTCCAAATTTGTATATTACTACACGCTCCATGTGGTTACCTGTTAGTGCTAAGCACGAGCATTCTTGTCACACCGTAATTTTTGAGAAAACTAAATCCTTATATCCACGTAGAATTATTTGTTTCTCTCAAAATTTGGGATGTGAAAATGCAACAACAACGAAACAAAATTTAACAATAATTGTAATATTTCCTACAAAGTTGAACTCAACCCCAGAAAAATATTCTATCATGAAACTCCTTGACAATGTTTGCTCTGATAAAGAAATCTCCAATAGTACTGCCCAAAAATTCTCTAAACCTGAGACAAAGCTAATCGGCTACATTCCCAAAGAAATGTATCCAAAAAGTAAAAACTCACTTGGATCAACAATTTAGCTGATATGAGTAATCTCATTCTTTAAATAAAAATATTGCATACTATGATATGAAATTACATACACAAGAAAACAACAATCTCAAAGACATGTAGTTCCTCAACGAGGCATACGTTACATTTTAATAGGTTCCTATCGTACTTAAAGTATATATTTATTTTACCTATACTTCATCTGTGAAGGTTAATTATGGTAAGTCTGACTTGCAGAAATGTTAGTAGACTTGCTATCTTACACGAAATGGTTAAAAAACAAATAAATCTAATATCTTAATTAATCCAAATTCATCAATTAAAATAGTTGTCATAATACGTTATTATTATTAAATAATTTATTCTTTTTATTTTTATTAAATTAATCACCTTAGATTATACCACATTCGCATCAACTCTATGCCGACCATGCATACATGTCCGTATACAGTTGACAATTGAATAAAAAATTTCCCATTATTTTTGTATCCGACGAGGAGACTTAGGATGTAGAAGATCATAACATGAGTGATTCGGCACTTAAAATGCCATCATATAAATATTATTAAAGGTTATTTTTGTTGTAGTGCATACATATCCATATGTCTCTCTTATATAAAGGAGAATTTCTTCATCATTCATGTTTAAGTGGAAACATCAAATACGAGCATGCATCCCCGGATACTCTTAACTATATGAGTACTATAAAAATCTATGATAGGGCTAACAATGTGCATAAGTCACATCATATTTTTTATGAATAAATTATTTATGAATAAATTATCAAGTCTCTTTTAGGCATAAAATCACCTCATTTTGTAAGACCCGACCCGAAGATCACTTAGTTTCTCTATAAGAAATAGAAATATTAAAACAACAGTAGATGTAGTAGTTCTTAGGGATATAATTCAAAATGTAATTAAAATTTATGAACTCAAAATTATTCATATTGCTTGTTGTGATATCTCAAAATTTTTAAACGGTGAGACTTTGTCAATCGTAAACAAATCCACCAATTCCAATAATAACATGACGCAAGTTTTGCTATATACTTTGCTCAATCAATACCACCACATTTAAATGTCATGCTACCAACACATACATAATAAATATGCAAACAATGGATTATTAATGAAATGTTTAATAACCAACACACACCAAATACCTAATGCAAAGCCACTATGGATATATTGCACTTTTGACATATAAATCAATATAACTTAGCTAGCACGAACATTCATTACACTTGGTAATCACATCATACTAACATCACACACACACACACACACACATATATATATAGGCATGAATGTAAGTACATTTATCATCAACTGTATATAAGTTGTAATTCCAAAATAATTGATTTAACAATGTCATCAAACTCATATGAAATATGCTTACATTCACATAATGATAATATAGAATTTTGTCTAACTATAATATCAAACAATATCAATAAATAATGAAAATTTATATAGATATTAAATGTAGTATAAAACTAAAACAATATACATGGCACAATTTCAAAGGTTGCGTACATTCATAAAATATAATTAACAAATTGGTTTGATAAATAACTTTCGATTACCCAAATATTAACCAAAATCATTATAAGAGTGAGAAATACCCACTTTCACTAATTTCTAACAACTTTAAAATACAATTTAGTAATCATTATAACATATCATATAAGAGAATGAGAAAACTCACTAAATTTTCCCAGAATAATTATTTTAGTTCCAAACATATTCTATTATTCAATCCACATGTCTACAATAAAAATTATAAATTTCAATCCCAAGGATATACTAAATAATTTTTTGTAATTTACAATTTATACATATTATTTGCAAATAAATATTTACAAATCACTTACAAATCACTTAATGGGAAATACTTCAAAACTCTCCAATCAAATACTTCTCTCAAATTGGAACCACAAAATTATAAAAATCAAACCACATACACCAAACCCGAACATGAACAAATGCACATACACGGACACGTGCAAAACCGTGCACCCACTCACAATCTCCTTCTCCCTTATATTTATTTCTTTTCTCTCTTTATTTCTTTGTTCTCATTTTATCTCCTCTCTCTTCTTCCTCTCTTTCTTCTCTTCATTTGCTCTCCTTCATTTTCTCGTTTCTTCTTCTCTTATTCCCTTCCTCTTTTTTCTTTTCTTCATTTTTCTCATTTCTTCTTCTCTCCATCATTCATCCTTATTTTTTTCTCTGTACCTTTTTGTACGGTACAACCAGCCTCCACAATTAATGACTCCTCAAAGATGGTTTTGATCAAAACTCAAAAACCCCAATATAACTTGGGTTTAACCTAATATTTGTGCTCATTCTTTTATTTAAACTATATAAACTAACCACAATAATTAATCAAAACTAGCATTATAATATTATGCTTATTAACTTCTATCTACCACCAAAATTAAAATTTTGGTACCTGTGTATTATTTACGTACAAATAATTTTTTGATAAAAACAAATCATATGACATCAATCAAATATAAATTTTGTCGAACTTCAAACACAGAGGTAAATATAAATTTAGGAAGTTCTAGAACATTGGGTCGTGACATTATGTACACCATTATAAGAATCTTATCCTGAGATTTGAAATGTAAAAGTATTAAGTGAAAGTCGGAAAATAAAATTTGGCAAACAAAATACGGTTTATTATTTTCTTAAAAATACAATTTTAGGTGAGAAACTATTCAGGTTTTACATTCACACTAAATTTACAAGATACAAAGTGACACACCAAACACAATGCTACTACATGAGTATATTTGTATCGTTAAAACAAGAACACAAAAATATTAAATTAGAACTTTATACACTAAAATATTTATTAAGGCCATTGAAAAAGTATATGTGTTATAGTTTGGGAATGTAACCGATTAGCTTTGTCGCAAATTTAGAGAGTTTTTGGCAGCACTATTGGAGATTTCTTTATTGGAGCGAGCAACACTATTGGAGATTTCTTTATTGGAGCGAACATCGTCAAATAGTTTCATTGATAGAATTTTTTTGGGGTTGAGTTCAACTTTGTAGTAAATGTTACAGTTGTCAAATTTTGTTATGTTGTTGTTGAATTTTTACGTCCTGAATTTGGGGGAAACGGATAATTCGACGTGGATATAAGGATTTAGTTTTCTAAAAAATCGAGGTGTGAAAATTTCTTTTATTCGGGATAATTCTAATTCTCTAAAACCATAAATTATGGTACATTGTAATTTAACTGAAATTTTTTAGTAAAACTAATACAAATTTTTCTAGGAAAAGAAATAACTATTTTGAAACAGAAGCAAAGTATATATAAAACCACACAAATAAAAGTATCTCTATAACAAATCCAGAACAATGAAGTGTACACATAATAATTTGTAGCAGTTTGTTTTATTATCGTTATATATAAGGTGGGATCCGAGGACAAAAAATTTTGATAAAAAAAGTTGCACACACCTAATTCACCCACCTGTTTCATCCACCTAGAAATTTCGTCCTATATATATATATATATTTCAAATGCCATGTTGCTAGCAATTGCTAGTTGATAACTGGTTTGCCTATTCGATGGGAGTGTATTCCATTAAGTAATAATAAAATTTTTATAGCTTATATGTAAGTCACTCACCACAACACTAGTTTGGATCAGTAGCAGCAGGTCTTGATGTTCTTTAGCAAGCTTGCAACATATGGGTATATAATAATCAAGATGTTAATCTTTAGTACACAATTTTAGAAGACTCATTTCTAGCTAAAAGACATGAACGGAGTATGCATCAATATTAATCGTATTTTCAGATGCTAGATTTCATCTTTGTACACAAACATGAACTTTTGGCGTTGTAGCAATAAATGTTTACATAAGACTCATTTATAGTTAGAATTGTGCTTTTAGCAAAGAATTGGTTACATTTGAAACAAATTTAGTGACACAACATGAGACTTTACATAATGACGACACAATAGAGCATGCAACATCAATCAGATTTTATAATGATGGATTTCATGTTTGCACACAAACAAGTAATTTTGGCATTATAGCAATTAGGGGTGGACACGAGATGGAACTGATCCGGTTGATGAAGATTGATCAACGACCAAATCATTTGATCCATGTGCTGGGGGAGTATAGATAGAAGCAGCCCCTGTAGCGAGAGCACTAATGGCAAATGAGCTACGCTGGGCGAAGGAGCGACGACCGAACTACTAGTAGCAACAATTACGGGTTTACGTTTCCTCGATATCAAAGAAGCCATTTGAACCAAAATAATAAAAACACAACACAACAATTACAATGAGGAACAATGAATGCACTTCAAATAGATGAAATAAAAACAACATATAGTTAATACATCAACTTAAAGCTGTTTGCATTTTACTGTCCACATAAATTCGCTGCACAATTTTAACAATTTTTTGTTCCTGGATCATTGGTTGCTTATATGAGGTTTCCACACAACAGGATGGTAAATTTGTTACAGAAGCAGAGAGACATATACTCTGTTTTTTTCCTGGGCAGTGATTGAAATCACAATGCTTTCAAGAGCTGCAGATTTCCTAGGCTTGTAATGTTCCTTGGCAGTGATTGAAATCACAATGGAGATTTCCTGCATCAAAAGCATTGATGCAAAAGAAATACTTAAAAGAGATAAAAACTTAATCAAACTAAAAAATTTGGGTGATGTTCTACCCTCTGCAGAAATAGGTAAGCCACTGTTGCTCACTTTCTTTAATTGTCAGGGAGACTCCACAAAAAAGGAAAATAAAAAAAAAATTTACACAATTTATAAACCAAATCAACAAGAATCTCACAAGGTCTGAAAAGGGAAACCATTGCACATAAATTTCATTTTATTGCAACACAGTCAAATTTTTTACTGTTAAAAGAAACAGAATAAGTATCAGACAATATAAAATTAAACAAAACAAACAAACATGAAACTCTATTCTCAATAACTACCTTAGGAGTATTCTAAATTTTAAGTTGAAAACTGCAAACATGAGAACAACATATATGCATCAGATGAGAATAAAAAATCAACTCTTGATTGATCATCAAACAAAACAAAGACAACAGAAACTACTTAGCATCATTATAAAAGCCACTGGCCCATAGAACATGCTTAATCCCTAAGACAATCAGAAACAAAAACTTTGATTGAGATGATACATAACTGCCAATCCAACAAAACAACAAGAAGAGAAAGAGATGTCTTCAAGAACTTGTCTCAATGCTTCAACTTCTCAACAAGTTCCCAATTAACATTGAACGCAATAAATCATTTGGCACTAAAAAATTGACTATTAAGGAAATGGTGTAAATTTCAAAAGAGAGATTTTCAAGATGAGCAAAAACAACTGAACCTAGATAAATCATGAAGTAAAAGGCAAATCAATGATCATCTCTTGGATCTATATGTTTGTTATCCTCTTCACCCATATATATTTTAACAAAACACCCAATCAGCCAATACAACAACACAAACAAGAAGCAACTACAACTATAGTGGTTTGCTTTAATGAGATTCTCCAACAAATACAAAATCAAGATGAGCAGATCTATCTGTGAAAAAAACTTACATTTGAGGTTGAAAAGAACTTACAGCAAAGAGAGATCTTGTTTTCCTCAGAGAACTTGAGAGATTGAAATGACCATACTGTGATGTGTTTGTTGGGCTAGCAATGGAATACCGCAAGCTGAAACCTAATTAAAATGGTAGGTTTTGCGCGACGAACCCCTTCGTTACCATATATCAATGAAGTCATTGCGCTAGTTTTCAAAAATTTAGGCCAATTTTTTTGCCGCCAGAAGCACGCACCAAACTTTTAGATCAAGGGTGACAATGTTTTGCGCGACAAAATATTTAATTTCATCGCACAAACATCAAATTTGTTTATTTTAGGGGGAAACTTTTATATCATTATTTAATTAATTATTTGAACTTCGACATCCATTTAACAAATTTATAGTAAAAAAATTCATAGTATATTAACAAATTTAATTAAATGAACTAACAAAATACAGAATATTATTAACATCTTGTAAACGACCCAACAAATTATATTCCTTCAAATGTATTTAATCTAAATCAGTAGAGTAATCACTTTCGACTTCTTCAAGTTCATTTGACATGGTTGCCTCAGATTCTCTATCATAAACTCCATCTTTTGCAGGTGATACCTTAACATCATAATCGTCATCAAACGGAGGAAGTTTGACAAATAACTCAAATGGTTGTTGGATAATGAGAATGCTTGAAGATGAATTCTCTTGATCAGTAGTGTCGTCATCACTGTGGTCATCAGAAGCCTTTTTAGGAATGTCTCATATACTTCTGTGTTGGATCGTCTGGGCTACTTTCCATCCACCACCGGCTTTAGGATCATCTAGATAAAAAATTTGTTTTGTTATAATTGCCAAAATAAAAGGATCATGCTTGTACCAAAGTGTATTCCTGTTCACACTTACTAGACCATATTCACGTTTAATACTCCCGACTCTATGTGGGTTTGTATCAAACTAACGACACTTGAATACAATCACCTGACAACGGTCTTTGTACAGTAATTGAATTACAGATGTCAATTTACTGTAGAAATCAACATCGGCGGTGTCGCCATCCCCAGGTACTGATACGCCGTTATTTTGAGTGCTCAAATTGTCATCTTGCTCGATAACTTGGAACTTAACACCATTCACATAACAATCCGAAAATGTTTCAGCTCGAATATAACCTCTAGCCAATTTTGATAATTCATCGTCGTAAAGAGGTAAATTTACTTCCTTCAGTTGTAACATCTATTAAAATATTAAAAAAGTATATTTAGAATATGTTGAATACAAATTATAAAAAAATAATGCAATATTTATCAAAATTTCTTATAGTTATCAACCTACGTGTTTGCGAAATCATTCAGGAAACAATTGACGGTGCTTCTCAGGTCATAAATGTGCAGGATACTTACGCATAAGTAGTTCTTCATGCTCCCCCAAAAATGACAAGACCTCGTCACAATTGTTGAGTATGAACCAATGCGCAACTTCCATGTCGTTATTGCTAAACTGATCATTTGTTGGTGGCTCACCATCATTATTTCATTGAGACCGCTTGAAGAACGCCTCAACATTATGGAGATACATTGCAAAATAAGTAAGTGATTCATTTGCAATAAATGCCTCCACTATGGATCATTCGGGTCTTTCCCTGTTCCGTACGTACCTTTTGTGTGTGCCTAGTATTCTGCAAAATATAAAGGGTGTCAGAATCATTGTTATAATAAATGAAGAATAGTTAGAAAAATAGGCATATGAGTTACCTTTCTATTGGGTACATCCACCAATAATTGACCGACCCACCAAGCTTTACCTCACTCGGTAAATGTATCATCAAGTGAATCATGCAAGTGAAAAATATTGGTGGAAATATTTGTTCAAATTTGCATAAGATGTCCACAATATCGTCTTGCAACCTCTCTATATCTGATTTGCGAAGAGACTTTGCGCATAGCTGCTGGAAGAATATCGACAATTCCGTAATAGGGCCAACAACACCCGATGACAAAAATCCTCAAATAGCAATCGGAATAATACGTTGTCGTAGTACATGACGGTCATGGCTCTTCAATCCCGACATTTTCCCATTATTCATTTGCATACAACGGGCAATATTAGATGCATACCCATCTGGAAACTTCACAGAAGAAAAAAACTTAAAATTTATTATATTTACTGGCGGTTTAACTGCAAAATAGGGATGTCCTTTTACCCATTTGTCACGGACCTTCTTAAGCCATAATCGTTTCTATATGCCCATGTTCATACAATCTTGCCTCACCTTCATAGTGTCCTTTGATTTTCCTTCGATGCCAAGAATTGTCCCAACCACACTATCACACACATTCTTTTCAATATGCATCACATCTAGGTTGTGCCTGATCTTTAATTTTGACCAGTACGGAAGCTCGAAGAATATACTTATTCGTCCAGTTCAAATGTGTAGCTGACCTTTGCAAATTAGTATCAGGATTATCGGGATGCTTGCCAATTTGACCGAATTCCAAGTTATTCAACTTGGCCAAAATATCATCCCCGACCATTATTTAGGTTTAGTGTAGTTTTTCGATTTTCCATCAAAGTTCACCTTATTTGTTCGCCACTCGTGATCCTGCGGCAACCATCTACGGTGACCCATATAACAAACCTTCCCTGCGTGCCAGTCAAATGTTACCTCATCGTTGCATACCAAACATGCCTTATAGCCTTGAATACTCCAACCTGAAATATTCCCATAAGCAGGAAAATCATGTATAATCCACATCACTGCTGTTCTCAACATAAACATTGTGTTGCTAGGCTTATCAAAGGTACATACACCATTTTCCCATAAGTCTTTTAACTCATCAACCAACAGCCGGAAATAAACATCAATGTCCTTTCCGGGATGACCGAGAATTAATAGAGTCATCATTGTAAATTCTTTTTTCATACTCATTCAAGGAGGCAAGTTATAAGGAACAACAATGACGGGCCAGGTGCTGTGAGTAGAGCTCATATTCCCGAACGGATTAAATCCATCAGTTGCAAGCCCCAATTTGATATTACGCAGGTCTTCTGCAAAATTAAAATACATATTCTTGAATGCTTTCCATGCCTCTCCATCTGCAGGATGTCTCAAAAAATCATCATCAACCCTTTCTTCCTTGTGCCATCTCATGTGACTTGTAGTGTGCATTGACATGTACAATCACTACAATCTGGGCTTCAGTGGAAGATATTGCAAAACCTTTTGTGGAATTTTCTTCGTTTTATTACCAAAATTAGGCTTATATCTTGGCTCATTGCACACAGGGCATGCATCCATCCATTCAGTTTCCTTATAAAATAATGCACAGTTGTATTTGCAAGCATGAATCTTTTGATACCCTATACCGAGACTATTCAACACTTTCTGCGCTTACGGTAATCCTCAGGCAAAATGTTTTCTTTCGAAAGCATTTTGCTTGATAATCCCCATTAAATGAAAAAAAACACTTATTCAACATATGATGTTTCACTTTGCAATGCATCAACTCCACAATGGCAGTAAGTAGGGAGAACTTTGTGCAATAGGGGCATAATGCTTGTTGGTTTTGTTTCAACAGTCTTTCATAGTTTTCTAACTCTTCACTTTGCAACATGTTGGGAGGTACGGTATCTCCTACCATATCATCAATGGCATCTTCGTTCATCGATGCATATGGATAAACGTCATTTATTATACCCATAACTTGATCATTATCATTCATGGACGTTTCATCAATGTGCTGCACAAGTGGCTGGGAACGCGATGAATTCAAACCAAATTCTCGTTGTTCCCCATGATAAATCCACCTCGTATAATTCTGATTCATCCCATACCTCGCCAAATGATATCAAACCATATTGAATGTCTACCACAAACAATTGTTACAACATTGGCACAAACACTTGATATGATTCTTCGTACCAGTGACATGTGTCCTTGCAAACTCAACGAAGCTCTTGACCGCATTTAAATATTCATCATAGCATTTATCCTGATTTTGTATCCACTATCTTTCCATAGCTCCTGTTTTCAATTTATAAACAAAACATGAGAATTCAAGTGAGTTAACGACACTAATGCAATTAGGTTTCGATGTGGAAAAATTTTGGTAGCATCTCAATTACAATTCTTCAAGTGGACGGCGTAGATATTATTAATTAATAAATATCTAATATGCACTCAAAAAACAGTGTGAGACTCCCAAAAATCCCCACGATTGCAACCTAATTTCATGAAATTTCAAAAAATAAAAAAATAAATTTGTAGCAATTTCCTCACCGTTCTTTAGTGAAAGAGAGACGATTAGAGGTGGTGGTCGACAACGTAGAGAAAGAAAGATGAAGCCTAACTAACTGCTGGAGGCTTGGAGTATATAGTGAGAGAAATCCATCGAGCTGAGAAAAAGAATAAAACAAGATAAAAAATAGTGAAAAACGCAGATCTGATTGTTCTAGTTCGTAGAAAATTTGAACAGGTCAGAGCTTGTGCGACGAAATAGTTTGTCGCCCTAGGATGTCTAAGTTGGACGCTCAAAGTAGCATACACATAGCCCTATGATGTTTTAGGGCGGCGAAACTGCTCGCTTTAAGCGACGACACTTTGTCGTTAAGAATTTATGCAATGACAACTTCAATTTTTTCGTGTAAGATATATTTAGGTGACGAGTAAGTTGGTCACCCTAGGATGTTCAAGTTGGTCGTTCAAAGTAGCTGACACGTAGCCCTAGGTATTTTAGGGCAACAAAATATTTGGTTTTAAGGGATGATACTTTGTCGCACATTATTTATGCGACGAAGGCTTCAAGTTCGTCGCTTAAGAGGTTTTTTAAGCGACGAAACAGTGCGTCGCGTTAAATAGTTAACTATTTTTTTGTAAAAATACGACAATAGTAAATTTGTTGTAGTGCCAAGTTAATTTTGAGCGATGAAACTTGCCTCCTCGCTCTACGAGTCATCGCTAAAAAGGATTATTTTAGTAGTGTCTTGTTCCTTCGGGATTGAAACATGATAGACCTCATCTGACCTCGTCCCATCCCAAACGGGTTTGGGACGAGACGAAATTAACATGTTTTAATTTGTAAGTAGAGAAAAGTACAAAATACTACTCAAAACTAATATGGGAGGAAAGTGATAGACCCATGTGTGTTCAAACAATGACAAATTCTTCTTGTTGATGCCAAGTGTGTAATACAAGTTAAACAAATATGATGTAAGTATTTAATTAAATATCAATTTTACGAATTCAAGACCAGACTATGATGAATAATTAACTGTATTTTGTTTGGATTCGTAGTATAGAATTAAATTCTAAAATTTTCGTAGATTGTATGTATGTTTTGGAAATATAAAAGATGTACACACTAGAAAGTTGCACGTTACAAAGAAAAAAAATACCACCCACCCCTAACTACAAGAGCGTTCATAATAAAATATTAAAATTATTAATATTAAATATTAAAAAAATCAATCCGGGACGATATGGGATGGGCGGGGTTGAAAATATTCATCCTTTCCTATCCCATTCTAGATAAGGATGGGATCGGGATGGGATTGATCAATCCCAATAAGACCTAAAAAAAATCGGGACGGGACGGGATCGGGATTGCGGGATGGGCTGCCCACCCCTAGTAGCAAGAACGGTTATCAAGTTTTGAGACTCTTGAGAGGTGTTTTAGAAATCAAGGTTAGTTGTAGCTTTCATGCAGAACTGTTGGCAACACAGAAGGCTATATGTTAGGCACTTGACAAAGGATGGAGGGAGTTTGCTATGGAAACAAATGGTGTTTTTGAATAGCCAACTATATTTCATATTCTCTATTCCGTTCGATTTAGTTTCTTTTGTTTATGTAAATAGACCTCGTAAATAGGACTCGCAATGTTTTTGTAAACTTGGATTCGTTTTTTACTTTAATATAATATTTTCGATTGATATATATATATATAGTCGTCCTTTTTGGATTCCTTGCGGAACAAACGACATCTCAAGGCAATGCACTGCCCCAGCTCACCAGTACGGAATTGGGTCAAAGAATGAGGGGAAAAGGGATTTATTGAGGTCCTTATACCTATCATAACACAATGGTTATCCTTAACGGATATCAAAGAATAGAAAAGAGGGGTATGTTGCTTGCCATGGGTTGATTTCAGCTGCTCTTTTGGGGTAGATAAGACAAGTAGTTTGACGAGAAAAATAACAGGGTCACTTTAATACAAGGGAAGTGAGCTTCCAAGTGAGCTCTCCGCAAGCGGAGTGACTGAAGCGAACGAACAACAAAGAAAAGAGAGTGCTTGACCGGAACAACAACCAACATATATATAGGAAAATGATTTAACAGTGAGGAATATTAGGAAATGATTGATTATGAAATGGAAGTAATTAGCCTATTAGTATTTGGGAAAATCAACAAGACAAATTAGGCCAGAGCGCTCTGCTGAGGTGATTTTGTTTTCTTAGAGGCTGTCTGGGGATTTCTATTTTCGGATTTTCTCTAAGCTAATCTCAACCATTCATGTAAGGTGGGAATAAATCGTATTCGTCCTTGGGGAGGACGACAACTAGGGTTAATGGCAGCCACACCGGCAGCCAAAAGAGATCCTCCCTTGGCTAGCCACGAAGGAGGGGAGCAATCCAAGCGTTCTTTTGCACAAGTGTTTGGGCTGGAAAATACTTAACTCATCGAGGAAAAACCTACGGATTCGACAAGTTATCGGAACCCCGCTTTAACTTTGTCGGACTCGGATGTTTCTAGGGGAGAAGCACATGTTTCTAACCACGTAGTGGTGATGAAGTTCTCAAGTTTTTTACCGTCTCTTGACGCGATTAGGGATTCAATCCATAGATCCTGGGGTATTTCGGGGGAGTTCATCATGGGTCTTCTAGATCAAAGACATGTCCTAGTTTATTTGCAATCAGAGGTTGAAGTAAAAAAGGTTCTCTCGAAGGATTCCTACACTATTCGGGGCGTTAGATATAAGATGTTCCGCTGGCATCCAGGTTTCAGCCTACGAGCTGATCTTGAACTGGCTTCGCCGTGGGTGGAACTCCCAAACCTCCCGCTTGCAATCATGAAGGCCATTGGGAACTCTTTCGGCAATTTTCTAAGGGTTGATGACGGCACACGATATTTTGCTCGTCCAAAAGTAGCACGCATGTGTGTTGAGATGGAAGTCACAAAACCTTTACCGAATAAGATATGGTTAGAGAGTCAAAAGTATGGTGGATATTGGCAAAAACTAGAGTATCAAGGATTCAAGTATTGCGAGCGTTGCGCTCTAATAGGGCATGAAAAGGATGTGTGTAGAAAACTCTTGGGGTGAATAAGGGAAATCAAAACAAGAAGGGGGAAAACACGAAGGAGGAAAAAATTCAAAGCAAGGCCAAACAGACTCAAAATCCGGCGAAACAAGCTTATGTCCCCGTTATCAAGAAGCGTAAAGAGGCTAGTGAAGGCAATGACACGAGTGGCGCAAAAAAAGTCAAGGAAATGAGATTCATAGTGCTCAAGATGAAGAAAAAAATTCTAAGCCCGCTGGCGTAGACTCAAATTAGTAAAACTTGGTTAACAAATTTTCAGTCCTAGTTGACGCCCCTACGGAAGAGGATCTTGCGGTGGTTGATGATGTTTTAGTATAAAACCAGGATACTCATAAGGAGGATGCAGGATCTACTAAAAATAAGGTGGAACAGGTTATTATTGTTAGTCTGAAATCTAGTCAAGACCAGCAGGTGAACATGGTAACAAAGATGGTTTTTATTAACTCTTTGAGCCTAAACAAATTTAGCGCCCCGACTGGCCTTGAGGAAGAAGTAGGTGCTAACCACGTATTTGCAGACAAGGAGGAAGCCACGCAGGCGGTGTTTGAGAAACTTGATAAGGCAGTCATGGGGAAGGGCAATGAGTCTATGAGTCGAGAGAAATCCCCATCCATGGTGGCAGTGGCGTCTTCTGGTTTGGAGCTGAAAGTAGATTTAAAAGGGGTAAGGTACACAAGCAGCGAGGTTAGAATGGCAGTGGAAGACAAACATGATTCGATGACAAGCTCAGGGTGTTCCTAGGCAGAGCAACGCATCGTCGTGATCCCAGTTCCTTTTGTAGAAAGTTCTGGCAGCACAGAATGCTCAGATGTGGCTATCTCAGGGGATAATGGGGCGGTCAACGGTACGAAGAATGGGTCTTGCCAAAAGAAGGAAACTGTGATCATGCTGGCAGACAAGCAGGAAGGCAAGATGGAGGCTCCGAACCGGGATTTTGAAGCAATTGCTTTGAAAATGAGGGGGTTTCTATAAGACCAGGAGGAGAGTGATGAAGGATCTAACAAGCATGTTTTGGAGTTGGGGCATGTTTCTGATATTGCGAAGGCCAGGAAGGGTAAGCAGAATAGGAAAAACAATGTCCATTTCGTGGAGAGACGTGTTACCAGAAACACCATTGCCCATCCAGTTATCAATGATTGACAACATAACGTTTTGGAACGCGCGGGGTGTGTTGGGAATAGGGCGACCCATTGTAGATTGAAAAAGTTGGTTCAAGATCATAATATTAAATTATTGGTGGTAGCAGAGCCTATGGTTGTGGCTAGTAGGTACTTGGAAGTTAGAGGTAAGGTTCAACTACCAATTTTTTATTCTAATGAAGCAATCAGTGATAAACTTTGGCTTTTCTGGTCAAACAATTTGGACGTGGTTATTTTGGGTGCTTCGGATCAAGTTGTTAACTGTCAGGTGCATTTAATTTATGCAAACAAATTTTTTTGTCATTTCTTTTGTTTACGCTAAATGTTCTATTCTGGTGTGGGATGACATGGAACAATTCGAAATGGGGGTTTCTGCTTCTTGGATTATAAGAGGTGATTTTAATGTTATCATGGATAGTAATGAAAAGTTGGGTAGGAGGATGTCGGACAATGCAACAATTTCAGAATTCACGAGTTGTATTTCATCTTGTGGTCTCTCAGATGTTGGATATAATGGCCCCAAATTCACTTGGTGCAATAATCAGCAAGGTGACAACCAGATGTGGGAAAGACTTGATAGATTTCTTGCTAATGCAGAATGGTTAATTTTGATGCCTTATACACGGGTGGGACATCTGGATAGAACCTGTTCAAATCATGCTCTTATAGTGGTGTCTTTGCCAACGGTACCCCAGGCAGGTATGACTCCTTTTAGATTTTAGAAATTGTGGATTACTCATGATACTTTTCTAGAATTGGTGGAGAATATTTGGCGGGTTGAGTGTTATCTTGCCAGAGCCATGGATAGAGTGGTTTTTAAATTAAAAAAAAATTGCGGAGAGCTCTTAAAGGCTGGAATAGGGATGTGTTTGGTAATATTTTTAGCAAACTGAGAAGCTTGGAAGATGAGATTAAATAGTGGGAGCCTTTTTTGTTGAATGGGTGGGATATGAATGTCAGTGTCAATCTGAACAGGTGTCAGGCTGAATACAAACTAGTTCTTGTCAGGGAGGAAATTTATTGGAAGCAGTAGTCAGGGGAACGGAAAATTAAGAAAGGGGATGCCTGCACAATTTTTCTTTGCCTCGGTTAAAGCTAAGCAAAAGAGGCGAAAGATGACTAAAATTTCTAATAGGGATGGTAATTTAATCACTGATCCTTCAGTGAGTCTGAAGGAAGCGAACAAATATTTTAAACGTCTTCTTTCTTCGGAAGGCTCTCGATGATGGTGAGCTTTTAGATTGCATTCCCTGTATGATTAAGCAGGATGATATACTGACTTGTTGATGGCAGAACCGAGCATGGAAGAGGTCAAGGAAGCGCTTTTTAGTATACCCAGTGAAAGTGTGCCAGGCCCAGATTGCTCTACGTCAGGTTTTTTTCAGGTTTGCTGGCAAATTGTTGGTGTTGATATTTGGGAAGCTGTTAAGGAATTTGCTTGTGTCAATCTCTCCCCGGGGCATTTAAAGCTAATTTGATTTCTCTTATTTTGAAGGTAGAAGAACCGAACTCTTTTTTCGGAATTTCGCCCTATCAGCTTATGCAATGTGGTGTATAAAAGTTTCAGCAAGATATTATGTAGCAGACTCTCTCCTTCTTCTAGAAATCATTTCCCATGAACAATGTGCTTTTGTGAAAGGTAGGTTGACTACGGAGAATATTGGCCTGGCGCAGGAGATGATGAGATCCATTGGCAAGAAATATGTTGGGCATAACATTATTTTTAAGTTAGATATGGAAAAGGCTTATGACAGGATTGAATGGGGATACCTTATTTCTAACTGCATGATTGGGTGCAGTTTTTCTGTCCTCATGCAAGGAAGGTACGATGGTTACTTTTATGCCTCAAAAGGTTTGTGCCAAGGCGATCCATTGTCCCTCCTACTGTTGTGATAGCGACGGAAGTATTAAGCAAGGGACTCAAGAGAGCTTTCAATAGAAATGAGGTGGGTTTTTACTACACCCCCAGAGTATGCTCCCCTATCATGCATCTTTTATATGCGGAAGATTCATTGATTTTCCTAAATGGTAAGAAGAAATCTATTTTAGGCTATTTGAACTTTTTGAAAAGATATTGTCAAGTTTCGGGTGAAAAGATCAACATAGGGAAGAGCTCGTTCATGATAGATGCTAAGGCGCCTTGTGAATGAATTATTTTGTTAAAGTAGTGGATCGGCTTTCGTCTTCAATTGTCCACTTTTATATACTTGGGAGTTCCGATCTATCAAGGGAAGTGCAGAATCAATTTATGTGATGAGCTGATTTCGAGAGTTCAGACTAAATGCGAGGTTGGAAAGCTCGACTACTGTCTGCTGAGGGAAAGTTAGTTTTGATTAGACATGTATTTTGTTTTATGCCTATTTACACTATGGCTACGACTTGTTTGCCAGTCAAAGTGGTGAAAATTTTACAATGTGTTATTTCATAGGGAGACCATGAAGGGAGACAAAAAAGAAAATGGGTGGCTTGGGATCGTCTAAGTATGCCTATGGATGAAGGCGGTATTTGATAATCACATAATTATAACATTTTTTACCTCTTATTATATTTTGTTAATCTTTGTTTTATTTTATTTTAAATTAATTATTAAATTTTTGTGTTTTTGTAGAATTTAAAGCAATAACGAAGAAATCAAAGAAAAATGCAATGAATAAATCACAGACAGTGACTTCAGAGGAAGTGGAGGTGAGAATAGCCTAAGCCCATAACCTAAACACAAAACCAAACCCAAAACCAAATTCGTAAACCCAAACCCAATGCCAAACCCAATCAAACCCAAAGCATATATTCTCTTAATTATCCAAGATTCTAGTTTGATTTAAGCCTTAAATCATTCATTGAACCCTCCCCTTAACTTGTCCAAGTTCATTTTCTCAAACCCAAAGCATATTCTCTTAATTATCCAAGATTCTAGTTTGATTTAAGCCTTAAATCACTCATTGAACCCTCCCCTTAACTTGTCCAAGTTCATTTTCTTAATTCTCTATAAATACAATAAAAATGAATAAGAAAGGGGAAGAAGAGAAGGGAAAGAAAAAAATACAGAATACCAAAACCTCTTCTTCACAATTTGTGATTCTCATCACCATCCCAACCAAGCAAAATCACCACCCACAGCCTATCAATCTCTGTTTTCTCTCCTTCACTCCACCGAAACAGGGGCGTGACAACCCTGTTTCACTTCATCTTCAACTATCGTCACCGACTACACCAGACACCACCACAGAGACTTAAATCAAGTTGACGCTACTGGCACCTAGTGGACCTTGCTGAGAGCATCTCGGCTGAGAAAGATAAGAACTATTTGCACCCACTGGAATCTGCTGAGCCACACTGGACCTGTTTCTGTTTGCACTCTGTTGAATGCTCTGTAACACCACAGTGAATTAAGTCTCAAACTCTATAATTAATTTCATTTTACTTTATTATTCCATGATTAATATTAATTGATCCGCGATTTATAATATTTTACTTTCACCTAATATGTCATGCATCTTAGGTTGTTAGAAAAATATTGTGTTATAAATTAAGCATGTTTTAATTGAATAATTAAACTTGTGATTAATTGTGCCCTAAAAAGACAATTAATTCTAGAAGTTTATATATTGCTAGAGTCATTTATTTGAAATTGGAATAATAAGAAAAATTGAATATAATTTTAGGAGCTTGAAAAATATATTGCAAATTGTGGTTTCCCTCCAATTCTTTTCTTTTATTTATTGTTATTTTTATTACTTTTGTTTAAGTCGGATTTTTAAACACTGTAACCCCCATTTTTTCCAAATTAGTTTAGGTAAATTATTAAATTCAATTTAATCCACCTTCCTCGTGGGATCGACCCGTACTTGTCGTTGTCTACCAGTTAGACACCGTGCACTTGCAGTTATTACAAGTGGGTCAAATTTGCCTATTTATTTAGGCCGGTTAAACCCGCAACAAGTTTTTGGCGCCGTTGCCGGGGAAGGTAGCGGTGTAATTGAATTTAAGATTTATTTTCACTAATTTAAAAAAAAAAACAAAATTTTATTTTTATTTTTATTTTGTTAAGTTCTTTTTACACTCATTTCGTGTTATTTGTTTGATATTGCAGAATACACACTTCTCGAGGAAATTGGACGATCCTGCAAACATCAAGCAAATTTTAATTTTAATTTTTTATTTATTTTGTGAGGGAAGTTTTAATTTTTTGTAAACTCTATTGTTTTCCATTTTTAATCACCTAAAAAAAACAAAAACCCAAAATTTTCCAAGTCAAAAGAAATTATAGGGAAACAATTTTAATTGTTACCCAATAATTTTTTATTTTTTTTTATGATTTAGAAATCCGACTTCTAAGACCAAGACCAGTAATTTAATTGCATATGCTTGTGTGCTGATTGAAACGGATAAAAAGAAGTCAGACATTTTTTTTAATTGTCCTAACTTTTTGTGCAGAACGGAATACGCACACTGTAAGTACTTCTATCACACGCAATGTATTAGCGAACCATGTGCTTTGTGTAATTGTTTGAAATTGTGTGATTGGTTGTTTAATTTCTATAATTGTGGATGCTAAACTTTAGTAATTCATAATAAGCAGACCCAGCTTCTAAATAGAAACTGGTGGGACTTGATATCCCCACTTCATCACTCTAGCTGTGTGCAACCAATAGCCAAACATAATTAAAATCAGTTAGCAAGTTAGATAGAGCCATCTTTTAGGTACGGTGTTCATAGGACAACCAAGACCAAGGTGAATCCAATAATTTTTGTGTTGACCAAAGCTAAAAGTGACGATGGGTTTAATCATTCAATGAACTCCGAGAGGCCACTGCCACAAGGGTAATTTACCCGGTACGCCGAGTCATAAGTAAGCTACAATCCACAAGAAGAATTGGTGTAACTAACAGTTTTGGGTTAGGAACACAAGCCTCAGGTGTACATTTAACATCACATCGTTCTCACATCTATTGGCTTACAGAGCGGTAGCACAAGGAAGTACTTAATTGGACCATTGTGACCTCCTTCTTTTGTGCGATAATCCGGTTTCTTTGAAACAAAACTCCAGCCTACTGATTTTGAACTTTGTGGTGTAAAGTATACACTCTTAGGATCATCTTGTAGCACCCATTGCTTTGATATAAAGATTACATAAGAAATAATCTGTCCCCCAAAGATAAAAAGATAATTAATCTCAAAAACATTGATTGCTTAGGGAGGCATTTTTTCTTGTGCATCAATTGGTTGTTGATTGTGTTTGAGTCTGTGCGTGATTTTTTTAAAGGTTAGTAAACATTTGAAACCTCACTTGGTGTAGACCTGTTTATGCGACTTTGGGAACGGGATTCGAGAGGTAGACTAATTCGAGAGGATCCTATAGAGTTGTCTGAAGTCCCCATTGACCTTCTAGAATCGTTCTCCTTGTCGAGTGAGACCACTGAAATGGCTGGGGAGAAAGCATTTAAGGATTATTTCTCTCCACGTTCCAATAACACCCCATCTTGCATTGTCTTACCTGATACCACTGCAAGTAGCTTTGAGCTAAAACCATCAATTATCCACCTTTTGCCTTCCTTTTATGGTCTAGAAAAATAGGATCCCTATCTTTATGTCAAAGAGTTTCTTGACATTTGTGCTACTCTAAAATATCCCAATTTTTCTGATGATTTAGTTCGTCTAAGGATGTTACCCTTTTCTTTAAAAGATAGGGCGAAGTCATGGTTAAACTCCTTAGAAACTGGAACCATCGACACTTGGGATGCCCTATCAGAAAAAATTTTGACAAAATATTTTCCTATTCATAAAACAAATGCCACCCGAAGAGATATATCTAATTTTCAACAGAAAGAGGGTGAGCATTTCTATGAATGTTGGGAAAGATTCAATGAACTCATTGCTAGGTGTCCCCATCACGGCTTTGAAAAGTGGCGCTTGGTTCAATACTTTCAAGACGCGTTAACCCCTCAAAACCGTCGAATGATTGACGCCACTAGTGGTGGGTCACTTATGAAGATGAGTGCTAATGAGATTTGGTAATTCTTTGAAGCTATTTCTGAAAATTCTCAACAATGGGATTATTCAAGAAAAGACTCGGATAGGCGAAAGGGTGGTTTGTATGAAGTAAGGGATACATCATCTACTCCTCATCTTCTTCCTTCTTCAAGGTTTGAAGCAGTTGTAATGACAATGGCACAGAAGATTGATGCATATCTGAAAAAGTCTTAGCCATCAGTCCAAACCAATGTTCCATCCGAGGCTTGTGCTGCATGTTCAAGTTCTAGTCATTCCACATCAGACTGTCACTTGAAAAATGAGTACCCTACTTATTTTGCTGAGCAAGTCAATGCATTCAATACCTTTAGGCAATCTGGTTATAATCCACACTCAAATTTTTACAATCCAGGTTTAGCCAAACAACCTAATCTCTCATGGGCCCATGGTCAACATCAAGGAGGCTCAGTTGTTATCCCTCAAGCTCCTCGAGCTCCAATTCCTGCTAATAGGCCTCAATTCAATCAAGATGTACCTCCCTCTAACACTCAGAGTTTACAGGATACAGTAAACCAATTTATGCAGAGAACATGAACCATGCTCGAACAGAATTCTCAGGCTATCACCGAACTAAGAGCTACTTCTCAACAACAATCTCAAGCCATCCAAAAGCTTGAGATGACTGTGAGTCAAATAGCAAAATCCTTTCCTGAAAGAGAAGCAGGAAGATTCCCTGGTCAACCCATTCAAAATCCTAAGGGCCAATTCGAAATAGGCAGTGCATCTCAGCCACGCAATGAAGATGTCAAATCTGTCATCACCCTTAGGAGTGGAAAACAAGTTGACAACCAAATTAGAATGCCTAATTTGATTGATCCTGAATCCCAATCCACACCAAAGCCAGTCACACCTCCATCTGAGAAAGAGGCTAATAAAGCCTCATCTTCTCAAAAGGATCATCATCTTGACTCTGATCCCACCAAGGCATCCTATATGCCTAGAACACCATTTCCATCGCGGTTAGTTCCAGCGAAGAAAGGAACAAATGCCAACGATATAATGTAAATTTTTAAACAAGTTCAAATCAATATTCCATTACTCGAGGCCATTAAGCAAGTTCCCTCTTATGCCAAGTTTTTGAAGGATTTGTGTACACAAAAGCGAAAACTGAATGTGCACAAAAGAGCCTTCCTAACTGAGCAAGTCAGCTCCATCCTTCAACACAAAACCCCACCTAAGTACAGAGATCCTGGTTGCCCGACTATTTCATGTGTGATTGGTGATCATATGATTAGGAAGGCACTGTTAGATTTAGGGGCAAGTGTTAATCTATTGCCATATTCAGTATATGTGCAATTGGGTCTTGGTGAGTTGAAACCAACTCAAGTGACACTGCAATTGGCAGACATATCTGTCCGAGTCCCCCGCGATGTGATAGAGGATGTGATCATTAAGGTTGACAAATTTTATGTCAAAGAGTTTCTTGACATTTGTGCTACTCTAAAATATCCCAATTTTTCTGATGATTTAGTTCGTCTAAGGATGTTACCCTTTTCTTTAAAAGATAGGGCGAAGTCATGGTTAAACTCCTTAGAAACTGGAACCATCGACACTTGGGATGCCCTATCAGAAAAAATTTTGACAAAATATTTTCCTATTCATAAAACAAATGCCACCCGAAGAGATATATCTAATTTTCAACAGAAAGAGGGTGAGCATTTCTATGAATGTTGGGAAAGATTCAATGAACTCATTGCTAGGTGTCCCCATCACGGCTTTGAAAAGTGGCGCTTGGTTCAATACTTTCAAGACGCGTTAACCCCTCAAAACCGTCGAATGATTGACGCCACTAGTGGTGGGTCACTTATGAAGATGAGTGCTAATGAGATTTGGTAATTCTTTGAAGCTATTTCTGAAAATTCTCAACAATGGGATTATTCAAGAAAAGACTCGGATAGGCGAAAGGGTGGTTTGTATGAAGTAAGGGATACATCATCTACTCCTCATCTTCTTCCTTCTTCAAGGTTTGAAGCAGTTGTAATGACAATGGCACAGAAGATTGATGCATATCTGAAAAAGTCTTAGCCATCAGTCCAAACCAATGTTCCATCCGAGGCTTGTGCTGCATGTTCAAGTTCTAGTCATTCCACATCAGACTGTCACTTGAAAAATGAGTACCCTACTTATTTTGCTGAGCAAGTCAATGCATTCAATACCTTTAGGCAATCTGGTTATAATCCACACTCAAATTTTTACAATCCAGGTTTAGCCAAACAACCTAATCTCTCATGGGCCCATGGTCAACATCAAGGAGGCTCAGTTGTTATCCCTCAAGCTCCTCGAGCTCCAATTCCTGCTAATAGGCCTCAATTCAATCAAGATGTACCTCCCTCTAACACTCAGAGTTTACAGGATACAGTAAACCAATTTATGCAGAGAACATGAACCATGCTCGAACAGAATTCTCAGGCTATCACCGAACTAAGAGCTACTTCTCAACAACAATCTCAAGCCATCCAAAAGCTTGAGATGACTGTGAGTCAAATAGCAAAATCCTTTCCTGAAAGAGAAGCAGGAAGATTCCCTGGTCAACCCATTCAAAATCCTAAGGGCCAATTCGAAATAGGCAGTGCATCTCAGCCACGCAATGAAGATGTCAAATCTGTCATCACCCTTAGGAGTGGAAAACAAGTTGACAACCAAATTAGAATGCCTAATTTGATTGATCCTGAATCCCAATCCACACCAAAGCCAGTCACACCTCCATCTGAGAAAGAGGCTAATAAAGCCTCATCTTCTCAAAAGGATCATCATCTTGACTCTGATCCCACCAAGGCATCCTATATGCCTAGAACACCATTTCCATCGCGGTTAGTTCCAGCGAAGAAAGGAACAAATGCCAACGATATAATGTAAATTTTTAAACAAGTTCAAATCAATATTCCATTACTCGAGGCCATTAAGCAAGTTCCCTCTTATGCCAAGTTTTTGAAGGATTTGTGTACACAAAAGCGAAAACTGAATGTGCACAAAAGAGCCTTCCTAACTGAGCAAGTCAGCTCCATCCTTCAACACAAAACCCCACCTAAGTACAGAGATCCTGGTTGCCCGACTATTTCATGTGTGATTGGTGATCATATGATTAGGAAGGCACTGTTAGATTTAGGGGCAAGTGTTAATCTATTGCCATATTCAGTATATGTGCAATTGGGTCTTGGTGAGTTGAAACCAACTCAAGTGACACTGCAATTGGCAGACATATCTGTCCGAGTCCCCCGCGATGTGATAGAGGATGTGATCATTAAGGTTGACAAATTTTATTTCCCTGTGGACTTCATAGTCCTTGACACACAACCTGTTCACAATCCCTCTAGTCACACTCCAGTTATTTTGGGTCGTCCATTTTTTGCCACATCCAATGCTATCATTAACTGCCGAAATGGAATCATGAAATTATCATTTGGTAACATGACCGTCGAACTCAACGTATTCAATGTAAGTCAACAACCTCCCGAGTCTGAGGATTCCTTTGAGGTTAACATGATTGAGAGTTTGGCGGAACATTCATTTCCTCAGTTTAATGATCCTTTAGAGGCTTGTTTGACTCATTTTAATTTAGACTTCGATATTAATGATTCCATCAGGGAAGTCAATGATTTGCTTGACTCTACCCCTATAATGGAAACCAGTTATAAATGGAAGCCTAGGGTGGAACCTCTTCCACTCAGTGAGTCAAAACAAGTCCCTTCCGTTGAAAACCCACCCAAGCTTGACCTAAAAGTATTACCTGACAACCTCAAGTATGCATTTTTAGGTGTTGACAATACTTTACCTATTATTATTTCATCTGCATTGACTGAAGAACAGGAATGAAAATTGTTAGATGTTTTAAAAGAACATAAAACAACACTTGAGTGGACTATCGCGGATATTAAAGGAATAAGTCCAATCGTTTGCATGCATCGCATTCATATCGAAGATAATGCCAAAGTATCGCGTGAAATGCAACGTAGACTTAATCCTAATCTAAAGGAAGTTTTTCGAGCCGAAGTGCTCAAATTGTTGGATGTGGGTATAATCTATCCAATTTCGGATAGTCCTTGGGTCAGTCCTGTTCAAGTTGTCCCAAAGAAGTCAGGGGTAACGGTAATCAAGAGTGACAAGAATGAATTAGTACCAACCCGCATGACCACGGGGTGGCGAGTATGTATTGATTACCGTAAGTTGAACTTGGTCACAAGGAAGGATCACTTTCCTCTTCCTTTCATTGATCAGATGCTTGAAAGGTTAGCCGGATATGATTACTATTGTTTTCTTGATGGGTATTCCGGTTATAACCAAATCCCCATTGCACCCGAGGATCAAGAGAAGACCACATTCATTTGTCCCTTTGGTACTTTCGCATATCGGAGAATGCCCTTTGGATTGTGTAACGCACCCGCTACTTTTCAGCGGTGCATGCTTAGTGTTTTTTACGATATGGTTGAGAGGTTCCTCGAGGTGTTTATGGATGATTTCTCAGTATTTGATGAATGTCTACATCATTTAACTTTATTGTTAAATAGATGTGTGGAGAAAAATCTTGTCTTAAATTGGGAGAAATGTCATTTTATGGTACGACAGGGCATTGTTCTTGGACATGTAAATTCACACAAGGGAATTGAAGTCGACAAAGCCAAATTGATTTAATTTCGAGTCTTCCACCTCCAAAGACGGTTAAGGAAATTAGATCTTTTCTAGGCCATGCTGGATTTTATCGGAGATTCATCAAAGACTTTAGCAAAATCGCTCGTCCTTTATGCAATTTACTTGCTAAAGACGCGGTTTTTGTTTTTGATGAAGATTGTTTGAAAACTTTTGAAAAGATTAAACAATTATTGACTTCAGCTCCAATCATCCAATCTCCTAATTGGAACTTTCCCTTTGAGCTTATGTGTGATGCTTCCGACTTTGCACTCGAAGCTGTCCTAGGACAACGATTGGACAAAAAGCCACATGTCATTTATTACGCTAGTAGAACTCTACAAGACGCACAACTTAATTACTCCACCACTGAGAAAGAGTTATTGGCTGTAGTCTTTGCTCTAGACAAATTTCGGTCTTACCTTATAGGATCCAAAGTAATTATTTTTACTGATCATGCGGCGTTAAAGTATATTTTCTCTAAAAAAAGATGCTAAACCTCACTTAATTCGATGGATCCTATTGTTACAAGAGTTTGATATTGAAATTCGGGACAAGAAAGGTTCGAAAAACGTTGTAGCTGACCATTTATCTAGACTTCTGGTAGAGTCATCTAGCGAATATTTACCATTGAATGAGTCATTTCCCGATGAGCAATTATTTGCTCTCTCCCAATTACCTTGGTATGCAGATATCGTGAACTATCTTGTTACAGGTCAACTTCCTTTTAAGTGGTCTAAACTATATAGATCCAAATTTCTTGCTGAGGTTAGACATTTCTTCTGGGATTATCCATATTTGTTCAAGTATTGTCCTGATTAGGTTATCAGGAGATGTGTTCCTGAGAGTGAATTTCACAGCATCATCTCATTTTGTCATGAACAAGCTTGTGGTGGTCATTTTAGCTCTAGAAAGACAGCCGCAAAAGTTTTGCAGAGTGGTTTTTATTCACTACCCTTTTTCGAGATACTCATGCCTTTTGCACCACTTGTGATCGATGCCAACGAATGGGTTCCATTTCTCGTCGCAACATGATGCCCCTTACTAATATTCTTGTGGTTGAAAATTTTGATGTTTGGGGTATTCATGGGACCATTCTCGTCTTCGTTTGGCAATCTTTTCATCCTTGTTGCTGTGGATTATGTGTCCAAATGGGTAGAAGCGATACCATGTAAAACGAATGACCACAGGGTTGTGGTAAGATTCTTGAAAGATAATATCGTTTCTCGTTTTGGTATTCCGCGTGCCATTATAATTGACGGTGGTTCTCATTTTTGCAATAGACCGTTCGAGCTATTAGTAAAAAAAATACTCCATCACTCATAAAGTTGGCACCCCCTATCATCCACAAACAAGTGGGCAAGTTGAGATTTCCAATCGGGAGATTAAAAACATTCTAGAGAAGACAGTCAGACCAGATCGTAAAGATTGGTCTCAACGTCTGAGTGATGCTCTCTGGGCTTATAGAACAACATTTAAGACCCCGATTGGAATGTCTCCATATAGGTTTGATTTTGGAAAAACATGTCATTTGCCTGTGGAATTGGAACATCGTGCATATTGGGCCATCAAGACGTTCAATTTTGATATGGTCAAGGCTGGATCGCATCGTAAGCTTCAACTTAATGAATTGGAAGAGATCCAAAATGATGCGTACCACAATGCCAAAATCTACAAAGAACTAACGGAGATATTTCATGATAAATCCATTCTTCGTAAGTCCTTTGAACCGTCTCAAAAATTTTTGTTGTTCAACTCTCGGTTACGACTTTTTCCTGGAAAGTTGAGATCTTGGTGGTCTGGACCTTATATTGTGAAAGCAGTGTTCCCACATGGAGCTGTGGAGATCGCTAACCCTAAGGATGGCCATGTATTTAAGGTAAATGGTCAATGACTTAAGCCATTCTTAGAGTTACCTCGATTAGAAGTCGAGGTTGATGTGATTCTATTAGAGGACCCTGTGTATCAGAATTGTGGATTTTTAGGTTTTGTCGAACTGATGACGTTAAACCAAGCGCTACTGGGAGGCAGCCCACCTTTTGTTGTAAGAGTGCATGTTGAGTGTGTAGTTTATCTATTTCTATTAAATAATTCACAATTCTTTTGTCTCTGAGCTCTCATCGGTGGATTACTTGTGGAAATTGGTAAAATCTTCACCGCGGTAATATTGTTCTAACCTTCTCTCATGTACTCATTTCATTCATTTGTAAGAATTATTTTGTTAAACATTGAGAACAATGTTTGGATTAGGTTTGGGGGTAGGGTTCATGAGTCGTTGAATTTTTCGTAGTGTTTTCTTTTCTTTTCTTATTCTTAAAAAAAAAAAAAATTGTGCTTTTCTGTCAAGAAAACTTGGTCTTTTGCGACATGAAAATGGATTTTAAATGTTTTATGCTCAAGAAAATGCAAGCCAACTTGACATATTGGTATATTGATAAAGATTGAAAGTTTAGTATGATCCTTAAGTTAGATCTAGTTCATAAGATTTTTCAACTTTATTATCTTTGCACCATGAGCCATGTTAGCATAACTTGAAGTTGATGAGTGAAGTATATACTAGAAAACCTTAGAATAATAATGGAGACTTAACCCTAAAAGTTTTGAACATTTCTATTTTTCCGAGGGTTATACATAAACTCTGATTTTTCTTGAGTCCGTATTATCTCGTTGATGATCTCATTATTCTGATCAATTGCTTTGGGAATGACATCAAAATTTAATTATTACACTAGAACTTCTTGGCTTATTCAATTGAGATGTCATAATACTGACCCGAACTTAGGAAATGATCTAGGCATTTTTTTCCTTTTCTTTAGACCATTAACTAGCCTTTTAACTTACCCATAACATTAACCTTTTTGTAGCCTTTTGTGCCTTAGAATAACTTTTATTTGTTAACCCATTAACCTTTACCCAACTTTTCTGGGAATGTGTATGGATGGATATACTTGGTGTAAAAAGGGCATTAAAGAGAAAAATATGAGATATTTCATAAATCCTCTATGTGAAAAAAAAAATGATTCTTCAATGAGGATAAAGATGTGAGAATGAAGAAAAAATTGATGGTACGCAACATTAGTTTATTCTTGACAACCCTAATTGTTCGTGAATGGGTGTATACATTCATAAAAAATTTTGTTAGAATCCTTTGACATTTCTTATTAACCATTACCCAAGCCCCGTTACAACCCAACAAAGTCTTAGTTGATCTTAGGTAAAGGTTGGTTCCGTAGATGTGGAGATTTAATAACCAAGACCTATGGTGTTTGATTCAACATTCCCAAAAGTAATTGATATTCCTGTCCATGAGATCATGTTCATTCCATTCTTGAAAAGTCCGTTACTCATAAACTATATGTGAGATGATTGTTTTCCATTATTTACTCTTTCCTCACATATAAACTGAGTGAAATACCAAATCTCTGAGTGCTTTATTGTGAGTGACATGAGAGGTTTGAAGTCAAAACAAACTTTCTACAGGAGATTTAGTCATTATTTTACTTTGAAATGAAAAGTTATGTTGATAGTGCTTTTCACACACACACATTGAGTTGAGGATGATTATGAATTTTTTCTAACTTTTGGAGAATATTAAATTATTTGGAGATTTGTGATACACGAAAATGACACTGTTGGTTTTTTGCATATCTTGAAGTTTTAAAATAAACACTGTTTGACCAAGTTTTGTTGAGTCAGTAATGTTTGTGGGTAACATTTTCTGGAAATCCTCATGAGACTATAACTCGTTCCCTAGAGGTAATCTAGGGGTTACAAAGCCTTGTTACACGTTTTCAAAGGTAAGTGCAATCGACGATGCCTGCGAAAGTGAGTTAGGATTTTCTTTTCGGTTTTCTTCTTTGTTTTGCTCGAGGACTAGCAAAATATAGGTTTGGGGGTATTTGATAATCACATAATTATAACATTTTTACCTCTTATTATATTTTTGTTAATCCTTGTTTTATTTTATTTTAAATTAATTATTCAATTTTTGTGTTTTTGTAAAATTCGGAGCAATAACGAAGAAATCAAAGAAAAATGCAATGAATAAATCACAGACGGTGACTTCAGAGGAAGTGGAGGTGAGAATAGCCTAAGCCCATAACCTAAACTCAAAACCAAACCCAAAACCAAATCTGTAAACCCAAACCCAATCAAACCCAAAGCATATTCTCTTAATTATCCAAGATTCTAGTTTGATTTAAGCCTTAAATCACTCATTGAACCCTCCCCTTAACTTGTCCAAGTTTATTTTCTCAAACCTAATCAAACCTAAAGCATATTCTCTTAATTATCCAAGATTTTAGTTTGATTTAAGCCTTAAATCACTCATTGAACCCTCCCCTTAACTTGTCCAAGTTCATTTTCTTAATTCTCTATAAATACAATAGAAATGATTAAGAAAGGGGAAGAAGAGAAGGGAAAGAAAAAAATACAGAATACCAAAACCTCTTCTTCACAATTTGTGATTCTCATCACCATCCCAACCAAGCAAAATCACCACCCACAGCCTATCCATCTCTGTTTTCTCTCCTTCACTCCACCGGAACAGGGGCGTGACAACCCTGTTTCACTTCATCTTCAACAACCGTCACCAGCTGCACCACCACAGAGACTTAAATTAAGTTGACGCTACTGGCACCCGGTGGACATTGCTGAGAGCATCTCGGCTGAGAAAGATCAGAACTATTTGCACCCACTGGGATCTGCTGAGCCACACTGGACCTGTTCCTGTTTGCACACTGCTGAATGCTCTGTAACACCACAATGAATTAAGTCTCAAACTCTAGAATTAATTTCATTTTACTTTATTATTCCATAATTAATATTAATTGATCCACGATTTATAATATTTTACTTTCACCTAATATGTCATGCATCTTAGGTTGTTAGAAAAATAATATGTTATAAATCAAGCATGTTTTAATTGAATAATTAAACTTGTGATTAATTGTGCCCTTAAAAGACAATTAATGCTAGGAGTTTATACATTGCTAGAGTCATTTATTTAAAATTGGAATAATAAGAAAAATTGAATATAATTTTAGGAGCTTGAAAAATATTTTGCAAATTGTGGTTTCCCTCCAACTCTTTTCTTTTATTTATTGTTATTTTTATTACTTTTTGTTTAACTCGGATTTTTAAACACTATAACCCCCATTTTTTCCAAATTAGTTTAGGTAAATTATTAAATTCAATTTAATCCACCTTCCTCGTGGGATCGACCCGTACTTGCCGTTGTCTACCAGTTAGACACCGTGCACTTGCGGTTATTACAAGTGGGTCAAATTAGCCTGTTTATTTAGGTCGGTTAAACCCGCAACAGTCTTGGGGTGAAACAGATAGCCAATGTTATTAAAGCTTTCCACATTAAAGTCTTATGGAATCTGTTGACCACAAATTCCCTTTGGGCGGTATATATGCACATAAAATACTTGCAGACATGCATTCCTATTAGATATGGGTATGTCTCCTCTCATTACTGAACTCCTAGAATTCCGACATATCTTGGCTCAACATACTAATTGGAAAATTGGTAGTGGCAACGTCAGTTTTTTTGGCGAGCAATGGGCAGGGAAGGATTTTTTTGACCGCACAGGTTGGGCTGCTAAGGAAGATGTTTGGCCCTCTTTGCGCATTATGCGGAGAGAAAATTTTATTTCTTTTGGTCCCTTTTTGCAACTTAAGGCTAGACACATGTACAAGAATAAATTAAAGGGTGACTCGGATCAACTATATACCCGAATTTAAACTTTAAATAATGACGGCTTATTTAGTACTAAATCTGCAGTGGAATTGTTAATATGTAGACGGGAAACGAATAATCTTTGGCATCCTTTGTTGCCCACTAAAATTTTTGTTTTTGTATGGAAGGTGATTAAGAGGGCTTTGCCGGTGGATGGTGAACTCAGAAGAATCGGTTTCAAATTGGCATCCAAGTGCAGCTGTTGTGCTAGTTCAGGTTTTGAATCTATGAAACACCTTTTTATTGAAGGGAGTTGGCAAACAAGGTGTAGGTGCATTTTGAATTAATGTTTGACATCCATTCTCTTAGACTGGTAGAGGTATGTACACTATTGGAGGGCTTGGTTCAACACGGAGTCTAAGTTGTCCCAGTCAGGTATACTTTTCAACCTTACCCTGCTTTTCATTTTATGGGAGATATGGAATCAAAAAAATAAAAAATTATATGAGGGGAAGGCGTGGTTGGTTAACCTGGTCATAGGTCGGGTGTATCGTTGGATCATGTTAGTTTCCAAATACTTCTTGCCTAAGAAAATGAGCAAAGAGGCTTGGTTGCTTTGCAAGCTGGGTTTACAAAAGGTCCCAGTAGTTTGCCATCCGCTTTTGATAGTGTATTGGAAGTTCCCAGAGAAAGGCTGGCATGCACTACACGTGGATGGTTCTTCTATTGGCAACATGGCTGCTGGCGGTATTATTATTAGAGATGACCAGGCAGCTTTAGTAGCAGCTAAACAATTGTTTTTTGGAGTTGGTTCCAATAATCTAGCAGAGTCTCATGCATTTCTAGATGGTTTGAAACTTTGCATGTCTCATGGTGTCAGAAGTTGCGCCATTCAAACAGACTCTTCTTTAGTTAAACAATGGTTTTTTCGGGAAATAAAGATTCCTTGGTCATTGGCAAACATTTGGAGAGAAATTGGCAAGGTAAGTTCCCTTATGATCTGTGGCTGCAAGCATGTATTCAGAAAAACTAACTCAGTAGCAGATTCACTGGCCAAACATGCTCAAGAAGAAGAAACGTCGAGGTTGTTTGATCGAAATTCCTTCCCTTCGAGAACTTGGGCATTGTGGTTATTGGATAAAGGTAAGAAAACTTACATCAGGAAATAATTCTCGGGACGGTTGGCTCGATTAGCTACTCGAATTTGCAGTCGTTTTGGCCTGCAAGAGCTGCTGCCAGTAGCAACGTATTCCATACGTGCTAGCTATTTTTATTGGCATCCCTTGTTTTTGTAATAGTTAAGGAACATAGCAATTGTTATGTTCTGTTTTATTACTTGATGCAGGTTGACTGGTGGGTTTTGTTTTGCTGAAGTTTGTTTTAGCAGCAGGTTACATACATGATGCAACAAGATTTGGGGGTCAAGGGGTCACAAATATTGTTGCTTCATCAGATGCATGGGCGTGGTTTCATTCGCTGCTCATTTCAATTGGTGCTTGGAAGAGGTTTGCAATTTTTGGGCAGATTATGCAAGTGTTTCAGACTCAGGTTCTTGAGGTCTGTGGAGTTGGTTTTGTTTTTTGTTTTTTTGTTTTTTGTTTTTTGTTTTTTGTTTTTTGTTTTTTTTTTTTGTTTTTTGTTGAGTAACATATAGTCTATCTAAGTAGCTTCTATTAGGCCTAAGGTCTTAGTGAATTAGGCCTAAGGTCTTTGGTGAATTAGCCCTTTGGTCGAACATCCACTCTCCTTGTGAGAGGTCGCGGGTTCGAGACTCACCAGTTAGGGTTTTGTGAGTTTTCACTCGATTATTAAGAGCACATGTGCTCTTGTTAATTAGCCTTCGGGTATTGAATGTAGCTGGTTAGATGGACTGGACCGGAGGGAAGCGAAAACAAGTCTTCATGCAAGGTGGAGGCGATGGACCGGAACGAAAGCAAGTTTCCATGCAAGATGGAGGTGACGAGAATATTAAGTGGCAACAATTTTGTAGCCTTCGGGCCCAGTTTGGTTAGCCCTATAGGGTCAGTCATGTAGCCTTCAGGCATGAATTAATAAATAAATAAATAAATAAAAAAGGGTCAACGATCCAATTAAAAAAAAATTAGGCCTTTGGTGAACTAGACCTTTTTCCCAAGTTTCTTGGAGGATTAGGCCTTGTCTTGATCTTCTTTGTTTGTTTCTTGGTGATCTAGGTCTAGACTCTAGGTTTTTGTTTTTGTTTTTCTTTCGTGTAAAGTCATAATGTACTCCCGACTCGTGTAAAATCTTTTGATCAATTAATAAAGGTCTGACATCCCATAGTTGTCCCTCCTTCTTGGAGGTTAATTTACAAAAAATGTATTTGGGAAAAATTAGTTTTGACGTAAAAAGTTAGCCATGTGGGAGAAAGACTAGTTGGTCTTTGCTTTAATAAGATAGTATAGATAGATTAGAAAATGGATTTCATAAAAATTAAAGGGAGTTGCTACATGTACCCGATTGTTTGGCTCAAGGCCCTCAACTTTTTTTTAGATTAGTTTTTTAAAAGGGTTATTTATCATTTGGCCCTCATTAGTTTATGGCTATTCATATTTGACCTCATTAGTTTTTGTATCCTAGTCTAACACTCATGACCTTGTGTTCAACTATGTTGACTAACAAATTCCATCAAATTTTTTCAAAAAGACCAACTTACCCTACATGTGTTTTGCACATGTTTTTACTAAAATCACATAAATCATGTTTCTTGATGATTATGTTTGATCCAGTGACTAGGAAAATAACATTTGAATCTTTTTTATTTATTTATTTATTTTTTAATTTTACCTTATGTGATTTTAATAAAAACATGTGCATATGATTTAGGTTTGTATATAATTTTTAATTGGCTCCCATTTCTTTGTTAAAAAATTAAAATAAAAATAGATCCAAATGCTATTTTCCTAGTCGTTTGATCAAACATGATCATCAAGCAACATGATTTATTTGATTTTAGTAAAACAATGTGCATATGATTTAGGTTTGTATATAATTTTTAATTGACACCCATCTTCTTTGTTAAAAAATTATAAAAAGAGAAAAAAGAAAAAAAAATTAAAATGTTATTTAAACATGATCATTAGTAAAAGGTGTGCATATGATTTAAGATTGTATATAACTTTTAATTGGCACTCGTCATATTTGTTAAGAAAAAAAAAAGATTCAAATGTTATTTTCCCAGCTGTTGGACCAAACATGATCATCAAACAATATGATTTATGTGATTTAGTAAAAACATGTACAAAATACATGCATGGTAAGTTGGTCTTTTTGTAAAATTGGATGAAGTTTGTCAGTCAACATAGTTGAACATACTGTCATGGGTGTTAGACTAGGATACAAAAATTAATGAAGGCCGGATAGAAATAGCTATAAACTAATGAGGCCAAATGATAAATAACATTTTTTAAAATTGCTTTGTGTACCCAACCACGTTTTGTTTACCTAAAGCAAAACATCGAGAATATAAAATTACTCATGTTGTTGATTAAGGACTTGGTATGAAGGATTCCTAATGTAAATTCTTGGATGTAGGATTTTTAAGGTTTTAAATGCAATTTTTGATATGATATAACAGTTGCCACAATTTTGAATTTGTTTATTGATTTACATTTTTTTTATTTATATGTATTTCTATTGATGCAGAAGGATTTCTAGGGTTCCTAATTTGGTTTTCTAGGGCTCCTAATTTGGGTTTCTAGGGTTCCTAATTTGCTTTCAAAGTTATTTATTAAATAACTTATTCGTAATCTTTCAATTTATTTAGAAGTATTTTTAGTTTTCTTTTAGGATTAGGCTTTATTTTTTTTTCTTTTAGGAATAGACTGCTTGTTATTTTAGTATTTGATTCTATTTTTCTAATAGGAATATGCAGTTTCCTTTTAAGATTAGGCTTTACCTTTTCTTTTAGGAATAGACTGCTTGTTATTTTAGTATTTGATTATAATTTTTCTTTTAGGAATAGGCTGCTTATTATTCAAGTTATTTGAGCACTATAAATAGAGTTTTTCCTCAATATTGTAATAGACATTTGATTTGAGTAATTTAATTGACATTAGAGTTATTTCTCTGTGTTCTTGGGCGAATATCTTGTATCATTCCTTGTGAATTGTCTGTTGAATTAGCCCGCAGGATAATCACTATTCTGCCCAACATCAGTTGGTAACAGAGTTTCAACATCTTTTTGGGGTGAGATTTCATCAGTTTCTATGGCTGGTGGTCGTGGTTGTCGCGGGCAGGTACCGAACGAGGAAGCCCCTCACTGTGATCGTAGCGTTCAGGATGTGATGATTGAGGATTTACAGAGGCAAGTTGCAGAGTTAACCAAGCGTCTAATGGCGCAAGATTTCAGTAATCGTGAGATGGAAGATCACGATTCTGATTCTAGTTTCGAAAACCCGTATCACAATCGTGCTCGATTCTGGGAGCGCCGTGGTCGGGAGGACTGTCATGGAAATCTCGGTTCCAAAGTGGATCTACCCAAATTTTCTGGTACATTACAGGCCAAAGGATTCGTGGATTGGTTGAATGAAGTAGAACATATTTTTGAGCTTAAAGAAGTCCCACACTACAAGAAAATGGGAATTTAGCGGCGGGTAATTAGCGACGGTTAGCAAAAACCGTCGTTAAATACTTTATTTTACGACGTTTCTTTGACCGTCGCCGAAAAATATTAGTTAACGACGGTTGTGGTTAATTGCGGCTGTGCTGACCATCGTTATATGCTTGGTCCAGATTCGGCGTGGTGGAAAAAAGTGTAAATGGGGTGCAATTAATAAATCTTGAATATGTTTTAGATCTTAATACCATCCAATGGATGAGCTTTCAACCCCAAACCTAACTTCTTTATTTTAACTTTCTAATTTATATTCACTTCCTATTTTTTTTTTTTTTTTTCGCTTTTTGATCAGTTAACTTATTATTTAACCTAGAATAGTGTTTGGTGGCTCGTTTGGAGGAAGAAGGAGGAAGATTCGAAGGACTGAAACCCTAGTTTCGATCTTCAAGCAATACGGGGAAATCTTGGAAGCCAATGTGATTGCAGACAAGGTGATTGGGAAGTTGAAAGGTGTCGGGTTTGTGTTGTTCAAGACCCGGGATGGAGCTCGAAAGGCACTCAAGGAGCCTCAGAAGAAGATTGGGAATCGAATGACTTCGAGTCAGTTGGCCTTGTTTGGGCCGGTGCCAAATCATCCAGTTCTTGATGCAACTGGAAGGAAGATTTTCGTTGCGAATGTGACACCACATGTGAATCTGGAGAAATTGAGGGCAATGTTTGTGCAGTATGGGGAAATTGAGGAAGGTCCATTGGGGTATGATAGGGCGACGGGGAAGTTAAGGAGTTTTGCGATATTTATTTACAAGATGATCGAGGGATGTAAGAAGGCGTTGGAGGAGCCGACTAAGCAGTTTGAAGGATGTACATTGTAGTCCAGGAAAGCAATGGATGGACTTAAGGGGCAGAAAGAGCATACTGGAGGAGTTGGATCTGCAGTGGTGCCTAATGCAGCTGCTGGTGTTCCGGCTAATAATTTAGGGATGAATTACGCGGCAATGGGGATAACCCTAGGAATGGTTATGCAGAACCCCATGGGTTTTAATCCAGGATTTGGTTTGAACCCTGCATTGCTTGGTCAGAATGCAATGGGTTTGAATCTTGGGTTGATGAATCATAACATTGATCCAGTGGCAGCAGCAGCTCTTGTTGGTCAGAATTTCGGAACTGGGGTTTTCAATTCTTTGGCATTTGGTACAGGGTTGTCATCTGCAGTTGGTGCTGGATATTTGCCTTCAGTGAATCGAAGCAGGAATGGTGGCTTGGGGTTGGGGGCAGTTTATGGGGCTCATTTAGGGATTAATAGTATAAGCCCAAGTGCCATTGGTAGTTATGGTTCTCAGGCGGCGGCATTGCAGGGTTTGGGTGCTTATCAGAGTTCCCAACTTGGTCAACCTTCTGCAACAAGACTAGGAAGATCTCATTCTGGTCTTGGGTCATTGGGTTCCTTGCCGCCTTACCTGGGGCGCTAGGTGAGGAATTTATTAGAATCTGGTTTCTGCTTGATAGTTCTCTTCATGTTATATACCAAGGCTGAAACCACTAAATGAAATTGATGTCTAAGGGTTATATACTAATTTATGTTCTGGTATGATGTTATAGGAACCTGAACATGTTTGCTTTCGTAAAGATATTGAAGAAATTCGACAAAGTAGGTGATGGGGTAATTATGAAATTCTCTTGGAGACCTGTTCTTGGGTTACATTAAGAATTCAAAAACTAAGGTCCCCTTTGGTTCTCGCAGGTTATCGAAAAACAAGTTCTGCCAATATATTTGAAAGTGGTAGAGAGCTCATACTTCAATAGCTCTGATAAGGTAAAAATATCTTCCCTTCCAACAGTGATATTTTCTATTCGTTCTCGCTTCTTTGCATTTGTGTTTGTCTATTATACATATTTATCACCAATAAGCATCACATAATGCTCTCCAATTCATGATTGGAGGGTCTGTATGTGGGGTACAAATAAAGAACACCCTGATCTTAATTTGATGACAAATTGTTCCCCATGTTGAACAGTTTGATGGTCTCAAATTGATGCATTTTACATGAAGTAACTTTATATCGAAATATCAAGTACTATTCTTGTGTCCTAATTAGTGCTACTAATGACAGGTTGTCAAGTTAGCAGATGAAGTTGAGGAGCTGTTTGTGAAAAACTTTGCTGAAGACGATAAAAGGAAGGCAATGAAGTACCTTAAACCACGTCAGCGTAAAGAATCCCATGCCGTAACATTCTTCATTGGAATAGTAAGCATGTTTAGCCTACTATTCCTGCACTTCTTTCTGTATGGGTGCAACATATTTATGTGGCGGAAAGCTCGTATAAATTATAGCTTTATCTTTGAGCTGGCTTTGGTGTTTTTAGCCTACTATTCCTGCACTTTGTAAGAATGTGGTGTGTAATGAAGCTATCTATGTTCTAGTTTGCTTCATACTTTTTATATTTTTGTGCATAGGAACGTTTAGAAAGAGATTACATGCGGGCAAGAGAAGAATTGGCTAAACTGGGTGAATTGTTGAAGGTACGACCTCTATCTTGTTGCCGATTTGTTGCAAATGGACAGCGGGATATCTTGTTTTGGAGGTATGTGTATCTGTATCTTTATAAGTTGATTTGTTTCATAATAATTCATTAATTTGTTCGTATTTTACAGATATTTAAAGAAAAGAAGCATTCCTTTCAAATAAATTTAAAATTTCTTGGTTTTGGTGTTTTTTTTGTGGTGTAAACGGTCAATCTTGCTGCGATCTATACTCCGGCGGATTACAACACTCAGTGCCATTAGACACAATTTACAGCAATTTCGACCTTGATGTATACTAAAGAAAGCATTTGAAAATGGTGGTAAGGAGGGAAATTGAATTAATGGTAATTTCATCATAATGTAGGATTGTCTTCTTTTTTTTGTTTTGTTTTTTTTCCCCTTTTTGAACTCTATCCTAGCTCAATGTCAACTCGGATTATAAGACATTTTGATTAATAGTAATTATTGTAAGCCGTGTTTATTTTTCTTGGTCTCTTTCTTCTTTTGTGTTTGTATCCCCTTTATTTCATGTTTAATGTAAATGACAGTATTATTAGTCTATTAGTTTGTAGGTTGGTAAGTTTGAACATCTGTGAGTGCTGTCCCAATTCGAAATTGTGCATGCTGTCCCCAAAAATGCTCCAAAAACAGGGGACTTTTCAAGCCAAAAACAGAGCACAACATAAACTGACCTGCAGTACAAACTGCGATCTTCTATACAGCAGCACTTCAAGTTCTGTAATGACACACCCATATAGACATATATGTGTACTCCATTGTGTTTCAATCATATTTAGACATATTGTGATTCAATCATATCAAGCAGTAGTAGTTTTCCTTTGAAGGAAAATGAATCAGAAATTGAGTAACAGAATGGATACTTCAGTTAGTTCTTATGTCATGAATCAAACCAGTAAATACGATTATGCAATATTCTTCTGTCAGTTTCTACAAAGTATCCTGTTTTTTTGTTATATTAGCTGTTAAAAGAGCTGTGGGAATTTAGCTAGAATGTGGGCTGAACATCATGAAGCTGCAGTTTCTTGAGCCCGCTTTAATGCTGACTGGTACTTAGTACACACAAGAGAACAAAGACTGGATAAAGTAAGATGATCAAAGCAATTCTCCTTTAGAAAGAATTGTTTTCTGCATTTCTTTTCCTTTCATAATTTGTGTTTTTTGTGTAAGTATATCATCAAATCCTTTGTGATCAAATCCTACAGTGAGGATGACGTGCATAAAAGCATTAAATATAATGTTTGGTCCAGTACTTCAAATGGAATGCAAAGCAAATAGCTTCTTGGAAACCAAAAGGCTGCCCTATTTTCTTGTTATTCTCTGTGAGTATCTTGCTTTTCCAATTGCGTGTAGAAATTTCAGTTCTTGACTTTCATGGTCATGTTAAATAGTTTGTTCATCTCTTTTTCAATAATTTTCTCACATCTTAACAAATTTTGATATTTTTATTTGATTGAAAGCACAAATGTATTTAGAGATTATAAATATCATTACAATCATCCAGGCTATTGTCTTAGCCATTTTATTTGTTTATTTTTCTTTCAATAGTATTGCAAAAGTATAAATTGTTGGTGTCGTTTTGGCAGGTTTTTTTATGATGTTACTGATTTGGAGAGTTTCAACAATGTGAAGCAATGGTTGAATGAAATTGATCGCTATGCAAGCTCTTGGTTGGCAACAAGTCAGACCTGACAACGAACAAAGTTGTCTCTTACGAAACAGTTAAGCTAATTCTAGTGCTTTTAAGTTTTATCTACTCTCTTTTGCTGGTTTTATCGTAACATGCATAGGGGGCTTGATATCAACATCTGTTGACAAGGGGATGTGGATCAATACAAAGTAGCTTGGGTAGTAGCACTTTTTTCTCTTTTTTTCTTTTTCTTTTTTTCTCCATTTGATGTGTAGATTCACTCAAATTCAAGGCAATCAAAGTTGATGTGTTGCTAGGTTGATAACCTTGACTAATTTAGAATCCATTATGTCCTTGTCAAGGCTTTTGCTGATGAAATTGGGATCCCATTCATGGAAACAAGTGCCAAAAATGCGATAAATGTGGAACATGCTTTCATGGCTATGGCTGCTGCAATCAAGAACAGGTATTGATTCTATTTTATTGTACTAGAAATAAGACCATTTAATTGCATGGAACTGATTTTGGTGTTGCACTACCTCGACCGATCATCGGAGTTCCTGATTGGTGTTGCAATTGAATCTAATACTCGATCTTTAGAAGAAATTGAATGTTGTTGTTAATTGATTTTCGAACGGTATTAAACCTGTTGTTGGAGATATTGATGTCAATCATGAACTTCTTTTTCATCTCCCATTGATTTATTGTAGGATGGCTAGTCAACCAGCCATGAATAACGCAAGGCCTCCAACAGTGCAAATACGTGGACAATCAACAAAAGGCTAACTGCCCTTCATCCTAAGGGGAAAATGTATCATCTATGGTTGTTGTATTCAGTTTACCTTTCTTGTATGCCATGGCATGTAAAACTTTCTTCTGTTTCCTATTCAAACCACTTGTCGTGGCTTTAATAGGTTCCTGATGTTTACGTTCAACTTAAATATTCGATTATTTTATACTGTGATTCTAAGAAGGTGCTTGTACAAATCAGGAATATTTGTTAGTGAAGTGAAATGTTTTATTTCATTAAATTTGTCCATTTACTTGGTGTTGGCATGTACTAGCTTTCATATTTTGTTAACTTTGATGACAATATAGTTGAAGTTTTGTTGAATGATTTTTACATAAAACAGTTGTATAAAATTGTGGGTTTTTTAAAAGTTAAAAAATATGGTTATATATGCATTCTACTGTCATTAGCGGCGGTTGAAAGGACTATTAAAGGGATTTTAGCGGCGGTTAAGAACCGTCGCAGCATATTATAAAACATCAATTTTTGGCCCATATTTAGCGACGGTTAACACCCGTCGCTATATGGTATTTAGCGTCGGATTTACCAACGGTTACTAATAACCGTCGCTAAATAACATACAGCGACGGTTATGCCAGCGGTTGCAAAAAAACGCCGCCGAATGCTCTTGTGACGCCTTTATCAGCGGCGGTTGGCCAACTGTCGCTGTATTATGTAGCGTCGGTTAAAACCGTCGCTAAACACTTTTGGCAACCGTCGCTAAACACCTGTTTTCTTGTAGTGTCAGATCATGTCAAGGTGAAATTGGTCGCCAAAAAACTCAAAGGCAGAGCATCTGCGTGGTGGGAGCAGTTGAAGCAAGCACGTGACAGGCAGGGCAAGGCCAAGATCACTGATTGGGAGAAGATGAAGAATAAAATGAAGGGTTACTTCCTTCCTTTCGGCTACACTCAAACCTTATTTCAGCGACTTCACTCATTGAGGACCGTTTCGGAAACATACCAGCGTGCACTTGCTGTGGAAAAATAGCAGAACAAGAAGCCCATGATCAGAAGTGATCAAAGCAGTCAGCCAGTTCGCCCTCAAGAATTCCGTCCTACCCAACAACCACCGCAGAGTAATTCTACTATTAGATGTTTCAGATGTGGTGAATAGGGACATAAAGCGACTGAGTGCAGGAAGCTTGCTATTCAGAAGGGCAACAATCTCCTGATTGAGGAAGATGTGGTAGACAAAACTGAGGAGCTTGGAGAGCCTGTGTATGACGATGAAGAGCTTGGAGAGCCTGTGTATGACGATGAGGAAGATGGAGATGTGTTGTATGGAGATGGCCATGAGACTTTGATCGTTCGTAAGAGTCTACTGACTCCCAATGGTGTTTCAAGAGTTGGGATTGGAAACTTTGAAGAAGTTGGTCCATTGGATACTGATTTGAAGGCCAGAAATTCAACTTGGTTGCAAAAAGTTGATATCTTGTTTGTAGATAATCTAGTAGGGATAGGGTTCAGTTATGTGGAGGTTGAGAATGCATATCTTTTTATCCAAAATATCAGGCGTGAGGAGTTCGGCCTTGATCCAAGTGTTACAAATGCAGAAAGTGAAATGTTAAAGAAGCAGCATGCTCGCCTTGGGAGAGCTCTCCATTGTCTTTCACAAGAATTATACTCACAAGATTCTCATTTTTTCCTTGAGTTGGTTCAGAATGCAGATGATAATCGATACCCGGAGAATGTGGAGCCCACTCTGGTTTTCATTCTTCATTCTACTGGCATTGTTGTTTTAAATAACAAGCAAGGTTTTACTGCTCAAAATATTAAAGCACTCTATGACGTAGGAAATTCAACCAAGAAAGGGTCATGTGCTGGATATATAGGGCAGAAAGGCACTGGTTTCAAATCAATATTTCGAGTGACGGATACTCCAGAGATTCACTCCAATGGATTTCATGTCAAGTTTGATATAAGTGATGGTTAGATTGGTTTTGTTTTGCCCACTGCGATTGCCCCTTGTAATATTGACTCATTCACAAGACTAATACCCCCCCGAAGTAAATCAAAGTGATAGCTGTTGGAACACATGCATCATGTTTCCATTCAAGTCAGAGCAAAGAAAATGTGCGGGTATGAGCACTATCATATCTATGTTTTCAGTTCTACATCCATCATTATTGCTATTCCTTTATCGACTTCGCTGTATAAAACTTAAGAATATGTTGAATGACACATCAATTGTCATGAGAAGAGAAACTATAGGGAATGGCATTATTGAGGTGGCATGGAAAGGGCAATCAAATGTTGTGTTTGCATCTCTTTCAGGCTACTTCATGAAGCCAAGACTTAACAAGGTTGATGACATCAAGGATTTGATTATTATAGTAAAGGAGTATTTGTTGGGTTTGCAGATGGAGCTCAAGAGCAAGGAAATGAAAGACAATGTAGTACGCCAGCAAGAGAATCTTCCTCCTGGGCTATCGCTAGAGGATTCCGATGAAGTTGTTGTGAACTCGAGGACGAGTTCTTTCCAACCCGGGGTGACTGATGCAGAAGGATTTCTAGGGTTCCTAATTTGGTTTTCTAGGGTTCCTAATTTGGGTTTCTAGGGTTCCTAATTTGCTCTCAAAGTTATTTACTAAATAACTTATTCGTAATCTTTCAATTTAATTAGAAGTATTTTTAGTTTCTTTTTAGGATTATGCTTTATTTTTTCTTTTAAGAATAGATCGCTTGTTATTTTAGTATTTGATTCTATTTTTTCTTTTAGGAATAGGCAGTTTCCTTTTAAGATTAGGCTTTACTTTTTCTTTTAGGAATAGACTGCTTGTTATTTTAGTATTTGATTCTAATTTTTCTTTTAGGAATAGGTTGCTTATTATTCAAGTTATTTGAGCACTATAAATAAAATTCTTCCTCAATATTGTAATAGACCTTTGATTTGAGTAATTTAATTGACATTAGAGTTATTTCTCTGTGTTCTTGGGAGAATATCTTGTATCATTCCTTGTGAATTGTCTGTTGAACTAGCCCGCAGGATAATCACTATTTTGCCCGGCGTCAGTTTCTCTATGACTAATGAAATTAAAATAACGCGTGATTGAATTTTGTTTAAAAGATAATGGTAATTTGTTCTTTCATTCAAGAATCAATTAACGTTCCTAAATGAGTAAATTTCACCAGAAAATGATTTTTATTAATAAAAAATGATAAGTCGGTATTATATACATTAGGTTGGTGCAATAAAATCGAAGCATCCGAAAATACCGGCGCAACAAAGAGTTGGTGCAAGCGAGTCAATAGTCGAGTACATGTAGCCACTCCCAAATTAAAATATGCGATTTCAATTTATATTTCCCTTCTTTCAATTAAAGTTGTTTTTGGTTGTAGGGGGTGGACTTCATAAAAAAAATGGTAATTAAAGAAAGATGGGGGAATAAAGTTTATCCATGAAAAATTCAAAAAATATGATCTTTAGCTATATTGTATATAAGCACTCAAGAAAAAATTTCATGGTTTTCCATAGATTTTTTATTTTGTAGTTTTTTCAATCAAACAGACGCTTAGCAGTGTTAATGTTGTATTTGTTAATTTTTTGTAAGAGTTGTAAGTTTACAATCAATCATATAACAATTATTCTTTATATTTGAACAAAGCTTCGATTGCGTTGCACCACTTGGGAGAAATTATGTACTCCATATCACCATAGTTGATCCCAAAAGGAGAAAAAAGATAGTATGCCAACTTGGGAGAAATTATGTGTATATATAAACATAGTTTGCAGTAAAAAATTACTTGGGATCTAATGACCCACCACGACCATCGAATGGCAACCCATCTCCATGTTCGCCCCTATATACCCCAATTTTAACATCTGATACATTTTAGTTCTTTATCTCGTTGAACGTGAATTGGCTTACAGATCATAATTCCTATTTAAAATGATATACAGGTATTGAAATTTCACAAGGTGAAATCAACTGGCCAGTAGAGTTATTCAAACTTGAATCTTGTTAAAAAAAAAAAAGACTTGAATCTTGCTTTATCCTGACTAAAAAATAAAAATAAAAACTTTTTCTTCTTAAATTGGGTGCCTTTCGTTGGTAAGAAAGTTCTTGTTTTACAAGTTTAATCTAATTTCTTTCACAATAGCTCATTCTTTTTGTGCCCTCGTGTTTGGTTCAAGTGGGAAGTGAGGGATCTAGTTCCCCAATCATCCAACTATACTTGAAGATAACCAAAAACACTTGGAATGTGTTTGGTTTCATGAAATTCTATGTCATGAAAATTAATGAGGCAACCCCTACATTTTAGGCTAAATTGATGTATTACTCCACATCCACCATTTAATTTTGTGATCAATGATAAAAATGAAAGTCTCATGAACATGAAAATCACATGCCTTAGGGGAATAAGGAGTGAGATTCTCATTTAGTTAATTTTTGTGTAGCTATTTTTCATTTTGTTGACTAAATTTAGTTTTGACTTGAAATTGTTTGGTGAATTGTAATAGCTCAAAAGTGTTACTATTTTTTAAGTTGTTACAAATATGCCAATTTGGTATAGTGTTTGAACATTTGGACCGAACCTAATTCAAACCATTTAGAGCGGTTAGATTCCTACAGTTCTACTGAAATTTTTTATAATTATCTTTTTTTAGTTTATCTTTTTTTTTTTTTATTCTTTCTTTCAAAAACTCAACAAGTGATTATTTTAATTTTCTAATGGAAAGATGAGTAACAATTTCTAACAAATGCCAAACAATGGAATTGTGATTTCGTCTAAAAGCGTCTTTAGAATGTCTACATCGTCATTCTTTTGGGCTAAAAAAGCACTCCAATTACTGCGACAAATAACAGAGTTTTGCAGGGAAATTTCCCCATCTGATCAACAAGACCTACCCCATTCAAGCTATCCACTAGATGAGCCATGAAGAATCCTATCATTGCAGCACGTCCATTAAGTAATTCGGCTTCAGGAAGATGGAACCTTTTGGCAAGAAAGAAATAAATTGATCAATCTTAAGCAACACTATAAATATACCACTTATGAGTTAGAATTATTTGTTATGGTTCGGACTCTCAAACCAATTTTGACTCTCAAACAATAAATTGATCAATCACCATGGAATTTTTTCTGTAAAATACTGATCATGACACTTAGTATAAAATCGGGGAACAGGAAATTGGCTCACTACCCACCGATAGTTACAGTGATCCAATCATTTGCAAGACTCCAATTTTGGGCTCCAGCACAAATTTGGTGCACAGAACAAAGTGTCAGATGCTTTCGATATAGATAGTTATTCTTTGCTTTTGTATATTAAGATAGCTAGAGGTAATTGTGTTTATTTTATTACGAGATTACTACCTAATCTTTCTTTTTCTCCCATGTTACTGCAGATGTCTAGAAGCGTCTGTGTACAAATTCTTTTGAAATATGGGTTTCTTTTCAAAGGAAATCCTCTTTCGCTACACCAAATTAGCATTTTTGTAACAATAAAAAAAAATAGTAATACTTTTGAGCTATAACAATCTACAAAATAATTTTACACATTTTCACAAACAGATTCAATAATTGTATCACCACAAATAGTATGGGCATACAAGTGATGCTATTCATGGTGATCTAATTTATTGTATCATTTTTTTGTGTAGCTATTTTTCATTTTATTGACTAAATTTAGTTTTAACTTGAAATTGTTTGTTGGATTGTAATAGCTCAAAAGTGTTAATGTTTTTAAGTTGTTACAAATATACCAATTTAATGTAGCATTTGACTTAAGCTGACCTAGCAAATTAATTTATGCTATATATTGGTGAAACCAATGGAATGTTAGTCAAATAGTTCATTAATTAATTAAGATCAGGTTTTGTTAAGTGGGATGCATTTTCAGCCCTTAATGAACTTTGCATCTTCACCATGGATTAATTTATTTTTTAATTGGAAAACTAGTTGAGTGGTGGTAAGCCATTTTGTCTTTGTTTACTGTTACCAAAAGCCTTTGCATTTTTGCAGCAAGACCCATAAAGCTTTTTCCCAAACCCTAGCTACTCTCTCTCTATTCCTTTTCTCTTCTCTAAGTTTCATAAACAAGCTAATAAAAAATCTATCTTCCTTTTGTTGGCAGGAGCTATATGGAACAGAGTCATGGGTTTCATGATGATTCATCCACATGGAGAAACATGAGACTCATCATGAACACTGATGATGAGAAATGGCACTCAATACCTAGGCTTCTTTTTGTTCTTCTTTCAACGCCTAATCATAGCGTCATCATCTTCTCCAACACTATCATTAATCCCTCACTACCACCTCCTTTATCATTTAGCACCACCACTTACTATATCATCAACACCAACCACAAGAAAAAAGGGGAAGAAGAAATGTTGAAAGATAAAGCGATGAAAAGTCAATAAAGAGATTGGATTTACTGAAGAACAAGTCATGCGTGCTGGCCTTCTACTCGCAATCTCTTCTAGCTAGGTGAAGGTGAAGGGTAATTTTCTACAGGGGAATCAAGCTGTTTGGTCCGATGGTTTGCTAGATACAGTTTAGCAAATTATTTTATCTGGGTTCATAAATATTTGAGAAGCTTTTTTTTTCTTCATGTTTTGCTATTACTATTCAGTCATATGATCTTGTTGGAACATCTAATATATATGTATGTATGTATTGGAAGAGAACATATTGTTGATCTCTCTCAAGGTTGTACTTACACATGTTCTGTGGTTTTTCAAGTTTTTGAACTAACTAGCTAACACAATTGGTCCTGTGTAGTTGATTTCTTTTTAGGGTTCTTGAGTGCCTACACGCTGCAAGAGGATTCACTGCGTGCGCTAATATTGTTTGGGAGAGTTTAGTTGTGTATCTAATTAATTTGTTAGAATAAATAGCAAGTGTTAGTATACTCTGGATAATGCATTACAATTAATCAAACTCTTCGTCTGGTGTCATTGTGTACTTAACCATTATAGACATCTATAAAACATTCATGTTCTATATATGTGCTAGCTTATTGAAAGCATTGGATTTGTGGTTAGTATATGTAAATTGGTGGCATACATATGATAATATTATATTGTTTATTTTTTGGTACATTTGATTATATTTTATTTTTGTTAATCATTTATACTTTTTCCTTTAATTTCTCTGTGGTTTCTCAGTACCTATGGTATTTGGTTTTGTTTGAGGTTATCGTGATCTACATACAACTCGTTGCAAACTAGCAATGCAAGTTGGTTGACATGGTTGTTATTACATTTCATGAGCTAGCTAGTTTTAGTTGAAATTTAGTTTATTGAATTGTTAAGTTGTTGCCAATGGGGTATTAGCTCAACTGGTCAAGTTCTCTGGGAATCACTTTTACTTTCTTTTCCTCTGGCTACTAAGATGTTTCAATTCGCCAAGTTGTTTCTTGCCTGCCCATGGATTCAACATCAGTTCGAAATGTTGACCTATTCGATAATCTCCGGATCTATGCTTATTTTCAACTCCCCAAAACATTTCGTCGCTTGCTACGCCCTTCCTCATCTCTGGGTGCCTAGGTATCCATCGTAAACCTTTCATCGTTTGAACCTCGCCGTTTAATTTAATAATAATAATTATGATGATGATGATGATGACAACGATGATGATAATAATAATAACAATAATAATAAATAAATAAATAAATAAATTATTAAGTTGTTTAATACTGTTAGCTGACTAATCAGGGTTCTTTAGTGAGGAAAAACTTATATTTATGTGATTCATGTTATAGCCTCGCTATATATCATATAGCAACTATAGTAATTTGATCCAACAACCTGTTTGACAAACAGTGCCATTACTGCCTGAGTTTGTTCTATGATTGATTGTTTTGAAATTTTTGTATGACAATTTTTACATTGGTTTGATAGTTCATTGGGCATTATGTATCCTTATTGACGTAGTTCAACTCAAACCTTGACTGAACCATATTTTGTCTGATGAAAATTTCTTGAGAAAGGCTTTATGTATTTGAATATTGTGGTTGTACGGAAAAGGAAGGTGATGATACATAAAAATGGTCACACCCCTGAGCAGTACACGTGTCAAGATGATCTCGAGGAACTACGGGTTCAAGCAACAGCCCAATACGAATCCAGTCCGAGCGGTTCTCAGCCCGCTCAACTTCGGCCCGCCAGACAGGCCTGGACTCTCACAGCATGCTAGGCCCACACGTCTCACAGCTATCCTCAATACCCATAAGCCTTTTTTTAGGAAAATATCTTGAGGATCTGCTTCGAACAAGCAATCACAACTGCTATTTGCTCCCAACTAGGAAGCAAACACCAAAGTATCTTCCACACAGGGAAACTCCCTTCCACAGAATGCTCTCGGATTAGGAACTATATCCCGTGTATCTAGGAACACAGAGCTAACAAGGAACTTCCCTCATACAAGACGACTCCTAGTTATAGAGGGACCCCACGAATATCTTCTCCTTAATCTACGCCTATGATGGCTTGGTTAAACCAAGACTTCCTGCACTATAAATAAGACATGAGGTTGGTAAGCTAAGGTACGCTACAAATTCCCTGTAACAGCATTACACCTTCCTCATATCCTTGTCTGACTTTAGCATCGGAGTGTCATCGGCCACCCCACGGTGGTCTGTGACTCACGTGTGCTACTTGTGCAGGTCAAACAGGTCAGCGGGACTAGGTCAGAGCAGGGAGCGAAAAACTAATGCATCAGCTTGCCGGCGTCTGTGGGAACGACATAGTTCTTAATTCTAGACTAAGCGGTTTCTCCTACCAAAATCCAGATAGATGGTGACCTCCAGGTCACGCGACGACGGAGAACCAAGAAACACGTCCAACGCTCGGGCGGTCCCTATACCATCTCTCCCAGCAATTCCTACCGCGCACGGGCATCCAGCTCACGCCCCTGCGCCGACGGCAGTCGCGATGGACCCTCTGGCAAACATGTCAGGTCTGACGAAGGAGACTCAAAACTCCCTCACTCTGGGAAAAGAGTCGGCGAGAACCGGATACGAGGCGTCACCACTTGACAAAATACATGTGTTTCATGGAACATATTCTGAGTCTGAACTATCCAATAGGTCCATAGGCTCTGCGCAGTATGAGGATTCAAGCTATACGTGGTGATCATTCAACGAACATGAGCGAAGGCGAGGCTCATTTGTGCCTTTGACATTCACATAGGAGGATTTTTAGGGCATACAGTGCCATCATAACTACGCCCTGGTTGTAACAATTTCCCTCGCAGGTTGGGAGGTAAGGATGTCTCTGATTGATACCGGGAGCTCGATGAACGTCATGTTCCTTCGCACGCTACGGAGCATGCAACTGCACGAAGCGACATTGACCCCAGATAGCCGTCCAATAACTGACTTCAGCGGCAAAAAGCAGCTCCCCTTGGGAAAGATACAATTGACGATAAATAGCAGGGGAACGGCTAACACATAAGACCCTGTTTCAAGAGTTCATTGTGATCGATACGCCTTTGATGTACAACATGGTTCTAGGAAGACCCTGAATACATCAGATGGGGGTGACGGTCTCCACCCTGCACCAGTGCCTCAAGTATCCTACGGACCGAGCGATCGGTACGTTGAGAGGAAATCAACTACTGGCTAAGGAATGCCAATACATGGCAGCTTTACCATCTGACAGATCTCGACCGGTAGCCAACCCAATGATTAAGACTACTACCACGGGACCACCGCTCTTCAGCCTGGCCGCCAAACCCTTACTTTCTAAATTAGTTGTCTGCCTTGATCGGTCATAAATGATTCGGATGGTAGGAGTCTGAAGCAGCTCGCCACACGATATCCGTTGTCCCTCTCACTCTCAACCAGCGGACGCAAATATGAATCTAGCCAAGTTAGCACTTTCATGCTCAAACGGATTGGCATCCTAACATTGGAAAATGCCACTCGTGCCAATACAAAGATAGTATAGCCGGTGCTTGCATAAGAGATGATTAGGATGTGGACCCGAGCTTACGGCGCCTAACTCAACACGAACATGGGAAGGCATCTATATTCGCTCCTAATCAGGAGAAAGCACGAAAACGGAAGAGTTAAGCCTAGTAGAAACAGGGGCGAAAGTTGCATCCATATGCGCTTCAACCTGGACGTCAGGGACTGAATCATCCTCCTCGTCCGACGATCAGAAGAGACAGACAAGTCTACATATGACATCTTATAACGATCAAGGTCCCACTTCGGATACTCCTCCTTCATTAGCGACAACAGCTCCAGCCAGCCATGTACGACCTAGCGAAACTCACATTTGCCTTGTTCCTGAAGAAGTTCTTCCTCTTGCACCTTTACATCAATAAGTTTGCACTCCAGCAGCTCCAATTTACCAAACAACACATCAACCTGAGACTGCTTTGTGGCCAGACTGCTCTTCACGGCACTGAGTTCATGACAACCCAGCTTCAGTTGGTCCTTGGCCTTCCTAGCTTCTCGAGCATAGAAATCCACATCAGATTCCAACTGTTGCTTCTCTACGGCCCAACCAGCTTCCATTGAAGCAAAATTTTCAGCAAAGCATTGCAGCTCCGCAACCTCCTGCACAACCTCGACTTCTCGACGTATCCGGCTCAACTCCTGCCTGAGTCCATCCCTCTCGGACACTACCTCTGCCAGTTTGTGCTCAAGGTCCTTCACACGAGCCCTCTAAGACTCAGCGGCCACAGTTGATTGATCCAACCGCATCTTTTCCACCTGCTTCTTAGGCCACTCAATTTCATGGAGCGCATTAGAATACGTCTGCACATGCGAGAAGACACGCTCCAAGATGTACACTTTCTCACGAGCCGCCTCAACTTCTATTCTAGCAACGGTCGCGTGGCTTATACGAGACATACCAGCATAGGGTACTTCAAACCCTTATCCATACACCTTTCAAGCGAATCCTCCTAAGGTTTTGGAGCGTGGTTGTCACGCCCCGACCCGCCATGGGAAACGCAGTGTGTCGATGCGTGAACTAACCCGTAATACATGTGGATCATAACCGGCCACAACATCATAATATAACACATTCTTGATACGAGAATCAAACGAAAATAAAACTACGATAAAATTTGAACAAAATAAATATATATTTGATTCGCCCCGCCAGAGTCATAGCGACAAAACCAGTAAACAAACATCTAGTATAACAATATAGTACATCTGAAACACAGAGGAAGCAAAACATACCCGTACATGGTGGACACGACCAAACAACACAAAACGCGCCTACAACGGAAAATGGGGCCTAAGCGCCATGATCAGCAGGAAAGCCAACATTGCCTGCACTCTAATAGAAGCACACCCCTTGCGGGGTCAGCAAAGCATAAAGCTAGCTGGTGCGAGCGAACTAAATACAAATAACAGAATACTATACCAGGAAAATTCATGCCAGACAATAAAGGATAAGTAACAAGTTCTAAAGTCTAAATCACACCGTGTCTCTAAACATAAAATTTCTAAGTTCAAGCAACAACACAAGCATTTCAGATTCAACAATAACCACAAGTTTACGATATATGCCGATCATTACACGTGATTCAAACATGGTAAATATCCAGCGATGAAAATAAAGACAATCTCATAGTTCTTCCTAGTCTCCTAGGTATAACAATCAAGTCGAAACCAAAAATTCTGTAAAATTCTATATAAGTGTCTCATATTGTAGGTATCCGCATACCCTACGAATGTGTCTCACCCAGACACATCTCACAACGTGCACCAGTACCACTTCGGGCTTGTTTGTATCCTAATGGGGTGCCATCTGCCAGGATACAAACTACAACATCCCGAACGACTGGCCTAACACGACCAACCCAACACAATCAAACTCAAGCGCGCTGGGAGGGAAAGCAAGTAATCTCCAAAGCACGCTCTCCGGGACCCGTCCTACTGCACTCTATAGTAGCAAGTGCGTGCGGGAGCTCACCGCACCTCAGCAAGCTTGCCACATGCAATAACGTCCTCAATGTCAGGTGCGAGTCATCTCAAGCACCATCCAACTCACGATGCAAGCAAGCTCCTAAGCATCGGCACAACAGGCATTATAGCGGGGTAAAGACACTTATACTAATATCCACATGCACAAATGACGAGTCTGTACATAACCAAAGGTAACAGACGTGCAATCATAATCAATTCGAAATTTTTTATAAAACCACGACTATGCCAGGGTCCCAACATGACCCAATTCACCACGATAAATTTATTCAAGTCGATTATCATACATGCTCAAGACTCGGAAATCCACGGTAAAACATGACATACTATGCAAACTCGAAAACGAAGCATACAATTCCAATGTCATTACACCAAAGCCTAATCACACCCAGAATTCATTCAATATTCGATTTCATTCAAGTATATCATGCTTTCAGGAATCCCAATACATAATTCATTCACAAAGAAACAACACAACCATCGAACTCTCTAAAAACCTCGGATTTCAGACTTGGATTCAATTATACACAATTGACGGTATGATGTAAAACTTAAATTCAAGATTTCAAATAATTATTTTTCAAAATAAATATTATAGTTCCACTCACCTGGGCGGAATGGATTTTCAAAACCCAATTCCTACCAGTCGAAGCTCCTAACATACAAAACTACAAATGCGTGACCACAAAAATTTTTAAAACTGCAAGGCGGACTCGAAGGTGCAAACTAGCCGAAAACTGAAAAAAAAATATAAATTACAAGCGGCGCGTGACTGTAAGAAAAACTTACAGGTAATAAAAATTCGGCAACCACCTGGCCGAAACCCAAAGTTTGGCGAAAACTCGCCGAAACCCTCCCTACTCCGGTCTGATCACCTCCAAACCGCACAACAAGCCAGAAATAGGTCTAAGAACCCTCGAAGTCACGAATGTGGGGTTCACCCACGCACCCAAAGTCCGGATTCACGCCGAAGAACCCTCAAAACGGACATGCACCTTGATTTTTTTTTTTTTTGAAAAAAATCAGCCAACCCCGAAACCACCCTTGCACGTGGGGTCTAAGGGCTCCAAATGACGCCACCAAGGCCCCTCAACGGCTGATCGGAGCTATGGAAACCAATCAAACAAACCAACACCACAAAATCCACACAACAACAGAAATTTCGTTTTTCTCAAAGGAAAAACCGAAACAAGAAAGAGAGGGGAGAAAGAGGAAGAAAAATGAGGAGGAGAAGGTGAGATTGGGGGGAAGAAATCCGACAAACACCACGAATTCTTGCTGGAGACGAAGAGGGCGAAGGGGAAAACCTCGCCCTGTAAAGAAAAAAAAAGAAGGAGAAGAAATAAGGGGGGGGGGGGGGTTTGTGTTTAAAGGGTGGGTGGCTAGGTGCCGCCACCGCATTAACTGAGTACACCCCCAACCAATTTTTTTTTTTAAAACGCAGATATTACATCATACACACCTTAAAAGAGATCTCGTCCTCGAGATCGGACAAAAGCCACGACAAGAAAACCTAGGCGAACAGCTCGGGGTATTTCTGTCTCATCTGGTCCTCCAGCTCCCAAGTCACGTCACCCGCTCGGTGGCTCCACTGAACCTTCACTAACTTCACTGTCCTTCGATGAAGTTGTTTCACATCATCATCAACAATGGCTACTTGCCTCACTGGATACGTCAACTTATCAGAAATTTCTACCTCAGCGGGCTCTATAATCTGCGACGGGTCTGTCAAACACTTCTGCAACATGGATACGTGAAACACGTCGTGGAGACCTGACATACTCTGCGGCAAAGCCAATCTATAGGCCACTGGTCCAATCCTCTCAGTAATCTCATATGGCCCTACATACCTCGGTGCAAGCTTCCCTCGACTTCGGAACCTAACAACTCCGCGCATCGGGGAAACTTTCAGAAAAACCCTGTCACCAACATCAAATTCTAACTCCTTACGCCTCCTATCAGCGTTACTCTTTTGTCTACTCTGGGCTGTCAACAAACGCGCTCTAATCAGCTCAATCTTCTCAGTAGTTTCTCTGATCACATCTGGCCCCATCACAACTGACTCTCCAATCTCTGCCCAACAAACAGGGGACCTACACGGTCGTCCGTAGAGTGCCTCAAACGGTGCCATGCCAATACTTACGTGGTAGTTGTTGTTGTACGCAAACTCGCATAACGGTAGGTGATCTTCCCAACTGCCCCCAAAGTCTAAAATGCATGCTCTAAGCATGTCTTCCACTACCTGATTCACTCGCTCAGATTGGCCATCTGTCTGTGGATGATAAGCTGTACTCATGCCCAATCTAGTACCCATAGCTTGCTGAAAGCTCTGCCAGAAGTGGGCTGTGAAAAGCGGATCTCTGTCGGATACAATCGAAACAGGCGACCCATGAAGGCTGACTATCTCCCGAATGAACAACACCGCTAGACTGTCTGCCGTCCGATTCATACTAATAGGAATGAAATGTGCACACTTCGTCAACCGATCAACAATGAACCATATCGACTCATTACCTTTCCTTGACCGTGCAAGTCCATCGATGAAATCCATAGTGATATACTCCCACTTCCACGTCGGGATATCCAATGGATGCAATAACCCAGACGGTTTCTGATGCTCGGCTTTCACCTGCTGACAAGTCGCACACCGTGCCACAAACTCTCCAATGTCTTTCAGAACGTCTCAAATCTCGATACATCTTTGTTCCACCGGGGTGAATGGTGAAACGAGATCTATGAGCTTCCCGCAAGATATCTCTTCGCAACTCCTCATCAAACGGAACACAAAGCCGCCCACGAAACTGCGACCCTCTATCTGAACCCACCGACCAATCGGTAAGGCATTCATCCAATGTGTTCACTACCAAATCTGCTATCTGCCTCGTAATCACTGGGTCAGAGGTATGTCTCTCCACCACTCTACTGATCAACGGCTGATAAACTGCTAAACCCGCTATCATGCTGCCCTCTGTACTGAAAGTAGGCTGAACTGCAAATGAAACTAATGTCTCAAGTGTTTTGTACTCCTGAATCATCATGGTTGCCATCACTGCATGTCGCCTACTCAAGGCATCTGCAACCACATTGGCCCTACCAGGTTGATGTTGTATCTCGAAGTCATAGCTGCTAAGAAAATCAACCCATCGTTGTTGCCTCATATTCAACTCCCTCTGAGTGAATAAGTACTTCAAAATCTTGTGATCTGTGAACAACTCGAACCTCTCACCATACAGATAATGTCTCCAGATCTTCAAAGCAAAGACTACGGCTGCCAACTCTAAATCATGTGTCGGATATCTCCGCTCGTGGGGTTTCAACTGTCGAGACACATAGGCTACGACCTTCTTGCCTTGCATCAACACTCCACCCAATCATGTACCGCAAGCATCAGTAAATACCACAAGTCGGCTACCAGGTGTCGGAATAGTCAACACTGGTGCTGAAGTCAACCGAAGCTTCAAAGTTTCAAACGCTTCTTCACACTTTTCTGACCATACAAAAGGAACATTCTTCCTAGTTAACTGAGTGAGTGGTGCCGCAATCAGGGAAAATTTCTCGATAAACCGTCGGTAATAACCAGCCAAACCCAGAAAACTACGAATCTCTGTCACACTACTCGGTCGTCTCCAAGACTTCACTGCTTCAACTTTCTCGGGATCCACTGCAATACCCCCACTAGAAATGACATGCCCGAGAAATCGAACTTCAGGCTCCCAGAAATGACACTTACTGAACTTCGCATACAACTGATTTTCTCTAAGTGTCTGCAAAACAATGCGAAGGTGCTCTCTGTGCTCCTCTAAACTTCTCGAGTACACTAAAATATCGTCAATGAAGATTACCACAAACTTGTCCAAGTATGGACTGAACAATCTATTCATCAAATCCATGAAGAAAGTTGGTGCATTTGTCAATCCAAATGGCATGACTGGAAATTCATACAAGCCATAACGGGTCCAAAAAACGGTAATTGGAACGGAATGTTCCTCAACTCTCATTTGATGATACCCAGACTGCAAATCTAACTGTGAAAACACTACGGCTCCCCTCGACTAATCCAATAGATCATCAATTCGAGGCAATGGATACTTATTCTTGATGGTCACTTTATTCAGATCTTGATAATCTATGCACATCCTCAATGATCCATCCTTCTTGGATACAAATATTGCTGGAGCTGCCCAAGGTGAATTGCTCGGACGAATAAACCCCTTACGAAGCAACTCATCAAGCTGTACTTTCATCTCTTCCAATTGCTTAGGTGCAAGCCTGTACGCTGATTTAGATATAGGTACAGTACCAGGAACCAGGTCAATCCGAAACTCTACCTCACGACGAGTATCTCCTGAAAGACATCAGGGAACTCACACACAACCTCTACAGAGCTGGTATCGGGACAAGAAATCTCAAGAGAGCTAAGAAAACTCGACATCAAAGAAACCGAATCGGGCTCACAAGCCAACACACGAGGCGAAGCATTAGGTGGCGCTAACATCACCGACCTATGCAAGCAATCAATGATCATCGGATGACTGGACAACCAATCCATCCCTAGAATCAAATGATAGCCCTCAAAACCCAAGACAATAAAGTCAAACACAAAGTTGTACCCCAACAAGGAAAACTCGAAACGGGGACAATATTCCCACAACCAAACCGAACTGCCCAAGGGAAACACAACGCACAAGGGCTCCGGCAAAGGCACTACCTCAAGGTTGTCTCTAACAACCAACTGTCTAGAAATAAAAGACCTAGATGCTCCTGTATCGAAAAGAGCCCTCAACTGGGAAGACGACGAGTGCACAAAACCTAGCACACAACACATATATCCTTAGTCTCATAACAACACACTAACATGCAATTTGTCCTATGCGTAATGCACATAACACAAATCTTACTACACCTGGCACACACAACTACAACAAAAAAATAATAACATACCCTCAACATTTCCCTTACCGGGAATAGCTGCTAGGCGAACAGGCGGTGCTGGGAGAGGGACTCCCTGACCAACTCCAGGCGCAGGTGCTAACTGTCCCTGAGGCACCCTCTGATGTGCTGGTCCATCCCTATTCTGAGGACAAAGTCTGGAAAAAGTGCCCCAATTGTCCACAAGTATAACAAACTGCATGCTCCCATCGATTTGTCTGACCTCTGGGACAATCACGGGCTACATGTCCCTCCTGACCACAAGTGAAGCAACCGCTCCTAGTTCCTGTCTGACCATCCCACCTAGGTTGTCTCTATTGTTGCTGTTGTCGATGATCTCCTCGGGAACGTCTGTCACCTTTGCGGTCTCTGCCAGTCCTAACTGGTCCCCCTCTACCAGGGTCTCTCTGCTGGAAAGCGGCACGCTCTGGCTGCTGTGCCTTCTCAATTGTCTGGCTTCCTCGGCCAAACCTCTGACTGCGTTCTGAACCTCTAGCTCGTCGAACCAAAGTCTCTTATCTACACTCGGCGTCCACTCGCTCTTGACTCAAAGTGACGTCCACTAATCTCTCAAAAGGACGATCGATCATCACCATCAACTGTTTCCTTAGAAACGGGTTCAAACCACTGAAAAACTTCTTGTTCTTCTCCTCTGGAGTATCTATAAAACAAGTGGCATAGCGGCTCAACTGTGTAAACTCGGCCAAGTATTCAGAAACAAATCTAGAACCCTGCTGTAAATGTAGAAACTTGTCCACTATCTCAGCTCTAGCAGAATCAGGAGCAAAATGTTGTTCAAACACCTGGCAAAATGTATCCCACTGCATCTCTGACACATCACGGCTCTGCCTCACTGAATCCCACCAGTACATAGCCTCTCCGTCAAACTGGTGTGCTACTAACTCAGTAAGCTGTATAGGTGTCAGCACCATCCTCTCAAATATGAGCTCTACCTTACGGATCCACCGATCCGCAACTAGAGAATCTCCAGTGCCATCAAATCTTTCACCACCCAAGCTGACGAAATCCTTGTTGCGACGAGTAAACGGATCCTCTGACTGACTGCCCTGCCTCATATTCTGTGTCAATTGGGTCATCATTTCCATAAAAGCCTGAGAGACATCCTCCCCAGCAGTGCCTGATCACTCACCCTGGGATCTCTTACCACGCGCCATCACCAAACAACCTCTACGACAAAGAAAACACACATAAAATACATCAAATAACACAACAAAAGTCCTAACTCCTCTACCCAATTCACTCAAGAAAGTGGTATACGATGATGTTCTATGTGAACCGGTAAATAATGGCTCTGATACCAAGCTCTGTCACGCCCCGACCCGCCACGGAAAACGCAGCATGCCGATGCGTGAACAAACCCGTAATACATGCGGATCGTAACCGGCCACAACATCATAATATAACACATTCTTGATACGAGAATCAAACAAAAATAAAACTACGATAAAATTTGAACAAAATAAATATATATTTGATTCGCCCCACCAGAGTCATAGCGACAAAACCAGTATACAAACATCTAGCATAACAATATAGTACATCTGAAACACAGAGGAAGCAAACCATACCCGTACAGGGTGGACACGACCAAACAACACAAAACGCGCCTACAACGAAAAACGGGGCCTAAGCGCCACGATCAGCAGGAAAGCCAACACTGCCTGCACTCCAATAGAAGCACACCCCTTGTGGGGTCAGCAAAGCACAAAGCTAGCTGGTGCGAGCGAACTAAATACAAATAACAGAATACTATACCAGGAAAATTCATGCCAGACAATAAAAGATAAGTAACAAGTTCTAAAGTCTAAATCACACCGTGTCGCTAAAGATAATATTTCTAAGTTCAAGCAACAACACAAGCATTTCAGATTCAACAATAACCACAAGTTTACGATATATGCCGATCATTACACGTGATTCAAACATGGTAAATATCCAGCGATGAAAATAAAGACAATCTCATAGTTCTTCCTAGTCTCCTAGGTATAACAATCAAGTCGAAACCAAAAATTCTGTAAAATTCTATAGAAGTGTCTCATATCGTAGGTATCCGCATACCCTACGAATGTGTCTCACCCAGACACATCCCACAACGTGCACCAGTACCACTTCGGGCTTGTTTGTATCCTAATGGGGTGCCATCTGCCAGGATACAAACTCCAACATCCTGATCGACTGGCCTAACACGGCCAACCTAACACAATCAAACTCAAGCGCGCTGGGAGGGAAAGCGAGTAATCTCCAAAGCACGCCCTCCGGGACCCGTCCTACTGCACTCTATAGTGGCAAGTGCGTGCGGGAGCTCACTGCACCTCAGCAAGCTTGCCACATGCAATAACGTCCTCAATGTCAGGTGCGAGTCATCTCAAGCACCATCCAACTCACGATGCAAGCAAGCTCCTAAGCATCGGCACAACAGGCATTATAGCGGGGTAAAGACACTTATACTAATATCCACATGCACAAATGACGAGTCTGTAAATAACCAAAGGTAACAGATGTGCAATCATAATCAATTTGGCAATTTTTATAAAACCACGACTATGCCAGGGTCCCAACATGACCCAATTCACCACGATAAATTTATTCAAGTCGATTATCATACATGCTCAAGACTCGAAAATTCACGGTAAAACATGACATACTATGCAAACTCGAAAACAAAGCATACAAGTCCAATGTCATTACACCAAAGCCTAATCACACCCAGAATTCATTCACTATTCGATTTCATTCAAGTATATCATGCTTTCAGGAAACCCAATACATAATTCATTCACAAAGAAACAACACAACCATCGAACTCTCTACAAACCTCGGATTTCAGACTTGGATTCAATTATACACAATTGACGGTATGATGTAAAACTTAAATTCAGGATTTCAAATAATTATTTCTCAAAATAAATATTATAGTGCCACTCACCTGGGCAGAATGGATTTTCAAAACCCAATTCCTACCAGTCGAAGCTCCTAACACACAAAACCACGAATGCGGGACCACGAAATTTTTTAAAACTACAAGGCGGACTCGAAGGTGAGCAAATTAGCCGAAAACTAAAAAAAATAAATAAATTACAACGGCACGTGACTGAAAGAAAAACTTACAGGCAATAAAAATTCGGCAACCACCCCGCCGAAACCCAAAGTTTGGCGAAAACTCGCCGAAACCCTCCCTACTCCGGTCTGATCACCTCCAAACCGCACAACAGGCCGGAAATAGGTCTAAGAACCCTCGGAGTCACGAATGTGGGGTTCACCCATGCACCCAAAGTCCGGATTCACGCCGAAGAACCCTCAAAACAGACATGCACCCTGATTTTTTTTTGAAAAAAATCGGCCAACCCCGAAACCACCTTTGCATGTGGGGTCTAAGGGCTCCAAATGATGCCACCAAGGCCCCTCAACGGTTGATCGGAGCTATGGAAACCAATCAAACAAACCAACACCACAAAACCCACACAACAGCAGAAATTTCATTTTTCTCAAAGGAAAAACAGAAACAAGAAAGAGAGGGGAGAAAGAGGAAGAAAAATGAGGAGGAGGTGAGATTGGGGGGAAGAAAACCGACAAACACCACGAATTCTTGCTGGAGACGAAGAGGGCGAAGGGGAAAACCTCGCACTATAAAGAAAAAAAAAAGGAGAAGAAAGAAGGGGGGGGGGGGTTATGTTTAAAGGGTGGGTGGCTATGTGCCCCCACCGCATTAACTGAGTACACCCCCAACCAATCTTTTTTTTTATTTATTAAAACACAGATATTACAGTGGTCCATCAGCCAGCTGTGACGCCTGTTTATATGCTTCCTCGAAGCATAATCTATTTCCACATCTCGGTGCCAGACATGCGATCTCATTTTTACCAAGCCCAATGAAAATAGGCTTATCCGCTCATCAGGATGAAGCGTCCCCTGATCTGGAACTACGCCAACACCACCCTTCATGGTCACCAACGTCCTCAAACTCTCTTCTGTGGCTTTTCCTTTATCAAGAGCAACTGACCATTTACTGCGAGACGACTCAACTGGATCCGGAAGCAGATGAGGAAGCGAAGTATCCAAAGGGCCTTCCAACCCTTTAAACCGTGGCCCTCGATGAGACGGTGAACCACGCGGACTACAAGAAACATGACCGTTACCACGACCACTCTCAGGAAAATCATCAATGGGGCGATCAGAATCCACTACCTCGGGCGAATCTTAAAAAGGGCCTTCTATCAAAATGACCCCACACAAATCAGCGCTAGCAGAAGCCACCATTGCAACCTGCACCAGATGGTCATTTCGAGCCTCGATCTGTGCGGCACTAAGTTTCGACCCATCTATGACTCCCGCCAACTGTAAATAATCTTCCTCCAAGCCGGGAACGTTAGACTCCGCCTCAACAGGCCTAGCAGACTTGTTCTCCATTCTCGGTGTATCGAGTCGTGCCGAAGATGAACCAGTTCTAAAACGGGACTTCTTCTTCATACAGAAAGCAAGCGTCTCAGACGACTCCTCCACATCAGACAGGACAGGAGCATTGGCCCTAGTAGCCTTCTTCTTTTTGGAAGGGGTCCCATCTTCCGACTTGATGCGCTCCTCTCGGTACAACGTGGGGGCTATGTGCCAATTTTCCCACAGCCCACCACGGATGAAGTTGAAAACTTTGATTACATCAATCACCTCTCTTTAAGACAAGTCACAAAATTTCTCCATGGTTGTTTGCTCCTCGAAAGTAAGAGGAGTAGTGGGGAACCTCCCTGCAAAAGAACATGAGCAACAGTTACTCAATATATTGTCAAGCACATCAAAGTTGCAAGAAAAAAGTCGAACTTATGAAGCGGTCTGAACTGTCATTCGAGCGGACAACCCTTGCATCAGAAATAATTCGAATATGTAGGGGCCAAGAAACAAAACTTATACCAGAACTTGAAGTCATCAGGCAGTCTACCGAAGCACTTCACCGTCCAAACTTACAGACAACATTGCTACATCCGAGGAGCGGTAAGCAACTAGATCACCCATGGTGTCACGCTAACACCAGCCTCCTTAGCACGGAGCAAAATCATGAGGATAACCTTGTAGCCATTGGGTCCCAACTAAGCCGAGGGAATCCCTGACACATTCAAAAACTCCCAGATCACGTCAAGAACTGGGAAACACACTCCAGTTTGAAGCATCCCACGGTTTAAATAGATAAGACCATCCGGAGGCGACATTGGCGTCTGATCGCCCGTTAGAAAGTACAACGACAAATCCTCTGGGACTCCAAACCTAGTACGGATTTCAGCAAGACTATGTTCAGACTGCAACCTGTCTTCGAAAAACTCTAGACCATCGGCCAAGACATCATCATCAAGAAGATCTTCTCGGGCCATGGGAAAGAAGGACAAACTCATCACGAATTATTTATTTAATAATTATTATTAATTTTAATCAAAATACTCTTCTAAATTAAAGTTTAGGATGTGTTGAAATTAAATCAATGTAAGATGAAATTCTATATGAAATCTAAATGAATTGAATCATTAATTCTAAATGAAATTTAATATTTATTTGCCTCCCAAAAAAAGTGTAATATTTATTTATTTAATATCTATTATTATTTTCTGATGTAAGTTATATGTATATAAATTTGAAATTATTGGTGTGTGAGTAATGTGAGATAAAACTCATTTTGTTAGTTTTTATTGGAGGACTATTTAGTACGTGCTCATCCCGTCCCATCCCGTCCCGTCCCGATCCTATTTGAGATGGGAGGAGATCGGGATGAGGTCTATCATGTGCCCATCTCTACTCCTTATGGCGTGTACCCGTGCTTTTGGCATGCCACCCGAGTTGTGTACCCATGACCATGACATGTCTTCGGCATGCCACCCGAGTTGTTGCATATGTTACTTTCAAAATACTTCTAACTTCTAAGATTAATCATGTTAAATTGTTTTTTAGTTGTAAAATGATTTAGAAACATGTTTTAATTAGTAATAAGAGTAGATATGAGTTTTAGAAACAAGTGAGCGGAAACTTATAATATTTGGACTTAAAATGTGTTAGATATGAGCATTTACATAAAGTGGATGAATTGAGCAATTTCTGGGGTGCCAATAGCATGGTCCCGATTGTAATATCAACTAGTATGACCCAAATTTGTAATGCGATAAAATCAACCATATTCTATGCAAGGAGTTTTGGGCGATTCTTTGTTTGTGGATTTTGATTTCTTGACTTTTTAATGAGGCTCTCCTCAACGAAGAATTTTTTTTCTCCTTGGGATTGTTTTTCCCTCCTTGGGTCGTGTTCAATGGGAGATGGCACTTGGCTTCAAATGCCTACATTAGAGGGGCTGACTGTAAATAAAAAGGAAACTTCAAGTCAAAAAATACCACAACCACCTCATAGATCTTATCGGACATTGATGCAACAAGCAAAAAAATTTCCCTCCTCAACCATATTTTTTTAAAGGTGACAAGGTTTTTATTGGATCTCATAACCATTAAATGTTTTGGGCGGAGTTTGAATCTCGGACTTGTGTTATATATGTCTCAAGTCTTACTAGTAGATGAACTAACACCAATTGGCACTCAACCCTAGCTTATTTTCTCACCCTCTCTACCTCTTGCTAGTCTCTCTAAGCATGTCGTTCATCATCTTGTAGAGAAAAGTATATACTCATTGAATGGTGATTTGAGATTGAAAGCCTCGATTGAATCTCATCTACGTTGAACTATTCTTCCATGCTTTGGAGAGAGTTTCTCTATACTCTTGAGGAGAGTTGTGGTAATCTTTAGAATTCATCCTATACACCCTAATAAAGATACTTTGGAATTCTTACTGTGCAATCTTAGTTTGTAAAATTGGGTGGTTCATATAACCATGCATTTAGATATGGGATTATGATTTTTGTGAAGCTTGAAGAGGATGGGAGCTTGGTGTAACCTTGAGGAAGAAGAGTTTGTTTGAAGCCTCTAGATATCATATGCCATGATATTTTAGGAAGCCTAGATCTCTTTGATAGTGAATTTGAGAGCTTATCTATAGCCTATACATGGAGCAAAGTTTTTCGAATTACGGATTTTCAACATCTCATCGTAGTCATTATCTTTGTCTCTCTTATATATGTTGACATTCATACTGCTTGATTGATTATTCTTGTTGATGGCTGGGTAAGATGTATAGCAAGTGTTTAGTGACCTTAGAGACGTGTATGGATTATACTGTAATACAAGAGGGAATGCAACTAATCATGTCTATACAACCATGGAGGGAAGACTCGGGGTCTATCTCTCCAATTTATAACAGCAAGATGGAATATATACATGCTCTATGCATAGGTGATGAAGTTCAACTTCTGAAAAAACCCTTATCAGTGACATAAGATGCGCCCTGACCAAATATTAGCTATTAATTTCTATTACCTAAAGAATTCACCATTGGATTCTTATCAGTGACAAGGTTTCTATCATAGATCCTAGGATAGCTTCGAATCAAAAGCCAGTATGGATCCAACTACAGAGATCTCCCCTTAAATTTTCCATCCAAAATTGCTCATTTGGCAAATTCATTAGGGGGTACTTGGACATGGATGAACTTATCAAGCACATGCTAAGACCATCTGTAGTGAAGGTATGCGAACTAATGCACATCTCCAAAAAAAACTACCTGATAAAATATGGATTCATGTTATGTCAATGAAAGGGTTTTACTAGCCAATTAGATACTCAGATCCCCGAAAGTATTGCTACCATTTTTGTTTGTTGTCATATATGGAGCAAACATGCTAGTTATGCTTGGAACTCAGAAAAACCAACAAGATGCAACAAGGGGATCGAAATTGTCTCTCAACAAGGGAAGAATATGATTCATAAGGATGGTGAGAAAGAAGTTGAACAATCCTTCCTATAGAGTACTACCAATGTAACAGACAATGAAGAAGAACTTTCATAGATACCCCAACGGGGCATACATGGAAAATCAAATATGTCACCTCGACGAATGAGTAAAAGGATATGAAGAGCTTAGCTTATGAGTTTAAAGAGATTAAAATCCTTGAAGAACACAAAAAGATAGAACCCATGATAAAATGGGGGGGGGGGGGGGGGGGGTTGGGGGGGGGGGGGGGGGGTTGGGGGGGGGGGGGGGGGGTTGGTGGTTGAAACCCAAAGCAAAGCAGAGACCAATGATCAGAAAGAGAGTTCCAACAACATAGAAATTGTCCCAGATTTACTACAACATAACGAATAGGATTAAGGCCTCACTTCTTCAGGAGAAATCTGTTGGGATAGTGTTTGCTTGAATAGTCCCATGTCAACTAAGGTGGAGTTCTCATTGAGGTTTAAAAGGAAGTGGCCCACTCTCTAATAGCAACGAGGCCTTTTTGGATAAGACACCACACATCGTTGCTATGTATAGTGCACCAAAGTGCGCACACTTGCTTGGCGAGCCAACAAGTGGTATCAGAGCCGAGGGTTCGGTTGGGAGCTGATCTGGTTTACGAGCTGATCCTATTGAAGATTTGTGTGTTCCTCGAGATGTGGTTCCTCGAGATTGTTGAAAATCAGTCTGGTGTTCCTCGAGATCATTGATGATCAGATGGATTGTAAGATGTGAAGATTCGCGCCAAATATGGAGATTGTTGGGATAGTGTTGACTTGAATACTCCCATATCAACTAAGGTGGAGACCTCACTGAGGTTTAAAATGAAGTGGCCCATAGGTGAAAAGAAAAAAGGGGAAACGACTTATAAGACCCAATTTTTATAATTGTGGACCATATATAAGACCCTAACAATTGAAAATGCCTCAAAAGACTTCCTTTTTGTAATTCAAGACTATTAAAGGCCATAAACCTAAAACATGGCTAAAAGATATGTAAAAAGACAAATATACTCATATACCTAAACATATTGACGTGGTGTTTTTATTTATGAATTCAAATTCTGGTTACATTTAAGCAAGTGAAATATGCTATTTTTAACATAATTTGATATTTTTTCAAAGTTGTTTTATGTCACTAAAACACAACTGATAGATTCTAGTTGGGTAATCGGGAAGTAAAAATAAAAATCTGGAAGTAAACTTATGATTGGTTTTAAGTAGGTGAATAAATTTTGAAAATTAATCACTTAAGTAAAAGGGTGAGAATTTCTTTCTAATTATTTTTAAACCATGGTTAGGTTTGTGGCTTTTAACAGTCTTTAATTATTAAAAATAATCCTTTTGAAACATTTTCAATTGTTAGAGTATGATGTGGTCTATAATTATATAAAGTAGGCCTTATAAGTCATTTTCTCAAGAAAGAAAGAGCTTAATGAGCTATTGCAACCAAGGCACTCCAAGAAGGGTGTCAAAAAATCACCCAATGCCTGAACAACCTTGTTAAGAAGTAGAGATTACGGAATTTACTAGGAAAACACATCTCAATTACGGGGATTGTAGAAACAAGAATAAACTTGAAAAATGTGTTGAATACTATGCAAGTGTTGCAAACTAGGTTGTATATATATATACTAGTTAGGACAACCACAAGAAGGAAGGATTTGAGTTCTATGGGATCCTAGAGTGTGGTCAAGCCGAATGTACCCACTCTACAGATGAAGTAAGTGCAAGCTTTGTTTACCAATGGAAGTTCGTTCAATCTATCCATAGTGTATGTTAGCAATTATGTTAGAGAGCAAAGGAAGTTGTATTGTCTACTTTGAAGGAGTGTTTGCAGGTCCAACTAGCCTAGAGTTTTGAAGCTTTCATTATTCAAAATCTTGAATTCCATAAGATTGTGCATCCTGAGTTAGTTGACCCTGTAGTGAAAGAGGCCAGAAGGAATGAAATTACAGAGGCATTGGCATGGGTCTTATAGATCAGGTCCAGACGGGCTCTAGCTAACTTATTTCTTCAAATTCTGTTGGAGGTGAGGAATTTTTCAAAGCAATTCAAATATTTTCAAATCTTTCCAAAATGTTGGATGAGGTAAAATCAAACTCAGATCCAGATGGGCCCAAGAGCATTCATTGTTTAAACTAGAACTATTCAATGACATGCGCAGATTAAAACACAGTATTTTGCGCCATATGCCTTCTATTTCAAAAGTCATGCTTGAATCCTTTTTTTCCAGCAAGTTGTCTTGTAATTCAATACCAGCTGACCTCTTCCTCTTCATCACAAAATTAACTTCCCAACATTGAGCAAAGCAAGATAACTATTGAGATTAATTGTGAGATATTTGATGCAAAAAGCCGAAGTATTGATCAAATAAAATGGACTCCATATATCAACCAGGCGTCAAGACAGAGGCATGTAAAATCACCATCATAAACTGTTGAACATGGCACACTTGCTGACATTGCTACCCCTAGTGTGAATATGGTATGGAGTGGCCAAGGGGATGAAATTAAGTGATGCTGGTTGCGTGCAATAGGTTGGGGAAGAAAGAGAAACCACCTTAAGCACCCTTACACTTACTATTTCTTATGTGGTGCTTTTGTATTACCGACAAACGGAACCGTTCAAAATCGCCCAAGGATTTAATCCATGGACACCCCCAACACTGCACCTGACCAAAACATTGATCACTTCTTGAATCACCAAAACATTATCCGCGAAAATGCAGCCGAAAAGAGATGCTAGCATGACTAAATAAATAAAAAATTTTGAAAAAGCGTGGGAGGTGAAAAACTCATTTCCTCCAAGACATGAACAAATAGTCATACCCATCAATGTGCATCCTTTCCGGTACTCTCAAATCATTGCTCTAATGATCGCTCACACCAGATAGCTAGGAACCTCTCAAAGCATCGATTCACTGAACCTTGGAATGTAATGGAACATAATACAACACCTGGTGGCGAAGAGCTAATATTCACGAGGTTCTTAAAACTAAAGTATTAAACCTACAGAGATAATCTAGTATAACTTTACATGTTAACTCCTAATTGATTAAGTTTGCTAATAAATGAATAAAAGAAACAGTAATACTGCTACTCACAATTAACAAGCACTAGCTTGCTAGCCTTCAAATGCTTATTCTATAACTAATTATAACACAGATATAATTCAAGTCCCTCAAAACCATTAGTGTTCCTATATATATATAATATGAAAGAACAAAACCACCAAAAGAACTTCTAAAGAAGGTTATAGCATAGATTTTTGTATTTAAACTAAGCTCTGAAAAAACTGAAATAAGCATGCACACAGATGGAGGCAGCCGTAATTAAAAGGAAAAATATGGAACAAAAGAGAGATGCAATCGTGAGAGATGATGAGCTTAAGTATGATATGATAGTCTTCAAACACACAGATGGAGGAGGACCCCCTGACCATGTTTAGTTCTTCTAATTAAAACCCAAATACCTGGAAACAAAACCTTACAAGAAAAAATTTATAAACTATAACTAGACTAAGTTTCTTGATTTTCCTAGCAAAACCATCGGACCAGCATGCTTGATTCCCCTAAAAGAGAAAATAGAAAAAGAAGTTGGGTTGACTTTGAGGGAGAAAGCCCCTCTACCATGCACCTTCACTCAAAATATTGAAATATTCTGGATGAAAGCTCATTGAGCAACCTGCAACTTCTCTCCTCTTATCTTTCTCTCTCTATAAATTCTCTTCTAATTTCCTTCTTCTCTTTCCTTTTCTTCCTCTTGTGATTGGTAGTAATGATGATGAAGTGGTGGGTGTTGGTGTTAGTGGTGAATGATAAAGGAGTAATGATGATGATGGTGCTGAAGGGTATATATGATGAAAGAGGGTGGTAAGAAGCCATGTTTTGTTGGCTTTGAAACAACAAGAAAGAGATGGATCCAATAACCATAGTTTCATCATCATCAGTGGTATTGATGAGTAAGCAGGCTACCTACCTCCCTCCCTCTCTCTCTCTCTCTACCTCTCCCTCTCACACACACACAGAGATTCCATGTGATAAGAATCATGATGAACCCCATTGACTCTCTTTTCCATGCATGCTCCTGCCAACAGTGAAAACAAGATATTCTTATTAATTGTGTATAAAATCAGGAGGTAAGAAAAAGTTTTCTTGGGTTGAGCTAAAGAGACTGGAACTACTTACTATGACTACTGGTGAGAGAGAAAGAGAGAGTAAAACAGAATAGAGTTTGGCAAAGAGCTTTTACGGCTATAGCTCTCAGTGCACTGCAAACTGAAACAACACTGCATTTCTTAATTAAGATAAACTTATTAAACTTTTGTTTTATACACAAGGCACGGCTATTGTAAAAAATTGTATTGTAATATTATTATGTTGTGTATATCATCGATGAATACAAGCTTATAAAACTAACTTGGAACTAACTTTGTTGAGATAGGAAACTTAAAACTTATATTATATTCTGACTTTTCTAATATATTTTATTCTGTAACATAGGTAGACTTCTATTCTTTAACACTCTCCCGCAAGCTGGACATGTAGACACATATGAAATATGCAGCTTGGGGGAAACTTTGAAGTCCAATTTAGTGAAGAAATCATGACTGTCGAATGAAGCTGCTAATGGTTCAACTCAAGACATCATGATTGTCGAATTCTGGATGATTCCTGTATGAAGAAATCATGACTCAATTGGAGTATTGGTATTGCTCAATTCGAGTCAATACAGATTTTGGATGATTCTTGTATGAAGAAATCATGACTCAATTCGAATCAACACAGATTTTGGATGATTTATGTATGAAGAAATCATGACTCAATTCGAGTCTTGGTATTGCTCAATTCAAGTCAACACATATTTTGGTAGTGACCAAAGATGGTGGGTGTGAATAGCGGAGTGAAAGAGATTCAAATTTCTTTCTTTTCCCTCCGTTTCTTATTCTTCGTTTGTTTCTTCTTCGTTTCTTCCCTGTTGTGCAATCTGATGTGCGATCGAATTTGTGACAGGGAGAGAGATAGGACGAGAGAAGATCGCGTGGTCTACATCTGTCTGGGTTCTGCTATCGTGTGCGCCAGAGAGAGACGTTTCTGTTGTTCTTTGTTGAGTTAAGAACATTTTTTTTGCTTGTGTGGTGGTACTGAGTAAAACTCAGGGTGCAAATAGCCAAGAGCTTTATATCAGTTTGAAGATTTTTTTTCCTTTTCTTCTTCTTCTGGGACTTAGAAGTGAATGTGAGAAGATCTAATGAAGAAATCAGTGATCCCGACTGGAGAAGAGATCGATTCAAAGCTCTGATGTTGGATGGATGAAGATGATGCAATGGTGGGAAGGGTTTCCACTGAGCATCTGATTATCGGATGAAAGTTGCACATCTGAGACGATCAAGATCTTAGTTGATCTGAGGCGATCTGAGACGATCCGACGATCTGATGATTTGACAATCTGATGATATGATGATCTGATGATGATTGATAAGTGATTTCGACGATAATGATGGTGATCACTGTTGCAGTGTTTGTGTGCGAAAGCTGCGATGTCGAATCTATTCGAGAGACTAAGGAAGACGATGACTTGTGATTTCCCTTCCCCGCCTTTTGCGTCTATGGTCAAAGTGCGTAGTCGTCGGAGGCAGGGAAGGGCTTGAGTCCCCGTAGGTTTAGGTCACCAAAGAATCTTGCTCTGATACCATGTAAAGAATTGTATTGTAATATTATTATGTTATGTAATATCATTGTTGAATACAAGCTTATAAAGCTAACTCTTACCTAACCTTGTGAAGATAGAAAACCTAAGACTTCTATTCTATTTTGACTTTCCTAACATATCTAATTCTGTAACACTTTCCTATTCTGTAACATAGGTAGACTTCTATTCTTTAACAGCTCTTGCATGTAAAGTTGTAAACAAAAATATTAGTGATGGGTTTGGCAACTTGGGCTTTCATTTTCTCTAACAACCCTACATCTACTTTTATAACTGAAATGAAGTTCACAATAGCATATATATGAACAATGAACTGTCTGTCAATATGTCCTTTTTTCGCACTGCTGAACACGGCCCTAACATCAGCTATTGCCTGCGTAATATTGAATTTGGGGAGAGGGCATAATAATCATAAATCGGCAGAAGGTTTCTTAATCATCTACTCCCATGGTTTCTTGACATTATCTTATTTGGAGTAAAACTTTAAAAAGAGAGTTGCTATGTGTACTTGACTATTTGATTTGGTTGCAATAACTCTTTGTTGCACCGGTATTTTGGGATGTTTCGACTTTGTTTCACCAACTTAAAGTATGTAACACCAACTTATCATTTTTTTATTTATAAAAACTCATTTCGTAGCGGAATTTTATTATCTAGACAATTTTTTTGTTTAGGTATCGGTTTACTATCAAATGAAAGAACCCATGTAAGTATTATTAGTAAAAATAAATTTTGGTCGCACATTCGTTAAATTTCAATGTGTTCATCAATTAAAAAATGTAAAACAATGCATCATTTTCAAAATTATTGTAAAATATATGGAAAAATGAATATTTAAAATCTAAAAATCACAAATCCAAAAATTTACATTAGGGAATGTTTCATACAAAGTCCCAAATCATCAAGAACATGAATAATCTTCTTCTCCTAATGTTTTGTTTTAGGGCTCAACAAAATGTGTTTGGGTATATCAAGCAATCTTCAAAAGCTAAAACTAAATATAGAGTCAGGGCCATCAAACCAAACAGTCAGGTACATGTAACAACTCCTATTAAAATTACGCATGGATTTCAATAGTTTGACAAATAACGTTTAAGTTGTCAGTTTCTTTTAAAACTTGAATGGTTTATGTATTGTACATGATTTGTTTGAAGTGGCAAAGGTATGTTATGCACGGTGAAGAAAAAAGGTCTGTGGAAGAAAATTGAACTGTTTAATTGATATGTTTCCAATGAATTGATCGAAGAATTATATTGTAGATGTGTAATCCTAATATTGTTCACAATTCACACGTCACTTACAGAGATTGGAGAAGGTGGGGTGACAGGATTGAGAGGGTTAATGGGACAAGAAGCGGAAGAAGTGGAGAGAGTGGCGATGTGCGTGAGATAGGAGTTTGAAGGGAGCCATTGTTGTCGTATAAAGATATAGAGAAGAAGGATTTTAGCCCCTTTTGTGGTGGTGCAGTGGGCTTGAAGGTGGTTGGGCCCAAAAATGTAGCAAAGGCCCAATCCACAGTGGGCTTGAATGTGGTTGGGCTAAAAAATATAGCAAAAGGTCCAATCCAGAACTACCACTCCCTATTCATGTTTTGTACCAAAATGCATTTACCTTTATACTAGGGTGTGGACACGCTCTACGTGCACCTATGCTCAATAGTTTTTATTATAAAAATTCAATAATAAGTAAAAACTAAAATTTTAGGAAATTTAACTAAAGATTTATAAGCAAAATAATTATAAAAACTATTTATACTTCTAATTAATTGCATTAGGGGCTTAGGAAATAAATTATTCATCAATTTTTTAGAGAGCGTGTATGAAATAAAATGGAAAATTAAAAAATTAGATGTAAGTTTCTACTTATATCATATAGATAATTGAGGGCTTCAAATAAATTACATTAGGGGCTTAGGTATAATTAATCAATGTTTGAAAGGGGCTAGTTTTAATTGTAAAAAGCATGAAATGTGGAGGGCAAATTGAAAAATCCAAAATTTAGATGTAAGGACCTATTATAGTTAATTTATAGATAACTGTGAGACTTATTATGGGCTTAGTTATAACTAATCAATGTTTGAATATAAATAACATGAATTTGAGAAGGAAAAATAGAAATTCTAAAAGTTAAAGTTGAAGGCATAGTCCTTTTTTTTTTTTGAGTTGAAGACAAAGTCATTGTTCATCCACATCCAACCTTGCAGCACTACAAAAAAAAGTAAATTCAGCAACAACGTTTTACCGTTGCTAAATATCAAAAAACCGTAGCTAAATTGAATCACCAACAGCTCAACGACCATTGCAATACCGTAGCTATTTGAATCGTCGCTCCAATATAACAGCAACGGTGTACTATTCTGTAGCTAATTGGCAACGGTTTATAACCGTCGCTAAGTTGTAAAAACTCCGTCGCTAAACAAATTTGAATTCCAAGGTTTTATTTGAGACAGTAGCAATGGCGACGACTTTTAAAATGTTTGAGACGGCTAAGGCTGTCGCAAATTGACAAAATAGAGACGGTATTTGCTGTGGCTATTTGGCGACGACTTCAAACCGTTGCTAAGGCTGTATCAAATTGACAAAATAGCGACGACATTTGCCGTGACTATTTGGCGACAGCTTCAAACCATTGCTAAGGCTATATCAAATTGACAAAATAGCGACAACATTTGTCGTGGCTATTTGGCAACGATTTCAAACTGTTGCTAAGTTGGCCAAAATAGAGACAGTATTAGCCGTTGCTAACACTAACTTGCTGTAGCTAAAAAAAATTAGCTTCTTTTCTGTGAAATACTATACATTTCTAATTCAAGAAAATTGAACATGACATGTACCGACACTATACTTGCACAACTGGCTAAAGTAGTAAAGCAACCGTTCACTGAGAGGTCTGTCCTGAATAAATTTCAATCTTTGTAAATAGAAGAAAGAAGATACCTTATGCCCAGTCACAAATGCTTTTGCACTTTTACAGAAATATGTAAGCTCTGCGTCTCAAAGCTAACATAATTAACTGACATCTTGAAGATACTTTTGAACACTCCACAATCCATAATCAACAATCAAGAAGGAATCCTCAATTAGAACACACAATACCGCTAATCAAAACCAAATTTAAAGAATCAAGTCATTCATAAGATTCAAAAAACATTAATTGTGGACAACTAATATACTGTCGCTAAATGTTTTATGTGTATATATATTTTTTTTTCAAAAAAAATCCATTAGGGACGGCTTATACTGTAGCTACCAATTTTTATTTGTAAAACTTAGCGACAGCTAATATACCATCCCAAATGTTTGAATTAGCTACGATTTTTTCTGAATTTAGTCTCGGTTTTCCTGTCACAGACACATATTTTATGCAGTGGGGACGACTTATATCGTAGCAACCAGTTTTTATTTGTAAAACTTAGCGACAGCTAATATGCCGTCGCAAATGCTTTAATTAGCTACAGTTTGTTCTAAATTTAGCCACGATTTTCCCATCAGAAGCACAATTTTTATGATTATGGTCTCGGTCAGCTACCAAAAGCATTAGTGACGGCATTTTGCCGTTGCAAATCTTTTAATTAGAGACGGAATCAGACTATCATCTCTAATATTTGTAGATATTAAGCATTTTTTTTGTAGTGCAGGCATTATCCAGATTTCAAGTTTCCTTAGTTAGAAAATTTCCTGACATTTTATTTTGTATTTATTAACTTTTAAAGTAAAATAAAGAAATACCAAATATACGCGTGAGAAACACGTGGAAGAGAGAGTAGCGAAAAGTGTATGGCCAAACTACGAGGGTGGTATGTCAAAGGTATGACACAAAAGACACGGCTACACACTAAAAGAAAAGTGTATGGCCATCCAACAACATAAGTAATACACTAGTTTCTCTTGTAACAACCCTAAACATGAGTGACACACTTGATATTGATAATTTTGAGTTAATGGTTACTTATTTAGGGTATGCAAAACATAATATTGACCCTATACTTGACATCCCTTATTGAAAGGGTTTCAAATGATTTGCGTACAAAGACATGACTGTTAACTACACTCAATGCCCCTTACGGGAAGATGTGTCAAGTTATTTACAGCTCGACACACCAATACATTAAAGGATATCAAGTCTTGAACTACTATTAAAATGCATGTTGATTAGTTTTTGGACAATCCTCTTTCTATTCCAAACAAAAGGGGCATGTTGCACCTCCAAATGACAAGGATCTACAAATTTCATAAGAACAATCAAGTATATATTCCTCTTTGTTTTATTTATATTTCTTAATTATAAATAACAAGTTTTAAGAAAAACAATTAACTAGTACCTCTTGTCGGGACACTAAAGGAGCACAACATAATTTACTAATATCGTCTACACTATTATTCAATACTTGACACCATAGGACTGTTGAATGGCCTTACATGCCCAAGAATAAGGTGTTTTTTGAGACGGTAATGCTGAGGAGCCTTATAAAATTGAACAATTTTAAGAAAAATAGGAGATGCAACAAGGAAATGCCTCTCTCTTTTTTCTTTTAAATTGCTAACAAAGTGGACCAGCTTCATCAATGATTGTAATCAAAATTACTAGAAAACAAATCTTTGTACTAAAAAAAAAAAAACCCACCACCCCACTACATCTATATGACCCACCCCCACCCTTTTGAGTTAGTAGCGGTGCCTTTTATATTTGACCATAGAAAAGTTCATTACTTTACTCTTCCACTTTCTCTTCCTATGGTTGGAAGTTGAAATTTATGGCTTTTTATAGAGCACAAAAATGTTAGATTGCAAAAATAAAGATGCTTGAAATAAAGTTGGAGATCCTGAAACTTTTAAATCCAAAATCAAAAATTCACTGCATCCCATGATTTATCAAAAAAAAAAAAGGGAAATTTGAAATAATGTAGCCTTCCTTTTGAGACTTTTGAGTCTTTCAAAAAAAAAAATTTCTTAACTCTAAACTAAGATCTTCATAGAGATACTTCACACAAATCTAGCTCAAGGAATTGGAATGAAAGTGACACAATCCCATTTTGCTCGTCTATGGAAGGGCAACTTATGTAAAATACCCTTCATAGTAAAGGAATTGTTAGAATATGTAGGACTTGCACTTAACACAATTAAGTTCAAGTCCAAAATTGATTCACTTCTATAAGAAGGAAAGTCATAATATATACAAGAATGAAAAGTTAGAATAAGAAAGTCGGAGTAAAACTCTATTTTGTATAACAAGTTTTAAGTCTCCTGTTTTCATAAGATTAGGTAGAAATTATCTTATATAAGCTTGTATTCGATCAATGAATTAACAATAACAATTAAAGCAATTCTCCAATTATTTTCTTTACATGATATCAGAGCAGTGATCTTGAGATCTCGCTAAGACTCCGGGCCTCAAGCTTTTCCCTCACCTCCGACGACTACCACTTTGACCGTAGGCGCAAGAGGTGGGGAAGTGATCTTGAGATCTCGCTAAAACTCCGTGCACTCAAGCTCTTCCTTACCTTTGATGACTACCACTTTGACCGTAGACGCAAGATGCGGGGAAGGGAGGACAACACCAAAATACTCAGTCGAACTCAACAGAAAGTCTTGCATTTGCCAGAGCCTTCTTTCTTTTCTTCTTACAAGCAGCAACCTGCGACATAGCATCGCACAAGCAACAGCCTATGACACAGCAATGCAGTCTGTTTTTCTCAACGAAGCAGCTACAATACTCAAATTTCTCTTCCACACGCAGTAAAGCAACTGCACACACAAAAAAAAAATCGCCGCGGCAGAGCCCTCACCTTCACGCAGCCAACACCTCCTCTTACTCTTCCTATTCTTCTCTTACTGAGAAGAAGAGTTTTTCACCTTTACTCAAGCAGACAAGAACAACTTTACGCAGAACAGCCAGCATCGCGAAGAAACCCACCTCTTCACTACACCTTCCCCAATTTCTTTTGTCCAAAACCTCATATTCCACAGTTCCTAATCAATCCAAAAACTAAAATCTCCACGTCATCGCAACATGGTACCCAAATCGACAAAATCGAAAACCTCTCGCAACCATCCACAAAGCTTTCTTAACCACGCCTTCCCTGTTTCAATCATGAAATCCCTCAAATAAACCCACAATCCGAAACCTCGATTTCATTGAGATGTGGAGGCCTTTCTTTCAGCCTTACCATCTCATCATCGTTCAAGATGGAGCTGAAGGCTTCGACGAACTCAACAAGCACAACTCCACACTCCTCAAGGATTCCTCTCTTTGTCTTGCACACAAGAATCATCAAAAACCATTCAGATGGGGCAAACCAAACATTAACCCCCGTCGCTGCAGCAAAACCCAGAGATGGGTTTTCGATTTCATCCTCTCTAGAATCAGAAGGACCATCTTCTACAACAATTCTAGTCGAAACCCTCTCGCACCTACTCCATCGCACACCAAATCACAAACAACCACACATCCTACCACCACAGAGCCCCATCGTTGTCCAACTATCTTTCGCCGCACGATCGTCTCCTTCCCACACTTCGCAGCTCTCTCTTCCAAGCCTCCTTCCAAATCGCAGCTCAGAAACAAATAAAACTTCAGTCATGGGGGAGAGCTCATTCACTCCAGCAACAGCAAGAAGAGATCTCTTCATTCTCCTCGTCTCCTTCAAACATAGTCGCTAAGAAGGTGGAAGTGAATCGCAGCTTCCGCCGAGCTCACACAACAAACAGATCACACACACAGATCTCATGCATACAAAACCACATCCTCTCGCACACAGATCACGCCACGAACCCTCTCTCCCTTGTCTTCTCTCTCTTTTTCACCAGGGATACAGTCGAACACGCAGTTGAAAATGAAACAGTGTAGGGACGAACCTAAAACGGAGTTGTGAGGAAGAAGAAAAAGGAGAGAATGACGGAAAGAAGTTTCAAAACTGTTTTAAAGCTCTGGGATACTTGCACCCTGAGTTTTACTCTGTACCACCACAGTTAAAAAACAAACCATTAGCAGCACTAATGCTAAGCAATACCAGCATGAACGTTGAATAATATCAGCACCAATACAAAGCAATACCAACATTTGTGCTGAGCAATTTTTTCAACCTTCATGCTGGGGGAGTCGTGATGACTCGAGTCGTACCATTAGTAGCTTTACTCGAGAAGTCTACTCTACTAGTTTTGATACCAAAATTATCCAGAAATTTATTCAAAATTATCTAGAATTCGACAATCATGATGCTTCGAGTCGAACCATTAACATTCATGATTTCTTCATACCAAAATTATCAGAATTTGACAGTCATGCTGACTCGAGTTGAACCCCTAACCGTTTCACTCGACAGTCATGATTCATACCAGAATTATCAGAATGCGGTAGTAATGCTAACTTGAATCGAACCATTAGCCGCTTCACTCGACAGTCATGATTTCGCATTCACTTATCTTCTCCAAATTGGACTTCAAAATTTCCTTCAAGATGCACATTTCATCTACGTCTACATGTCCAGCTTGTGGGGGGTGTTAGAATATGTAGGACTTGTACCCAACACAACTAAGCCCAAGTCCAAGATTGATTCACCTTTACAAGAAGGAAAGTCAGAATATGTATAAGAATAAGAAAGTTAGAATAGGAAACTCAGAATAGTTAAAGAAGTAAACTCAGAATAAGAAAGTCAAAATAAGACTCTATTTTGTATAACAAGGTTTAAATTTTATGTTTCCACAAGTTTAGGTAGAAGTTATATTATATAAGCTTGAATTCGATCAAAGAATCAACAATAACGATTAATACAATTCTCCAATTATTTTCTTTACAGGGACACTCTTAGTTTTGAGATGCAACTAATTAATACCCATACATGAATACATCTCAAATTCAAGATTTGCTATTAGGGAGACCATTAAAATTGTCTAGTTTTTGGGACTTTGTCGGTATCTCAAACACTGGTTGTAGATGAATTGTAGTTGATGCAATTTTAAGGCTATGTTTGTCTTTCATCAAACAGTGAGAAAGAATGCAGAAATGGGAGAAAAGTCTGGGAAAAGATTGAATGTTTTCAATGGCAAATATTCACTTTGCACAGGAAATCTTTCTTTAAAACTAAACACCATTAAAAAAAAAAAAAAAAAAAAGACAAAGACGAAGAGGAACAAAAAAAAGAAGAAATGCAGAATAGGTTAGTTTAGCCATGTTGTCAGAGAACTCACCCTCCAGCAATAGAAATAATGTTGCAACACAATTTTAGTACGATCACAAACTGATAGTTATAAAATTAATAGGATAATTACACCTTGAACAACATGAAAACAATATACAAATCTCATAAACACTGAAAGATTAAAAAGTCTAGTCACAAGGAGGCTTATTTGCAACAAGAATATTTCATAAAACAATGTTCCGAGGAAGATTTACAGTAGGGAAATTGTCATAAATATAACTTGAAAAGTGACGTGCCTTCATAGGACCAAGGATTGTGATTTCGTATTTCAAGTTAATTTCGGTTCCTTGATTTTAAGAAATATTTCATAAAATATTTGTTTTGTGTAGAAAAAAAAGTAAAATTTTCGATTGTAATTTTGAATTTAACAATATAAATCATGCATTTTAAACTCTTAAATATTACATAAAAAGTATCAGACGAGTCATAGTGTCATACTGATTACAAATTACATCAGAACCACTCACATAAGAAACTTTTGATAATAAAATAACATTATTAGATGTTAAAATATGGAGATTAAAATATTTATTTCTTTTCTCAGGAAAATTTTGAGGATTTCGAAAGAGATTTTAGTAACTTTAAGGAAAATAGGAAATATTTTGTGAAATTTTAACATATTTTGAAAAATCACATTCCTTGCATACGACTAATTAAGCGTCGAGGACATGGTCATGAAAATAATCAGGATAAGGGTAAAACAAAATCGAAGGATCCATAAATTTATTAAAATTGATTGGATAATCATGCCCCAAAAGTTTCTGCTATAAGCTTATAAATGACCTTCATCTCCAAGAAAACTGCATTATGTCATGTGGTTTATTAACGGAAAGTCATATTATAATCTTCAAGGGTAGATACACCAAGTAAAATTTAATAAACTTGATAACAAACACTATGGAACTTAAATTAAGAAGACTTACCAACAAAAAACACAAGTTGCTTATTCTTCCTAAGTTCCTGTTTTCTAAGGCTGAAAACCGAACTAACGAATTGGTTTTTCAACTAAACCGTGAACCGAACCGACTTAGGTCGATTTTAAAATTTTCAAACCGAAACCGAACCGACCATTAACAAAACCGAACCGATTCTAATTTATGCAAACCGTAACCGAACCAAATCGACTAAAATCGAACCAAAACCGAACCGACCGACTATTTTAAACATATTGTATTATTTATTTATAAAATATATTATTTATTGTATATATTCGGTCGGTTCGGTTTAGTCGGTTAAAATCACATAGAAACCGAAAATCGAACCGACCACTTCGGTTTTGAATTTTTTAAAATCGAAACCGATCCGAATTTAAATCGGTTCGGTCGGTTTAATTGGTTTGATTGGTTTTTTATTCAGCCCTACTGTTTTCGTAAAAGCAGTCTATCTCTGTTGAAAAGTGGCCTAGCGCTGGAAAGAACTTTCACATTAGGAACTGTCGCGCGACACCGTCTCTGTCTGCCAACCTGAACTCGTGTTTTTGCCATATTCAAGTGGTTATCTAACTAAATTGGGAGCAGGCGGAGTAGCCTCGGGCGTTATTTATGTCAAAAATTGTTGCATCATTCTGCAGTTAAAATTAAATTTAAAAAAAAATAATCAACTAGTATATGCATTATGAAATCTATTCTGCCATGTTCCTTACCTCTTGAGTATTTGCAACCCTAGCTGCACCTACACTCTTTCGACTGTTGAAAATCTTCAAATCTTTCTTTGGTGCCACCGATTCTTTTGGATGAACAGTGTGTGCCTTATTTTCATCCTCGACCTAGGTTGTTTTACAGAAAGGAAGAAAAAAAAACTATAGATCTTATTGACTGAAACTGAATGAGACAATATAAAATTGATCAATCCAAATATGGGTAACTTACCAACTGAAGTTTCAACCGATCAACATTTTCGGTAAGCCTTATTAAAATATGAAGCTTCAAAGACTACACAAGTAAAGAGGAGAAAGAGCTTGAAATATAATTATACATAGAACAGTAACAAAATGAATGGCTCTTCAAAGGCTTCTGCCAAATAACACCATTACTTCTGCTGAAAGACACTACCATCTCCTCTTGTTTTTTTATCTGCTGAAGGACACCACCCCACCTCCTACGGCTGCCCCGCCCTTTCCCACCTTCATTCTTCTTCCCCTCTCCTCTCTTCTCATGAACAACCCCCTCCCCTCCCCGACTTTATTTTATCTTCCCTTCTCCTCTCTTCCTCTTCATATCCTCTATTCTCATGAACAACCCCATCCCCTCCTTCTTTGTTTCCTCCCCTCTCCTATTTTCCTCTCTTCTCATGAACAACCCCATCCCCGCCTTCTTTCTCTCATCCCCTCTACTCTTTTCCTATTCATCTCCTCTGTTCTCATGAACAACCCCATCTCTGCCTTCTTTCGCTTCTCCCCTCTTCTTCTCTTCTCTTCCTCTTCTTCCCCTATCTTCTATTTTAGACTAAACACCTCCACGTTTTTTTAAGTTTTGGACGTTTATGTTATGAAAAGGACTATTTTCGTAAACGCCTTGTTCTCCTCCTCCAACGCAATTGCTTTTCTGTTGCAAATGGAGATTGCTCATAATATTTGCATTGAACAACCCAAAAAAAAAAATTTCCCTATCAGAAATTGAAGTAAAAAAAGTTGCATTTTGTGTTGAGACCAAATCAGTACCCCAAAATGATGGGTTTAAGGATGAAATTGACAACAAATCTTACAACTCGTGTTCAAAACAAATGACATTGACTGGTCTATAGCATTTTTTTAAATTTTTTTTGGAGAACTCCAATGGAGACACAAATTGAAGATAATACTCTAAAGTGTCAAAGTGCTTTGCTGAAACCACTTTAAATGGTGGATTTTCATTTCCTATGTAATCAACCGAGTTTTCCCATCGAAATGATCCACCACTTTGTATGAATAATTTAGAACATCCAAAGGACTTACTATTTCTTAGCATCATAGTGACCCCACCAATTCAAATTACATACATGGAACTATAAATTTGGGCTTTCAATTGAGACCATTTAGGTGATCTATTAATTCTTTTACAGTAGAAAGATTTTCTTGAAATAGAGAAAAAGTTAATGCCTGTCTAGAATGCAAGTGTCTCAAAATTCTAAGAAACCATGAATGAGTGACATGACAGAAACCACAAAAAATAACCATCAGAAGAGCCCACCAATCTAGAACCTAGAACCTAGAACATGAGTGAGTGGCATAACAGAAACCACCAAAAAAGGACCTTGATGAAAAGGAAGTTAAGTTTTGGCTTTTGTACATGCATGCATAGTATATAAAAACACAACAAGTACAAGTTGCACATTAATCTCTAGTTGCATACTGAATACTTCCATTTTCAGATTCATGCGAGCTCATTGACGCCTGACAGAATAGAGATTATTCTGCAGACTAGTTTCAACAGACAATTCACAGGGAAAAGACACAAGAGATTCGTCCAAAACACAGAGAAACACCTCTGATGTTCAATTAAAATTATTCAAATCAAAGTATCTCTAAAGTAAGCCCACAAGTCGGGCTTTATAGCAAAAATTCGTTATTATTAGAATTTTACCAAATATAGAAAACCCCAATAATCATGCTAAAACAAAATATGTAATAAAAGAAATAATCTACCAAAAATCTAGACCAAATTGGGTTCAGAATCACTTCCTAAACGATGAATGAAATATTACCATAAAAGGAAAAAAATTTACTAAAATTGTGGATTCGGAAGGGGAAACAGTGGATTTTGGAGCCTCGATTTTACATAGTAACCACTCATCTTGGTGAAAGTTTCTCAAACGTTCCAAGATGGAACCGAATTGATTATACATAGATTCAACAAAAAAGTTACTTACTACGGTGTGGATCTCTATGCTGGGGGAAGAAGGTGGAGTCGTTGGGGGAGTAGGATGTCCTAGGAGGAGAGAGGATGAAGGATGGAGCGATAGAGGATGAGAAAAAATAGAAGATGAAAGAGAATCAGATAGTGGTGGTAGTGCTTTGGGGAAGAACATAACTTGGGTTTTCTTTAGTGAATCTGAACCTTCAAGATGTCTTTGTAATTTGTAAAAAAAAACTTATTCTGAATCTGGAACCATTGGATCAGTTCAAATATCTAAAATTAAATTGACTCGCATGATGGAATAGTCATTTTGGCACTCAGGCCTCCATTATGATTTAACTGAAGCCTTTAGTCAGAACCCCAACCTTAACTTGGGCTTAAAGTCAAAAATAAAATCTTATATAAAACTAACAAAAATATAGTCAAAAGCTTTGACGAAACTAACACTACAAGAAATCTATCTTTTACCAATAAAATTATTACTACGAAAATTGATTTCTTGTTAATATTGTAGCATTGTCAACGAATAAAATTTTTTCTTGAAAAAGCCATAAACTTGTTACTGTTTTACAACAAAAATTATTTTGTAGGAAACATTCATTGTTAAATAGGTGGCGGGAAACATTCCCTCCAAACCAATTTCTCGCCAAATTGATTTAACAACGAAGTTATTTTTATGGCCACAAAATACTCGTTCTTTGGTAATTATGGCATCATCTGGAATGAAATATTTTGTTGCTAAACAAGACTAATTTTAACAACAAATCACTTTCCTTGTTAACGAATATTAAATCTTATTCACTTCTCTTTAGTAAGGAAATCTGTTTTCCTAGACAATAATCACATTATTAGTAATGATTCGGTTCGTTAATAATGATTGATAATTTTTTCCATTAGTTTTTTTCTTGTTAAAGCTCGTTTATTAATTTATAGCAACAAAGTAATATTTCGTTGAGAATTGTCACACTACTGGCAACGTTTTTTATTTTGTTGGAAAAAATATATTTTTTAATGAAATTTTTATAGCTATGAAATAAGATTTTGTTGGTAATTATAACCTTGTTTGTAACAAATTGTTTTCTAGGTAAAGGCTGATAATTATTTTCATGAAAATTTGTTTCTCATTAAATCTCACTAACTATTTTATAGCGACAAATCATTAATATTTCTAACAAAAATAAATTTCATTGAAAAAACAATAGAGTTGTCACTTTTTGTAACAAAATGTATTTTGTTGACAACTTTTTGTAAAGAGGTGGCGAAAAATATTCATTCCAAAACTAATTTCCCTCCAACATTATTTAGCAACAAAATATTTCTATTTCAACGAAATTTTAGTTTGTTAGTTATAATGACGTCATTTACAATAAATTAGTTCATTGCTAATAAATATTAATATTATTGACAAACATTTTCTTAGTAAATGCATTATAACACTTGTTCGTGTCTCTTCAAACATGAAACTAAATTTTCTCTAGTTAATTACCACGTTATTGCAACGATTTATTTGGTTACTTATAATAAAAAAAAATTCATGAAATTTATTTATATTTAAAGCTCCTAGCCTCTTTATAGTGGAAAAATATCAATTCGTTGAAATTTTTTATTAGTAGAATTGATATTATTTCATCTGAAAAATCAAATAAAATTTATTTAACAATACAACATTATTTTACTGTTAATTATAATATTAATGGTAACAATTTATTTCGTTGTTAAATATTGATAAAATTTTGATGAATTTTTTTCTTATTAAGGCATTTTTTTCTTATTTACAACAATTTAATTTTATTTCATAGGGGATATAACTAATTTCAATAACATATAGCATTGAAATGCTATTACTATTTTGTTGCTAATTATAATGGTGTTATTGTGATTTTTTTTTCATTGCTAAAAGTGGTAGATATTTAACATAAATCTAATAATCGTGAAAATATTTAGTTTTAATTTATAGTGAAAAAATATCATATGTTGGTCTATTATATACGTAGCAATGATTTTTTTTATTGCAAAAAAATGAGTAATTTGATTTAATAAGCTATAAAGTTGTTTCACACAACATAATTATTCAAATTGCTCAATTGGTAAATATTGCAACTGTAATACCCGCCTAATTAAATAAATTTAAAAAATTTCTTATTTATTCATTATGGCATATATTGTAATCTCAATTATTTGGAAAAAGATTTTTTTTTCTATTTGCCATGGCTAAATAGGATGTGTGTGTATTTAGCCAAAAATTTGTAAACCCTAATGTTGATGGGTTGTTACTCAATTGTATTTGGGCCTGGTTTTGGGCTTTTATTTAACTAATGATTAGGGTTTATTTGGTGAGTTTAGAAGGTGGGTGCTTTCAGAATTTTAGTGGGGGCGAATAACCACCCACCATATAAAGAGGAAGAAAACATTTTTCCTTTCATCTTTTTCTCTTTTCTCCTTCCCTTCCTTGCGTTTTCTTTCTTCGATGGCGGCTGATTGTGAGAGACGAAACTGGCGAGAGGGGCTACGATCAGGAGGCGAGATGGCGGATAGAGGGTGGACAATGGTGGCTCTGTTGTGATTTGGGTGTTGCGAGGGTGAATGTTGCTTGACTGTATGGCGTGAATGGAAGAATAAATTGAGGGCGAGGTGACAGATAGAGGGATTGCATGAGGGGTACTGGTGTGATTGCGATGAGGTGTTGGCGGCTTTGTGAATCGTGTGGACGTGGATTGGTTGCGCAAATCATTGGTGATATCATCAAGTGAGTTTCTTCATCCCCTTCACTTTTACTGTGAGTTCATTTTCTATTCTTGATATGGGTTTTCCTTCCATCTCTCAACCTTCCTCAACAACTCTGCAAGATTAGATTTTTATTGCTCTTCGGTCAATCAAATAAAAACCCTTCTTTGAATTCTTCATAAATAGAGACAACGTGCTTTATCGGACCCATTAATCCATTTTTGTCATTTTGGTCACTTTAATATCTCCACAGGTGATACGTCAATCTCTGAAAGTTTTATTTGTTTTTGTTGTTTTGATTACCATTTAGTGATGTTTTGTATCGCTGTCTGAAGTTTTCTGTAAGCAATAGAAAAAGATATTAGGGTTCAGATTTGAGAATATTGCACGTGATGCCTTAGGAAATTAGAAATTCGTGAAGGGGGGCCTTTGGTTTGGTATGAAATGGCTTTATGCATTAGTTCTAAATTCGACTTTATGGAAACTATTTGTCTAGTGTATCTGTCTAATGGGGTTGTGTGTAGGCTATTGGCCAAGTTGTTTCATGGCTGAATTGAGTTGTATTTTGTGGCCAAATATGGCTAGTCTGTAGGGTTGTTTTGAGGCTGATTTGAGAGCACGTTTTTGGCTGAAGTTATACCATATTTTGGTTGAGTCTTTAGAGTATGTTTTGGCTGAAGTTAGGACATGCTTTGGCTGGGATTTTAGTGCATGTTTTGGCCGGATTTGGGACAAGTTTTGGTAGAGTTTTAGAGCAGGTTTTGGATGGATTTAAGTTGGGTTTGGTCGGGTATAAGAACAAATTTTTGGGTTTATGTTTAGGACAAGTAATTGGTTGGTTCACGATGGATTTTAGTAAAGCTTAAGGCCAAAGTTTTGGTTGTGTTTAGGATACATTTAAAATGAGTTTAAGACATTTTTGGTTGGGCTAGATGATACAAGTGGTTGTTTTAAATAAGGGGTTGCCTTGCTGAATTTAGAGATTTTTCTAATGGGTTTCGTTACTTTGATTGGTGTATAATTTGGTTGATCTGATATGCCAAACCCTTTGTGATACTGCTGCATTTTGTTTGCTTATTTTATCATCTGTGTGGGTATAAATGCAACTTAGTAAATGTCATTGCGTGCATTTTGAATTCATTTGCTACATGTGGTAAGGTATGATTATGAGAATTTGAGTATGGTTTCATATACACCTATGTTGGCTTTTATATAGATAACAATGTTATTAATTAATGGCGTTTCTCTAAATGTATGCATTTGGAATGATTCCATTTTCCCAAAAATAATGGGTGGATTGATTTATTTATAAATGACAAAATGTTACTTGATCACCGTGTTATTATAAAACATGATTTATGAATATGCTATGCTTCCCCGAAAGAACGGTGGATACTGTGGTTGATTTACTAATGGTTGACAAAGTGTCACCATAAAAGAGTTTTGAGTTTTAGTTGATATTTTTTTTATGCTCTTTTCCACAACTCCAAAAAAAAAAAGTGAAAAGAAAAGAAATTGTTTTGTATACAGACTTGCTTGTATACGTGTGATATTATTATGGGTATGCAGACTTGCTTGTATATCGGTGCACCGTTCCATGTGTGTTCGGTTGTACGTATAGATTTAGGAAGAGTACTTGCCAGTGATCGAACTTCGGGTGAGATGACATGACACTCGAGGTGGCACCCCACTTGGGTCATGTACGCTCCGAGTGGCTTCGATGGCAAGGGAGGCACACTTGGGTGAGGTGTGTTCGGCACATGGAGGATAGTGCGATTGTGGAAAAGAAGCGAGATTTCTTTTTTGTGTCTGTGCATGATTACCTTAAAGGAAGAAACTAAATGCTCATTCAACCATTGAATGAGAACTACATGTCTACCTAAAGGTAGAAAATGTGTTTTGTTAATATTTCAATAATAGTCTAATATGATTATGAATTGTATTGTTGTTGCATTTATGAGGATTGATAACTCATAAATTTTATTTATTAGTAATAAATAATGCATATTTATTTATTAGGATGATGACACCTTTGCCTCATTGAGGAACTACCTGTTGGTGTGGTTGGTTATTGTTCTTGTTTAGTTTGATGTTATCACGTGTGGATTTATTGAATTTTTGGATGAAGATTTCTCACACCAGCTTTATTGCTGACCCAAGTGAGCTTTTGCTTCTTGGGTACATTCCTTTTGGAATGTAGCCGATTAGCCTTTCAGGTTTAGAGATTTTGAGCTGCGTTACTGGAGTTCTGCTAGTGAGCTAGCCACGCCAGTCCTTTCCGGGTTAGAGTTTTATTTGTTTCTGTAATAAAATCATGTTTAGTTGTTGCTGCTATTTGTTTATGTTGTTATTGAATTTTCATGTCCCGAGTTTTGGGGGAAACGGATAATCCTACGTGGATTTTGGGATTTTCATTTTCTTCAAAAATCGGGGCGTGACAGTTTGGTATCAGAGCATTTGGTTAGCCTAGGCTGGGGTAGAGTCTAGGTGATCCTCGGAATGTGGATATGGGAGAGTAGTAGTGTGACTGTCTAGAGACAGTGACAAGGGCGAACCTTGAACTTTTATTATTGTTTCTTTTTCTTCGTGAATCTCGAGATGAGATTTCTGTGACTAACTGATTTTAGTGTCAGTAGTGGGTGACATTATTTCGTGTAGTTTTCTTGTTTGTTATCCTGAATCTTTAGTTAACCCTTTTCGCGAATCTCGGGACGAGATTCTTTTGAGTTGTATATAATGTAACACCCCTACTTTTCCAATGGCAATAAAAATTTATGCAACTAAAACTCAATCGAAAATTTTATTTTAAACTCTTCTTTCGTTTGACAAGTTGTATTTTTTTTTAAATTCGCTTAACTTTCTTTCCTCTACCGAATCTCGGGACGAGATTCTTTTGAGTTGTATATATTGTAGCACCCCGTAATTTTTGTACTTACTGAATTTTTTATATTTTTATGTGATTGTCTTCATTAAGTTATGGGCATACGTATGAGCTATTTGTTTGTCCATGTGATGTGTAGTTTGTTTATTTAAGAATTAATTTCCTACTTACCTTCCTCTACCGAGAATGAACGTTTTAATATATAATTTTTTTATTGAAAATAATTTCCTTGGTAATTGTTAACAGTACCTATGACAACTTTCATTGATATACATTCATTTTACAAATGAAAAAGTTTTTTTTAATAAAAGTAGTTACATTTTCCCACGACAATTTTCCTTGAATATTCTAATTTTTTTCGAGAAAAAAAATTCATAGGTAAACAAAAGTTTTCTTGCAACAAAACAATTTGTTGGTAAAACTATTTGATTTTTACCAACGAATTTCCTTGGTAGTTGTCAGTATTACCAACACAGTGTTTCCTTGACTTATCAATTGTTTTACCAACAAAAATGTAATTCCTTGGTAAAAACCTTTAGCTACGGGGATGCCTCCATGAACCCAATAACGAATTTTTTTCTTGTTAAAAGTTTTTTCCAACAAAATTTTGATTTTTGTCAAGGAAATTTTTTCTTGAAAAATGTCTTAATTGTTGTAGTGTAATACATGCATCTAATTCATTCCAATGACTTTAATAGGAAGCTCACCTCAAGCGCTGAGCTTCAGTGCTTGTTTCTTGTTTAGTAGGGTCTTCGATCTCAAATCAATTGGGCATTGGTAATCTAGCAATTGATTTATGTTGAACTCAATTGTATATTTCTCATTAGAGCCGCAACGTATAAATAGTACAAACATAATAACTCATGCCTGTGAATATCTTATTTCTAAGGGAGATCAAAACAGAGTAACGACTCATATCTGGATAACTCAGAGAGTCCTAAACAAACACATCACTTAAACCTATTAGACTTGAATACAAATACATCAGATTATGTTCTATCCATTAGAGATACACCATAATATGGTTACATCTCCTATATGCCCCCTCAAGATAGGCAACGAGTAGAGAGGCCAATCTTGTCTCGTAACGACTGAAACTGAGAAGTGGATAATGGTTTGGTAAGAAGATCCGCAAGTTGGTCAGTGGTTGAGACATGAGCCACACGAAGTAGCCCAGACTGTACTTGATCTCGGATTAAATGATAATCAACCGCTACATGTTTCATGCGTGAGTGAAAGATAGGATTGGAGCTTAACTGGGTGGCACCAACATTGTCACAGTAGACAACTAGAGAAGTCTATAAGATAACACCAAGTTTTGTAAGTAAGGAGCAGACCCAGCGAAGTTCAACAGCGGTAGCTACAATAGAGGGATATTCTTCCTCGGTGGAGAAACGAGCAACTGATTGTTGTTTTTTTTGAACTCCAAGAAATTAGGTCCCGGCCAAGATAAACAAGGTAAGCACTAGTGGAAGAATACTCATTTTTATTGCTAGCCCAAACTGCATCTGAGAACGCATGAAGAGACATAGGAGAACCACGATGGATAAGAAGTCCTTTGTCCAGTGTGCCACAAAGATATCTCAAAATGCGCTTGATAAGAGTCAAATGCTCGGTGGTTGGTTTGTGCATGAACTATGACATTTAATTCACTGCAAAAGAAATGTCTGGACGAGTGATAGAAAGGTATTAAAAGCTTCCAATTATGGAACGATATTAAGTAGGATCAGAGAGAGGAGAGCCAGAGATTGAAAAAACTGTTGATGAACTAGTTGGAAAGGGAGTAAGGATAGGTTTGGTAGCCTCCATAGATGTCCTTATAAGTAAGTCTTAGATATATCTTCGTTGTGAGAGAAAAATGCCATGACGATGTGGAATGACTTCAACTCCAAGAAAATAAGAAAGTAAACTGAGGTCTTTTAGAGAGAAACTCTGGGCAATGCAATCGACAACTTTAGATACAAGTTTATCATTGTTAACGGTTAGGATAATATCATCAACATATACTAGTAAATATAATATATGATGGTTGTTTTTTAGTACAAAAAGAAACGTATTTGAGGGTGAATTCTTGATTCCTTTGTCCAGAAGCGCAATTCATGATACCAAGCTCTTGGAGCTTGCTTGAAACCATAGATGGCTTTGTGGAGCTTACATACGCATGTGAGGTGATCATAATCCACAAAACCAGGAGGTTGAGCCATACAAACATTTTTGGATGTCCTGCCTTGAAGAAACACATTGTTCACATCCAATTGGTGAAGTGACCAACCATTGCTCACTGCAATACTAAGCACAAGTGTGATGGTAGTGGACTTAATAACATGGACTAAAGGTTTCATGGAAATCCACTCCCGATTTTTAATGAAAGCCTTTCGCCACAAGGCGAGTTTTAAACCTGTCAATAGAACCATAAAAAAAAAATCTTTTAATGTGATAAATCCATTTACAACCAACAAGATTGGTGATACCATCAGGTAGAACTAGCTCCCATGTTCCATTAGGGTTGCCAATGGCATGACAGCTCAACGGTTAGAGCTTGGCGGATGGTACCACTAGGTCATGGGTTCAAACCCAGCTTGAGGCATCTTTATCAGTTTATGGTGTGTTGACTAGTTATGGTCTTTAGTGGCTTCTGGGATCCTAACAAAACCATACTTGTCTTTCAAAAAAAAATGTTCCATTACGGACAAGAGCATCATACTCTTTGGACATGGCTTGAAGCCAGTTATGATATTTCAGGGCTTGAGAGATGGATGTAGGTTCAGGATTGCGGGAAAAAGCTTTAGTGGTTTGATAGTTGAGTTTTTGAACTGGTTTGGCGATGTTGTTTTTGGTCCGAGTAGTCATGTGGTGTCGGATGATGCTGAGATTTTGCATTTCAACAGATTGGTGAGGGTGCAAGCTAGTTTGAGTTTCAATAGGTTGAGGGGAAGTGTTCGATACTTGTTGGTGCTCAAATTTTGCGTGTTTGTGATGATGAATCTAGTACTTGTGAATTATCAACGTGCGGAGGCATTTCTTGAGTGCATGTGCGAGGTAGAGCATTAGAAGCCGGTTGTGACGACGTAGGAATGGAAATAGTAAGGACGGGGGGAATCCAAGTATCAATGGTAGTGGAAGTAGACGTGGAATGTTGTCGTGAAGTGAATTGTAAGGAAAAACAGACTCTACAAATTGAACATGACGTGAGACAAAGGTTTTTGATGTAGATGGTTCAAAACATAATATGCACTTTGAGACAAGTACCCAAGAAATACACATGGTTGAGACTTTGGATCAAGTTTGTGTGATGTATACGAACGGAGCCATGGATAACACAAAAACCCAAAAACCTTTAGCGAGATGAAAATTTTAGCCCATGTGAAGGCGCCTTGTTGATTAAGTAGACAACAGTGGCAAAGGCACGAGACCAAAAGGTACTTGGAAGAGAAGCATGAGAAAGCAATGCAAGGCCAGTTTCAACAATATGACGATGTCATCTTTCAGAGTAGCCATTATGTTCGGGTGTATGTGGTGGTGTGGTTAAGTAACATATGCCATTTAGAGAAAGATAATCTTTGAGACCCATATATTTTCCCCATTATTGAAATAAAGAGTGATAATTTTGTGTCTAAAGTAATTTTCCACAATAGCTTTGTAACGTTTGAAAGCTTCTTGAACTTCAAATTTTCGATTCAGTGGGTAAAACCATATGTACTTTTAAAATGATCAACGAATAGGACATAGTATTTGAACCCATCTTGTGACACAGTAGGAGAAGTCCACACACCAGAGAAGAATATTTCGAGAGGTTGTGTAGAAATGAGGGATGAAGTAGAAAAAGGCATCTTATGACTTTTATTGCAAAGACATGCATTAAACAAAAAATCTTTTGGCATAGGAAAAGAAAATTCCAAATGATAACTGGAAAGAACATGTTTCAAAATAGGGAAGGCTGGGTAACCTAAACGATGATGCCAGTTTGATGATGTAGTTTTGACATGAGAGAATGCAAGAATTGGAAAAGACTCAGATTTTGCAACCGACCACTCATAAACTCCATCCTTAGTGCTGCCCATCATAAGAATTGCCCCCGTACGAAGATCCTTCACATGAAAAGAAGAGGGTAAGAATTCTACAGATGCATTATTAGTAGTACAAAACTGAGATATAGAAATTAAATTCCTTTTCATGTTTGGTACACAAACAACATTGTTTAAAGCAAAAGTAGTGGTAGTTGTGGGAAGAGAGGTAGAGCTGGTGCGAGAGATTGAAAGATTTGTGCCATCGCCAACCATAACATCATCAGAGCCAGTATAAGGTGCATGAAGAAACAAGTTGCTCAAGTCTGTGGTGACATGGTGATAAGCTCCACTGTCCAGTAGCCAAGTTGGATTGTTGGAGGCTGTGTTTTTGCTGCATGGTGAGCTTGTGGCTGCCAAGGTGTTGTCGAGGTGTTTGGTGGTGGAGCTCTTATGTTGAATGGTTGGTCTGGTACAAGGTGAAATGATGAGTAGCGCTTGGCTGTGTGACCTTGAATGCTACAGATTTGATAGAATCCCTGATATGGGCGTGGTGAAGGGCAGTTGTTGCGAGGTGGAGCACCTGAGTTGATAACCATGGGTGGTTGGCCAATGTTATTTGTATACGGGCACCATCATGTGTTACCCATAGAAGATGAGTGATTTGGACGCCAATTGTTGTTGGGAATGTGTGGTATCCAACTTGTGTTGCTGGTATTTGACCTGTTTGCAGGATTGGCAGTGATTGGGAGATGTGCCACATATTTTGAGTGCACTTGAAGAGATGCTTCAAAGGATAGAAGCTTTTCATGGACCTCATCAAAGGTGATTGAGGTGTCACGATCTGGAACAACACGAACAAGCTCTTAGTAGTTGTCTCCTAGTCCATCCAAGATCTTCTCTGTAAGATCTTCTTCATCCATTGGTGCTCCTAGGATGGCAAGTTCATCTGCACGAGCTTTGATAGAATAAATAAAATCAGTCACATGCTTGGTACCTTTGTTTGAATTTTTAGCAGGTTCTTGACTTGTTTGTTGCGACCATCAGATGGTTTGGCACATGTATTGGCAAGAATAATCCATGCTTCACGGGAGGTGCTGGCACGAGCAACAAATGATATAAGTGTAGGAGATAGAAAGCTGATGATAGCATTGAGGATCAGTTGATCTTGCCGAACCCAAATATTGTAGCCAGGATTTGGTGTTATGACATTGTCCATATAGAGTCCTTGGTAGACAAGGTTTTTTTTTTTTTTTTTTTTTTTTTGAAATGCAAGCAGGGTTTTTATAGGATCCCAGAACCCATAAAGATGCCGCAAGCTGGGTTTGAACCCATGACCTAGTGGTACCATCCGCCAAGCTCTAACCGTTGAGCTGTCATGCCATTGGCAAAAGATAAGATAGTTTTTTCGCCATCTGTAGACAAGGTTTAGAGCCATCAATGTACCCAAAGAGATCATAACCGATGAAACGGGTTTCAAATTGGAGCTTCCATGAGGAATAGTTGAGGGAAGTAACTTTGAGAGGAGCTTGAACAGCAGTATTGATTGTGATAAGATGAAATTCATTGCTGTTGAGGATATTGTGTGTGTTGTTTGGGATAGACATCATGAAGGTTGATGGAGGGAAAGAGAAAAAGATTAATATTGGAGAGATAGATGTTGCTCTAATACCATCTAGAGATTGATTTATATTGATCTCAATTGTATATTTCTTATTAGAGCTGCAACGTATAAATAATACAAACACAACAACTGATGCCTATGAATCTCCTATTCCTAAGGGAGATCAAAACAGAGTAACAACTCATATCTAGATAACTTAGAGAGTCCTTAACAAACACAACACTTAAACCTATTAGACTTGACTACAAATACATCAGATTCTATTCTATCAATTAGAGATACACTAGAATAGGTAATTCATCCCTCGATACACAATGATTGCATAACCCATACTTACTCTTTCCACTGCTACCAATACTCCTCACCTTTGGCCTCTAATGTTCATGCTGCTCTAACAATATACTCAGTTCATCTTTCATTTGCAATTACCTTCGCAAGTTCCATGTACTTCCAGTGAAGATCCATATTTTCAACAGTTTCATCGAAGATTCCTCGTCGGCCTGACAAAGAAATGCATAATCAGGAAAAAACAAAACTGATAAGTTCATTTGGAATCGAAACAATCACATGAGAATGCTGCTATATACGACTCAATCACTTGGCAAGGCAAAAAGGATATGGATTTGGTTAATCTTCGGTAAGTCAAGCTTAACAAAAACCATATTGAAGGAATCGAGCATTTATCTCAAAATGAAAATTGGTCAGGTGTGCATCGCATCCAAGACATTTCCTCTAGTTTTGTGTTAGACACAAAAATAGTGCACACAACCATATAGCGTTTTGGATCTCCGTATAACCAATGCCTTTCATTATGCTACCAGACATGCACCACTTCCCTGAAACCAAATGCGTTACAAATTCTATGATATATAAACTCACCTATCAGTAAGATTGACTTCATTCTCAAGCCAACATTCCTTAGCATGTATCTCCTTTCTTCAGTGATACCCTCTTTATTAGTTTCAGGTTTGCGAGCTTCCTCGGCCTTTTCTAGTTCAAGCAAAATCTTTTCTATCTCTGCATTCTTCTCTAATACCTGTTATGAGCAAATGCAAGGGAAAAAACCAATAACTATCTTGAAAGCTGAAAACATAAATTACAATCCTACAAGAAACCGTCACTAATTTAAGGGCTGAGGCTTAAAGTCTATATATCTGAACGTACCATAGACAACTTTACTCTGGTTTGTCCAATAAATTTGTTTATTAACCTTGTTTTCATCTGTTTCCTCTCCTCAGAAACAAACTCTTGTCTCCTCTGCTTGGAAACAAAGAACTTTTCCCTCCTCTGCTCAGAAACAAACTCATGTTTCATATGCTCAGATACAAACTCCTCGGTAAATGACAATCCACTCCGAGCCTCTAGATAGAAGTTCATTCAGTCAGCACCTGCACATGTACATGGTCAAACCAAAACGATGCCCTTTTAAGCATAATTAAATTAGTGTGAAACTCCATAGCTTTGTAACAAGGACTACTACAGTCACAACAGTAAAGCTATTTTTGGAATATGACCCCTTACGGTCGGAGTAGGCAAAATAATAAATAAATGAAATAAAGATTCTTGGACAACATCCATAGTTTTAGCTCCACTTTGTTGTGAGTCGTGTCTTGGAATGACCTTCAACATCAACTACAAACCAGTGTTCTAAAAAGCGTTAGGCAGTGGGTGGGCAGCGATCAGGTGCCTAGCACCCTGCCCAGGCGCCCGCCTAGGCGATTTTAGGTTTTGTATTATAATTTTAATAATTTACAAAAGTTAAGCATAATACCTTATCAATTACATCCAATTTAATGCCAAGATACATATGCAAAATTTAAAAACATGAAAAATTAACAAATATCCAAACCTATTCTTTATTTTTCTTCAAATTGCATGAATGACCTCAGTCATATTTGATAAAATCTACATTACTAAAATTGGCACCGGCAAATCCTTTGAGAATTTCATTAAGTAATCATCATTTGCTACATTCAGACATATACTGAATAAAAAACAATAAAATTGTTTATTTCTAAAAAAGGGAAAGAAAAATAAAATAGGAACACAATCAGCTTTATTAAAAAAAAAAAAATCGCCCAAACCGCCTAGACCCCGCCCAGACCGTCCAAGCCCCGCCTAGACCCACCCAGACCCCGCCCAGCCATTAATGATGGCTTTTCTCTAACGCGCCTACAAACATATGAGACTAGATATAATAGACTCTGACGCATGTTACACACGTGTAAACTGTTGGCATGAGTTTTACATAATCATAGGAGATTTGATCTCCTTTCTTATTATGGCATGCATGAGTTGTGCATAATCATAGGAGATTTGATCTCCCTTTTAATTATGGCAAGAGATTTGATCTCTGATTCATACTGTAATTATAATTTCCATGTAATAGTTGTAATTAGACCAATTAGTATGTGAGTAGATCAATTAGTTTATATTTTCTAACTTAGTTTCTTGTTGTAGTTCTCCACTATTGTTTTAATTGTCATGGTATCAGAGCAGGAATAATTGATACCTTGATTCTAAAACTATCTCTAAACTACAAACTTGTCATTGTTTTTTATGATACATCAAAATAGACTGAACATCATGGTCGTACACGTGGCACAAAGATCCATCGCGAGAAAACAACGCCCAATCTATTGGGCCAACTCAGAAAGCCCTAACGAGGCCCACCAATGAGGAGACGTAAACAGGGCCCGAATCCAGGCCCGAACGAGTCAGAGCCCGAATCCAGATCAATATGAGTTCTCTCATAAAGAGGAGGAACGTTGCACCAAAAAAGAGTCGTAGAAGGAGTTGCGCCTCCCCGAACGCATCTCCATTAAAGAGAAAAATGTTACAAGAAACATCTCCTTCCGTTGTACCTCACGTGCTTAAGTCACGCAAAGAGCTAACCACGACCATTGTAAAAGGTAAAGGAAACACTCAACAAAGGTATGCAACTTTAACAGAGTTTTGTTCAGATTTACATCATTCTTCCAACAGAGTTACTGACTTAAGCATCGGAGTGCCTTCGGCCACAAAAAAGGTGGTCATTGGCAATCTAATAGTTGTTTTGCAGGTCAAACTCTCAGGAGGATGATTTTTTGACGCAACAGTTTGGCGTCGTCTATGGGGAACAACAAGTTTCCTTATCTAAAAATAGAACACACAGTTATAAAGCTCACCACAACTTAACAAAAGATCGACAAGTCACCAGAGACAAAATTGCAGTCTACAGATCCTCAACCCAGTAATGATCACGATAACTCTCCCACCGACGCATCACCGATAGCTCAAGGAGAAGATTCGAGAATGTGAATCCGCAGCACGCAATGGTCCAGACAGCCCAAATGATCGGCTGTGCTGCTACGGACCCTCGGGTAGATTTGCTCATGGCCAAGATTAAATACATGACAAAGATGTTGGAGAAAATCACCCAAGAACGAGTTCAGCTAGCCGACCCTGCTCCAGCACTGCCTCAAAAAAATTCCACTATCCGAACTCAAGGAAGTGACGAAGCCCTAGCAAAACCCCAACAGGGAAATGGCGAGAGCAGCGAGCTCCACCAAGACAAAATTCAGCAGTGCGGAGCGATTACTGAGATTTTGTTCAGGATCGGAGTCACGGATCCCAACGTACTGTACGAGTTAGCCAAGCCACCATTTTTTGAGGCACTCATGAAGAAGGCAATGCCAAAAAAGTTCACTCCGCCAAAATCCGAAGTGTCGATGGTACCACCGACCCGACGGATCACCTAAGACATTTTCACCACATGATGGCTCTAAAAGAAACCACAGAGTTGATCCTGTGCAGAACGTTCCTGTGCACATGAATTGGTTCAATAGCCTACCCCCGAGGTCAATAGACTTTTTCCAAGCCTTAGCCATCCCTCTCATTACCAGATTCATTGGGAGCTAGTGGATGAGGAAAGGATCCCACCACCTCCTGCACATCCGACAGAAGCCCGAAGAAACAATACGGTAGTATGTCACTCATTTCACCATGAGTTAACAACGATTGACGGATGCAGTGATGACACAGCCGCTGCAACTTTCATCGTCGGGCTGAAGAGAGACCCCTTCTTCAATGCCCTCAACTTGGAACCTCCAAGAGGCATGGCGATCCTGCTGAAAATAGCACAGAAACATATCTCCCTCGAAGAAATGTAAGCACGAGGAGAAAGAATGAGCAAAAAAGGAATAACCATTCGAGGAAATGAGTGAGGAAATATGAAAGAAGGCGAGATGACGGACCACGGGAGGACAACAGTCATTCAAAGAAACATCGGAGCAACAAACGTGCCGAGTCCAACCAGCGGGAATCCAGGAAATCGCAATCAACACTAACCAGTCACGAGCGAATAACCAGAGTAATGAGGAAAAAGTACAAGCCGTACCCAGCGCTAAAAACAAGCCAAACCAACATCTTAAAGAACATATTGAATTGGGAGAATGTCAACTGGCCAACCAAGATGAAAAGAGACCCGGAAGGACGAGACAAGAGCAAGTATTGATATTTTCACAAGGATCATGGACATGATACAGAGGACTACTACAAGTTAAAAGAAGAAATTGAGCATTGGATCCAGAGAGGACGATTGGATGAGTTTATTAGCATACCAGACAAACAGTTCAAAGGTAAAGAAAAGGCGGACGCTACAGCCACGTGATCAAAAGAACGGTCAAGGGAATTTATATATGTTTTACAATGCATCCGACCCGAAAAGAAGCACCTCCCACCCGAACAAACTTATATCGAAGTTGAAAGGTCAACGCTTTGAAGGTAGCTACACAAACCAACTCGAAGATCCTAACAGCGGATACAAGTGCAGACAAAGTTGCTTATAAGGGAATTAATAGCAATAAACTCTATCAGACCCTAACAAGCAATGCCAAACGGGGAGCAATAACAGCCCAAGCAAAGAAGGTCACAAATTAAAGGGAACAACAGAGGCACGGGACGCCAACGCGAGGATAGACATTAGCGATGCAAGAATAATAGAACAAACACTCCACAGTGTAACGGAACCACTCCAGAAAATTGACCACTAGAAATGGTCAAAGAATCAATAAAGTTTCATTTTCGGAATTGACATCTCACAAAGGAAAATAACTCCATAGCAAAGCTATACGAAACAATCGGCGTAAAAGCACAAAAGGAATCAGGAAGCAAGTCAGGTATTTACAATAAACTTCTGATCTGATCAACCAAAGATGTAAAAGTTGGACGAACGAGTCAACTAAGTAAAATGACTTCGGGTCAACTAGAATGTCGTACCAAACGAAGTAAAAGTCGAACACCCGAGTCAACTAAACACAAAAACTTCGAATCGATCGAGATGTCGAGTTAACGAAGTAAAAGTTGGACACCCTAGTCAAACTAAACACGGAAACTTCGAATCGACTGAGATGTCGAGTTAACGAAGGAAAAGTTGGATGAATGAGTCAACTAAAGTAAAATGACTTTGAGTCGACTAGAATGTCACACCAAACGAAGTAAAAGTTGGACACCCTAGTTAAACTAAACACAGAAACTTCGAATCGACCGAGATGTCGAGTTAACAAATTAAAAGTTGGATGAACGAGTCAACTAAGACGACTTCGGGTAGACCAAAGTATCGCACCAACAAAGTAAAAGTTGGACACCCAAGTCAACAAAACGCAGAAAACATCGAATCGACCAAGATGCCGAGTTGACGAAGTAAAGATTAAACGAACGAGTCAACTAAATAAATAGACTTCGGGTCGATTAGAGTGCCGCACCGCTGAAACAGATTGAATGAATGAGTCAATTGAGTAAAACAACTTCGTCGAGTCAGCAAACTAAAGATTGAGTGGATAATTCAACAAAGTAGAAGACAAGTAAACAACACAGCTTTCCACAAAAATTTAGAGACAACAAACACAAGATCAAGACATGCATGCTAAAGCATAGGAAAATTTAAACCACCAAACGATTGCTACAGACATATCTGTGAAACATCAAATCCCAAACACAAATTATCACGACAACGATAGACGAACAAAGTCAACACGAAGAAAAATAAAGGAACCAATTCCTGTCAAGCAAAATCTAGTCAATTACATTCGAAGGTAGCAATGGAAGACTAAGGGGAAAGATCTATGACGTCCTCAACAACACCACTTGCAGAAGCTGGATCATTGACATGGATTCTTTCTTCAGGAGGAAGAAATGACTCTTCAGCTATTGGGTCACCTGGAGGATTCCTCGAAGGTCTGATAGACCAAATGACGATATTGAAACAAGTCAACATCGAGACCCTCAATATAATCTAGAAGCTCAGTCCGACCATCAACAACGCATTTCCAATCTGCCACCTCCATAACACGGAGTCTATCCTTAACAGAAGCAAGTTTACTTCTTACCGCGATGAGTTGGTCCTCAGCAGTAGTGAGCATCGCGGAGGAATCAGCCTTGGCCTCGTCAAGCGAAGACAAAAATTGATCCACCCATTTTTCAGCAACATCGCGATTGTTAGAGTGTTCTATCATGGCCCGTGCGGCCTCGTCATGAAGCGCCTTTTCAGATGAAAGTTCTTTCTCCACATCGTACAAACGGGTGCAAATGCCTTCTAGGTCAGCTCTCAGGGATTCAAGAGCGACCACAGATTGATCCTGCACACCCTCCACCCCCGTCAACGATGCCTGAGCAACCTCAGCCCCATTCAGAGCATCGAGCTTTTAACGCGTCATACTGGTAAAGAACATGGAAAAATACCAGTAGTAATACGGAGAGCTTCCTCTCCAAAGAAACCATAGGATTGTGATTAGCCTGATGACTCAAGCCCATCACTTCTGCATAGGCAAGATGGGTCATCCCATCCATTATAAGCTTGACACCATCCTCAAGATAAAAGTTTGGAGTAAGCACAAACATCGAACGCCTCTTCACCGACTGTTTGTGTCATTCATTAATCGGCTTGCGTGCACCATCCTGCATGCCAAGACGAGAAAACCAGCAGAACTTCTCATTCGATTTAACTTGAATCTCTTCAAGGGTAGGTTCCTTTCAACTGATCCGCGAATGAAGATCGCAGGGATCCGGTGTATGGAGGAACCGCCACCACCCACATCCGGGAAATAAGAAGGAACAACAGGAGAACCTCCATCACCCTCTCGTCGTTTAGCAGAAACGAAACGTATGACAGTCCCAACAAGAGCAGAAGAACTCAAGTAAGAGTTGGAAGGAGGGATTTCCATCCCTCTATCAATGAGAGGGGAATAAGAAGGACGAGACTACAACTTGAGAACCCGATCAGGACTGCCAAGCTCCTTAGATCGAACAACAACCAATTGGAGCATCTTGTAATCTAAGGACCGAGGATCCTCATCAGAACACTTGACAGCGTCAAGGCCGCCATAAGATGAGAAAAACTTTTTTCCCCGTCGTCCAGCGGACGAACGATATCTTTCTCACTCCTCTCCAAAGCCAACTTCATCTCTTCCGTCTCTTACAGAGAGCATTGGTCTTCCCTCGAAAGATCTCTATCGGCAGAGTCTGATTAAAAGGATGTGCGATGCACATAATCAACAAGTTGTTTCTTCTTCGGAACATGGTAGCACTACGAGCAGGAGCATTGAGATCCGTAACACCCGAGCTCACTTTCCGATCAATGACAACGTCATCACCTTCAATAGAGGCAGCACAGGCAACCATCTACGCATCCTGCCTCTCGATTAACAATGCCCGTTCGGTCTCACTCATGTTGTATATACTACTGCGCCTTACAATGTCATCAGTAATATAGGCGTCCAATGGAACCACCGAAAGCTCCAAAAAGCGCTCATTGATAACATGTTCCTCAGCGATCAATTTCAGATTCTGGTGCCTAATAGGAACTCGAAAAGACCTTACTATCTAAACACCCCTCAAATTGAAGTAGCCAGAGCCGACAAACGCATAAAACCAATTTTACAACAAACCTCTGATGTCATCATTGAGATTACCAAAGCACACAGGAGGATGCAGGAAATAGGTATGGTTGGATTTCACACTAAACCCCACCAAATAGTGCAAAATTCTAGGGGTTAAAGGGATACTAGAGATAATGGTCCTGGCATACATGGAAACCAAAAACCTCCAACCATTCAGGTCCATCTGAGCAGAAGGAATACCCAAAAAGTCTAAATTTGAGCATAACAACTCCGAAATTGGGAACCAAAGACCAACATAAAACATGCGAGGATAAAAAACAATATATCCCTTTCTCGGGCAACAAGGACTGTTGTTTTCTCAAGGAAGGATGAGTTCAAGGTCGTCAGGCAAAGCATAGTTAGAACGAACACTATCCAAAGTAGTCTGAGCAGCTTTGTTTGGGGAAAATGAGCCTCACAGATAGAAAGTTGATCACCGACCAACATATCACCAGAAGACATCGCAAATAGAAAAGAAAATACGAAGAAAAAAGAGGCAATAAAGGAGAAGAAATAAACACTAACAACAAAGATAACGTAAAGAAAGGAAAAAAGTAGCCACGACACCCTTTATACAACTGGGAAACGAAGAGATTGATCATGGAGCGACATACGCGGCATAATGGCGCACAAAAACTCTCAGAAAATGTGCATGAAAACGAACAAACAACGAAGTAACCAAGAATATTATCTAACCGAAAGTTATTAAAACATTAAGTTCAATGCAATAACGTAATTGAAATACCAACCATCACACAGTTAGTGGATACGTGAACATGCCCACTAACTAAGGGGGGAGGAGCTGGTGATACATCAAAATAGATCGAACATCACGGCCGTACACGTGGCATAAATATCCATCGCGAGAATACAATGGCCAATCTATTGGACCAGATCATAAAGCCCAAATGAGGCCCCCCAATTAGGAGACATAAATAAGGCCTGAACGAGTCAGAGCCTGAATCCAGGCCCAATACGAGTTCTCTCATAAAGAGGAGGAATATTGCACCAAAAAAGAGTCATAGAAGGAACTACAATAAACATCTCCTTCCGTTGCGCCCATTTAGATCAAGAACGAAATTTTCATTTAGCAACTTTCACAAATTTTCATTTTTACATCTTATTGGCAGGATTAGATTATCATCTTGATGCAGCCCATGCCCATGTACTTCGTTTTGATCCTCTTCCTGATGTCCTAGAAACTTATGCCATGATTTTCGAGGAGGATATCCGCCTGAAAACTATGAGTGGGGAAAAAGCTAGTGGTAGTGCTTTGACTGCACTCAAAGGAAGAACATGTAGCTCATATGAACCTTCCAAACACTTCTTCAAATCTGGCTAAAGATGAGTGCAAGTGTACTCGTTTGGTAAGAATAACCAAAATTCTAAAAATGCTAGGTGGTAGGCGGGCGATGAGCAGTGCCTAGCACCCAGAGGCCTAGGCGATTTTAGGTTTTGTCTTATAACTTTTAAAATTTACAAAAGTTAAGCATAAAAATAAGACACTAAAAAACCTAACTAATACAAGCCACATCATTTGTAGGATAGCGATGCAATTGTTTGATTATTGGTTTTTTAAGAGTGTAGTAATGCACTAAGGTATGTTTGGGTGAGCTAAAATTTTTCGTGGGAAACTCTTCCTCCTTTTCCTTTATTTTTATATATGAATAAAACATTTTCAAAAAAGAAAAGGGGCATTATTAAAACTAGTTTCGAGTTTTCACGTGTAATATAGTGGCTAGTGAGGTATGTTGTAAGCCAAATGGGGGGTTGGGTTTGTCTGAAAGGTGAACCAAAACTGAAAAACCTACCACTTCTCTCAATTTTTGGCTTAAACGCCTTCCTGAATATGGCGTATACTCTAGGTTTTGAATTTTAATTAGAGGGTGTGATGTAGCTGGAGTCGCTGGACAGAGATCGAACAAGGAAACACAGTGGCTGGACAGAGATCAGACAACATCTGGACAGAGCTCGGAGAGGAGGAGAAGGTGACATTTTGTAGCTTCTCTCTTATTCTTATTCTTTTTCTTCCCTTCCTTCTTCTCCTTTTGTTTTCTTCTGCTCTGCAATTGCAAAATGCAAAACCTAGATCGATGGGAAGGACAGGGATCTAAGGGGGTTGGTTATTTGCTCCCACTTGGTTGTTATTTGCAACCAGGAAAAAAACCGCCCAGATTTAGACCCGCCTAGGCACTTACCGATTTTTCACCTCGCCCAACCATTAATCTGAGCGTCTTTCTAACACCTAGCGCTTAGGCGGCCGCCTAGGCCATTTTTTAGAACACTGAGAATAACCATATTGTGGAAAAATGTTGGACGATACATGGTCAACCTGATTGTGCAGATGAACTTATTGCTAAAAAAAACAAGGAAACAGAGCATCCGTTGCTACTACTTCAACCACTGCGAATGGAGATGAGGCCAAGTCAGGTATGTTCAGTTATGTTTTATGTACTTCTACTTCTGTTTGTGGTAATGCATGGATAGTTGACACTGGATCAACAAATCATATGACTAATAACCCTAAGAAATTCACTACATTCACCAAAAACCTGTTCAAATTATGTTGTTGAAACTGCCAATGGGCAGTTAACCTCTGTTACTGGTATTGGAACCATTCAGTTTACACCCAATATTATATTGTCCAGTGTTCTTCTTGTTCCTACTTTAGATAATGATTTATTGTCTGTTTCTAAACTTATGACTGTATGATCTTGTCATTTTTTCCCAAGTCATTGCATCTTTTAGGACCCTCATACACAGGAAGAGATGGGACGTGGTTTTAAGAGAGGGGACTTTTAGTACTTTCATGGCTCAGAGTTGAATATTGCAGCAAACCATACTAGTAAGCGCTCATTGGGGAATCAAAAGTTGATTTGGTTATGGCATCAACGCTTAGGGCATCCATTTTGTGGCTATTTAAAACATATTTTACCTACTTTGTTTGAATCTTGTGATAATGAATTCAAAGGTGCTACTTGTGAGACTTGTCTTTTGGCTAAAAGCCATCTTAGTGTTTTTCCATTGAGTAAGAATAAAACATCTATGCCATTTACTTTGATTCATTCAGATGTATGGGGGCCCTCTCAACATTCCACTTCTGCTAGTAACGATGGTTTATTACCTTTATTGACGATTGCACTCGAATTACCTGGGGTTATTTACTTAAGCACAAGAGTGATGTGACTAGTGTTGTTAAACAATTTTGCACTATGGTCCACACTCAATTTTCTACAACTATCAAAGTGTTGTGGTCAGACAATGGAGGCAAAATCACCTTGTTGTTTTCTTTCGGTCACAAGGCATCATTTATCAAACATCTTGCAGTAATACACCACAGCAGAATGGTGTTGTCGAGCATCACAATCAACAACTTCTAGAGGTTACTCGAGCTTTCTTATTTGATAAGAATGTTCCTAAATATTTATGGGTAGATGCTTTGCTATTTGTTGTGTATGTCATTAACCGAGTTCCTTCTAGTGTTCTTGCATTTCAAACTCTACTTTAGGTCTTCACTACAAAGATACTGAATATGCCCCCTGTCTCTTATATCTCTCCCAAAGCTTTTGGGTGTGTTGCTTATGTCCATGTTCACTCTCATCAACGTGGAAAACTATCACCTCGGGTTATCAAATGTGTTTTGTGGGTTATGCCTATCATCGGAAGGAATATCGTTGTTATCATCCACCAACTATTCAAAAGATGTATGTCACTATGGATGTTACATTCAATGAGGATTTGACAGATTTTTCTTTTGACGACTCTTCTCTTCAAAGGGTGATGGCTAGTGTTTTTGAAGAGAATAATCGCCATGATGATAATATCCCTATTGTTGTTACATCTCTTCCAAATGATCAGAGCCATTATATTCTAGATACCGAGAACTCTCTGGAAGGAGAAAATAGTTCGACAATATGTCAAATATTGTTGCTGCTGATAGTTCCCCTCTTTCTCTACAGCATGTTCCATCTACTCCTGAGGCTCCAAATGAGGTATTTTATGAACCTGATAATGCTTAAAATGAAACCATTGATATTTTAATTACTGAACTTGAACCTGAACCTGAACCACCAAAATATCAATTACCAACTCATATAAATCGTGGTAAACCCAAACCCCAATATACTGCAGATTTAAATAGTAAAGCCAAGTACCCCATTAGTAATCATGTGCCAACCCATAGAGTTTCCAAGTCATATGAATTGTTTCTATTTCAAATATCTACTGTTTCTATTCCAAGACAGTTGCAGGATGCATTAGAAAATACTAAATGGACGGAAGCTATGGCTGAAGAAATGAGAGCATTACAAAAGGGTTGCACTTGGGCTGTGGTTCCATTGCCTTCAGGAAAGAAGATTGTTGGTTGCAGATGGATTTTCACTATTAAACACAAAGTGGATGGCTCCATATAGAGGTACAAGGCGATATTGGTTGCGAAAGGATACACTAAAAATTATGGGGTAGATTACAATGAGATCTTTGCTCCTGTAGCAAAGATTAATATTGTACGTGTGCTGGTTTCTGTGGCTGCTAATCAAAACTGGCCATTGCTGCAATATGATGTGAAGAACGATTTTCTTCATAGTGAGCTATAAGAAGAGGTGTACATGGATCTTCCACTGGGTGTTTCAGAAAAGACAGGAATGGCGTTCAAGTTAAAAAGGGCATTGTATGGGCTAAAACAATCTCCACGAGCTTGGTTTGGAAGATTTGCATTGGCAATGAGGAACTTTGGGTACAAACAGAGTAACTCAGATCATACATTGTTTCTAAAGCACAAAAATGACAAGGTGACTGCTCTAATTATTTATGTGGATGATATGAATTGACAGGAAATTGTGTTTTTGAGATTGACAAAAAATATTTATCAAATGATTTGAGATAAAAAGAACTTGGAGAATTAAAGTATTTCCTTGGCATAGAAGTAGTTCAATCAAATCAACGCATATTTCTTTCCCAAAGAAAATATGTATTGGATTTGTTCGCTGATATAGGAATGTTAGACTGTAAACCAGCTGAAACTCCAATGGAATAGAACCATAAGCTACATGAAAACCCAAGTGATGTTCCTACCTACAAGGAAAGATAGGAAGGTTGATTTATTTGTCTCATACCAGACCTGATATAGCATATGTTGTTAGTGTTATCATTTAATTTATGCATGCTCCCAATGAAAGACATATGAATGCGGTGAATAGAATTTTACAATACTTGAAGAGTGCTCCGGGGAAAGGGATTGCGTTCACCAAGAATGATCATTTGGATATTGAGGGGTATACTGATGTTGATTATGCGGGAGATAATACTAACAGGCGTTCTATTGCTGGTTATTTCACTTTTGTTGGTGGTTATCTAGTTACCTAGAGGAGTAAAAAAACAAAAGGTTGTGTCTAGATCAAGTGTTGAAATTGAGTATAGGGCGATGGCTCAAGGTATATGTGAGTTACTATGGGTGAAGTATGTAATGAGAGACTTAGGTTTTAAACCTACATATGCTATGTCTTTATATTGTGATAATAAGGCTGCAATTGCCATAGCTCATAACTCTGTACAACATGATCACACCAAGCACGTGGAAGTGGATAGGCATTTCATTAAAGAAAAGTTGAAAGCTCGGATTATTGAAGTTCCATTTGTGAAGTCTGGAGACCAGCTAGTTAATATCCTCACCAAGGCAATTCCATGTAAGGTATTTTCCAACTCACTTGACAAGTTGGGCATGCAAGATATCTATGCCCCAACTTGAGGGGAGATGTTGGCATGAGTTGTACATAATCATTGGAGATTTGATCTCCTTTCTTATTATGGCATGCATGAGTTGTGCATAATCATAGGAGATTTAATCTCCTTTCTTATTATGGCACATAATCATAGGAGATTTGATCTCCTTTTAATTATGGCAAGAGTTGTGTTTAATTAATCCCTGATTGATACTGTAATTATAGTTTCCATGTAATAGTTGTAATTAGACCAATTAGTATGTGAGTAGATCAATTAGTTTATTTTTTCCAACTTAGTTACTTGTTGTACCTCTATAATACACAATAAAAAAAAACTCTCAACCATTGTTTTAGTTCTCCATTATTGTTTTAGTTGTCAAAACCACCCATAACTTCGTTCCACACAACTATGCAGTTTAAGTAGGGTATGGTAAAAATATTTGTTCAAGTTAACTAGACCCCTAATGAAAAACGTAAACGCTGGTATTATGTCTCATTTAGCATAAATGACAAGGTGTAATTGGATTGTTTCGTTGTGCCAATAAATTACCCATCGCGCACACACATTACAAAAATAAAAACAAGGTATCAGTATATGGTAACATTGAAATTGCAAAGTTTCTCGATTAAATTAATCACTTGAGGATTTAGGACTTTGTAGATTTAAGCTCTTGACAGATATTTTAAAAGTTATAGATCTTACAAATCTTTAAATCAGTATTCAATAGTTTTTTTTCTTCAATCCAACAAGGGTCATTTGCATTTCGCCCCCTATTATAAATTTCTTATTGAGCTTTACCCCCTATAATTAATCAAATTACATTTACCCCCTAAGACTAGCAGTCAACGTGCCTTCAATGTCAAACACCCCACGTGCCATCATTCCGCTCATGTTGGATGACGAAAATACCTCTCACGTGCATATCACGCACGATGTGAGAACTTGTTGATCCCAACCGTCTGTTACTTGACCCACATACGTGGACAGACAAGGATTACATATGGTTGATCATACCCTTTAGAGATGGACAGTGGAGGTATTCAACATGGGAAAGATGAAAGAGTTGTTGGCTTGAGCAAAGGTATTCAAATTCAAAGATTCCCATGAAATTCGAGTTTCTCACATGTTATTTTGTTGTAGATCAAAGATATTTGAAGTGGGAAAGCTTTAGCAAACCCAAGTTTTGAAGTTAGGGTTTTGTTAGGGTTTCAATACATATATAAAGGTAACACAACCCTTAGATCTAAGTTCTTTTATCTATAGATTTCAGTTTAGAACACCATCATAGAGGTAAGTCAAGTCAACTATTTTCATTTCATCATTTCAGTGGACATTTATTGAGAGTTGCAGGTCATCTTCAACCTCTCGCAGACCATGTTATGTTTCAGGGGGCATTCTTAAATTCAAATTTAATATAGGGGGTTAAGTTACTGCCAGTAATTTATTATAAGGGGGCCAGTAATTTATTATAAGGGAAAAATATAATAAAAAAATTGTGTTTTCCTTACAGATCTCATGCTTGCATTGTCATCCGCACAATCAAATAGTGAATAGGAGGTTTGAAGTATGCAAGATTTTTTAAGGAGTATGCAGCATGAAGTTGTTCAGAAAGAAGTCATCTAAAAGTCCAAGAGACTTAGATTAAAGAGGGCTAGGAACAACAAGGCAAGGGGTGAAAAAAATGGTAGTGAAATGGAAGAGGAAGAAGTGAACCTTCCAACTCAGCCCTTTGCACAAGGAGTTAGGCCTCCACCAATCAGGCCACCAGTTAATCCAGTGTTCTAGGTTGGGAATGGTAGGGGCAGGAGGGGACAAACTCAATTTGCAAGGGGACAAAGCAGTTGGAGTAAGGATGGTATTGAATGTTTGTAACTTCAGGTTGTTAGGTACTGAATGGTATTGAATGCTTGTAAATTCAGGTTGGTTTTATGCTATGTCAGTATGCATGGATTTTAAGGCATTTGAAAGTGTCATTGCTATGTTAGATTTTGCAAGGATGTTGTGTCATTTGAATTGCATTGTGTTATATCAGTTTTTACAAAGATGTTAAGTCATTTGATTACAATGTGCTATGTAAAACTTTGTTGCAAGAACATCCAATGAACATCAAATGAATTTATATTGTGTTTTACATGCACTCCTTCAAAATCTTGCCTACTTCAAACCTCTTATTCACTCATTTGATTGTGTTTGTGACACCATGGGATTTGCAAGAAAATCAATTAAGTGTTGTTAACTGCACCCATATAATAAATTACTCGCAGTAACTTAACCTCGTATAATAAATTTGAATTTAATGTTGCCATTGAAACAGAACAGACCTGAGAGAGGATGAAGATTACCTGCAACTCAAGTTTATCTTCAAAACTTGGATTTGCACAAGCTTTTCCACTCCAAATATTTAATCTACAATGAAATAACATGTAGATGTAGTATAGAAACAACGACAAGTGTTATTGGTGGTGAAGTGGAGAATGTGACGGTGGAGGCGGATTATCCAAACATTTAATGGAAAATTTGAATCTCAGCCCTCAGATTTTAATTGCATCTGCCTACTTCAACTTTGAATCTCAACCTTCATATCATTCAAGGGTATTTTGGGCAGTAAAATATGGCATTTTTGAAACTAGCACGTGCCTTGACAGTCAAGGCACGTTGATTGCTAGTCTTAGGGGGTAAATGCAATTTGATTAATTATGAGGGGTAAAGCTCAGTAAGGCATTTATAATAGCGGGCAAATTGAAAATGACCCATCCAACAAAGCAAGATACGATAATAACCAGAGAAAAAGCCAAGTGAATGAGCAAGTCACAGGGAAAGGATACATATGAGCAGAAAACTCAACTCCATAAAAAAATTGACTCTCAATATTAAAAATACAAACATAGAACTCCATGTTTTGAATTACTCCCCAAACAGATCCACAATGTTAAACCAAAGCCTTGATATCATTGTAAATGTCAAGGAAGTTTTCTTTCTCTCTGAAATTCCTATTATTTCCCTTATTCTACATAATCCACATGCTTGCCAACAAAACTCTACTCGAAAGCCATTTACCTTTGATGGAGCAACCATCCTTGTGCCACTTAAAAAAACATACATCTGAAGCAAACTTTGAGATGAAGAGGCAACAGTGTTAGCTTTTTTAGCTTCGAAACAAATGGATTCCAAACTTTTCTAGAAAAGGTGCAAGAAAAGGAGAGATGATCAATTCTTTCCTCTTCCATTTCACAAAGACTGTGTCTATTAGGTTAAATTAGCCCTTTTCTGTTGATATTATCCACATTTATTACTTTCCATATACCCCACTAGCCAAGTAAGAAAGTTGACTCCAGGAGAGAGTTGCTTAACCCAAGAAGGGTTGGAAGCTAAACTCCCTGCATGCGGGTTGAGAGTAGGAAACCAACTTTCGGTGAGCATCCTCAACTGTAAATTCTCCAAAATTGTTGTTCATCACCATTCATCTGGCTATAGGGATGGAATTTTGAGTAGAAGAAACTCAATGAGTTGGACAAGTTGGGGACCTTTCTTATCTCTGATTGCCCTTGCAAGCCCCAAATTCAAAGCACTTCCACCATTAGTAGCTTCAAACATGTCCGCAACAAATTTGTTTTTACTGACAGAGAACTTGTAAATTGATAGGAAAACAGGCTTGAGGGGAGCCCAGATGTCCTCCCAAAAGTTAATTATCTCTTTATTTCCCAAAGTAAAAGTGATATCTTTCTAAAACAAAGTAGTAAAAGTGCTATCTTTCTAAAACAAAGGTTTGAGGTTCATGATGGCTTTCCACCAAGCACAACCATAAGGGTGACTGCAAGACTTAGAGAACCAGCCTCTATCAAAGAGACCATACTTTTCTCGGATTATCAATCTCCAAAGGGCACTTTCTTCATTCCAAAATCTCCAAATCCACTTTGAGAGCAAAGCTTGATTAAACTGCTTTATTTTGTGGATCCCTAGCCCAATTTGCATATATCTTTCCACTTCACCAAGTGAAAGCTTTGGGAATCCCCATATATTCCCCATAAGAAACCTCTATTAATCTTTTCAATGTCCTTCACCACTAAAATAGGCATAGTGCAAGTAAAAATCATCAACACATGGATACTTGAAATGATGTTCTTAATTAGAATAAACATATCAGCGATATATTTTCTCTTCCAAGGTGCCAACCTTGACCATATCCTTTCAACAGGAAACTCCAAATCTCTTTGCTCTTATACTTGGCTCCCAAAGGCATACTTAGACATTTGGAGTGGGGTTTGAATATATGTTTAGGAGTATTAGTTTGGTCTATAAATCGACCGTCCAAATTAAATTTTTTGGAAATGAATAAAGTTGAGTTCAGTTTGTAGGAATTCTACAGAGCTCTCTTTGCAAATTACAATTTGCATCAACTGGTATCAGAGCTCATTTGAGCATCCCAATTTCCTTTGTCAAGTTTTCTTCATCATCGTCAATGATTTCATCCAGCATGATAAAGAACAAAAGTTCAAAAAAATTTGCCCGCATCGTAAAATAACTGTGAAGATATCAGTTTTATTACTCAAAGATTGGAGGACATGATCAATGAGGCCCTTGAACATATTGCTATAAGACTAATGTTTTTCATCCTCCTCAAACAACCTCAAGTCTCATTACAAGGACGGCAACTTATTCCTTGCAATAAACCTCCAAGGCAAAATCCATTTTTCAAGATGAAGAACATAAAAGAGGTGACTACTCAAGAAAATGTAGGAGAAAGGGGATGGTGATGTTGAACCTAGTTCTTTTGACTTTTCATTTTCAGTGGATGCACATAGCCAAAGTTTTGTCAAAAATAACACGCACCCAAAAAGTTTTTAAAGAAAACCCAACTCATTTTTTCCCCAAAAAAAGGTCCACTAGCTGGGACCTAGAGTCCATAAGTTAGTCGAAACAAGTTGAAACTTTAACATAATAATATTTCTAGCATTAATAAGCACATCCCCTACAAAAATCATCTCAAACGGAGCAACAAAATACATAGTTGCGCAAGTTGGTCACTAAAATGAAGTTTTAATACGTATCTTGATAAGAATTTGTCGAATTGAACTGAAACATGTTACTCCTGATGTTATACCTCAAATTTTTAGTTAGCGAATATACATCGCTCATGTGCAAGTTGTAACTTGAAATGACATTTTGATGTGTATCTCAAAAAACGCTTGTCGAGCTTAATATGGTGTTCCTAATGTCACTCCATATAATTCCTCAAATTGTTAGCTCAAACAGATTAGCAAAACGCAAATTTCATGTGCAAGTTGGTCCTTAAATTTTGATTAAAATTGAAATTAAGTTTTTGGATTTTTTTTTTAAATTGACATTTACCCAAATTTTGTGTAAAAAAAGGAGGTCGTCAATTATCCATGAAGAGAAATTAAAAATTCAAATTATTTGTCCTCCACTTGGCTCCTAAAATCAAAGTATGAAGAGAAATCATCTTCTCTAGAAATGAAGTGTGTTTATGCAAAATAGTTTGACTTTAGCCAATCACTTGACACCTAAAACCAAAGTATGAAGAGAAATCATGTGACACCCGTAATTTTTTTTGTTTGTTTTATTTGGTTAATTGCAGAGTTGGAATTCATTTCAATAGTTTAAATTTATTTAGATTTAATTTTCATTTTTAAAAAAGGCTATAAGGTGGGGTGCCCTCAAAAATTTGGTAGGGGCAAATAGCCACCCATATATAAAAAGAGTCTCCCTCTCTTTTCTCTTCTTTTTCCCCATTTCCTCCCCTCCGTGTGTGTGTGTTCTTCTCTTCTTCTTCGGCGAAACTGGCCTGTGTTTGGGCAATTTTGACTTATTTTTCCGCCAAATTTTTTTTCTTTCTTCTTCATTTCTTCTCCTCTTCCTTACTTTTGCCTTCTCTTTTGATTTTCCCACTCAAATTTTGAGAAAATCAGTGAGAGATAGCTCGATGGAGCTGTCTGTGACTGATCGGACAGCGCAACTCCGATCGACTTTTTCAGGGTGTTCATGGCATCTGTTGGAGATTGGACCACACATGCAGCGGTGGTTGAGTGCTTGGCTAGAAAATTCAAAAAATCAGGGAGATTTGCTTGTCAGTGAGGTTCATCGGCATGGATTAGCGCAATGATCGCACAGGCGAGCTGCAATTCGCCCTCTGGTGGTTCTGTGACTCTATTCCGGTCAGTTTATGGGTTGTTGCACTGTTCAAAGATGATCAGACTGGTTTAGGGTTGTTTTCGAAGAGTTTTCACCGGAATTCAAGTTTTGTCGGAGTGGTTGTCGGATTTGTTTTGCTAGTAAGTAATTTTTCGGTCATGCGCCAGACTGTTTCTTCCTTTTCCGGTTTCTAGAAAGTTTCCTCACTGTTGGGTCCGTCTTTGCAATTTTGGGGAGCTTCCTAAGTCGCAAATTCATTGTTCCGCGAATTGGGAGCTTCGTTCAGTAGGATTTGAGTTTCGAAAACCCATTTCTTTCAGGTGAGTGTAACTATAATGTTTTCTTTGATGAATTTCTATTTTAGAATCTTGAATTGAACTGCTACATTATGCATGTGATTGTATCTGATGGAACCCAAGTTAGGGAATTTGACCCTTATGAGGTTGTAGAGATTTTGATTGCTACATTGGTTCCTTTATGAATGAATTTATGGATTGAGTTTTTTTTTAAAGCATGACATACATGAATGAAACGAAATAGTAGATGGATATAAATGCGCTTAGGCTTTGGTATAATGCCAACTAGGCTTATACACAGTGTTTTAGAGTCTGTTTTGTATGATACGGTTGGACTAGTGTGTAGAGTTAATAGCCTGATTTTAATTGAAAAACTATATTGACTCGGAAAGAATTAGATATTAAGGCCTACATCATCAGTTCGTGTATTTTACAGTGGTTTGTCGAGTCTTGAACCTATTGTTTATTTGACTCGAGGGACTTTATTTTTGTAATTTGGGTCATGTTGGGACCCTAGTGTAGTTGTGGACTTGTGAGGATTATCTAGTTGATTATTGTTACATATCTATTATGTTAGACTTTGTATAGACTTGTAGTGCGTGCATACTGATATTAGTGTAAGTGTCCTTACCCTGATGTAATGTATATTATGCCGATGCTTTGGAGCTTGCTCACATCGTGAGTTTGGTGGTGCTTTGAGATGACTTGCACCTACTGACATTGTGGACGCTATCGTATGTGGCATGTTCGTTGAGGTGCAGTGAGCTCCCACACACGCTTGCCACTAGAAAGTGCAATAGGACTGGTCCTGAAGGACGTGCTTAGGAGATTACTCACTTTCCCTCCCAGCACGCTTGAGTTTGATTTGTGTTAGGTCGGTCATGTTAAGCCAGTCGTTCGGAACATTATAGTTTGTATCCTAGCAGATGACACCTCATTGGGATACAAATAAGCCCGAAGTAGTATCAGTGCATATTGTGAGATGTGTCTGGGAGACAAACAGTTGTAGGGTATGCGGATACCTACGATATGAGACACTTACAAAGGGATTTATTATGGTTTCGACTTGATTGTCATAGTTAGGAGGATTTGCAAGTTTACGATATTTTTACTATGTTCGAAATGCCTGAAATGACTAACACCTCTTGGAAACTTGTATTTATTGTTTAGCCGTGAATGCATGTTGTTGATGCATGAACTTAGAAACATTATCCTTAGAGACATGTTGTGACTCAGACCTTAGAGACACGATTTTATGTTATGAGTCATGCATCTAGAATTACACAATTATTCATTATTGCATGACATGGTTTCCTACTACATAGTGTATTGATTGTTTGTATTTAGGTCACTCGCACCAAGTAGTTTTGTGCTTTGCTGACCCCGCAAGGGGTGTGCTTCTATTAGAGTGTGCTTCTATTGGAATGCAGGCAGTGTTGTTGTTCCTGCTGAACGTGCCGCTTAGGCCTAGTTTCCAGTTGTAGACTCGTTTTGTGCTATTTAGTCTTGTCCACCCTATGCGGGTATGTTTTGCTTTCATTGTACGTTTATATACTTTGTTAAATACTGGATGTTTGTATATATTGGTTTTGTCGCTATGACCCAAGGCTGGCGAATTGAATACTTTTTATTTGTTCAAATTTTATCATAGTCAGTTATTTTCCGTTTCGTCTCTCGTTTCAAGAATATGTTATATTATGATGTTGTGTCTAGTTACAACCTGCATGTGGTTATGGATTCAGTTCACGTGCCGGCATGTTGCGGGTTCCGATGGCACTCCAATGCTTAAGTTATATAAGGCTTAGGAAATACTTAAATCAGTAAATTGGGTTCTGACTTTATCTCCCTTTCATAGTGAGAGAGTCCTTGTTCGGCTATGCCTTTGATGGCGTAGTTTAGGAAAAGAGATCTTGCTGGAGATCATTTCCTGTTTGGGAGTTTTCCATGTAGTGTAATTTTCCTACACGACTTGTGCTCCTAGATCTGCAGGAGAAGTTTCATTTTTCGAGTGTTGCCCATGCAAGGAAGTTTCCTTGCCTGACTTATACTCTAGTATTTATTTTCTAATCGGAACCAATGTATTGCTAGCCTGCTTGTCTTGGGTCAATCCCCAGATACTTGCTTTATCAAGGCTTACGAGTATTGGGCTTGACTGCATGACGTGTTGGCTTAATGGCGCATTGCAATTTGGGTCTGACCTTTTGGATCATGCCAATAATGGGCTTAGCGATGTCTGGGCCTTGCTGGATTGAGCGTGCAATCAAGCATGCTTTGTTCTGTTGACAAGATTATCATGACACACGTACGATGCAGATCAGAGGACGGTTTGATGTATCATCAGCTATTCCCCCAAGTTGGTGGGCCATTTTATCGATCCACCAAGTCATTTCTTGAAGGAACTGTGCAGTGATGATGGTTGAGTCTGAGTTGTTTCCTCGAGCGATGAGTTTCATTAATTGGGTGTACGTTAGCTGAAAAGAAAGAAAGGCGGAAATTCTATTTTTTTTATATAAATCTCTTCTCTATGGAGTTTGGCTTATTTACTTTTTCAATCTCAGAGACTTTGCTTTGTCGTACCGCATTCTATGCTTTAGACTTTGCTCAGCTTCCATATTCGAAAGCTTGTACTATCTTTCATGGAGGGCCAAAATCAGGTTTCCGATGAACTATTCGCTAAGGGCCACAAGTTCTTTGAGGAGAGGTTGCTCGGATCTGACGCCATTGTCCCCTCCTGAGGGATTTATCCTTCTTCACCGAGGTATGCTTCAATCGGGTGTCCGGTTTCCTGTCATCAATGAGATTTGGGAGTTCCTGGTATACCTCGGCATTGCACCTGCTCAACTGGTGCCAAAATGTGTATAATATTGTGATTATCATTCTGATTAGGACTAAGGACGCTAGTGTCCAAGTGTCTTCGAGGGCGATCCAACTGCTTACTTCCCCTCGTATAAATGAGCACATTGTGTGTGTGTGTGTGTGTTGATGTCGCCGGGTTGCTTTGCCAATTTGCCTGATGATTTTAAATCCTGGCAGAAGTTATGTTTCATGCCTCCTGCGGACTTGAAGTATTTTGAACTTGCTAGTCGTCTGGTTGAGTAAGAATTCAGACAACTAAGTTCAATTCTTTTTTTGGTCTTGCTTGTGTTAACTGCATATCAGATTGACCTTTGCGTTTTTCGTAGGGAAACTCCCAACTTCACCACTTTTTGTTGATGATAAAGTAACTATGGATGCATTTCGCGACATGCCTCGTCTACGGATAGAGGATGTCATTGAGTCTTCTAATGTCGAGCGCAGCAGACTGTGAGCTCATTGGCATGTGGCTCCTACTATTTTTAGGGTTTCAAAGCCAAAACCCAAAGGTGTGTCTGCTTCGAGGAAGAAGAAACTTCCCAAGATTAAGGTTCCAAGCCCTCAAGGATGGCAGAAATTGATGAGGTGTTTCCTTCTCCTGTGCGTCTGAAGAGGCCTCATGTTTTGCCTACACTTGTCCGCATGCGCTTGGCTTCGTCCAAGGGACTGATGCTCAGGCCAAGGCCCATATCTCCCTTCCTAACTTGGAGATGGAGTATTTGCAAATGGTGAGCGTGGAGGATGTAACCAAACTGAGTACAAAGTAGGCGGAGTTTCTGAACAAAATGATGTTGCAGGCGGGCATGGAAACTTTGTCTAGTCATCCCTTTTTAATGAAGGACTTTGAGTTCTGCCCTTTTCTGGATCATGAACCTGTTGAAGAGTCGCCCGATCGCCGACCTTATGGTGAAGGGTCTCCTCCGCGTCACCCGTACTGTCCTCAATCTCGTTCCCGTCCCATATTGAATTGGTGATGGGTCCAAGAAATAACTTGTTTTCCTCTTCCCCGTCAACTGATGCTGAATCGACGCGTGAAAGAGAGTTGATTGTTGTGGGCAAAGAGAAAGTTGTGGATGAGGACCCTGATGCAGTAAAGACAGTCAAGGGCGGTATGGGGGTGATTCTGGTCCCAAAGGATCTCCATCTAGATGCACGAATCAGACTATTTGTTCCAAACAAAATAAGGATGAACAACCAAGCTTGGCATGAAGAGGTTGACATTTCTTACACTTCGAGGAAGCATATTAGTAGGTGGAATGACTCGCTGGCAAACTATGCTCCGGAGCCAGTGGGAGAGACGCTGGGAGAACGTGTGGATAAAAGGCAGAAACATCTTGTGTTGGGGATGTCATACATGAATCAAGTGGTCGTAGCTGGAACTGAAGTTGATGTCACTCGTGAGAGAGTGTATACTATGGAACGAGTCTTTGCAAACTTGCAGAAGTCATACTCTGGCGATGTCTATGAGATTGAGTCGTTGAGGAAGCAACTTGAAGTTTACTCATATACTGAAGCGGAGTTCTGGTGAACAAGATCGGAAGTTCAGAAGGTTCGCTTGACAATGCTTGAATCCGACCTAGCGGGGGCCGTGTCCGCGAGGGATCGGTTCGAAAATGAATTGAACCTTGTCCGTTGTGACTTTTAGCTTCCTGCAAGACTGTGGCTGGAGTGCAGGATGAACTACAGGCACTACACGCTGAGAGGGTTTTGTTTGATGTCAGCAGTTGTACGCTGACATTGATTTTAATGCCAAGAGTGTGGACCGCTGAAGAACAACTCCTTCTGGCACAGAATGAGCTAACACTACACCAAAAACACCCATCAGCAACGGTTAGGAACCGTGGGGGTAACCAATTGTCACGGCTTCGAGCCGTGGGCAGTAGAGGCGTCACCAAATCACCATTAACGGCTAAAAACCGTGGCAAAACATATTAGCAACGGTTTTATGCTCGAGGACGGTTGATGATTTAGCCACGGTTATAAGCCGTTGCAATAATTTTAGCCACAGTTTTAAGCCGTGGCAAATGATGGCCACGGTTTTAAGCCGTGACAAGAATAAATTACCACGGTTTAAAGCCGTGGCAAGCATGAATTACCACGGTTTTAAGCCGTGGCCAGTAAAAAAAATTCAAAAAAAAAAATTAGGTTTGTTGCGAGGGTTTGAAACAGTTGCAAAATAATATAATACAAAAATTAATTAATTTTTTTTTGCTGCTGCAGCAAAATCACAGCCGCCACACACCTTGATACCCATAAGAGCAAAATCAAACATCATGCTGAAATGAACCCCAATTCTTATAAAATTAACCAAAACCCTGATACCCATTACTTCATTTCAATCAAACAGTAAATTTATTCATCCAGAACTTACAGAAACCGTATTAAAAAATACCCAATCCCTTACAAACACGGATTATTCATGAACAAAATCCACAAGAGCATAAGTTTCTCCTATACATGTTGGGTGATGGCAGGCTATATCTGATTGTCCTGGCAGTCTGCCCTTTTATTTAACCCCATAGGGAAAGAACTCTCATATCTGAGAAACCAAACAAGAACTCTGGCATCTCCCTGCCGATTGCATTTATGTTTACAAAACAGCCTGATCTGAATTAAGTTCTTCAGGTTTTCTGGTATTTCTCCAGTCAGACCATTTGTGGACATTATCCCAAGTGTTTGAGCTGACTGCAATTGCCCATGTCTGACGGGATCATATCTGACAAACTATTTATGCTTGCTGAGATCAAGTTTCTTATTGGTGTTGAGTTCGTCAAGTTCCAGCTCAGTTGGATAGACTTAGGTACAGTAGTTCTGTTAAAGAGTGAAACTGGGGTGAAAAGTCATTCAGAAATAACGATAATACTATATGCAGGGAGCATAACAGGGGTTGAAAACGAGCAAGAAATTGAATGACTTGTAGCTAATGAGTACCATGGATTGATTTTAGACATCATACACAAAGGAAACAAAATGCCATAAAAACAGGATATCATTAGTCTTACTAACCAGCCAATGTGCCAGACATGTTACGACTTCTTGAAGAAATGGGGCATCAACATCTCAGATATCCCCAATACTGAAGTGCTCTCACATCTAAGAAGTTCTTGAAGCTTGGCATCACAGAAATGGGGCATCAACATCTCAGCCAATGTTCTCTCACAGTTGCTTCACAATCTGATACAAACATAACAATGCTTTTAGGATCCTCATTCTCCAATATAAAAAATCGTTGATTATAAAGAACGTCAAACATAAATATCTGGAAAGCAGATATTATTTGATTAAAAGGAATAAATGACCTGGGTCCTGGGAACCATTAAGGTAGCATGTCGGTGACATGGACTCATGTAAAACAGGCAGTGGTCCTGACCTAAATCATAATAATTAAACAAGTAATGAAAAGAAGAATTGTTTTCGTACAAGATGCTTAATTACTCTAAGTATAGGAAGCATTCAGGATACGATCACATAGAAGATAGTTGATATGCAATTGCATCTGCAGCTCATAAGTTTATAAATCAATATTTCCAACTTGATCTGCTCAAAGTTCAAAAAGAATGAAAGCTTGAGAAGGAAAGTTAGCCTCTAAAAATGTGACGAAAATGCCATTCATTTCCATGCAGATCAGTGGCAACCAATTCCTGCCAAGGTGGATTTTAGGACATATCCTAGAACAAGAAGGCCGCAGTGTAAGCAACATAAAACAAGTTGCATCTTGATTGCTACAACCTGGAGGAGGTATTTATTTAATTAAAATCTCACCAAAGGGGGCAAGCAATCATCAGCATGCCTCCGAAGAACAGAGAATCCTCCATGTGTGCTCGTGTCGGAAGCAGTTAGAGTCTTGCAAAATGAATGGACTGTGCACGTTTGAGGCTCTGGTAGTGAAGGATCTGGGCTGGTAACTTCAGTTTGCTGATCCACAATGCAGAGGAATAATAAATACACACAAGCGTGATGAGAAGGAAGAGAGATGAGTGAAATGTTGACAAATAAATATCTTGAACAGTATTCAAGTGCATGTAGTACTGGGGATGTTAGAATACTTACTCGCTCTGCAAGACTGTGGTTGTTTGTTGCCTGGCCCCTTCTTGCTCTAACATGAATGTAATATTCTTTCGGTGCATCTGAATTTGGAGAGCTATCTTTACTGTTTTTACTAACTTTGGCAGCTGATGTTGCGTTTTGGTCATTTTTCTGCACAGTTTCATTGTTGCCCTTCGCAGTTTCACATTTGTTCATATCCTTGTCCTATAAGAGAGTATAATGTTACTAGGACCACTCAACAACAACACACAAAAGAATTGATAACCCCAGAACCCAAACCAAGTACCTCAGAATCACAAACATAAATGAAGTACTCAATAGCATCTTCTCGGCCTGAGATATCCCATTCCCTCCATGGAGCCACAACTTTGAGGTCAGGGTTTAAAGCATAGAAAGCAAGCTCAAAACGAACCTGCAGAACATCATTCATGAGTAACAATCTCGCTTAAACAAAGAAGTTACAAACAAATTCACACAGGAAAGCCAAGGCATACTTGATCATTTCCCTTCCCTGTGCACCCATGTGACACAACATCAGCTCCAACTTCTTTAGCTACATCAACCATAGCCTGTTGTTCAGACAAAAACATCAATTAAACCATCATAAAACCATTTTTTATACTTTCTGCTCAGATTTCTTAAAAAATAAAGAGGAGCATTTCTATAAAAAGGGATTAAGTCTGCTCTAAAGTACCTACCCTTTTAATTGGTCCATATGTCTCAAACTCCCTTTTAAGTCTGCTCACTTGTCTCATAGTTCTGCAAAAAACCATCAAATTTTGTCAGTTTCCATAAGGATACATTGTATCAACACAAATGAAAGAGGTTTCTGGAGATTACTCACAAGCCTAGCCACAAACAATGTCTTGTATGGATCTCCTGATACATTTGGATCATTCGCTGGATCGTCTGTGAAACGAGATAGTAGAGTCAGAAAAAGAAAAAAAATGCTTCAGCTGATAAATTTCATGGAAAAACTTGAAATACTTACATTTCTGAAGCTCCTCAACAGCCTTCTTTGCACCATTTTCTAACCGTAATTGGTGTACTCTTGCTCTTCTTTGTGCCTGACAGCAATAGATTGAGTCATGAAACCATAACGTCAAAACTGACTTAGCAATGGACAGCAAAACAAATTAACATAGGAGCCGGCAATCAAATATATTCGTATTTCAAAACAAGGTAAAATCCAAAATCTTGATCCCAGATACGACCCAAAAATTCACCAATTCCAAGTCCATTGAGCATTAAGTGAAGAAAGGTGGTGAAAGCCTTTATGATTCAATAATTAAAACCATAATATTATAAGAATACCATAATAAGGCGTGAATTTCCAAATTGGAAGTCCTATCAAATTTCCAAATTTCGGAAATTATGCATCTGAACAAAGAGTTCAAAACATCAATGAATATTCCAGCTCATAATTAAATTAGCTCAATACCTGCCAAAAGATGAAATAAGTACTGATAGTCTGTGCTACAGCTTCATTTGCCCATATATCGTGATTCGGCTATACAAAATAACATATCAATGCTTCAAAAGGATCCTCCAGCCAAAAAACAACTAAAGTCAATACCAATATCTAAGCAAATGTTTACCATGTTGAACTGAATTCCTTGGCGGACTGCATGTTGACAAGAAGCCATTTATCCTGGATAGAAGCTCTTGTTTTGCCTGCATTTTACATGATATTAACAACAATCACTTCAGCATCCACTCACTCAGTTTGGACTACATGTCAAGGCAGTGATCTGTTATTTACCTTTCGCAAGTACCAAAAGAAATCCACCAGTACCAGCACAACATGCAACTAGCTGCCAGAAAACATAATCTTGTGGAACGGATGACAGATTAGCTGCCAGAAATCAAAATCTGGTCAGCTGTAACATCTGTTAGTGGCAAGATCATTGCCCGATCATGGTGACGTTGCACTGGTAATTTGGCTAGTCACCATCACTATTGTTTCTTGCATCTGAAAAATATAAATAAGGAGAGATCAGATAAGATTATGAAGGATCTGAAGTTGTATCATCTCGAAGTCCCTTGAATCCCACAGCTTCAGGTTAAGCAAAAAAAAGTGTGACTCTACAGAAGAATACTCAAAATGCTATAAGAAAATCAGAAGATACAGAAATTATACGAGGAGTTTGATGTACTTTAACAATTTGAACAGCGGCAGCATCTGATGGCATCCCTCTGCAGCAGTTAAGAACTGCTTCTGAAGACAAAGCATCCCAAACACCATCACTTGAGATGACAAGCCTACCACCAGTGGTAGATGACTACAACAATCATATTACAGTGCTTAATGCCAAGAATAAAGAAGAAACAAAAAAGGTGGACAAAGTAGGAGCACACCTTCACTTGCTGGTAAAAGGTTGAAACAAAGAATTTAAAAAATGTTCACATGTCTTGATTATTTTCATACTATATTATCTTTATACATTAAAAATTGTTCCAATGAACTGCTAAATTCGATTACAACTTAAAAAAATTCTAAACTTGAAATAAAACTATAAGCACCCAAAATTGTAATTATTATACTTTCTTTATACATTAACAATTGTTCCAATAAACTGCTAAAAACCAATTACAACTTAAAAATCAATTCTAAGCTTGAAATAAAACAATATGCAATTACAATAAGCACTCAAAATTGTAACTAAACCTATTAGATGATATACGGTATTGTATGTTTTAGTGCAATTTCTTGTCATTTTATGATGTTTGTGGGAGGTATGAAAGGTTCAGAGAGAAAACCAATAAGCTCACTGTGTTTTAAGTCAATTAATAATCTTTTCTTTAAAAAAAGGTCCCTAGGTTGCAAAAACTATTATGGTCCAGGCTACCACAGCAGATATGAAGAGGAGATGTGAAAACCCCATAACAAAATAGCTGCGGCAAGACAATAAATACTGACAACATATATAAAATCACCAATGAAATTGAATTAGATCACAATTTCAGAGCTCTTACTGTATTTAAAGATCCAAGTTGTACAACTCCATGTGGAACAACAGCTACAAGAGCAACTGTCTACGTAACAAAAAAAAATATTGCCTATGTTAACATTGTATTTGAACAGAAAGAGAGCAAATAATACGTTGGCAATTATTACTCAAAAATATAATACACAGATTAGTTAGTAATGATGTTTAGGATCCATTGCCCATCCAGTACAGTAACCTATCTAGATTATCAAAACCTTAGAGAACTCTCAAGACACAAGGCGATAAGCAAGACAAGGCAGCACCTTAGGCTCAGCCCCTATGGTGCTAGGTGACTAGGTGTCCCTTGGTATGCATTTGGTCACACATCGATGATCTATAACCTGGATGACAGTACTTACATTTATGTTCCATCTAAAGAAGACTGAACTAGTCAGCTAAGCAAAGGCGATCATGTTTGAAGCTCAATTTACAAATATCTAAATTATCAAGACATTTATCACCCCTTTCCTGGCTATTAAAAATTTGAAAGACATGTTCTGCTTGAGCACTAATCACATGGCTATTGGTATCTATATCCTAATATTGGTATAAAGTCCCAAATGCATGCAGGTTACATATGCACTGCAAGATGCTAAAAATGATGCTTTAATGACAAGAAGGACCTCCCTGTCTATCTTGCAGCTCTTGCTTCAGAGTGTTACTACCATATACACACACAAATGCATGTTTATGCATATTTGTGTCGAACTATGTCATACTCAATATACCATTACTCAGTTTCCATAGTAATATAAACAATCATACCTTGATCCCAGCTGAAAATTGAGTTTTCCATCCATCACAACACTATGAATCACCAAGGACTATCAGCAAAGATCCATTGGTGTTTTCCAGTAACTGCAACCTTTCCAACAATCCTGCTCAACAAGGAATGACATGCTTAAAAGTTTTTGATTGTATACCCAAAATATAAACATACACATATCTTAGAACAATGCAAATAAACTTTGTATTATTTTCTCATTAACTGCATATAAGATAAATAAAAAGATGCAAAATGCAATAACCTTCATAAAAAGCTTGCAAATTTTACAACAAAGTAGTTGATTTAGAATGGAAAAATGTTCCCAAACATAATTTAAGTCTATAGATACTTGCACTTAAGCTTCAGCTAGTTACCTTAAAATGAACAATCACGTGCCTGTAGTGTATTTTACTCAGCTCCTCTTTTGCTGCCACCATTACATTGCTTCCAACATAGTTGTAACTATCAATCATCAAGTTCCACATGATTTTTACACCATACGAAGAAAGCACCAACGTCCAAATCCCCCATCATGTCTCCTTTTGGATCACTCTTGTAAAGTTTCACCTCAGTCCTATATTTGAAGCATAAGGAAAGTCTGATCTCTGTTGCAGGGTTCAATGATCCATGACAATCGCAAGAGAATCGATGGATAGGATCTACAACCTCTATTGCTATCGCAATGACATTCTTATGCCAATCCTGTTTCATTGTCATGGCTCAACCAATATCTCTTATGAGTTCCCATGTCTTCCATATCTTTTCGAGCATTCTCACCATCCTTTGTTTTCTTAGAGACACTCAACAATATGTTCAATAAGTGTTCAATGACATTCTTTTCAGTATGCATCACATCAATATTATGTCGTAGCTCAACAAACTTCCAGTACGGCAAATCAAATAAAATGGACCTTCTAGACCACGGTGGTGCAATGTTATTGGTTGGCTCATCATTGACGTTATCATTATCAACCATATTCTTGCGCTTTTTCCCACTAACCCTACCTTGTGTAGAACTACCTTCCAAAAGTTCCACTATCCTTCGTTCAACTTCTTCGCCAGATAATCGTCATGGAGCACGACGATGTTCAACATCTTTGTTGAATCCCTTGTCATTTGTAGGTAAAAAACGTCGATGGCCTCTATAGCATATCTTTCGACTATTTGAAAGACGTTCAGATTCTACATCATCAACACAAATAGGGCATGCATTATAACCATGAACATTACAACCAACTAGAGTCCCATAAGCAGGAAAGTCATGGATACCCCAAAACAACATTGCTTTCAACCGGAAATTGCTTTTAGTACACACATCCCAAGTTGAAACACCATCTGCCCACAATTCCTTCAACTCTTCTACTAATGGCTCCAGGTAAACATCAATATTCTTTCCGGGTGCTTTTGGCCCTGATATTAACAAGGTTAACAAACAAAACTCATTTTTCATGCATAAAGAAGGTGGAAGATTCAAAGGTGCTATTATTACTGGCCAACAACTATAAGCATTACTTAGATTTCCACGTGGGTTAAAACCATCAGTCGATATTGCAAGTCTCAAATTCCTACTATCAGAGGCAAACTCTAGCCATCTCATATTTGTTGAAGTCCATTGTGCTGAATCACATGGATGTTTCATCAAATTCCCATCTGAACAAGCATCCTTGTGCCAAGTCATTGCTTCACCAATCCACGGTATGCTAAAAAATCTTTTCAACCTTGGAATCAATGGAAAATACTTTACAACCTTTTTAGCTTCTTTCCTGTATACCTTGCCGGACTCGTTGTCATCGACATCCACATAAACCTTATACCTACCAGAACCACATTTTGGACAAGTAACCAGACCCTCATATTCTTTCCAATAGGGTATGCATCCATTGGCACATGCATGTATTGTCTTACATTCCATCCCCATATCTTTAATTGTGTTTTTCATGTTTGGGTAGTTATCTGGCAAATTACAATCATCCGGCAATAAGGTTTTTAGCCATTTTAACAACATCGTCACACTATTACCACTCCAACTAAAACGAGTCTTGAAATTCTGCAATTCATTAATGGTGGACAACGTGGTCTTATCCTTAGGACACCCATTGTACAAAGGCACAGTCGCTTTTTCCTTATACTTTTGATACTTCTTGTTCATAACTGTCTCAGGTTCACAAGAAAGTTCCGGACCACCTTCTGGATTACTGCCAAAACATTCTTCGACGGTGTCATTCAAGTCATTTATCCCATCATCAGCCTCCACAGTTTGCATGTTGAGGAATACATCATCAACTAGGTCGCTCATCCTAGGATATTCAAAGGCATCATCAGGTTCAACCACTTCTGTCATAGGTACACCAATCACATGTTTGTTTATATTCTCTCCATGATGTATCCACGTGACATAATTGGTATCAATGCCATGGATTAACAAATGAACACCTATGTCGTCAACACTAATGTTTCCCCTCGAGTTCCTACATCGAACACATGGGCAAGGAAAAAGACTCTCTCCATTTGCATTATCCTCAACAAACTTTTGGAATTGTCTAACGTCGTTTATATACATTGCACTTCCCCGTTTGTTCATCCATGACTTATCTAAAGGAATTGTTGACATTTCTACACAAAAAAAATTAAAAGATTAACTTTAGTCAAACACTCATGAAAATTAAAAGAGTGAGAGCGACACTTTTACGAGGATAACCTCCATAGGAACCATACCATGAGGAGGCTATCTTCCCCTTAATCATCTCCCTTTGAGGCCCATGAATTGGCATAAGAAGCAAATTAGTTTACTAGAATAATATCTAAGAGTGTCTGCTTAATCAACTAGTATTCAATAGACATGGAATACATGGGAGTACCCTACTACCTCCATCTTTCCAATCAGTTTCATTTCATCTGATACCAATTTTGCACCCAGGACTACTAGGTTTCAGAAAGCAAACTAAACTTACAGTCTAGAACATATAGTTGAACACATGAGAAATAACATACAGAAATAGTAAAACACACAGATAAAAATAGTCAAGAATAACAATAATCATTTGAAGATAATTCTTTGAACAGTTCAAGAGAACGGTGCCGATACTAGGTTACCGCTAGTATAACGAGGTGTTCATCCAAGAATTGTTCTTAGAATTGTTTTGAGAAAACAAATAGAAATAAAGAATTGTTCTTAGAATTGTGTTGAAGAATGTTCTAATATGATGTGTATTATTCTTCAATCATACCGCAATAAAAGATAAGTTGAGAATTCAACATATACCTTATCCTCTTCGAGTTTCTGACGGATCTTCTCCCTTGTTTTTCTCTCTTCCTCCTTTTCTGCTTTTCGCAAGGCAATTATCCTACAACAGGAAAATGAATCTATTTTAGTTTTATGGGGCAAACAAATAAATTACACGAACAGAATTTCTTGAAAAAAAAGATACTAAGGATGTAATAAAATGAATCTATTTTAGTTTTAGGGGGCAAACAAATAAAATGATGAATGTAATATTGCACTATAGCTAGATCGAAAAACTGGATTCCTGCAGCTTCATTCCAAATATTATAAAGATACTAAGGAATGATGATTAACCATGATATTGTTAATTACATCTACATAATGAAGTGGCTTTGGGAATACATGAATTGAATACCTTCCTTCCTCTAAGACCAAGGACCATGTATTTAAATAAGAAGACTCCAAAGTTGTCGTCTACACACACCTAATGACATCGTTATTTGGTGTTAATGATCATCTAGCTCACTCGTTCACATCCCAAATATGCTTTCCTGGAACCTCACCACCACCTTGTGCCTCTCAATTAAGCTTTCCTTAACCTCGGGTAACTAGCACATAAAGTATTAGAGATTACTTTTGATGAGTTTTTTTCTTGCATGCTCATCCATCATTTCTTTCATCTCTAGTTAAAACGGTATGCACAAGTTTCAGGTTATGCATCCAAGATGATTCTAGCTGTTCACTTTAGCTTAGTCACCATCTATCTTTCCTCTTTAGCTTAGTCACCATATATTTTCCCTTGCCAGTAAACCATTACATGTCTTATTAGTTAGGTATTAAAATCAAAACGTGTTTTCTCTTTGAGTTGAGGCTTCTTGATTGAAATACGAATGCTCAATGACAACAACTGCACGTCTACAACAACAACAAAAATGACAGGAATTCTTCAATGAACCCAAATATTATTAAGGAACCCAATTTTAGCTGATAAGGAATAAGAACAAAACTAACACGACATTACATCCTCTTTACCAAACTCTCTCTCTCCTCCAACCCAAATATCCCTTAACTTCCGGTTTTTATTTAAAATGGTAATAGAGAGTAGAGACATGAGGATCGTTGTGGTGACAATTATTCTTATGATTGCCCAATGACGTGTTTACCATATCACATGTTATTGCTTGGCTACCCTTTGTTTTCTTTATCCTAGAAGTTTGGCTGAAGTATTCATTGTGCTTTTGTTTGTGTATGCTCAGGTATCAAGCTGTAGCATTCATTGAAGCATCTGCACTGATCTACCGAGATGGCAAGGTTTTGATTTGTGCTCAAAACTTTTTGATTTGAAATTAACAAATGCATTAGGTTGTTTTTAATACAAATTCTCTCGTTGCGGATAAGTTGGTGTGATATGAGTTGTTTAGCCTTTCCTTTCTATTTGTTTTTTTTATGCTTTCATGTTGTTGATGATAACTAGTCACTAAAATATCAAATAATTATTTTCCATAGATTCTAACATGCAAAACATTAAAAGCATAGAATCTCAAATAAATATATAAAATATGTTTGTGTTTTTCAAAATTTTATTATACCTAAATTTTGTTTCTTAAGCACATCGGATTAAATTTTGAACCCAAGTTATTAAAGATGCAATTGTATATTGGCACTTTTATCCCCTATGTTGAGTTGTCATGATAAGTCAAATAAAATAAGTATAAAAAGATACATATATGTATATAACATATTCATGTATAACTACAATGTCGTAACACAATCACTAGCCATAACCAAACAAATCTTAGTATATCTATCTCTAAAGCTCTTAAAACATGTAGTAAAATAGTAGTCATTACTCATAAATCATAGAAAAATAGGAAAACACACCAAATAATCATAAGTTTAGAGTTCAAGCATACATGGAAACCTATTTTTTGGGCAAGGGCATGAGCTTCATTCTGCCTCAAAACTTATGTTTCAAATCGTACGCTTCACTTATCTGAGGCATAAGCCTTGTCAGCTCTTCATAAGGTTTACAAGCCTTAGTTCACCCAACAACCGCCTTGCATTGAGGCAATGCATTTTGGAAAGAGGAATATTGAAGAACTCTTGACTATAAAGAATATTAAAGTAACCCATACATATTGACAATAGTATGATTAAAATTAACGGAACATCTATGATGTTGGTGGGTTGTTCAAAAGCTTTTTATATGATGTTCATCATTTTGTATTTACGTATGTATATCCTTTGGAAGTCATCATCTTAGCCATAGAGTTAAAAGTTGAAACAGTATGATGATTTCTACACTAAACTAAAGCTAAAAGTAGCACTACGATAAACCTAAAGAGATAAATAGAAGAACAATCAATCAAAACCAACTACAATGTTCAAACTTATGTCTTATTTATAAGCTTAGTAACTTCTTTGACTAGTAAACTAACCCTAACCCTACCTTAGCTAATGCTCTAACTAATATGGACTTTATTATATCTGGCCCAAATACAAATTATATTAATCAGTTACCCGCTTACATCACAGTTATAGTATGTTTGGTACATATTATGATCACGATACATATCATGAGGCCTCCCTTTCTTGTCGCAGAAATATACATACCAATACCTGACCTATTAGTGCATCTACAAGTTGTATCAAACAAAATGTTGGAGACTTGGAAAAAAAAAACATTCAAGGTTCTATTTTCAGTTTTGTTTTTTTTTATTTTTCCTTTTTTACTTCCTTCAAAGACATCTAAAAGTATTTGAAGGTATTTAAGCGTTATATATAATGGGGATGTTTGTTTTTGCCACTTAATCTAATAAGAGGTCTGGATTTCGTGAAATGCAAAAGGTTTTCAAGAAAGTCAAATCTCTAACTTGGTTAAGAGGCTAAATAAAACCCCTTTCGTCTTCTTAATTGTTTGTATGAATCAAGGTGATTGGCAATTGAGTGAAAAATAGAAGGTGGTGGGAGGAAGGGGGGATGAATGTAAGGTCTATGATGGGACCCATAAGCAAGCATCAAATAAGTGTTCTTATCAGAAACGCCTTGAGATTACTTTACTGCAAGAGCGTAACTATGCAGAAACAAATAAATAATATATTTACAAATTTGAGAAACTAAAAACTGAGGAAATTTCATCGATATTCTGCCCGGCGTCAGTTGGTATCAGAGCTTCAGCATCTTCTTGGGGTGAGATTTTATCAATTTCTATGGCTGGTGATCGTGGTCGTCACGGGCAGGTTCCGAACGAGGAAGCCCCTCACCGTGATCGTAGCGTTCAAGAAGTGATGATTGAAGATTTACAGAGGCAAGTTGCAGAGCTAACCCAGCGTCTAACGGTAAAGGAATTTGGTAACCGTGAGATGAAAGATCACGATTCTGATTCCAGTTTTGAAAACCCGTATCACCATCGTGCTCGATTCTGGGACCGCCGTGGTCAGGAGGATCATCATGGAAATCTCGATTTCAAAGTAGATCTATCCGAGTTTTCTGGGACCTTGCAGGCCGAAGGATTCGTGGATTGGTTGAATGAAGTAGAGCGTATCTTTGAGTATAAGGAAGTTCCAGATCCTGTCAAAGTGAAATTGGTTGTCATCAAACTCAAAGGCAGAGCATCTGCGTGGTGGGAGCAATTGAAGTGATCATGCGACATGCAGGGCCAGGCCAAAATCACTGATTGGGAAAAGATGAAGAAAAATATGAAGGGTCACTTCCTTCCTTTCGGCTACACTAAAACTTTGTTTCAACGAGTTCATTCATTGAGGCAAGGCACGAAATTAGTTGATGATTACACAGAGGAGTTCTATCAATTAGTAGCCCGTAATGACTTATCTGAGACGGAAGAGCAGATGGTGACGCGATATTTGGGGGGATTACGACAACCCCTACAGGATGTCCTCAGCCTTCACTCACTGTGGACCAATTTTGAAGCCTACCAGCTTGCACTTGCTATGGAAAAACAGCAGAACAGGAGACCTATGATCAGAAGTGATCAAAGCAGTCGGCCAGTTCGCCTTCAAGAATCCTGTTCTACCCAACCACCACCGCAGAGTAACTCTACTATTAGATGTTTTAGATGTGGTGAACAGGGACATAGAGCGATTGAGTGCAGAAGCCTGTTATTCAGAAGTGCAACAATCTCCTGATTGAGGAAGACGTGGTAGACGAATTTGATGAACTTGGAGAGCCTGTGTATGACGATGATGAATATGTGCTGTATGGAGATGGTCATGAGACTCTGGTTGTTCGTAAGAGTCTACTGACTCCCAAGGATGATTCAGGGGACGATTGGTTAAGAACCAATATTTTCCACACGACATGCACAGTTGCAGATAAAGTCTGCAAGATGATCATTGACAGTGGCAGTTGTGAGAACGTCGTGTCTGACGAGGCTGTCCAGAAATTGCACTTGAAGACAAATCGTCATCCCAAGCCGTACAAATTATCATGGCTGAATAAAGGCAGTGATGTAACAGTAGATAGGCGTTGCCTAGTGTCTTTTTTTATTGGCAAGAAATATTTTGATAATGCTTGTTGTGATGTTGTATCTATGGATGCTTGTCATGTATTGTTAGGCAAACCTTGGCGGTATGATCGCTGTGTTATTCATGATGGGCGAAAAAATACATATTCCCTTAGCATTAAAGGGAAGAAGATTGTATTAACACCTCGTCGGGAAGTAACCACTCCTACCTCGGTAACCAATAATACTAATTTGCTTTCTAAGTCCAGGTTTTTAGTTGAGATTGATCGTGGAGATGTGGTCTATGCTTTGTTACCTTGTGGGAATAGTGTAGTCAATGAGAATTCAGATTTGCCAATAGAGGTGCAGCAGCTTCTTGCAGAGTTTTCTGACCTGATGCCAGAGGACTTTCCTCCTGGACTGCCGCCTATGCGGGATATTCAACATCAGATCGACCTTGTTCCGGGGTCCAGTTTACCTAATCGGCCGGCTTATCGCCTCAGTCCTAAGGAATTTGAAGAGTTACAGCGACAGGTGGTAGAGTTGTTGAAGAGGGGCTACATCCGTGAGAGTATGAGCCCATGTGCAGTACCTGCTTTTCTAGTGCCAAAAAAAGATGGCTCTTGGCGTATTTCTGTTGATAGCAGGGCAATCAACAAGATTACAGTGAAATACAGGTTTCTAATTCCCCGCATGGATGATATGTTAGACCAGTTGCCCGTAGGGATGGCAATAGGGCGGATTTTCACGGATATCCGCCCCACTCGCCCCGTTTGGGGAGGATTTGGTAAAGGGTTCCTGGATTTTGGGGCGGATACGGATTTTTAATCTGTATTCGTTTATTAATCAGGGCGGATACGGATTTAGCCATATCCGCCCCGCGGATATCCGTTTAGGTATTGATATTACAAAATTACCCTCGACTTAAAAGCAAAAAAAAACACCCTATATGCCTCTCTCACTCACTTCTCTTCCTTTTTTTCCCATAGAGATGAAATGAAGAAGTGAATAGAGAAAAAGACCTCTCTCGGTGTCCTTTCCATCTCTGTCTCGGTCTCCTTTCCACCTCGGCCACAGACCAACAAGTTTCTCTCGGCTGCCATCGTCTCCTTCTCTGCGTTGTCTCGGTATCCTCTCCATCTCGGCCAAAGACCAATGGGCAACAGGCCTCTCTTCATCTCCGCCGCGTCGTTCTTCTTCAAAAAAAAAAATTTGATCTCAGATCTGACAGCGAAAGCTGAAAATTTGATCTCAGTGAAGGCGGAGGGACGACCACGGACCACCCTTCTCTCTCACAGCGAAGGCCGAAGGGTCGTCCCTTCGTCTCCTTCTCACGGACACTCGAAGGTCGTATCCATCGTGGTCTCCTCGTCATCTCTCTGTCGGCCGCCTCCCTCTCCGCTCCCCTCCCTTCCCTAGCTTCAAGATACAGATCTCAAATCTGAAATCAAAGATCTGAGTTATATCAGATCTCAGATCTAAAATCTGATTTCAGAGATCGGTTTTTTTTTGTAATTTTTTGTATGGTTTTTTGTATTTTTTTTGTACGAATTCTTTGTAATTTTGTGTTACTGATAATGAAGTATATTCTCTGTAATTCTTTGTTATAATTTTGTGCGGATTGGCAGGGCGGGGCGGATATCCGCCCATCCGCACGGGGCGGTTACGGATTTTGATTAAAATTGTAAACGGATTGGCAGGGCGGATTGGGGGATCCGTTATTCCTGACGGATCGGGGATGGATTTGCTCAAATCCGCCCCGTTGCCATCCCTAGTTGTCCGGATCTAAGGTTTTCTCAAAAATTGACCTTAAAAACGGATACCACCATATCATAATAAGGCCTGGAGATGAGAGGAAGACTGCTGGCGCCAAAGCTCTTGTTTTGTCTGACACGGAGGAGCCATCTGAGACACTTGCCTCCTTTGTGAGTTTGAAGAGGTCTCGCATTAGAACTGGGTTGCCTTCAACATGACCCACTCCAGGGAGTGAAGAGCGTGAGTTTAATCGACCAGTCAGGGTTGAGGGCAATGTATCTGGTTGGGAGAAAGACTACTTGCGAGTTGCAGGGGTTGAAGACATGTTGAATCTCAGTGTTGTGCAGGCGGAAGCTTTGAGTGAGCAGTTGATGCGGGTTGTAATGGCGGCTTCTGTCGGTGCTGATTTGCGTGATATTGTTCCGATAGAAGGTTCCTGTGAAGATATGCCTGAGGTTTTAGAATCTAATCGCCCCGTCGGTGTGCTGTCTGATAGTGGCTGTGGTGGCACATGCCAAGTTTTTTGTAGTCCGCATTATTCACCATCTCGTTCCATGCCACAGCTCGAGGTATTGGAGGGTCCCTTGGATAACTCGCTTCCTCCCCTTCCCCAAGATCCTGTTAAGTCGTCTCACACTAAAGGCCATGTTGTTCGTGACAAAGGAAAAGCTGCGGAGGAGTGTCTGGGAACAGTGGCGACTGCGAAGGGTGGTGTTGGTGTAATTCCTAATCCGATAGAGCTTCATCCGGACCCGCAAATAAGCTTGTTTGCACCAGACTTAGTAAATATGAGCACTCAGGTATGGCACCATGAGGTTGACGAGGAGTATGCTTCGAGGAAACATATAATCTGGCATCATAGCTGACTGATGGGTTACGCTCCAAAACCCGAGAAGGATACTCTAGAATGGCATATGGATAAGGGTTTAAAGTACCTTATGATGGGTATGTCTCACTTGAGCTAGGTGATCGTTGCTGGGACAAAAGTCGAAGCGGCTTGTGAGAAGGTATACACTATGGAGCATGTCTTTTCGCACATACAAGCACTGTATTTTGATGTGCTTTATGAAATTGAGTTGTTGAAGAGAAGAGACCGTAGCAGTCAGTCGTGGTTGCTGAAACTCAGAGGGCTTATCTGGAGGCAGTGTCTACGAGGGACAAATTCAAGCAGGAGTTGGATCAGATCTGCCGAGACGCGGAGGTCGCACATGAAGTTACGACTGAGGCGCGTTCTGCACTGCGGTCTCGCACTGAAGAGTATGCCTTAAAGGAGGCTGACTGGGCTGCTCAGAAGCAACAATTGGAGTCTGATGTGAAGTTCAATGCTCGGGAGGCGAGGAAGGCCGAGAACCAGCTTGAATTAGATAAGCATGAGCTCAGTGTTGTGAAAAGCAATTTGGCTATAGAGCAGTCTTAGGCTGATGCGCTGACTGGCAAGTTGGAGATGTTGGAACGTGAACTTGCTTACACGAAGGCGCGAGAGGAAGAGCTTTTGCAGGAACAAGACAAGTGTGAGTTCCGCTGGGTTGTACACGTCAGGCTGGAGCTCCTAGCGCTGATAAAGGAGAAACACACAGAATGGGACCTTGGCTGATATAAAAAGATGTCGTATGTAGACTTGTCTGTTGCCTTTGTGTCATCGGATGAAAAGGGCGGTTCGGACTTGATGTTCAGGTCGTGGCACGTATGGACGCGACCTCTGCTCCTTCCTCTGTTAAGCTTAGCTCTTATGTTTTTGTACCTTCTCTTGATAAGGAGTAAACTTTGTATACTTGTACCCATTTTGCTCCATCTGTTAATGAAAATAATTTTATCTTGAATGTGTTCTGCATTTGTTTTGTGCTCGTTGTCCCTATTGTGTGTTTTCCGTTTCGCCTTGTCGTCTTACTTTGGCATAGGCTGATTGGTTAAATAGGAAGTTGAGTGGTTTGTCTACAGTCGAGAGCTTGACCGTTTGTGTTGTAAGTGACTCAAAGTCGTTGTTGCATAGTCATGTCCGACAGTGGGCATGTCGCGGACAGTTTAACCATAAGCTGTTGGGGGTTTATCTCACTTGTCTGATTGGTCAGCTGCAACCACTGTCATAGTCGAGTTGCGATAGCCGAGCGTATGCGTTAGAACATTTGTGTCATAAGCTCGGGTTGGCATTCTATGTAGGACCTGTCCGCGCGTTGGCTGGACGATTTATGTGTCAGCTTGAGTGGCATTCGCTGATAACTGAATACCAGCTCGTTTGAGCATGAGGATGTTGGCTAAGCTGCGATTTATCTTTGCAGCCGTTGTTTCGAAAGGGAGCGGTGACCGCGTGGCGAGCTACTTAGGGCTTCAACCTTCCGAACCATCTATGTCCAAACATAGTGGACTACAAGTTCGAGAAATAAGGCTTTGGCGACCATGCTGAAGAGTAGTGGTCCTGTGGTGAGTTGTCAACATCAGTCAGGGACTGACTAGTCTCCCACCTTTTGAACCATCTATGCCCGCGCGGCAGAGGCTTCAAGTTCGAGACGAATCCGTTCGAGACTTACTAGGCTCCCACCTTTCAAACCATCTACACTCGTGCACATCAGGCTACAAATTTGGGGGTTTTTGGCGGCCACGCTGAAGAGCAATGGTCCCGTGGCAAGCCGTCAGAATCAATTCGGGACTAACTAGGATCCCACCTTCTAAACCATCTACACCTGCGCTGTGGGGGCTACAAGTCAGGGTTGGTAATTCGGCGGTTAGGCTGAAAAGTAGTGGTCTCGTGGCGAGCAGCCAGAATCAGTTTGGGACTAACTAGGCTCCCGCCTTCCAAACCATTTACACCCACGCAATGGGGGCTACAGGTCTGGGCTTTAATCAGAAGCTTTTGTTACCAGTCGTCACCAGCTAGGCTTACCTTATTGGGTTTGACAATCATTGACCACGAAGGGGACATTGATCCCTGGCGAGTCGTCATCACCAAGCGTGATAGCGCTGATTAGACTTCCACTTCCTAAACCATCGGGATCCGCACTAGACGGACTAGGTGTCGGGATGAACCAAAAGCCAATATCCTCAGCCTCGGCTGACTAAACTTACCTGGTTGTCGAGAGGTTTCGCTTGCTTGAGGGCGTACGATATAATGTCCGCGAACATGGTGCATTGTGTGGACAAAATTACCTTAAATCAGCTGGTGATCCGCAGATACGATCCGTGTGTCAGAGTTGACTAGGATTTCTATTGTTCGTGCCAGGCATGTGGTAGAATATTGTTTGAACAGTAGGCCGAGCCCATGGACCAGCAGAGGAAAAGCTGGGGTTTTTTGCACAATTGCGCTACGTGTACGGCGTAGATCGAGTGGTGGCACATGTACGTCATAGGCTGCGAGACGGTTGAGTATCGGTTACTCCCCCTCAATTGATGGAGTTGCGTTCAATACCATTAATTTGACAAACGTGGTCTGCGCAAGTTTTTTGGGAACCTTTATATCCTCTTTTCCTATACAGTATTCAAGGCTGACAATTAATGTTGAAGCGCTCGTTTTGTGAACCATCATGTCTATATAATGGTGTTCTTCAATCGTTGTAGGCACTATCTTCTGTAGAACGTATTTCCTGTAATGTTCTCGCTTGAAGAGAATGTTTTGGATTTTCCAAAAGGCTGAAGGGAGATCTCCGTCATTGGAGTCTTCGAATGTTCTGCCATTTGCGGCGATGAGGCAAGATGATAACCGTCGTTATACGTGCACTACAACAAAAGTCCTCTTTTATAGCATTTCATAATAGCTTTTTTCATTCATTTGCTATAAAAGCCAATTTTTACTTCCTATGGAAATCAGAAGACGCTATTAAAATTGGGCGGGAATTGAAAACGCTGAAGGCGCTCACCCAAATATTGACATCCCGCGATTTTCCACTCCCTCCAACCTACAAACCTGCATCAACATTTCCAAATGAACCAACATGGGGATTTGAAAACGCTGAAGGCGCTCACGTCTCTCTCTTCTGCAAATCTCCTCCTCTATGTCTCCCTCTCATGTTGACATCCTTCTCATGTCTCCCTTTCCCTCTCATGTTGACATCCTACATCGACATCCTTCTCATGTCTCCCTCTCCTACAATTCCTGTGTTGCTCTGGAGAGAACGAAATGAAGCAAGAACGACAACAGCAACCGTCTCTCTGTTGCTCTCTGTTGCAGATATGGTTTGGTTTGAGTGTTTGAAGTAAAGGTACCTCTCTCTCTACTCCTTTCATCATCTTACTCTTCTTGTTCATTTCGATCACTTTTTCTCTAAAACCCAAGCTCCAAAAACGTGCCCAAACAGATTTTAACTTAGGGTTTCTATTGATTGTAGAAGATTCAAGTTTGATCAAGCATGAATTTGTGACACGGATGATGAATTTGAGGATGGAGAGTTGGAGCTAATGTTTCATAGGTAGGTAACACATCTGATTCTTAGTTGTCATTTTTCATTTTATCATTCTGAACTGATTACTCTTCATTTCTATCCCAATGAAGATTGATTAAGTCAAAGACATGGTAAATGAAAACCTAATCCCCTGTTTCATAAGCAAGAGCTGTGTTTTCCTTACAAGTCTTGCTAGGTTATTGTTGGGAACATAAATGGTTCAAGGTTGTATCAGTAAATTTTGTGTTGCCTGTTTAAGCTTGTCAACTCAACTCCTTTTGTGATGTTTTGGGTCATTGAAGGATTGTTGTAGCTTAATCTTAATGGAAATTTTGTTATTTTTCCTCTTTTCGGGAACTCAGATGGTCAAAATTCATTTTCTTTATTTGATGTCTAGGCTTCTAATTTCAGGGATGTAAGTGGTAGTAGCCTAGTAGGTGTCTTAAAGTGGGTTTGTTTTTAATCAATATAAACTCAATTTTGTGTGTAATTTATAGATTAATGCAGGAGACGCATGACAATGGTTCATCTTTTTATTGAGTTTCTCTGGAAATCACTTGTTTATACCAGATACTGCCGGTAAGCACTACTAGATGAAGGAGATTGATATCTGTAATACTTAATGCTTGGATTCTAGAAGTTCTATGTCATGTTATTTGTTGTCTCTTTTCTGGTTTTGGTCTTTGAATTTTGCAGTACAAAATCTGTGAACTAAATCTTGTTGAATTTTACAGAGTTCATAGAAGTTGATCTTGAGGTGCTATACTTCACCAATGTTCATTTCATTTGAGCTTATGTTTGTTTTATGAGAAGTAATGGTCATTGAGATGATAGGATCTTATGTCACCGATGCATTATGTAGTTCAAGTTGTAGGTTCTCATGGTTTTCGTATAGTTTCATTTAGGAAATTTGCATATTTACTTCACTGTCATCAAAGTTATGCAATGGGGTTCCTTTCAATGCTTTTGATCTAGGGTGTGGGACTTGCATTTGAGTTCATGCAATTGGTGTTTCCACGACAGGGACATTGCTCCTGATGAGGAAGAAGTTGCAGAAGCCTTGTTTTCTTTGGCAATAATGTCACCAAACAATGAAAGCAATGCGGAAGAACAAACTTCAGAAGAAAAACGTTCTCTTTTGCAGGAAACAATAATAAGTCCTACTCTTTCAGCTGGAGGTTTATATCATATCTTTATATTCCTGATTGTTACAGTTCATTCTTTACTTATTCCATCTGTTCAACATCTCAATCATTCAATTCTGCAGCTCCAAAAGACAAGAACATCCTGTCTCAACATGCATCTTCAGCAATCAAAGCTATTGATATCTCTTCTAGCTTAGAAGGATCAGCTGCAGAAGCTGAGAAATGGAGCTCTTTGTCTGAATCAATTGGTACAGATAGATCTAATGCAGCTGGGTATCCTAAACTTGACCTAAGTCTGCAAAGTTCAATGTCTCTAGAAGATCGTGCAAAGATTTCTTGACCATCTACAATAGCCCATTCAAATGATATACCATCGCATGCTGCTTCAATGATGGGTGTTTCAGCTCAATTTTCACATGGGACAGGGTGTGTATATCTCTGTTTTACCGTAGATTTTAACTTGTACAGTTGTCTGATCTTCTCCTCCCCATTTCACTTGATCCACTAACAGATCAGTACAATTGGCAAACCCGGTCTCATCTCTTCGTGAACAAATGCTAGAGAATGGACCACGACCGGTATGCTTCCAATTCCAAATGTGAATCCCCTTTTGAAGGGAACTGATTATAATCTGTAATGGTTGGCTTGGTGTGTTTTGCTTTGCAGGTTGTGAATGCACTCGGAAAAGAGGTGCATCACTCCATCAATGGGAAAAAGGAACAACCTACGTTGCGTGCACATGGAGAAGGTAGGTCTTTCTAAAAGAGATACTTTACAATCCAAGAACCTTGTAATATGAACATTTGTAAAGTCGTCTTTATTATCAATTAGCTGATCATGTCCTGTTATTCTGCTTCTTGCATTGCAGGTCCATCCTTGTTGCCAGGAATGTTAAGTTGGTGAAATCAGAGCAGACATACTCTGTTTTAATACATATATAAAGTTTTGATATACTCTGTTTTAATCTGAATGTACTCTCTGACTGCATCATTTTAGAAACTTGATAGAAGACATATATAGTAGTATATATGAAGTAACAGGATGCAGACATATATAGTAGTATCCAGAGCACATAAATACATAATAAAGTTTTGATATACTCTGTTTTAATCTGAATATACTCTCTGACAGCATCATTTTAGAAACTTGATAGGGATTATTTAACAATGATTTTCATATCTACATACAAGTTCAAGTCTTTCATTGACTGAGCTGGCGAATTAATTAAAGTTCTCCAATAAAAGTGTGCTTTGAGGGGCATAATGTTGGGTCTAGTGTTATGAATTGCAAAGGCCCTCCTAATAGGACAGTAGCGTGTAGGTGTAATTCTAATAGTGTTAATGGCAAATGTTGAAAAATTCTTTTTTAGGGGGTTTCATGCTCATTACTTAATACTCTTTCATGAAAAGCAAAATTTTGATTGGCTGGTAACTTAAGCAATCATCAGTGTAAAAGGGGCACGGTCAGACATTTTTTTCAATGATATCTTAGTTAATCAGTATTGGCTCTTTATGAATGCGGCCCTTAGCTATTTACATACCTTTCCTTCTTTGCACAAAGTGTCATTATCTCACATGCCACTAGGTAGCAGGCCTTGCAATGGAAGATATGATAGCTTGGATGCAAGAAGGTGGTCAGGTAAGATATTCATATTTTAGCTAGTTTTAGTTGCAGCTTTCCTTTTTTTCCCCTCAAAAATTTTCTTATGGCTGTCCTTTCATCATTGGTTGGAATATTTGATGCCACAAACAGCACCAGAAAGCGAAGGAATATGCTTATGCAAGGTAGCACGCTAAACTCAACTGCCACCCCCCATTTCCCCTTCTTTTACTTTTTAATATGTAGGCTATTAAAATGAAGATTCTTTTAATTGATAATTGTCATTGTTTGATTTGGAGTCTGTTCCATAAATTATGTTGGTTTATGGAGGCTGAATTGGGTGAGGAGATTAGGAGGCTGCATGATGTGGTAGGGAATGCCGTGACTGACAATCGTCATATCATCGTAGGGACTGGATCATCCCAACTGTTTCAGGCTGCACTTTTTGCACTCTCTACTGCTGATGCTGATGCTGAACAAGAGCAGCCCATGAATGTTGTTTCTGCTATCCCTCACTACTCTGTAAGCCCCCTCATTACTTTTCTTTCTTTTTTTGTTTTTCAATCTAATTTTCTTGGATTGGTTTAGTCTGATTATTTTGGAGTTGGATGGTTATTATGGAAATTCTTTGTTAGAGCATATGAATACAACGAAAGATGGATCAGACTATCTTTGGTACATTACAAGGTAAGCAAATATAGTTGAAGAAATACTCAAAACTATTAATGCTTATCAGGATTGTAGAGGATCTTTACCTGTTTGCCATGGTGTTCTGTTTATTTGCATAGAAATATTAATGATGATCATGCATACATTTAGAAGAGAAATAGAGAAAATAAGAGTCACAAATGTAGGAAACCATGTTAGAATCCATGGAAAACATATAGAATTTGATTAGAATTTGTCCTATACTACATAAATGGGTTCATTACTTGGATTAGTATTTTCTTCGTGTGTGTTCCATGTCTAAGCATTGAAACTAGTCACAGGGACAAGATCTAGTCATAGGTAATCTTGGGGACTCCATGGCAGTTTTAGGGACGATTTCTGATAATGGCGAATTGAGGGCTGTTCAGCTAACCACTGATTTAAAGCCTGGATTACCAAGTACGTTCTAACTTTCTTTGAGTGCTGGCTGACACATGAAGTTATTAAACACATGAATTTTGACAGTTAAATTCAGTACTAATTGGGTGGTGTCAATCATCATGGCTAATGCAGAGGAATCGGAGCGAATAAGAAAGTGCAACGGAAGAGTATTTGCACTCAAGGATGAACCTCATATTCAGCGCGTATGGCTGCCCAACATTGACTTACCAGGTCTTGCTATGGCAAGAGCTTTCGGAGACTTCCAGCTCAAAAACTATGGACACTACAAGAAAAGTGTTCATTGATAGCATTAGTTTATAGCGTTTTTGTGAAAACCGCTATAAGTGACCGAATTCATCAAAGCCAATTAAAATTGGAACCGCTATAGACCAAAAGCCGCGCGGGAAGTGAAAAAAGAAGCGCGAATTGCTTCTCAAAAGCCTCGCGGGAAGTGAAAAAAGAAATGCACAAATTGCTTCTCAAAAGCCTCGCTCGATTCCACTTCAACATCTACGTCTTTCTCCCTCAGTCTCGCTCTCCTCCCCCGTCAATCGCAGCAGATCGGAGAGGCATTTTTCTTCTCCAAAGGTATGCCGCTCTACAAGCGAGAGTGAGGGAGAGAGAAATCTAGGGAGAGTGAGAGAAATCAAGAGCGAGAGTGAAAGAGTGAGGGAGAGAGGAATTGAGCTAGAGAGAAATCCAGGGAGAGGGATGCCGCTCTTCTTCAATCCAAAGGCACGCCGCTTTTCTTCAAACCAAAGGCACGCCGCTCAAGCGAGAGTGAGAGAGATCCAGGGAGAGGGAAAGAGTGAGGGTGAGAGAAATCGAGAGATCGAGAAATAGAGATCTAAGTGCAGAAGCTCGTCCTCAACATCTCCGTCGGCAAGAGCAGAGATCGTCTCACCAAGGCCTCCAAGGTATGTATACTAAGTCTATCTCTCACTTACCCCCTAAACCCCATTGCACATCTTTTCCTCCCAAACCCCCATCGTTTTTCACTGATTTTTATTTGTAGGTGTTGGAGTTGTTGAGTGGACAAACCCTAGTTTTCTCCAAAGGTATGTATCTAACAAACAAAAAGGGTTTCTCTCTTTTATGTTTTTTGTTCATTTTGATTTTACATTGATTTGGTTGATGGGGTTTTTTACCCTTTGATTTTTTTTTTTTGTGTTAACAATTTTTTTTTCAGAATTGGGTGTAATGAGAAGATTTCTTGCTATGTCACCATCGAGGTGACAAGTGGATGCAACTTCTTGAGAGTGGATTGAAGGTGAAGGAGTACTACCTGTTGAGGAGGAACTTCAGTAAGACTGGATGCTTTGGTTGAAATTGGTTATCTTTTTGAATATTTCGTGGTAACTGATGGTTGTGTATAATATTTAGGTTTCTTTGGTGTCAATGGTATGCACATTTGGAAAGGGGCGGATGTCAGCCATGCTTAGGCTTTTGGGTAATGGAAATTACCCTGAACTAAGTACAGGTATTGTTAGCTACAACATTAGAATGCCGTAAAATTTAATGTTTTGATATGGATGTGATGTGAATCTAATATGCTATTGTCTGCTTAGATACTTTTAAATTTCAATCTTTCCTTTCCAATATTATTGGTCAGATTCATGACTAAAGGCCCTTTTTTTTTGTGTGTGCGTGTCTGAAAACTTTTGCAAAATGTAGATGATGTTGGTTTTTAGACACATCCAATATTATACTCACAGTTAGAGGAGTTGAAAGACTCCATCTGTTTACACCTGCAGGATCAAGTAAGCCTCTCTAACTAAATTAATATGTAGTGAATGCATGTTTGCATGTATCCCTACCTTAGTGATCCTGATTGGGTTTAGCTCATTTGTTGAAGCTAACATGTATCCCTACCTTAGTGATCCTGATTGGGTTTAGCTCATTTGTTGAAGCTAACAGGCAAAGGGAAATAATGTTTTCAAATCAAAACATGGTGCATGATCCTATGACTATTGCTCTATTTGCAAAAACTAATCTATATGTTCAACCACCTTATTGTGAAAGCTACATCAAAAGAAGATGTTCATGAACTAATCAATCAAGTTCCATTTAAACTTTTGAAATTGAGGTTCCGTTTTGACTTGTCCACTTGGCAGCTTTGTCTAGGATTTTTTTTTTCGGGGAATGCTTTATTTCCAACAGAAATTTTGTAGTAGTGGGGTTTGAATGTAAATTTTTTCAGGGGAATGCTTTTGAAATTTTTTCAGAATAGTTTGTAATTAATTGCTCTCTCGTACATGAAATGGAAGTGGGGTTTGAATGTAAATTTTATATTCATGAAGGTGTCACTTATGAAGAGGCTTAGACATCCTAATGTACTACTCTTTATGGGGGCAGCAACCTCATCTCAACGTCTTGGCATTGTTACAGAATTCCTTCCACGGTTGGTTCTCCGCTTCTTTTGAAAAACATTGAAATAGGGAGCAGTTGAAGTTTTTCCTCTGTTTCCCTTATATTACATTGTCTTCTGTTCTTAAATGCCTTACTATTTAATTATTTGGACGTAACAGGTTTACACTTGTTTTGAGTGCAGTGGGAGTTTGTTTCAGTTGCTCCACAGGAAAACAACTAGACTAGACTGGAGGCGGCGTACTCATATAGCTCTGGATATTGTGAGTATTAGTTTTCTATGAAGGTGACAGCCATTGATTGTCTGATATCTGATATTTCTATCTTCTTATTCTTTTGAGCCGGTTATGTATTTCTAACCCAAAGAGTTTACTCCAGACTGATCAATTTTCTAACTGACATCTACTAGGCAAGAGGAATGAACTATCTTCATCACTGCAACCCACCTGTTGTCCATCGTGATATGAAGTCGTCAAATGTACTAGTTGATAGAAATTGGACAGTGAAGGTATGTTTTAATTTATCTATGAACAATGTCCATAATGGCCTTTTCTGCCATTTTCTACTTAACCATGATCAAACGTGTGCGACCATGGTCCATGTCTAACATGGGTGTGCAGCATTGTACATATCACACATTCACCTAATGAGTTTGATTCAGACCCCATTTAAGTGTGTCCTGCATGGGAGTCGCTCAAGGTGTTGGACATAGTAAAATTATGGGAGTGCATTTGACTAATTTTACGCCTAAATATTTATTTAAAAAATGAAGAACATGTCTTCTTTCTTTTTCGTTTCATCAGGTTGGTGACTTTGGTCTTTCACGTCTCAAACATGAAACATACCTGACATCAAAGACGGGGAAAGGAACGGTATATTACATACAACTTCGTTTCAGCTACACAGTTCTCTTTGGATTGCATCTTTGCCGTAATATGATCATAGTCTGGATCTTTCTGTTGTAATTTGTGCAACAACCTAGTGTTTATTTAACCTCCTCTTATTGTTTTTATAGCCACAATGGATGGCTCCAGAGGTGCTTCGTAATGAGAGCTCAGATGAGAAGTAAGTTGAAATTTTAAGGTTTTAGAAATATCTATCTTTGATTTTGCAATTATACGACTCAACAAATGTTCTTGTTCTGTTTGTTTGATGACCTGGAAACCTTTAGGTCTGATGTGTACAGCTATGGTGTAATACTATGGGAGCTAGTCACGGAGAAGATCCCTTGGGATAACCTCAACCATATGCAGGTATTGTATCGAGTCACACACTAACCTACTATCACTTCACTATGATTCGGTTGAATTAACTGAATAAAAGCACCCTTTGCAATTTATTCCAAATAGGAAGGCAATATTTTCTTGAATCGAGTGAACATCTCGCTTGGGTTCAAATACTTTCTATGGAGAGTATTTTCTGCGCTGTGTTGCTGTTGCGGATGCTGCTGCTGAGTCGCTGATGCCGCTGCTGCGCTGTTGCTGCTGCTGCTGCGCTGTTGCTGCTGCTGCTGCTGCTATGCATTGCTGCTGCTATGCATTGCTGCTGTTGTTTGCTGCTACGCTGAATTACTGCTGCTGCTGCGCTGATCTGTCGCACCGTTGGTTGGAACATTTGCACTTTGAGCTGGTACTTGTATTCAAGTAATCAAAACAGTTCTTGTTTAAATTTTACAACCACTATGCCACTTGTAAGTAGTGCAAAATCTCGAATAGTGCATGTAGAATGTGGTTTTATTTCTGTCTTGTTTGGTTTTTCCTGTCTAAATTCACATTTGGATTCTATCAGTATTTGCTTAATTATTAAATGTTGAAGGTGGTAGAGCAACAGCCAAAAGAACATGTTGTTGATGAGCAAACATCTAAGGAAAGTACGCAAATTGCGATATTAGAACCTAAGCAAAGTGAAGAGGTCGTAGTAAAGGGTTCATGATTTTTTTTCGTGGATACTTAGTTATAACATTAATGGAAAATGAAAAACTTTGAAATTTATGTGAGAAAGGTTGATGATAAGCATGGAGTATCCGTGGATCCAATTTGTCCTGCATTAGAATTTTTTTTGAAAATGAAGCTCCTTGTTACATAATTATGAATAGTGTACTATGTATCTGGTGAGATTTTTCTTTTCATGGCATCTGTTTGGTGAATAAACGTTTCCTGTGCAGGCAGTCTCATACATCAGGACCTTGTACGCCTTCACAAATGAAACATTGGCAAAGTATTCTTATGCTACTTCCCTTCAGGCAACTCTGCGGTATGGTATACTGATAAGTCTTGTTCAAGGTCTTGGACTTGGATTACGTATGGACTTGCAATATGTTCATGTGCTCTCCAACTTTGGGTTGGAAGGTTCTTGGTTTCACATGGAAAAGCCCATGGTGGTGAGATTATAACAGCTCTGTTTGCTGTTATTTTGAGTGGCCTGTAAGTATCTCATTTCTTGTTCTTGAAACTCATATACACATGCATGCACAAAGATGTGTACTTATTCTCCATGCTTATAATCTGGAATTTCAACCTCCATTTGCAGTGGATTGAATCAAGCAGCAACAAACTTCTATTCATTTGAGCAAGGAAGAATTGCTGCTTATAGACTTTTTGAGATGATAAGCCGATCAACCTCATCTGTTAATCAAGATGGAAACACCTTGATTAATGTGCAAGGAAACATTGAATTCCGAAATGTTCACTTTAGCTATCTTTCTCGACCTGAAATTCCTATCTTAAGTGGGTTTTACCTGACTGTACCTGCTAGAAAAACTGTTGCATTGGTTGGAAGGAACGGTTCAGGAAAAAGCAGTATTATTCCTCTCATGGAGAGATTTTACGATCCTACGTTAGGTATCACACACTCTAGCACACTCTGTTTCCTTATCAATTTCATTTTACACAATGTTTTACTCAGAGTTAGGTACATTACCTTTACTCTACATATGTTTTGCAATGACCTTTTAAGTTGTTTATATGTGGAATTTTTTGCATTCTGCAGGATGTTGTATATATGAAATGACTGCTCTAAAACCTGCATTTAAAGCCTTTGTAAGTTCCTGAAACTCTTTCTTAAAATTCAATAAGTTTGATTGATGACCCAACTTTGTTAGAGAGTAGTATGTTTTTTTATAGGGTTTTCTTTAACACAGTATAATTATTGTAGTATTGATTCGGTTGTAAAGAGTTGATTGTTTATGAATTTAGATTGAGGGATTTTACTACAGCAGAAATTGGGAAGTTGGTGTCTGTCACTGGGGTTGTTACTAGAACCAGTGAGGTTCGACCCGAACTTCTACATGGAACTTTCAAGTGTTTGGAATGTGGAACAGTTATTAAGAATGTTGAACAACAATTTAAGTATACGGAGGTTAGTAATGCATACCAAGCTTCCCATTTAACATGTTACTATTGGATGATTTGTATGTAATAAGTGCTTTTGTAGCTCAAGTTTCCAAATAAAATCATAAGGTTGCATATTCTCCAAGTTTGGGGCGCTTTTTTCTCACAGCATTGCTCGACAACATCATTAGCAGTTGTTCTATATTATCAATCTTAGGTTAATTCTGCGTTTGATTATTTTTGCTAATTTTTTTGTAACCTTGTTTGTTGTTACAGCCGATAATTCGCACAAATGCCACATGTTCAAATCGGGCTAAATGGGCATTGATACGACAGGAGAGTAAATTTGCCGATTGGCAGAGAGTACGAATGCAAGAGACGTCAAAAGAGATACCACCGGGCTCCCTTCCTCGATCATTGGATGTTATCCTCCGCCACGAGATAGTGGAGCATGCCAGGGCAGGTGACACGTAAGAATCAGACTCTAGTTTCAGTTACAAGTCATAATATTTTCTTAATGTATTTGGGGCATGTTTGCCAAACTGAAAAATCAGGTCGTCAAACACTAAGTAAGCTCACAAGTCCAAAGAGCTAAATGTTTCAAATGCTGACTAAACTAAATGGAAACACCATCCACCCTTGCAAAATATATATTGATTTGGTGTCAAGCATTTGACATGCCACATACTTGAAAGTCCATGTTTTCAGCATCAAGAGCTGAAATACTAGATTATAAACAGAGCCCTAGTGATTAACAATAGTGAACTCAGTCACTGTTATTTTATACTAAAATATGATGTCTTACACTGGAGGTTTTGGTTCCACTATTCAGGGTCATCTTCACAGGCACATTGGTTGTAATACCAGACATACTTGCACTTGCTTCACCTGGAGAGAGAGCAGAATGTAAACGAGAATCTTCCCAGCGTCAGAATACTGGTGGACATGAAGGTGTAAAGGGTCTCAGGGCATTAGGAGTGAGAGATTTGTCCTATCGTCTTGCTTTTATTGCTAATTCTGTTCAGGTATGTGTTTTGATGTCTTCTACATACAGCCTGACTGTATTTGTCAATGGTTTTAACTCAGTACCATTTTTTTGATAAATCAGGTATCTGATGGTAAAAGAGATAATGATATGAGGAATAGAAAGAAGGATGACGAAGAAGATGATAACCAACAATTTACTGTGAGTTCATTGATGACATATTTTTTCTTAGCAGTTGTCCATAATTAGATATTAATGGTTTTCAATGATCTTTACTTTGTTGGTTGAGATTCTTGTGATCTAATATACTTTTTCATCATTCACTAGATATCTGATATGTTGTAAAATAATCACTGGTTCCTTATCAATTGTCTATCATTAGTTTTTTTTGACAAGTTTATTCCTAGATTGAAACCATTAATTACACTTGGTTGTGTATCGTTAAGTTCAATCTTCACTTGATGGACTCGCTCTTTCTTGCAGTTTCCAGGCTTGCATTAAACTGTTCTTATCTAGATTTAGTTAAACTTTCTTCTTGGCTATTGATGTTATGAATCATCTTGCAGAAAGAGGAGCTGGATGAAATACAATGGATGAGGAACACCCCTGATTTCTTCAATAAAATTGTTGATAGCATTGCGCCTACTGATTTTATTCTCATCGTAGGGACTGGATCATCCCAACTGTTTCAGGCTGCACTTTTTGCACTCTCTACTGCTGATGCTGATGCTGAACAAGAGCAGCCCATGAATGTTGTTTCTGCTATCCCTCACTATAGGATTGGCTATTGGGGTTTTGAATCTTGCAATTGTTGTTCCTCAGGTACTGTTAGACGTTCTTTTTTGCCTAGTACAATTCCTTTCCTATTGATATTGCAAGTATAGTTGAAAAGCAATGCTATAAATGATAAAACAAAAACAGAGCAAAAAATTATAAATTGATGTTTATGGTTTTGCAGTAGAGTATTTCTTTCAGTGGCTATCAAGTAACTTTTGTTAATAATACATACTACTTGATATATAGATCTGTCTTTTTGAGGATTTTTTAAATGTTACATGCCCGAAAAATGTGTAAAAGCATTTGTAAAATAAATTTGTTGATGTGCATAACTCTCTTTGCCTCCTCTCCGCTCTTAAACTTGTTTGTGTTCTGATTCTTGTACAGATGATTATATCACTTGGGGCAGGTCCATGGGATGCTTTTTTTGGTGGAGGAAACATACCAGCCTTTGTTTTGGCATCCATTTGTGCCTTTGTAGGAGGTGTTGTTGCTGTATTAAAACTGCCAAAACTTTCAAGTGTTGTTAACCCATTTGGAAGTTTAGAACATGTGTAGTTACATTGTCCAGTAATGGCTTGCTTGCAATACCCATGTACTTTTTAGTTGATTGGAACACAAGTATGTAAACAATTGATGTGTTACTTGTAGGAACAATAATACTATTGATTTTTCAATCCATTTATTGATTTGCTTCCATTCATGAAAATGTTTAAGTTTGGCACATTTAAATTTTTATTTTTTAGAAATAAAACTTATAAGATGTAATAAAAAGTCATTTGATAGCCAAAAAAAAAAATCGAAAAAAAAAAAAAAAAAATTTTTTTTTTTGCTATGTATACTTACCATAGCGTTTTTAAAACGCTATGGTAAAGTCTACCATAGCGTTTCTGAAACGCTATAAAAGGATCTACCATAGCGGTTTTATAGTCTTCGATAGCGTTTTTAAACTGCTATGTATAGGCTACCATAGCGGTTTTAAAACGCTATAGTAGATTATTCCATAGCGGTTTTATAGTCTTCGATAGCGTTTTTAAACTGCTATGTATAGGCTACCATAGCGTTTTAAAACCGCTATAAATAGTCTACCTACCATAGCGGTTTAAAAACGCTATGATAGCCTGTGTTTCTTTTATAGCTTTGGCTGTCATAGCGGTTACTAAACCGCTATAGTAGGATACCATAGCGGTTTTGAAACGCTATTGATGAGACTTTTTCTTGTAGTGGGAGTAATTAATATCCCGCAGATCTCCTGCCATCGTCTAAATAGTAGTGACCAATTCATTGTTCTTGCAACTGATGGGGTAAATAAACCTTGTTTTTGTGTGCAATCTCTATTACTAATATGTTGTGGGTGAGTAAAAATGATTGATATATTGTGTACATTTGGGTGGGATGCAGGTGTGGGATGTCCTAAGCAATAGTCAGGTCGCGAAGATTGTATGGTCAGCAGAAAATGAGGAGATGGCAGCAAAAGCTGTGGTGGATGCAGCAGTTAACACATGGAGATGCAATATTAGGAAGATTGTTGTGTTTATTTTCTTATTGATGTTGCATATGATAACAAACAGCTTAGAATGCTTAGATGTGATGTTTTGCAATATTAATCCTTTGTACACTATCTTTATCTGATGAAATAGGAAACTCTGCACAATGTGTGGACTAGTACTACCAAACTGCGGAACAATGTCAGCATTGAAAGGATTGCCCTCCAACAACTAAGGCAAGAGCTGAAGCTGAATTCAGTTTTGGATGAACAAGTAAGCCATCCATATTAGTCTTTATTATGTTGATGTTCTGTGTTGAGTCCGAATTGTCTATAACATGATGCAAAGGTTTGTCTATACCATGATGCAAAGGTTAAGTTTTACACTAGAAGAAAACAGAGTGCCAAATTATAAAAAATTTGCTACCAGAAAAATTAGGGCTGCTAGAATACATGGTTGCCTTAAACCTGAAGGAGTTTGCACCCTGCATGATGGTGTAGACTGTGGACTATGCGTTGATCCAGAGATACTTTGCTTATCCAACCTTCTGTGGAAGTTGATTCATTGGTTGTTTGCAACTTGAGTTGCAATAGATAACAAAATAAAAATTTAAGCCCCTCAACTTTAATGTATCCTGCCATGATGCTTATTAGATTCATGTGAATAAGCCCTACCATGATGCTCCGGGTGGATATTCGTGCAGTTTGTAACATGTATCAACAATACGATGGTCTTGATTGCAGTTGTGCAATGCAAAGGTGTCCTACTGGCATTTGATAGATCCTTGGCCTATGTGGGTGTGCGTGGGTTGAATTGTTTTATATATTCTTCTACATGCACATATTAAACTTTCTATGCATGGGATTTGGTATTTTTTATTTATTCTTTCTTATGTGTCAATGCAACAGGTCCACCTAGATTACCTTGAAGCAGGGGCAAATATAATAATTACTGCATCTTATCAGGTAATTTAGGTTTATTACTTCTCGTTGTATTTATGATGAGATCTAGGAGAACTTTGAATTTTGAACTCTGATTATTTCATCTGTGAGGCAGGCTACCATTCAAGGTTTTGAGGCTAGAGGCTTCTCCAAAGAAGAAAGTGAAGCCTTGTTGAAGAAGAGTGTTCAAATTGCACTTGAGGCACGTGATATCTATTATGAGAATTCTAGGAAACGCTCTTATGATGACACCAGAAGCCGAAATACTTACGAACAATCTCCAGTCTTAGTTGCAGCATCGGTAGGGAGTTGGGCATGCAAAGGCAGGAAATGTGTGTGGCATCATTTGATTGGGCATGCAGTGGGATTTGCAAATATGTTGAGAGGATGAAACATGTTCATAATGTGTGTGGTGAAGGAGAGGGAGCCATGTGGAATGTTGATCTTTGAACAAAAGTTCTTGGAGAGAGCTATAAATGATAGATTAACCCATTGGGAAGTTTGGAACATAAGTGTTGTTACATTGCCCAGTAAAGGCTTGCTTGCAATACCCATGTACTTTTGAGTTGATTGGAACACAAGTATGTAAACAATTGATGTGTTACTTGTAGGAACAATAATACTACTGATTTTTCGATTCATTTATTGATTTGCCTCTATTCATGGAAATGTTTAAGTTTGGCACATTTAAATTTTTATTTTTTAGAAATAAAACTTATAAGATGTAATAAAAAGTCATTTGATAGCAAAAAAAAAAAAAAAAAAAAAAAATTGCTATGTATACTTACCATAGCGTTTTTAAACCGCTATGGTAAAGGCTAGAAACGCTATAGTAGCCTCTACCATAGCGGTTTTAAAACGCTATGGTAGCCTCTACCATAGCGTTTTAAAACCGCTATAATAGCCACTGGGTCTATTATAGCGTCGGCTGTCATAGCGTTTACTAATACGCTATGGTATCCTACCATAGCATTTTTGAAACGCTATGAATCAACATTTTTCTTGTAGTGTTCACAAATTTAGTAATTTATTTTCCTTTATAGTAATATTTCAATTATTGTTTAGGAAGTGATTCTGAACCCAATTTGGGCCAAATTTCTGGCAGTATATTTTTTTTTACGTATTTTGTTTTAGCATGATTATTGGGGCGTTGCCATTTTTGGTAAAATTCCAATATTGATGAGTTTTAGCTATAAAGCCCGGCTTGTGGGATGATTTTAGAAATACCTTTGATTTGAGTAATTTGATTAAACATTAGAGTTATTTTCTCTGTGTTTTTGGGTAATCTTCTTGTATTCTTCCCTGTCAATTATCTGTTGATATTAGCCAGCAGAATAATCGTTATTCTGCCCGGCGTCACTTTTCTCTCGAGTTTGAAATCTCCCCAACCATGATAGAACTCGAGGCTAGCTTTTAAGTGACTGGATCAGGTCAAAACAGCAGTTGATCATATATAACTAGGTCTAATATATATTTATGACATGCTACTGTCACACCTTGATAGTTAGCCCAACATTAAAAAAATTTACTTGTAGAAAAAAAAAAATACAACATTAAGAGGGTGTTTGTTTTTGCTTCTGAACGGAGTCAGAAGTCTTAATAAGAAGTGGACCACCTTTTTTGGAGTGTTCATTTTTAGTTCCGGCTACTTCTGATTGGAGCAAGCAATAGGGATGCTAAGTAAAAAATTATTTCAATAATAACCTTAACATAATTTTGTAATATTGCCCACATCTTCTTAAAAATAAGTAGGACTAAATTTTGACAACACACCTTCATTTTCTTTACCGAGCATTGTGGTTCTACCTACTTTCACAAGGACTCGTTAAGAAGCTTATCTCATTTTTTTCCTTCATCTTTGTTTTTTTTCTCAGTATTTTCAAGTTTTTCTTCATCTCTCCAATTCTCCCTCTCATGTATATTTTCAACTCTCCTTCATCTTTGGTCATATTTCGATATTCTTGTAATAAAAGGTATTCTAACATTCTCTAGGATTTGAATAATTATTGGATATGATTTTAAGCACAATATTTATTTCATAAAAAATTTTAGCTCAGTGGGGCAAAATTGTCAAATAGTTCTCATTCAGCACATAAAAATAAACACCTTTTAATTTTACAGCTTCTAATTAGCAGCTCATTCAGAAGCAAAACAAACAATTCAGAACTTCTAACTGTTAGAAGTTAGTTCTAAGCACTTTAAAAAAAAACAATCGCCCTCTAAATTTTTTTGTCAATTAAGCTTTAATATTTAGAGAGGGACATGTATAGTTGTATTCTGTGAATGCATAATGCAGTACAAATAAGTGACTAGAGTGTTACATTAAGTTGGATGGGATAAAGTCATGGCAATTACAGCCTGCTAGGGCTCTAGGTAGTAAGTGTGTTGATTTGGATCGGGAGAGAGTATGAATTGACCAAGTAACTACTAGTTTATTACTTTAGATAATCCTAGACTGATCAGCTCAATGAGAAAATATGTCTAAGATTGTAAAGCATGACTCATTCATAAAATGGTGATGTATACAACACTATACTTCCAAAAATTTTACACTGCCAGAGATGTTCTTAGAGGAGGGAACCAAAGTCGTTTTAAAAATCTTAGTAAATTTGAAAAAAAAAAACAAAAAAAAAAAAAATCGGCTTGAGGTCTTCCAAAGCTTTTGGACATAGTTTGATGTTTACGCAATTGGAAGGCTAACTAGAAAAAGGATTATCTTTCAACGATTGTAACTGGAGAAATTGTTTGAATTAATGTCATGAAAAATTAAGTTGTTTAGGTTTCATCCGAAATTCAATAAACGGTCCTCGAGATGTCTGTCAAAAGTGTAATCTAAGGTACGATGTTCAATTGGAAGCTTTTATTAGTCCCTTAAGAAGGAAAGAAGGAAAACTGGAGCAACCAACGTAATCTTGAGAAACTTATATAAATCTTGGAAAGATCTTCTCAATTTTCCTTGAAACAAAGAAGGAAAGAGGTTAAAAAAAAAATTTACTCCTGATCTAGTCTTAATTTTTGTTTCAAGGTTGCAGTTAAAAATTTGAAGAACAGCAATTTTTTGCCAAATTAATCATGAATTGAAAGTATCAATACACCATTAAAATGAGAAGTGGAACTCCCATGTTTTCTTTGAAAACTAAAGGTGAATCATAACCTGACATTCAGTGGTTATAACAGCAAAAGCACAAACCCTTCCACTTTGCAAGTGAAATCATCAATTTATAATTAACAAGATCTTACAATTTAGGAATGGAAACCATGCAGTATCGATTTTGATCCTAACATTAACAGTCAATTTACAGTTCTGGTGTTTCCAGATTCATTCATGCATAGACATTTTTAGAAAAGCTAGCGAACTTTGTTAGATCAACTTCTAATGGTTAGAACTCAAAAGTCCCCTCTTGATGCCCTCTAGGCTTTCTCCCACTGATCATCTGCAACTAAATAAAACCAAAACTCAGCAGTTTTCTAAGCAGGATATTGTAGAGAAGTTTATTCTTCCAATCTAGTTTCAAACTATTAGGTTCTAGGACATGTAAACAAGTAAAATACAGTTACATATGCTTGTGACAAATACAATGGAGGAGTCATACAAATGGGCAAGACCAAATTTAGCATAGTGGCCTTCTTCTATTCACAACTCATCTTATTGTAACATTTGAGAAATAATCGAGTGTTAAAAAAATGGAATACATTGTAGCACGAAAGTACATAATTGAGGTTGTAGTCCACGTTACTTTGATGTAGGGATGCATGCTAATTACATTTACCCTGCACATGAAATTCCCAGTTCCAATCTGGCAGGTGACTGTAGGACACCATGGATCTTTATACTTGGATGGTGTCCTCTGCTCAATCACCGCACTTACCTGTTCTGTCAAGAATGCAATCTTCTTGACATGATGCTTCCTCTTGATAGTGCATAGATCCTTGATGAACCTTGCATAAGTTGATACCTGTTTAATCACATGCAGCAAAGGTAAGTTAATTTTAACCCGTTTCAAGTATTCTAGAATCTCACCATGCATTTCCGATTTCCTTCCAATAGGTCGTAGTGCTTGAGGAAAAGGAACTGGAACTGGAATGTTCTTGTTGGGCTCATCCTCAAGGACGCCCTCCTTTGCACTTGGGGAGGTGCCTATAGTCGTGAACGAGCTTGATCTATCTAAAATCTTACTATTCCGAGTAGTGATGGCATTAACCTCTTTGACATTCTGAGGGTCTAAAGTAGAGGTTTGTGCCATAAGGTCGCCCTTCGGATTTGCTTTAGGCTGTGATGGAAATTGGCCCCGCTCTTGTACTGTTAATGAACATGTCAGTTTGGTTATCTGGCTTTTGATCTCCTTGTTCTCTTCTGCCAACTGTGTCAATGCAACCTCAAATTTTTTATTAGTTTTACCTTGTGTCTCTATAAATGCATGTAATGTGTCTGATAAGGAACTTATATTAGATTGCGCATTGTATGGAGGTGCAGGGTATGACCTAAGTGGTTGTGCCTGTGAGTGTGTAAGTTGGTCTGCTTTGGACCTCCAGCCTAAGTTAGGGTGATCTCTCCAACAAGAATTGTAAGTGTTAGAGAGTGGTGAGTAAGGCTTCTTGTACATCCCTAAGGCGTTACATTGTTCCTCATAAACTCCTCTCGTCTCAGTCAAGGTTGGGCAATCATGTGCGAAGTGTTATACTCCCCCTTATATAAAACAGGTGTCATGTAGCTCAACTCTGGCAACAGTATGTGTGGGCCTACCATCCTTGGCCTTAAGTGCCTCTAACTCCCTAGTCATTCTATCCAATTGGGCTCTAAGGTTGTCCTCTTCCCTAAGTTGGTAGACTCCAGCTGGGCGTGTTCTATCCGTGGTCTCAGTAGCACTTGGACCAGTCCAAGTATGAGCCTTTTCAGCCAGGTCATTTAGGTACTCAATGGCCTCGTCAGGGTCCTTATGCAAAAACTCTCCATTACACATCATTTCAACGAACTGACGCTCTCTACTGGTGAGCCCCTCATAAAAATAACTGACTAAGCGCCAACTCTCATGCCCATGGTGTGGACATGTATTCAAGAGATCCTTGAACCTCTCCCATGCTTGATATAATGTCTCGTTATTCTTTTGTGTGAAGGTAGAAATCTGTCTCTTTAGACCGTTGGTTTTGTGGTGAGAAAAGTATTTATTAAAAAATGCTTGGGTCATCTCCTCCCACGAACCTATAGACCTTGGTCGCAAAGAGTATAGTCAACTCTTCGCTTTTTCCTTAAGGGAAAAAGGAAAAAACCTTAGTCTAACCGAGTCTACAGCCTCAACTTTATTGTGGAAAGTGGCCACAACTTTCTCTAATTTCCTAATGTGAACATAAGGATTCTCACTCTCTAGGCCATGAAAAGTGGGTAATAATTGTATCATACCCGGCTTAAAATCTAGCTTTGGTGTACTTGGTGCAAACATGATACATGATGGAGTAGCAATGCGCGTGGGGTGGAGATAGTCCTTTAGCGACCGAACATGGTCATCTTCGTGATTACTCATGGTGTTAGAATTAGAAGTAGAACTTAATTTGGTCTCAATGTGAATTTGTGTGTGTTCTAAATTTGGGACCCTAATTAGTCTCCCTAAGTGGTCTCTATTCCAACTCACACTCCCCCAATGTCCTTTTTTGTTTTTTGCAATTTTTTTAAGAAATAAAATAAATAAACTGGACCTAAAACCTAAAACTAAAATAAAACAATGAGCAAGAAAGATAATACCCGAAACCTCCATTGTAGAATGACGCTTGTTCCTCGGCAACGGCGCCAAAATTTGATTACGCCCAATCAGTACACGCGGTCAATTGCAGTAAAGATTGGGGTGTCGATCCCACGAGGAAAAGTGATCTACAAAACAAGGTCAAGGAAGAAAAACTACGCGAAACTAAATGTAAGAAATTCTAGCAATTTTAAAATATGAAATTGAATTTAGTTTAGAAAAGTCACAAGGTTCCAAGAATCCCTCCTAGATTTCACGCACCAACTAGTATTGATTCGCTATGATGACTCGATTACGTGTTTCACATCCCGAACAACATAATCGGAAAAATAGTCTTTAATGCACCAATATATTCTAATGTAAATGGATTTTAGATTTCACTTTTTCTAGAAAGCACAAAGGTTGGTCATATGTGATATCCTAAATTTACGATATATCCGGAGACAATAACGTAATAAAAGACGATCGTATATAACTAACCTACCGGAATCAATTGATCCTTAAAAATTCCACACATAAGAAAAGCGTGACTAAGCTTATATGGAGAAGAAAAAAAAACAACTACCGGAATAATAATCTACGAAGAAATTGATGAAATCTTTGTCACTAAAATAACATAAATTTTTATATTAAATAAAAGTGAAAATCATAAACACCATTATTCATCGTGAAAGCATAAAGCGAATCAAATACCAATTAAGTGCGTTACATTTAGGAGTTCACCTCTTCACGTTGCGTGGAGTATAGTGACACGTGGTGAAGGTGATGACAGCACCAGCAGTATGGAGCTTCATCGACATGGCCGCGCGTGGTGGATTAGCGATGCGTGCTGTTATGGACAACGTCTCTGCTGGACAGCATTTCTGCTATTGCGTTTCCTCCTTGCTGACCTTTTTTCCAGTGTTCTAAAAATCGGCCTAGGCGTTAGAAGGTAGAAAATCGCCTATATTAATGGCTGGGCGGGGTCTAGGCAGCCTAGGTGGAGTCTGGTGATTTTTTTTTTAATAAGGTTGATTGTATCTTATTTTATTTTTCTTTCCTCTTTTTTAGAAATAAACTATTTTATTGTTTTTTATTCAGTGTATGTCTAATTGTAGCAAATGATGATTACTTAATGAAATTCTCAAAGGATCTACCGGTACCAATTTTACTAATGTAGATTTTATCAAACATGACTGAGGTTATTCATGCAATTTGAAGAAAAATAAAAGAGTAGATTTGGATATTTGTCCACAAATTCAATTTTATATAAAGTACCCATCAAGACCAACTTCAATCATTTGAGTTTTAATAAATTTTATTCATGATTGTTAATTTTTCATGTTTTTAAATTTTGCATATGTATCTTGGCATTAAATTGGATGTAATTGGTAATATATTATACTTAACTTTTGTAAATTATTAAAGTTATAATACAAAACCTAAGACAGCCCAAGTGCCGCCTAGGCCCCTGGGCGCTAGGCACCTGCTCGCCGCCCGCCCAGCGCCTAGTGCTTTTTAGAACACTGGTTTTTGTTGTTGTTGCGTCCTGCGCTTGCTGTCCTAGAGCAAAACCTTCCTCCTTGCTGCCCTATTTCTTTGTGTTAAAAAAGAAAACAAAACTTCTCCTATTGGCCACCCTCCCCCCCATTTTTTTTTTTTAATAAGGTTGATTGTATCTTATTTTATTTTTCTTTCCTCTTTTTTAGAAATAAACTATTTTATTGTTTTTTATTCAGTGTATGTCTAATTGTAGCAAATGATGATTACTTAATGAAATTCTCAAAGGATCTACCGGTACCAATTTTACTAATGTAGATTTTATCAAACATGACTGAGGTTATTCATGCAATTTGAAGAAAAATAAAAGAGTAGATTTGGATATTTGTCCACAAATTCAATTTTATATAAAGTACCCATCAAGACCAACTTCAATCATTTGAGTTTTAATAAATTTTATTCATGATTGTTAATTTTTCATGTTTTTAAATTTTGCATATGTATCTTGGCATTAAATTGGATGTAATTGGTAATATATTATACTTAACTTTTGTAAATTATTAAAGTTATAATACAAAACCTAAGACAGCCCAAGTGCCGCCTAGGCCCCTGGGCGCTAGGCACCTGCTCGCCGCCCGCCCAGCGCCTAGTGCTTTTTAGAACACTGGTTTTTGTTGTTGTTGCGTCCTGCGCTTGCTGTCCTAGAGCAAAACCTTCCTCCTTGCTGCCCTATTTCTTTGTGTTAAAAAAGAAAACAAAACTTCTCCTATTGGCCACCCTCCCCCCCATTTTTTTTTTTTAATAAGGTTGATTGTATCTTATTTTATTTTTCTTTCCTCTTTTTTAGAAATAAACTATTTTATTGTTTTTTATTCAGTGTATGTCTAATTGTAGCAAATGATGATTACTTAATGAAATTCTCAAAGGATCTACCGGTACCAATTTTACTAATGTAGATTTTATCAAACATGACTGAGGTTATTCATGCAATTTGAAGAAAAATAAAAGAGTAGATTTGGATATTTGTCCACAAATTCAATTTTATATAAAGTACCCATCAAGACCAACTTCAATCATTTGAGTTTTAATAAATTTTATTCATGATTGTTAATTTTTCATGTTTTTAAATTTTGCATATGTATCTTGGCATTAAATTGGATGTAATTGGTAATATATTATACTTAACTTTTGTAAATTATTAAAGTTATAATACAAAACCTAAGACAGCCCAAGTGCCGCCTAGGCCCCTGGGCGCTAGGCACCTGCTCGCCGCCCGCCCAGCGCCTAGTGCTTTTTAGAACACTGGTTTTTGTTGTTGTTGCGTCCTGCGCTTGCTGTCCTAGAGCAAAACCTTCCTCCTTGCTGCCCTATTTCTTTGTGTTAAAAAAGAAAACAAAACTTCTCCTATTGGCCACCCTCCCCCCCCCCCCCCCCCCCCCATTTAGAAATCAAGTCTAAATTGTAAACCAAAAAGGGCTGTTGTCTTTTGCGCACTCCCTACTGTCCTGGACAGACTTCCTGCATTTTGGCTTCTTCTTTTTCTCTCTCTCAATTGTTGTTGCCGTATTTGTGTTAAAAAGAAACCAAACTCCTTGTTGGAAACCCCATTGACAACCCAATACAAATTGGAAAAAACCAACAAAAGGAAACAAAAGGGCTTCATATATAATTGGAAACCAAATACAAGTAGAAACCACCCCTCTTGTTTAGATGCTCTTCTAATAACAGGAAAGTGGATTTGGCTATGTTCATCCATATCACTTCTTTGTTCCACCAAAATTCAAAACTAATTTCCTTTATTTTTTCTTTGGTTCTCTTAATCTTTGGCTCGAGTGTCTCCCGCTCCACTTCGTCAATTTTTCTATGGATTTCCAAATTTGCCACGCTAATGCACTTTTGTCATTTAAACTCCAAATCCTACAAAAATAAAATAATTAAACTAAAACACGTTATTCGAAATACTAACAAATATAAATTATGAGGTATTTTATGTAATAATTATGTGAACATCAAACACACTTCATTAGTTTCGAATACACATGGTCAGAAATCGATATCTTTTTTATTTGATCCAGAAATTCACTCTCAATGACTGATAAAGTCACAATAGAATCCGCTATCTCTTTTCGGCTAAGGGCATCAACAACTTGGTTGTGCCTGCCCGGTCTGTGCTCCCACACAAAGTCAAATTTTGCAAGCATTTCCTGCCAACGAGCTTGCTTTGAACTGATTTTCTTCTGTGTCTTGAAAAAGATGTTGGCAACATTATCCGTCACCACAATGAAGTGAGACCCCAACAGACAATGCTTCCATATGTTTAGACAGTGAACAACCGCCATCATTTCCTTCTCATGGGTAGAATATCGTTGTTCTTCTTCCTTTAATTTCCTCCTCTCAAAAGCAAAAGGATGGGAATCTTGCACCAATACTCCACCAATAGCACAATCAGAGGCATCAATGTGCACCTCAAATGTCAACTCAAAGTCTGACAATCGCAAATGGTTCGCTTGCTACTGCCCCCTTCAAATTGTCGAATGCCTTCTGGCATTGCACATTCCAATCCCAACTGTGACCCTTATTTAGTAAATCCATCAAGGGTGCCACCTTTATTTAGTATTCCTTGATGAACTTGCAATAATAGTTAGCCAATCCCAAAAATGACCGCAACTCAGCAACTTTTGAAGGAGTTGGCCAATCCATGATGGCCTTGATTTTCCTCTCATCCATGCGAACTTGTCCCTCGCTCACCCAAAGCCCGAGGATAATCACCTCTTGTTGTGTGAATTCACACTTTTCCTTCTTGACATATAATGAGTGCTGCCGCAATCTGTCCATTACCATCCTCAAATGTCTAAAGTGTTCAGCAAGGTTTTCACTATAGATCACTATATCATCCAAATAAACGACCACACAATGATCAATATACTCAAACAGTACATCATTCATTAAATTGCATAATGTAGCCGGGGGATTAGTAAGCCCAAACGGCATGTAAGGAATTGATAAGACCCATATCTAGTGACACATGTCATTTTCCCCTCATCCCCTTCTGCAGTTCTAACCTGCGAATAGCCCGACCTTACATCCAGCTTTGTGAAGTATGATGTTTTGGACAACAGATCAAACAAGTCCGCCACTACAGGAGTTGGATACTTGTTCTTGATTGTCACTTTGTTCAAAGCACGATAATCAACACACATCCGCAGCGATCCATCTTGCTTCTTTTGGAACAACATTGGGGCACCATATGGCATTTTTTATGGTTGAATCATTCCTGTATCAAGCAACTCACCCAACTGTTTGCACAATTCCGCCAGTTCTTGAGGGGCCATCCGATATGGTACTTGTGCTGGAGGTCTAGCACCAGGTATCAACTCAATTTTGTGGTCAGTGGGCCTCCTAGGAGGGAGAGATTTCGGCAACTCTGGAGGCATCATATCCCCATATTCTTTCATTTGTTCTGCCACTGCATCAGGTGCCTCCACTGTCTTGTTTGGCTTAATCTCAATCAGGGTCACAAGGTAAATTTTATCTCCCATCTTGATCCCACTTACAATTTGCATGGCAGAAACAAGTTCCTTCTACCCATGATCACACCATTCGCATTTTCTTTTTGGTTCGTTTTGCCAACAGCAGGAACAAAACAAGGCTGGTTCTCGTCGCCAATGAGAAGGCCAGCCAAGTATGGCATCAGTGAAACTTTAGCTTGCACAAAGAACTAGTTACCCAAAATTAATTCAAAGTCATCCATAGGAATAACCATTAGAGAGCATTTACCTTCCCAATTGCCAATCTGAATGTTCACTCCGCTGGCCATGCCATGAATTAGCTTCCCTGCTGAGTTCACGACTTTAATGTTACTCCCACTTTGAGTCAATTTCAGGTTAAATTTCATTGTTGTCTCCTCAACAACAAAATTATGTGTCGCACCAATGTCAACCATAGCCCGTTTTATCTTTCCCTTCACTAGGGCATGGTCATACATCAACCCATTTTGGAATCGTGTCTCACATATTGCATTCATCAGTTGCAAAGGATTAACTCGGCTTGGTCCAGCTGAATCCGCCCCTTTTTCTTTCTCTGTGTCACCATTGGAGCATTGAGTTTCTCCTTCTTTGGACAATCTCTTGCTCTATGGGGGGTCGTCGCAAATGAAGCAACCCTTGTTGTTTGTGTCGGCATCCTTGGACTTGCCTTCATCAGCCTTTTTCCCCTTGCCATTTTTATTCTTCCTTTTTTCCCATTTTCAGAGTCTTTCGCCTTTTCTTTTCATTTCCCCTTAGACTCTGTCTTGGACTTCATGGAAGAACTAGGCTTGTAATCAACCAAGCAATCCGCTGTCGACATTGTTGTAGGCAAGTCACGTACACCCTGCCTACGCACCCTAGCAAGTTGGCCACGCACCATAGCCTTCTTTAAGAGAAATTTCATCCTTGGGTCCCTTCCATACCTCGGCCACCTCCATGAAATCATTAGTCACTTCAGCAACTTGAGTTTCAACACAAGTCTGGAACGCATCTAGTCGAGTTTCAACATTAGTCTTGTGTGCTTTCAGACTAGCTAGCACGGAGGCTTGCAATTTTCTCAGCCACTTGCACCAATAATGAAAAGAAAAGAAGAACAGACCCACTGTTTGATTCGCCCACGAGCGCTTCTAACTAAGCAACATGCTCTTTCAGTTATGCACTTGTCTCGCCAGCCATTAGATCTAACCTGGGAAGAGGCTCTAATACCAGTTGTCATAGGGGCAATTTTTCAAACACAAATTAACACCCTAGAGTGACACTAAACACAGTTAGTCAGCCTTACACACAAAATCTAAAGCAACAACAAATTACACACACAAGCAACAATAAGCAAGCACAAATCAAGTAAATTACAAGTGCACCAATTCGTGGGCAAAACACCCAACCCTTTTTTATACTTAACAAATAACGCTAAGGATCCATGATTGGACTTGCTAAGGCTTACACAAATGCCTGCTGCCTTGCATAATGTCCAGCAATCTACATAAATAGACACAAATGGCAGTTACACCCCAACTGCCATAGGGGTTGCACACATGTGCATGGCGGTTACACCCCAACCGCCTAGGTGTGCTGGCCCAGTGGGCATTAGCCAAGTAATCTTGCCAATTGATGTCTAGGATATCCATCAAGTCCCATGTAACGACCCGCTCCCACATGACACCATATTGTCCGCTCTGGGCTACCAACCGGCCCGCACGGCTTTAAAACGCGTGTTATCATGTAGAGCGACCTCGCACACTTAAAGCACATCCCCCTCCCGCACCCAGGCGATATGGGACTATGATTCCCCTTGTAGCTCGTCCAACCCTTCTTGGCCTATTGGGCCTGTTGGGCCCTCTACCCTCACCCTCACCCTCACCTCAGGTCCGCCCACTTAGGGTCTCACAGTCCACCCCCCTTAAGGCCAAACGTCCTCGTTGGCCACACAGGCACCCACAACGTCCACGTCGCCAGAGGGCCCACCAACACCGTGGCATACTTCCGGCTGGGTCAGGCTCTGATACCAACTGTAACGACCCGCTCCCACATGACACCATATTGTCCGCTCTGGGCTACCAACCGGCCCGCACGGCTTTAAAACGCGTGTTATCATGTAGAGCGACCTCGCACACTTAAAGCACATCCCCCTCCCGCACCCAGGCGATATGGGACTATGATTCCCCTTGTAGCTCGTCCAACCCTTCTTGGCCTATTGGGCCTGTTGGGCCCTCTACCCTCACCCTCACCCTCACCTCAGGTCCGCCCACTTAGGGTCTCACATCCCACATGTTTCTCACACGTGCCATTTCCATCAGTTTCCCACATGCTTGATAGTTATCGGTAGTTACAATTGTTCTTGTCAATTTCCCTTGGCTTTGTCTTGCATGAGACAACCCCAACCGCTCATGTCTTAGTGTGCCACATGCATACTTGGCACAATGCAACCCCAACCACACATAGACGACACCAACTGCCCACACCTTTCAGCAATAATAGCCTTGGACAGCACCAACCGCCCACAACGTGCAACATCCAACATATTGTGCACTTAACAAGTGCTTGACTCCAGCAAATGCCACTCATCTCTATCCATATCCATCGCCAATAGATTAAGGGGCTAACACTTGGCTTCATTATATCTGCAAGGGTTATTTGCATTCACCCCTTTGCTCATGTTACATGGGTAAATAAAGTTTGAAAGAAAGCGTAGTTATCTACGTGCCTTGAAGAATTCTTTCTCCTCCATAGCCATAATCCACAAGTTTTATCCAACAACCTCACCACCTATAATAACAAGTAATTATAATGTACCAGTTCATACCCCAACTACAAACAAGAATCCATGACTTGATGTTTTATAATGAACACAACTTGAAGAAAGAGACAAAGAGTTGGCAGAATTGTAATCTAGCTATCTATCTCTCAAGAATTAGTCAATGAATCAAAGTTGAAGTTGTCAAGAACCAGGGAAGGAGAATGGAACCCATTGGTTGTTTTTCCATTCTTGATGAACCTTGAGTTTGTAGGCAGGGTAATTGATGACATATTTGGGGTACTGAGGGAAGCACACAGTGTATTCCTTGGGCTTGACACGAGCAAGTTCTGTAATGGTTCCAACCCATCACAATCAAAGGCATCAACCTCTTGCATAAGTATGAAATTCATTGGAATTTGGGGAGGAGTTGGAAGAACATTACTTACTTTCACACCTCCCGAAGCATCTCTGAGTCTTAATCTTCATTTTCTTCCATAATGATTTGATCAGACTCCTCGTCTTCCTCATCTTTCAAGAGAGTGACATATTCAACCAAATAAAGCTTATCTATTGGACAATGGTTTGAGAACTCTTGCATTGTAATAAGATCCCAGAAGCCCCTTTTCGTTGCTCATCACTTTGGCCATATCACCACTCTTGTACTCCATTGTTGTCGCTGATTGCTTACTTGCTCAGTAGACACGCAGAGAAAGAATTGGAATCACTAGTGAATAAGAGAATTTTGGGTGGGGTTCCTTCCTTTGTGTTATCTGTGAGGCAGACAATTTTAAGGAGTATGAGGATAGGAAGTGAACTATTGCTAAAAATTTAACCAAACAGGAAATAGTTTCCTAATTTGGAAACAAGAGTGAACTATTGCTACAAATTAAACCAATTAACATACTACTTTCTAATTTGGCTTCTAAACCTTGTATTGCACTCTTGACGGTCTTAATTTTCAAATTGAACTTCTTGCAAGTAATACTTTATGAGTTTCCAAAAATTTGTACTGGTTTCCTTAGAAATGAACAGAAATAGATACTAACGGATAAAAATCCACCGTTAGTTTCTATTTCTACAGACCACTTAGATTCTCTTGTCTTCTCTTAGACTGGTCCATATTAAAATCATAGGCTAGATGTAACCCTTTCTTTTATAGGATTACTACTACTGGTTTCTTACTTTTGTTTTTACTAACAATTCACAATCAACCTCTTCTTAGTTTTTGTTTTACGAAAAAAAAAAAAAACAAATAGCTGGTGAGAGATGGGTAGAAGGAAAATTGAGATTAAGAATATAGAAAAAAAAAAAAAAAAAAAAGACTTCGAGTGACCTTCACCAAGAGATGTCAAGGTCTGCTCAAGAAGGGAGCAAAATTATGTGCTCTTATTGGTGCTCAAATTGCTCTGCTTGCTTTCTCTCCTGGTGGAAAGCCTTATTCCTTTGGCCATTCATCTGTTGAATCTGTCATCCAATACTATTGCAATGGAACAATTCCAATGATGACTTCCTTGGATTATGATTGCTTGATCAACAACAATGATGTGCAAGAACATCAACAAACGGGGGTGTTTTGGCTTTTGGTGGGAGAATCTTGAAGAAAATATTGATGTGGATGAGTTGGAACGTCTTGAGAATGGGTTACAGAAACTCAGTGACAATGTTTTTGAAAAGTTGAAGTTGGGTTCGACTGATGATCATGCACTCACTGTGGTCACGACAGCAGATTGTAGTTCATCTTTGCTGCCGGTAGAAGAAAAGAGCATAGGCGGAGTTTCTAGAGATCAGATGAAAGAGGTGGAAGAATTTTTTTTATGTTGGATGATGACATTAACGAATATGTTAACGATGATTATTTGAATTATTTGGCTTGGGAATCCAACATTGATGACATTAACCAACATGTTGACATTGATTATTTGAATTCTATGGCTTGGGAATCCAACATTTCTTGATCATCCTTTCAATGTCAACCGATTATAACTGCCCCTGTGTTAATTATTTACTGTAAATTTTATATTTGTAATGCAACATAGTAATTAGAAGTGTTTTTTTTTTGTTAAAAGCCTTAGGCAATATATTAATTACTAAGAGCTATTACAACCAAGTCTGCCAGCATTTGATGCAAAGTGGTGAGCCTTACTACTCTAGATATATACTTACATTGTCAAAACGAAAGCATAAGAAGCAGACGTTTAATATTACAAATGAGAGGACGCCATACCCAATGCATAGGAGAAAACTGTTGAGATTCGCCCTCCTGGATGAGGTCAATAATGATCGCAGAATCTCCACAAAGAAGTTTAGTCCTCTATTGTTGAGACTGGATGAGTATTAAGGCATCTTCCGCAGCATATCTTCCGCCATCGTGTCGTTGAAAACTGTCACCTATCTGATAGGCAATAGAAGCCAGAACATTCCTAGCCAAGTTGGTTGTTAAAACTCCCATGCCCCCGTGCTTTGTAGACTCAAACAAGTAAGCATCAAAAGTAACTATAACTGTATCTCTATCAACGCAAAGTGGAAGTGGATGAGTGCGGTTTGCTTTGAAGTTAAGCCTATGGGTGCGGGCTGAGTAATCTGGTTATGGACAAGTAGTGAATAAGAGGACCCATAACCAGGAATAAGGCTTGCTGAGGCAAGGTTTAGGTCTAAAGAGAAGCGAGAAACAAACTGTTTGTCTGTGATGGCTGCGTCCAGAGTTTGGGGGACCAAGGAAAATTGGGGAGTGTTTGAATCTGATCTGGTTAGGAATCATTGCTTGGACCAAAACTCCCAAAGGTTATTACAATGAGATACAAATGTCATAGGGGAGACTTTGGTATTATCGAAAATAGTTTGATTGCGCATATACCAAATAGTCACGAGAATGGCAGTAAACTGAGAAAGCATCTCATCAGATTTTAGACCATGGGTTTTAGCAGAATCCCACATGATTTCAAAAACCTTCAAAACAAAGTGAATGTTGAAGTTTGGGTCAGCCCAATTAATAGGGAAAAGAGAAAACAATCAAAAAATGGGAAATAATAGGGCAAAGAAAGAAAATATGGAGCACATTTTTCTTCTGAGCCTGACAAAAGGTGCAACTGTCCTCAATGGGAATATGGATCCTAATTAGATTGGCTCTTTTGGGAAATTAAATTTTGACTAATCTTTCAAAAGAGAAACAAAGCAATGGAAGGGGCTTTGGTTCTCCAGATAGATTTCAAAAGTTTAAAGCCAAAAGTGGGAAGGGGAGGAATGGAAGTAGAGTTTTTCAGATGAGATATGGTAAAAGCCCGCGTTGCACTTTTGACTGAAAATTGTCCTATTTTGTCAAAAGTCGAAAGGAGTTTGTCAGGATTGTATGTGGGTCGAATAAGAGTGTCTCGAATATCCCTTGCCACCGGACCTAGAAAAAGAGAGTTGATAAGTTTCGAATTCCAGTTAAGTGGACCTCCAGGAGGGAGGTCCAAAGGTCCCGAATAGAACGAGGCAAGCTGGGATCAGTAGGGTCCGTGACACAATCCACGAGCACAAAATCTGGTTTTACCCAACAATCTAGCCAGAGGTTGGTCTGATCCCATGACATAGTTTGCCAAATAAGAAATTTCTTCATTTTGAGAAGGATCGTTAGGTTCCCACTCCAAGCGAAGGAGGCCAAGGAGGAGGCTTTTCCTAACTGAAATACACTCTTGTCTCGAAAATAAGGTGACTTGAATTGGGGGGTTCTGTGGTAATGAGGAAGGAAGAGAGCATTCCAAATGTTTTTGGCCAATAAGGCAAAAATTTTGTTCATACAAAAAGGAATATTGAGACCACCGAGAGTCCTGGGCATACAAACCCTATCCCAAGTACAAAGATGTTTGGCCTTGCTATATGTTGCCCCATTCCACCAGAAATCTCTAGCCAGATGGTCCAGCTTTGTTGAGACAGTGCAAGGAAGTAAAAAAGTTTGCACAGTGTAATTGGGAATCAAGTTGAGAACTGATTTAATCATCAAAGTGCGATCCACTTGAGAGAGGATTTTGGCTTTTCAAGTTGAAAGTTTAGCATTGATTTTGTAAATAAAGAATTGGAAATCTGTAGCTTTCTTCTTGGAAAATAGCAGGGGGAGCCAAAATATTTATCTTTAGGATTATAGCTTCTATTACCCAGGATCATATTAATCATGTTAGCATGTTTAGGGTGCACATTGGAACTATAATAGGCTGAAGATTTGCCATAATTGACTCCTTGACCTGAAGCCAGAAAATATTGTTGCATAATATCTTTGACTGAATGGGCTTCAGCTAAAGAAACTCTGCAGAAAAGCATCAGATCGTATGCATAGAGCAGATGACTGATCGAAGGGAAATATCTCCGGAGCTTGATACCTTGAATTTGTCTTCTGTTTCGGCCTTGTGGAGAAAGCGTGAGAACGCCTCAACTACAAACAAGAAAATGTAAGGAGATAGGGGGTCGCCTTGGCGGATACCCCTGGATGGCTTAATGGGATGAAGGGAGAACCATTAAGAAGGACTTGGAGAGTGGTCGTGGATATACATTGATTGATCATTTCAATCCAATCTTCTGCAAAACCAAGTTGTTTGAGTACTTGAGCAAGAAAAGACCATTCGACCTTATCATAGGGTTTGGCCATATCTATCTTGATTGCCATCCAACCTTGTTTTTTCTTACGAAAGTGTTTCATTTGATAGAAAGTTTCATGTGCAAGACTAATATTATCCGCTATCGAGTGACCTTGTAGAAATGTTCCTCGTTTAGGAGAAAAAATGTTGTCGAGCAAAGATTTGAGACGGCTGGCCAGAATTTTGGAGATCACTTTATAAATTACATTACAAAGGCCTATATGACGAAATTTATTTGACGATATAGGATTGCCCAAGGATTAGAGCAATGAAGCTCCCATTCAGTTTAGGATCTAACTGCTTGGAAGTAAAGAAATATGTAACAACCTCTATGACATCTGTTTTCACAATGTCTCAATAATATTGAAAGAATAAAGCGTGAAAACCGTCAGGGCCTAAAAGCTTTGTGGCTGCCCATATCGAAAATAACTGCCTGGATATCTGCAGCAATGGGAATAACAATGCTTCATTATCCTCTTTGAAATGATCGGACTAAACAAGGCGTGAATCCCCGGATCAGGAGTTAGATTGGAGGATTGAAAAATATTGGAGAAATAGTCATTGATGGTATCTCCAACAGTTTCCAGAGTGGAATGTCACACATTGTTGCTATCTTTAAGGCGAAGAATCAAATTTCGTTTCCTCCAAAGCAAGAAAGTAAGGTGAAAGAATTTGGTGTTCTTGTCACCATCTCTGAGCTAGGAAGAACCAGATTTGTTTCGCCAAAACATCTCCTCACGATTTTAAAGTTCAGAGAAACGCTCTTCCAGTAAGGAAATTTTTGTGGCATTGTCCTTCGAAGGAGGATCATTTTGAAGTTTATCCAAGGAAGTGAGAGTGTCAGAGATACACAGCTGAATGTTTTCAAAGTCTCACTTATTCCACCTAGTGAGACTATAACTAAACTTCTTGGTTTTGAGATGGATATTGTGAGTCGGAAAGGGATGTTGTTTAGGAGTCCAATTAGTTTGAATCACTCGTTTGCAAGAAGGATCCCTAGTCCACATGTGAAAGAATTTGAAAGGTTGCAGAGTAGGGCTGAAATGCGAAACTAACTGGTGGGAGATTACCTTGTGGTCCGAAGAAGATGTGTGGATTGTATGGGCAGAAAAAGAGGGAAACCGATCTAACCACTCGGTCGAAACTAAGATATGATCCAGTTTAGCCTTAACCCCATTTTTGTCTTTTCTCTTGTTGTTCCAGGTGAATTGATAGCCATTTAGGGGGAAATCCAACATTTGATGATTGTCAAGAAAATTTCTAAGGTGACTGAGACTATAACAAAAAAGTCGGTTACCGACCATTTTTTTCCCAGGTTGACTGATAGCATTCAAATCTCCAATAATCATCCCCGATAAAGGTTGAATAGAGTACAGGTTGGACATGGAATTTCAAAAATGCTCCCTAGAAGCGGGATTCGGTTCACCATAAATGAAAATAACAGACCATGCAGAGGAAGTAAAATAGTCATCTGGAATACAATTAAAATAATTTTTACACAAAGAAAGAATGGTAAGGTGAATACCTGCTTTCCAAAAAAGGCAAGTCCTTTAGCTAGTCTTTGTGCCGGCACTGATGCTCCATGTGGAAATCCCAATCTCCGGCGCAAGCGGTCCATCTTGGAAGAACTATACTTGGTTTCTAACAAAATAATTAGCAAAAGTGACCGAAGCAGTGTTAGATTTGGTGACTGTTGACTTTAGCTGTTTTAAAAGGCAGTGATTCTACATGGCGAGGAAACGAGCGAGGAAAACAGCGAGGGGAGGGGGGGACGTTCACCCCCATCGGGATGTGTGCTGTCATTTTTTGCGCGTGTATCCCGAGGGGGGTGAACGGTCCCCCCCCCCCCCCCCCCCCCCTCGTTGTTTTCCACGCTCGTTTCCTCGCCATTTAGAATTTCTGTTTAAAAGGGATGAGGAGTTGGCTGAATTGAATCCATCTGGTTTCATAATAGTCATCCTCAATGCCATCAATTCTTCAACTGTCAAAATTAACTGCATAACTGACTTCAAACCGACCGTCATCACTGACTTGTTAAAAGTCGTCATAACAGCCTTCGTAATTGACTTTTTAGTGGCCTTCATCATGGTTTTCCACATGTTACTTGCAGCAGGCTTCACAACTTTCATCACCCCAACCATATTCTTGGTAGGTAACAGACCTTTTGCGTGCAATAATAACAAGTGTTTGTTTGTGAAGAAGATATGGTATGTAATTGATTTCAGTTTTAAAGAAAAATCTTTATTAGGAGCTGAAAATGTTGAATGTATTAATATTCTGAAGTTACCTGATGTATGGATCAAACTCTTCTTGATTTTTCACTTGTTTGTAATTTCCCCTATGAGAGCTGCACGTGAGTGGTAGCACTTTAGCTGTTTTCTTTTGTGGCATGTAATTAATACAAGGAGAAGTTCTTTTGCTCTCTTCACTAGTTTTTCACAAAGGCATGAAAATAGATCATGAGTGCACCGTGAAAAGAGACTGCATGTGGGGGACGTGAAACAGGATGCCAAGTGTAATTTCTCCAAACCTTTAGGGTTCCTTAATTTTGGGTTCTTCCATTGTAGATAGCATACAAGGGAGAAAGATTGAGTAGAAACTATTTTTTCTTAGTAGTATTGTTGGCTTGAGATTGGTTGCTTGACAATGTTGTAATCTCTTGTACTTGTTTCACATATCAATAAGATCTAAGAGAGTCGTCGTCAGTGGAGTAGGCAAAATTAACCACGTTAAATCCCCGTGTGATTTTTATTTTCAGCATATTATTTATTGTTTGCTTGTTTTATAACATAGGTTTTTAGTCATTCACTTTCACCAACTAGGTCTTGACCTTGTGTTGGATTTGCATGCAGCAGTTGGTTTTGACAACATCCTTTTAATCTAATTATAGTAGAGTTTGTCCAAGGAGCTGTAAACATCTTTTGTTATATTCTTGCTGTGCATATCACATTATAGGCCCATTTTCAAAATCATTCACAAAACTCCCTCTCTTAATCTCATGGAGGGTGTTTTAATGACATTTGTATTTTCCTAAGTATCACCATGTCTGGAAGTTCTAAATTACTCTTTGAGTTATGCCTCTCTTTATCACTCACCTCACCACCTATAAGTATACATTTGTATTTACTTGTTCAGACAGCTCTCAAGTGATGGTTGCTACGTACAGGCAAAGGGCCATCCTCTACTAAAATGGCAACATCATTGCGGTTACTTTCTGTCACTCCATCAATGATTTCTCATTGATGGTTTCACTTACATGAATGTGTAAAGAATTATAAGGCCGAGGAATGCTTAACCACAGTGGTGGTCCTCAAAGTCGGTACCCAAAAATAGGACATTCCTACTCATCATCCTGGCCCAAGCCCTGAAAACATGGTGCTTGGCTAGACTGGCTTGGGTTGGGCAAGCTGCAGCCTTAGGCAAGAATTGAATTGCAAATGGTAATTAGTTGAAGATCATGAATGATTATTCTCCCTTCTGGAGAACTGGTTATTCAAGCGCAGTCCTGAATGCTACAAATTTATGATTGGGCTGGGTTGTACCTATGTTCACACGAAAACGGTAACTAGGACACCGTGTTTGAGTAAACATCCTGATTATATGGTTGGAATCATGGTTCAAAATGCCATTATTGACTAGATATGCCGGTCCTGAAAAAAGATAATATTTATCAACCCCTGTGCAGATAAATCGAGAACTACTGTTTATTTTATCAAGTTTTACCAATAAATTGATCACCACTTGTGCAACAAGATAACTATTACTTGATCAAGACATATAGATGATTCCTCCACTTCATAAAAAATCAGAACTTTATAGTTGGGATATATTAACTTTCATTTTATTGTTCTTCTTGTCTTTAAATAATAAATATTAGTTATTTGCTCTATTCCATAGTAAACGACTCAATAACTTTCTTCTTGATTTCATCTACTAAAGGGTACACGAAAATATCTCATTAATTAAGTAGTCTTATTTGTTGTTTAAAAAAATGAACATCTCTCATTTTTGTTCAATATGTGGATCTTGTTGGTTTTGGTTGCAAGGAAGGTTCTGGGTAGCTCTCATTTTTGTTCAATGTGTAGATCTTGTTGGCTTTGGTTTTTGTTGTTGGTTTTGGTAGTTTTTCAGGGCATGGAATGAGTTTTCGCAATATCTCATCGAAATTTTCCTTTTTTTTGAATTACAAAAAGGAAAAAAGACGTACGAAAAGAAAAAAGGGGAAATATAAATTTACATTTTTGGAGGTTTTTTGAAAAAACTTCAGATTTTTTTCGAAGTTTTTTTTTCTTCGTAAAATTCAATTTTTTGCCAAAACACATAACAGATTGACCAAAATTTCATTTTTTTTTTACAAATTTCGAGTTTTTTCTTATTATCATTTCTTATAATTATTTGTTTCTTTTTGAAACAACCCCCCATGATTTTCTAATTATATATTGATTTCATGTTTGTTTCATTTATTGTTATTTAGGCTTTATTTAATGTGTTTAATAGATTTTTTTTTCATATATTTCATATACACTCGATATGTATTATATATTTCATGTATCCTCGAAATTTTTATGTTTTTTTTATACACCGAAATATTTCTTAAAATCAGGATACCGGAATTAACCCAAAAAAATGAAATCACAATCCTTGATTCAGGATGCTTGGAGGAAGAAAGAAAATGCTATTTTACATCTGAAGTCGACCTTCAATCGTCAAAATGTCACTTTCTTGCCTTATTGGAGTAATGGTAAGAAGTCTAATTGATGTACTTGGGGCAAAGTTGAGTACAACGCCACCACCGGAGAGAGTTTTTCGACTTAATCTTTGTGAAATTATTGATCAAATGAAGGGTTGTCATTTGAATGCCAGTTAATTTTTCCCCTTTGAAGAACTAAAACATCTTGATTTATGTTGAGTGGGTTGGCAATGGAGGTACGTCTTTCAATTTTTAAATGACATCCTATTTCATTTCATTTCCTCTCTTTTTTTCGTGACTAACATAGCGAACATGTGAAATAAAGGCCAAAAATAGAAATTGAAACGGTTAATGATAATCGCCAATTTACTGCACCATTTTTCCTTTTCCTATCATTTTCAAAAAAATAAAAATTTGTTCATTCATTCAAACTAATGTTCATAATATATAAAACTTATCTCTTAGCTAAGTTACAAAACAATTTAGGAGTATCACCATCCATATGTTTTATGCACCACAAAATTTTGTTTTGACACTGTCATTCTTATGCAAAACTGTTAACAATCAATTTTACTATGTTTCATTGTTCTTTACCTTAACCTTTTATTTTCCACTATGATGTTGTAGAATTAACTACTTTTGTGAAGTTGGAGATGTTGTAGAAACCCTCACCAAAATCCCACCATTGCTCTTAATCGGTTCCATAAACAAAATCATATTTTATAATGTAAACTAATTTTTTTTAGATGCAAACCTATTTTATAGGAAAAATACTAATTTTTTAGAATCTATCTCGGTTAAAATTATAATCGATTGAATGTTCATGGTCTTTGTTTGAATGTTCATTAAAAAGTTCGTTCATTTCATTGAAAAATATTATACTTAAATACTTACATGTTTTAATAATAAAATGCATATTTTGAAATTTTAAGTGTTTGTATTGATTTTGTTTTGTTGGAAAGATCTTTAAAATTGTATTTCAATAATACTAAGTTTACCAAAATTCGACAACTACGTAGATAGTTATAGAAATTTTCATTTTGACAAAAGAAAAATACAATATTTTCTCTCTCCACCACATGTACATTCCACTAGTATAATATTCAGGCCGTTTGCACTCCCGCAAAATATCTAATTTTTTTTTGCTAAATATCATGTCCTGAACATCCCCATGACCATCACCACTTTTGCCCTCAATCAATTTTGAATTGCAAGTCTATTCATAGGAAAAAGTATATACTATAGAGTTAGACTCACTAAAAATTGAATCAGTTGGGAAAAAATTATAACGTCGAGAGCGAGTTCTCTCCAAACTTTGAATTTGCCAAAAATGTTATTGTTAAAATGTACATTAAAGTGTCTGTCTCAATTTTTTTCATGGTATCATATTGAAAAATACTAACTGCGAAATGCATTAGAAATTTTTTAATAATAAAAAAACGTATATTTAAAATTTTAACACTTGTATTGATCATTGATTTTGTTAGAATTCGAGTTATTTGTTTGAATATTCTTTGAGAAACATTTTTTCATTCATTTGAAAAAAATTGAAAAATACTAACGGCGTGAATGCATTAGACATTTTTATAATAAAATATATATTTTTAAAAATTTTAGCGTTTGTATTGATCATTGGTTTTGTTGGAAATATATTAAAAAATGCATTTTAACGATATCAAGTTTACCAAAATTCGACAACTATATAGATAATTGTGATAATTATCATTTTGAGAAAAATAAAAATACAATAGTTTCTCTCCTACCACGTGTATTTTCCACCAACTTTTTTCACAAATTTTTCATTTTCTTTTTCCTTCTACATGTTTTATATTTACAAATATGACATCATAGAAAATTAATCTTAATCCTCAACACATTTTTCCAACTTCCAATCCTAGTCATCTTTTATCTCAAATTTTTAGTTTGTCCCAGTCAGTCTTTCTCTAATCTTCTTGTATGTGATCCGTTAGATCCTTATGTTTGGGTATCTCGGTCGTCCTTTATTTTCAACCTCAAACACCATTCTAATTTGTTATATAAATTTTTATGTCATTTTTTGTTCATCAAAATATTTGTGGTAAGCTAGGATTTCAATTCTTTTTCGACTTAGATGAATCACTCTTTTTAAGCTTATTCCAACCTCGGTAACTGAAGTTCAATCAATGATTGATATGAAATGCAACTCACTTAGTAAAGCTGGTCGGTGGGTATCAATCGGAAATTAAATTTCCACCCAAGTGGTATATAAGAGTAAGTGACCCTTTGTAATTTCATTTTACCAATGAAATTCTTTTCTAAGGCAATGTACCTCAGATCCTCAAATATAAATTTACAACTTTGTTCAAATCTCTCTCATTGGACAAACAATTTTTACAAAACAAATAACTATTAAAGCTTTCATTACTATCCAAGACCTAAATCTTTCAAAAACCCCTATTTTAAACGTATTGCAAAGTCCCACATTTGAAAACCTAACCCATTGCTCAGTCAAACGATATCTTTTTCAAATGTTAGAGGCAATCTCATGTATTTATCAAACTTTCTATATACATTCGCTTACATGTCAACACTTTTGAGGTTTTCAACGTATTTTGATGTTTTTTCGTACTAATGATACGTGTGTTACCAATAGATATCATTGTGCATATAGTATAGTGCTAGGGATTGCCTTGCACACAATTTGGCACTAGTAGAACAATTAGAATTGCTAGACGTAGTATAGTCGTGATGTGTGTCACTAAATAGATGATGTGAACAAGGCCTTGGAATACAATTCAAAACTGTAACGACCCGATCCGCACAGTAAGATATTGTCCGCTTTGGGCTCAACGTCCACGTGGCACACTTTCGGCTGGGTCAGGCTCTGATACCATTCTGTAACGACCCGATCCGCACAGTAAGATATTGTCCGCTTTCGCACAGTAAGATATTGTCCGCTTTGGGCCCAACCGGCCCGCACGGCTTTAAAAGGCCTCTTAATAAAATCTCGAATTTTACAAAATGCAAAAAGTGCAGTGGGACCCACCCTTAATAAAACTCCAATTTTACAAATACAAAAAGTACAGTGGGACCCACCCTTAATAACCCTTAATAAAATCTCAGACTTTTACAAAAAAGTGCAGTGGGACCCATCCTTTTCAAAATCTCCGATTCTGCAATGAATTTCGAATCTGCAATGAATTTCCATTGCAATTCCGTTTTGCTAAAGTCAAACATACGTGGCTCAAGAACTATTTGGACGAATGAGATCTGACATTCTCAATCTTAGGTCTGACATAATTTTGAAAGAAGAGAAATAGAGAGTAAAACTCACCAATCTCAAATCAAATCGTACATATAGCATTCTCAATCTTAGAACTAATTTTGAAAGAAAGAGAAATAGAGAGTAAAACTCACCAATCTCAAATCAAATCGTACATATAGCATTCTCAATCTTAGATCTGACATAATTTTGAAAGAAAGAGAAATAGAGAATAAAACTCACCAATCTCAAATCAAATAGTACGTATAGCATTCTCAATCTTTATGCAAACAAATTAGAAAATGACTAAAATAATAATGTCAATGTAAAAGTGGAAAGGAATAAAGAAACTCACAGTCCTTGTGTCACGTCAGTCACAAATCCCCATCAACTTTATGCAGACAAAATCAAAAAGACAAAAAAATGCAATCCGATAGTAAAAATTTAAGGTACGATGAGACTCACCTTTTTTTTTCTTGTTTTTCTCCTTCTTTCTTCCTCCCTCTCTTCTTCTCCTTTCTCTCTTTTTTTTTTTTTTTTTTTTAGCGGCGAGAGAGCAAATAGAAGAACCTAACCCTATTTATTCCTACCAATTAGGGCTTTGCTCGAGGTTAGGGACACCCCATCTTTCTACTTGATGCCACCGCATATTTAATAAAATTAAAATTAAATAAATAAAGGTGATGTTAGACTTTTGTGTTGATATATAAAACACATGTTATCAATTCAGTGATGCAAGGACAAAGCTATAATAAACTGAAAATTCAGAGTTCATAATGCAACACATAAAAGTCTACATACAATAAGAGAACTTACTTGAAGTCTATAAATACAATCAAATAATCAAATGATTGAGGTAACACATTGTCACCTAGAGAGATAAAGCAAAGAATAGGTTTACAAATAAGATAGAAAATAGAAAATAGGAGAGAATAAAAGATACAAAATCAGAAGCATACATAAGTAACTATAAACTAATGTAAATAAAACTAAAATTTCAAAAGACATTTCTTTGAACTGTTCAAGAGAACGGTGCCGATACTAGGTTTCAGCTAGTATAACGAGATGTTCTAACAAGAATAGTTCTTAGAAAGTTTTGATAAGAAGAAGAAGATAGACATAATGCATGCTTATATTAATTGAAAATAAAAATACAAATAAAAGACTTAGGAGATAGAAACTTACAAGGAAAGAGCTAATGGGTTACGTGGAAAAAACTCGGATGCCTAACTAAGAGAAATGAACTGGCTCTTATAGCCTTCAGGGAATTACAATAATTGAGAAGATAAGCTTCTTGTGACAAAGTGGAGAGTGGGTGAGATGTGGACATTTTGTCCTTTGTAATCATGGAAGAGTTGAATGGAGGAGCTTTGTCTTGAAGCGATTGTAGTGGTTGGAATAGTTGAAGATGCTTCAACTTTTGACTTGAGTGCGTGAATAGTGGCTTCACGTGGTTGTTTTGTAATGATGTTGTTTGTTGGTCGAAAGTGACCTTGTCTTGTAGTGGAAGGTGCCTTTGTAGAAATTGTGGCAAAAGTCATGATGACTTAAAACACAATGATGTTTGTAGGGTCAAATTCATGCATGTGGCGAGAAGATACCAAAACAATCATCTTCATTGAGGGGAACTGTTGGAGCTTCGTCTTCATCTGAGTCTTCTGCACAGATCTTGGACATGGTTTCCATCAGTTGCGTCTTTGTAGGCTTTCCTTGAAGCTGCTTCTTGATGAACTGTCAAAGAAGTTTTGCTTCTGAAGGAACTTGTATTGGATTGACAAGAGGTTGAGCAGGAGATTGTTCTTTTCCTTAAAAGAATCTTGTAACCGCTTCTTTTGTAGCATGGGAGTGATCAAAAGATGACCACCATTTGACTTTGTAACGACGACAGATCCAAAGAGGAGGCTGAGTCGATTGACTTGGACCAGGAAGTGTTGTGACAATGTAATCCCAGCAGCAGATCCAAGAGAGTTTGAACTTGACAAAAAACCAAATGATAGTACCTGTTGTGGTACCGGGATTGAAGGATTGAATTTGCTTTTGAAAACTTGTCATCCTTCATTAACAGACGAAGGCAAGATATCTTGTAGAGGACCAAAATGATTCCACCATGAGTGTTGGAACCAGAGAGGAACAAATCTTTGTATAAACTTGTGGCATATGAGAAAGAACCAAGAATGGGAACAATTTTGAGAAAAAACGAAGAAGGCTCTGGACCAAGCTTGCTTGTAATCCAGACAATTGTAGGAAGCTGGGAGGTAATTAACTGAAAACTTCTTATGGAAGCGAGGATGTTGCTTCCAATCGGCTTCAGATAAAACCTTCATCATTTGGCATTTTGAATGAGAAATCTTCTCAGGATGAAAAGGATCTCGGTGATGAGTAATCATGACTGAGTCAGTGTCGACCAGTATGAACTCATAGAACTCTTGAGTTTTGAGGATGTCAGATTCCTCAAAAAGGGTATTTGTATTGAAGAGATTCTTTGCAATTGCATGGGTATCTTTTGTAAGCGAATAAAAACATGGTTCGATCATTGTGATCGGATCCAAACAGGGCTTTGTAAGATAGGGATTTGGAGGAGGAACTTGAGGTTTTGGAAAACTTGTCATTACAAAGCTTGATTCTTCTGCATTTGAAAGAGGTTGGTAGGGATTTGTAAGAGATAGGGCATAAGAAAGAGGGGTCTTGAGCTGTGAAGCAGAAGGCTTCATAGCATACTGGGCTTTTGATTGAGGTCTTGGAGGGGGAGGAGGTCTAAAGGACGAAGAAGATTGAGAACTCATTTTTGTAAGAATTCTCTTGTCAGGAAATCTGCAAGAGAGTTATCTGTTCCTTTTATATATTCAATATCAAAATTGAAAGCAGACAAAAGACCTTGCCATCTAGCGAAAATCTGTTTGGAAACAAGATTTAAAACATCTTTGGTTAAAATCTATTTGGCAGATTTGCAATCAACACGTAATAAAAACTTTTGATTAAACAAATCATCTTGAAATTTCATGATGCACAAAACAATTGATAAAACTTCTTTTTTGACAGTTGAATAATTGATTTGGGCAGAATTCCAAATACCAGAATGGTATCGGACCAATTGTATTTGTGTAGATTCAGGAAGACGTTGTTTAATGATACCCCCATATCCTAGGTTAGACGCATCTGTTTCTACAATCTTGAAGGCTTCAGGACTTGAGATCCCTAGACAAGGAAGACTTTTGACTTAGGCTCTGACTTGACTAACTATTTGAGAATGGATTTCAGTCCATGGGCTTGGGTTAGACTTAAGTCTTGCATACAAGGGCTTAAGTAAAACTCTAAGGTTTTTGTAAAAGTCTGCAACATAATTCAAGGAACCTAAAAATCTTTGTGATTGATTTTTGTCTTTAATTTCATCAGGGAATTTATCAGCAAACTCTATAGCTCTAAAGATTGGGGTGATCATCCCAAAATGGATTTCGTGACCTAAAAATCGGACATTTGTTTGAAAGAGGTCAATTTTTGTAGGAGAAAGAATCAAACCATTTTCTTTGATAATTTTGGAAAATTTATACAAGTGTTTCCAATGGTCTTCTAAGGAGGAAGAGAAGACAAATATATCATCGATATACACAATTGTGAAATGAGAAAAAGGAGTAAAAATATCATTCAAGATATTTTGAAACTCACTTGGTGCATTCTTGAGGCCAAAAGGCATAACATTCCATTCATAATGGCCGAAATGAACATTAAATGCAGTCTTGTAACGATCATGGGGATGGATTTGGATTTGCCAAAATCCAGATTTGAGATCAAATTTAGAGAAGACGCGTGCTAAGTGTAGTCTCTTAATAAGGTCTCTTCTGTTAGGTATTGGATACCTAATCCATTGTAAAACTTTGTTCAATGGCTTGTAATTGATGACAAGACGAGGAGATCCTCGTTCAATTTCAACAACTTTTCTGACATAGAAGGCTGCACAACTCCAAGGGGATTTGGAATGTCGAATTAATTGTTTGGAAAACAAACTCTGAATTTCAGATTTGCAAAATTCCATAAATTCGAAATTCATTTGTATAGGACGAGCTTTGGTAGGAATTTTGGACTCATTGAATGAAGGATCATATGGTAAACGAACCACATGTCGATGGCGATTCCAAAAAGCATTTGGAAGTTTTGAACAAAGTTATGAGGTTAATTGTTCCTTAAAATGAACAATTCTGGTTTGTGTTTGTGTGTCTTTGAGCTAATCATCGACTCTGCGATAAGCAATCTCATTTTTGAGAAAATGTAAATGTTGTCTTTTTTGAGAAATAAAATTGATAAAACATTTGTCTATTTTTAAAGAATTAATTTCAGCAGTTTTTGTTTTGCACAAGAATTTGAAGATAATCTTATTACCAAGGATACTGGTAGAAATACCTTCGCTTGTAACATCAAAAGGATAAAGAGTAGTTAGGAATGGTGTACCCAAAATCATATTTTGGGACATATCCTTAACTAACAGAAAATCCTGTTGAATACAAATTTTTTTCTTGGCAAATGTGAGCACCAACCAATTTGTACTTAACATCTAACTTATTATTAGTAATAAATAGTTGTTGAGTCGTTTTCTCGTAATACTGAGAAGGAATAACTCCTTCTGCAATACAGTTTTAAATCAGCACCTGAATCAACCAAAGCAAAGGTATTAATAGTGAAATATAGGTGACCGTATTTAATTCATTGAGAAAAGCTGGTTCAATTGTTGGTTGAATCTATTGATTTGAAGAAGAAGGAATATCAGGAACAGAGATTGCATTTTGAACCTGTTGGTTCAACAGCTGTTGAGTAAGCCAAGTTTGACCTTGCTTAAGCTGGGCAATTTCTTTTTTCATGATATTAACTTCAGATTGTAAATCAGGAATAGAAACAAAATTCTGAGAAGGAGTTCAGAATCTATTGATGATATCTTTATGATTGTAAAAAGGGTTCATTATTTCAGGAACCGGTTTGTGAGTATTTGTATTCTTGATATGAGTCAAATACTCAGTTTTGAGTTTGGGATCTTCAATACGATCAACAAAATCTAAAAGAATACTTGATTCTTTAGTTTTTGAGAGCATATTGATAGTGTTTAAAGCATTGCATGTACATGCTTTAGCACAATGATCCTTATCAGATTCTTCATTGTCAGAAGAATTAGATTCATAACGCATTTGATAAACCTGAAGGTTGTCATCAGATGGGTTAGATTCAGACTCAGAATTGAGCAAAATTGTAGTGAACATTTGCTTAATGTTTTCATCAACGTCAAGCTCATGAATTCTTTGGGTTGTTCTACAATTTTTTGCATAATGACCTAGTTTTCCACATTTGAAACAAATGGGTTTTTGGACAATATGGCCTTTGTGTTTTGAAAAATGGGTAGTCTTGTGCGTGCCATGCCTAGTGGGCTTTTTGTAATAGTTGTTGTATTGTTTGATTTGTTTTTGGCCATAATTCCTTTTGGACTTGAAGTGTCGGGCAGGATGAGACCGATACTTTTGTTTGGAAGTCCTAGGAAAATGTCTTGCTAAGGGCTCATAGCCATACTGTTGACAAAAAGATCCAAGTTCATTAGAATCATAAATGTTTTGTCGTTTAAGTTGGGCTTTGAGACAGATATCATTACACAGTTGCAAAGCAACTTCATTGATCTTAGCAATCAAATCTCCAAACGTAAGTCGTTCAAAAGGGATATCGCCATTGTATTCAGATTGCAACTTATTGATAGGGGCATAATTAGTCTATTTTTAGTACCATATTTCTATATATATTTTTAGCTATTACTTGTTAATTATGGTACTAATTGCTATTTTCATGTTTGTGTAGGTTTCCAATTACAATATTTTAAAATAGAAGCAACTTGGCAATTTAGGAATACTAATTGCAAAATGAATTCACACAAGCAAGGAAACCACACCAACAAGGAAACCACAGAAAGAGGAAAACAAGAATAAAAGGGGGAAGATACCTGGCTTTGAGAGATCATCCAACATCCCATCCACTGCACCCATCCACAGCCTCCACAACAAGCCCTAACCCTCGTATAGCCAAAATCCCTCACTGTTTCGCACCCATCGAGCAATAGCATTCATCCACCGCCTCCATCATCTCCTTCCTCCCTGATCATACTCGCACAAACCCTAGCCGCCGTCACCCACCATCCATCTCCATCGTCCTGAACGCAAGCCATCCACCTCGCCTCCTCATCAAACCTAATCGAACCCCCATTCTCGCAAATCCCTCCTCCTCGCAACAGCCCTTCGTCGTCCTCTATCCACTCAACCAATCGACCTCCTCCCTGATTATCGCCACCTCGCCAAACCGTAGCCACCGTCGCTGTCCCTCGTCCTTCCCTCTTCGTCCCTTCTTCCCGTTCTCAGCCAGAGCCAACCGATTGCCTGATTCCCCTCTCTCTTTTCTCGCTGTCCATCGACATTCCCTCATCTCTCTCACTCTGTCACAAGCAGAAACCGAAAGGAAGAGAAGAAGCAGACCGTGAAGAGAAAGGAACAGAGAGGTGAAGCAAATCGCGAAGGAGCAATTCGCGTGTTGGAGGTGAATTGATATCGCGCTATTCACACCCCAATTTCCACTCAGTACCACCACGGATCAGGCGGCAGTGTTTTGTTTCATCACTCAACTCTTTTACTTATTTTAGTTTGATTATTGATTATGGATTACTGTTTGAACATAATTAATATGTCTAGCTAAACTCCTCTTAGTTAGGGGTGGATTCGAAGCCCCGAACATGTGCTTTATAAATTAATTGAATTTAATCTTCCTTGCTATTAGTGATTGTGTTTTGCTTAACTGCTTTATAGAAAACTTTTCTTTGTATGTTTGTTAAGGTGGCCAACTTAGTAAGCATGCTAGGATTTGGGGCTAGAGTATAGGAGAGTTTCATTTAATTGTTATAATCCTGTATTCACAAGTAGTAAATACCAAGGAACGTTGGTAAGGTTAAGTAGAAACCTAGGCAAGAACAAGATGCTGATCATACTTGTAATTGCCTAGTCAGTGTTCATATTTTCCACAAAACTTAATGATCTTAGATTGCTATTTAACTTGCGATTCCTGTTTAGATAGCATGATAAGAATAGTTTGAAAGCGACGCTTAGTTTAATTCAACGAACTTGGGAAAATAATAAGATTAATGCAGTGCGGCCACGGTTAGTCTTGAGCATTGTCTCTCACGAGTTAGCAAGTGATTATTGAAGATTAATTTATAAGCATATGTTTGGTGTGTGGAGATAAAACTCTTAGCTAATTTCTCATCTTTGCCATTTCTTTAGTTTATTATCTTTACATTAATTTTCGTAGTTATTTTCATATATAATTTAATTTAGAAAATACAATCCCCTTTTATTTAATTAATTAGGTTGTTAGTTGTCTTTTAATTATTATTAGTGTAATTAACAAGCCCTCTAATCCCCGGTCTAGAACGATCCCTACTTATTCTATACTACAAATCACAAAGCAGGGTATTAAGTTGTGTGCTACTAAAATAGCGCATCAATTTTTTGCGCCGTTGCCGGGGATTAGAAAAGTTGTTGATTACTTAATTATTTAATTTTATTTTTATTGATTTTTTCTTTCTTTCTTTATCTCAGGTACTAGTTCATGCACAATAGGAGATCCAGCGAAAACTTAGTAGAACACGATTCAGAGCCTGAGAAAACATTTAGAAGACGAAGAAGAGAAACAAAAGAACTACAAACATCTAGCTTTGAATCTGAATCTGAAGAGTTCGACATGGGAGATAATAGATCTATTAAAGAACTTTCGGCATCCACCTTGGACAATGCCGCACCCTTGTGCATTCAGTACCCATTAGCCGCGTAGGGCAAGACTGAGTCATTCGAGCTTAAATCCAGCCTACTTCATCATATTCCGAAGTATCATTGTCTTTCTATGGAGGATCCAAATAAACATTTAAAGGAATTTAAAGTTGTATGCTCCAGTATGACGCCAATAAATGTGGATGAAAACATCCTAAAGTTGAGAGCATTCCCCTTTTCTCTGGCTGATAGGGCTAAGGATTGGCTCTATGAACTACCTTCCGGAACAGTATATTCTTGGGAAAGCATGAAGAAGGTGTTTTTAGAGAAATTCTTCCCAACTTCCAAAATTATCTTATTGAGGAAAAAAATCAGTGGCATACAGCAAGGTCCAGGAGAATCATATCCGGCTTACTATGAGCGCTTCAAAACTCTCATAGCATCATGCCCGCAGCATCAGATGAAGGAGGAGCTCCTGATTCAATACTTTTATGAGGGATTGCTTCCTCTTGAGCGATAGATGTTAGATGCAGCGGCAGGAGGAGCTTTGGTTGATAAAACTCCAGCGGCAGCAAAAACTTTGATTGCAAACCGAGCCTTAAATGCCCAGCAGTATGAAGGAATTGGAGAGCCTTCACGCCAAGTCAATGAGGTAAGTACTAATTCTAGTTTGGAAGCTCAAATGGATAATCTTACCTCACTTGTGACTCAGGCCCTAGGGAAGCCGAATATGCTAGGAGTTGCACAGGTTTGTGGCGTGTGTACAAAGCCAGGACATCCATCTGATCAATGTCCTCAACTGATTGAGAATGGCGGTTGGGAGAATGTCAATGCAATAGGTTTTCAGGGGCAAAATCACTATAGAAATAATCCTTATTCGAACACCTACAATGAAGGTTGGATAAATCACCCAAGTTTTGGATGGAGAAATTCAGAACAACCTCAACAACAGACTTCGAATCGGCCACCCCCTGGTTTCTTTCAAGGACCACCTGAACCACCTCAGCACAATTCAGGTATGCCGCTTAATTATGATGAGATTCTGAAATCATTAACTATTTCTCAACAGAATCAAGCAAAAGATATAGCAGATTTGAAGCTACAGATGGGACAAATAGCTGAGTTTATTGGACAAATTCGCGAGCAAGGAAAACTTCCTAGTTCTACCACTCCAAATCCGAAGGGCAGGTTTGAAACTGCAAAAGCAATTACATTGAGGAGTGGTAGGCAAATTGAGAATGAACCCATAGTCCCTAAACATAGTCGAAATAGGGAAACTGAGTTACAAAAGGATGATCCAGCCATCATTGGAACACCAGAACTCCAAGGTAAGAAGGTGAGCATTCCAAATTCAGTTTCTGCTAATCTTGTTCCACCTTTTGTGCCTTTTCCAGGTAGGTTTGCCAAATTTAGGAAAGATGAACAGGATAAGGAAATTTTGGAAACCTTCCGAAAAGTCCAAGTCAATATTCCTCTTCTTGATGCTATTAAGCAAGTGCCTAAGTATGCAAAATTTTTGAAGGAGCTTTGCACAACAAAGAGACGTCTTCGAGACGGAGAGGTAGTTAAAGTAAGTGAGAATGTCTCCGCAGTTCTTCAAAGAAAATTGCCACCGAAGTGTAAGGATCCAGATGTCTTAGTGCAAGTTAACCATTTGATATTCCCAGCAGATTTCTATGTTCTTGAGATGGAAGATTCAGAATTATCAGCACCTTTGTCTCTTCTTTTAGGGCGCCCCTTCATGAAAATTGCGAAGACAAATATTGATGTACATGCGGGGAAACTAACCATGGAATTTGATGGTGATGTGATTGGCTTCAACATCTTTGAAGCCACGAGATATCCTGATAAAAATCATTCTTGTTTTTCTATTAATGTGAATGACAATTTGTCCCAGAAATTGTCAGACCTCAGAAACGAGAATGAACTTGAGACCAACATCACTACTGCCGTTGGATATGAGAGCAATGGAGTTCCCTATGACACAAAGAAGCGGAAGAAATTTCAGTTAAATGAGCTTGAAAATATTCAGGATGAGGCTTATGATAGTAAAAGCAATTATAAGGAGAACACTATAGTTTTTCATGATCAGATGATCCATGGAAATACTTTTGTCATTGGAATGAAAGTCTTGCTTTTCCAATCATGTCTTAGAACTGGTAAGTTACGTTCTGAATGGGTTGGTCCTTTTATTGTTACTAATGTTTTTCCTCATGGTGCTATACAGATTAGGAGTGTCACAACCGAGAAGGAGTTTAAAGTGAAACATCATCGACTTAAGCCCTATTATGAGTCATTTGTGGAGCATGACGTGGAGGACGTATCACTCCATGTTCCCACTTATTCTGAGGATTAATTGGAGATACCGTCAGGCTGCACGACGTTAAGACAAGCGCTTCTTGGGAGGCAACCCAATCAGATTTGCTTTCTTTATCATTTTATTTTATTTTCGTTGTTTTTGTTTTTGTTTGTTAGTAGTTTGTCTTTTCGCGTTTAAATCTTTCATTGCATGTGCTATAATCTATTAACATTGAGGACAATGTTCGGTTTAAGTGTGGGGGAACAAAACATTTGTTTTATTTTGAAAAAAAAAAAAATTTGTTGGTTTTTATTTTCTTTGTTGGTATTAGTGTCATTAAAAAAAAAATTATATTTGTTTTGAGTCTTAGGATACTTTCCAACACAATGATGAGATTTGGTTTTTAATTGCATGACTTTAAGATGATTTATAAACATGATTCAAGATATAATATTATTCTTTGGTTAATGCTTATTTATGGTTATCATATGCAAATTCACATGTAATCAACTTAGTAATTGGTACTCATAGCATGCTTAGTTGAATTTAATTCATTATAACCCATATGTGAGTTTTGAGCCTATTGTTCCTTTGATTTTGAGAGTTTTTAGTTAGGTCATCTTTTATTTCTTTTGTCAATAATAATTCGTTGCATGATCTCAATTTTGTTTGCTTTGGTTGCTACTTGGATTGCTTTCAAAATTAAGAATTAAACACTAGAACTTGTATTAATTTCGTTCAAAGCATCATATTGAATTGCATGACATGCTTGACATGATAAAGGCACCTAGTTTCCACCATTGCCAAATAATCCCGATCCATAATATTTTTCCTTTAGGTTAACCCCATTGAGCCTGTTATTAAGCCTTTTATTTCATTACCTTCATTCTCTATCTCTAACCTAATAAAACGAGTGGAGCATAATTTGATTTGCAGATACTTTATTGTGGTTCAAGGTATGTTGAAAAGCAAGTGTGGGGGAAGACCCTTGTGGTAGACAGTTCAAAAAGAAAGAGTTGCAAAAAAAAAAAAAAAAAAAAAAATGAAAAAAAAAAAAAAAAAGTTACAAAAGGGATACAAGTCCTTATCTTTATCCATTCAGTATTACAGTACCATACAGATAGTTCAATTCTTTTCAGTAGATACAAAATAATTGCTGAAGCTCTTCATTATTAATGAGTCACCTCGTCATTTTTCCACTTATGTCTTGAACCATATGATTCTTTGCTAATGTCTCTAATCTTATTGCATGCTTTCACCATTTCTTTAAGCCCTTTGAAAATTTCATATCCGTTCTTTCTCTTCCCTTGACCCCTGGCCCCATTACAACCTGAATTAAGACCTTTTGATTGAGTGTGTCTTGCAATGTCACGATGTGGAGATTCGAATGAGGTATGAGCATATGGTGTCCCTAGTTCTTGCATTCAAGTAGTAGCATTCCTTCCATGAGATCATATATCTATAAAAAAAAAAAAAAAAGTCAGAAAATGCCATTCTTTCTTGTTATATCATATGTGAGCTATTTGTTTCCCTTTCACATCAATCCTCTCACATATAGCTAGAATAGGAAGAGTGATTTTACCAAACAATCAGTGAAAAAGAAAAGAGTGCATTCAGTGAGATTTTTGGGTTAATTCTTCTTGGCACGCACTTGAGTTTCACAGTCACTTGGATTGATTTAATTGTAAATTTGTATATCATTGCTATGAACGTGTATTAATTTTCGAATGATGTGGATTTAATCTCGTGTTTACAAATAATCTTAACATGTCATGATCCGTTGAAAATCTCTGAGACAAATGTTGGAAAGTATAGATTGAGTCATTTGAGTCTTTTATTTTTTTTTCTTGGATTTGCTCGAGGACTAGCAAAAGATAAGTGTGGGGGAATTTGATAGGGGCATAATTAGTCTATTTTTAGTACCATATTTCTATATATATTTTTAGCTATTACTTGTTAATTATGGTACTAATTGCTATTTTCATGTTTGTGTAGGTTTCCAATTACAATATTTTAAAATAGAAGCAACTTGGCAATTTAGGAATACTAATTGCAAAATGAATTCACACAAGCAAGGAAACCACACCAACAAGGAAACCACAGAAAGAGGAAAACAAGAATAAAAGGGGGAAGATACCTGGCTTTGAGAGATCATCCAACATCCCATCCACTGCACCCATCCACAGCCTCCACAACAAGCCCTAACCCTCGTATAGCCAAAATCCCTCACTGTTTCGCACCCATCGAGCAATAGCATTCATCCACCGCCTCCATCATCTCCTTCCTCCCTGATCATACTCGCACAAACCCTAGCCGCCGTCACCCACCATCCATCTCCATCGTCCTGAACGCAAGCCATCCACCTCGCCTCCTCATCAAACCTAATCGAACCCCCATTCTCGCAAATCCCTCCTCCTCGCAACAGCCCTTCGTCGTCCTCTATCCACTCAACCAATCGACCTCCTCCCTGATTATCGCCACCTCGCCAAACCGTAGCCACCGTCGCTGTCCCTCGTCCTTCCCTCTTCGTCCCTTCTTCCCGTTCTCAGCCAGAGCCAACCGATTGCCTGATTCCCCTCTCTCTTTTCTCGCTGTCCATCGACATTCCCTCATCTCTCTCACTCTGTCACAAGCAGAAACCGAAAGGAAGAGAAGAAGCAGACCGTGAAGAGAAAGGAACAGAGAGGTGAAGCAAATCGCGAAGGAGCAATTCGCGTGTTGGAGGTGAATTGATATCGCGCTATTCACACCCCAATTTCCACTCAGTACCACCACGGATCAGGCGGCAGTGTTTTGTTTCATCACTCAACTCTTTTACTTATTTTAGTTTGATTATTGATTATGGATTACTGTTTGAACATAATTAATATGTCTAGCTAAACTCCTCTTAGTTAGGGGTGGATTCGAAGCCCCGAACATGTGCTTTATAAATTAATTGAATTTAATCTTCCTTGCTATTAGTGATTGTGTTTTGCTTAACTGCTTTATAGAAAACTTTTCTTTGTATGTTTGTTAAGGTGGCCAACTTAGTAAGCATGCTAGGATTTGGGGCTAGAGTATAGGAGAGTTTCATTTAATTGTTATAATCCTGTATTCACAAGTAGTAAATACCAAGGAACGTTGGTAAGGTTAAGTAGAAACCTAGGCAAGAACAAGATGCTGATCATACTTGTAATTGCCTAGTCAGTGTTCATATTTTCCACAAAACTTAATGATCTTAGATTGCTATTTAACTTGCGATTCCTGTTTAGATAGCATGATAAGAATAGTTTGAAAGCGACGCTTAGTTTAATTCAACGAACTTGGGAAAATAATAAGATTAATGCAGTGCGGTCACGGTTAGTCTTGAGCATTGTCTCTCACGAGTTAGCAAGTGATTATTGAAGATTAATTTATAAGCATATGTTTGGTGTGTGGAGATAAAACTCTTAGCTAATTTCTCATCTTTGCCATTTCTTTAGTTTATTATCTTTACATTAATTTTCGTAGTTATTTTCATATATAATTTAATTTAGAAAATCCAATCCCCTTTTATTTAATTAATTAGGTTGTTAGTTGTCTTTTAATTATTATTAGTGTAATTAACAAGCCCTCTAATCCCTGGTCTAGAACAATCCCTACTTATTCTATACTACAAATCACAAAGCAGGATATTAAGTTGTGTGCTACTAAAATAGCGCATCACGTATCTCTAACGATATCTGCGAAAACAGGAGGTAATCCTGAAAGAAATTTCCTTTTCCAAAAAGGAGTGTTAGCCTCATTTTGATGCATAACTTTCTTTAAGAAAACATCCTTGTAAAATCTAAAATGACTAAGGGATTTCCATCTAATGATCATAAGAAGGTCACGAGATTTGTCTTGAAATTTTGAAGAATCGCCTATGAAATGCTTAAGAATAGCGAAAATCAATGTACTAACAATGTCAGGAATGTTTTCACCATTTTCAGCTTTGATAGGTTGTCCATTAAAATCAATTTTTACAGATTGAAAAAAATGTTTTCCTGTTCCATAGGAGTGAGGTAATTATCCCACCATCCTTTTAATTGTCCGGCAAAGCCAGCAATAATAAGCCCAACAATACTATGATCAGATTTGCCTTCACTGCGATGAGCAGCAGCCATCATAACAATTTCTTGTGTTAATTCGATAATATTTTCTTCAGTACATCTATCTATATTCCAAGTATAGATATTGCCTATAGAAAAGGAACCGAAGGTTTGCAAATGTTTTTTTTCATATTGCATATCAGGGTAAGTTGGCCTAGGATAATAATTCCTAGTTGTTATCAAAATATTTGAATTGGTATGAGTTCTTGATGAACGCATTTGATTTGCTTCAAATATTTGAAGTCGATCCAATTCAGACATAATGTCTGGTTCATTATCAGAAGAATCAGAACCAATATGAGACAAAGTGTTAATTTGTCTCTTTGAAGATAAAGCCTTATCGAAGACAGGTGAAGTTTGAATATTCAAAGCTGCAAGTCGTCGATTAATCTCTTCCATGATATGTGGAGGAGAAGAAAGGACATTTTGTTCAATTGTATAAGGTTGAAAAAATGTAATTGGTTTGTTTGTTTTTTGGTTTGTATAACTTTTCATTTTTGGAACAGGAAGATAAGTCAATTGTTGACCAATTTCATTAAGCAAAATATTGGTATAATTATTTTGCTCAATAATCTTTGAAATTCCTGTGGAGTCAGAAAGCAAAGTTGGATTTTTTAAAGGAGAGGCTGTGATAGTTTGTCCTTGAGTTTGTATATGGATTTCTTCTAAAGGAGGTAAGACTGATTCAACAATGGTATTGTTTTTCAGGTACCATGGTTTAGAAGCATTTTTGACAACATTCAATTGTGAAAGATAAATGGATTCATACCATTCGAAGAATGACATATGATCTTTGATATCTTCACAGAATTGATAAAACATTTTTCCTAAACTAATTCTTTGGTCAGAAGTAGTTTGAGAATAAAATGTTGTTCTTTTATCATAATTGTAATCCATAGAAAATTCATATTTAACCTTTTGTTTATTTAAGACAAATTTAATTGATAAAGTATTTAATTGTGCAGGATCTGCCATCTCAGATTGAGTTGGAGATCTATCAAAAGAATGTTCTGATGGTTGATTGTAAATTGGTTGCGGGATCTGGGGATGATTCCTTAAATTAGCCAGATCAAGATGAGGGAGATTCTCAGGAGGTGGAGTTCTGGGGATTTGAGTAGGAGCAGTTCTGAATGATGATTCAGATCTACGTCTAATTGGAAATCTAGAGGCCGTAATCTAGTTTTTCTTGATTCAGAGAACTGTAATTCAACAGTCTCATCTTCAAGAGTCAGAAGTGAATTGTCTTTGGAACAATAACACTAGTTTTGTCTTTATTTGCCTGAAATAAGATTGTATAACCTTTTTCAGACTCCATCAAAGCTTTTGGACTCAATTGAGTCTTCGTGGCTTTGTAGGTGATTTTGTAAATAAGAGCAAGAGGCTCAGATCCTGGTAACATGTCGAAACCAGAGGTCTGAATATTGAGGGTCAGTGTTTCAAGGACATTTGGATCCTTAAGAGACACTGAGAAATTGGGGTAACAGTCGAAGTAGACTGGACCCATGGCCAATGTAGATTCTGCAATTCCAAGCAGAGAATCATGGAACCTATTGTGTCTACAGTCACGAAAAGCGATTAAGGCACAATTGTCAAGGCCAGTTCTTGTAAGAGGTTTGATTCCAACTTGAATCAGACCGATATGGATATACTTGTAATGTTGATTTCTGAGAAATTCAAGGGTATTTGTAGAAATCAATTGTTTTGATTCTAAAGAACCATCAAGAGACACTGTTTGTTCAACAATGTCTATGAGGTCTTCAGATTTTTGAGAAAAGATCGATTGTGAAACTTGGTAAATTTGTTTATGAGGAACTTTTGGTATTGACCATTTTTGTAAATTCTGTTCAACTTCTGGAATTTTGCATTCCATCATATTTTGTAAATCTGGGTTGCTGTGTCTAGAGTTAGAGGCTCGGGAAAATTTTGAAATAAAAGACATATTCATAAATTCAGAGAGGTTGAAGGTTGAAACACTGTACTCGGACCACTGATATGGGACCACCTAACCCTGGCAGTTGCGCAATTTTTGCGACTTACAAAGGGTTCTACGGTTGACCAACATATCTAAAGACTGACCAACGTCATCAACGGCTGACCAACAATATCTAGGACTCACAACACTATTCTCCCCGAAGAAGATGAACATGGCTCTGATACCAATGATGCAAATACAATCAAATAATCGAATGATTGAATTAACACACTGTCCTTAAGACAATACATATTCGTTCTGGTATGGCGTTTTTTAGCACCTGCAATTGCATCCCAGGATAGAAGGATCAATTTCATATGAGAAATTCTAGGTGTCGAGGAAACCAGCGAGGAAATGAGCGAGGGGAGGGAAGTGGCGGGGTGGGAACCGTTCACCTCCCTCGGGATGCGCGCACCCTCATTTCGTATAGATCTTACACTTGTCTCGTCAAACCAGACTTATATTCATACTTTTCAAATCAAACTTGTGAAACCACAAAAAATGCTAAAAACAATAATGATGAAAAAAATAAAATGGATAAAGTATGTTTGTAAGAGATGTACGTACCTCTTTAAGGTGCCATTTTTCCAACCAACCAGGTCGAGGACAAAGAAGTTGGGGCGTGTAGGGAGGGACAAGCCCCTGAATAATAAATAGTTCACTGATTTCCATTCATACAAGTAGAGAGTGTGAGAGCACTTGTAGCAATGCATCCCCTGTTAAAAAATATGGATGGATACACACTGATGAATAAGAAGAAACTTTGGCATCCAAAAAAATTGAGTATTTTCCATGTAACTACGAATATGAAAATTGAAACTTTTAACTTCTGTTGGGGTGATCGAATAAAAGGTAAGACATTTACTAATTACCACCAACCGAAATATGATGATGTCTTATCTTCTTCACTGCCTTGCGCTATCTTTCCATCTCAGCTCCTTCTCTCTCTTCTTCTATATCTCTACTTGTATCACGGAAAAAAATAAAAATAAATCATTTCTTTATTATTATTATTATTATTATTATTATATCTCTCTCCCTTATCTGTCTCAAAATCAATTGAAGACCTAACGTACCTGGATCGACTCAGAGAACATAAAACCTAGCAAACTAAGCTTCAATCCATCAAAAAATTTCCAGTTTTACGAGTCCATAGAACATCAACCAAGTTGATTCAGCGATTTCACACCAGATCTGAGCGAGAATCGCTTCGTAAAGAGACATTTCAGCTGTTAAACCCTCTAGGCCACTTTTAGGGTTTTGGCTCTGCAGATCCAGCGTGTAAATGTGAAGATGTCGAAATCTAGGTCAGTCTACGATGAAGGAGGAATCAAGTTGAAGTATTGAGGGTTTAGAAGAAGAGGAAGAAGAATAAGCAGTTTTGGTGATGGTGATGGAGACTGTACAGAAGTTTCAGGGGTCGAGCATGAGCACCACTGCGAGCAGTTACGGTTCTTCTTGCAAGGCGGATGGAGTTATTACTGATCAGTTCCCGGCGGGGCTCAGAGTCTTGGTGGTTGATGACGATACCACATGTTTGAGGATTTTGGAGCAGATGCTTAAGAGATGCTACTATCAAGGTCAGTAATTTCATTTTCGTTATCGAAATATGGGAACTTGTTGCGATTTTAGTGTAGTTAATAACTAATGTCAATACTCCACTGTTCAACATAAGCATTGCCTTCTGGGTTGCATTTGCTAAGATTCGGAAATCACTACAAACTTGCAAACAGTGAATGACAACATTTAGCTGATAGGTTGAGAAAAGTTGTAGCAATAAATAAGTTGGGAAGAAGAACAACCACATAGTGTGATCAACAGATTTTTTATATTAACTATGGTGGGTTCCTTCATAACGTTGTAAGATTTTTGTCTCAATTGGCTTTAAACGTCTGCGCACCACACATAACCTTTACTTATGTTCAGACCTCTTGTAACTGATGTAGCGTGCAAAATAGTATCCAATTGTAGTCAACAAGAATAGGCACTTCTCTCATTCAGTTTTTTACAAACAGGCTGAGTCCTGACCGGGCAAAAAATCCATCGATTCTCATTCGTTGTCCAAATTAGTCCATCTAGGACTGGCATACTCTTTCAGTTTAGTAGCTACTAACACTGTTTTGACGAGTCTCATTTTTTTTTAATCTATTGCTTTGTCAATTTTATTTAATGGGTTATCTAATTTGATGTCTTATGTTGTACCTTCTCCTGTATTTTGTCATACACCGGAATATCTAATTTGATGTCTTATGTTGTACCTGCTGAAATTTTTCATAATTAACATGTTGGAGTGCCTCTCCGGAGGTAGATTATGCCGTTTCCCTTAACCTCTATTGCGTCCCCAAGCCCTAATTATTTTGTTTTGCTTGAGGCCTCTTTATTGGAGCCGGACATGGAGCAATGTCCTCGATTGGTTGTCTGATAAGTTCAGACTAAACAATTTTTCACCCAGTGGTTAACATTTGCAATATCAAGCTTCTGTCTCTCCCTCTGAAAAAGGATTGCATGGGTTTTTAATTAAATATTTATGATCAAACTTCATCTATTAATCCGGTAAAAGGAACTTTTTATCTAACTTTTCTACTTGGGCCAGTTGTTGGTGTTAGTAGGGGTGGGCAAACGGGTCGAGGAACCGCGGATCCAAACCGAACCGGACCGTTTTACTCCAAAACGGTTCGGTTCTGATTTTTAAAAATGTGAAACGATTCGGTTCGGTTCCGGAACCGTTCTTAAACAGTTCGGTTCCGGTTCCTAATTATTTTTTTCAAACTGTTCGGTTCCGATCCGTTTCGAACCGAATATATATACCCAACCCTAAATCCCTAATTACTTTAGTTTCTATTTCTAACCCTAGGTCCTCTCCTCTCCTCCTTTTTCATTTCGATTTATCTCGTTTCTCCACAACGAAGAGGCGAAGAGCAGGCAGCAGCCGCAGCACAGCAACGACTCGCGAGCAACCACGACCACGAGCAGGCAACAACACAACAGCGACTTGCGAGCAAAATCTTCCTGAGTTCCTGTCGTTCCTTATGCAATCTTCAAACACATGGTAAATTTTCTAACCCTAGTCCCTAGTTTCTCTCATTTCTAACCCTAGTTTCTCAAAAACATGGTAAAATAAAATTTCCTTCCACTGATTTCATCCTCTAAAACTGATTTCCTAGTTTCTCAATCTTCAATCGAACATCTCCTAAAACTGAGTTTCTGTAGACATAAAAAATTTCGACAAATAACTTGAGTTTACCATGTCTCTGTTTATGTTTTGATAAATTTCCTAAAACTGTTTCAATAAATAAATATTTGTTATGAACAAATATGATCATATGGAAGTGTTGAACATAGAATCTAACAGGTAGGCAGAAATTGCTAGTGCCAATGCAATTGCAACTTTGGGCTTGCAATACAAAGGGGACTATGAGCTCGACCCTAAGTAAAATGTATGTCACAGCTGTGCTGCAACTCATTTTCGCCTTCTGTTTGTTACCAAGTCAGGGTTGCTTTTCCTCATCATTGCGGCAAACTCGTCATAATTAATTCGTCCATCCTGCAAAGAAATAGAGTAGATGTATAAAAGATCTATAATGTCACGTTGCAAAGCGACATGATTAGATATAAACTGCATGGATATAGTTTTGTAATTCAAGTAGACATTCACGGTGTGACAATAAACTACCAAAGGTGGTTAATGAAATGAGATTCTTTGTTTCAAGGAACCGTTTGGAACCGTAGGATCCGAACCGTTGTAAACGGTTCGAGTTAGGTTCGGTTCCAACGTTCAAAATAGAGGAACCGAACCGAATCGGAACCGAACCGAACCGTGCCCACCCCTAGGTGTTAGGGTCAAGGTGAACAATTAATGAGTTGTTAAAGACTGGTGGCAAGGTCAAGAAGGGTTGTGGCAATTGAATAAATAAGTATTTTGTTTGTCGGTTGGGGATGAAATGCAATGGGGTTTTGTACTGAAGTTGAACCCTAGCCCATATGTAAAGAACAAAACTGTAATTCAACAAATTGAGTTCAAGTTGAATTATAGAAATACGAGACAGTTGAAGAACCTAATTTAATTGCTCAGTTTGATACGGAGTTCAATATTATGTTAGGAAAAAAAGAGAGTAGAAGTTCTCAAAGAATGGAATGATCAATTTTAATAATAATTCCAAGAGAATGCAAGGCATATGCTTTCAGTGCTGCAATTCTGCAATTTATTGCAAAATGTCATCAGCGAACTGCCAGTCTACAAACATGGTAAAAACCCACCTATACAGGGTCCAAAGGCAGAGAGACCCCCACAATCCCTCCAAATTGCTAAAGAAAGGAACACCAAAGAAAACTAGAAAAGGTGATCATCAAGTCTTTTTTAGTGTTGTAAAGCATGCACCTTTTCCAATATGAGACACCTTCTCACAACGCTGTCTAGACAAATGCACAATGTCATCCAAATTAAAACAAAAGGCCTCTTATGGGAATTACTTAACATAAGGCAAACAAGAATGCATGCAAGACTCCCAGTCCCAATTTTCACCACATTATCAAAACCTGCAAATGCCTATGCCGCATCCCAAACATAACACATGCATAAATACAAAGTGATCGTGGTTCAACATGGAGAAACCCAAGGGTTTGGGAAAAGCTCCACAAAAATGAAAGAGAAGGAGAATGGGATTGATTTGAAATTCAGCAAAAGCTGAGGTGAATGTGCAACTAATCGTGATGTGAGTTGTAGATTCTTCCTTAGTGCCACATAACACACAATGATTAGGGATCAACATTCCTCTCTTTACCTCTTATAAAGGTTATCCACTATGAGCATTATGCTATGAAGGACTGCCCGCATGATGAGGAAGCTGAAGGACTGCCCACATGATGAGGAAGCTGACTCTTGGAGGAATCTGTTTGCACTACACAATCTTATGAAGTTTACCATGTTGTCTGGGTTTGAAGCTGACCTCCACTTTAAGAGCCGCTAGAGTTGTGGCGGAACCATGATATTTTTATAATTTTATATAATTTATTAATCATTACCATACTTCAAATAAGTCAATATTGAATAAAGTATTAGATTACTAAATAAATTATGAGAATGCGATTAGTTATTATAACGAAGTTGACTTGAGTTTATCGATTTAGGGTGGTTTGTTCCTCAATTAGGCCCAGTAGTTGTATCTATATTAAATATTAGTAGTTAATTAGACTACTGAGTAAGCCAGTGGTAGCCTGGTTGGATGGTTAAGGCTGTGGTGGTTTAACCACCATGTCTTGGGTTCTATACCCACAGGCGGCACGCTTGCTTTAAAAAAAAAAGACTACTGAGTAAAGTATGATTATGCTATTTGTTATTAGACTACTGAGTAAAATATGAGTATGCTATTTGTTATTATAACTTATTTTAAGTTGTTAGCATGTTATTTACTGCCTCAATTGCATTATCCACTCGGGATGGGGCCAAACCCAGAATGTATGGGTGACAGACCAACCATAAGAGTACTCCGGGATATATACTAGGGAACTAATGTCGAGCATACGGCGATGCCACCCGTTTTTATTTTGTGGAAGTCTCCGACGGAGGAAAGGGTTGTAGGCGATGGCGCGTACAGTTCCTTATCTAGAGAGTGGTGCTTAAATCGTTCCTATTAGGTTCAGCTAAAACGCTAAATTGCGGTGCTAGGAAATGCCCAAAACTTTTGAGGCAAAAATTTTCGAAGCGAAGCGGCATTTAAAAAACATAGAGCTTCAGAAATCGCAACGCCGTCGCACTGGAGCTTCAGGTATCATAGTTTCAGAGGGAAACTCATTGAGAGCTAGATCATCATACTATTCTTTGACATGGTACTTAAGAGTCTTTTTCCTTTTCCCAATCACTTGTCTTGGTATTCATCTAACTGAATATCTTCCGTGAGAGATGACAAGTTAGTCATTTCTCTAACTCCCAGTCATTAAAGTTTCTCAGTTGGTCCTCGTCTAATTGAAGATTCTTCCAATCCAACATTGGTGTATCTCTCTAACTCTTCCATTTTCCTAAAAGCAACAACATGGTAGCGGTGCTATCTTTCCTTCTACTCTGTGGATGAATCAATCTCCTTCTAACGCGAATTTCTTATTTTTACACTTCGAGCGAGCACACTCAGACAATTGATAACCTCATTTGAAGAGGTCAAGTCTCGATTCACAAATGTATGTTTTGTTAAATTGCCGCAATATATTACCTTGGAGCCGTTTACTGGAATAGTCAAGTTTTGGCAGAATTTGGTGGCCTTTGTTGATTTGTATTTGGAAGTTGGAACAATGAATGAGTAGCTTTATGTCTTAATGTGGCCCATTGAAATTAGTGAAAAATAAGGAAAAGAGAAAGAAAATGATCCATGACTATGATACCCAGATATGGATAGAGACTATGGGCATAGACACGAAGACACGATATGAAAATAGCACACAAAATTTTTTAGAAAAGCATACAAGTACTGTGGTTCTAATGTTATATCACATCTACAACAATTTCAGCTGTCACACACAATAAAATAAAAATATCCAGATATTATATATAGTTTGTTTCACTTTTCATTGAAAAAACTTGGTTTCTTTGTACAATACGATATAAAGAAATAGGAAGACCTAAGTGTCCATATAGTATCTAGCCTATATAATAAATCACAATGGTACACAAAAGATAGTCAAGATTAAAAATTTCGGGCTATTGATGTATCAGATTAAAAATTATCAAGGATACCAACAATTGCAACCATTGACATTCCGTTTAATCAATAGGTGACAGGAGGTGCAACATGCTAACTTTTCATTTAACTAATCACCTCTATGAACAGTTGTAAGAGAGTAACTTTTACTTAGCTAAGCACTTGTGCCAAGTGCAATTGACTTTTACATGCTGAACCTTTTCCTTGGACGGATATGTTGTGTGCATATCACATCATTGATTGTAAATTCATTCTTAATGTCAATGTCTTGGTTATAAACCACAGTCTCATTGGCTACTGTTTGGTTAATTTGGAAGGAGAACTGTGCAGTTAAAACGGATAACGAACCCATAATTGTCCAGAAGCGTTATAGGTTATAACGGGATATAACGGTAAATAACAAAATAATTTTTATATCCCTACTAAGTATTAATGTATTATAGAGTATAGACCATAGAGTCAATTTTTTTTTCATAACATCAAAACATCTAAAGGAAAACATATCATCTTTTGTGTTATTAACATAATAAATAATGATAATAAGTCTTCTAGAACACAAAGGAAGGAAGGGAAAGGTGTGATTAATCAAGTTCTTTTAAGACCTCAAGTTTTCTTCTTGACCTGCTTCATTTCCATGCGGCGTGGAACAAGTTTCACGGTTGTTTCGTTTTGTTTTTCTTATAAAATGAGAGTTGGTTTGGCAGACACTCGTTTTTGCCGTGCAAGAAATTGTGCCAGCAGTAGCAGGTATGTCGATCCTTCCTCATTCCTCTTCTTCTTTAGAGACAAATGATCGAACGTTTGGGGGGTCGATCGCAACGTCAATCCCTTATCTTCTTCCCTCCTCCTCCTTCCCCTTCCCTTTTCTTCCCTCTTCCCTTCAAAGAAATTGAATTGGGGGGTCAATCGCACGTCAATTGCATGGTCGATCAATCTCTTCAGTTGTTCCCCCTTTTTTTTCTTCCCTTTTCTTTTTCCCTCATTATCTTTTGTTTCTTTGTTTCTCTGCTAGTAGGGGTGGGCATCCCATCCTGCGATCCCGTCCCATTTTTTCGGGTCTTATTGGGATTGATTAATCTCATCCCGATCTCGTCTTGTCCCGATCTAGAATGGGATGGGATGGGATGAATATTTTCAATCCCGCCAATCCTGTCCCGTATTGATTTTGTAATATTTATTATTAATAATTTTAATATTTATTTTATATTTATTTTAGAATTGCAATTGTTTGGATGCCCATATAAAGTTTGGGCATAATGTTACAGGTTGTGTATTATGTTTGTGAATGAAGTCATAATGAATCAATGAAGTGTGAATGAAGTCAGAATAAAGTTTATGTTACATATTGTGAATGAAATTTATGTTACAGATTGTGAATGAAGTTTATTTTACAGATTGTGAATGAAGTATATGTTTTTTTATGTTACAACATAGTAATATGTTACACATTACTATGTTTATTATGCTAGAGATTGTGTTTATTATGTTTTGTTGAAATATGTTATTGTGTTACATGCTGTAATATGTTACAGATTGTGTTTATCATGTTATGAATTGTCAAAATAATTTATCAACAGATCGAACATGTTGATCTTGTCTCGTCCCGAACCCGTTTGGGATGAGACAATGTCTATCTCGTCTCGATCCCGAATGAACGGGATGGGTCCATCCTGGCCCGTGCCCACCCCTATCTGCTAGGGCTTCAAATCTAAAATCGTTAACAAATGGGTTAGCAATTTATTATTATTATTATTATTATTATTATTATTATTATTTTTTGTATGTATTGTAAATGGGGTTATGTGAAATAACATTATATAAATAACCGCCATGAAAGTAAGTAATAACGCTCGCCTTTATACCTTGTTGTTAAATGGCAAATTCTAACGCCTCATGTCTGTTTGGCGATATAAGGCCGTTATTTCGGCGTTATAATGCCCTTTTAACTGCATAGAAGGAGAAGACAATAGATTTTTAGAGGGGTGAAGAAGGGTCTCCTTCATTGATTGTAGAATGATCAAATATCATGTTTGGCATCGGGGCAATGTGTTCGGTTATTTAGAGGGTATTCCCCTTTCATACTTGTGTTTTTGATTGGGCTAGCTTGTGTACTTTATAATCTTTTGTATAGCTTTCCCCTCCTTTTGTACTGTGATGTTCTCCTGTTGTTCAATTGAGGGGAAAAAACATGACATCAATAATAGGTGGATTGTTTCCCAAGAGAAATTAGTCTTATCATCATATCCATCTTCCCATCTTGGTTGGACTCCACTAAAACATAACGAATTAGAAAATATTTTTTTATCATTAACTAACCTCTCCTAAAATAGGCTACAAATTTCTCTCCATTATCTAACCTCTCCTAAACATAATAAATAAGGTCCATGTGGCTAGATTGATCCAAAATTTTCTTGTATAAACAGAGTATCTTGTCGGACTTGATTTGTTGGGAATAATGAAATATCGTTGGACTATGGAAAATAATATCATAAGTTTAAAATTAAATCGAACCGACGATTCGGATTTTCACCTAAACCGTGAACCAAACATACTTTAGTTGGTTTCAAAATTTCCAAACCGAAACTGAACCGACCATTAACAAACCGAACCGATTATAATTTATGCAAACTGTAACCAAACTGACTATTTTAAACATATTATATTATTTATGTAAAATATATATTATTTATTATATATATTCGGTCGATTCAATTTTGTTGGTTAAAATCACATAGAAACTAGAAATCGAACACCGAACCGACCACTTCGGTTTTGAATTTTTTTAAACCGAAACCGAACCGATCTGTTCGGTTTTGATCGGTTCGGTCGGTTTAATCGATTTGTTCATTTTTTTGTTCAACCCTAATTTAAAATGTTAATCTGGTGAAATTTCATTTGAGATATCACATTATATGTTGCAAGCAAGCACTAAATTTTCTATGCGTTAACCATGCATGAAGTTCTATTTGTCTTGAAGAATTTAGTTTGAATGTTGGATTTTGTCAAACTTATTTGTGACTACACCATGCATGTTGTAACATTCTTGATTGTCCTACGGTTTTGCAATGATTCTCCCAATTTGTATGATATAAGAAATATTCATAGATATCTCCAAGTTGACATTGCTGAATGACTTAAAATATTACTTGGTTGCAGTTACACCGTGCTCTCAGGCAACTCACGCCTTGAGTCTTCTTCGAGAAAGAAAAGGTTGTTTCGATGTAGTAATAAGTGACGTCCATATGCCTGATATGGATGGATTCAAGCTCCTTGAACTCGTGGGACTTGAAATGGACCTCCCTGTTATCAGTGAGTAACAGTAACTTTACTAAGATCAAAATCAAGCTAACTGTGCTGATTATTGTCTAACTTAAACTTTCATGCTGCAGTGATGTCGGCGGATGGCAGAACTTGTGCAGTCATGAGAGGAATCAAACATGGAGCTTGTGATTATTTGATTAAGCCCGTAAGATTAGAAGAACTGAAAAATATATGGCAGCATGTCATTAGAAAAAAGTGGAGTGGAAATAAAGAACCTGAACAATCAGGTAGCGTGGAGGACAATGATCGGCATAAACGAGGAAGTGATGATGTTGATTATGCTTCATCTGCTAACGAAGGCACAGATGGTAGTTGGAAATCTCAGAAGAAGAGGAAGGAGGCGAAGGAAGAAGATGATGAGGGCGAACTGGAAAACGATGACCCTTCCACATCTAAGAAGCCACGTGTAGTGTGGTCGGTTGAGCTCCATCAGCAGTTTGTCAGTGCTGTGAATCAACTTGGAATTGACAGTATGAACATTGACAAATAACCCTTATATTTCATTCTAGCCATGTTCTTCGAATTTGTTAACTAATGAACTACATCTGTTTTGTTACTATTACTTTTTTATTTTATTTTGATATTTTTGGTTTTTATCCTTAAAAAATATCATTCTTTTTTTTTGGCTCATTAGTGATGATATTTGCTGCTTGGAATGCAGAGGCTGTTCCCAAAAGAATTCTTGAGTTGATGAATGTTCCAGGTCTAACCAGAGAAAATGTTGCAAGTCATTTGCAGGTTTGGTTCTTATAACTTTTTTTTTTTTTTTTTTTTTGGTTTTCTTTTCATTAGATGCGCTGATGAGTGTAACTTTCTTACTTCAAAAAAAGGTTCATATTCTTTTCATGAGTTTTGCGAGGAGTTCATGCTATTGTTGTCAAAGGCTAGGACCTTGTTGAATTGTACTTTTACCATCTTGATTCGCTTTGTCGAGTATCAAATCTCTCACTGTTTAGAGCATCACATATCCCGTTTAAAATATAAGTTAAAACTCATAGATTCGGCCATTCACATAAAATAATATGGGGTGCTGATTCTTTTGTAAGATTCGGCCATTCACTTAAAATAATACGGGCTGCTGATTCTTTTGTAGACTTATTAAAGCATCTCCAATTGTGTCTGTGTTCCTGAATCCGTACTCAAATCTGCAAAATTTAGGATCTCTTGACAGACTCTTGCGACTCTTTATTATGTGTGAAACCCTAGAAATTTGTGGGAAACCACAACCAATAGCTGAGAAAGACACCATTTTCTCTATTTAACGGTTTATGGCCTCTTGTTGGAGATGATCTTAAACATAGAATGGGTTACACAATACTATATAATTATGACCATATATGTATAGACTACCAATAAAATGAATGTATGTATAGACATGAGAATGAGGTAAACATATAATATTGGAGATATTGCAAATTTCAATTGACTTTCCTTGTTGTAAACTGCGAGTGAAAAGGACATGTATTGAAAAAAGACTCCTAAAAGTATCTCACTCGATTCAGTTTGAACTTTCGTATTTGCAAGTGTTCAACAAAGTCGCTAACTAACTTTACTCTCCTCGTCCTCCCTTTATTTTGAAATGTTTTATATTTATTGATAGGATGCAGAATCATAACATCAGTACAAAGTAGGGCAGCTACACACAGATTTCACTGTTACAATACATACCCATCTTAACACAAATTCCTTATTCATCTTATCAAGTCATTAATCCTCCTCGTCCTAATGATCATCATAATCCTAAAGGCTAAAGTGTAGGTTCAACCAATTGAAACCCCTTCTCCTTTAGTCTATTTCACTCCAAATACATTATTTGGTTATGCATAATATCCTAATATGAGATCAATACTAGTTTGAATTGAAAACATGCATCTCATTAAAAGAAAGTGATACTATCAATACTTGTTTGAATTGAAAACGGTGCAATCATTACATGCTCATGAATATCATGTTTATTTGAAATGCTTACACATTCTACTATAAATTATGCTGGTAGAAATGGACACCCTTGTGTGACAAGGCATGAGAAATAGTTGCATGACGGATAATCAAGAACTCAAGTATTTTATGACATCTCTTGTTGCTAAATCTGCTCAGAGCTGGTTGTTCATTTGTTTGTTATAGGTAAGATGAAGGGTTTACCTTACTGTTATTGATACCATTTCTGATTACGATTTGCAGAAATTCAGGCTTTATCTTAAAAGATTAAGTGGCGTAGCTCAACAGCAGGGTGGGTTTCCTAATGCATTTTATGGACCTGGAGAATCTCATACCAAAGGTTCACTTGGGAGAATTGATATCCAAGCTCTGGCTGCTTCTGGTCAAATTCCAGCACAAACTCTGGCTTCTCTGCATGCTGAAGTTTTAGGTCGACCAACGGGTAGTCTAGTCTTACCTACCATGGACAAGTCGGTTCTGTTACAAGCATCTTTACAGGGATCCAAATGCATTCCTGTTGAGCATGGTGTGACATTCGGGCAGCCTATAGTTAAAGGTCAATCCAACATATCTAAGCAATTTTCTCAACCAAATGTATCTGTTGAGAATGCTTCTTCTGAATTTGGAACATGGTCATCAAACACTCTTGGTGCTGTGGGCTCTGGGGGAAACCTTGTGGGGTTGAACAATCAGAACAGTAACATGTTAATGCAGATATTTCAGCAGCAACAGCAACACCATCAGTCTGTTCTACCAGAGTCTATTCATACAATTAATGTGCAGCCATCTTGCCTTGTACTCCCCTCCCACTCTCCAAACAACTTTCATGCAGGAAATAGTTCTGTTCCCCTCAATCCGAACCCCAACTTTGGCAGCAATGATGTGATCGACTACAACTTACTTTCTTCTCAATCTCATGATGCCTCTGTGGATCTTGGGCACGTAACAGATGTAGACATAAAAAACAGCGGTGTTCTCAACGGGTACCCTGTTCCAGCTTCCATCTCCCCGTCAGTGTCATCTTGTGCAGTTCGAGCTGACAATACTATGAATTGGCAAGTCCACAACTCTACTGTCAATCTTAGTGCTTCAAGCAAATTACCAGGGGTTGTTCCAAATATGTGTGATATCCAGGGTTCCTATAGCTCAAAGTTACTGGATCAGGCACCAGACAGGAATCATGGTTTTGTTGGTAAAGGCGCTTCCATCCCCAGTCGCTTTGCAGTGGAGGATATTGAGTTGCACAACTTGAATCATGGGAAACCATGCAGGAAGAATGATGATGGGGTGAAACAAGAGATCAATTTGGACTTCACCGCTAATGGTAAAGTTGGCATGCCAGTGATACAACAATTTTCTCCAGGCGATCTCATGAGTGTTTACTCTAAATAGGTAATTCAATTTTCTTGAATTAATCTTACTTTTTCTGAATAGGTGATTCTTATTATACCTTCAGTTTGTGACCATAAGCATATATTTTCCATTATAGCTTCAACTTTATCACAACATTCATTCACAATTACCAAATAAGAATGGTATCTTCATGTGCAATTTTCAAGTACATATACCATGGTATGAGAGTATCGGGAATGGGCTTTGATGATGCCATGGTATGATATAGGCGACTTAAGAAACAAAAGATGCAGTCATAGATCTTCAGTTTCTTTTGTTCTAAAAATTAGTCTCTTTATTAATTTTGTTTTTCAAGGGAAAACTAGTGCATTTTAAAATATATGAAGGTAAGGGTAAGTTTCATACATTTTGAGATATGTGGGGACTAGGATATATTTGGGATATTATAGAATATGCTGTGTAGTTAAAACAACGTTATAATGCCGATATAACTCTTAACGTGGGTGAGCCGTTACGTTATGACACTATCACGTTATGGTATCACAACTCCGATATAACGGCGTTATGTGGCTGTTATTGAGATAACTTTTTTTTTCAATAACACCGTTTTAACGTTTTGTTCTAATATATTAAAAAAAATCACTCATTTAATTCTCGATCGAACCAGAACCCTAGACTCATAGGAAAGAAGGACCAGAGCTCGCCGTCGCCAATCGCCAGAGAACTAGACCTCGCCGTTTAACAAAGAATGAGATAAGACGAAGGGAAAAAGACGATGAGTCGATCACACTCTCTCTTGTGATCTCGCTCTCATACTAAGGGAATATAATTTTTATTAAGGTTTTTTGTTTTTGAATTTAATGTTATGAACATAATTTACTTTTTTTTCACTATAATACATTAATATTTTGTGGGGGTATTAAAATATATATTTAAAAAATTATTCCGTTATATATCGTTATATCTCGGTATATCCCGTTATAACATATAACGCTATTGGACCGTTATGGGTCCGTTATCCGTTTTAATTGCATAGAGAATATGTGAGAATGACGGCAGTATATTTCAAAATATGTGAGTGCAATAATAGATTTAGAATCTAAGGATAAGGTTAGGTTTTGGGTCTATCGAGAAAACATTAAAAAATGAAATATCCAAATGAGATCACCATGTGGGTTCACGGTAAAAGCCATGGGCTTTCAGCACAATCTGTTGAAAGATGACTTTTTTTAAGTGGATTTTGAAGCTTTTTGGGGTTTTAAAGCTGCATTTTGAGGAATTTTCAGTCGGACAAGGCAAAAGCCCTAAAGATAAATTCCAAACACAGACTTTTATCTTCATCTTCTTGTGAATGAGCAAGGTGTTTTGTTGGCAAACAAGATCTTTCCTTAATGCACTGACAGCTGAGATTATTGATAATCTCTCCATAGCTGGTGGTATATCCAGTCAGAGCACCTGAGGAGGCATGTTTTATCTTCAGCCAACAGTTAAACACATTTGTTTGTTGACACATTTGTTTATCCATTAGCTTTTACAACTAAATTGAGGTCTTTTTCTTTGTTGACTGGCACATTTGTTTAATAATTTTACCAATACCATTATCATTGTAAAAAGCTTAAATTTGTTGCTGTACACTCATTGGAATTGATCAGATGCAGATGTGAAACTAAACATAATTCACTGAAACAAAAGAAAGAGATAACTAATCATGGAAAGGAGAGGAAGAGAAACGCGATGCACCTCCCTTTGCCATTTAAAAAAAAAAAAAGAAAAAAAAAATCCTCTAGATCTTTGAAGATTTCACACAAAATCCAACTAGTTAGTATCCTCGCCACTATCAATACTAATTTCATTTTGATGCAGTCCCGTTTTGGGGCATTTAGAATGTACCATTGTACTAAAGAAAAGTTCATTTGCCAAGAAGTAGCTAAACTGGTAAGACTTGTAATAGATGGTATTTCAAGTCCAAGGTTTGAATCTGGATTTTGCCAAAGGTATTTTAATGGTTCTTGAATCAAGAAAACCCTGCCTACCTTTCAAGGAAGAGTTTATCTAGCTCAGCCAATATTTTTCAAGAGACTGATAATGTTAGCGTTAATTGCAACCAGATTATTGAGTTAGTGAATATCTTGGTCTTGTTTGGTTAAGGTTCCAATGACCCATTTTGTTTGCAATTGATTTGGATGAATTGAATGTAAATTTTGGATCTTGGGGTTGTGGTATTCATCCAAGCTGAAGGCCACAACATCATCATCATCATCATCAAAGCCCATTCCCAATACTTTCGGGGTCGGTTACATGGATTTTGGTTATTCAGGCAATGCGGTCTTCTCACATATCGTTGCCTAATCCAAGCTCAAGGATGTCTTCCTTCATCTCTTTCATCCAAGCTTTCAACGGTCACCCTCTCTGTCTAAATCCTCCATTAACTTGCCAATCTAGACATCTTTTAATTGGCGTCGTGCTTGGACTCTTCCACACGTGACCAAACCACCTTAAACGCCGATACTAATTTTGTCCTCTATAGGCGCTACACTTAAAGTATCTCTTTATTATTTCATTCCTAATTTTATCCTTACGGGTTTTACCACATCCATTTTAACATACGCATTTCTGCTACTGCCATCCTATGCATATGTTGTCTCATAGTAGCCCAACATTCTGAACCGTATAGCATGGCTGATCGAACAATTGTCTTATAGCATTTTCCTTTTAACCTTGCAGACATCCTCTTATCGCATAATACTCTTGTCGTCATTATCTATTTCGTCCAACCAGCTTTAATCCTATGGTCTACATTTTCTCCATTAGCCTCATTCTTTTGAATTATAGATCCTACATATAGAAAAGCCTCGCACTCGGGGACCTCCACGCCTTCAATCTCAATTGCATTACTCCTCCCTCGTGATTCACAACCAAAATTTCACACTAGATATTCTTTCTTCAAATGACTAATTCTAAAACCCTTACTCTCCAAAGCTTCCCACCACCTATCTAATTTTCGACCTAAACTTTCACTAGTCTCATCGATTAAGACAATATCATCTGTGAATAGCATGCACCAAGGCACATCTTCCTGCAGATGCCTTGTCTACTCATCTATGACCAAAGCAAAGAAGTATGGACTTAAGGCCGACCCTTGATGCAGTCCCACTGACTCTGGGAATTCATTGGACATCCCGCCTACTGAGCGACTACTTGTTACAACCCCTTCATACATGTTCTTAATGATATCAACATAACATTTAGACACTTTCTTCCTTCCAAGCTCCCATCAAATTAACTCTCTAGAGACCCGATCTTAGGCTTTCTCCAAACAAAAATAAAAACCAGATACCAACTCTTTCGTTCCTCTCGATATTTTTCTATAATTTGCTTAAGCAAGGAGATTACCTCCATAGTAGACCTACACGGCATAAATTCAAATTGATTCTCCGAAACAGTGGTTAAATTTCCAAGTCTTTGTTCTATGACCATCTCCCAAAGTTTCATTGTATGACTCATAAGCTTTATCCCTCTATAGTTCGAGCAATTTTGAATATCCCCCTTGTTTTTATAAATTGGTACCACAATGTTGTGCCTCCATGAATCTAACATTTTTCTAGTTTCCAAAATCCTATTAAAGAGTCTAGTTAGCCATTGAATACAAACATCTCCCAAACATTTACATGCTTCAATTGGTATATCATTCGGTTCAACTGCCTCCTTGTCTTCATTCTTTTCAAAGATTCTCTTACTTCTTTGGCACTAACTCTGCTATGGAACACACAATGTCTCATTTCCTGTGAAGCATATCCCTCCAAGTTTAACTCCCCTACCTGTGTTCCATTTAATAAGTTCCAAAAGTAATTCCTCCATCTATCAAAAATAGCTTTACCTCCATTACAATTCTTCCATCCTCATGCTTAACACACTTAACATGACTAAAATCCCTAGTTTTTTGTTGTCCAACTTTAACTATTTTGAAGATATCCTTCTCCATTTCCTTTGTACCTAGCCTATTATACAGGTCATCATATGCTCTCTTTTTAGCTTTCCCTATTACTTTACTAAACATCTTAGCTAGCTTATAAAGCTCATAATATTCTAGGCATCTATCTCTTTGCCACTCTCTAAAGCATATTTTATTTTCCGTATGGCTTGTTGCACATCAGCGTTCCACCACCACGTCTCCTTATCATATACCCCTCCTCTTTTGGCCTCTCCTAACTCTTCATTCGCATTTCTTCTTATTCGGTTCGCCAAATGCTAAAATAGATATGCACTACTAGTCCTATAATTTGGTACTAGATTCTCCCAACCCTCTGTAACTGATTGGCCACCCAAACATTCTTTCCAAATTTTTGGCATACATAATCCTATAAGGTCCACCACTTAATTCTCGGTCTAGCCTTAGCTGCCTATGTTGGTTTGTCAAACACTCCTCTGGTTAACCTTACAATTTTTTTACACCCATCTAAATCGTGTCTCCTAACAAGAAAATAATCAATTTAACTTCTATTACGCCCACTCGCAAAGGTCACCAAGTGATCTTCCCTCTTATAAAAAGTATTGACGATCCCAAAATCCTTAGCTAAAGCAAAATCTAGAATAGAAATCCCCATAGTGTTTCGATTCCCAAAGTCTTGACCTCCATGAGCCCTCTCATACCCAACTTTATTTTTACTGACTTCTCTAAAGGGTCCCAAAAACCCTTTTTAGTCTTCTCGTCTAAACCTGCTTGAGGTGCATACACGCTAATAAAATGCACTATCTCTAGTTCTAAAGTTAATTTAATACTTATGATTCCCAAGCCTTCTAACATCGACTACTGCATCCTTAAAAACTTTATCTATCATTATTCTTATCCCATTCCTAGTTCCATCTTTTCTAGAATAGAAAAGTTTGAACCCTCTTAACTCTTTAGCCTTGTGCCCCTTCCACTTTGTCTCTTGGAGACAAGCTATGTTTACTTTTCTCCTACGTAGGACATCCACTAGTTCTATTGACTTACCCGTCAAGGTTCCTACCTTTCAAGAGGCTAATCTAATCATTATATATCTAGCTCTAGCCCGGACTAGCTTCTTTATTCGCCCCTGTCGAGAATGGTGCGATAACCCTTGCCTATTTAACACTACAGTCGAGCGCCGCTGCAGCGCACCTTTCTCATTTGTCACTACATCCGAGCGTAAGTGCAGGGCGTCGCTTATAACGTTGGACGTCCTGTCTTTCTGCATTAATCTTTTTTAACCAAATTCCGTAAAAAGGGATATAACGGGTTTTTTTTTTACAGTTGACTGTCACGAGCCAAACACCAACCCTCCTTTATCCGAGCTTGGGACCGGCCATTGCAACGGGCGGAGTTAAGCTGAAAGCCACAATACGTGAATAAATTTTACTCATTAGTTGTAACTTACTGGAACTTTGGTATTGTCTTATTTTACATTAAAGAATAAGGACACGTCTTCACTTCAGTTTATTAATTACATTCATTGATGATATGCATAAATGTGAAAGATACATGTAATCCTCAAAGTAGATTATATGCTTGCTAATTAAGTGAACACCTATTTTACGAATTCTAATGGTTATGTAGGCAATTTTACCATATATTTTTATCTGATCCAAAATTTCCCATGGCAGGCATTCTTTCAAGAGTTCGTTGAGAGATGTGCTTCAAATCCTCGTAGGATATTAGTTGATGGATGTTGCAAGATATTGGAAGTGATTCTATGTAATTATTCTTGTTGAGGCTATTCTTCCTGCTTGTGGGTAATTCCCTCCACGTGCTCATGAATGCATTAGGAGGTAAAAGAACTCCTGAAGTTTCTTTGCAGTTGGGACTTTGACAAAACATTGGTAGAGCAGAAATTACCTTGTATAGTAGTTTGTTGTGACGCTGTGGAGCACTTCTCTTTATGCAGTCCTGAAGTCTTTGAGAACAGACAGTAAGGAAAAAAAATTTCGTTGTGTATTTAGAATGTTATATATATAGATATGGAGCGCATTGGCAGCCAGCCAATATGATGAATTGTCTTGCCAAAGGAATGAATGCTTATGTTTGATCTTTGTTATCCATTGTCTGCATTTGTGATGGCTCAATATAGGCAATTTTGCCTTTGGTTGACCAAAAGTTGTAAACGGAAAAGTCTAGTTTAAAAGACAATTAAAAATGGCACCATGCTCAAAGTTTAAAATGCAGCAGCTCTCTTGGTTTATAAAAATACTATCAATCTGAAGAACGACATGTTTGTTTGCATGGATACATCTCCATGAAATGCAGGAATGTTACGGGCAGCCTGGGAGGAGGAGATAGGAGACGAAGAACTCCACAAAATGCGGGAAATGAAAGGGGAGTGGATAGGAGAGGAAGAGAAAAAGTGAGGTTATGAAAATTGGATTACTCATGGCCTTCAGCTTTAGCTAAAAATGATCGTTGTTGTAGTAACTAATTAGTCGAGCTGTGAAGTTAACTTTTAACGTTTGCATGATGGTAAAAGGTTAAACCATGGGAGGAGGTTGGAGATGGTTCCTGAATTTCTGTTGGGAACTATGACACTTTTAGATGGCTTTTGTGGTGAGGATCATCTCAACAATGTGTTTCGATAGTGCCCGGTTTATGTATTTTTTTTTGGAAGGCGAGATGGGTTTTTAAGGCGACCTATAGGTCAACACCCATTAGAAAGTAATCATGCCGCATGTGAGATTCGAAGCTAGGACGTGGGGAACAAATCCACACAGCCCTAACCACTAAGCCATAACACCATTGGCTTGCATATGTATCTTGACATTGAATTGCCCTAACCACTAGGCCATAACCACCATTGGCTAGGCCATAACCACACAGCCCTAACCACTAGGCCATAACACCATTGTCTAAGCAGTTTTTTTTTTTTTTTCGTATTATAAATTATAATTTATAAAAATTAAGCATAATAACATATAAATTACTTTCAATTGCATATGTATCTTAACATTGAATTGAAAGTAATTTATATGTTATTATGCTTAATTTTTATAAATTATAATTTATAATATGAAGAAAAAAAAATTGCTTAAGCCTTTGGGCCCTAGTTCCTTACTCGCCGCTCATCTACCGCTTAGCAATTTTTAGAACAATGATTTTTAGCTGAGAATATGAAGTGTTTTTTAAAGGTGTTTTGAAAGTGATTGACCAGGCATTTCCCTTGCTTCAATATTTTTGCATCTCGGCAAAATTGCCAATAGCCTAGGTGATCTGGGATCTTAACTGACATCTCACAAGTTCGCCAGAAAGTAAGTCGGTAAACATATACTGACAATTTATGCACTACCTTCACACATCTTTGAATAGGCATTGTTTAATCGATTAATGGATGTTTTATTAATTGACTAACAACCGTTTCATGGGGCTTTTTAATCTACATTATTCTCCACATCATAGACTAAGCAATATTTATGCAACTTACCTTTTGTTCGTTCTCAAGTCCTATGTAATATTTTCCCTTTTCAATGAATGAAGTTTGATGTTGTCCACCAAAATATATATATATGTGTGTGTGTGCAGCTTCCCTTGGCTTAAAAATGGTAAGAGTATAAACATCAAATACAAAGAAGGTGTGTTGGGGGGGGATGGTAGATTAGGCCCCTAACTAACATTAAAAATTGAAGGCATAGAGGGTGTGTTTGGTTGATGGAATCTGTGCAGTGGAGACAAAATCCAATTCCCACATACAATCCAATTCGTAATTTCGTATGTATATGGGAATTGGATTAATTAGGCGAGAAAGAAATGCATTCCACTCCTTCATCGTCCTTTCCTTTCCATGGAGTGAAATTCTTGTATCAACAAAACACACGGTCCATTCACACAGCAAATAAATAGTACCAAAGCAATAATGCCAATTTGTAAAAGAAACAGAGAACATAATTGGTGTGTGTAGGCAACGGCAACGGCAACGGCAACGGCAACGGCAACGCAATGGCTTTACTTGGGGGATGGCATACAACTTAACCTTGTTTCGTCCCATGAAAATTAAAATGCTTCAAGATTCTTACTTACAACCTGGGAAGCGCACCACATGTATGATTAGAAGCAAATAAGTTGATTGATTTATCCGCTCCGCATGCATGAAAATTAAATATATGCATGCTCGACTATGAAAAGCAAAAAATAAAAAATAAAAAAAAAGACAAAAGAAGAAGAATCTAAAGAGTCCTAAAGTCTGGGGATGGGAAACAAGAGAAAATATTCTTTCATCCCAGTTTTTGACATTTTTATTTTTTATTTTTTATCCCATAGATCTTTTTACTCATTGAACCTTCCTACCTATTGCCGAAACCAAATTTATTTGTTTATTTATGTGGACGTCATTTTTCTTCACGTCCTTTCACTACCACCCTCAAGTTTGGCAATTTGTCTGTTAGTTAATTTCATTAAATTGTCAACGACTCTTTCATCATCACAGACTCACTAGTACTGCTTAATACAAATTTCCAACTCTCCCCTCTCCATCTTTCATTCCTTCTCCAACTTTACAACCAAAATTTAGATATGGAGTTAAAAAATCAAGAAACAGCACTAACCCATTTGAGGAAATCAGTGGAGAAGCTTGGATCATCAACAGATGTAAGTAGTTTTTGTTTATTGATTCATCAATGACAATCAATATAATATAATGTTGTCATGATGATGATGATGATAAGGTGGTAATATTTTATATAGAATTATGGGGACCCCACATTAACGAGGTTCTTGATAGCAAGATCAATGGAGCCAAGCAAAGCAGCCAAGATGTTTGTTGATTGGAAGAAATGGAGGGATGAATTTGTCCCTTTGGGGCTCATCCCAGACTCTGAAGTTAAAGATGAACTTGATTCCAGGAAGATTTACCTTCAAGGGGTCTCCAGGGAAGGTCATGCTGTTGTAGCTATCAAAACAAACAGGCATTTCCACTCCAAAGATCAACTTCAATTCAAGAGTTAGTAAATTCTTTACTTACCCATTTTGAAACTGTTTTTACTCTTGAAATTTTCATGTTATTCAAGTTAAAGGCATATGTTTCAATACCAATGTCAAATTCGATAATGGGTATTGGTGGGGATTGGAATTGATTAAAATTAAGATCTCAAATTCACATTATTCGACTATTTAAATGTCACAAAAAACATGTTAGATCTTCTCCACAAACTGATCTCTGAACTACCTACCACCTAGAGCATCTTTGAGGGGCCGGGCCACTTTATTTGATGTAAAGGTTGAATCCTTCATAAAGGTCCAAGTATTTTAGAGTGATCTCTGATGGACGGACGTGATCCCTATTTTAATATGTTGTTTTGTTGAGTTTTATAATTTTTTTTGCCTAATAAAACATTGCTTAGAGAATTAAAAAACAAATACAATATTAGTTTCTTGAGGTTTCTCAAGTTGGGGCAATTAGAAAAATGCAGGGATCAGAGAGTCCTATAGCAATCCCTCATTCCTTCAGCTCCAATCCAATACACCTCTTATCCACGTGAAAAACTGAGCTCCTTTGAGAGCTTCTCACAGTAAGAATTTTATATTGGAAACCTTCATCTTCCCCAAGTTTTGTTCCAACCTTTAAGTCCCTTAAAAATTGTAAAAACTAAATTTTGTGTTTACCTTTAAAATAATGAGCATGTCATTTTCAAAACCTACAACCATAGGTACTTGTACAATTCAAATAGTTGTGTTCACAGGCTTACTTATCCACCATTGAACTTTAGTATGATAATATCATCTTAAGAGGTGATTTTTTGTACCTTGGAGAAAATTTTATATTATGTTAAATTTACCATCTCAATTCAGAATGATTTATCTATAGGTTTGTCGATATTTGATTTCTGGCTTTGTCAAAGCACTTAACAACTGAATAGTCAATTATATTTTTGCCTGTTTCACCATGCAGAGTTTGTGGTACATCTGCTTGACAAAACTATAGCATGGTAAGACACACTGTTTACTTCATTCTGTAAACCATTTTATGGTTCCCTCCAATGGCTATATTTTAAGTTTGCCTATACTTCACTTTTATTACCTCCTGTTATTCTTGCCTCTCTATCCTCGTAACAGTATGGGGAATTCTAATATTTCTATAGCTGTGAAAAATAAATAGTAACTCAGAAGATAATAATCATTTATTGGATATGCATCAGAGACAACATGAGAACAAAATCAGAAATTAATAAAGAAGGATATGATTCAACACGGTTATGCTCTTAGGTAATCCTAGCCCCCAAGGATGATGATTAATAACAATGTTGCAACAAAAAGGTTGCCAAAGACTGATTGTATGTTCGCATAGCTGGTAGAACATTTTTAATTTATGAAGCAATATATGAATTTGTAGAATATTGACATTATGGAATAATAATAAAAAATAAAAAATAAAAACAAATTCAGAAAGTGTTAAGGAATGGTTCATTGTATGCGTCAATGCACTCTTTCGCCTGGAAGATTTAAATCTTTCTGTGAAGGATAACACTCATGCAGAACAACATTCTACAACTAATTTATGTATACCTAATAATAACTTCTGGGTACATTTTTAATTTTTTGTGTACGAGACCCCCATTGTTGGCGCGGGGGGGACAAAGAGAATGCAGCATAACAGTCTTTATGTACAGAGCATCAAGACCTCAATTACAGATTGACAAAACTATAATCCATAAAGGGGAGTGTGCACTACTAGCCATGTTTTATCCTTGAGGCTTCCCTTTTCTCCAAATTGATAATAGCTTTGATGCGAGCCAGAGGATTCAATCCTTATCCCTGAATTTGATAAATTTCTTGCCTTTGTGGCCAGAAGGCCAGCTATAGAATCTGCTTCTGATTTATGTGAGTGATTTACTCTTGCATTCATGCTCCATTAGGGCTATAAACACCATTGAACTATATGCTCTAGCGAGAACCATTTTGAGTCAAGTATCGCATCTATATAAATGTGAACCTCTGTGATCCTGAGTTCAAAGCAATCCAAACATAATGTGGCAGCTGGTGGTGGTAGGATTTGAAACAATCTGCATAGATGCTTGTAAAGCAAGCATAATTCATGTTTCATTTCTTTTTCTTTCATTAAGAAAGGTTTTCTTTACAACACTCATATATCTTGAGTTTTATGGGTTCGATGTCACGAAGCTAACTGGGCAGTGCATGGAAAATTTTCTAATGAACATTGACTTTTCTGTGCTGCTATTTGAAATTTCTGTTTTTTTGTATTTAGTGCATTCAAGGACGGAAAGGAAATAGGAAATGAAAAGTTGATTGGCATTATCGATTTGGGGAATATTAGCTATAAGAATATTGATGCTCGTGCTTTGATTACTGGCTTCCAGTTTTTGCAGGTGAGAACTTATCTATCTAAAAATTGTTAGCAGTTAAAGACATAATTGTTAGTATAATACGATATAACTTTATAATATGAGAAAAAAATATGATGGTAGACATATCTGTGAATCACCCGAGCTTGATAAGAATTAAGATATTTATTAATATAAAAAAGAATCCTCGGCTCAAATGAATTTTTGAAACCATATCAACCAAACAATTGGTTAGTCATACTGCCACTTGAATTTGAAGAAGCCTCAGATTGCAGTCCTACCTTCATTGACACAAGTAGAAAAAGTAATTTTGATTTAATTATTGAAGGTCCATAATCAGATAGTAGAATAAATTTTTTTTTTTTTTTTTCTTTCTTCTTTTAATCCCTTTTCTTCCTAACCCGGCCCTCAAGTTTTCATTTTGTTAATCGGGTTCGTTGAGAACCCAAGAATAGCATGCATTGAGATTTTGGATGAGTCATATCCATTTAGGATACATGAGTTTGATCCTCTTCCTTTCTAAATTTGTTTATATTATAAGACAACTTTCTTCATCGATGCAGGCTTACTATCCAGAGCGTTTGGCGAAGTTGTTCATTGTAAGTATGCCATGGTTCTTTGTGAGTGTTTGGAAGATGGTATCTCACTTCCTTGAGAAGGCAACATTAGAAAAAGTAAGTGTTGTTTGTGAGAATGTACATAAATGGAGAAATAAAGTATTGATTTTCCATTTCTTTTTAAAATTTTAGTACTGTTAATGCACAATGCCCTAGAAGCTTTTGCGTAGAGGATAAATGAGAACTCTTGTCAGTGTAAACATGGCTATCTATATAGAGGGTTTTAATTTTGCGACCTGGCGTTAAGAGTCTATGATATTTTGACTGCAGGTTTTGATTGTGAGCAATGATGAAGAGCGCAAATGTTTAATTAATGAAATAGGAGAGGAAACGTTACCAGTGGAGTATGGTGGTCGAGCCAAGCTTGTAGCTCTCCAAGATGTTACACTCTGTCATTACCGAAATGGAAATTAATTTGGTAAAAGTTGGGTGGGTAACTTAATGTTTAATGACTTGCACAAAGTTCCATAAGCGGAAGATCTCCAAGAGTTGAATATCAGGAATTTACATGGAAGAATTGCAAATAATTTGATTTTTCTTAGGCCTCGATCAGAATCAGAAGCATGAGTTGGAAATAGTTGGCATAGCTTGCTATCGCCAGTGAACAATATGAAATTCTATAATTCGTCTAAATCTCAAATCTTTATGTTTCTTTTCTTTATTCCAACATAATCATTTTCATATATTTTTCTCTCTAGCTTCCTTGTTATTACTTCCTTTAAGACATCATATTTTGTTTATCATGAATGCTCAAATTTATCTTACTCCAGGCACCAAAAACGTCTTTGAGGCGGCAGACCCATTTAAACGCCAAGAGTTAAAACTCCACCATAATAGGATGTGTAAAGAAAATATTCAATTATTCAATTTCAATTATTTTAATTATTCTTTGACTGAATACAACTTTATATAAATTATCCCTGAACCTAACCTCGTAGAAACCTGAAACTTAAGATTTTTTATTCTATTTTGACTCTCCTATCATATTCTATACTGACTTTTCTATTCTGTAATATATGTAGAATTTCTTTTTTTAACACTCACCTTCAAGTTGGAGTGTATGTTTGTAACACCCAACTTGCTAAGAAGATTATCAAATTGATAAGTGCTCAAAACTTTAGTGAACAAATCTACCAGTTGATGTAGTGTTCCAACATGCTCAGTCTGAATAGTACTCTCTTGTATTTCTCTCTAATCAAATGGCAATCAATCTCGATATGCTTCGTTCGCTCGTGAAAAATCGGATTAGATGCAATATGGAGTGCAGCCTTGTTGTTACAAAACAAGAGGGTTGCCTGAGGATGATTAATGTGGAAATCATTAAGAATGTACCTCAATCAGGTTAACTCACAACATGTGGAAGCCATGACCCTATATTATGCTTCAGTTGTATATCTTGCCACTGTAGTTTGTTTCTTAGCTTTCCAAGAAATTGGTGAATTGCCAAGCATGACACAAAAACCTGTAATGGATCTCCTAGTATCTCTACATCTAGCCCAATCTGCATCACAATAAGCATTCAACTGTAATGAGCTGGTGGAAGATAAAAAAAAAAATCTTGTCCCGGTGTAGCCTTGATATACTTCAAGACCTTGTGTGCAGCATCCAAATATGGTATTCTGGGGTTGTCCATAAATTGACTTAGGACATGTACAGAACAAACCAAACCTGGTCTCGTGATTATTAAGTATATCAACCTTCCAACGAGCCTAATGTGCGTTGCTGGATTTGGTAGTAAATCTCCATCTTCCTGTGTAAGCACCAAGTTTTGATCCATAGGATAACGTGAAGGCTTTGCTTCCAGATACCCCGTGTCCTCCAATATTTCAAGTGCATATTTTCGTTGAGATAAAGCAATCCCTTTGGATGACCTCGCGACTTCAATGCCAAGGAAATATTTCAATTTTTCTAAATCTTTGAGTTTGAACTTTGCAGCCAGAAATTGCTTTGTTTCTTCAATTTATTGGAGATCATTACCTGTCAATATTACATCATCAACATATACGAGAATTGCAGTAAAGTTGTTACCCTTGGATCAGATGAATAATGAGTAATCGACCTTAGACTGATTGTAGCCCACTGATATGAGAGCAAAGGATAACTTAAGGAACCATTGTCTCGAGGCTTGCTTGAGACTATATAAGGACTTGTTCAACTTGCATACTCGAGTCTCCCTTTTTCGGTCTAATCTAGGAGAAAGACTCATGTACACATCTTCAAAAAGATCACCATAAAGAAAAACATTGTTGACATAAATGCCAATCTTGTGTGGCTGCAAGAGCAAGGCGAAAATGAACAATAGTCATTTTAGCAACAAAAGCAAAAGTCTCTTTGTAATTAAGACCTTCAACTTGACTGTATCCTTTAGCCATAAGACGAGCTTTATAATGCTCAGTAATACCATGTGGATTAAGTTTGATCTTATAGACCCATTTACAACCAATTGAATGCTTGTCAGGAGAAAGAGGTTGTAAAGTCCAAGTGTTATTGGTTTCTAGAGCGTCAATCTCACTTCTCATGACTTGACGCCACTTTGGATTTTGCATAGGCTGCATAAAACTGGTGGGTTCTTTGACTAAAGAAAGAGAAGTGTTGTAAGCCTTGTGAGAGGTGGATAAATGGTCATAGGAAAGAAAATCAGAAAGAGGGCAAACAATATCAATAGAAGGCCCAACGTTCAAAGCAGATGAGTGAGACGATCGGGAAGGCATTCGAGCATCAAGATGATATTGTTGAAGATAAGATGGTTCACGGGTGGCACGAGTGGAGGTGCAAGGTGGGAGAGGGGGTGTCTTCTAAGGGTGAAACAGTGGCAGGGGCAACCTCTTAGGGTTGGGGTTCCGGGGTTTCCGACCGGTCGGTGACGGAGGCGTCGGATTGTGCAACCAGTTGGTGGGAGTGGTTCGACCGGTCAGAGAAAAACACGTTGGAGGATCACAAAGTGGAGCATGGGCGACCAGTCGGGAAAGTGTGTCGGATCGGTCAGCGAGATGATTGTGCATTTTGTCAGAAAAATAAGGAAAAATCTTCTCATGAAAGATGACGTCACGAGAAACAATGACCTTTTGTGGGTGGGATCATAGATTTTGTATATTTTTTGTCCGTAAGGGTATCCAAGAAAGACACATTGACTATAACGAGCATCAAATTTGCTAAGACGTTGATCGTGTGTGGAAGCAAAACATAGACAGCCAAATACTCGAAGGTGAGAATAGGTGGGTGGCTTGTTATAGAGAAGTTTAAAAGGCGTTTTGCCTTTAAGAACAGAAGACGATATGCAATTAATGAGATAGGCAGAGATGAAAATTGTTTCTCCTAAAAAATGTTTAGGGAGATGTGCTTGAAACATAAGAATATGAGTGACATTCAAAAGATGTCTGTGTTCGCGTTCCGCCACCCCATTTTGTTGGGTCGTAGAGACACAAGAAGTTTGATGGGTAATGCCTTTTGAAGCATAAAAATCAGTGAGGAAAAATTCAAGTCCATTATCACTGTGAATGGTTTGAATTTTGGAAGAAAATTGATTTTCAACATAATTAATGAATGAAATTAAGAGCGTGTGTGTCAGACTTGTGTTTCATGAGATAAATCTAAGTACATCGTGTGTAATCATCAACAATGGTGAGAAAATAACGCGCTCCAAAAAGGGAAGCAACGTCATATCCTCCCCAAATGTCAACATGTAATTAGGAAAAAGAAGTAGTACTCGAAATATGGGATGAAAGAAATTTATTTCTAGTTTATTTGGCCAAAGGACAAATAATACATTTATTGGAAACACAAGTACTAGCATTGCGAAAAGAGACAGGAAGAAGATGGAGAGTTTTGTCCGGAAAGTGACCTAGGCGGTTGTGCCATAACACATGGTTGTTGTCTTGAGTGATGTGACAAGTGGTGGAAGTTGTGGTGGTGTTGTCCAGGTAGTACAAACCATCAAGCTCAGTTGTTGTCCCAATCATCTTCCCCGAAGGAAGGTTATGTATCAGACATGAATTGTTGAGAAAAATTGTGACAAAAAGATAATGTTTTGTGAGTTTGCTAATGGAAATTAAATTAAGATTAAAAGAGGGAACACAAAGAACATCATGCAAGGTAAAAACAGAAAAGAAAATCATGGTACCAATGTGTGTAACAACAACAAGTGTACCATCAAGAAGTTCAACGGTTCGATTGTGGACGGGTTTGGAAGAGGTGAGTAAATGAGGGTTATGTAATGGACAAATCCAATAAAGTGGGCACACATATGTAATATAATGTGTATTGCTATCTTAAAGTGTAGTCCATCTAATATGTGATCTAATAGGGTGTTGGACTATAAGGTATTAATAAATAACATGGTGTAAATAAGGATGTAATTTCTAATTCAATGAGGGGCAGAATTGGAAATTCACAGCCCGTAAGTTGAAGGGTTATGACTTATGAGCATTATAAATATGGTTTGGTCCCCGATTGAGCGTTGTGCGTGAAAAGAGATAACCTTTGGCATTGTCTTCTGTATCCTCTCAACAGAGAATCTAAGGAAACGCTTGAATCAATCGGAAGATCCAAACTCATCACAATCAAAGGGGAAATCGCTATGGATCAAGGTATGTTTCTATTCTTCTTGTTTCCATTGAATCAACTAGAGTCTTAAGTTTCTGGTTTAAATACAACAATTGGTATCAGAGCATCTCCTGTTGATTCCATGTGAAACTATAAAGAAGAAAACGTTTTCCTCATTTTCATAGAACAACAATTTCATTATTGATTCATGAACAGTGAACATCGATTTCACTGTTACAGTGAACAGTGATATGCGGTTATGCACTATGATTATGCACTATTATGATCACACTATTATGCGCTGCTTATGCGATGATTATGTGAAAATTATGCGACTTATAATAGATATACATTCACAATGCGAATCACTGTTACAGTGATTATGAATATAGATGTTACAATAATTATAATCAACTATGCCTATGTTTTCATTATTTCCTTCTTTACCGACAATGGACTGAAATAATGATGTTTGTATAATTGTTTAGTGTAAACAATTGCTTGTTTACAATTGACTTGTTTAGTGTAAACAATTGCTTGTTTACAATGATAGCCTTATTTACAGACCCATTATTTACAGTGATATCATTATTTCAGTGATTATGTTGAAATTTTATTCATATTCACTGTTGAATCTATATAGATATGTATTCACTGTTTCATTGTAATTGTATTCCGTGATTATATTGTAATTGTGTTCACTATTGACCTAGGTGACTGTTCACTGTTGGACCTGTTGACTGTTGGTTGGGCTTGTTGCTGTTGGGCCTGTTAGAAAATTTTGCTTTATCCTGTTTTATTGAGACCTATTTAAGTTTTGGCTACATTTTATTTAGACCCATGTTTTAATTGTATTAAGGTGATAATTTAGTTAATACTCCAAAGTTTATACATAGAATATAATTTTGGTTTCATGTATCACTATTGTGTTCCTTATTTAAACTTTACACATTTAACTAATAGGTTGCCAAAGCAACCACTGTTAGGAAAATTGGTTGATTTTAAATAAGTGAGCATGCTACATCCATGTGAAACAATCGGCCCAAAGGAAGATTGTTTTGACCGGATAATCTCTAGTCTTAAATATGTGATAAAGTTTACTTTACCATGCTTTTATTATGTCAGTCCAAAGAAAGGCATAATATTAGGCCGGTTTCGTTGTGTACGAAGAGTACCACTTACAAATTGATATTTCTGTCCAAAGACTAAAGAACAATGACGTGCTAGGTATCTTGATATGGGTTTTTTATTTACCTATTGTATGAATTTAAAAGTTTATGCAATTGAATAGATGTGAATATGTTATTTATGTAATTTATTCTCTGTACAGCTACTATGTCTGCTACTAGTATATTTGCTGGTGTAAATAATATTCCCATGCTTAATGGGACAAACTTCAAGGACTGGAAAGAGAACGTGTTAATAGTTCTTGGATGTATGGATTTGGACCTTGCCTTAAGGATTGAACAACCCGCTCCTCTTATAGATGCAAGTACTCCTGAAGCCAGGAAATACTTTGAGAAGTGGGAACGCTCCAATTGCATGAGTCTCATGCTCATCAATCGAGGTATTCCAGAAGCCTTTAGGGATGCAATATCCGCAGGGGTGACCAATGCCAGTGAGTTCCTTACTGAACTTGAAAAGCGTTTTGCTAAAAACGATAAGGCTGAAACAAGCACGCTTTTAGCTAGCTTGATTTCATTGAAGTACAAAGGCAAAGGGAACATTAGAGAATACATCATGGAGATGTCTCATCTTGCTTCAAAACTTAAAGCACTGAAGCTTGAGTTGTCTGAGGACTTACTCGTGCATTTAGTTTTGATATCACTTCCTCCACAGTACAGTCAGTTTAAGGTCAGTTACAACTGTCAGAAGGACAAATGGACTCTTAATGAGCTCATTTCATACTGTGTGCAAGAGGAAGACAGGTTGAAGCAAGACAGAACGGAAAGTGCTCATTTTGCAAGTACCTCTAAAGATAAGGGCACAAAACGAAAGAAGGAGAATGAAGTTGCTAAGGGTCCAGCACAAAACAAACAGAAAGGCAATGAGGGTTGTTTCTTTTGTAAGAAACCTGGACATGTAAAGAAGGAATGTACCAAGTATCACGCTTGGCGTGCTAAAAAGGGTATGTTTCTTGCTTTGGTCTGTTCTGAGGTTAACTTAGCTTCAGTACCTAGAAACACTTGGTGGTTAGATTCCGGTGCTACTACTCACATAAGTGTTTCTATGCAGGGTTGTCTGAGCTACCGAAAGCCAAATGATGCTGAAAGACGCATCTTCGTGGGCGATGGAAAATCAATAGAAGTGGAAGCAATAGGAAACTTTAGGTTACTCTTAGGAACTGGTTGTTATTTGGAACTGAAAGACACTTTTGTAGTACCGTCATTTAGACGGAATTTGGTTTCTATTTCCTTGTTGGACAAATTTGGATATTGTTGTTCATTTGGAAATAATCAATTTAGTCTTTCATTAAATTCCAATATTATTGGTACTGGTTCATTAAGCACATTTGATAACCTATATCTTCTTGACACTATTGACTCATATAATGAAACCTTGCATGTGGAATCACGTGGTACTAAGCGTAAGCTAAATGAAGGAAATTCATCAAAACTGTGGCACAAGCGTTTAGGACATATCTCGAAACGAGAATGGAGAGACTTGTGTCAGATGGCATAATAGATTCTCTTGATTTTTCAGACTTTGATGTCAGTATTGAGTGCATCAAGGGAAAACAGACCAAACAAAAGAGATTGGGTGCAAACAGAAGTTCAGACGTCTTAGAATTGATCCACACAAATATTTGTGAACCATTCCCTTCGGCTTCTTGGAATGGTCAACAATATTTTATATCATTCATAGACGATTACTCACGCTATGGGTACCTATATCTCATTCATGAGAAATCTGAGTCACTGGACATGTTCAAAGCTTTCAAAGCTGAGGTTGAGAACCAACTCAACAAACGAATTAAAAGTGTCAAGTCTGACCGTGGTGGTGAGTATTACGGCAGATATGACGGTTCCGGTGAACAACGTCCAGGACCATTTGCTAAATTCCTAGAGAAATGTGGAATCGTCTCACAGTACACCATGCCGGGATCACCTAGCATGAATGGTGTCGCTGAAAGACGAAACCGAACTCTGAAGGACATGGTAAGGAGTATGATCAGTCATTCTACCTTACCTGAATCACTCTGGGGAGAAGCACTAAAGACTGCAGCTTACATCCTTAATAGAGTACCAACTAAAGCAGCTGCCAAAACACCTTATGAACTTTGGACAGGCAGAAGACCTAGTATAAATCATTTTCACATTTGGGGATGTCCAGTTGAAGCAAGGCCTTATCGGCCGAATGAAAAGAAATTGGACTCCAAAACAGTGAGCAGCTACTTCATTGACTACTCTGAGCGATCAAGGGGCTACAAGTTCTATAATCTCACTATTAAGTCCATTTTTTAAACGGGGACAACAACGTTTTTTGAGGATGTCGAGTTTGGGGGGAGAAATAAGGTAAGAGACATTGTCTTTGAGGAGGAACCGATTTCGACTCCTACTACTGTTATTGACAATGTACATGTTCCAATACCTGTCATTGATCAAGAAGCAGATCTGGAACCTCAACAGGACAATGTTGAACTACTCCCTGTTCAAATTGAAGTAAATATTCCAGAAGAACAAACTCAACAACCTCAAGATCAAATGCCATTAAGGAGATCCACGAGAGAAAAGAGAAGAGCTATTCCGAATGATTATATGGTCTTTCTCCAAGAACATGAGGAAAATGATGGATTGGTGGAAAATGATCCAATCAACTTCAATCAAGCCATGCAGGATTCTAACTCTCAAAAGTGGATAGATGCTATGAATGAGGAGTACAAGTCTATGCAAGACAATCAAGTTTGGGATCTTGTCCCATTACCTGAAAATACAAAGCCTATTGGTTGTAAATGGATATTCAAAACCAAGAATGACTCAAAAGGTAATGTGGAAAGATATAAAGCTCGACTTGTAGCTAAAGGCTTCACTAAAAAAGAAGGCATCGACTATAAAGAGACTTTCTCTCCGGTGTCAAAGAAAGACTCATTTAGGACAATCATGGCTCTTGAGTTGCATCAGATGGATGTTAAAACAACGTTTCTCAATGACGACATTGATGAAACAATTTATATGGTGCAACCAGAAAACTTTGTGTCTGTAGACCCAAAGAATATGGTTTGCAGACTAAAGAAATCCATCTATGGGCTCAAGCAAGCTTCCCGTCAATGGTACTACAAATTTCATCAAGTAATTGTCTCGTTTGGTTTTGAGACAAATGTTGTTGATAATTGTGTGTATCATAAGTTCAGTGGGAGTAAACATATCTTCTTGTTTTTGTATGTTGATGACATATTGCTTGCCACTAATAATATAGACATGTTGCACGAAACCAAGAGATTTCTATCAAAGAAATTTGAAATGAAAGATCTTGGTGAACCGTCTTTTGTCTTATGGATTCAGATATACCGGGATCGTTTTCGGGGTATTCTTGGATTATCACAAAAGGGCTATATAGAAAAAGTGCTTAAAAGGTTTGGCATGCAAGATTGTAAACCAGAAGATACCCCTATATCTAAAGGAGACAAATTAAGTCTTAAACAGTGTCCTAGGAATAAACTTGAAGTTGTAGAGATGCAAAAGATCCCCTATGCATCCGCTGTTGGGAGTCTTATGTATGCTCAGGTATGTACACGTCCAGACATAGCATTCATTGTTGGAATGCTTGGCAGATATTTGGATAACCCTGGGATGAGTCACTGGAAAGCAACTAAACGGGTTATGAGATATTTACAGATAACTAAGGATTACATGCTCACATACAAGAGATCAGATCAGTTGGAGATCATAAGATATTCTGATTCTGATTTTGCTGGATGCCAGATAGTAGAAAATCTACATCAGGCTACATTTATCTGTTAGCTGGAGGAGCTATTTCTTGGAGAAGTGCTAAGCAAACACTCATAGCTTCTTCCACCATGGAAGCAGAATATGTGGCGTGTTTTGAGGCCTCCAACCACGGATTATGGCTGCTTTATTTTGTCACTGGGCTGCGCATTTTGAATGACATAGAAAGACCACTAAAGTTATATTGTGACAATAAGTCAGCATTTTTATATGCCAACAACAACAGGAGCTCGTCTAGGTCAAATCATATTGACATAAAGTTCCTGGTTGTGAAGGAGAGAGTAGAGAATAAATAGATTTTCATAGAGCATATTGGGACAAACTCCATGATTGCAGATCCGCTTACTAAGGGCTTACCACCTAAGGTCTTTCATGAGCACACCGCTCATATGGGTGTTATGTCATATGAGGATATCATGGTTTAGTGGGAGTTTTTTGTTGTTCTATGATGATTTTTTTTGGCACATTGGTGTAATTTAGTATTTTCTGCAGAAATAAAGTCTTTCGTCAATTGTCTGTTTATTATATGTTTGATCTCATTAAAGATTAAAGTAGGACCGGTTGGAAATAGACATGTTTGGATCACATCACATGTAATTTTCATGCTCTACATCCATGTTTGATCTATGTCATTTGATTATATTCGTATATGTGACTATTGATGGATTTAGTTACGCTACTTGTGACGCAAATCGCTTTAATCCTATATCAGTATAGTCAATGGACGAGATTGTTTCAGAATACATTTACTTGTGATAGCAAGTTTTGAGCTCATAAGGTTATACACATTAAAGGTAACATATATGGCCCAAGTGGGAGATTGTTGGACAAATCCAATAAAGTGGGCACACATATGTAATATAATGTGTATTGCTATCTTAAAGTGTAGTCCATCTAATATGTGATCTAATAGGGTGTTGGACTATAAGGTATTAATAAATAACATGGTGTAAATAAGGATGTAATTTCTAATTCAATGAGGGGCAGAATTGGAAATTCACAGCTCGTAAGTTGAAGGGTTATGACTTATGAGCATTATAAATATGGTTTGGTCCCCGATTGAGCGTTGTGCGTGAAAAGAGATAACCTTTGGCATTGTCTTCTGTATCCTCTCAACAGAGAATCTAAGGAAACGCTTGAATCAATCGGAAGATCCAAACTCATCACAATCAAAGGGGAAATCGCTATGGATCAAGGTATGTTTCTATTCTTCTTGTTTTCATTGAATCAACTAGAGTCTTAAGTTTCTGGTTTAAATACAACATTATGAACTATATGATTAGTGGCGCCGCTATTAAGGATCCAAGATGAACGAGAGCCATGAGATTTGAGAGAGATTACTTTACCTGTCAATTTTGAAATAGAAAAATCATTACCAATATTGTGAGCCTTGGATTTGTTGTATGGTGATGTGGTGGTGTTGGAACCACTGCTTGTATTGTCGCCCATGGCGGCGGCGACTACGTGGTGTCCTGGTGATCTGAACTCTGGGGTCCAAATATTTATTTTATTTTATTTATAACAATATTTTCTTATGCACGAGGTCGTCCTCCCTGCTGCTGCTGCATTCGATTGTTGCGAGAGAGAAAAAGAAGACGGAATCTGGTTCTGGCGAGATTAAGAGATCTCTTTGGGGGAAAATCGAGGGGGTCAGCCCAAGACAAGCGAGCGAAATAGCGAAACTTTGTTCTCCAATCGATCAATCACTGAAACCTTTTGAAGTTGATTCAATCTCAATCAATTAATGGGGAAGAAGAAGTTCATCGACAAGAAGAAATAGGCGACTTTCCAGCTCTTCGCAAGGAACTCAACAGACCCAAACTACAACGGAGGGCCAACCGTATCTACGTCAGAGTGGATAACAACCCCTACCCCATCACTGGATTCGCTGATGAAGACAACACCAACACTACCAACATGTCATGTTTGACAGACTCAAGAACAGATAAAAGAAGAATAGCAGAAATTGGCGCCAATTTGAAAAATTAAATAAAGGGTATAATGGTAATTGTAGGTAAATAGTTAGTTAAGGCCACATGTCCTCCTGTAATAGACTTGAGATGAAAGGTTAGTATAAAAGTAGTAGAGGGAAATTGGAGAGAAAGTTGTGTAAGAAGATGATTTAGGTCTCAGTTGAAGCAACTAGAGAATTAAAGTGTATCAATTCTCCTTATCAATCCATTTTTCAATTCCTATCATTTGATTCTTGTTTTTCTATTGTTCGATTTACTTCAATTGTGATATTTGGTATCAGAGAACTCGTGAGATCCAAAGAAATTAAATCCTTCATGAAGGACGCGAAGAGAAATCAGATCGAAGTACACAGTCAGATCGAGTTGATGAAGGCTGAACATAAGAAGATTGTGCAAGTAGGGGAAATTAGGGAGAAGAAACTGGACCAGCTGCTGCACCTGGTCCAGAACAACCCTAGAACGCATCAACCTGCTGAATCAAGATTTTCTTCATCTGCTCAAGTCACGAGAGACCATGATCAACACCTACAATCAGATTTCCCATAATCAATGGGAAGCCCATGGTATGAATCCTCGATTCCCTAAGCTTGATTTTCCTGCTTTTGATGGATCTACTCCGAGATCATGGGTAAAGAAATGTGAGAGGTTTTTCTCCTTCTACCAAGTGATGGAAGAAAACAAGGTGGCCATTGCCTCCATACACTTCAGTGGCATAGCCGACCTATGGTTTGTAGATTATCAGGTGGGAAAACAATCCCTCAATTGGAATCAATTTGTAGTAGATCTCTGTGAGCATTTTGAAAAATCTATCCTTGACAATTATGTAGCCTGCTTCAACAAATTATTCCAGAAAACTACTGTCTCAGAGTACTATGACAAGTTTGAGGAATTAAAATCCCTCATGCTCACCCATAACACACCTTGATGAAACCTATTTTGTCCTAAGCTTTAAGTGGACTAAAACCTGAGATAAGGTCATTGGTTTAATCATTCAAGCCTCTCACTGTTACACAAGCATTTTCCTTTGCAAGAATGCACAAAGCTTAAATTACTCAAAATCAATACTCATCTAAACCCAACCTATCAAACCAATACTATCCAAAAAACCTGACCTATTCTTCCATAAATACTCCCCTAAAAGCAAACCATCCACCCAACTATCCAGGAACAACTCCTCAATCCTCAAACCCACCTAACACTACATTTAGAAGAAACCACAACTCTATTGTGAGGTTTGCTTCTCCTAACCCACCTATAAATAAACTCACACCAGCCCAAATGAGAGTAAGAAGAGAAAAAATGGCTATGTTATAACTGTGATGAGGTGTACAAGCCAGGGCATTTATGTAAACATCAGCAGTTGTATATGTTGATTCCTAACGAAGAAGACTGTCAAGAGGAAATTGAGCCATTGCTAGACACCATGGACTTGGTTCAAGAAATTCCAACAGAAATGGAAGTATTCTTACATGCATTACAGAGCAATTTTTCTACCAACACCATATTGCTTAAAGGGACACTAAAGAAGAGGAACATCTCTATATTGATTGACACGGGAAGGGAAGGGAAGCACACATTCTTTCATAGACCCCAAAGTGATTAAAGAGACAAATTAGCCTACTACCCTTATCCCTCAAATGGTGGTTAAAGTTGCTAATGGGGATCAGCTATACAGTATAGCCATATGTCAGAAGTTGCAGTGGTACATACAGGGGATTGCCTTTGAAGGAACTGTGAGGGTACTACCCCTAGGAGGTTATGACATGGTCCTAGGGGGAGATTGGCTTAAGCCATTTGGAGATATTACAATAAACCTCCAAAAGTTACAGTTAACTTTATCCATCAAGGGAAGACCAACTGTATTACAAGGGGTTTCTGATATGGGGTCAATCAACTTGTTGGAATCAAAGGGGTTTGCAAAATTCTGGAATAAGCATACTCCAAGGTTTATAGGTCAACTATTTGCTTTACAGAACACTGATTTTTCAGCAGAGATGCACCCCTCCGTGGCCACACTCATCAATGAGTTTGAAGACATATTTCAAATTCCAACAGACCTACCTCCCACAAGGTCCTTGGACCATAGAATCCCTTTGAAATCAGAGCATTCCCCTCCATCTCAAAGCCCATATAAGGTTCCATACATACAAAAAACCATTGTTGAGAAGTTAATTCAAGAGATGCTAGCTTCAGGGTTGATACAACATTCCCATAGTCCATTTGCTGCCCCTATACTCTTAGTCAAGAAAAAAGACAACTCTTGGAGATTCTGTGTGGACTATAGGAGACTAAATGACCTTACTATCAAAGATAAATTCCCTATGTATCTCATAGATGAGTTACTAGATGAGTTTCATGGGTCCACTGTCTTTTCAAAACTTGATCTTAGGTCTAAGTATCATCAAATTCTTGTCCACCCCTCGGATATTCACAAGACTGCCTTCAAAACTCACCATGGACACTTCGAATTCAAGGTCATGCCCTTTGGCCTCACCAATGCCCCATCCACCTTCCAAGCTTTAATGAACCAAGTATTTCAACCATTCTTTCGGAAGTTCATTTTGGTTTTCTTTGATGACATTTTAGTATACAGCCCATCATTGGAGCTCTATATGTCACACCTAAGTTCCACCTTCCTCATTTTGAGACAAAATCAACTATATGCCAAAATAACCAAATGTTCATTTGCTCAACAAAGCTTAGAGTACCTTGGGCATATCATTTGCTCCAAGGGGGTGAAGACAGATCCAAGCAAGATAGAGGCTATGGTTAATTGGTCACTCCCTAGTACTTTAAAACAATTAAGGGGGTTTTTGGGTCTCACAGAATACTATAGAAAATTCATAAAGAGGTATGGTCATATTGCTCAACCACTCATGACCCTCTTAAAAAAAGATCAGTTTCATTTGAAACCCACTGCAACTCAAGCCTTTATGGCTCTAAAGGAGGCACTCAATCAAGCACCTGTCATTGCCCTTCCTAATTTCAATCTTCACTTCTCTGTTGAAACTGATGCATCAACACATGGAGTAGGAATAATTGATAGCATATTTCAGCAAGGCATTGGGACCCAAGGGCTTAGCACTATCTAGTATCTACATATGATAATGAGCTATTTGCCATTGTTCTAGCTGTTCAGAAATAAAAATCTTATCTAATTGGCTCCAAGTTTTTTATATTGACTGATCACAGATACCTATTATCTCAAAGAATGACTACCATGCTGCAACAGAGATGGTTGCCCAAACTATTAGGTTTTGACTATGACATTAAGTACAAAAAGGGGTCGGAGAATAATGTTGCTGATGCCCTATCCAGGTGTATGGAAACTCCAGCTTCTTGTCGCAATCTGTCCACTATATCCCCACAGTATTTGCAGGACATTTCTGCCAGTTACACCAATGATCAGGCTGCTTAGTCACTTATCCAGCAGATACTAATAGACCCAATGGCAAAACCACTGTTTTCTTTCAATCAGGGTCTGTTAAAGCACAAGGGAAGAATTTTTATTGGAGAGCAAGGTAATCTCAGAACTCATATCTTACAAGAAATACATGGATCAGCCACAAGGGGTCACTCTGGCATATCTGCATCTTACCAAGGGCTGGCCCAATATTTCTACTGGTCTGGAATGCAAAATCAGCTCACCAAATTCATAACTAGCTGCAACACATGTTAAAGAAATAAGGCTGATCAGATAGCCTATGGGGGTATTTTACAGCCTCTTCCCATCCCTGAGCATGCATGGCAGCATATTTCCATGGATTTTATCAAGGGGCTACCTAATTCACAACATAAGACAGTCATCATGATGGTTTTTGATGATGGAGGCTCTATTGATGATTGTGTTGTTGGTTGTTTTTGCAATTGTTGAAGGCTCTCTTGATGATTGATGATGGTTGGGAATAATGAGAGAAAAAGGAGTTTGTTGGGAATAAGGGGAGGAAAGGGTTTGACTCAGTCATTCTGCTGCTAGGGTTTAGTTCTAGAGATGATACCATGTAAAGAAAATATTCATAGAATTGAATTGAATTGTTGTTAATTATTCTTTAACTGAATACAAGTTTATATAAGTTATCCCTGACATAAACTTGTGGAAATAGTAAACCTAAGACTTATTCTATTTTGACTCTCCTAACATATTCTGTACTGACTTTCCTATTCTGTAACATATATAGAGTTCTTTCTTTAACAGTTATCTCACATCAGCCAAAATAGAGATGGAAAACATTCACTGTCCTACGGAGCAATGTAATCGAGTGGATGGAGTAATTATTAGCGCTTTCAGGGATGGCAAGGAATATGGTGCTATAATCAAGCAGTTCTTTTTAGACAGTTTTCGGGCTCAACCTCTGTTTTACATACTCATAAATGGGTCTTTAAGTCTATCAACCTGAGTCACAAGAACTTATTGTATAAACTAGTATCATTGTTAATTTTTTCAAATGATAATATAACCCATAAAAAAAAATCACTATCTTGAGACAATGTTGGGAGGTTTAAGCTAAAATCAGTGTTCCATATAATGCAGGAAGATAAACCGCTTTGCCAAAATAAGGCCAAGCCGTCTTGGCTCTAAACTGTTGGTTTGTTGAGGAGTGATAGCGGTGCCATGTCATTTGGTCGATTTAGCCTTTGGATCACCGAAATCCAATGTGATAGGGGTACAAACTCATAGGTAAGCTGATCCCTCTCCTTCACAGAATAAAATCACAAAAGCTGAATGCAGTGATTTTAATCAGTGAAGTCTTATATAGAGTATGTAGAGTTACAGATATAGTCAATAATTCATAAGCTGTTGTGTTGTTTATACATTGTAGACCATACCGACCTCTACAAGGGCGGCGTGTGGGATGTTTAATGCCACTGGAGGCTCTCTACAGTTCTTATCAAGGAAGAGATAGATCATGATCATAAACTGCTTGAGAGGATTTGACCCTCGTCGCACGTATAAGTGTGACTGACCTAAGAAGTATGCAGTCCCACTATCCCTTGCATCCACTAGCTCCTGGAGTTCCTCCTTCACTGATGCTCGCATAGTAGCTTTTCTATCTGGACTCAGTAGAAACCTTACTTTTTTCCTTTTAACAGTCTGAGGTGTGTTGCTCAACTCGGTTCTTGGGGACCCAGAATGAGATGGCACACTTGGCTTGGAGTCATCTACAGGAATCAAAGCATTTCGTCCACCAACAGCAATCAATTTTCCTTCAGGCGATACCATGGCTTCCGTATCAGTTTCTTCCATGGAGATGAAATCTCCAATTGAACTTATGAGCTTGTCCTCAAAGTCATCAGAGTCTCTAACACGGTCACAGTATCCATATCTTACTATGCATCGATACACCCTGTAGTCTTTAGGTCCAACCCTGCCAATGAGGTACCGTCTACTTGGAGGAACGCAAGGTACTGGCACTGACTTGAAGGACACAAAAATAACCACCTGGTGAAATGCAGGAAGATTTGTGACAAAATGAGAGAAAAAGGCTGGGATCCCTGATACAATATCACTGTAGATGAATCCAATGCCAGGGACCCTAGTGACACCCAGAGCAGAGCTGAGGCCCGTGAGCCAATCCATGGAGACCTTGTTGTTCATGTCGAATTCATACTTCTTCATGGTACCATAGTGCCATGCTAGCATGCATGTCATAGTAATTACCAAAAGGAAAAGAAGAAACCATGCTCCTTTATGGAACCTTAGGAGACACGCAAATAAGTACATAACTTCAATGGAACCAAAGAACATCAAAAAGCATGCTGAGATGAACAAATTCTTCTCCCAATACAAAGAAATTACAAGCGACATGAGACATGTTGTTACCAGCATCCCAGAGATGACGGCGAGGCCTGCAGAGGAAAAAATGAAAACCTTGACAACATAGTGTCTTTAAATAAAGGAATAGGTGGATGTTATTGCAGCGTGCGTACCAGTGGCACTTCCAATAGGTCTAATGTGTCCAAAACCAATGGTAACGCCAAGGCAGAGAAGCATTAAGATCCAGTTAATGTCGGGTATGTAGACCTGCCCATGTATCTTATCTGATGTGTGGATTACCTTAACCCTTGGGAAGCAATCAAGGGCTAAGCACTGTTTTATGATGGAAAAAGTAGCTGTAATGGTTGCTTGGCTTCCTACCGCAGTCGCTAGTAGAGATAGAACTGTGAAGGCGTGATGTAGACATTCTGAAATTCAAGCTCATGGTTGAGTACATATCATTATTTACCACAGTAACAACAATGGAAATCAAACTTGGAAGAATAAGAAACAAAACTTACTAGGAATGCTGTCACTGAGGTTAGTAACGTTTGCCTGTTTGTGGATCTTAAAAGTTCCACCATGAATGCAATTTTGGGAGATATAAGCAGCTTGACCCGCATAAGATAGAATGATGGCGGGATAAATGAACAAAATAAAACTAATCTGTAGCAAGTGAGATTAAAAAAAACTTTATGTCCACAGGTATGCATACAGCACAAAGCTTATGATAATTGCGGGAATCCATATTGAAAGTCAATTCAAAGGAGTAAGGATTTTTTAAGATGATTTGGATTACCTGGGTTGATTTCTTAGAGAAATGACCAAGATCAGTGAACATTGTTTCTGATCCTGCTATGCAAAGAAGTACACTGCCTAGCGCCCTCCAACTTTTGAAATCAGCGTCCTTTACAAACTTGTAAATGTACTGGGGGGAAATAGCATAGAGAATATGGGGATTCCAATAAATAATGTTATAAACACCAACACCAGAGATCAATAAGAGCCAGACGATGATAATGGGTGCGAATATAAAACCAATCTTGTGAGACCCATAGTGCTGCAACGCGAACAGGCAAATCAGTATGGCAGAGGCAGATGAAATTGGCATATCTGTAACAGAAAAAGTTAATCATAATAAGCAAACGCCACATTATTCAGCATTCAATTTACTTTTCTCGATATGTCACTTACATTTTTTAAATGCTTCTGAAGCTTTATGCTGAGTTCTTGTTGAAGAAAACACTGGAAAGATCGATAAGAAAATGATGATTAATAGTGATCAATGAAAAGCATAGTAATTCGGTAACAAATTGTCACAAAATTTTCTTTTACAGTGAAGGGGGATCTCTGATAGTGATTGTTGCAAACCGGATGATGTCGATAGAACTGGTAAAAGAAACATATATCTTTAGTGAGAATGAAAACAAAGACTTAGAAAGAAAGGATGTAACTTGGATTGATCCAAGAAGTATAAATGAATGATGGGGAGGGTTTGGCAAACCAGAGATTGCTGGGGTTAGCACCCCATCACCAATAGCCATGCAAGCGCCAAACAACGCTAAGAAGAGCATCAAATAGTGGCTACTTTTATGTTTCTCAATAGCTCTTTTAGCCCTAGAATCCATTTTGTTGGTGCTCTTAGTCTTAGCTGCATTATAGCTGCTTGTATCAGTTGTTTCATAATTTGGTATCTCATTATTATCATGATTGGGCAACAAACCGACTTTTGCATGCCTGCACAATAGTGAATACAATGCAAAAGTACCACCTGCCAAAAGAGATCAGAGAAATTCACTGGTATGAATAAATGATTTCCAATCAGATAACGAACATGGAAGTGAAGCACAAATTCATCAAGTAGTGAATTGAAGGTAGAAGAATATAAATACCTTCCCCGTTATCATCAGCTTTCAAGACGATCAATGTGTATTTCACCAAGGGAATGATGGTTATAGTCCAGAATATAAATGAGAGTAGTCCATACAAAAACTCCTCAGATTTAATCTCACCGGCCTCAAGTATCCCTAGCACATACAATGGGGCAACACTCAAACGTCCGTAAACTACTCCCAAGCTCTGAAATGACAGTAGGAGAGTATGTCTCCATGTGGTTCCTGCTCCCATTTGCTGTGTACCAAAAACTAAATTAGTCTATTTCCCCAAGCTCTGAATGGCATAGAACTCAAAGAACACCCTTAGCCATAATACTCGTACTTTGCACTTGTGTATCTTGATCAATATGTTTAGAGTAGCGGGTGGTTTACTTTGCATCTCAATCAAAATCAAATTAGAGGTCTGGGTTTTTCAAATATAGCACTTTTTTTCTTCTTTTTTTTTCTTTTAGGAATTTAGATCTCTAAACTAGATAAAGGCAAAAATGAACACCCCCCTTACTCCCATAGTCATAGCAAGGTGTTTTGCTGGTTTATTTGAGCATTGGTTTTGCTCTTATCAGATCAAATTCACAATGAAAACATGATGTACAAGTAAGAAAGAATGTCGATAACTAGAGATTACAAACACTCTATATCTTAAATGTCTTGTTTAATGGAAAAACTATTGCCCCATAAACTAAACAAGACACTGAGCGCTTGAGTTTTGTCAAGCATTGCCTACAAATTAATAAATAGTAGACTTAGCTAGATAGAGCTAGTTTGAGAGAGATTGGAGGTATATAAACTAAAATAATGACGACAGTAAATAGATTTGATCTAAAATGTGCTTACATATACCTTGAAATGAGAAGTGGAAGACGGAGAAGGTGATGACAAATCCATGATTGTGCAGATAGACGGGGAGGGACTTCGGGCTTACCAAGGAGTAACTAGAATTTATATGATAGACATTATACATATACCCAGGTTATTGATGGAGGCTAGGCTAATGAGACGTACGGTTCATTTGAGTTGTCGAGGATCCGGTATAAACAAGAGAGAAAGGATGGTGGGGGAGGAGATCTCAAATTCGTGTATTTTGTTTATTATGTGTGTGTGTTTTTATGCAGTTTACCTGATTCCTTGTCGTAGATAACCAAGAGCGTAGCGTGCTAGTTTAAATTGTTTATGAGAGGGAATAAGGACAGATACACTAAGGCATTTGTTATTTGATTATTGATCCTATACTCTATGGAGTTGGATGACTACTAATTCTGCGTCGCCTTCACTCGATGTTCCCAAGTAGCACACTTCCACTGCTACTGTTAGATGTGCGAAGTTGCTGTGTCACACAAATTTTATTTCACCCCATGTAGAAATTTTATATCATCATATTTAAATAATATGCTTAAAACATTGCCAAATCCTCTTCGTCCCATAATGTCAAGGTTTCAAAAAGCAAGGGTTAGACCAACTATCGTTTTTGCCAGAAACATTCTCAGACCCAAATGCTGCTTAAAGATGATGTTACCTACTGTTAGCATTGGATTTAGATATTTAGAATAAATTGCACAGAGACGTATATGTAGCACAAACATTGAGTCGTTGGTTGTACATGCAATGTAAATGAAATGAGATAAGATAGAAACATAGTCGAACTGAAATAGAAACATCATCTTGAACCTCACTTCCACCACTCCTCTCTTTAACATTTTCCTTCTTTCGTTCTAATGAAATAACATACATGTTTTTCTGCATACCAATATGAACAGGCTGATTTGGGTTAGAATGGGAATTAGGCTCACCGTCCATATCAAAACAACTTGTGTTGCACGACAAAACATGTATAAGAGATTCTTGGAGGAAATGGCCAGGTGATATGTTCCAGTCTATTAGTATTTGCTGCATTGTTCTATAATATTTAATCCATTTGGTGTCAGTGTCAAAAGGTTTTTCATTCACAAAACAAATTGACTACTATATTTGGAGTCACCTTCCCAGATGTATCCAGCAAACCGCAAGTGTGGCGTGGTGTGCCTATTAAATCACTGCATCTGACGTTTTAATCGAGAAATCTTCTTCTACAAATTCATTCATTTCTTTATTAAAACAACTGCTAACTCTGTTAATGTGGTTTAGAAAAGTCTTATCTACAAAGAGGAACTGATTTGTACAACTACATATGTAATCTGTTTTACTTAACCAATTAAGACCACTCTATATTATACCTATAAATTAGCATGTGGTTTCATGATGCTAAATGTCAAAAGCACACATTTTTTCACCTCTTCATGATGGCCTTCTCATACTGGCTTGTCGTACCACATCCCAAGACTTGGGTGTGGCATGAGCACCTTGCTGTGAAGCAAAAAATGACTCATAACCTGGTGAATCAAAAGCAAAACCAGTATGATTTGACATCTGTCGCGGAAGCCGAGCAATTGCATAGCTCCTCTCCTCTTCTCGTGTCTGCTGGTTCCTGATTTCCACCCTGCTCGTGACATCAGGCTCATTGCGGTGGATTTCTTGAATAATCTGATAGTCATAGGGGAAGAACCATCTTTGAAGTCTGAAAATCAGATAAATTTGATTGTGAGTACTTAAGACAACAAATAACAACTAACTGTTTTTCATTAATTCAATGCTAAAGCAGGCTATTGAGATTAAAGTCCACTTCAGCTATTCCCTACACCCGACCACTTGATATTTGCTAGGTTTACCTTCTCTATCATCTTAAGCTTTTAGAGGAGATGACAACTTGACATAGGTGATCAACAATAGCTGAATTCTTAGTAGTAAAAAGTGAGGCATTTGAATCATCAATCTTAACTTTCACATCAAGGTCAAGCAGAAAATAGTAACTCTCACAAGTCCACTACTCACCAAAAAGTAGGCATATTAAGAAAAATATAGGGGAACCCCTCCCCCCCCCCCCCCAAAAAAAAAAAAAAAAAAAACAACAACAACAACAAAAAATGAACTGGTTCATATTTGATTTGAAAAGAAAACTTATTGAAAGTGAGGAAAATATTTAAGATCTGGTTCTTACACTGAAATCTTTCCTAACAAAACCAAGGCCTTGCACTATTACAAAAACCACGGTTAGCAAAAAAAACTTATGTAGCAATAGGGCGGGCATGTGTCATTGGACGACACGTGTACAGGCTAGTGAACAACTTGACTAAAACAATAAAAAGGGGGTGCGTCCATACATTAAACTTACGTTTTATTTCACCTCATTTTGTTAGTCTTTTCACTTGTAGACTATCAAACTATTTACACAATAATATCTTGTCATAATATATCATTACATATAAAGAATTAGAACCTAGGAAATATATGTGAAAAATTTATGACTAACGAAGTGTCCAATCTTTGTGTGATTCTCGGATAGTTCAAAACATACAGAACCATGATTTTTACTGTACTTTTTATTTTCATATCTTTTCAAATGAAGTGTCCTCATTACAGAGATTATTTTTAGTTGAATATAATCAGTTTTTGTCATAATCTTATTACTTCTTTTTGTGATTGAGTAATAGAATAATTGATTTCTACTTCAACACTCACCCTTGAAAAATGAAGTCTCCAAGCAACGCGACAATAGGAACAAGAAGAAGTGTGAGATAGAAATAGGATGAACTCATCAAGACATAGATGACAGAGTATTCATTATCCTGTAAGAAATGAAAAAAAAAAAAAAATTACTAAAGACTATTTCAACAAGAACGGTGTGAAGAAAGATATTAAGAGGAAAAATAACATGTGCATGTAACAAAAACTTACTTGTTTATCATATCGTGTCATTATTCCCGAATATCCACAGACAAATACAAACCACGCTAAAATGCTTCCCCAAACACTTATGTGGTGCCACCTCGTGATTGAATTACATGCCATAAGAAGGCGCATATTGACAGTTACTACAACACATGTGAAGGCCATTGTACTGACATCCCAGTGCCCAAAGATCCTGCCAGAGGAATGGTGAGCACTTTGACTGGAAACAGTCACAAAATGGAAGAAAACCAATGACTGATACAGAGAAAAAAAGGCCCAGATCCCCACAACTCTCCATCTGAAGAATGTATTTCTAATTCCTTCCTTGTATAGTTGTGGATACTTCTTGGAAAGGGATGCACTAACATCCTGGAGAACAGTACAACATTGAACAGAGCATGAAAAGCAAGTATAGTTTGTCAAGCTATCAGTATATTATATTATATGTACAAATATTTCGCTCGACTTTGGATATAGGGTACACACAATTCAGAATTATTCAAAAGTATAATACTAGAATAGGCTGCCCAGTCCCAGACGCTGTTCTCAATATTGGATGACTAATACTTCAACTACATAAAACAACATGCACGTAGTTAGATGTTGATAACAATTAGGAATTCCTTTCATAATTATGTTGAATGGAATTGCTGGTGTTTTTACAAGCAACTGCATATTTATATTGTTGGAATATTAAGCCCACTCCAGTTTGATCGAATTTGCATCCTGGGTCAATTACAGAGTGTCTCCTCTTCTCAAGTAATCACTCAGAGTCTACACACCCCATAATGAGGAATGTTATCAGTACTAGTGATTGAGGTCTACTAGCAGGGTGATTACGCAAATCTGCACTGCTGATTATGCATTAGATGTGAACATTAAGAATGCGGTTTGCCTCATAAGCTCTAACTCTAGACAATTCTGAAAGGATAACATAATAGTACATACCTTCTCGAATAATCCAACCACGATGACTGGCAAAGCTGTAAAAATAACATTGTATAAAGACTGGAACCAATCATCGTAGAATCTCTGACCAGAAAATCCAGTATGGAAAGTGAACCAGAATTGAGTCAAGGTGAAAGTAAGATTTTTGTAGAAGAAGTATGTCACAACCTGAAAAGAATAGTGTAAGTACGTGATTTCCTGAACAAAACTTTACACGATTTTGTACATTGGACGAAAGAAAAAAGTTCAACCTTGCATATCCTGAGATATGACCATCTTCCATGCACAAGAAGCAAATCACTAAGAAAACGGAATTGTGCAATCGCAAAATCACTAGCCATGACTGCTTGCATTCCTTCCAGTCCACTTATGCCAATACCAACATGAGCAGCTTGAATCATGCTCACATCATTGGCTCCATCCCCAATACTAAGTGTTATCTTTTGAGCACCTTTCCTGACCATTCTTGTTACCTGCAAAATAGCATGCATAATTTCATGTTTGGAACGACCATCAAATAGTTGGGTAATATCATAACTTACATGACTACAACAAAGTAATAACTATGAGAATCTAACTGTAAAATAAGTGATTCAGATTAAGAAAATTGCAAAATAAATTTTAGTGATCAAGTTTGAGTGTCAAATTATTGAATATGGCACAGTTGTTTGATTGTTTCTCCAATCACAGGCTTTGTTTTTGGAGGCAGGACACTAGTATCAACTTCCTAATATGATTGTGCAACAGTTGCTATTTGATTAAGTCAATAGCATATGGAGAAGTTCCTTTGACAGCATCCAAAATATAGAGGGAACACACTCTTAGTGAACAAGGTTATATTCTTCAAAAGGAGATAAGAAACAGTAGGGAATGTGTGTCCTATGTGAACCAAATGAAAAATTGTTAAGTCGCATTTTCATTGACTATAGCATAGTCATAAATTCTTCCTATCCACGATTCAATTTACTAAATTCAACATATCAAGTCTCTAAATATCCAGACATGTTCAAGATATAATTCAAATGTCAACTTTCTGTACATTTAGTTGTGTTTTCATAATTATAGTCAAATCCAGATCCTAATAGCATAACAATGTGAAATGTATCTAGGATTACACCTGTGCTTTCTGTAGTGGAGAAACTCGACAACAAACTACCGAATTGCAATTCAAACTAAGTTCAAGCAGATCTCGTCGTAAAGCTGGATCCAATGCATACATCAAACATTTTCCATCAATTACGAGTGCCAACTTGGATCCAGAATCAGATCGCATACAGCTTTGTGCTTCCTCAAGACACTTCTTGAGTTCATGCTTCACCATCTCTCTGACAAAGGCAGCAATCTCCACAGGATTTCCCTAATCATATATATTACAGAAAGAAGTCACATAACTGAGATCGATTACATGTATCCAAATAAGAAATTTAATCTAGAAATAGTGCTTACCTTACTTTCAACTTCTCTAATGGCATCGCTTTCTGAACTGATGATGAACTGCTTCATGTCATTGTTAACCAAGCTGCATGCTGCATTGAAAAGGAAATGAAGGGCAAAACAATAAGTTGCCAGATACAGTCAATAAAAGGAGATGAAAAATACCAATTGACTCACCATATGCAATATTTATTGCTGTCTCCATTTTATCCCCAGTCAGCACCCATATTTTAATTCCTGCTCTAGAAAGAGTTTCAATACAAGATGGCACTCCTTCTTGAAGCTTGTCTTCTATGGCCGTGCAGCCAATCAGGAAAAGATCCGATTCTATAAGTTCAGCAACCTACATAAGTTTTATATTTCTTACACAAATGAAGAAGGCCGATAAAATGTAACAAGTTCAATAATAAAGAGACCTTTTCCAAAATACCTCATCCAACTTCTTTTCACGATCTCGCAAAGATGATTTTGCTTGGATGAATTTTTCATTCCAGAGTTCATATGACTCGGTACTTAGATCCCTGTAGGCTAAGCACAGTGTGCGTAAACCAGCACATCCAAACTGTTCTAAATGCTCCCTTGTTGTGTTCTTCATTTCACTATTTCCGTCCGCCAATCTTTCATAAATGACAGAGTCTGCACCCTGTTACATAACTTTCTTACTCTAAGCATATTTTTATGTCAAATAAAAAATGAAATTAACAAGTGTCTAGACATTATCACCTTGCAATACAAAACAAGTCTCCCATCTGAGTAGCGACATATGACAGATTGGCGCTTCCTAATACTATTTACATGATGGACATAGAAATCAATTCTCACAACAACATAAAGCATGACATATAAGTAGAATGAAAGTAAAATAAGAGAGCCCACCTATTGAATTCTAAGACGTTAAGAATCTCATAAGTCACATCTTGGATATTACCCATCTTCGCAACATGTGATTCACGGACATTGATTGATGTAGGAGTACGCCTGAACAAAAATTGTTTATATCAGCTACATACCCCAAAAACTTCGCCTAACCACCACATATTGAAGATTTGAAGTCAAATGGATTTCCTTGATATCGATTTTCATGTCGTCTCAACCCAAATATTTTCCTATTTGCAAAAGAATTTCAAGAACTCTCAGGTGCAGCATGTAATTCGTGTGAGATTAGCTGATAGTGAGTAAATGCGATATCAATATTAATATAAAAAAAACACTAATTATTTTATTCTATTCTATTTTCTTAAAGATCATCAAGATCCTACGGATCAACTCTATGCCAATATATCGGTAACTAGATTTTGTGCATGAAAGGCTTTGCCATCTGGGCAAAAGCGAAAGTAGGAGGCCTAACCTGTAAAAGAAGAAGCCAAAGTTCTTGGCAGCTGTAACCAAAGCTGATTCATCTGGAGAAGCAGCCTGATATGAAATCTTCTCAGGGGATTCATCACCTTCTGGAAGCACGGTATGACATATAGCAAGGCATCTGAAGAATTCCTATTAAGGACAAAATGTCCATCAAGAATCTCATAACTAAATTAAGATACTTACATCGGCTTTCAATCTTGTATAATATAACAAATAAAAAAAATCAAATCGTGCTCCTTAGTGTTCACAGTCCAAATTACATTACTGAACACATTATGAACAGTATTTTCACAATCTCACTACTTCAATATGATATGCAGCAATTTATTGAATTAAGTAAAATAAGAAGAAAATCAGATTTTAAAAATCCTTGCTACTATATTATTAGAACAAAGATTACAATCTCAAGAACACACTCCCGAGGCACTTCATTACAATCCAATATAAGTCTATTTTTGTAAGGATTTTCCTTGTCCTAATCGACCAAGGAAACTCCGTCCGAATAGGAAAATGTCCGGGTGCCTTTGGATCCCACTGAGGGATCATATCCATCCTTGAGTCATACAAACCCAAAGATCAGCTCCTAACAGGAAAAATACTCTTGTATCACAATACTTCAATCTGCAAGATTGAAGTATTGGGTAATTTTCTTTTAGTTGCTTAACAATGTATTCCAAGCTTTGCATGTCTACGAGTTACAGCTTGAGGGAGAGTATCAGAGTATAAGTCTTTATTAGCATTAGAAATTACTTCCCGGTCATATTACGATTATAGTTTCTTTAATTGTAGTTGACTTGTTTTCCAGATCTCTTCTTTCAATAAAAACAGATTAGGCTTTAAGCTCTCTGAATTGATCAAGCGTTATTTTTACAATTTTATATAAATTATTAACTAATGCAGAAAAATAACTTCCCTCAATATATATATGCTTAATTTTTTTCTAAGAACTAAAGGAAGTGGACTTTTAGGCAACATCTAGGAAACCCGGGAAATGTTGACATGGTGACTGCCTCACTTCGTCTTGTAGCACTCAGAAGTGTAAGTCCCATTTTTTAGACTAAACTATGTTTTGCCTTTTGGTTGACAAAAAACAAATGATTTGAAAGATTAAGGTTTTAAAGAAAACAAATGAATTCTCAAAGTTAGATTGAAAAAGAATTCATGAGTTCAAGGGCTGCTTTGCTTCATGCCAAAAAGTAGCTGTTTTAACGCAAATTTATGCCTGATTTCCCCCGATTTAGTTGCTATTTTGTTCTGCATTAGCAGTGCAAACTTCAGCAGATTCAAGAAGAATTGGGGCTGTTTTTGCGCACCAGAGCATCATAAATTTGGGTTGATTTCGGCAAGAATTTAGACCAGATTGGAGCATAAAACAGGGCTGTTTTCAGCCAGAACTTAGGGCTGTTTCGGGTTGACACGAGGACTGTTTAGTGCTCTGAGTCAGAGTTGGTTTGCCGCTCATTCACATCTAATTCGTAGCTGTTTTGTGCCCCACAATCAGGTCTGAATTGGTGTTGTCTTCTACAATTGCAAGCAACCAAAAGAGTTGTTCTTAGTGTGTATTTTGCTCCCTTTGCGTGTGTATCTCCCCCTCCAATTATTCTCTTCTCCCTCTTGACCTATTGTCTATCTTATTATTGAGAGAAGAGAGGAGAGTTTTGTGTCCCAAAGTGAGAAACCACACCTAGAACCCCAAGCTTGTGGTTGTTGCAAAATTTCCCAATTATGATGATAGTGTTTCCTTGGGAGTGTTTGTGCCCATGGTAGTTGGGTGGTGTGTAATTCCTTTGGAAGTGATGATAATGCTTGGTGTGGCTTGGAGAGTTGGAGCTTGGTGTAGCTTGGTGGGTGTAGCTTTTTACTTGAAATCATGGTGTTGGTTTTAGGTAAGCCTTAAACAACTCTTGTATTTCATCATTTACATTTGATTTACGGTTCTCTATGTCCTAATAGGCGGAAATTTCCCATATTGGGTTCTCCGAGATCATATCTTGTCTCAAATTTCTCTTACTTTATCCTTGCATGTTTTACTTCTCAATTTACATTAATTGCTTGGATAATAAGATGCATGTTCAGGACTTGTGTATGTACTTGAATGTTTTCTAATTAAACCAATACACTTTGTGGAACTTAGTCCTTTGGAATTTCAAGAAGAATATAATCTTTAACTCTTTGTTAAACTTTATTATGGCTTTCTTCACTCAAGAATTTACTTCTCCTCTAACAACTACTAGGGTATTTCCTATGCCGTTGGCACGATAAAAGTTTAAAACTTGTCAAAACATGATCATCTTTAAGTTTTCATCCTTCATACTTACATGCCTAATCACCACCATCAACAATTGAAGAAAAAAATACATTAAAATGTTGGATATGGGAATCGAACCCATGCACTCTTGGTGCTTTAAGTTCTACGTGATCCGTTAGATTCTTATATTTGGGTAAATCTCAACCGTCCTTTATCTCCCAACCCAAACACCATCCTGATTTATAATATAGATTAGGGTATTCCCCATGCCGTTAGCACGATAAAAGTTTAAAACTTGTCAAAACATGATCACCCTTAAGTTTTCATCCTTCATACTTACATTACTAATCATCATCATCAACAATTGAAGACAAAAAAATAAATATCAAAATGTTGTGTATGAGAATCGAACCCATGCACTCTTTAGATGAAACCTATCTCTAAAGAGTGCATGTGTTCTACTTTAAATTATCAAGATAAATAAATATCAAAATGTTGGGTATAGGAATCGAACCCATGCACTCTTGGTGCTTTAAGTTCTATGTGATCTGTTAGATTAATATATTTGGGTAAATCTCAGTCGTCTTTTATCTACAACCTCAAACACCATCCTGATTTGTAATATAGATTTCAATTCTGGAATAATTTATTATGGTTTCCTATTTCCTTCACTTAGTGACCACATGGATTTTAATATAAGTTCAGATGGATCTTCATGCGATAACTATTTCAATTTTGACACATTTTTACTAAAAGTTGCAATTCAAAGGAAAATATAACCCATAGCCACACAAATTAAATTTACATCAAGATTAGTATTTCAACTTGACATTGTAGTACCAATATACCTTGCAAGTCTCAGGGTGGCGCGTGTTCCTCCAAGCACCACACATTAACCTTATATCATCAAAATTAAAACCTTTTTCATGTACTGCAGTAGCTGACCTTGGTAACTAAAACAAAGAAAATAAAGTGAGAAACATTTATACATAAGTAAGAAATCATAGAAGTTGCTTACATAATCTAATACAACATACCTCTTCTACATTTGTACCATTCCGTTGAGCATTTCCTCTTTCTATTTCAGTAATACCAGTTCCATATACCTCTCCTCCAATTGAACATTTAAAGAACTCCATAAGATTTCTAGTCAATGTCCCGGTCTTATCTGAAAATACATATTCTACCTATCCAAGCAAACGAGTGAAGTTAAGTTATAGCGCCTCGAATCTAAAGCTTGATTTGTTGCAAATTTTCTCAACCTTGTAAGAATTTTTTTTTCAATCTTTTGATTATCAGCTTTGTAAAATTCTCAACTAACAAAAATGAACTAATTCCCTTTTTCTACTTTGAATGGCTATCAATATTTTCACAAATTAAAATGCTACAATAGAAGTGAATGCCAAAAAAACTTCTTTTACCTGAAGTTACTGAATGATATGCAAACCAGGTGAAATAAAAAAATATATTTCATGAGATGTACCATTGGCACTGCTAAAAGATGTTCTATGTGACAGACCTGTCCAAGTTCCTCATTTAGATTAGATGTCCGAGCCAATGCAGGGGTGTTTGTTTCTACATGGTACATATGCAAATCCTTGTTGATAAATTGAGTAGACTGTATGAACTTGATCATCTGAAGTTTAAAATTTACAAGCACATTTTGAGCAACATATATGCTTATTCAAATATTTAATTAATTAAATAAAACAAAACCAACTATATCTGTCACCTCTATGGAAACATAAAGAGATATGGGGATAATCGTTGAATACAAAGTGATAAGGGTAAACATCGTCAAAAGAGCAACCTGGAAAACAGAAAGGTAAATATTAAAGTAAATTTTAACTAAGATAAAGCTAAATCTTACTCATAAAGATCAGAGAAGTGAAAGATACCACAAATCTGTTCTGTGGATTGAACTGATCTTCTACAATTCCCTGGAGTCCTAGGTAGTAATGCTTGCGATTGATGAAAATGCCACTGCAGATGAGACCAAGAAATAACTAAACATACTCCAAGTCCAAGTCAAGAAATAATAAAATGCGGCAAATTACAATCAAGTCCAGAAAAGAAGTTGGTAGTTGATTAATGCGAATGAAGGAAAATAAGCTAATTGTTAGACCTGCCAATGGCTCCAATAAGACACATTAGAAAGAGAGCCCCAAAAAGAGTGAGAATGAGTTTGTCAAGTTTCCTCTCCAAGGTACTTCTTTTTGAAGGAACATTCATTGCATTCATCATGACCTGTAGTTACATTAAGATAATATGACTGTTACATCAAGAAAGAGGAAAGAAAAATTAACTTCAACAAATTGCAAGAAAACGTTTGTGAATCGAACACCGTCAATTGCAATTTGTGAGGGGGGGGGGGGGGGGGTTGGGTTGTTACACATAGAAACTCAGATACGATATGTGAAAACAACAAACCTTGGTTTCGTGCCCAGTAAATATGACAGCCCCAGCAATGTAATCTGTGTTCCGGAGACTGCATCCCTGGAATAATAGCTTTAAAATTAAAAGTACATGCGACATCCTAAAATATTGAAACTTCACTCATCAAAAACATATTGGAGGCTAAAGGAATGAGTAATTCACGGTACAGACCCATTTGTTTCATTTTGGTTTTCAATCTATAATGGAAGTTCACTGCACTATAATGTTTCTTTTGCAGAAAGTTATCATGGCAAACACTTGTCCAAAACCTAAAATGTTTATAAAATCAATGGGATGCTGAGAATTATATCATATTTTGTTGATATTTGAAATCCTTAAAATTCTATATCACCCAAGTGTAGACGATCCAGACTCATTTCTTAAACCATCCACCATTACCACCACCGAAATTGTGATTCACAATTACCATGGTCACCATTGCAACCACAAGCATGTCAGCATCACAATCACCTGCCATAACCACAACAATGACCCGTACCCTAACAAATATCATCATCACCACCAACACTGCCACCTCATTATTACATTTCCAATGCAAGTTTCATTAAGCATTAATAACTACACTATGATAGTTATTAACTTTCCACCAAACATTCGAATAGAAGTATAAAATAAACACAGCCTAGAACAAGTGTAAATGAAACTACTGAAAACAGTGAGAACAACAAAGAAACTTCTTCAGTTGTAATTAAATCTGTGATAAATAACGAAGAAATGAAAATTGGTTATTTGCATGGGAACAAGATAGCAGTATATAACAAGGCCAGTTCTAGAATCACACCCGGCGTACCCCTCACACAGATTGGTGCACTATGAGACAGATAACACGTGTTGGTGCTGTTTAACAACAATTTGTATCAGCGATGATAATCATAAGACTAATTTATTAACCACTAAAGGACATAAAAACATAGTTTTTTAGAAGCACACCCCCCTAACCCACATTCAGAAAGACTGGTGCACTATGAGACAGATAACAGAATTCGTATTGCTGTTAAACAACAATTTGTATCAGGGAGGATAATCATGACAGACTAATATATTCACCATTAAATTATAGAAAAACATAGTTTTCTTTTACAATCATTTTTTAATGAACTATGGTCGATAAATTTCATTATGTAATTCACTGTACTCTTTTCTTACAAATACCAGACGAAAAGTTAGTAGGAAGAGTAAGTATCAGTCTAGGCATTTTAGGCCTCTTAAAAAACTGGTACCAATTCAAAGAAAGGGATACATGAATGCCTATCCTATTTGGTATTGATACATGATGATTTTGATATTTCACATAAAGAGTCTTGATCAAAAGATGACAGTCCGCTGCTTCCTGAAATCATCAACCACAAACATGATGCCATATAAAATCCATGTGATAAACCATGCATCAGGACCACAACGAAATCATGTGGCATCTGACATCTTTACTACAAGATTGAGGACCAAAATTTCAAATACAATGCATTAGTTTTTCATTCAAACTCAGTTCTAGGAAATTAGATGAGAGAGAGACACCATACTCTCAGTAAAATTTGATTTGGGGATAATGGCAATGTTTGGTCTCCGATTATTAAATTGCCAATGAAAGTGTATAGGGAGTTATTTGGTTGCTCACATCGTATTTCCCCTGCAATCATAAGATCAAAGATATACTTTCACAAATGAGAATAACAATAATAACAAGGCAAGGAAACAGACATACACATTGCAAGAATCAGGAGCAGTACATGATGAAGTTTAACTCATCTTTAGCTAAAAGTATGGTGGTAGAGCAGATCATAAAGAGGTGACATTGTTTCTTCAAAGGATGATTTTTATATCCATGGGAAATGACATTCACATTGAGGATTTCGATAAGGACTCACTTATTTTTTCAGAGTTTGTAACAGCTGTATAAATATATAAATTCCTTGATAGATAATCATATATCATATATAATGGTGTCATGGATTAGTGATAGGGGTGAAAATAGCCAATGTTGTAAGTAGTAATAAAGTTGGGCAGTATTTAGAAAAAGCGAATAGGAGTTATTTTTCCGTTTTGATGTAATCTCAAAGAAAACTAGGGTTCTGGAGATGAACAATTTTCGTCTTTCTTTCATTTGATCTTGAATAAACTGTTTGGATGATGATTTCCGCTGCCTCTGCAAGAACTCCGAATCATTCTCTTGAAGCTCATCCTCCTCGTGTTCATGATTAATGATCTGCTTGCTTCGAAATGACCTGGCCCAATAGGGAAACCCCAATTCATTGGGAATACCATTAATATACTATTGCTAGGAGAGGTTGATTCAGTAGGGAAAAAAAGGTCTACAAAATGAATTCGTGCTAGTAGCATTTGTATGTGGAAGAATTCCGCCATTCAGATCAACGAAGAAAGATGCTTACTATCAACAGACAACAAAAGCAAAATGGAAAGAGGCTAGCGAAAAGTACGCAAGGGCCAGGAATAGGATAGAAGCAGTGCCATGAATGTTACCAGTATCTTTGCCGGTCATTTTTTTGTGAACCACAACCAACCATCATTAATATCCACTATCCTGACCCCATGATACTCCTCCGCAATAGTAGATGTTCATCCATTTTTCTAACAACTAATGACCATCCTTCCTTCACAATTACTAGTGGTCAAAGGGAAAGTGATTCGATTTGGATGAAGATCGCAACAGTGGTAGTGATGTCACAGTTACATGGACTGAATAAGAGGGCCACCTGGATCGATTAGATGGGGTAGAGGACAGCGATAAGATGACTTCAGATGATGCTATAGATCAAACACTCTGGATTTGGGAGAAAAAAATCCGAATGTGTGTAAATTTTAAGAGAATAAAACGATAATCAAAACAAACTGAACAATAATTAAATAAACGGAATAAATTGAAACAACAACGACAACAATAAAGGGAAATAACTAAGAAATAAAATATTCTTTCAATCAATCAACCAACTACAATTAACTACCTAAGCTCCTATTTAACAAATATTGAACCTAATAGGAAACAATGTTAGAACCCTAATTAGAAACCATATTACAATAATACTAGAATTTCTAATACTACCTACAATACTACTATTGCTAAATATTCTAATTACATCAAACTCCTTGGGTTTAAGAAGTTTGTCTTTGAGCTTAATGTCGAATGAGTACAAATAACCGGTCACTGAACACAAGGCGAAGCGCACTCGAAGTAGTCTACCCCAAAACTTGCTACGATACACACTAGCTAAAAACCAAGGAACCAACTTAGAAAGAAACCAAGGTGACTCAAAGAACCGGAAGCTATAAGAAACCTGAGAAGACGTCAGTGCATAAGCGTGTGTCACAAAAATCTCCCACTACGGATCAACATAATCATCATCATTTACTGTGTCTACTGCTATAGGAACATTCTTTGGTTGCTCATAAAATGGAAAAGAAGTTGCACTAGTCAGAAATCGAGTACGTGTGGCAGTGCCCTTAACTTCTTCAAAAGGTTTGATGGACTCTGACAAACAGCGGGGCTCATACCGCTCTTCATGCATCCGGGCAACGTCATCTGCATCCAATAGGGCATGAAGCACTCGAATCTTGTTAGTAGCTATCTTGTGCAATTCTCGGTACATTTCTACAACCTCGTTCCAAGACGTATTCGAGTCTGTCTCAATCAACATCACGGTGGAGATCGTAGTGGGTGTACATCACCAGCTTTTGGGAAACTAGTTCAGTTTGGGTGTAAGAGGGAACATAGGTGGTTATATTTGGGCTTAGGTTATATTGGTAATAGTATGGGACAGGGAATAGGATGGGTACGGGTAGGAATAATAGGGATATGGATACGAGTCATAGAATGGGTCACTCATGTTTTTTTTTCTTACAGATTCCTCAAAATACTTAGGGTGGAAATAGGCAATGGAACCAAAGACTTAAGTATAAAAATAGCTAGGGATTTATTTAGAATTTCAAAAAAAAATGTATTCTCGCCCACATGACTTGTAACAGAAGAAGGGAAAGGGGGTTTGTTGCCTGTGGAGGGTGGGCAAGGCTTTCGACAGTGGCTACGACGGTGGTTGCGAACGGGATATGAAGGGTTGCAACAGGGTACTATTAAATCGTTGTTAGACTCGTTGATATATTATTCTGACAATGTTAATTATTTTCTGAAATTTTTGGCAATTAGATTATTACTCTGAGGATAATAGATCGAGTAATCAAGTTACCATGTTTTGAAAATTTATTGAGTCATAATGTTCGTGGGTAACATTTCTGATTTTCTGGAAATCCTCACGAGACTATAACTCGTCCACTAGAGGTAATCTAGCAGTTTAAAGCCTTGTTGCACGTTTAAGGTAAGTGCAACCGATGATTCCTGCGAAAGTGAGTTAGAATTTTATTTTTATTATTTTGCTCGAGGACTAGCAAAATATAGGTTTGGGGGTATTTGATAGTCACGTAATTATTACATAATATATTCCTTAATTTATATATGTTAGTGTTTCGATTAGTATATTTTATTCTAATTATTTCATTTTCATGTTTTTGTAGGAATTTGAGCGTGAACGATGAAATCGCATAAAGACGACAATTTGAGGAAATGATATATTAATTGGTCGATTCTAGCGGTGGTACAAAGTAGAGAGTCACATATCTAAACCTAACCCAAATAAACCTAGGTCCACCTAATTTAACCTAAGCCCAAACCCAAAAAACTAATCTAGAAACCCAAGCCCAACGCCTTTTGGAGAACCCAAGCCCAAGGAAATAAGAGAACCCTATTTAGGTCTTCCCCATTTGGAGAGAAAGGTCTCTCTTATTCTACGTTTTTTCTCCTCCTCTCTTTTTCCAGCCACCACTCCTCCCCTCTCCTCCTTGGCAGAGACATAGAGACCTTCGTCTCTCGCCACTAACCAACCGCCATCGCCGCCATCTCACTCCACGTCCCTAACCTCTCTCTGACAGGGTACCTCATCCCGCCGTCACCACCACCCACTCTCTCGTCCTTCTCACTGTTTCCCTCTCTCATGACCACCGTCGCAAGCGACACACCAGCTCGCGCACCACCACCGCAATAGGAGCAGAAACAGGGGCGGTGCCCCTGTTTCTCTCCCTCCTTTTTGTTCTCTTTCGCGCCTCTCTTTCTCTGTTCTTCCATCTCTTTCTTTTTTGCAGGTACTGGCGATGGTCGAAGGAAGAAGACCAGAGGAACGCGCGATTTTTGGCGGGAGAAAACTGTTTTTCAAACAGTTTGGTTATTTGCACCCTGTGGTTCTGCTCTGTACCACCACAGTGCATTTGCAACATTTTTCTCGGGATTCGCGGTTGTGCTGAGATGGATTCCACCTACACCAGTGTTGTGACCACCGCTACCATGATCTTCTAGACCCCGCGCCGAGGCGAAGATGAAACCACAGGATTTCCTAGAGTTTGTCGTATCTTAATTTATTGTTTTTCATATGATTGAATGTTAAATACAGTTGATTTCTGAATGTCAATAATATGCTTTCACCGATTATATCCGGAATAATTATCTAGACTAATCGGTAATTAGAAATACCCTTTATTGATATTCAAAGCCTGCTTTAATCAATTAATCTTAATCTGTGATTGTGTGTGCCGTAAGAAGACATGCAATGCTAGGGGTTTAGAATTAGTTAAAATAAACCTGTGATTATGTGTGTCGTAAGAAGACATGCAATGCTAGGGGTTTATGCCTTTGCTGAAATCAATTGCGAACTTAGATTAATATTTAGGTTAGTCGTGTTGATTCTTGAAAACAATAATTTAGTTTAATTTTAGTTGTCTCTTAATTTAGTAATTTTCATCTGCTATAACCTCCAACTCTAAATTTGTTTAAATAAGTCTTAGAATTCGATTGTCTCGTCAATCCTCGTGGGATCGACCCGTATTTGCCACTGTCTACCAGTTAGACAGCCGTGCACTTGCGGTATTACAAGTAGGGTTTATTAGCGTTTTAATTTATGTTAATAAAAACTCCATCAAGGAGGCGCCGAGGCGATATATGAGGTGGTGAGTTGACCGATTGTTGATCAAGTGGTGACGACGAGCTAGACTTCGGTGAAGGCGACAATGCCGGTGGCAGGATGGAAATGGCGCGGTGGTGCTGGACTTCGACGGTGAGTTTGACAATTATTTTTGTTCTTTCTTCTCTTCGAATCTTCAATGTTCTTCAATCTTTTTCCTTCGAACCTCTTTTTTTTAAATCGAACAAAACAATAAGAATCTTTCGGCTCTGATACCAATTGATAAATAAAATAATGATAGTTGAAATAAACTAAATGATAATTGAAATAAACGGAATAATTCGAATAACAACGATAAAAATAAAGAGAAATAATTATGAAATAAAATATTTTTTCAATCAATCAGCTAACAATGAACTACCTTCTCTCCTATTTATAAAAAACACTAACCCTAAACCTAATAATAAACAATGTCAGAAACCTAATTTAGAAACCCTATTACAAAATACTAGAAATTCTAATACTAATATTGCTAAATAGCCTAATTACATAAAAAAATTTGTTTTAGCTTTGAGGTTTTTCGTCCGCTTGCCAATTGACGTTAAGGGTGTGTTTGATTTCAAGGAAAATTTGCTATGAAAAATTTTCAAAAAGAAAGAAAAAATAAGAGAGGAAGTGGGGAAACTTTCTCCATCTTCAGGTAATATTTTCCACAATTTCGTACCAAGCCAAAAAGGATAGTGTTTATCACAAAATTCATGTTTTTCATTCTTTCCTCCTCTTTCCTTCTTCTCTCTTCTCACTTTTGGCAAGTTTTCTTGGGAAAATTCCTTTGAAATCAAACACATCCTAAGGGTTTGATTTTCTTTGATTTTTTATGAATGGGCTTGATTATACCTATTGTTGGTTATTTATTAGCTAGAATAATAAAAAAAATGGCGTCCGCAAGCTATCTAGAAATATGAATCTTAGATATCACTTAGTAATATGGCCACGTAGATGCCATTTCATCCATTTTAGTTGTTTATTTCAAGGAATGAGATTTCGCGAAATTTTGGCGAAAATTTCGTTTTTTGAAATTACGAAAAGGAAAAGGGCGAAAGAAATAATTACATTTTTTTTAGGGTTTTTTCAAAAATTTTCAAGGTTTTTTTGTAAATTTTGGGATTTTTTTTTTAAATCTCGTTTTTTTAGTAAATTTACAAAAATTAACTTTTTTGGAGGATTTTTTGAAAAATTTCGAGGTTCTTATTCTAATTATCATTTCTTCTATTTATTTATTAATTTTTGAAACCACCCCCTAATTTTCTAATTATTATTCCTTCTACTTATATATTGATTTTTGAAACCACTCCTTGATTTTCTAATTATATATTGATTTCAAATATGTTTCATTTCTTGGTATTTAGGCTTTATTTAATGCGTTTAATACATTTATTTAAGTGCATCTTTTTTTTCACATATTTCATATACCCTCGACACTCATTATATATATTTCATGTATTCTCGAAATTTTTATGATTTTTCTTTACAAATCGAAATATTTCTCAAAATATTTCTTAAAATCAGGAGACCGAAATTAACTCTAAAAACGAAATCATAATCCTTGGTTTATTTATTACTACAAGTCATTCAGCCCCATCATGAACAACTAAAAAAAATTACTAGGAATATAAAGTTTTAAATTGGAAATATAAAATAAGAATAATCGCTTCTATCTACAATCACTTGATTTCAGCTGATTTAATATAAAGACCTACAGTATAGTATGGTCTTTGGATTGGATGACGAAAGAAGATGACATATAGCAAAACGAAAAAGGGACTAGTCTGTGGTACAACAAAGTTTATGAGTAAAAGAGTTTTTTTTTTTTTTAATGAAGAAATCATAATGTTTCAAAATAAGCAACTAGATCAACTAAAGTTGACAATCAATGGAGTAACTAGAAAGCATATCAAACCTTTAAATTCAGAGGCTTTCTCAGGTGTCAAGTAATCCCAAGTCCTCTCCAAAGCTTTTCTAATTTTTAAATTTGTTTCACCGTCAAGATTCGAAGTCTGCATCCCAGAAATCAAGGAGAAATAACCATTCACTTTTCAATCAATTATTCCTATATTAATATTTATAGTTTAACAACTTATACTTAAATGTTAACACATGCATGCTTTTCTAACTGATTTTTTTGAAGGGGAAACATGGTAAACCTCCATTAGGATTTAGGATAACCACTGAATTAACACTAAAAACGACAACTGAAGTAAACGAATTCATATAAAAAATTTGAGCAGAAGATAGAGATATGATAGTGAAGAACTACAATAATTTTTGTTAACGTGTTAAAAAACAGGTTCAGGTTAAGATTTGTTAACTAGAGCCTGTCTGTGTTGACTATTTACTGATCCAAGCCTTGATTTGGGTTCAACTATATTTACCCTGGGTTGGGCCATTGACATGCCCAAGTTTAGGCACCAACCTCAATGTAGCATACACCATCTGGATTTGAACTAGCAAGGAACAGCAAATCTGCTGGGAAGACTCCATCCTGCTTAACCTGCAATGGTACAACAGTTTACTGTAAATTAATAACAGAGGTTTATAATGACAACGTGACTGCTGAATTATTTGCTAACATGAAGAATTGTCTACTTAGCAAAGCTTTTACTCCAGGTAATTGATGGATGCTCATCAGGAAAACAGTTTTCTAAGGTACGCATGCGGGGAACTTAAGACCCAATTTTCACCCATTAACTCAAGGTATTTCCAGATTCTTTGAGTGATCCCGACATTGAGAAGAAAACAAAGCTCTGAGATGGGATTGAGCTCTTATGGGTGAATGGAAATAACAGTTTTGCATTTTACTTGATTGTGTGTTTCTTAATCCTACATGAGATACTTTCTAAGATAATTGTGGAGTCCATATTAGGCCATGTTTTTTGTTTTCTAATCTTCAGTCCTGCATTAAATAATAGTCTTCAGTATTCGATCTTTTGGTCTTTAACCAACCTAGAGCTTCTTTTTTTTCAGTGAATAAGGCCCATTCGGTTTTTATTAGTGTCAAAAAAACAATCTGAATTGTAGTCCATCTGAACTATAAGAAATTTCTCAGATCCGTTTTAGCAAAACAAGTAGGCCTTGGACATGTGAACAAGTTGAAAGAGGTGACACACATGTATGTGCCCTTGAAGTAGGCCCAATGATTCATATACGCCTTTAGAAGATAGGTTATAAGTGATCTATTTTTTTATTGTTTCAATTAGAAGATAATAACTTGTATATTTATATACACTTGTAATCGTTTTGGTTGTTCTTTTCTTTTTGCTTTTGCTGTTCTCCAGCTAGGTGATCCTCTTAGTCACTAGTTTTGTATTACCCTCTTTTTGCCCAGTTACTAATAGATCTATGTTTTATTGATTAAATATACATATATATATATATACACACACTTCTAAAAGCTAAGGCTCATTTGTGCATTGGAACCCTACTGTCAAGCCTCTGTTTGAAACCTTGCTCTTGATGACCACAAAAGAGATTTGAAATCTGAATTTGTATGGGAAGTTTATGCAAGAACTTCAATCAACACCTCAAACAGAACTTGATAACTGTTTAGAAAATTGTCTTTGCTTCTCAACACTTCAACAATTTGCAAAAGAAAATAAAAGTACGTTAGAATTTGCCAGGATCCAAAGACAATAAGAACATAGGCACAAGTGAAATTTAGTTTTGCACATTGCAATTTGCAAGCTTCACTCAACCAATTACGAATTCAATTGTTCCACTGTTTATCAGATTGAATACTGAAGTATCTTACATGCATCTTCTTTTTTTTGAAAAATACTGATTATTATTAAAACTAATGGGATATGTACATCCACGCAACCTAAGGTTGCCTCATATACTTGGACTTGGCGAAGCCCAATATCAAAATAATACCAAAATCTCCAGGTCTATTAACATCATACCTGCTGTCCCGGTTTATTGCAGATGGGTTTTCTAAAAGGTTTGATGTTCCAAAAGGCTTTACGTAATCTGCAATCTTGAAAGGTGATTCATCATAGTAGATGTAAAATAGCGCATTTACTGTTTGGTTCCTACGATGATTGGTCTAACCAATAGTTTGGTGAAGCATTTTTCTTCATCGCAAAATTTTGTATAACAGGACATGTTTGTGGTGGCCTCTCAACCTTTTGTAAGAAAAGCAATCAGTCACATTGACTTTTCAATACTCTCTTTTTTTCTTAGACAACCAAATATCAGTATGGAGCAAGTATCAACTTCAAGAAGAAAGAAACACATGTTTGTGCAAAATGAACCACATATTACTCCCTAAGATTATGAAGGGTTAAATAGATTATGAGTATGAACCACAAAACCTCTTAAATATAGAATAAACACACAAGTTGGACAATAAATGTGAGTGACATGGAAAGTGGCAAACAATGCTTCCAACTTCATGATAACCTGAGAGTAGTCAACGCTTGTGTCATGCAAGATAAGTAACCAGTCATGAAAACCACATTATCTAGATTATGTAATAAAAAGGATCAGGAGTACTTACTCTGACAACATCCCCAACCTGAAGCTGCTTCCAAGGAATACTTTCCCACCTTTGATCTTGAAGTACATCTACAAGTGAACTATTTATCACTCTATCATTTTGCAAGCGTTTCTGTGGTGGGAAAATGAAAATGCGATGAGGTGAACTCACACTTGCAGAATCACTTATGAAAGCCAAAAGAGAAATATTTTTTGAGGAATGAAAAAAGAATTATGTAAATAAACAGAGCACAGTTCCAAATTACAAGGGATTGCAAAAGAGAGATTAGATATCAATGACATGCTTAACCAAATTTACCAATAGGTCAAACTAGGTCTAATAGAGCCCCAACTCCAAATACATATAACAATATCCACCAAAAGGCTACTGAAGGTTCATTTCCTTTCACAAGAAAATCTTGGGATTCCTTGCATTCAAATGACCCAACAAATTGCATATAGGGAAAGCTCCTACAGCAGCTTGGACATCCTCTAGAGAAGGTCCCACACATTCATGAAGAAAGAGATCAACTCAAATGAGGCATGACCCAAGAAACACCAAAAGAGATTGACAAGGCCCCCCAAAAAACATGTTTCACCATCACAGACTTGAATTATTGACAAAATGTTATTGATTAAAGCAAAAACACAAAATAGCTCAAGATACATACCCAGTCTTCAAATGCCTCTTTAATAAGTGAAACCAAAAGCACCATACTAAGAGGGACCGCATTTGTTACAGGACTTACAGGGCTGCGCAATAAAAAAAAATAATAAAAAAAAAATTACTATTCAATTCAGTAGTTATAGCCACTTAAGCAAGAAAGATGATATGGCTTATCAATCACACGTGATTGCTCTTAAGCTTTTTGAATTAAGCTCAGTAACATTTTGGTTATGCTTGGGTAGTTTTTTTCGTATAGTATTGCTTTGCAGGCTATCTGAGTCTCATTTGTATTTTGAGTGTGTTTTCAATAACAATGGTGTGGATGCATGGATTTTGGGGTGCCGAGTCGGTGTGTTACCAGCTATTTATTTGGTGCTTCCATTGCAATAAACCACGCTGACCTAACCCATCGAGGTATGGACACTGATATCACTTTCTTGATGTGACAATTTCTTCAAGAACATGACACATCTTCACTGCGAGTGCATTAGTTTGGTTTAGAGATATCTCATAAGCATGTTTGAAGTATATTGGGTGATGTCGGCCGGCGTCCATTGAGAAGTTATTGCCATCATGGAAAACACTGGAGCGTATTACTCTTAAAGGGAAGATTTTTCAGGATCTGCAGGATGTCGGGTGGTATGTTTAGAACGTAATTCCAGGATTTCTGCAATAAAGCTTCCAACTGAGAGATGGTGGCTGTCTAGACTTTAATTTTATTGTGGAGTTGGGTCTCTCATCATTCAATCTTTAAGGGCTTATATTTTGGTTCTTTATATGCTAATTGGAATTTCGTTGGTACTAAGACCTTGATGTTGTCAAGGTGGCTTTTCTTTGTATTGATTTCAAAGGAAGCAATGGTAAATTACCTTATATGTGTGTGTGTGTGTGTGTGCAAAGATATACGTGTGTCAGAAAATATGTAGCTTAGATATGCAGCAAAACAAAGAAGCACTTTCTTGTCCTTCTGCAACCTCTGTTGTCAGGGGCGAGGCGAGGTGTGAAGTGCCAAGGTCTGCCACTAAAGCCTTGGTAAGGCGAGGCGCTTCCGGAGCAGAGCCCCTTTTGAAGGGTTTAAATTTTTTTGTGGTAGTCCTTCCCGTGGCTAATGTATGTGTTTTGGAAGAAGAAGTGGAGCCTTTAGAGCCTTAGCAGACCCCCGACAACACAGTCTGCAACTATCATAATCTCATTAGAAAATAAGCTGAGGTCATCAACTAGATAGACTGAATGGCTAACATAGTTGTGAGGTAATATAGATTCCACATTGATCTTCAACCAGATTATTAGTCAACAAAGCTATAATAAGCTACCTTTCTAATTAAACAATATACTTACAAGAAGCATTAAAATCTGTATAACACTATAATGCAAATACGAGATGCCATTATATTTTACTGTGATCCCCATTTCACAGAATGAAATAGTTCTGTCAAAGTTTGAACTGGGAAATAGTTTTGCTTTTGAATTGGGAAACATTTCTAACACTGGTATAATAGAAAAAGTCTGCCGTTTATCCACTACATAATAATTTCTATTATAGCTATGCAAAACTTTGAATTGGGAAATAGTTCTGTCAAAGTTCGAATTGGAAAAATCAAATGCTCAAAGCCCTTATTTATAACATAACTAAGCTTACTATGCAAGCATCCTAGAATAGAAATCCTAACATAAATGGCTTCTTAAAGAAGCTAAACAAATCTCTAATCCTAAACAAAATCCTATAGGCTATTTGGCCTAGGCCCATGGACTTAATAGTGGAACGACCACTTATAAAAACAAATTAAATAACATCATATCGTACTCTTATTCCCCACACAAATGGTACCAAACCATCCATGATTTTCTTCAAAGATATTAAGCAAAAGATATTGTACCTGATTGCTGTCGTAGATAAGATTGCGATCATGAGAAAGTACAGATTAGCTACCCGCCTGAACTGTTAGTATAAACAGATTTTAGAAGTGGAAAGTAAATTGAAAGAGAAAACATTAATTGATAACTCGTGTATACATTTTTTAGAATGTTTGAAGGGAGCCTGAGCTTGGATTAGGGGAAATAACCTCAGGGTATTGTCTCAGTGGCACTGAGGTTAATCCACAACAAGATGACTTATCTTACACTTCTGCCGACCAAGAAAACTTAATCTAGTGTGTTTTTTAAAAAAAATATGTTCATATCTTCTTATACCTTCAATTTTTTTTCTTCATGTTATGTGAATATCTTGTTCTCACTTTTCATCACACTCTATAGTTAGCTTTCTCTATGTAGTTAAAGTCAAGCCTAGGCGCACTAGACACCTCCACAAAATTCCCAATGCCTCGCATGGCAAAGGTTACAGTAAAAGGCGGTTGCTTAGGCTAGCTTGGTGAGCCTAGTCAAACCATCCAGAACCACAAGTTTTTGCTAACGTGCAGGGTTTTTTTTATCAGTAAAACAATAGCATATTATTATCAAAAAACAAAGAAGAGTACAAAGCTAGTGAACGAGAAGATCAACTAGCTACCCCACACATTACGGTGTACATTGTTGTCTTCATTCTTCTGGCAATACTAGCTGGAAGTGATCTGTTCATATGAGTTATAAAAAAACAAGTAAGGTTTGCCATGTCGTCGAGTCCTAGTTTTTTGGAGATTGTCGTTGTGTCATCCTTGCAACACAACAGGCCCTCAAGGCAAACCTATCCCAATTGAAAATAAAAACATGGCACTGCTGAACGCCAAATGTTTCCCCAATGCCACACTAGAGATTTCTTTTTGTTCTTTAAAGATTATGAGGTTTCTCTCCTTCCAAATGACCCAATGGTAGCAAGAAGTGATGTCACGTGCAAGGTTTTATTATTGTTATTACTATTATTATTGCTTAATGGCCAAAAGATCTACCAACATAAAAGCCCCAACTCGTGGGGACTACACAATACAAAGATTGTACATAGTATTGCAAACTTTATTTAACTTTATGTTTATGGGTGTTGTTTTTTGCCTTTTTGGGTTGCTTTTGTATCATTGATGTTTAAAACTCAATGGTATGGTTGTATTTTTTTCCTTATTGTTTTTTATGCTTATGAATACCAATCTTCTAGTTACATGTATTTTAGTTAAATATGTGTTAAATTTGAATTTGGATTGATGCATAGTATTGTATACACAATATTACCTTACAAAAACAAAAAATAAAAAGGTTGTTTGGGTGCTACACACACCTAGGGGCCCAAGGCACCCCTGTTGCCTCGCCTCGCACCCCAGACTTCATAAAAAATTTCCTTCATAATTACCCTCTTAAGGAAAATGTAAAAGGATTCATTGCCACTATTTATCCAGTTTAGGAAAATGAGTGAACTCAAAATATAAATAAATGCATAAAAGTGTAACCTATAAACCACAATACTCTGAAATGGGGACCTAAATCAACCTCTAAATTATGTTATTTTACCTTTGCTCTCCTAGTTTTTCGTATTTAGAGACAACAATTAGGCTCTAAATGGGGTCGGGGTTTGATAATGATACTAATATTCCCCAAAAGTTATGAACTTGACCAGTTTCCAGTCTTTGGCTGTAGATTAATAGTACTAATTAAGACGAGAGCAGTGGAGAATGAGTCGTTCTTGTCTCGACCCCCTGGTATGGAATTTCTACTTCTCACCCCCCCCCCCTCTTGATTCAACCACATCCTAATTAGTAAATAATTTCTTTTTTAATTTCCGTAAGTGAAGAAGTTTAAAAAGTAAATGAATTAATGACTAGTTATGGTATGGGGTTGTTTACCTGCTCAAACAATCCTTTGGGAAAGAAATTTAGAATGTTGTATTTTGTTGTTGATATAGAATTCCCCTGAAAAACGAACAAACAAAGCCACCCACATTACATCACATCATTATAAGCCATTCATTCAGAATTCCAAAACACACACAATTGTTACTATTTGTTTCTCCATCAATTACAATTTTGAAGAAATGTACCCTAAAAACAAAAACAAAAAGCCAGAAAGAAGACCGACCTTGAAATTGAAAGAAAGATTAGCGTCTGGATCATTGCAGAAAATGTTTCGGTGACCCGGTGGCGTGGGCTGGATTCGACCGAGTCGAACCGTAGGAGAAGAAGAAGAAGCAGAGTTGTGGTGGGAGGAGGGATCGTTTCTGTTCGTCGTCGTGGCCATTGGTGATGATGGTGGTGTCCAAACCAAAACCAAAGGAGAAAAGAAGATTTTGGCCTCGTTTTTTCTCTACAAATATATGTATGTATCTGTCGCTGGCGCTTTTTTAAAAAAAAACGTACGTACGGACAGGTGTGGTTGTAGTTTTTAGTTTCCGCGTCCCACGAGGCGAAGACGTTTGCAGTTTGATCTCTTTATTTCCTTGGTGTTTGTTACTGTGTTGGTGTTCTCATCTAGTTTCGTTTCCACCAGCAATCTATATTACAACAAAGTACAAACAAACAGCAAATGGCTTTGCTTTACGACCATGGGGTTGGGAGGGAAGCGGAGAGTAAAAATATGGAAATGGACGGTTTGGATAACTAACACTTTATGGGCTTTTGGCCCACGCGTTTTAGATCATCATTATTCATGTTTCCCACTCACACAACCCAAAAAATTATTTTTGAAAAAAACCAATAACATAAAAATAGGGTAAATTTTGACCAATTTAAATTCTAAATTGAGGTTGATTCTCAAATTCATCAAAACACGAAAATTCTAGTACTATGATTTATCTAATAAACACAATAAGCTATTTATGGGCATTTTACTAAAGTCACACAAATCTCTCGCAATGAAAACAGGATAGCGGCCCTAACTTTCGATCAACTTATATACTAAAGTCGTGTAAATCTGTCTCGCAATGAAAACGGGATAGTGTCCCTAACTTTCGACCAACTTATATGCTCGATCGAAACCGATTCTAAAGCTCATCAAACAAAAAAAGTGTAGTACTCTTAGTTATCTAATAAACACAAATTGAATCACTTAAAAATGTTTTCAAATGATAAAGTTATGATCATTTTACTAAAGTCACGCAAATCTGTCAAAAAAAAATATGTTTTCACCTATTCACATTGAGGGAAACTTCGCCCATACCTATGCGAGGATTGGGCGAAAATTCGCATAGGTCTGGGCAAAGTTTCGTCCAATCCTCGCATTGCCCTATGCGAATGGGTGAAAACATACTTTTTTTTCCGGACAGATTTGCGTGATCAAGTGATTCAAATTGTGTTTATTAGATAACTCAGAGTCCTACAATTTTCGTGTTTTGATGAGTTTGAGAATCGGTCTCGATCGAGCATATAAGTTGGCCATAAGTCAAAGACACTATCCCATTTTCATTGCGAGACATATTTGTGCGACTTTAGTAAAATGGTCATAACTTGCTCATTTTCAAGTGATTCAAATTGTGTTTATTTGATAAATCGAGTACTGCAATTTTTGTGTTTTGATGATCTTGAGAATCGGTCTCGATCGAGCATATAAGTTAGCCGAAAGTCAAGGACAATGCCTCGTTTTCATTGCAAGACAGATTTGCGCGGTTTAGTAAAATGATCATAACTAGCTCATTTGAAAACATTTTCAATTGATTCAAATTGTGTTAATTAGATAACTCAAAGTATTACAATATTAGTGTTTTGATGAGCTTGAGAATCGGTCTCGATCAAGTATATAAATTTAACCAAAGTCATGCATATTACCTTGTTTTCAGAGACAATGAGGGTGAGAGAGGTGGGGGTGGTGGTGGTGCTTGATGGAGAAAATAGGGGGAAAAGTGGCGATGGCGGAATGGAGAGAAGTGGTGGTGGCGGGGTGGTGATGATGATGGCAGGGTGATGGCAGATGGAAAAGATATGAAGGGAGGAGAAAAATGGAAGAAAAGAAGATGAAGAGAGGGGAGGATAGAGAAAATTTAAAATTTTGAGTTTTTATTGGTGGTGTTGGAGAGAAATGGTGGTGTGGGAGAGAAGTGGTGGTGTGAAAAATAAAGTAGGTGGTGTGGGAGAGAAAAAATTGATTTGGTGGTGTGAGACAGTACTTTAGGTGGTGCTAAATATTTTTCAGACCCAATAATTGGATGATATGCGAACACTTTGCAGGGTCTGAAAAATCAAATGAAAAACGTTTTTGAATTTATGCATACTATACAATTAGATGACATGCAAACACTTTGCAAATGTTTAAAACACTTTTCAATTGGTATTGTTCATCGCAAAAACATTGTTTACTTGCAAGGTCCTTAAAATACAATTAAAACACATTGTGTCCTAACCCATCATCACTGAAACCCAATACTGGGCCACAAGGCCAAATTTCTATTATAAATTTGAAGTGATTAAAAAAAATTATGCACAAGTTTTTGTGTTTATTTGTCAACAAAATTAGGCTGACAATGGACCAGGTTTTATTTGAAAAACACCTCATCCGATCCGAAAAAATTAGATTTGGATTTCACTTTTTTGGATTTGGATTTGGATTGGATTCACACTCAAAACTCAATCCAAAATTCTTATCAAATCGGATCGGATTCGGATTTGAGTAAATTCAATCCAATAGTAATTGGAATTGTATAAATACTAGTATAATACCCATGTCAGCACTACTATAAAGTACATCTTACCTTCACGGTTGTGTCAAATACTCGCAACATGGGTTTTAGTTTTTTTTTTTAAACCCTTGCTTAATTGTATATTACAACAATTACGATGAATTAACTTCGGAAAAGAGTTAGTACTCATCAACGTAAACAATGTTAATAATAATGATTAACACAATCAATGTGATAAGGAATCCAATCTCTACCAAATGTCATCTTAACTAAAAATATGAAGGGATTCAACATTAAGAAATATCCCATGTTGGTCCCAAGTGAATTTTGGCTGCAATTGTGCCACATTCGATTTAGTAAAGCACCATATAACAATCAGTTGTAGCACTAAAAAAGCTTTTAGCCTGACATGGTGCTCAACTATTGAAGATTTAGAATGTCATTAGGATAAAAAAAATACACTTCTTTGGAAGAAAGTCAAGATACATGTTTTTTTCAACTGTTCAAAAATATTCAAAATTTTGCACCTCGCATAATTTAGCATTCACAAAAAATTACTCTGTGGGCTAATATTGAAAGTGGTTTTGTAGTAGGACATGGTGTTGAACAGTCGAAGAGACATGCACACATAACATTATATCCTAAAAAAAATGTCATTTTTTGAAGAATGTCAAGATTATACATACTTTTGAACAATTAAAAGAAAATCAAAATTTCGACATAGTTTCTTCTGTTTTTCAATATTAAAATTTATCTGTACCTGTCATAATAACTTATACTTCGCATAAATGACTCTAATGGCAATCAATGTCATGAATAATTGAGAAGACTTGCACATAATACCATTAGGCCAAAAAAAATGTATATTTTGAAGAAATTCAAAATTATACTTACTTTTGAACAATTATTAAAAAAATCAAAATTTCGACAGAGTTTTCCCTATTTTTTCAATATTAAAACATCTGAACCTATCATAAGATTTTATACTTCACATAAATGACTCTAATGACAATCAATGTCATGGACAATTAAAAATACTTACATATAATACCATTAAAAAAATCAAAATTTCGACAGAATTTCTTCTATTTTTTCAGTGTTAAAACTTGTGTGAACTTGTCATAAGAATTTACACTTCACATAAATGACTTTAATGGCAATCAATGCCATGAACAATTAAAGAGACTTACACACAATACCATTAGGCAAAAAAATTGTAATCTTTTGAAGAATGTCAAAATTATATATTTATTAACAATTTAAAAAAATCAAAATTTCGACAGAGTTTCCTGTGTTTTTTCAATATTTAAAATTAAAACTGTTATAAGAATTTATACTTCACATAAATGACAATCAATGTCATGAGCACTCCACATAATATATCCACACACCAAAGTTCTCATTTAATTATCAAAATATTGCAGTATAAAACATTTAAGTACATCAAAGCTATCATACTGAAAATCAAATGAGAATAACAAATAAAGCTATACAATAATTGTATTTTTTTTCTAACCCTCATGTTGCATTTAAAGATGATATTGTGATCGAACAAATATTAACCTACTTGTATAGTACTCAAGGATAGTAAAACGTCTCACAATTACAATTGGTGCCTCTCAACACCAAGTACCATAATCTCATTTTGTATTGCCTACCTAATTGCATATGAATTTCACTTAGTTATAAAACACTAGAAATTTTATTTAAATAATATATTTATAAACCTGCAAAGGAATAATACATGAAATCAATATTCAAATAAGTGAAAAACATAGTGGACCTTCAAACTCACCCTTGATTTTGTAGCTCTATAAATTATTTGAACTACAACTTGACCTATCGCGGGATAAATTTTGATAGATTCTTACCAACGAACATATTTCAGTCAACTGTGTAAACTAATTTACATAAAGGATGTTAGTTAAATGAAACCAGAGTTCAAAACCAAAATATATAACCAAATGTATAACATCCAAATGGTTGATTTTGTATACAATTAACTTTTGTAGCATATCTATCATATATCTATCCTATACATCATCTATCGAAAGTGCAAGACGTCCAAAAAAACATTTAAGCCTATAAACTTCATATATCCTATATATCTTTGTTTTCCTATTATTTATTCAAATACGCATTCCGAGAGCAAGGTGTCCAAAAATTCTCTTTAAAAACATGAGAACAAAAGGAACCCACAATATAAAAAATTAAGTTAACTTTTTTTCACCAACTTAAACTATATCTGCACATCAGAATATATTACCAACTTTCAAAAGGTATATACCCAAACATCTTCTGCGTCACATTATCAAATGACTCTGCATCTATATGCACCAACCTCGAGCAAGGTGAAAATATGTTTTTCAATCATCTTGTAAGTAATTACCTTATTTGCTATATTCCAGTGACGTCCACCATTATACTTTTTTTTGTATGTTTTTTTTGAACTCTTCGACAACAATATCCCAATTCTATAAAATGATTAATAGTTAGATTCATATCTTATGGAAGCAAAACATAAAAATCATAAAAAACTTCTATTAAAAACATGTTTATTGAAACTTACGCCTTTATAAAAATCTTACAACAAAATTTTTGGATAAACAATATTGGTCATAGAATCCAACCCATCTCGAGGCAAAAGAACACTTATTCTATTAGAAGTCGTGCATCTAGATAATACAGCATAAAGTTGGCCATGGTTGAATATAGGTATTCATAGTTCAACTACAACATATTTCACAGATTGACCCTGCGATTTGTTTATCGTCGTTGCATTTGCCAACCGCACTGAAAATTGACACATTTTTCATTTTGAAGGGGTACTCAGAATATGATGGCGTTATAGTGATTCTGGGAATGAAAACTAAATTATCCCCATTTAAGATTTTAGCTTCAATTATATGCGTTGCACAACACACAACCATCAGACGCGTTCCATTACAAACTCCATCTTTAGGTGCAATGTTTCTCAACAACATAATTGGACAACCTACTTTTAATTATAACTTAAATAACATCAATCCAGAAGGATTAAGTGAGTTCAAACACTCGGTTGGATAACAATTGGTAATGGAATGATCATTTTCAATGTATTCAGCCATTATATTGCGGCTAAATTAACAATGATTTTTCCTAGAAAACCAGATAACTCAACTTTGTTAATGTCAAACACATAGTCATTCCCTGCTGAGAGAATTGTTCGCTCTATCAAATAATTCGGAGATGTTGTGTCGACTACATTTAGTTGAGGATAAACCACAAAAATTAGCTCACTTAAATCTTTGCACTTGTGCACCGTTGGTGGAAAACAAATAACATCTTGTGTGGTGCTTCCAATCTATATGAAATAAAAATAATCATTAATTAAAGATTAAAAATAGACTATAGTAAAATTTAAGAAATATTTGTTTACACAAAATATTACCTCAGTAAAAAATTTCGTAAAATCGTCATTGCTTACCCCATTGTCCAGCTGCATATTTAAACTCAAAGTCAGAACTTGTAAGTTTAACTAAAGCTTAGAACGCCTCAAAGATGCAGCCACAATTTGCTCAAGAACGCTTCTTGGGTATAACTAACAATATTTGTCGAAAATCACCACAAAAAACAACAGTAATACCACCAAATGACTTATTAGTGTTGTAAACGTCTTGTAGTGCGCGATCAACTACTTCAACACTAGGGTTCAACAAAAAAATTGATCAAACCTAATCGAACCGATAATTTTGGTCGGTTCAGTTTGATTTTTGAAATTTGAAATCCAACTAAGTCGGTTCGAGTTTCGGTTTTATTTGTTTGAAAACCAAATGGAACCTCCCCGATCGAAATTCAACCTAAAGTTTGAAGATGTTTTTGACCAAACTTTCTATTTTTAATAATTGTTTAATATTTGATACAGTAAAGTAGCATGTGTCAACACTCCTCCAAATGCAATGGTTCATTTAATGATGTCAGTACATGTTTATTAATGGTTTATGACTTTATTCAATGTCTATTTAATGATGCCAGTCCACGTGTCAAGAATCCCCCAAATTCATCTCTTCCCTTTTCAGATATGAACAATGAGATATTGAGATGTAAACATCAAATTGGATAAAGAGATAGATGATTTACTGGAGTCTAGGAAGAGGGTAAGACCTTGGTGGTTGAAGAGGGTTTGAAGATGGTGACTGCCTCTGATGATGGCAGACAGAGGTAGACTTCCACACCACAGCACACCACATTGAATAAGAATTTACCAAGTAACTATTGACCCAGTGTCAGTCTCGTAATTATCTCCAAAAAACCAGTGGTAATTAGGGGTGGGCACTGGATGGGACTGGACAGGATAAACCTCATCTCGACCTTGTCCCATCTCAAACGGGGTCGGGACGGGATGAGCACGTACTAAATAGTCCTCCAATAAAAAAATAACAAAAAGAGTTTTATCTCACATTACTCACACACCAATAATGTCAAATTTATATACATATAACTTACATCATAAATAATAATAAATATTAAATAAACAAATATTAAACTTTTTTTTAGAAGGAAAATAAATATTAAATTTCATTTAGAATTGATGATTCAATTCATTTAGATTTCATATAGAATTTCATCTTACATTGATTTAATTTCAACACATTCTAAACTTTAATTAGATGAGTAGTTTGATTAAAATTAATAATAAATATTAAATAAATAAATTCGGGACGGGATAGGCGGGATTGAAAATCTCCATTTCGATCCCATCCCACTCTAGATCGGGATGGGACAGAATCGGGATGAGTTTGATCAATCCCAAAATGACCCAAAAAAACCAGAACGGGTTCGGGATCGTGGGATGGGATGCCCACTCCTAGTGGTAAACCAAACAAACTCCATTAGCTTAGCCTAGTTTCTCTTATTCATTTCAGTCTCAAAACAAAAGAAACCCCCTTCATTTCATTGGTTTGACCAACCCACAGATCTGTCACTCTAATTCCCACTTTTAACAAAACATCCAATTTTTTTCTTCATTCTTGCGATTCATATTTTTTTTCTCAATTGGATCGAATGATCCAAGACAAAATTGTTTATATAATCTATTGGATCCGAATTAGATTTGTGATCCGAAGAAGATGACGTCTGAAAGTCGACTTCATACGTGGAATGAGAGAAATAACAATAAGATAATAGGGGAGGAGGAGAGCAATCACAACAAAAATCTTCTCCAGACTTTGGACGTACGAAAACTATAAGCTTCTGAAGCATTGTGGCAACAACGAGGTCTTGAAAGCACTATGTAATCAAGCTGGTTGGACTATCGAAGAATACTGCACCACTTACAAAAAAAAATTCATCTCGTTTGCAGGCGGATTTATCTTCGCATCTGATTTCAACTTCTCTGCTTGGCAAGAGTGGGTTCTTCTTTCAGATCCGGCTCCGTTTTCACCATTGTTATGCTTCCACCTCTCTATATTTCTCATTTTTTCTCTTCTACTGAACCGAAAAAATTGAACACACCGATGCATTTAAATTCGGCTCAGTTTGTGAAGAACTCAGTTCAGTTTCGGTTGGGACGTCTCCGAAATTGATGTCTTCAGTTTGGTTGGCGGTTTCAATCTGAACTGAACCATCGAGTCAGTTTTCAACCCTATGCAACACAGTATTTATGTTGCATTGGAACTTCATCCCATATAATTAGTTTTGTCTCCTTGAATAACTCAGCGTGCAATGACTGTTTAGTGAACCACACACTGATTTTTCCATGACATCCAGTGAAATATGAAACGTTGAATGAGATGTTTTGCCTCCCACTAATAGTAACGCTGCATTACCAGATGACGCAACAGCAATGACAATGTGTCCAAGATTGCAACATTTTGATGCAATGGCGTTGTATGAAAATGTTTTACCTTTTCCATCACCTCTATTTTTAAAAAAATGAATTCTTTTATTTTCAAGAATTGAAGTTACTATTGCAGTATAAGCAAAATGTTGTGCTCATTAAGACGGACAACAGATGATGGTGCATCTGCTTGTTGACTATTATACTGAAGTTTTTGGTGTTTCCATATGAGTCTGTTAAGACTATCATGTCCCAATTTTCAATCGGTAGGGGCATATGTGGGAACTTCGTCAGATTCTTCCCTCCTTTTTGAAGAAATTAATTTATGAGATACAAACTATAATCCAGAGTCTGAGCATCTGTTGGATTTGAAATAAATAACCTTGTTTGAAGTTGATGTGCAAGGTCATCACATATATTCACTGAGAACCTTGTCCATAGCAAATCTGCGTGAAGTGTGCGACATTCCATTAGAATAACACTAAACAATCTTCTCAACTAATTATCAGTTTTCATAATCGCAACATCTTCAGGACACTCAATCCATTCATCATCATCTTTTAGGAGTCCCGGTATGGTGCAAGCTAATTTAAAGGTGTCGGGTAAAACATTGTCATAGGTGTGCAATTGTTCAAATGATTGTGGCCTTTTTACAACCGTTAGAAGCAAATGCAAATAAAGCCCTTCACCTTCATAAGGATTGGAAAGGCACATTTTACCAATTGCAATAACCCATCTTCCTTCTTGTCCACATTTTTCGTCGGTTCTAAAGTGTTTGTAAAATTCTTGGTAGGTAAATAAACGTGCAAACGGATCTACAGCACAACATGCAATGAATGCAATTAAAGTCGACATTTGTTGTCTTGCTCTAAGTAGAATTGTTTGTACTCGATCTGCAGGATTAAACACAACATGATGCATTTTAAGTAAATGGAACGCCAACCAAACAACTGTAGGATTTTCTTCATGTAAAAGATGACCAAATATATGCCAAACAACTTCTGACAGACCAATATATCAAGCATCAAGATACTATTGGATTTCATTTACTCCTCCCCATTACCATTGTTGTTTTATCATGAATTTTATAAATGTAGTTGGGTATGTATTTCACACACCTAATTCCTTCACACACTTCCACATTAATCTGACAATCGAACATCCATGAAATATATGGATTATATAGCACCACATCTCTATTATCACCTGCTTTCCCTTTTACATAATACACTCCGCTAGTGTTGTGACGTCGATAAATAGGATATCGATTTTGGCCCATTGTTGTTGTTTCTAAAAATTCGCAAGAATATCTTTTTGTGCACCTCCTATTCTCCATACACGGCGCTTCAAGATTTCGAGCACCACATGGTTCATACACCATACAACATATTGTTTGAAATAGCATGCGATCTTCATCACGGCGGGACATTTTGCACACAATCTTATCAATTTGAGAGATATTGCATATTTGTTGCAAATGATGAAGGAATATAAGTGCATGCATATGAGGTTGCCCACGCTTTTGGAATTCAATGATAAAGACATGGGCCACAACATCACCGAATGTACCTATTTTGATAATTTTTATCCATTAGACATTTTCTTTTAACTAAAAAATTCGAGCTACTAAATTTGGGTGATCCATAAGCTTCTGGTGGAAGTAACAGAGCATTTATAGTTTTAGGCCAGTTTGAATTTGCTATCATGGTTGAACAAACATCTTGACAATTTTAATAACGTGTGATAGCCATTGAATCTTGAAATATCTCAAACATGTGTCTTGGACTATCAAAATGGGATTGCGACAAAATAAGTCGTTTCCCAACGTGATCTGGTCTTAACCCATCAACTTCAATGTCTGTAAGAGCTTCATACATTAACTATAAAACTCTTGGAACAATTTTGTCACACCCTGATTTTCGAAGAAAATGAAAATTACAAAATCCACGTAGGATTATCCGTTTTTCCCAAAATTCGGGACATGAATTGTCATTCACTAAAAGTAACAGTTGGCATCTACGAGAAATAATCAAATGCACAATTTTTTAGATTAAAGGGAAATAAAACAACTGATCTAAAAAAAACCCATCAAAAGGAAGGAAAATATAGTAAGTCTCGTAGAACCAACTCTAATAAGTTCAACAAATCGTGAAAGTATCTCTCCCAATAAATAATAAATCAAAACTCCAAGTTCTATTACAAAATATTAAACTGTCACCTACAAACAAAATGACCTAACTCTCGAACAACGTGCAACTCCCAGCAATGCTCGTCACGTACGAAACAAACTTCTCTAAGCTCACCCGAAATTACTAAATCCTGAAACAAGCTAGTCGGCAACATTCCCAAATGAATGTACCCAAGAAGCCAAAGCCCACTTGGGTCAACAATTAAGCTGGTGTGAAGTTCTTTGTTCCAAAAAAAAAATCAATAAAAGAAATAGCATGGCATGACAGAAAAATATAATACGAAAAAATAGCCAAAACAAAGAAGTAGTTCCTCCACGAGGCAATTATGTCGTCCTAATAAGTAAATATGTATTTACTTGTACTTACTCTATAGATGTTGACTATGACAAATCTGACCTGCAGAAATATTAGTGGACTTGTCATCCTGCATGAAAAAGGTTACAAACAATATAAATGTAATTTATTTATCAAAACAGTTATTTTCGTTCATTATTTGACTTAAGCATATTATTTATTTTTAACGAATTGATCACTTAAACGATACCACATTCGCACCACCTCCGTGCCGAACATACATGCCCGTATGCCTCTCTCATATAAAAGAGGACTTTTCCGTCATCCATGCCCAAGTGGGGACACATCACATACAGGCATGCATCACCGAATACTCCTAACTATATGAGTACCAAAACCACTCTTGGGCTATCAATGCGCATAAAATCACGTCACATTTTTTACGAAAAAATATCAAAGCCTATCTTAGGCATAAAAATCCACCTCATTTCCGCAAGACTAACCCGAAGGTTATTTTAGTTTCTCTATTAGAAATAGGCGCCCCACCTCCGCAAGACGACCCGCAGGTTATTTAGTTTCTCTAGTAACAGAGGGGAAATAATAAACAAAAAGAGGTATGGTAGTTCTAAGTGATACAATTCCAGGTGATTAAATTTTCAGGAATCCGAGTTTATCAATATCATTTATTTTTGATATTTCAGTTTTTCCTTTCCGATGACATTTTGTCATTCATAAGTAAATCTACCCATTCTTTTAGGGCACACCACATACTTACAATTCATCAATCATATGGACATGTAAACAAGATATAGAATACATTCATGTTTTCCACCATATTTGTAATTCTAAGGAAAACACCCTTACATGGCAACTACTTCATTAAAATCAATACCCATAAAACAACTTACATGACCACTATAGCATTAAAATGAGTATCCATAAAGCATAAAGCAACTTGTATGACATGGGTATCCATAAAGCATAAAGCCAACTTGCATGACATGGGTATTCATAAAGCACAAATCAATTTAGGAGCCAATGACTACTATAGCATTAAAATAAGTATCATCTCTTTCATTAAAATAAGCCATTTCCTTTTAGCATTAACTAAGTTTGACCAAAAAGGTTGGTACGGACAGCTTGAGGTTGGTCACAAACTGAATTGCAATTTAGAAAAGAAAAAAATACTACAGAATGTGTTAATATAACATTAAATCAAAGAAAACCTACAAGCATCATTGTATATGGGATATAATGATAGCATAAATAAATAATAAAGGTTCAACTACCAACTCTGACAAGAAAACCCTTTTTTTTTCTCATACAATATCACAATCTTCCTATCCACATCATGTGTCCCATCCCCCTTTATGAAATCGATGACATCATCTACCAAACCTAAACTTTTTTTTCCTCCTACAATATCCAAAAATTCTAGAAATTCCAGAAATTCTCCTACAATATCATACTATTCAGATCATGTGTCCCATCCCCTTTTATAAAATCGATTACATCATCTACCCAACCTAAAATCGATGACATCATCTACCCAACCTAAACCCCTTTTTAGATCTAACCTAAATCACAAAATCAATAGAAAATTATATTCAAAGATTTTGTAATAATTCTTTATAATACAGAGGAGGATGAACTAATAGAACTTTTTACAAAAAGAAGGAAATAATGAACTCACCTTTTACTTTTATTTTTCTTTCTCCCTTTTGCTCTTTCTCTTCTTCTTCTTCCCTTTTTTTCTACAGATTTTCTATGTGGCTGAGAAGAACCAAATATCTCTATTTAACTAACCTAAACACAAAACCCTACAAAGTTAGGGTTTGCAAAAGGTTATAGTGACACCCCCTTATTTATTTAGTTATTATATGACCCAACCTCAAATATAATAAAGCCCAAAAAAAAAATTAATGGGCATTAATTAGGGTCGTTACATTATACACACCTCAAAAGGAATCTCCTCCCGAGATTCATTGGATGAACAACTCCGGGTGCAATTGTTTCACCTTGTCCTCTAGCTCCCAAGTTACATCATTATCCTTCTCACTCCACTGAACTTTCACCAAATTCACTATCCTTCTACGGAGTTGTTTCACATCACGATCCACAATCTTGATCAGTCGTACTACTTGGGTGAAATAGTCATTAATCTCAATTTTTGTGGGTTGGACGATGTGAGCAGGATCCTTCACACACTTTCTCAGCATGGAAATGTGAAACACATCATGAACAGCTGATAAGCTAGGTGGCATGGAGAGTCTATAGGCTAAACTCCCTACTCGAGCAATGATCTCAAATGGTCCCACAAATCTAGGACTTAACTTCCCTTTCCTACCAAACCTCAATACGCCGCTCATAGGTGAAACCTTGAGAAAGACAAGGTCCCCAACATGAAATTCTACCGCCTTACGCTTCCGATCAGCATAACTCTTTTGTCGGCTTTGAGCAGTTTTGATTCGCTCTCTAATAATTTGCACCTTCTCCGATGTCTCCCTGACCATCTCTGGCCCCAACAAGACTATGTCACCAACCTCCGCCCAACAGGATGGTGATCGACATGGTCTCCCATATAAAGCCTCAAACGGGGCCATGCCAATACTAGAATGGTAACTATTGTTATAAGCAAACTCGATGAGAGGTAAATAATCCTCCCAACTACCACCAAAATCGAGCACACATGCCCGAAGCATATCCTCTAGAACCTGATTCACCCGATCCGTCTGACCATCAGTCTGAGGATGATAAGCTGTACTCAAATCTAGTCTCATCCCCATGGCTTGCTGAAAACTCTCCCAAAACTCAGCTGCAAACAAGGGATCTCTGTCAGACACAATGGACACTGGTACTCCGTGAAGTCTAGCTACATCCCGAATGTATCGTCTGGCTAACTGTTCGGTAGTGCGGTGCACACCAACCGGAACAAAATGCGGACTTAGTCAAATGGTCAACTATAACAAATTGACTCGTTACCTCGTCGGGTCTTCGATAAACCGTCTACAAAGTCCATAGAAATATTCTCCCATTTCCAGATAGGTATTCTAATGGTTGTAACAAACCTGAGGGTCGCTGATGCTCAGCTTTCACTTGTTGACAAGTGAAACATCGTGATACATAATCTCCCACATCCTTCTCCATACCGTCTCACCAGAAAGTTCGCTTCAGATCATGATACATTTTTGTGCCTCCCAGGTGAATGGTAAAACGTGACTTATGAGCCCCATCCATAATTTCTTTCTTCAATCCCTCAATCTCGGGCACACAAAGTCTCCCATGAAATCTCAAACCACCATCGGACTCAATTGACCACTCTAAGGGACAATCATCTAAATTATCAAGCACTAAGTCCTCTAATTTTATTCATCAAACGAGAATCCTTATGTTGCTCCTCTAAAACTCTGCTGATCAAATAAGGTCGAACAGATAAATTACCAACATAAGCCGCGTTCGCTCCCTGGACAAGCTAAACATCACAAGAAGAAATAGTCTCAAGAGACTTCCATTCCTCTACCATGAGTGAAGCCATAATGGTGTGTTGCCGACTAAGAGCATCGACTACCACATTTCCCTTACCTGGGTGGTAAAGGATCTCAAAATCATAACTACTAATGAACTCCACCTACCTTTGTTGTCTCATATTCAGCTCCTTCTGCGAAAATAAATACTTGAGACTCTTGTGATCCGTGAACAACTCAAAATGCTCCCCATAAAGGTAGTGTCGCCACATCTTCAAAGCAAACACAACTGCCGCTAATTCCAAGTCATGGGTAGGATATTGCCTCTCATGAGGCTTCAATTGTCGTGAGGCATACGACACAACCTTCTGATTCTGCATTAGTACACAACTCAAACCTGTGCCACTAGCATCAGTGAAGACCACCAACTTCCCACCTTGCACTGGAATAGTCAGAATGGGTGCAGTGGTTAATCGGTGCTTCAACTCCTGAAAAGCCTTTTCACACTCATTGGTCCAAATAAACTGAACATTATTGCGGGTCAACTCAGTCAAAGGGGCGGCAATAAGAGAAAACTTCTCAATAAATCTTCTATAATAACCAGCTAACCCTAAAAAGCTTCTCACCTCCGTTGCATTAGTAGGTTGTTTCCAATCTTTCACTGCTTTCACCTTATCAGGATCTACTGCTATACCTGACTAGAAACAACATGCCCTAAGAATTTCACATTTTTCTCCCAAAAAAGGCACTTGCTAAATTTCGCGTACAATTTTTGATATCTCAAGGTCTGCAACACTGTCCTGAGATGCTCTCTGTGCTCTGCTTCACTACAGGAGTAAACCAAAATGTCATCAATAAAAATAATGACGAATTTGTCCAAGTATGGTCAAAAGATCCGGTTCATCAGGTCCATGAAAAAGGCTGGAGCATTTGTCAAACCAAAAGGCATGACGGGAAACTCATACAATCCATACCTCGTACGGAAAAGCCGTAAGAGGAATATTATCTTCTTCAACACCCATCTGATGATATCCAGTTTTCAAGTCAAACTGAGAAAACGCCACTGCTCCCCTCAACTGATCAAGAAGATCATTAATTCGAGGCAATGGGTACTTGTTCTTGATAGTCATCTTGTTCAGCTCCCTATAGTCAATACACATCCTCAAGGTTCCATCTTTCTTCGAAACGAAAATTGCAGGTGCTACCCACGGAGAATTACTAGGACGTATGAACCTGGTTCATACACACCTCAATAGGATTACACATATATACATTAACATGAGTAAACATGTCAATAAGTATATTCGAATAAAACAAAGCAAAAACACTAAAATTACCCTTTTTGCAACATCTCTTCCAACTGGACTTTCATCTCGTTCAACTCCTTCGGTGCCATCCGGTATGTCGCCTTAGAGATAGGAGTGGTTCCAGGTAATAAATCAATTCGGAACTCAACTTCTCGCCTAGGTGGCAAGCTAGGAATTTCTTGAAATACATCCTCATAATCTCTTACCACTTCTACATCTCGGATTTCTCTCTTCGACGTCTCGACCGAGTAAAGAAAACTAGACATCACTAACTCTTCACAATTTCCACAAGTGTGAGAAACAGGGGGCATGCCTGAAGCATGAATGGAAACTATCTTCTTTGTACAATCCAGCGTGACTAGGTTCTTACACAACCAATCCATTCCCAAGCACAATCAAGTTGACAAGAAACACTTTGTCGAGGAAGGAAATCTTAAAATTTTTAATAACTCATTTAATGTCGCTGAGCCTCCTAAAGGGGTGGTAACACATAATGGTATAGCAAGTGACAAAGTTTTCAACATTTTTTGATTAACCAAATGTCGAGATATGAAAAAATATGATGCACCAGTATCAAATAAAACCTTCATAATAGAGATAGGAAAATCATGAGTACCTTGAAGGTTTTCCTGGTCTCGTAGGGCAGAAAATACACGCCCTTGGGTGGGTTGACCTTGCCTATTCTGGGGCGTGTTCCTATCATTAGGGCAATCTCGCATTCGATGGCCTGGTTGCCCACAAGTGAAGCAGGTCACTACATATCCCCCAATGTTGTTTGGGTAGTCTGGTTCCCCTGACCCTGATAACCTTATCTCTGGTTACCATGACGTTGGAATTGGTTCACATTCTGCCTCTGATGCTGGTTACCATCCTGTTTCTGGGAATGATTATATCCCTGTCTCTGGAACTGATTTCTTCCCTACTGCTGGTTCTGGTAACCACCTTGAGATTTCTGGTTCCGAAGCTGTTGACCTATTTTCCCTTGATCATAAGGGCGAAAACGGCTATGGTCACTACGATAATCACGCGACGCACCCTGGTGACGAGTGTTTCTTGACGCCTCGCCCCACTTCTTCTTGCCTTTCTCCCTACTCTCATGATACAACTTGTTTTGTTCCTCGTACTTCAATGCCAAATCCAAAACTCTGTCAAAACTCTCCCTAACAGCGGTGAGAAGAGCCCTCGATAGGTAGTGATGCAAACCCCCTATAAATTTGACATTTTTCTTTTCTGGTGTGTCCACCAAATACGGAGCATAACGCGACAACTCGTTAAACTTCGTGACATACTGTTCCACAGTCATATTCCCAGTCTGCTTCAACATATTAAACTCTGCAACCCATTGCACCTTAACTGCATTAAGCACAAACCTACTCTCAAATCGATCCTTGAAGTCGTCCCATGTCATAACAGCAATATCAATGGAGGGTAAAGCCTCCCACCAATAACTGGCAGCACCATCCAGATGATGTGCAGCTAACTCCTATTTTTGGACTTCAGTAAGTCGCATCCTCCTGAAAACAATCTCACAGCTTTGGACCCAAGCATCTGCATCTCTCGGATTATCTCCGGTAAACCTCTTACCACCCAATGTCCTAAACTCTTTAACCCTTCTAGCAAAAGGGTCACCCTGATTACTAGTCTGTTGCAATCCTTGTAGCAACTGCATCATCATAGCCTAACTCAACTGGATCGTATTCTCACCAAGACCATTTCCATTTCCATCTCCATTTGGAACAACATTTTCACTGCTACTGTTCCCATTTGGGTTTTGACGAGTATGTCTTCCAGCCATATCCTTCAAATAAAAAAATGGCAACGATTAGACACTCCATAAGATCCGCAAAATACTTTACCGCTTACCCATAACCACATTCGAGGATCCCCTAGACTTTCCCTAACCTAGGGTAAACTGTGCTCTGATACCAAACTGTCACGCCTCGATTTTTGAAGAAAACGAAAAATCCCAAAATCCACGTAGGATTATCCGTTTTTCCCAAAATTCGGGACATGAATTGTCATTCACTAAAAGTAGTAGTTGGCATCTACGAGAAATAATCAAATGTACAATTTTTCAAATTAAAGGGAAATAAAACAATTGATCTAAAAAAAAACCCATGAAAATGAAGGAAAATATAGTAAGTCTCGTAGAACCAACTCTAATAAGTTCAAAAAATTTCAAAATATCTCTCCCAATAAATAATAAATAAAAACTCCAAGTTCTATTACAAAAAATTAAACTGTCACCTACAAACAAAATGGCCTAACTCTCGAACAACGTGCAACTCCCAGCAATGCTCGTCAACAATTAAGCTGGTGTGAAGTTCTTTGTTCCAAAAAAAAATCAATAAAAGAAATAGCATGGCAAGACAGAAAAATATAATACAACAAAATAGCCAAAACAAACAAGTAGTTCCTCCACGAGGCAATTATGTCGTCCTAATAAGTAAATATGTATTTACTTGTACTTATTTTGTAGATGTTGACTATGACAAGTCTGACATGCAGAAATATTAGTGGATTTGTCATCCTGCATGAAAAATGTTGCAAACAATATAGATGTAATTTATTTATCAAAACAGTTATCTTCGTTCATTATTTGACTTAAGCATATTATTCATTTTTAATGAATTGATCACTTAAACGATACCACATTCGCACCACCTCCGTGCCGAACATACATGCCCGTATGCCTCTCTCATATAAAGGAGGACTTCTCCGTCATCCATGCCCAAGTGGGACACATCACATACAGGCATGTATCACCGGATACTCCTATCTATATGAGTACCAAAAACCACTCTTGGGCTATCAATGCGCATAAAATCACGTCACATAGAGGAAAAATAATACACAAAAAAAGGTGTGGTAGTTCTAAGTGATACAATTCCAGGTGATTAAATTTTCAGGAATTCGAGTTTATCAATATCATTTTGTCATTCTTAAGTAAATCTACCCAATCTTTTAGGGCACACCACATACTTACAATTCATCAATCATATGGACATGTCAACAAGATATAGAATACATTCGTGTTTTCCACCATCCTTGTAATTCTAAGGAAAACACCCTTATATGACAACTACTTCATTAAAATCAATATCCATAAAACAACCTACATGACCACTATAGCATTAAAATGAGTATCCATAAAGCATAAATCATAAAGCAACTTGCATGACATGGGTATCCATAAAGCATAAAGCCAACATGCATGACAACTAATATCACAATAAAACGGATTCGGGGGGGGGGGGGGGGGATTTTGTTTTGAAATCCATCGATCTGAGCCGTTGGATCAGATCTGACGGCCCAGATCTGTGCACAGGACGAGGTCTTGTGCTTCCTACGCAGGAGCCCCCCCGGATCCCAATAAAACCCTTTTTTTTCTCATACAATATCACAATCTTCCTATCCACATCATGTGTCCCATCCCCCTTTATGAAATCAATGACATCATCCACCAAACCTAAACCCTTTTTTTTCTCCTACAATATCCAGAAATTCTAGAAATTCTCCTACAATATCATACTATTCACATCATGTGTCCCATCCCCTTTTATAAAATCGATGACATCATCTACCCAACCTAAAATTGATGACATCATCTTTTATTCACATCATCTCCTAAAATTGATGACATCATCTACCCAACCTAAACCCCTTTTTAGATCTAACCTAAATCACAAAATCAATAGCAAATTATATTCAAAGATTTTGTAATAATTCTTTATAATACAGAGGAGGATGAACTAATAGAACTTTTTATAAAAAGAAGGAAGTAATGAACTCACCTTTTACTTTTATTTTTCTTTCTCCCTTTTGCTCTTTCTCTTCTTCTTCTTCCCTTTTTTTTCTACAGATTTTCTATGTGGCTGAAAAGAACCAAATATCTCTATTTAACTAACCTAAACACAAAATCCTACAAGGTTAGGGTTTGCAAAAGGTTATAGTGACACCCTCTTATTTATTTAATTATTATATGACCCAACCTCAAATATAATATAGCCTAAAAAAATAATTTAAATGTGCATTAATTAGGGTCGTTACAAATTTTTCAGCTCTCAAAATTGGTGAATACTCGTTTGGTCGTTGGAACAAACAATAACTATAAAATTCAATCTGAGTAAGTCATTTGCTTGAACCCTTATTAGTTGTGACATCCCATTGAATTAATTTCGATTACCAACTTAGGTCGTTGTGCGAAAACAATAACACATAGTAAAACAGTAAATGAGTTAGGTGACATTCATTAATTTTCATCAACTCTTGATTCTCTTGGAATTATACGATAATATCTCTGGTTGTATTTACTTCAGGGACATTTTCTGACAAAATAATTGTTATATCATTTGATGAAGGAAGATTGTAATGTCAATTGTCTATAAGACAACTATAGTGTAAATACACAGGTATGTTTTGGTCAACAAAATTTGATTAATTCAGAATCTCATAAGCTTGACGGTATTTTTCCACAAACACATTATACTGCAACAAAAAATCTTTAATGGTTTTGAGCACATCCAACCTCAAGCGTAGATTTCGACGGTTGTAGGTATTAATGTTGAATCGGGATCATAAATGTAAAGTTGTGAATAAACTACATATTGGCCTTGTTGCGGAACTAATGCTCCCATCTGATGTTGTAATTCTCCATGAATAATAAAGCTTCTTGGACCCCTCCAATTGAGTACTCTCGACTCAAATTGAATTACCAAAACTTGTAAATGCATTCACAACATTATACTCATGAATATGTTTACGAGATTTTGTTGATTGAACATCATCTCCCTCATACAACACTAAAAGCAATGGTGGAAGGGTAGACCATATTAGCAACGTCACATTTTCTTGCAAACAACACATTCCGAATAAAGGATGCATTAACGAATATGTCCTCAATTTTTCATCTTTCCTATGTAGTATTAAGAAATGAGGACACAAAAATTTCATTTTGCCTAAGAATGGCGTGTTTGTTCTTGATGAGGAGGTTGTGGGTCAATTTCATGTTGGAAACTGATATCATTATGACTGGAAGTATTGTCATTAAGAAATCGATCATCTGTAATTGGCCTAAACATGTTTTAATAATTTGACTGAGTTATAATTTATAAAACTTGAATTACTAAAATTAGAAGAGAAAATAATATATGGAATTATGCATTTTGTTGGCGCATTTGGGGATGTGTTTGGCATAGAAGATGAATACCTCATTGGTTGTAATGGTGGCAACACATCTTGATCTAACCTAGCCAAAAAATCATAATCCATGCGTCGGGGAGGCATGATATTGAGCTCAGCCATTCGTGTTTGTTTCCACTGCTTTTGTGGAAGAACGCGAGCATTGAAAGAGAAAAACTTGATTGATGTCAAATCTTACCACAAGTGCACGCGAGCATTAAAAGCGAAAAACAAAAAAACAACCTCATCAAGAACAAACACGTCATTTCTTAGGCGAAATTGAATTTTTGTGTCCTCATTGCTCAACATTGCATTGGAAAGATGAAATATTGATGGCATCTTCGTTAAGGAATCTTTTTTTTTCAAAACACATTTGCAAGGAAAGGTGAAGCTTCTAATGTTGTCTTCCTCTCCACAATTGTTTCAGGTGTTGTATGAGGGAGATGATGTTCAATCAAATAATTTTCGTAGACATATCCGAGAGTGTAATGTTGCAAATGCATTTACGACTCTTGGCACTAAATTTGAGCCGAGGATACTCAATAGGAGGGGTCCCACAATCTTTATTATTCATGGAAAATTACGAGATCAGATGGGAGCGTTAATTTCGAAACAAGATCAGGATGCAATTTATTCAAAACTTTACATTTATGATCCTAATTCAACATTACATACCCGCAATGTTGAAATCCACGCTTGAGGTTGAATGTGCTCAAAATCATTCAAGTTGCTTTGTTGCAATATAACATGTTTGTGGAAAAATACCATCAAGCTTATGAGATTTTAAATCAATCAAATTTTGTTGACCAAAACATGTCTGTGTATTTACACTACAGTTGTCTTAAAGACAGATGACGTTACAATCCTCCTTCATCAAATGAAATATAAATTATTTTGCCAGGAGATGTCCCTGAAGTACACAACCAAACATATTGTCGTTTACTTGCAAGAGAATCAAAATTTGATGAAAATTAATGAATGTCACCCAGCTTACTTATCGCTTCACTATGTGTTATTGTTTCCGCACGATGACATAGGTTGGGAACCTGAATTAATTCAGTGAGATGTTACAACTAATAGGGGTTCAAGCAAATGACTTAATCGGATGGAGTTTTATAGTTATCGTCTGCTTGAACGACCAATCGAGTACTCAACAATTTTGAGAGCTGGTAAATTGTTCCAAAGTTTTTAGTAGATGTTTGGGCTTCAACTGAGCAAAACCTATTAATGTATGTGAGGAACAATCAAACAAAGAACAGGGTTGAGCTTTATGAATGTCTAACGGGCATCGGTCCTGATTGGTTAAGACCAGATCAAGTTGGGAAACAACTTTTTTTTTTGTCAACCCATCTTGGTAGTCCAAGACACATGTTTGAGATATTTCAAGATTCAATGGCTATCATATGTTATAACAATCATCCAAATGTTTTCGTAACCATGGCAACAAATCCAAACTGGCATGAAATTATAGATGCTTTGTTTCCATACCAAAAGCCTACGAATCGCCCATATTTAGTAGCTTGAGTTTTTGAGTTAAAAGAAAATTTCTAATGGATAAGATTATCAAAAGAAGTACATTTGGTGATTTTTTGCCCATGTTTTTACCATTGAATTCCCAAACACACTTATATTCTTTAATTTTTTGCAGAAAATCTGCACTATCGCTTAAATTGATAAGATCGTGTGTGTAGAATTTCATGACACGAATGAAGATCTTATGTTATTTCAAATAGTTTTACATTATATGGTGTATGGATTGTTTGGTGCTCGAAATCTCGAAGCGCCATTATGGAGAATGGGAGGCGCACAAAAAGATATCCTCGCAAATTTTCAGAAACAACAACAATGATCCAAGATGGATATCCTATTTAATGACGTTGCAACACTGGCCAAGTGTATGTGAAGGGGTAACTAGTTGATAATAGAAATGTGGTGCCATATAATTCATATCTTTCAAGGATGTTCGATTGTCATATTAATATGAAGTGTGTGAGGGAATTAGATGTGTGAAATACATACAAATACATTTATAAAGGTCATGATAGAAAAACAATGGTACTGGAGGAGTAGATGAAATCCAATAGTATCTCGATGATTGATATATTGGTCCACCAAAAGATGCTTAGCGGATATTTGGACATATTTTACACGAAGAAAATCCTACAGTGGTTCGATAGGCGTTTTATTTACCTGGAATGCATCGTGTTGTGTTCAATCCGCAACAACTATGCTTAAAGCTAGACAACAAATGTCGACTTTACTTTGTTTTGCAGAAACCACATAAATGTGGACATGAAGGAAGATGTGTTATGCAATTGGTAGAATTTACTTTGCCAATCTTTATAAAAGTGAAATGTTTTATTTGTGACTGCTTCTAACGGTTGTAAAAGAGTCACAATCATTTGAACATTTGCGCACCTATGACAATGTTTTACATTGCACCTTAAAATTTGCTTGCACCGTACGAGGACTCCTAGAAGATGATGATGAATGGATTAAGTGTCTTGAAGTGACTGTGATTATGAAAACTTCGAATCAATTGAAAAGATTGTTTAGTGTTATTCTAACGAAATGTCACTCACTTCACCCAAATTTGCTATAAACAAGGTTCTCAGTGAATATATGTGATGATCTTACGCATCAACTTTGAACAAGGTTCGATATTTCTAATCCAATAGATGCTCAGACTCTGAATTATGGTTTGTATCTCATAAATCAATTTCTCCAAGAATGAGGGAAAAATTAGGCGAAGTTCCCACCTATGCCCCTACTGATTGAAAATTCAGACATGATAGTTGGTAACAGACTCATATTGGTACATCGACAACTTCAGTATAATGGTCAAGAAGTAGATGCACAATCGTTTATCAACCATCTTAATGAGGCACATCGTTATGCTTATACTGCAAAAGTAACTCCAGTTCTTGAAAATAAAGGAATTTCTTTCTTTTTTAATGGAGGTGTTGGAACAGGTAAAACATTTTATACAACACTATTGCATCAAAATGTCGCAGCCTTGGACACATTGTTATTACTGTTGCATCATCTTGTATTGCGGCATTACTATTAGTAGGAGGGAAAACTTCTCATTCAACATTTCTTATTCCGCTAGATGACATGGAAAATTTAGTGTGTGGGTTCACTAAACAGTCATTGCACGCTGAGTTATTAAGGGAGACCAAATTAATTATCTGGGATGAAGTTCCGATGCAACAGATATTGTGTTGAAGTAGTTGATCGTGCACTACAAGTCGTTTACATCACCAATGAGTCATTTGGTGGTATTACTATTGTTCTTAGTGGTGATTTGTGACAAATATTGCCAGTTATACACAGAGGCGACCGTAAGCAAATTGTGGCACTATCTTGAAGCGTTATCAGCTTTGGTTAAACATACAAGTTATGACTTTGAGTTTGAATTTGTGGTATGCAATGGGGTATGCAATGACAATTTTACGTAGTTTTTTTTACTGAGGTGGTATTTTTGTGTAAACAAATACTTCTTAAATTTTACTACAATGTATGTCTAATATCCAATTAATGATTATTTTTATTTTATATAGACTGGAAGTGATATTCACATAATTTATACTCAAATTACGTTATAATTTATATTTGTTAGTGTTTCGAGTATCGTATTTTATTCTAATTATTTCATTTTCATGTTCTCATAGGATTGGGAGCTCAAACGGTGAAATCACATCAAAATTAAAGCAATTATTTGACAACCTCAAAGAGTGGTACAAAGTGACGATGATGGGTGAAATTAGGAAGAACAATTAAACCCAAACCCATATTAACTTAAACCCAAGCCCAAGCCTAACCTAAATTCACAACTCTATTTATTTTTCTTCCTGCTAAACAAACCAGTCCCTTTCTCTTTTCACGCCTCTTTTTCTTCTTTTCTTTTTTCTCTGGTAGCCACTAGGGGTGGGCAAACGGGTCGAGGATCCGCGGATTCAAACCGAACCGAACCGGACCGTTTTTCTCTAAACGGTCCAGATTTTAATTTTGTGTTTTTAGATACGGTCCGGACCCGGTTCCTATTATTTAAAAAGAAACGGTCCGGGTTGGACCCATTTCAAATCACAATTACATTACAATTTACTAAACCTAAATAGGAAGTTGAAGACCTGTTAGAATAGAAATAGAAATTAAAACTTAGAGCTTCTTCTCTAGTTCTCTGTAGCCGCACAAGCACAAGCTGCACACTCCTCTCCGGTCTACTCTTCCCCTATCTTCTCTGTAGCCGCACGGCCTGCACCCGCATCCTCTCCTCTATGGTCTTCTTCTCTTCCCCTCTCTGTTTTGTAGCCGCACAACCCGCACCCGCATCCTCTCCGGTCTTCTCTTCCCATCTCGATTGAAGAAGAAGAATCAAAAATCATTTCTTGAAGAACTGATTTGTAGAAGAAGAAGGATCTGTAGTGTAGAGATCTCAGATTGCTCAATCAGGTTCGTCTGAACTCTGCCTCCTCATTCTCTTCTTCATTCTTTGAGCGGGTAAATGAAATAGCTTCAAAGAAAGGTTGTACTCCATCTCAGCTTGCTTTGGCATGGGTCCATCACCAAGGAACTGATGTCTGCCCAATACCAGGCACTAAAAAAATTGAAAACTTCAACCAGAACATCGGAGCCCTGTCTGTTAAGCTAACATCAGAAGAGATGGGTGAACTGGAATCACTAGCAACATCTGTGGATGCAGTCAGGGGTGGGAAATATGCAGCCGGTATGCAAACTTGGAAAGAATCAGATACTCCAGATCTTTCCACTTGGAAGTGAATGAAGACGCATTTGCAGGCTATGTATTATATGTTAAAAATGAATAATGGCAAATGTCAGCTTGTTCCTTTGCTTTGAGTTGACTCTGCAGTTCTATTTATGTAAGCGAGAACTCCAGTGCACGGTAACTCATTTACTAGGATTCCTTGGAGTTATGTATTACACTAATTAAGCCATGTCCTTTATTCAATTTCCAAATTTCTGTTTGCAATTATATCAACGCACACCATGACATTGGCTTTTGGATTGGTCAAAACATTTTTCTCTCCATAGTTCATTGGTTGTTGCTGGCTTGCTGCAGTTTTAGTTTGTTGGCCTGTTGCTGGCCTGCTGCAGTTTTAGTTTTAGTTTGCTGGCCTGTTGCTGCTTGCAGCTTGTGTAAGCAGCAGTTTTTGCTGGCCTGTTGTTGCTTGCAGCTTTTGTAAGACATAATCAACTTATATTTGAGTAAAACATAATCAACTTAGATTTGGAACAGTTTGGAACCGTAGGAACCGGACCGTACCAAACGGTTCGAGTTAGGTTCGGTTCCAATGTTCAAAATGAGGGGATCCCGGCCGGACCGGATCCGTTAATTTTAAACGGTTCGAGTTATGTTCCTCCAAATTTGGAACCGATCCGGACCGTGCCCACCCCTAGTTGCCACCCTTCTCTCCCTCTCCATCTCGCCTTCTCCTCTTATCACATTTCCCTCGCCGGTGATTCTCACTCGCTAGAAAGATTGGCGACCACCATACAACATCACCTCGTCTCTGTCTTACCCTGCAATTCTCTCCACTTTTGCTTCATCTTCTCTTCTTCATCTCTGGCCAGCCAACGTCGATCCCAACCATCCAAACAGAGAAATCGCCGCATCGCCAACCAGCCCTTGTTCCTCATTCCCTCATCGCACAAAAAAAATAGATCAACGCCACCAGCCATCAACCTTCTCTTGACCCGTTCTATTCCTCTCGATTGGGCCTCTTCTTCCTCCGCCTTTGCACAACAAAACAAACTCCACATCACCATCAGAATCGATTGACTCCCCCTGACTCTGACTTATCTTCCATCGCTCTCAACAGAGAACATTCATCTTGCCTTCTTCTCGACCATCTCGCCTCTCTTCTCCGACCACTCCACATCGCAGCAACTTGATCGCACAGAACAAAACAGATAAGAGCTCCATCACTCCATTGTAACATCATGACCAACAACCACTACTCGCTTCTATCCTCCTTTTCTCGCAACAAAGCCACACATTTCTCCCTATCTCGTTTTCCCTTCATCTTTTTTTCTTTCTTGCAAGCACAACAGATACCCGCAGCTACAGGTGAAATAGGGCAGGGACGAACCAGAGTCATAGGGAAGAAGAAAAGAAAATTAGGGAAATTTTGATTTTTAAAAGTCTAGCTATTGGGACCCTACAGATTAGTCTGTGTCACCACAAAGCATAGCGACAGAGATGATGTTCACCCATTCCACCGCTGTGACCACCACTATCATAGGTTTCTAAACCCTCAGCTAAGGCGTAGATGATTCCTCGGGCTTAGTAGAATTTACTCTTATTTTTTATTGTTTTCTGGTACATTGACATTGGGTTGATTTGTAAATAAATGCATATTATTTTCACCGTGTATGTTATGCATCCATGGTAGTTAGAATTATTCTATGTTTATGTTTAAGCATGTGTTATTCATATTAGTTAAACTTGTAACTAGTTGTGCCTTGAACAGACAATTAATGTTAAAGGTTTGCATCTTTGCTAAAATCTGTCTACTACAATGCTAGGAGACAATAATTTACATTATTATAATTGTCCCCCAAATTTTTTGTGTCATGTATGCGTTTTTATCAATTTCTCATGATAAATCCACAATTCTTTTGTTTTTGAGCTTTCATTGGTGGATGATCTCTTCGAAATTGGTAAAAACTTAACCACGGTAATATCACTCTAACCCTCATCTTATATTTTTCCTTCATTTGTCATGATTCTTCTTTTTTATACATTGAGGATAATGTTTGGTTTAGGTTTGAGCTTATATATATTTCACAACTCAACTCGTTAATTACTATATTCTACTCAATCCTCGTTGAATACATAGATGATTTTGGTAATTGTGAAATTTTTTTATTTGAAAATGCATTCAAAATCCGAAGTTTCTTTCCAATGAAGAGAGTATGCTTTTAAATTTGAGAAAATACATGCTATCACTTGTCACATCGATATACTAATAGGAAGACAAGGTTTGATATTATCTTTAAATTAAATATATCTCATAAGATTTTTCGACTCGACTATTCTTGTACTATAAGCCACGTTAGTATAATTTGAAGTTGATGAGTGAGATATTACTAGAAAGCCTTAGAATAATAGTGGAGACTTAAACCTTGTGAGTTTTTGAATCATTCTATTTTTATTTCTTGAGGATTATTAAATAAACTTTGATTTCTTTTGAGTTCGCATTGTCTAGTTGATGATCTCATTATTTTTGTTTCTTTTGTTGATTGCTTTGAGAATGACATTAAAATTGAATCATTACATTAGAACTTCTTGGGTTTATTTAATTGATATGTCATAATACTAACTAGAGCTTAGGAAGTGATATATGCATTTTTTTTTCTTTTTGAACCATTCTGTAGCCTTTTAGCTTACCCAATAATAAATATCTATTTGCAGTCTTTTAAGTCTTTGAATAATATTTTCTTTGCTAACCCCATCTTCACTACCTACTCCAAATATGGAGTAAAACCCCATATTATTTTTATTCTTACCCAATTTCTTTGAGAATGTGTGTGATTGGATATATATTTGGAATGGTCAGATAGAAAGAGCTAAAACTGGATATTCCATGAATCCTCAAGGCTGAAATGTTTTATTGTGTAGAAAAGGAAAAACATGTCATTCATAATATATATATAATTGATAGTTAAAAAAAATGAAAAAATAATAATTTATTCTTCAGTGACCTATGTATTTATTAAAAGGTGTATCCATTCTTTCAGAATTTTGGTATATCCTTTTTCATTCTTGTTAGTCATAATCCAAACCCCATTATAACCTAATTGATCTTAAGTAAAGATTCGATCCATAGATGTGGAGATTTAATAGACAAGAATTATGGTGTTTAATTTGACACTCTAAAAAATAATTGATATTCATGCCCACGAGATCATATTCATTTCATTCTTTGAAAAATCTGTCTTTCATGATACTGATATGTGAGATAATCCAGGGATTTAAAGCCTTGTTGCATGCTTAAGGTAAGTGTAACTGATGATTCCTGCGAAAGTGAGTTAAGATTTTATTTTTGTTTTGCTCGAGGACTAGCAAATATAGTTTGGGGGCGGTATTTGATATTCACATAATTTATACTCAAATTACCTTATAATTTATATCTATTAGTGTTTTGAATATCATATTTATTCTAATTATTACATTTTCGTGTTCTTATAGGATTGGAAGCTTAAACAGTGAAATCATATCAAAACAGAAACAATTATTTGACAACCTCAAGGAGTGGTACAGAGTGACGAGTGAAATTAGGAAGAACAATTAAACCCAAACCCATCTTAACCTAAACCCAAACCCAAACCTAACCTAAATTCCCAACTCTATTTATTCTCCTTCCTGCCAAACAAACCAGGTCCCGTCTCTTTTCACGCATCTTTTTCTTTTTTCTCTCTTTTTTCTGGCAGCCACCCTCCTCTTCCTCTCCATCTCACCTTTTTTGCTTATCGCATCTCCCTCGACGACGATTCTTGCTCGCTAGAAAGACTGATGACCACCATACCACATCTTGTCTCTATCTTACCCTGATCTTGTCTCCACTTCTGCTTCATCATTTCTTCTTCATTTTCGATCGGCCAACGTCCATCCCAACCGTCCAGGTAGAGAACTCGCCACATTGCCAACTAGCCCCTATTCCTCCTCCCTTATTGCACGCACAAAGAAACAGATTAACGCCACCAGCCATCGACTTTCTTCTTCCCAGCTCTCTTCCTTTTGATTAGGCCTCTTCTTCATCCGCCTTCGCATAGCAAAAAAAAACTCCACATCACCCACAATGTCGATCAACTCCCCCTGAATTTGCTTCTTCCTCAATCGTTCTCAACAAAGAACAATCATTTTGCCTTTTTCTCGACCATTTCGCCTTTCTTCTTCGACCACTCCACATCGCAGCAACTCGATCGCACAGTACACAAAAGATTATAGCTCCATCACACCACAGTAACATCACGAACCAGCAACCACCACTCGCCTCCATCGTCCTTTTTTCACAACAGAGCCACACACCTCTTCCTTTCGCCTCTTTCTCCCGTTTCCCTTTATCTGTTTTTCTATCTCGCAGGCACAACAGGAACCCGCGACTGTAGATAAAATAGGGCAAGGAACAACTAGAATCGTAGGGTAGGAGAAGAAGAAAAGTTGGGAAATTTTGATTTTTAAAAGTCTGGCTATTGGTATCACATAAATTAGTCTGTACCACCACAAATCATAGCAACGTAGATGATGTTCACCCACATAGATTACTTTCACCATGTGTGTCATTCATCCATGGTAGTTAGAATTATTCTATGTTTATGTTTAAGCATGTTTTATTTGTATTAGTTAAACATGTGATTAGTTGTACCTTAAACAGACGGTTAATGTTAGGAATTTGCATCTTTGCTAAAATCAATTCACTACAATGCTAGGAGTCAATAATTGACATTAGTATAATTTTATGAACTTGATGGATGATTCGAAAGCCTTAGCATCTATCTCTTTCATTCTCAAACTCAATTGTTAATTGTTTTTTTGCCTTCCAGTAGTTTAGATAGATTATTGTTTTCGATTGTGTCTTCGATCTTCGTGGAATCGACTCGTATTTGCAATTGTCTACCAGTTTGACAATCGTGCACTTGTGGTATAACAATCATGTTAAATTTCCTTATTAATTTAGGTTGGTGAAATCTGCATTAGGAAACACCGCACAAGATGTTATTTGTTTTCAACTAATGGTGCACAAGTGCAAAGATTTAAGTAAGCTAATTTCTGTAGTTTATCCTCAACTAAAGTAGTCGGCATAACATCACCGAAATTATTTGAGTGAACAAACAATCTCTCAGCAAAAAATAAGGATGTGTTTGACATTAACAAAGTTGCATTATATAGCTTTCCAGGAGAAATCGTTGTTTATTTAGCCAATAGATATTATGGTTGGACATATTGAAAATGATCACTCCATTACCAGCTGTTATCCAACCGAGTATTTGAACTCACTTAATCCTTCTGGACCACCATTTAAGTTAGCATTCCAATAAGTTGTCCAATTATGTTGTTGAGGAACATCGCACCTAAAGATGGACTTTATAATGGAACGCGTCTGATGGTTGAGTGTTGTGCAACGCGTATAATGGAAGCTAAAATCTTAAATGGGGATAAGACTGACAATTTAGTCTTCATTCCTAGAATTTAATGCCATCATCTTCGGAGTTCCCATTCAAAATGAAAAGGCGTTGATTTCCAATGTGGTTGGCATATGCAATGATAATAAATAAGTCGCAGGCTCCATGTGAAAGATATTTGAGACCTGCATGAGAGAAGGGAGAGCTTAGGCAGGAGTTCGTAATGAGTTTTGAGTTTGTAATGCGGGGAGAGGTTTGTAGTTGAGGTCCCTTTAAGTTGCTGCCATCAACATAAAGAAAATTAAGGTGCTAGCTAGGACATCGAAACTTTCTACAATGTTTTTGAACAGTAAAATACATCTTTGAATGGTAAGATAGATTATAAAAAATAATAGTTTTATAAAGATTGTATGTATTATTCAGAAAATGAGAGCTTTTGGTTATTTCAATTCTTTATTTTTATTTGATTTATTATAAATACAATTTTTTAACTTTAAAATATTATTTGTTTACTATAATACGAAAATTTTTCAAATTAATATATTTCAGCTGGATTCAGGAGGGCCTCATATTTGAGCTTTTGGATCGGATTCAGATTGCAATATTAGATATTAGATATGGATTGTCTTAATTTTTATTGGATTGGATTCAGATTTCTTTTGATCTGATCCATTGACAACCCTAACAAAATGCATTAAACATTACATTTATGTAAAATCTTGTGAATCCCTCCTCTACGTCTCAAATCCAAAAAATTTAAGGCTATGAATCACCTAAGATGTTAATTAAAAAAATTGTGTATATGCACAAGCTCTTATGCTTTGTCGGCAAGAATTCACACAAATTTATATGTTTACATGGAATATGTATGCTCTTCATCTTTACAACTACTTTATGAATTATACGGGATATTATTTTGGTATTCGATTCAATTTTCAGCCCGCGTAGGTCTACTCATGATCGTGTTTCCACTTTAGGTTCAAAATACATTGACAAATGAGTTGGTCTTCAATCTGTCATTTTAGGTTAGCCATAAACTAAAGATAAAAAAGAATCGTGTAACTTGATAAAAATCGATGTTCTAACTTCTAGGGGTGGGCAATGTCGGTTCGGTTCGGTTTTGAGCCCAAACCGATTTCGAACCGATTTAATTCGGTTTGCCCAAAACCCAAACCGAAACCGAATTTTGTATTTGTAAACCGATGAATTCGGTTGAACCGAATTTCGGATCGGTTCGGTTCGGTTGGACCGAAATTTCAGGCTCAAGCATTTGAAAGACTTTCATTAAAACATGTCCAATTTTTTAACAGGTCCAATTTTTTTATAGACTCAATTTTTAGCCCAAAATTGAAAACTTTGAGAGAATGGGGTGATTTAGTGCAACAGGGTGTATTGCAATGCATTTGTTGCACTAATCAAGTATTGACACCTACTTTTTATTTAGTTATTTATATATATTTAATTAATCGGTCGGTTCGGTTATAAATCGGTCGGTTCAAAATCGGTTTCCGATTTTGAACCGTTTATAATCGGATCGGTTCGGTTTAAATTATTTTCTTTCTACTCATATTTCGGTTCGGTTACCGAACCGAATTTGAAAATCGGTTCGGTCGGTTAACCGAATTTAAATCGGTTTTTGCCCACCCCTACTAACTTCAAGATATCTCAATAAACTGACGGAGAAGAGGAATCATGTTTCATGCTAAAAAAATATGTCAGAGAATGGCTCGTTAGATTTGAGGAGAGGTAAAGTGTTCTCACAAAATACTGGGGTTTTCGTGTTGGTCAAGAAGCGAGAAGTGGATGAACATAGCAAACTTGGAATTTTCATTTGGGTGTATCACGTATGAACCATGTGGGTGAAGGGTGGCAATAGTAGTTTATTGGGTGGCAATAGTAGCTCCATTCCGAAACATCAACTACACTCGACCTCTTCCCTTGTACACCCCATCTACCACTACCACTGTGGATGCTCTCTCTATAATGGCAGTGGTTTCATCTCTCTCATTCTCTCCTCATCTTCCTTCTTCTTCACTTTCATCCTTCTCTTCTCTCTCCACCATCCCCACATCCACAATTTTCACTCAACACACACTCTCCAAACGTAACTTTAAAGGGTCCTCTCATATCGTCTGTGCCTCCAATTCTACAAGTAAATCTTTCTTCCGAAATTTTCATTTATTTCTACAAATTCAAGCTAACCCACACTCTTTTTTCCTTTTCTGTCCCCAAAAAAATCGATGCAGGTGATGCTAAAGGCAATGGGTTGACAAGCAGGGAGAAGAAGATTTTGCTTGAGCAATATGGCTTCGACCCAGACCACGCCTTATCTGAAATAGCCCCAAAGGTTCTGTTTGTCATACCAAATTTCATTTTCAATTCTGTTCTCTCTAATGAGAAGGTTTTTTCAATGGTTTGGTTGCTGTGTTGGTTTATAGAAAAATAAAAGAAGTTGGGCTGAGAAGAAAAGAGGGAAAGACAATGGGGTCTCTGTTGAGGAGCCAAAGCCGCCTCGAACTACTCATAAATTGCTTCAGGTATAAAATTCACTCAAGCAATGCATTTTAACCGTTTTACGACTATTAATGGAGTATTTGATTGTATTAAGTCGATGGATTGGAACAAAGTATGAAGGATTATCCATAATTAGCTCACAATCAACTTAGTTTATGAATTATGCATAATTAACATTTTGTACCTCTACAAATGTGTTGCTTGTCATTCTGCCATATCCATGGAGTCGATGACTATTCATTGCTAGCTTGACACCAAATAAGAGTTAGACCCAATGCTTTATTTCAGTCCTAGATGATAATGGTTTAATATTAGAAGTATGGAAAAGAAGGTCCATGTTAAATAGTTTTATACAGTAATGTATATAGTATTCATGAACTATTGAGTATGGTCCAAACTTACGGGTATAAATTTCATTTATGGTTATTGCTTTTGTGTTTTCTGCTAGGTTCTAGCAGGAACAGCCCGAAGAAAGAAACTTCTATCCCCTAAAGGCATGGATGTTCGACCGATGATGGAAGTCGTAAAAGGGGCGGCATTTGATATTTTACAGGTGTGAATTGTGATAATACATAACTTAAAACTTCAATGAATTGATTGGTTCATTGTTTCAAAATTAGGTATTGTCACATTAAGGACAAAAACCGATTTTTACTTACTCGGGAGGACTCCCTAGTTTTTAATTTTTATTGTAAATTACGGACCCTACATACCATAACCGAACGAAAATTATATAATTTGAGTTTTGTTTGTACTGAAATTTTGAGAAAAAATTAGAGACCAATAATAGAAATAATGTGACAAAGTTTCAGTTTGTTTCGAGATTTGCACTAAGTGGGATAACAAGAATTTCTCTATAAATATCACAAAGCAAGCAAACGCCTACCTTGGGTGTGACCGGCTAGCGTCCATTGTCCAAGACCACTCGAAATGGTGGTCGTTAAAACACTCACAAAGACCGTTTATCAAGATATTTAATGGTGAATACATAAAAACGTATCTCAAGGAACAATGTTGAAATGGTTTGAAACTTTGGCACATAGTTTCTATTGTTAATCTGTAATTTTCCTGAAAATTTTAGCTCAAACTTTGACAACCATTTTTTTTGTTTCTAAACTTCCAATGTTGATTTTTCAAATCGATGTTTTCACCAAACCTTTTACAGGAATTGTTTCACTTAGAGTTGTTCGTTGGCTTATCTTCTTTAGGTTGCTGGTGGTTGTCCTGCTCTCTTACGGCCTGGTCGGTGGTTAGACTTGTATAGTGGGACAGGCTCTGTTGGGATTGAAGCTCTCAGTAGGGGATGCTCTCAGGTTATTTTCTTTATCAACTTACATAGAGTCTTTGTTACTCCTAATATGAGCTATTCAAAATGTGATAGTTTTTCATGCACGAGTTTCATTTTTTCAAGTAGGTCTTGCACTCATTTTTTTAAAAGTAAGATAGCTGGTTTTTAAATGTGATGAAATTTGGAGATAATTGACCTGTTGTATTACATTTTAATAATTGACAGCACGTCTTTCCTTACAGAGTGAATTAATGTTTGTGTCTGCCAACTTTCAGGTTCATTTTGTTGAGATGGATCCTTGGGTTGTCTCAGAAGTCTTAAGACCAAATCTAGAATGGACAGGATTTCTTGATGCTTCAGTTATACATACAGTTCGTGTTGAAACCTTTCTCGAACGAGCAGAGCAATTTGCAGGTATAAAAAACGATTTTCCTTGTATATTTCTTGTACACTTATCTTTCTTCTTCCAACTTCTTTTATTATTATTGTTGCTGTGGTTTTTATGTTTGAAATAGCACTGTCACTGAAAAAGGAGAAAAAAATATTCAATAAAAGCTCAATGGCCTCAGGGTAGAGCGCCCCTAGAAATGGCACCTTAAGAAGCACCTGAAAAGACCAAAATAATCCCTATACATATAGCAGATAAAAGAAAACCAGAAAACAAAATACGAGCCAGCCACAGTGCATTTCGCTCTTAGATTCTTACTCCCCTCCACTCTTCATAGTTGCCTCCAAGATCCAATGCATTGATCACTAAATTCCCATTTGATGACTCGTTTACTTCCAAGAAATTATTTTATCAACGATCACATTTGTGCAATGCTTAAACATCCCCAAAAGAATGATTCAGAACTCATTCTTCCACTCATTCATTTAAACGATACAAGGTACTTTTATTTGATTTCCCCCAAAAGGAGCAATACCAGGTATTAGTTCCACAAACTTCCTGTGGGACATAATAACATTTAAGTTTGACAATCATTAGTGCTCCTATAATTCAGCAAAACCACTCACCATCCAAAATACTTGGATACAGTTTTTTTGATAGAGCAATTAATTCTGCTGATCAATCCTAAAAGCACCAACCAAGAGCGGGATTATCATAGTTCATTTTCTTGGGGTGAAGTATAGAATTCCCTTGGCTAGAAGGATCTTGAACAGCTAACTCATCTCCCTACCCCACCCTCCAACAGACAACATACTAACCAAAATAGGGGCCTGAAGCGGTGAAGGGCTGATACTTAGAGGTTAACATCTTGCGACTCTTGTCTATATTTGTCGATTGTGGGCATTCGGAGATGCATAAGAACCAAAATAGATTCTGGAGGAGCTTCTGTTTTAAACACCAGTGGAAGAGACTCTTGCAGAGGCATTGACATCTGGTTTATAATCTCTGACTGTAGATTTTTTACATGTTCTGTTTCTGAATAGATTCTTCCCATTTTATAGAACATCAACTGAAGCTAACATTTATTTTGTTTTAAGTGATTGTTAGCAAATAAAGATACAGTTTTACGCAGGTAAACATGGACCATTCGATTATATCAGTGTCACCCCTCCCTATACTGCAGTTGATTATAGTGTCTTAATGGATCAAATTGCAAAATCAGCATTAGTCGGAGAGGATACCTTCATAGTAAGTCTTTGACTTGTTTTTTGCTGCACAAAGTAAATTGTATTTACATATATCCTAAGATAGCATCTCATCTAATGATCTAAACTTCTATAAATCCAGGTCGTGGAGTATGCTATAAGAACTGAAATGCTGGATACCTGTGGATGTCTAGTAAAGGTGCCACGCTGAAACTACTGATTTGTTTATTTGGGGCTCAGCATTTTTCTAATCCACACTCCAATATTGATGCAGATATCTGATCGTCGATTTGGTAGAACTCATTTAGCAATATATGGACCCAAATGGGCACAAAAAAAGAGGAAATCTGAAAAATTAGCGGTTTGAGACTTTGAGTAGCAGCAAGAGTTCCTTCAGGATCAGTAAACCCAACATGATAGTTTTGCTTTGCGAAGTAAATGAGTTTTCAGCTAAGTTATTAATGCGGCGAAAAATCGCCGATTAATTGGTGATTAATCGCAATTCGGGGTTTGACCGAACCGAACTGGGTGAAATCGGTTGGGGTTTAGTGATCACCAATTAATCGGTGAAAAATCGGCGAGTCACCGATTAATCGGCTCAGCCGACTTGCCGATTTATCATTATATTGGAAAGTTTGATTGTTTGTAGTGATATAAGGGTTACAACCTGTAAAATTAAATTCATTTAATTAATTGGTAAAGTAATATATGACTGATAAATTAGTAAAGTTATATAATTATAAATTTACACCATTTTTATTAAAAAAAAATTGTAATCTACGACTATGATTAAATTTTAAAAATATATGCTTTGAAATAGTTGATCGATTAAATTTAATTAATCCCGCTTAATCGTAATTCGGTCCTGAACCGCACTGCGATTGCTTTCTGATTTAACTGCATAGGTTTTCAGCATGTTGTATTTTGCAAGCATAAACATCCTAGTTGGCTTTTGTAGGGAAGGCATGCATCCGAGGTCTATATCCAACACGCTTGATAATTAGATGTTGAAATCATTTAAGTGTTAGCCAAACTGAAGTTCATTGAAGAAATGGCAATAAAATGTGAGAATCACTTGCAAGCTTGTTTCGACAACAAAGAATCACTTTGTATTTGGCATCTCTTTATAGTATGATGAAATGGGCAGCTTATTTTGTCTCGCTGCTTTGACCTAGTCTCGCTGACCTGCACAAGTAACGCACGTGAGCCATGGACCATCGTTGTAGTGGTCGATGACACTCCGATGTTAAAGTCGAATCTGAAGAAGGCGTAATGTTGTAAACAGGAAATTTGTAGCGTACTTTAGTTTACCAATCTCATGTCTTATTTATAGTGCAGGAGTTCTGATTCTACTAGGTCATCGTAGGCGTAGTTTAGGAAGGAGATTTTCGTGGAGATTATTATCTAATTAGGAATCGTGTTGTAGGAGGGAAGTTTCATGTTAGCCCCGTGCTCCTAGATACTCGGGAGATAATTCTCAATCCAAGAGCAATCCGAATAAGAGAGTTTTCCTCTGTGGAATGTATTCTGGTATTTGCTTTCTAGTTGGAAGCAAAGAGCCGTTGTAATTGCCCGTCCAAAGCTGATCATCGAGATACTTGTCTCAGTAGGACTTACGGGTGTTGATGATAGTTGTGAAACGTGTGGGCCTAGCATGCTGTAAGAGTTTGGACCCGTTTGGCAGACTGAATTAAGCGGACTTAGAATTGCTTGGGCCGAATCAATGTTTGGCTGACGCTGGGCTCGTAATTCCTCGAGATCATCATGACACGTGTATGGCTTAGGGATGTGACCGTTTTTATGTATCATCAGCTACTCCCTCGAGTTAGTGGGGGCGTTAAGTCGGTCCACTGATTCTTCGAAAATGAGACCATACCGTCGTGATGATTGGACTTGAAGCGTTTGCCTCGAACGGCGCATAACTGTTCTTTTGAGCCATAGTATTGCCGTAAAATTTGATTTGTTCTCTATACCGATGGCTGACAATGTTAAACTTTCTCCTAAGGACATGTTATCCCTCACTTGCATCAAGCTCTTCGAAGGTAGCTTAGACGACGAAACTGAGCTGATCAGGCTTCATAGCTTGTATCGTATCCCGGGAGATTTGGATATTATTCTCGTGTCTAGAGGTTTGGGCTCGACTGTACCTCCTCAGGGGTACATAAGTTTGCATCGATGCATTTTTTGAGTTTGAGCTTCGGTTTTTAGTGCCAGATGATGTCTGGCGCTTTTTTTTTCTTTTTTTCATTTTCGTATGTCTCTTGCTCAAATGGTTTTGAGCGGGTTCAAAATTCTACTCGCGATCCTCCTGAGGGCTCATGATGATGGCCTTCGTTGACTTCGTCGGTGATCCATTACATGACCGCTGCTTGATTGGATCCCAGGGGTCTCGGCATATTGAACTGTCCTTGTCTGCGTTTGGTGGCGGACGACGCTGAATCTTTGGAGAAACATTGGTTCTAGGCTTTGGTGGATTTTGGGTACTACAAACTTGGGAATCGCAGAGTGTCCCGATACTTTCAATTTGATCGTGGTGAGTCGTTAGCTGACAAGCGCCGATTTGGCTCATATTCCCTCGGCCGTCGTGATCTGCCCATGGCGGAGTAGGCGTTGGGTAGCAGAAGTCGTCATTAGTTGCGAACTGACTAAGCTTACCTGGTAAATTTGACAATCATTGTCTGTCGGAGAATAATGATCCTTTGGCGAGTCGTTGTCTTCAGCAGACTAGCACTGACTAGACTCCCACTTCATCAGCCGTCGTGGCCCGCGCGCAGCGAAATAGGCTTTGGGCACCAGAAGTTGTCGTCATCAGTCACGAACTGACTAAGCTTACTTGATAAATTTGGCGATCATTGTCTATTGGAGAGCAATGATCCCTTGGCGAGTCGTCGTCATCAGTGAACTAGCGCTAACAAGACTCCCATTTCCTCAGCCGTCGTGGCCCGCGCGCAGCGGACTAGGTTTTGGGCACCATAAGCCATCGTCATCAGTCGCAAACTGATTAAGCTTACCTGGTAAGTTCGACGATCATTGTTTGTTGGAGAGCAATGATCCCTTGGTGAGTCATCGTCATCAGCGAACTAGCGCTGATTAGACTCTCACTTCATCGGTCGTCGTGGCTCACACGTAGCGGACTAGGCTTTGGGCACCATAAGCCGTCGTCATCAGTAAGTTCGGCGATCATTGTCTATTGGAGAGCAATGATCCCTTGGCGAGTCATGACTAGACTCCCACTTCCTCAACAGTCGTGGCCCTCGCGCAGTGGACTAGGCTTTGGGCACCAGAAGTCGTCCTCATCAGTCACGAACTGACTAAGCTTACCTGGTAAGTTCGACGATCATTGTCTATTGGAGAGCAATGATCCCTTGGCGAGTTGTCGTCATCAGCGGACTAGCGCTAATTAGACTCGCATTTCCTCGACCGTCGTGGCCCGCGCGTAGCGGACTAGGCTCTGGGATGATATTTTTATTGATAATATTTTTTGAGATGCTCTACATTTCATGGTCGTTTAAGCCCGTTGTCGTCTATATCTTCCAGCCAGTACGTTCCCGGTCTATTGACCTTGGTGACTTTGTAAGGTCCTTCTCAGTTTGGGTTTAGCTTTCCCGTGCTGGCTTCTTTAGTGTTCTGTTGTGTCTTCCTGAGCACCCAATCTCCCACCTTGAACTTGTGTGGTTTGACCTTATTGGTGTGATATTGTGTCATTCGCTGTTGGTAGGCAGCTATCTTGGCGAAGGCTAGATTCCACTTCTCATCAATGAGTTCTTGCCCTATGCGTAAGGCTTCGTCGTTACCGTCTGGTCTGAACTCCTCCATTTGGAAGGTTGACACGTCAAGTTCTACCGGAACCATAGCTTCTGACCCATATGCTAGGGCAAAAGGAGTTTATTTAATAGGGATTTTTTTGGTTGTCCAATATGTCAGTATTCCTGGTAGCTCTGGAACCCATTTTTCTTTGCTACGTCAAGTTTTCTTTTGACGACCTCTAGGATCGTTCGGTTGGTAATCTTCACTTGGTCGTTAGCCTGGGGGTGTCCCGACAAAGAGAAATGGTGTTCGATATTTAAATTTTTGCATAGTTTTTTTACCTTGCTCCCTTCGAACTGGGTTCCGTTGTCGTTGATTAATATTCTGGGGATGCCAAATCTTCAGACGATGGGGGCCTATATGAATTTTTCGATCTAGACCAGTCATATTTTGGATAGGGACTCGGCCTCGACCCACTTAGTGAAGTAGTTGACGGCCACAAGAATGAACTTTTTGCCGGCTGATGCCGGGAGCGGTCCGACGATGTCCATTCCCCATTGCGCGAATGGCCATGGACTAGCCATCGGAGTTAGTGGCCGGGCCGACATATATGTATATGGCGTGAATCTCTGGCATTTGTTGCATTTACGGACAATGTCTTTGTCATCTCGCTGCATAGTCGATCAATAGTACCCTAGAGTTAGGGCTTTATGGGCGAGGGTTCTCACACCCGAGTGATTCCCGCATGTACCGTTATGGATTCTACCCAGGACCTGGCTTGCCTCTTAAGGTGATAGACATCAGAGTAGAGGCCATGTAACTGATCTCATGTATAACTTGTTGTTTAGGAGAGTGTATCTTGTTGTTCTATTTTTTAGTCTTCTCGCTTCAACCTTTTTTATTAGTAGGGCTCTGGTTGCTATGTATTCTAGTATTGGAGTCATCCAATTCGGCTGCGTTTTCGCGGCACATATATATCTATATTCTTGTTCATCGAGGTTTGATTGCTCTTGATATTCAATGAGGTCGCTGGAGACTTCGTCGGAGGCTTCTTTGGCCAGCGCGTCGGCTCTTTTGTTGTCATCTCAGGGGCACTGCATGAGTTCGCAGCTCTTGAACCTGCCCATTATGAGTCGTTAGGCGATCTATACCGATCTCTAATGCTAGCTTTAGGCCGGACAGGAGGGCTTTGTATTCAGCCTCGCTGTTTGAAGCGGGAAAGCCGAACCTGACTGTATTTTCAAGGGTGAAGCCACTGGGGAGCAGAGTATGATCCTTGCTCCGCTCGCCTTTCCAGTCGAGGACCCCTCGCAGCGCAAAATCCATGCTTGGACATCTGAATCTGAGGGCTGGTGGTCTACTTTTGGCTCATGTCCGTCGGTGAACTCAGCAATGAAATATGCCAGTGCTTGGGCTTGGGCTTTGATGGCGGTTCTTGGAGCGTAGTTTATGTCAAACTGTCCGAGCTCCACTGACCGTTTCACTATCCTTTTCGATAGCTCAGGTTTATGCAATATAGAACGGAGTGGATGCTTTGTCAGGACCGTTATGGAGTAGGCCTGAAAGTAGGGTCTCAGTCTTCTGGAGGATACGACCAGTGCCAGAGCCAACTTTTCCAGGTCCAGATAGTGTGTTTTCGCTTCTACGAAGGTTTTGCTGGTGTAATATACTAGCCTCTAGGTCCATTGGTCGTTTCATATGAGGGCTGAGCTGACAGCGTGCTTGGAAACAGACAAGTATAAGTAGAGTGTTTCCCTTGTCGCAGGCTTTGATAGTAGCTCTGGACTCCTCATGTATGCTTTCAGGCTCTGAAAGGCTTGTTCGCACTCTTATTTTCAAGAAAATCATTTGCTCCCTCTTAGTATTTTAAAGAATGAGAGACATTTCTTGGACGACTTTGATATGAATATGTTGAGTGTTGCTACCCTCCCAGTCAAGTTCTGAACGTCTCTGATATTGGTCGGGGCTTTCATGTCGAGAATGACCTAAATCTGTTTTGGGTCAACCTCGATTCTCTTTTGTTCACTATATAGCCTAGGAATTTTTCAGACTCGACTCCGAACGTGCATTTTTGTGGGTTGAGCTTCATCCGGTATTTTCTGAGTTAGTTGAATGCTTCGGCGAGATCTTGTATATGGTCAGGGCTGCGGATGCTCTTGACCATCATGTTGTCTATGTATACTTCCATGTTTCTGCCAATCTGTTCTTTGAACATTCGGTTGACCAGTCATTGGTACGTAGTGCCTGCATTTTTTAAGCCGAATGACATCACCTTATAGCAGTATATTCCCCTTTCCGTCACAAAATATGTTTCTCTTGATCTTGGGGGTACATCAATATTTGATTATAGCCTGAATGGGAGTCCATAAAGCTGAGTAAGTTGTGCCCGGAAGTGGCGTCCACGATCTGATCGATGCTGGGGAATGGGAAGCCGTCATTTGGACAGACTTTGTTTAGGTCAGTGCAGTCCACACATACTCTCCATTTTTCGTTTTTCTTCTTTACAAGAACAGTGTTTGCCAACCAGTCGGGGTATCGTGCCTCTTTTATCACGCCTGCGTTGAGTAGACGTTGTACATCTTCGTTTATGATCGCGTTTCTTTTTGGCACTACTGACCTCTTCTTCTACCTAACAATTTTCCTCGAGTGGTCCACTTCTAGGCGATGGGTGATTATCAACAGGTCGATCCTCACCATGTCCCACATGGTCCATGCGAAGATGTCCTGGTTACGTTGTAGCAGCTCCGTGAGTTGCTTCACCAATTCCTTGTTCAAGCGGGAACCGATCTGGATGACATTGCTATTGTGAGGGCTGTCGAGGTAGACCGTAACGGTTTCTTCCTCTGGTTGTCCGGCATTGGGCCTGCCCCGAGGGCTTACTGGTGCATCGTTGTCCGAGGTCGGTTGTTCTCCTTCTATACTTTGGGTAGAACAGAGGGTCATCTTAGCCGCTGATTGAGGATCGCTAGGTGGCGGGGTCGTCATGTTTTGGCACTCCCTGCCAGCTACTTGGTCGCCTCTAAATGTACTGACCGCTCGGTTTGTTGGATATTTGACGCACTAGTGCAGGGTGGAGACCACTGCTTCCATCTGGTGTATCCAAGGTATCCCTAGGACTGCATTATACGCCGAAGGCGCGTCGATCACTATGAACGACTCTTGAAATAGGATTTTTTGAGCTGACTACTCTCCTGCTATTGTAGTCAGTTGTATCTTTCCCACAAGGGACCGTCTTTCACCATAGAAATAGATCACCGAACGACCATCAAGGGTCAACGCTGTCTCTTTTAGTTGCATGTTGCGGAACGTACGGAGAAACATGATGTTCATAGAGCTCCCTGTGTCTACTAAGGACTTCCTTATCTCGCAGCTCGCCAGAGAAATTTGTTATCACCAGGGCGTCATTGTACCAGAGTTGTATGCCCTGGAGGTCTTTCTCCGTAAATACTAGCGGCACATAAGGGCTATGCTTCCAATCATGCGGTATCCGTTGTTCGTCGTGTATCGCTTGGATCCTCATACCTCGTAGAGCAGTTAGATAGTTTGGACTCGGAGTGGGCTCCATGTAGCACGCATATTCTGTTGATCGATGGCTCTATGGATTCAGTTTTCTCTTTGTGTTGTCTGTTTTTCTCCTAGGGCGATGAAGCTTTGTGTTTTGTCAGGTCTGCCATGCTTGCCGGAGGGTCCAGTGTCAGAAAGTTGTAGAACTTTCCTTTCTGTAGTTCGTTAATGAAAGCAGGTTAAATACGCCTTTAGTGGACGGTGGTTAACTCACTGTTAAAGCAGGTTAAATACGCCTTTAGTGTCTCGCCGGACCTTTGCTTCACTGACGTGATTGTCTTAAACATTGACAAAGCCTGGTGTACGAAAATAGATCGTACATCCGACTCGAGGTTCATGGGTGTTGCCGTTGTTCCAGGAGCGCCAACTTGATGTTTACGCGTCACTCACGTTATCGGGTGGTGAAGTAGCGTCAGGCTGAGCGCTCGACGTTTCCCTTCGCTCTCCCTTCTGCAAATAGTCACCATCTCTATATTTCGAAGGGAGATGATGCTAGTGAAAAGTTAGGAACCTTGTCGTCCCCATGGACGGTGTCAAACTGATGCAGTCGTTTTCTGCTCCCTGCTTTGACCTAGTCTCGCTGATCTGCTGACCTTCACAAGTAACGCACGTGAGCCACGGACCACCGTTGTGGTGGTCGATGGCACTCTGATGCTAAAGTCAGATAGGGATCTAAGAAATGCGTATTGTTGTAAACAGGGAATTTGTAGCGTACCTTAGCTTACCAACCTCATGTCTTATTTATAGTGCAGGAGTTCTAGTTCTACCAGACCATCGTAGGTGTAGTTTAGGAAGGAGATCTTCGTGGAGATTTTTCTTTAATTAGGAGTCGTGTTGTAAAAGGAAAATTCATTGTTAACCCTGTGCTCCTAGATATGCGGGAGATAGTTCCCAATCCAAGAGCAATCCGTAAAAGTGAGTTTCTCTATGTGAAATGTACTCTTGTATTTGCTTCCTAGTTGGAAGCAAAGAGTCGTTGTAGTTGCCCGTCCGAAGCTGATCCTTGAGATACTTGCCTTAGTAGGACTTACGGTATTGAGGATAGTTGTGAAACGTGTGGGCCTAGCATGTTGTAAGAGTTCGGGCTCGTCTGGCGGATTGGATTAGGTGGGCTTAGAACCGCTGGGGCCGGATCAATGTTGGATTGACACTGGGGCTCGTAATTCCTCGAGATCATCATGACACGTATATGACTCAGGGATGTGACCGTTTTTATGTATCATCAATAATTATAACTTAAAAATGTATACTACTATACATTTCATCTTTCCTTTACAATCAACAGAGAATCACTTTGTATTTGGCATATCTCTTTACAATGTGATGGAATGGGTAGCTTATTTGCCACGTAATAAGTGAAGAAACTAAAACATGGTTACACTCACAAGTAAAAGGATTATTTAGTGCCCCCTTTTTTGGTCATGGTCTTCCATCTTGACCATTATCTTCACGTGTCTTGCACATGCCTCCCTAGGTTTTTCATAATGGCACAACTGTCCATAGATATGCACTCCATTGTTATTAAAAAATCGGCGTTACCCCTTAGTTTCTTCCTCCACTCTCTCTTTATAGACCCAAAACTTACAAACCCTTATTTAAACCAAACTAAACCCACCATGGGGAACTCATCAAACATAAGAAAAAACACAAATTTCTAACAAAACTCACACCCTCTCAACACTCGTCATTTTTCAAAGCTCACAATTCTCTTTTGGTCTCCTCCCGGTGATCCCTATCTTGATCATTCAACAACACTAACGCGCCTTGGTTCTTTGCCTCATACTTCTTGTTGTACTTGTTTAATTTCTTTGCAATTTCATTCTCCTTCTCAACACTCAAGAAAGATGGTGGTCTTGGATGTTGTATCACACAACATAAACCTTGGTCATTATTACTGAATAGGCAAATCCAAACATGAACTTGATTTATATTGTGTTAACTGCATACCTGAGAGAAATGGTCTCGTGGTATCCGATATAATAACTTTCCATTGAAGGACCAGATGTTGAAACCATTATCCATTTCATGAATTGAAGTGACAAAAGTTACAACATATATGCATATACAAGCAAGGAAGTTCAAGAACTATAATCATGAAACAATCACTAATGTCTGAATTCCCAACAAATTATTTTCAACCTTAACCAAAGTTTTCTTCTTCAATATCCACTCATTTTGAACCTGAACCATAATTATCATGCCCCTATCCCACCTCCAGCATTGTCCCCCCAACATCATTGATGGAACTGAACCGCTGCCTCATCCCACCACCATCACCCCAGCCTTGCTCCACCTCCAATTGAACCGCTATCATCATCCCCATTCCCCAAATCTGTTAACAATGAACTCGTCTGCCACCTCTAAACACACCTCCTCTTCCATTCCAAGCCAATGTCATCAACCCAAACTGAATCGAAGCCACTTTGATCACTTTTGAATTGTTTTCTTCGATCTCTATCTAAAGGGAGATGATATAAGGGACAAATGTTGTTCACTAACAAGCATATCAATAATGCGACCATCAATTGGAAAAGGAACCCCAAATCCCCAACAACTATGATGAAGAAGAAGAAAACCCCCAAGTCCCCAATCACTATGATGAAGAAGAATAAACTCATTGAAGTAGAAGAAGTAATAGCACTGAACAACATCAAAGTTCTAGCTTTACTAAGAATTTGTCTAGATAAGCTCCGCCCCATTCATCCAATTGACCTCCTTTCTAACATCCGATATTTTTCTTCTTTTTCTTATGAGTTAGATTGATTCAGTCGAAGGTAGTGATGGTAGTGGGTTTGAATTAATTAAATGTGTTCATGGTCGGGGTTAATGGTGGCAGTATGCAATGGTGGTTTATTCCAATGTATGAAGGGGAATGATCATGGAGGTAAAGGGGCATGGTGGCTCATTTTCAAAGAAGATGAATGAGAGGTTTTGATTAGAGCCCTCAAGACCATCCTTGATATATGTTTTCTAAAACGAAAATTCTAGGGGTCGAGGGAGGGAACGAGGGAAAGGGGCGAGGGATGGGTGGAAGCCACCCATCCGCCTCGAGATGAGTGACATCGCGCATTTCGAGGCCAATGCGCTCATCTCGAGGCAGATGGGTGGTTACCATCCATCCCTCGCTCCCTCCCTCGACCCCTAGCAAAGCACTTTCTAAAATTAGGGGGTGACAATAATATTTTAATAATAACAGTGAGGATGTATATCTATGGGTCATTCAGTCATTATGAAAAATTCAGAGAAACACGTACACGATACATGCAGAAGATAACGATCAAGATGGAGAGACTACGGCTAACCAAAATGTGTGTTGGAGGGGGGGAGAGGGGATTTCCCTTATATTTGAATAATTTGGTGTCTGGCCCTAATTAGGCTATTATGATTGGGCCCTACTAAATTGAACCACAAGTCTAGGGCATGAACCCTGCTTGAGGAATGTGTTATTTTGAAATAGTTAGTACCATACGATAAAAAGCTTGTACAAATGGTAAAAGTTTGTACAAAAACAGTGCCCGTGAGTGTCATAATGCAACCAGACGAAGGATCAGAAATGGACTAGGCTACATGTTTATTTATGCCTATATTCATCCGAGTTTCCATTTCTGTGCTCATCTCACAAATTAGCGACAGAAGTAGGAACCAAATGAAGGATCAGAAATGGAGTAAGCTATGTGTTTATTCATGTATACATTCATCAGAGTTTCCATTTCTATATTCATCACACAAATTAGCAACAGAAGTTACTTTCAGTTATAGACACTAAGATGAGGGTGATTTAAACAACCTTTATTTGCAACATCAAATATATCTTGCATGATGGAGGCCGTTTTGAAGTAAGTATTGTAAGCCATTGTTCTGCAAAAAGTGTATTCCATGAATGGATTACAGGAGTACTATTCTAAACTACTCACATAATCAACCTGTGGTTTCAATCCATAAGATAACAAAGATGAACCGCTTAATATCTGATTGAACCAAACGCTTATTATTTTTTCCACTCTTTTGAAATACCCCTGCTAAAATAAAGTAACTAGTATCATGGGCATAGCCTGGCAGAGTAATCATACTATGCCAAGAATATGCTACATGGCATGTAGGTCGCATTTTAGGGAGGAAAAAATGTAATATTACAAGATGAGCTCAAATTTTCAGCACCGATGTTGGGAACACCCATATATGATTACAAGTTTGAAATGAGATATATACTTTTGAAGTTGATTCCTAACACAAGTATTTGATCCACGCCATGGAGTCATGCCAGAATCCCCGTGACAGAAAATTTGAGACCTTTTCCTTGTAGATTTCCCCTGGAATTAGACCATCTGATAAGACAAACATGAGAAGGCATATTTGAACAAAAACTTCATTAATCGCTTGGGTGTCCTTGAGTAAGATAGATCAGCAACTCATAGTATTTTCACAATGAAAACATGAATTTCATCTTGGAAAAAGCCAGATACACATTCAAACAATTCTACAAAATCTATCACTATGCCAAGCAAACAATTCAGTCAACTCTTCTGAGGGTACCATTCAGAACAATATGTGGAGAGATATCCTAGTTGAATATGTATCAATATAAGTAACAAAAGAAATAAAGAGTAGAACTGTGTGTAAAACATATGAAACAAAGATTTGTGTTGTTAGATATTATCATGAAATTAAGAAATTAATAAAAAGAACCACCAACTCTTCCTCACTAGAGCTCTATAGATAAAAATAAATAAACTAATTAGAAAATAAATAAACCTTGGGAACAAGCCCAATTACGTTGGTTAAGAGTAACAATATCGAAGAATGAGCTGCAGTTAAGACCATCTACCTGATAGAGCACAATCTAAAGCCATTTGTATCTTTATTTTTACACTAAAAGATACATATGTGTTGGCAACACATAAAAAAAAATCATGTAACTAGTAGCGATGTCTATAGAAACTTAAAAGTAGTTTGTTCAAAAGCTTTCAAAGAATACCTAAATAGACCTTCTTTACATACTAGAGTACTTCAACAGTTTTGACGTTGCTAGTTCTAAGGACGTTGCTAGTTCTAAGGTCGTGGTAGGGTTGTAGTTGGGACTTGGGAGGATTTGGGTTTAGGAGAGGTTTTGAGGTCAATGGCGTATGACTGTGCAGGATGAAGGTGTAAGATGGTCCTATAACCGAGACAGAGAGCTCGTGGAGGAGAAAGTAGAACTTTTGGTTACATTGCCGCTAAATTTGGGGACATGAATTATATTACAAATAAGATATGTTAAAACAAGATACGTGCCTCTACAAAATTTTAATGAATTCATAACTTAAAATTACAAATTATTAGGTTATACTCGCGATGCCTGAAGCCATAATGTATAAAAATAGGAGTGTCCCTAGTGTGTGGTGTCTGAATCGGCATCCACATGTGCCGACGGGCGATTCATCTGAACTCCCAAAGTATCAGCGTAACCCAGCTTGTAAGGCATGACTTTAAGCAGGCTACTATATTCGAGACAAAAGCAGCTAACAGAAAACTAAGAAATGAAGCTATCTAGGAAATATTTACTAACAAATTCTATCCTAGAAATAAAAACTACTTGCAGATTCAGCTCCCAGAATAGCACAACAATGTGGTTTAACTTTTGTCTACTTCTGAAGTAGAAACATTCTCAACATGGTCAACTTGAAATAAGGGAATAAAATAAGTTAATCAGCATTACCTTGTTACATCCTTTCCCGAGCAGCAGGGCTTATAGGTATTACTCCATTTGGGGAAACAAGGGCATCGACAGGAATGTCATTGGATGTGACCGGAATCATTCCTTCCTCCAGTATCTGCAGATTGTACGACAGTGCAACTGCAACAAAATCAGGGTAAATCAAGCATCAGCATAACATTTATGTCCATGATGACTTCTTTTTTTTTCTGTGTATTAACAAATAACTAATAATCAAATGAATATATAAAGTAACTTGGAACCCACTTCTTGGGACTTTGACAAGTTGGGCCATCCATTTTGAAATTCACTTTTAACAGAGTTCTTGACCATTGGGACCAGTAGGCCTAGTAACACAATCAGCCTAAGTATCTTTGATGCATATTAATTATTTGGGAAATCCATTTTGAATTCACTTGAAAAACAAAAATGCCTTCTCGGATGACAAGTAATGTTGGGAATTATGAGGTGATAAAAAAAGACGTGCAGGTGACAAAAAAGTAAGAATAGATCTTCATTCTAAAAGGGGATCAACATAGGGAGATCTCCAAACTTACCAAAGGTGGGAATGATGTAGTCGAGGAATCTCTTGAAGAACACCACAAGAGAGCTATGCTATTACTCACAAATCCACCAATCCACATTACAATTAATTGAGCTAAGTCACTCACATATACATGGCCCATCACCACGCCTTTCTAATTCATAAATGCGTTCACCACAAACCACCTTTCTTTTCTTCTTGTTTCTCATCTCTTACAGCCAACCAAAGCTTTTCCTACAGTTCTCATCTTCTCTCCCTCCAGCATTTTCCACCTCCATCTATATTTTGTTCAATTCGCAATATGACCCGCCATATGCTAATTTGACTTTGGAAGCACTGATGTCAATCTTCCTAATTATTAAAAAAAAAAAAAAAACTCGTTTCCTCTTTACAAATAACTTCCCAAATTTTCACCTACACGAATAAGACAAACCATATCACCTCACCTCTCTCCATACAGCCATGCCCCCAACATTTCCTTTCTATTACAAAAGATAAGACCTACATAATGATTCTCTTTTTCCAGATTGCATTAAAAACAGCCTAACCATGTTTTATTTTTCCAAACTTCATCATGTCATTGTGTTCCTTAAAATCATATACTTGGTAACTGAAAAGATCTAATTCTATTTTTTCTCAACACCAATACCACGCACCGAATCCCATTGATTTTGTTTCCTAAGATTTTAACCAAGTTAAGCCATTGCAGAAGATTCATGGTCATCCCACTTTCTTTTCTTTTATTATCATTTTAAACTCAAATGAACCTACCCCTACCCAATCTCGACCCTCCATTCACAATTCAATCAATTCCGGGTTGCATAACATGCCAAAATTCGTCAAAGCCCATCAGATCTGCAACAATCAGATCGGCCCACAGTGAACCTTCTCTCAGCTACCAGTATTCAACAACTTAGCACTATGCCCATACATAATGCTAAATTATTTTAATCCAGCCTATAGGTCGTCCCTGCCGGGATTCGAACCTTGGATGTGGGGTTTGGCTCTGATACCAATTGTTATGAACCAACCAACTCTCCTAAAAGCCCGAGCTGTCCAGGAGGGGAAGGTCCATAACAAGGATCGTAACAGATTACTAGTCCAAAATCCACATTTAAGTCTTTGTTAATAGTCAAGTTTAACTATGCTTCTGCTTATTAGTCCAAAGGCCAAAAAATATGGAGTACAATTTTTCTTAAGATATTAAATGAAAAAAACAAAAAAACATATTAATGACATGCCAGAACCATCAGTTACTGGTACCTACCGAGGAGGGGCTGCTTCCACTTTTGTTTCATGGCAAGCTCTTGGTATTTCATCAGGAACAAATCGTAATAACTTGGGTTTCAGCCACATGCAATAACAGGAAGAATGGAAAAAAGTCAGAATTTGAGTTGGAGAAATTACTCGAACAACAATGTCAGGAACGAAACTATACCCGCCACTACGGCCAAGCCGTCTTCCAGATCTATCGAAGGCGAGACCTGGTAAGAGAAGCCCTCATAGGGTCAGGGTCTACTTATAACTCTGGTTAAGCATGAGATCATTACAAGCTCCAAAAAGGGAGTGAAAGAATTACCAGGTAAGAGTAACAAATCAACTGGATCACTTGCCTTCATAACTGCATCAAGAGAAATTCATCAGATACATATGTCCATCTATATCAGCCTTCATCAACCAAAATTGCAAAATTAGTTATTCAAAAGCACAAAGTTAGTTCGCAGAAAAATCTCCATGGCACAAGTTACAGAAATCTGATTCAAAGTGAATTACAATGATGCTTGTCAACTCCATAACCAAGCAACCCAACAAGCATATTTAGTGGAAAAAAAAACATGGCATTGCAATTTAAGCATGCAAACTACTAGTATAAACCTGGCAATTTGGCCAGAACAGGTTAACAAAACCCGAAACCGGTTAGATATAAACGAGTTCAGGTCATACGTATTTATTTCATGTCATTTCGGGTTGACCCTGCCTGGCCTGTTACATGGGTCAGGCCGTGTTTGGTTTGACACTTCAACCTGTTTGACGTGTTAACTTTCGGGTCAAAAGGTTTGTCGTGTCAAACACGTCGTTTCATGCCAGTTTGTGCCAAGTTAACTTGATATTCGATTTAACAGGTCGTTTCGTGTCATTTTGAGTCGGGTCGAAACATGTTTTTGTGCTGAAACATGTCGAACGGATCAGGTCAACCCATTAGGTTTGTGCTTTCGCTTTTTTTACTCGATAATCAAATTGACCCGACACGGCCCAACCAGTTGCCAGTTCTATGCTAGTCTCTCATCTGCATAAGGTTGAATGACAACAATAAATAAAGTGTTCACCTACTGACACCAATCACACACACATATTTTTCCATACTAAACGAGATTGGCTGTGAGGAAGCCATCCTTCCGTCTTCAACAAGTGAAGAAATGAGAAATCCATATAGGTAGAAAAATTTACCGTCTTCGCGATGATTTCCATCACCATCTACTGGCTCAGGCTCCAATATGTTCATTGAGTTTGCAATTAGATCATCAGTACTTGAAATGTTGAACATTCGCATGTGGCTATTCTTGTCCTCCACCCATGGGACATAAAGCTTCTTCCTGGTCTCTGTATGGATTTCTTCATTTGAAAATGAAAATTAAGTATTTCCAGAAAGAGCAATAAAAGATGAAATTTGGACAAAATTCAAAATAAGTGAAATTGTGTATGTGAAACAAACCTTGTGGTGAATCTCGTAAAACCTCTGACAAAATTTTGGATGTGTCAACTTCCCTCAAGGAACTACAGCTTACATAAGCACATAATCTCTTACTGGATTTGAACCAGTCGGATTCCAAGACTATGCTTTGTATTGCAGTATCTGAAGACAAAATTAGAGTTATTATTAGGTGGATTGGATAAAACAGAATCTTTTCATAATACTAAATGGTCAAAGAACCGAAAACAGCGAACTCAAATTCAATAGCATAGTAGGAGCCTCAGTTGGCGAAATCGAAGCTGAATCGCATAAATTTGGTCTACTAATTCAATTTCAATTGTATACAAGTGAAATGATACAAGGGCATTTGATCAGGTGTGTTGAAGGCAATCAATGAATGAATCGAGTTACAAACATTACAAACAATAAAAAAAAAGAATGAGAGGAGGCACGCACGCACGCACGAACACACCTTCTTGAGACCTCTGTGTAGGGTTCATGTCTCTGAGGTCCTTGCGTAGTTTGGTGCGGAGGAGTCGTTTCTGCTCGAAGACTGCATCCAGATTCGGGTCTCTGCTCATCGTGGAGAAGGAGGAGGAGCGTAGGATACGCAGGTGAGGAGGAGGAGGAGAAATGGAACAAGTGAAGAGTGGTTGAGATGGTGATGCTGCAACTGATGATGCTAACGTGCACAGTTGTGTCATGGCCGCCACTTTTGTCCTTTCTACCTGCTCCCGTATCAACCCATACCCATGTGCTGCTCTCATTCTACCAATGCTTTGCTTTTCAATTTTTGCCATATAAATACGCTTCTATCTTCTTTTTTCCCATCTATTGAAAATATAATTAATACAAATTGATCTCAAACTTCCATAATTTTTTTATTATTATTTTTTTTAGTTGTTACGTTTATCCAACTATTTTACTCGATGTATTTAACTTTATTTTTTAGATTTAATTTTTTAAAATTAATTTGTGTTCCCAATTATATTTTATTAACCCTAAAACAACTCTAATTAATTACCAAGAGAAGAAAAATGCTAATATTGTCGATTGAGGATTTGTAGAAAGGATTCTAATAATTAATTTTTAGATGTAGGGTTTTTTTTATTTTAAATCTAATTTTTTCGAATTTGTTATAATAGTTGCAATAATTTTTTTAAATTGTTCCCACTCACTTAATAAAATTTATTTTTATTTTTTATATATTTTGATGAACACATACCATTCTGCACTTTAAATTAGATGTATAGAGAAGAGGGAATTTGTTTGCAATGTGATTTTAAAATACTTTTAAGATGTATTTTTTGTTTTTATTACACATCCAACCATAGTGTTTACTATTTTGTAGAACTTGTGTTGATGGTTAGTATATCTTTGATGTTTGTACGTAAATTTGAAAATTAAGAATTTGTGACTAAAGTTAGTTTTATCGATACATTTACTTTTATGCAGTCGTTTTTCGTTCCCTACTTTGACCTAGTCCTGCTGACCTGCACAAGGAACGCACGTGAGCCACGGACCACCGATGTGGTGGCCAATGGCACTCTGATGCTAAAGTCAGATAGGGATCTGAGGAATGTGTAATGTTGTAAACAGAGAATTTGTAGCGTACCTTACCTTACCAACCTCATATCTTATATATAGTGCATAAGTCCTAGTTCGACTAGGCCATCGATGGTGTAGTTTAGGAAGGAGATCTTCGTGAAGATCATTATCTAATTATGAGTTGTGTTGTAGAAGGGAAGTTCATTGTTAACCCTGTGCTCCTAGATACGCATGAGATAGTTCCCTATCTGAGGGTAATTCATAAGAGAAAGTTTCCCTATGTGATATGTACTCTAGTATTTGTTTCCTAGTCAAAAGCAAAGAGTTGTTGTAATTGTCTGTCCGAAGCTGATCCTCGAGATATTTGCCTTAGTAAGGCTTATAGGTATTGAGGATAGTTGTGAGATGTGTGGGTTTAGCAAGCTGTAAGAGTTCGGGTCTGTTTGGTGGACTGCATTGGGCGGACTTAGAATTGCTTGGACCGGATCAATGTTGGGCTGACGCTGAGGCCCGTAATTCCTCAAGATCATCATGACACGTGTATGACACAGGGATGTGACCATTTTGGTGTATCGTCAACTACTCCCCCGAGTTAGTAGGCCATCACATCGGTTCGGTAAGTCATCTCTTTAAAAGATACGTCGCTCATAATGATTGAGTCTGAATCGTTGCTTGAGCCACGTGCTGCATTTATTGAACGTGCACCAATTCAGTGGAAAAGATGCGGGAACTTAATCCCTATTTAGGTTATCCGTTGTGCAGAGTCTAACTCTTTTATTTCTTTTGCTTCTGAAGATATTGTTTTGTTCTACAGTAGCTATTCCTAATTGTTTGCTTGCAGCACTTGTAACCCACTGATTATCTTTCCACCATGAACCCCAAACAGTTGTGTGGTTATTAATGTAAACATCTTCTTCATACTTCTTTCTGGGCAATAATGCACTCGCCTGCAAATACCAACAAAAACATTTGTCTTAAAATATGAAAACAGAAGCATATGAAATTTGGAGAAATACTTCTACCAATAAGCCCTATTAGATTGGCAACCGCCTTACCTGTCCTAGAAGAAGCTTTCTTAGAAGTTCTTCATCAGGAGTTGCATTACCATACTTCTCCATAATTGAGTCTTCTGTTTTAGACTTCAAGCTCTCCTTTATAACCTTGTCATTCTTCAACAAAAATTCAGCTCCAATTTGTCCATTGCTATTTAGATGTAGGCCTGATTTATTAGGTAAAATGTTAAGTGAAGACAAGAAATTAACAACAAACTAATTGATGAAAATATGTATCTGTTTTTTCTGGATAGTTCAGGTCATCAACAATAGATATGGCAGTCAATAACTGCATTAGCATAGAGACAAGCTATTAAACACAAATTCAAATAGACAATTTGTAGTAGGAAGAGGATGATATCATCAAATATCAAAATAGATCACGACATTATAAGAACCAGAAGAGGAAGCATACAAATCCAGTTTAAAATTCGTTCAGGTTCCAGATATCCAAATAATAATCCTAATAATATGCAAGGATGAGTTTTGAAATCTTATGCAACACGTGGACACTAACTTCTTGGCCAACCTTAAGTGCAGACACACTCTTTTTATAGGCAAACCCATCATCAGATTCCAATTGACACATTATGGAACCAAGGCTTTGAGTGATTATCAAGAAGTTCAAGGTTTGCATTTGTGAAACGGCTTTCTTGGCCAAAAGCCCGAATTGTTGCAGCTCCAGAAAGTGATTCGGAAAAGTGATGGAGGATAGGAGCCCTTTGAATCCCGTCTAAGCACGCCAGTTCTCTAGCAGTTGGTATATAGTAGCGCTGTAGTGACCATTACCAAAAGTTAGCTTCAGATTCTGAGTAATAACATACCCAATCATGGCTGTTATAAAAATGTGTCATCCAATCTCCTATAGTCCTATTTGATACAAGGAGCTGATAGAAGTAACTTACTTGGTACCATATGCATACTGCAGTCACTGGAATGAATATGGCGAACACCTGCCAGGCTACTTGAGACATGACTGCCACGGTTCCTAGGATTCGTATTATTGAGAAAGCACACCAACCTATTCTGTTTGCTATTTCCAAGTTTAGCACACTTTGGTCAGTAGAAGCCTGTGATTGTGATAAGAAACAACTATAAGTACTCAGAACTTCAAGTTGTATTTTATATCATACATGCATTTTTACATACCCGATTTAAGATCCTTCCGGTCGGGGTTGAATCAAAGAAAGAGATCGGAGCCCTGAGCACGCTGTGAAGCATGTTTGTAAAGAACTTCTGCGATGTAAGAAGGCCAGCTATTGCTACTAGCGATGCTCGGACCAGCACACAGAGTGAACTTCCTATAGCAAGAAGTATGTAAACTGTAAAAAGGAAAGTCATTCCTACCACTGGCTCGGTCCCTGTTGAAAGAGGAAAAGCCCATGCCATCCAATAGTTACTGGCTACTTGGAACAGTGACTGTGCTAATACTATACAGGGGACCATAATCCCACGCCGTTCTGCAGTCAAGTAGGCCCAGTATACAAAGCAACCTATGCTAGCTTTAAAGCAGAGGCCAAGTTCTACATTGATGGGGTAGTTTTTTGCCCCTTTGTCGGTGACTTTTGATCTCTTTGTACAAAAACTGCATACCCTCCTCCGTATAAAATTGAATAACAAGCTTCCAATGAACACCAGCTGGAGAACTATACTCAACTTTTCCCAGAAACATGGTGAGCTCAGCTGTGATCTTGTTTTCCAGTTCTGAAGAACTTCAAATGCTGCAGTTAATTGAAAAGATAATGATGTTATATGACTAGCATAATATCTATGTTCGAGAAGAGAAGCTAAACTACAACTGATAGATATCTGTACGATTTAGTATATATCTGGAGAACTTTCCTCCCTTCCCATGCGCTATTTATCTGAAACTTCATGCCTCCTATTGACATTATTAAAAGCTCTGTGAGTAGTTCTTTGGATAGGAGCATATGTGGGCGCAGTATACATCGGAAATTTTTTTTCAAACAACAAGAGCAATGCTCCTGTTTGGGCATCATCCAACTCAAACCAAAAGTGATGACTCTGCCCGTAGTAGTTATCAGCTAATATTTGCCTGTACTGTTCTTCTGCTAAGGGTTTGCATTGTTTTCGAATATGAACATGCACCTTTGCAAATTAAACATCATCAGGTTTAGACACATAAGCATCTTTGAACCACATATAAGTTTTAAGTAGATCCAAATGGATAAAACGTATAGATGTAATACCTGTGCAAGATATTGAGTTTTCTGAGAACCGTCTGCAGTCCATGCATATTTATTGATACCTAATTCACCCTTGCCTGCCAAGGGTGCATAGCCTCCATTGTCGACATTCATTTTCATTTTATACACTTTTATGTGAATCCACTCTTTCTCCCCAAAGGCCCAGGAAACCAGTCTGCTTAACGACATCCATATGAAAAGGAGATCAACGGTCAAGCAAGTTGCAAGGTTTCACAAATGCCAGTCACTAGTAAAGAAGTAGACTGAAATAAAAATAGGATCACAAACAAGCAATACCTTTCTTGTAGGCCTTCTTATTAGTATTTGATGAGAATTCAGCTTCGGTAAATAATCACAGGTGAATAAGAAACTTGTATTACCTCCAAGTCATGAAGCTTTGTCTCAAGTTTCAATTGATTCTCTAATTTCTTTTGTCTGATTCGACCTTCTATCACCATACCCTGTCGACGAGCTTGGATCTGGTTTTGTAGTTTGGTCCATGTGTGGATATAATTTGAGGCTATAGATGTTTGTTTTGTAACAGTGTTACCTAGGGCCAAATCCTTGAATCGTACTACTCCCTTTAAACGCCGCAAAGTTTTTCTAGCCTGCAATAGGTTAAGATATTACGCTTATATGTAGAACATGTACAATATGGTAAATCACACTTCATAAGATGGCATCCAATACAGCCATCAAACTGAGCAAAAACAACTTACAATAAATCTAAACAAAGCAAGGGAAATTGATGAGATGTTGGAACCTGAATGATATATCATTTTTATTGATTTCATATGTAGCCACATACCTTGTATCCTCGATATGCAGTTTGAATTTTTGTTGTTGCAGCATCCTCATCTAGCATGCCATGAACCTTTGGAGCCTTACTGTTTTTATCTTTACGGTTCCCCCACTTAAAACCATTGGATTTTTCTTTTTTTGAAGATCCCTGTATCAATCAAGTGCCAACATAGATTTGAACAATAAAAAAAACTGAGAATGCTAACAGTCATTGGCATGCCTAGTGTAGACATGATAACCCCCAAAAAAACTAGTAAGCCAGAAGAATTAGATTATTGAGTTTCCAAAAACGAATATATTTACAATAATATGATCCAACCTAACCCAAAACTCATGGAACCTCTAAAGGGAGAAAGGACTACAAAGAAATCAGAAGATCTCACATCAGGTTAAGACACCGTATCTAGTAGAAAAGACATCTCAACGTTGGAAAAGGCAGTTTGCATATGATGGAAAATACATCTTAACTAACTAAGCATATGATGGAATGTTGAGATCCTAAAGCTTTTTTAAGGCATTGAAATGCGTCATTATCATTTCATTAGGAACTTACTCGGATGTTCACATCCTATGATCACTTGATATGTGGAGAAACTCTGCCAGTAGAGTGGCTCTTGAATGAGAAAGACCATGTTCGACCTTCAGTATCATTTGATGGATTTGCTAAAGAAGTTGAAACTTGATTGAGTTATTGTCAACATTTTGGATCAGTCAGTTTTAGGCTAAATCAGAAGGGTAAATCAGTAGTGTAACATAAAACCATTCAAATATCTGTTTACCTTAATTCGTTTTGCTTCACCTCCCTTCGCTTTCTTTAGGCTAATTGTTGTCTGATTGTCTCCACCTTCACCGCCTCCACCCTTTTTTATGCAAGCACACACAAAAGACAATTAGATGCATACAAAACCATCATCTATAGTTGCATCCAATATGGCACCTTCAAATAATAAATAGATGCACCCACTACAATAAACTTTTTAAAACAAAAACAATCGTGAGTTCAAACCAGATGATGATGAGATATACATGGATCATAACACAAAAAGTTCAAAATTTAATATAAAAACCAAGGAACAGGTTTCCAACATTATATGAATTCAAAACATAGAACAAAGGGGAATAAAAAAGCACATGATTGATTCATTTTTTAATTTCAATTACCTCAACTGATGAAAGTGGTACGTCAGCAACAAGCTGTGCCACTGCACCAGCTCCACCTAGTGTGCTCATGCTGAGGACCTGGTAAGTTCACAAACAGTAAAATTACCACAAAATCAAATCTTGTAATATTCAGCAGATACATAACACTTGGGCTAAGGATTTATTAAAGTAAAATTTAAAAAGAAAGAACGAGGTTTAGTAGCAGCCATTGCCTCCAGCGGAACAATTCCAAAGTGCTCGTCCTGCACTTGTTTAAAGTAATATGCTAGTCTTTGTTGCCAGCTTTCTAATTCTAATCACATGAGAAACAAAAAAGATTCTTCTCACCTCCGGCGTATATAGAATACACAAGCACTGAGATAGGAGATCATTTCTTTCTGTTGTTGAGCAGGATGTAATGAAGTTAACCCTATCCGAGACTCCTTCCTTGTCTGCTAAGCTCTTCAGTTCCTCCAGATACTCCACATTCTCCCATAAGCGACTATCAAATCCACCTGTATTGACAACACATGAAATCAAAAGTTCATCTCATACAAATGCAAATGGACCATAAAACACTAGGATATGTAACTAATATGAGAGATGAATATCTGTGAAATACCCAATCTATCAGACATCAGAGAATACCATCCACAAATTACTATGATATCACAATTCTCTTTGGATAAGAGCATTAGTCCGAGGAAAGCAAGTTCAGTGTGATGTTTAGAGGTGCGTGAAAGTATGCAATAAGTGGAACCAAAAACATGAAGACTCTCCTTAGGGAAATAAATTGTACAAAAGCTTTGGTTGCATCGTGCTATCAAATTAAGCATGCTTAAAAATAACATCATTGGACCATAAGCTTCTCTAAAATTATCAGGGAACTGAAAAAACTCAATAAAACCAAAAAATAAGTTAATATTAAAAAATATGTATTTTAAAGCAATACTACGGTACTAGAGGAATCATTTCCATCTGCACAACTAAGAAAAACCAAATGTTGAAGACAAGATAGATATGTCATATTAGGAAATAGGAATAACTTCTTATAGGAGGAGCCTCAGGCCAGCAAATAGGCTCTTTTTAGATTAAGATTTGAGAATTTCAGGTTAAAAGGTTAATTGGCAAGCACTTATAATAATATAATTGACAAATAATTATTGAAGCATAGATAAACATATACTACTGATGAAAATTTAAAATAAACAAGCATTTGCAGTATAGATTCAGAATTCTCTTAACATGTCAACCTAGACATGTCCTTTAGCAAAAATGAGAAATATGCAAAGATGTTTACCAGCAATTGTCAGGGAAACCTTCGCCAAGCCTTGACCTTGAAGAACATCTTTTTCATGGACACGGAGCATTGCAAATGAAGAAATTGCTAAAGCAATGTTCTTTTTTCTTTCAAAGCGGTTTATTGATAGGAAATTCAAGCTACAAAACAAGCACAAATCTTAGATTTAAATACAAAATCCAGTTTAAGAACATATTCGATGTTTTACTATAAGATGCCAGGGGATAATAAAGTTTGTTGGTTACTTATAAGCAGAGGGCTCATCAAACTGCTCAAGGTTGACTGCTGGGTAAAGAACAGCAGGTTTGATTCCTTGTGAATCAAGACGCTTGAATGTTTTGGCAAAGGTGGATGCAGTAAATCTGCTGTTAACAACAACCAGATCTGCCATCCCTGTAGCAACATTACCAAAGCTCATATTGATTAAGAAATTTTACAAAAGTATATGACAAGAAAATGGAAGAATAAAACACAAAGGGAGATAAATCACACAAGTGGTTACTTCTTCAAGCATGTCAATTGGTTTCCGATAAATCCTCCTCAAAGAAGTAGTGTGCTTCGCCAGTAACAAATCAGGAAAATGGCAATAGAAAACAACCTAAAGAGAAATCAATTTCATGAAGCATCTCTTGCACTACAAAACTCAAATACACGCAGATATAAGAACAACGAATTTACTCGACTTCTTAGTTTTCATCAAGGGAACGACAACAGAGACTTGGTCTGCTAGTATACAATCGAAAGATGGCCACATGAGTAGCACACAGAGAGCAACAAACAAACATCGCAAGTGAGAATTGGAGAGAGGGAAGATACCAAGAGGTTGTAGCAGCAGCTGGTGTGGTGTGGTGTGGTGTGGTGTGGTGTGGTGTGGTGTGGTGTGTTGTGTGAGGATTGGGTTCTACACTTCCTCCTTCCTCTCTAGTCCCTACCTATAGAGTGAGATAGAGAGAAAAAAACAAATTTTTTGAACAATTGCATTGAAAAAATGAACAGAAGAGAGTTTTTTTATGCAAACCTTCAATTCTCTGAAGCTCAACGCAAATGCAGAGTCACTTCTGCCAAAATGAACTTGTAGTCTCAAAATTTGAAAGCAAAACCTTCGAATTCCCGTTTCAAAAGAGGAATTTAGAAGCCAGATAACAATAAACACTTCAGACATTCTGTAGTTGCAGATAAAAATTGGGACCTTCAATAACCCTAACTCCAAATCAATTGAGAAATGGAAGCAGATAAATAGAGAGGAAAGGCTAGAGACGAAAATGGAGAGAGTAGAGAAGAAGACAGAGATGGATAGAGTGGGAGAGAGGGCAACATGAGCGAGAGGGAAGGAGGGAGTGAGAGGCGCGCGTTCTATTTTTGCTTTTGGTGAAAAGTTTTGAGCGGTTTTCGATCTCCCGCCCCATATTCAATAGCGTTTTTATAATGCATTGTGATTAAAACTACACTTATCATAGCATAAATATCAAAAACGCTATGCTCAAATGCTATTAAAAGCCAATTGTGTTGTTCCGAAAGGGCGACCAAACGCTAGTTCATGTGCTTGCATTGGGGGATGCTCCAAATCAGAGTACGTTTTCTCGTTCTGGATGTGATTTGGGACTTCCTTAACTTCCTTGAAATCCCTCCGGCCTAGTTGGGGCCTAATGGATACAAGATCGTCCTCCTGATTTTGATTAGGGCGAAAGAAGTTGGCATTAGCGTGAGCCCACGAGTGATCCAGTTGTTGATTTCTCCTCAGTTAAAGAGTAACGTTGTCTGCAAAATGACTTCGCCAGCTTGCTTCGTGAATCTGCATGATGACTTCAAGTTCTGGCAGAAGTATTGCTTCTTGGCCCTTGTGGATTCAAAGTACTTCCAATTCAAGGGTCGTCCGCTCAAGCGGGAGTTCAAACCACTTCGTAAGTACAACTTTTTCTTCTGGTTTCGTTGCGCTTGGTTGCATACTAATCATTGTTTGCGTTTCTTCGCATAATGGTTTCCCACTACTCCCCTTACCCTAGATGAGCAAAATACTATGGAGACGTTTTGCGACTTGTCAATGAGGAATGTGGTGGATGTCGTATGCATTCCCAGCTTCATTCGCAGTGGGATGTGGGACAACTGGCACGTGGCCCCCACTATTTACCAAATATCGCGAGTTAAGCCTGAAGATGAGGCCCCTTCTAGGAAGAGGAAGACTGCTGGCGCCAAAGCTCTTGTTTTGTCTGACACGGAGGAGCCATCTGAGACACTTGCCTCCTTTGTGAGTTTGAAGAGGTCTCGCATTAGAACTGGGTTGCCTTCAACATGACCCACTCCAGGGAGTGAAGAGCGTGAGTTTAATCGACCAGTCAGGGTTGAGGGCAATGTATCTGGTTGGGAGAAAGACTACTTGCGAGTTGCAGGGGTTGAAGACATGTTGAATCTCAGTGTTGTGCAGGCGGAAGCTTTGAGTGAGCAGTTGATGCGGGTTGTAATGGCGGCTTCTGTCGGTGCTGATTTGCGTGATATTGTTCCGATAGAAGGTTCCTGTGAAGATATGCCTGAGGTTTTAGAATCTAATCGCCCCGTCGGTGTGCTGTCTGATAGTGGCTGTGGTGGCACATGCCAAGTTTTTTGTAGTCCGCATTATTCACCATCTCGTTCCATGCCACAGCTCGAGGTATTGGAGGGTCCCTTGGATAACTCGCTTCCTCCCCTTCCCCAAGATCCTGTTAAGTCGTCTCACACTAAAGGCCATGTTGTTCGTGACAAAGGAAAAGCTGCGGAGGAGTGTCTGGGAACAGTGGCGACTGCGAAGGGTGGTGTTGGTGTAATTCCTAATCCGATAGAGCTTCATCCGGACCCGCAAATAAGCTTGTTTGCACCAGACTTAGTAAATATGAGCACTCAGGTATGGCACCATGAGGTTGACGAGGAGTATGCTTCGAGGAAACATATAAGCTGGCATCATAGCTGACTGATGGGTTACGCTCCAAAACCCGAGAAGGATACTCTAGAATGGCATATGGATAAGGGTTTAAAGTACCTTATGATGGGTATGTCTCACTTGAGCTAGGTGATCGTTGCTGGGACAAAAGTCGAAGCGGCTTGTGAGAGGGTATACACTATGGAGCATGTCTTTTCGCACATACAAGCACTGTATTTTGATGTGCTTTATGAAATTGAGTTGTTGAAGAGAAGAGACCGTAGCAGTCAGTCGTGGTTGCTGAAACTCAGAGGGCTTATCTGGAGGCAGTGTCTACGAGGGACAAATTCAAGCAGGAGTTGGATCAGATCTGCCGAGACGCGGAGGTCGCACATGAAGTTACGACTGAGGCGTGTTCTGCACTGCGGTCTCTCACTGAAGAGTATGCCTTAAAGGAGGCTGACTGGGCTGCTCAGAAGCAACAATTGGAGTCTGATGTGAAGTTCAATGCTCGGGAGGCGAGGAAGGCCGAGAACCAGCTTGAATTAGATAAGCATGAGCTCAGTGTTGTGAAAAGCAATTTGGCTATAGAGCAGTCTTAGGCTGATGCGCTGACTGGCAAGTTGGAGATGTTGGAACGTGAACTTGCTTACACGAAGGCGCGAGAGGAAGAGCTTTTGCAGGAACAAGACAAGTGTGAGTTCCGCTGGGTTGTACACGTCAGGCTGGAGCTCCTAGCGCTGATAAAGGAGAAACACACAGAATGGGACCTTGGCTGATATAAAAAGATGTCGTATGTAGACTTGTCTGTTGCCTTTGTGTCATCGGACGAAAAGGGCGGTTCGGACTTGATGTTCAGGTCGTGGCACGTATGGACGCGACCTCTACTCCTTCCTCTGTTAAGCTTAGCTCTTATGTTTTTGTACCTTCTCTTGATAAGGAGTAAACTTTGTATACTTGTACCCATTTTGCTCCATCTGTTAATGAAAATAATTTTATCTTGAATGTGTTCTGCATTTGTTTTGTGCTCGTTGTCCCTATTGTGTGTTTTCCGTTTCGCCTTGTCGTCTTACTTTGGCATAGGCTGATTGGTTAAATAGGAAGTTGAGTGGTTTGTCTACAGTCGAGAGCTTGACCGTTTGTGTTGTAAGTGACTCAAAGTCGTTGTTGCATAGTCATGTCCGACAGTGGGCATGTCGCGGACAGTTTAACCATAAGCTGTTGGGGGTTTATCTCACTTGTCTGATTGGTCAGCTGCAACCACTGTCATAGTCGAGTTGCGATAGCCGAGCGTATGCGTTAGAACATTTGTGTCATAAGCTCGGGTTGGCATTCTATGTAGGACCTGTCCGCGCGTTGGCTGGACGATTTATGTGTCAGCTTGAGTGGCATTCGCTGATAACTGAATACCAGCTCGTTTGAGCATGAGGATGTTGGCTAAGCTGCGATTTATCTTTGCAGCCGTTGTTTCGAAAGGGAGCGGTGACCGCGTGGCGAGCTACTTAGGGCTTCAACCTTCCGAACCATCTATGTCCAAACATAGTGGACTACAAGTTCGAGAAATAAGGCTTTGGCGACCATGCTGAAGAGTAGTGGTCCTGTGGTGAGTTGTCAACATCAGTCAGGGACTGACTAGTCTCCCACCTTTCGAACCATCTATGCCCGCGCGGCAGAGGCTTCAAGTTCGAGACGAATCCGTTCGAGACTTACTAGGCTCCCACCTTTCAAACCATCTACACTCGTGCACATCAGGCTACAAATTTGGGGGTTTTTGGCGGCCACGCTGAAGAGCAATGGTCCCGTGGCAAGCCGTCAGAATCAATTCGGGACTAACTAGGATCCCACCTTCTAAACCATCTACACCTGCGCTGTGGGGGCTACAAGTCAGGGTTGGTAATTCGGCGGTTAGGCTGAAAAGTAGTGGTCTCGTGGCGAGCAGCCAGAATCAGTTTGGGACTAACTAGGCTCCCGCCTTCCAAACCATTTACACCCGCGCAATGGGGGCTACAGGTCTGGGCTTTAATCAGAAGCTTTTGTTACCAGTCGTCACCAGCTAGGCTTACCTTATTGGGTTTGACAATCATTGACCACGAAGGGGACATTGATCCCTGGCGAGTCGTCATCACCAAGCGTGATAGCGCTGATTAGACTTCCACTTCCTAAACCATCGGGATCCGCACTAGACGGACTAGGTGTCGGGATGAACCAAAAGCCAATATCCTCAGCCTCGGCTGACTAAACTTACCTGGTTGTCGAGAGGTTCCGCTTGCTTGAGGGCGTACGATATAATGTCCGCGAACATGGTGCATTGTGTGGACAAAATTACCTTAAATCAGCTGGTGATCCGCAGATACGATCCGTGTGTCAGAGTTGACTAGGATTTCTATTGTTCGTGCCAGGCATGTGGTAGAATATTGTTTGAACAGTAGGCCGAGCCCATGGACCCGCAGAGGAAAAGCTGGGGTTTTTTGCACAATTGCGCTACGTGTACGGCGTAGATCGAGTGGTGGCACATGTACGTCATAGGCTGCGAGACGGTTGAGTATCGGTTACTCCCCCTCAATTGATGGAGTTGCGTTCAATACCATTAATTTGACAAACGTGGTCTGCGCAAGTTTTTTGGGAACCTTTATATCCTCTTTTCCTATACAGTATTCAAGGCTGACAATTAATGTTGAAGCGCTCGTTTTGTGAACCATCATGTCTATATAATGGTGTTCTTCAATCGTTGTAGGCACTATCTTCTGTAGAACGTATTTCCTGTAATGTTCTCGCTTGAAGAGAATGTTTTGGATTTTCCAAAAGGCTGAAGGGAGATCTCCATCATTGGAGTCTTCGAATGTTCTGCCATTTGCGGCGATGAGGCAAGATGATAACCGTCGTTATACGTGCACTACAACAAAAGTCCTCTTTTATAGCATTTCATAATAGCGTTTTTCATTCATTTGCTATAAAAGCCAATTTTTACTTCCTATGGAAATCAGAAGACGCTATTAAAATTGGGCGGGAATTGAAAACGCTGAAGGCGGTCGCCCAAATATTGACATCCCGCGATTTTCCACTCCCTCCAACCTACAAACCTGCATCAACATTTCCAAATGAACCAACATGGGGATTTGAAAACGCTGAAGGCGCTCACGTCTCTCTCTTCTGCAAATCTCCTCCTCTATGTCTCCCTCTCATGTTGACATCCTTCTCATGTCTCCCTTTCCCTCTCATGTTGACATCCTACATCGACATCCTTCTCATGTCTCCCTCTCCTACAATTCCTGTGTTGCTCTGGAGAGAACGAAATGAAGCAAGAACGACAACAGCAACCGTCTCTCTGTTGCTCTCTGTTGCAGATATGGTTTGGTTTGAGTGTTTGAAGTAAAGGTACCTCTCTCTCTACTCCTTTCATCATCTTACTCTTCTTGTTCATTTCGATCACTTTTTCTCTAAAACCCAAGCTCCAAAAACGTGCCCAAACAGATTTTAACTTAGGGTTTCTATTGATTGTAGAAGATTCAGGTTTGATCAAGCATGAATTTGTGACACGGATGATGAATTTGAGGATGGAGAGTTGGAGCTAATGTTTCATAGGTAGGTAACACATCTGATTCTTAGTTGTCATTTTTCATTTTATCATTCTGAACTGATTACTCTTCATTTCTATCCCAATGAAGATTGATTAAGTCAAAGACATGGTAAATGAAAACCTAATCCCCTGTTTCATAAGCAAGAGCTGTGTTTTCCTTACAAGTCTTGCTAGGTTATTGTTGGGAACATAAATGGTTCAAGGTTGTATCAGTAAATTTTGTGTTGCCTGTTTAAGCTTGTCAACTCAACTCCTTTTGTGATGTTTTGGGTCATTGAAGGATTGTTGTAGCTTAATCTTAATGGAAATTTTGTTATTTTTCCTCTTTTCGGGAACTCAGATGGTCAAAATTCATTTTCTTTGTTTGATGTCTAGGCTTCTAATTTCAGGGATGTAAGTGGTAGTAGCCTAGTAGGTGTCTTAAAGTGGGTTTGTTTTTAATCAATATAAACTCAATTTTGTGTGTAATTTATAGATTAATGCAGGAGACGCATGACAATGGTTCATCTTTTTATTGAGTTTCTCTGGAAATCACTTGTTTATACCCAGATACTGCCGGTAAGCACTACTAGATGAAGGAGATTGATATCTGTAATACTTAATGCTTGGATTCTAGAAGTTCTATGTCATGTTATTTGTTGTATCTTTTCTGGTTTTGGTCTTTGAATTTTGCAGTACAAAATCTGTGAACTAAATCTTGTTGAATTTTACAGAGTTCATAGAAGTTGATCTTGAGGTGCTATACTTCACCAATGTTCATTTCATTTGAGCTTATGTTTGTTTTATGAGAAGTAATGGTCATTGAGATGATAGGATCTTATGTCACCGATGCATTATGTAGTTCAAGTTGTAGGTTCTCATGGTTTTCGTATAGTTTCATTTAGGAAATTTGCATATTTACTTCACTGTCATCAAAGTTATGCAATGGGGTTCCTTTCAATGCTTTTGATCTAGGGTGTGGGACTTGCATTTGAGTTCATGCAATTGGTGTTTCCACGACAGGGACATTGCTCCTGATGAGGAAGAAGTTGCAGAAGCCTTGTTTTCTTTGGCAATAATGTCACCAAACAATGAAAGCAATGCGGAAGAACAAACTTCAGAAGAAAAACGTTCTCTTTTGCAGGAAACAATAATAAGTCCTACTCTTTCAGCTGGAGGTTTATATCATATCTTTATATTCCTGATTGTTACAGTTCATTCTTTACTTATTCCATCTGTTCAACATCTCAATCATTCAATTCTGCAGCTCCAAAAGACAAGAACATCCTGTCTCAACATGCATCTTCAGCAATCAAAGCTATTGATATCTCTTCTAGCTTAGAAGGATCAGCTGCAGAAGCTGAGAAATGGAGCTCTTTGTCTGAATCAATTGGTACAGATAGATCTAATGCAGCTGGGTATCCTAAACTTGACCTAAGTCTGCAAAGTTCAATGTCTCTAGAAGATCGTGCAAAGATTTCTTGACCATCTTCAATAGCCCATTCAAATGATATACCATCGCATGCTGCTTCAATGATGGGTGTTTCAGCTCAATTTTCACATGGGACAGGGTGTGTATATCTCTGTTTTACCGTAGATTTTAACTTGTACAGTTGTCTGATCTTCTCCTCCCCATTTCACTTGATCCACTAGCAGATCAGTACAATTGGCAAACCCGGTCTCATCTCTTCGTGAACAAATGCTAGAGAATGGACCACGACCGGTATGCTTCCAATTCCAAATGTGAATCCCCTTTTGAAGGGAACTGATTATAATCTGTAATGGTTGGCTTGGTGTGTTTTGCTTTGCAGGTTGTGAATGCACTCGGAAAAGAGGTGCATCACTCCATCAATGGGAAAAAGGAACAACCTACGTTGCGTGCACATGGAGAAGGTAGGTCTTTCTAAAAGAGATACTTTACAATCCAAGAACCTTGTAATATGAACATTTGTAAAGTCGTCTTTATTATCAATTAGCTGATCATGTCCTGTTATTCTGCTTCTTGCATTGCAGGTCCATCCTTGTTGCCAGGAATGTTAAGTTGGTGAAATCAGAGCAGACATACTCTGTTTTAATACATATATAAAGTTTTGATATACTCTGTTTTAATCTGAATGTACTCTCTGACTGCATCATTTTAGAAACTTGATAGAAGACATATATAGTAGTATATATGAAGTAACAGGATGCAGACATATATAGTAGTATCCAGAGCACATAAATACATAATAAAGTTTTGATATACTCTGTTTTAATCTGAATATACTCTCTGACAGCATCATTTTAGAAACTTGATAGGGATTATTTAACAATGATTTTCATATCTACATACAAGTTCAAGTCTTTCATTGACTGAGCTGGCGAATTAATTAAAGTTCTCCAATAAAAGTGTGCTTTGAGGGGCATAATGTTGGGTCTAGTGTTATGAATTGCAAAGGCCCTCCTAATAGGACAGTAGCGTGTAGGTGTAATTCTAATAGTGTTAATGGCAAATGTTGAAAAATTCTTTTTTAGGGGGTTTCATGCTCATTACTTAATACTCTTTCATGAAAAGCAAAATTTTGATTGGCTGGTAACTTAAGCAATCATCAGTGTAAAAGGGGCACGGTCAGACATTTTTTTCAATGATATCTTAGTTAATCAGTATTGGCTCTTTATGAATGCGGCCCTTAGCTATTTACATACCTTTCCTTCTTTGCACAAAGTGTCATTATCTCACATGCCACTAGGTAGCAGGCCTTGCAATGGAAGATATGATAGCTTGGATGCAAGAAGGTGGTCAGGTAAGATATTCATATTTTAGCTAGTTTTAGTTGCAGCTTTCCTTTTTTTCCCCTCAAAAATTTTCTTATGGCTGTCCTTTCATCATTGGTTGGAATATTTGATGCCACAAACAGCACCAGAAAGCGAAGGAATATGCTTATGCAAATGGCTGAAGGAAAATGCAAGGTAGCACGCTAAACTCAACTGCCACCCCCCATTTCCCCTTCTTTTACTTTTTAATATTTAGGCTATTAAAATGAAGATTCTTTTAATTGATAATTGTCATTGTTTGATTTGGAGTCTGTTCCATAAATTATGTTGGTTTATGGAGGCTGAATTGGGTGAGGAGATTAGGAGGCTGCATGATGTGGTAGGGAATGCCGTGACTGACAATCGTCATATCATCGTAGGGACTGGATCATCCCAACTGTTTCAGGCTGCACTTTTTGCACTCTCTACTGCTGATGCTGATGCTGAACAAGAGCAGCCCATGAATGTTGTTTCTGCTATCCCTCACTACTCTGTAAGCCCCCTCATTACTTTTCTTTCTTTTTTTGTTTTTCAATCTAATTTTCTTGGATTGGTTTAGTCTGATTATTTTGGAGTTGGATGGTTATTATGGAAATTCTTTGTTAGAGCATATGAATACAACGAAAGATGGATCAGACTATCTTTGGTACATTACAAGGTAAGCAAATATAGTTGAAGAAATACTCAAAACTATTAATGCTTATCAGGATTGTAGAGGATCTTTACCTGTTTGCCATGGTGTTCTGTTTATTTGCATAGAAATATTAATGATGATCATGCATACATTTAGAAGAGAAATAGAGAAAATAAGAGTCACAAATGTAGGAAACCATGTTAGAATCCATGGAAAACATATAGAATTTGATTAGAATTTGTCCTATACTACATAAATGGGTTCATTACTTGGATTAGTATTTTCTTCGTGTGTGTTCCATGTCTAAGCATTTAAACTAGTCACAGGGACAAGATCTAGTCATAGGTAATCTTGGGGACTCCAGGGCAGTTTTAGGGACGATTTCTGATAATGGCGAATTGAGGGCTGTTCAGCTAACCACTGATTTAAAGCCTGGATTACCAAGTAAGTTCTAACTTTCTTTGAGTGCTGGCTGACACATGAAGTTATTAAACACATGAATTTTGACAGTTAAATTCAGTACTAATTGGGTGGTGTCAATCATCATGGCTAATGCAGAGGAATCGGAGCGAATAAGAAAGTGCAACGGAAGAGTATTTGCACTCAAGGATGAACCTCATATTCAGGGCGTATGGCTGCCCAACATTGACTTACCAGGTCTTGCTATGGCAAGAGCTTTCGGAGACTTCCAGCTCAAAAACTATGGATCGGTCTCCTGTTTTGCGTGGGCACGTGGTTGATCTGCTGAGATCTTGTAATTTCTTCTCATATTGCGAATAATAAGTACAGATTTTCTCCCAATGGAGGAGCCTTGGTGTTACCTTCTGCCGCTATGCCCGCATGTACGCGGTTCCCGCTGCTAACTTATGGTTGATCGAAGTGTTAGCGGATGCGCGATGCTTTCAGGAGTGGTATCTCTCAGTCACCCCGGGTACCGCATATGGGAAAATGTCCTTGCTTGACAGCAACCTTGACTACTTCGTCATTTACGACCATCCTCATATGTCTTCTTCTATCTCCTTCAGGAGGCCGAAAGCCGTTCGAGGAAGTCATCGAAGAGGTAAGATGCCTTTTGAGGAAGTCAGTCGTTCGTTGTATGGTCTGTATCGTAGTTGGTGGGTCACTTTTCTGGTGTGATTCGACGAAGCAATTGGCCTCTCTGTGCTTTCAGCCCCCTCTACCATTTTGTCCTTGATCTTGGGAAGGGGTTGAGCGAATTTCACTTTGGGTTTCTTCTTACGCAGTTGAATTGTCTAAGCGAGTTTTTACTCCATGTTGCATCGAATTCAGATGCTTGTAGTATGTAGTCTTTTGTATCCGCCTCAGGGTACCCGTTGTTACATCTTTTTAGTAATCAATAGAGTGTGTTTGCGTAATTCTTTCTTTATTTCTTGAATGTTTGCAAATCACATAAGTCTTTAGGAACTAAAACTCTATATTGACTATGGAAAGGGAAATGAACAAGTGAAATAAACTATATGTTGACGAAGAAAAATTGATCTTGGCCCTGAAGTGAATTTGGGTGGCCCTTATGGATCGTTTGTGCTTTCAGCAGACTGCTGAACACCGCTGGTGTCACAGAGGCTACTAAGAACAAGCCTTGTGAGGGAGTTAATTTCCACGCCGAAAGAATGTTGGGGGTTTTACTCATGCTTCTATTGATTTCTCCGTTCTGCTGAGTTGAAGAGCCGATTGTTCCTATTCCGCTTGACTATTCCGTCTCTCTGAAGCAAGCCACTGTTCTTGGGATCTCGGGCGAGTGAAGTGATGCAGCTGCAATCACTAGGCCTGGCTCTGAAGACGTCGGGTTTTCTTCCTTCGGGTCCATACTGCGAACGCGTTGTAGAACAAAACGTTGAGCGAGCTCCATGTGTCCACTAAGGCTCTTTTTACCTCCCACCTTGCAACGGAGATCGAGATGACTAAGGCATTGTTGTGCAGCGCTCAGACTCCTTCAAAGTCTTTGTCCGTAAAAGTCAAGGTGGGAATGGGGCTCTGAACCCTCGAGTAGTGAATGTGTATGTCCTCGTCTGTGGGTTGTGTCCGCATCTCCAGTAGAATCCGCTTGTGAGACCTGTGCGACTGGTCTTCATTCAGTTCGACTCCATGAAGGACGTAGATTATGCTCGGAGTCTCCTTCTCTATTTCTTTGATTGACTCCCTCTGTTCCCTGGACAGTTCTGCTCGTTTTTCAGAGTTCAAAAATTCTTTTAGTTTGCCCCTACAAATCCAGTACTCAATCTCATACCTCATATTCTTGCAGTCGTTGGTATCATGGCCGCCATCCTTGTGGTACAAGTAGTACTTGCTGTTTTCACGCTTGGAGGGTCTTCGCACTGCTTTGGGGGCCACTTCAGATCTTTTCGGTTTTCATGGAGTTCAGTACGTCTAACAGGCTAGAATTGAGGGGAGTCACAGCTCTAGATCCAACATAGTTGGATGCTTTCTTTGGCCTGGCCAGGGTCTGATTTGTTGTCACTACACTTCTTCTTGCTCATTTCTTCATCCTCATGTCCTTTTCCCTCATTTTTGTCCTTAGGAGTGAAGGTTTTCTCTTCACCTTCAATTTCCTTTTTAACGGTCGTCAACTCCTCCAAGGTAATATGCTTCTGGGCGCTATTGAGGAGCTTTGTCATGTCTAAAGGGGGTTCCAAGGTGAGGTCTTCATAGATTTTTCCTTCCTTTAGACCCGCAGTGAAAGTTGTCACGGCTGTGTCATCGCTGCAACTGTCAACGAGTGTCAGCTCGTTGTTGAAGTGCGTGAAATACTCTTTGAGTGTCTCATTAGATCTATGTTTCAGAGAGAGTATGTAGTGTGGGCCTTTTCGGAAACGCTAACTTCCGATGAAATGCATCAGGAACTCCTTCGCTAGCATCTTGAAGGAGTCGATTGACCTTGGCGGGAGCTGTGGAACCACGTTAGTTTTGTCTTCTTCAGGCTAGTGGGAAAGTTCTACACGTCGCCAATTCATATCCTTCTTTGAGGGCCATCACGTGCTGGTAATGGCGTAGGTGGTTGAATGGGTCATTGGTTCGTCGTAGAAATCGAGCTTCAAAGGCGTGAACTTCGTCGGAAAGGCCTCATTCATAATATGGTCCACGAAAACGAAAGGTGGGACTGAGAGACGGTATAACACATCTGGGTCGTGTGCCCCTCTGCAAAGGGGGTTCTGAGGGTCGAGCCTCTCTGCCCTGGCAATCGGTTCTGCGTTAACTGAGCCACCTCCTCTGGTTCAGTGTGAACTAGCAGGAGCCTGACTCTCCTGTGCCTGCTTTCCGTCGTCCTTGGGAGACAGGGGCGTGTGTTGTTCCTGATCTCTATTAACGGGTGGAGGGTTTTGTTGAGCGAAAGCCTCCACCGTTTTAGCGATTTGTTGTATTTGAGATGACAACATACCAATCCTGGGGTTCGTCGTTCCTATTACTGGCACCGTGCATAACCGACACCGCAGATATTGGCGGTATAACGCCAATCTGAGCATTTGATGTGTCTCGTTGCTCTCCATTGTTGCGTGTTCTAATTGTCACTATCTATCTGTATTTCGAAAGGAAATGATGCTAGTGAAAGGTTAGTGTCACGCCACGATTTTCGAAGGAAACGAAAATCCTAAAAATCCACGTAGGATTATCTGTTTCCCCCAAAACTCGGGACGTGAAAATTTAATAACAACAGAAACAAATAGCAGCAACAACTAAACATCTGAAACAAATAAAAATCTAACCCGGTGAGACTCTGATGTTGCTAGCTCACTAGCGGAACTCCAGTACGCAGCTCAAAATCTCTAAACCTGAAAAGCTAATCGGCTACATTCCAAAAGGAATGTACCCAAGAAGCAAAAGCTCACTCGGGTCAGCATTAAAGCTGGTGTGAGAAAATCTTCATCCCAAAATCAATAAATCCGCACATGACAACATTAAAATAAACCAAACAATAAATAGCCACACCATCAGGTAGTTCCTCAATGAGGCAATGGTGTTATCATCCTAATAAATAAATATGCATTATTTATTACTAATAAATAAAATTTATGAGTTATCAATCCTCATAAATGCAACAACTATTCATAATCATATTAGACTATTATTGAAATATTAACAAAACACATTTCTCTACCTTTAGGAAGACATGTAGTTCTCATTCAATGATTGAATGAGCATTTAGTTTCTTCCTTTAAGGTAATCATGCACATACAAAAAAAATCTCGCTACTTTTCCACAATCGCACCATCCTCCTTGTGCCGAACACACCTCACCTAAGTGTGCCTCCCTTGCCTTCAAAACCACTCGGAGCGTACATGTTCCAAGTGGGGTGCCACCTCGAGGAACATGTCATCTCACCCGAAGTTCGATCCATGGCAAACATTCTTCCTAAATCTACACGTACAACCGAAGACACATGGAACGGTGCACTGAACACACCTCACCCAAGTGTGCCCCCCTTGCCATCGAAACCATTCGGAGCGTACATGTTCCAAGTGGGGTGCCACCTCGAGGAACATGTCATCTCACCCGAAGGTCGATCACTGGCAAGTACACTGATATGCAAGCAAGTCTGCATACCCAATAATATCACAAGTATACAAGCAAGTCTGTATACAAAAAAATTTCTTTTCTTTTCACATTTTTTTTTCGGAGCTGTGGAAAAGAGCATAAAAATAAATAAATCCTCAAAACTCTTTTATGGTGACTCTTTGTCAACCATAAGTAAATCAACTACAGTATCCACCATTATTTTGGGGAACAAGAAATATTTGACACATTGCCAATTCACATATCTCATATCTTTGCATCACATGAAAAAAACAATATGCACACCAATTCGCATAACAATACAAATACTCAAACTAAAACAAGTGCTCAGTTAAATTTCAGCCAATATCTATTACTAGAAAATTTTCTTCTATTTTATGTTATGCAATTGGGATCAATCTCGCCAGCTATGTAAATAAGTCCAAAGAAATACTCCAAAGATATTATTTTCCAGGTCATGATCAAAAGAGCATATGACAATGAGATACATTAGGAACTAAGCAAAAATGACTCATTTCATTCTTGTAAAACTTCCCCAAATCCATCTTCTATTTCATTAAGGAATTTCATCAAACAAATGAGCATTGTATCTATAACCTTTGACAATCAACGAGAAAATATTTCTAATAGTGGCACAACAGTTTGACAAACAACTTTAATAAACCGTATGGACACATATGATGAATTTCAATTTCAACCCGATGGGAGTTGACAATCCAAAACGCACATACACCTACTACCTAAATGTGGTCACCTATGATCTAACCTATGAGATACAATTTGCCCAAATTTTCTTCATGATAACAATCAGGGGTTCCTTAGTCTTACACAAACCCTACTCAAGCACATGTTTTTCTAATGATGATGATGACCTAGAAAACCCCGAATGCCTTGACAATTGCCTAAAATCAATGTGAATTACAATGGGTATCCATTCATTCATTCAAATCAATTAATTAAAGTAATCAAACCCCATCAATTTAATCTACCAAGTTAAGGGCAAAAATCAGGAAGAAAGAAAATGAGGTTTAATCAAAGTAGATTAAACACACAACACGTAACGACCAAAACCATCACAAAAAACAAACTGAAAGGGGTAAAAGAGAACTCACTGGAGAGATCGCAAACCGTAAGGGATTGCGCAGCCACAACCAAACAGAACCCTCCCTTTTCTTCCCCTCTTCTTCTCAAGTACATTTGGAGATATGGCTTTGAGGTGGATGCTTTGTGGAGAAAAATGTATTGCCTATTAAATGCTTTCAACTCCAACTGTTTCCTCTTTGTAGCTCTTACATCTTCATCAAAGTATACTGCATCAGCATCATATTCTGAAAGATAAGTATCTAAAATTCTGCTAAGCTTTTCTCCGAAACCTGATACAGCACCAGTTTCGACTGCTGCTTCTATTGACAACCAGCCCTCATCCCTGGTCAAAAGTTCTATCTCTGTTGTCATCTCTGGTACGATGACCATCTTCATCAATTCGATATCTCTCTCGCTGGCTTGATCTGTCCCCCAGATCGCCTGCTTCTATCCCTTTCCATCTCAGATCTCTCATCTTTGCTTTTCAACTCCCTCGCCTTCTCCTCAATGCTCGATTCTAGAGAAGAGATCTTTGACTTGAGTTGCTCCAATTCGATCTTCAAAGAAGAGTCCTCCGACGATGCTATTCCTCCTTCAACAACACCTGAATCCGCTCTGACTTGCGTACAAATCAAAGCGAGAGAGATCGAAAATACAAACAAGAAGAACTTCAAACTCGCCATGTTGAGAGATCGATCGAGAAGAAGAAAATATTTTTGCCCTAATTTCTCCTCTCTCTCGTTTTCGATGTTTTCTTTTTGGAGAGCTTTCTCTGCTTCCTCTTCTCCTCAAGCACACTACTCCTACGCCGTCTCCTTCTATCGTCGTCATCACTCTCATTTTCCTGGTCTGTCACCTCCTTCTTTATCTTGTTGTCGGCCATCGAAGAAGAAAAGAGAAGGAAGGAGAAAAGAGATAAAAAGAAAGAAAATAGGGTTATTCTCTTTATAAGGTGGGTGGCTATTCGCCCCCACCGAAGTTCCGAATGCACCCACCCTCTTTCACAAAATAAAAACCCTACTTATTAGTTTAATAAAAGCCCAAAACCAAGCCCAAATACAATTTAGTAGCAACCCATCAACATTAGGGTTTACAAAAGAAATTTTTATATTTATTTAATTAGGCGGATATTACAGTTAGAAACTTTGTCATACTCATGGACGACACCAAACTGATGCAGTCATTTTTCGCTCCCTGCTTTGACCTAGTTCTGCTGACCTAAACAAGGAATGTACGTGAGCCACGGACTACCGTTGTAGTGGCCGATGGCATTCCAATGCTAAAGTCAGACAGGGATCTGAGGAAGGTGTACTGTTGTAAATAGGAAATTTGAAGCATACCATAGCTTACCAACCTCATGTCTAATTTGTAATGCAGGAGTCTTGATTCGACCAGGCCATCGATGGCATAGTTTAGGAAGGAGGTCTTCATGGAGATCATTCTCTAATTAGGAGTCGTGTTGTAGAAGGAATTGAAAGTTCCATGTTAGTCCTGTGCTCCTAGATACGCAGGAGATAGTTCCCTATCTAAGGGTAATTCGTAAGAGAAAGTTTCACTGTGTGATATGTACTCTAGTACTTGCTTCCTAGTCGGAAGCGGAAAGCTGGTGTAATTGTCTGTCTGAAGCTGATCCTCGAGATACTTGCCTTAATAGGGATTATGGGTATTGAGGATAGTTGTGAGACGCGTGGGCTTAGCAAGCTGTAAGAGTTTGGGTCCGTTTGGCGGACTGCATTGGGCGGGCTTAGAACCACTTGGGCCGGATCAGTGTTGGGCTGACGCTGGGGCCCGTAATTCACGACACGTGTATCATCACAACACGTGTATGGCTCGGGGATGTGACCGTTGTGGTGTATCATCACTTTTATTCTTTAGTTAAGAATAAATTAATGCTTATAAACAAGAAAATTTAGCCATAGCCACCAAATGATTTTTATTGATAAAAATGGTAAGTCGATGTTACATATTTAAGGTTGGTGCAACAAAGTCGAAACATCCCAAAATGTCAGTGCAATAAAGAGTTGGTGCAACCGAACCAAATAGTCGGGTACACGTAGCAACTCTATTTTTTAATAAGGAGGCATGCATCAAATTTATTCTCGGTTGTTGCTAAATAACACTGCCATTTTTGCTGAAAAACGCCATCAATGCCCTACTTTCTTAAGGACACCGCCACATTTCTGAACGACACCACCACCTTTCTGAACGATACCACCAATATAAACAAAAAAAAACCCTACCTCTCTTCTCATCTTTCTCTTTCTTTTCCATCAATCACCACCACCACTCCACCACCGCCACCTCTCCTTATCCCTTCTTCTTTTTTTTCTTCTCCATCAATCACCTGCCGCTCCCACTTCTCATCCTCCTCCCATATTCTTCTTATTATTCTCATTATTTTCCCTTCCCCTTCACCTCTTCTTTTTCTTCTCCTTCTTTTCATCCTTTATCCTATCTCTTTTTCTTTCTTTTCTCCCAAGCACCACCACCACCATTGTCGGTCGGGGTTGCAGGGCGAGGTGGTGGTGGGCTGGTTGGATGGTGTTTGCTCCGGTGAAGAGAGAAGAGAAGGTAAGGGTGGGTGGTGGTGTCCTTCAACAGATAAAAAAATGGGGGTGGTGGTGTCCTTCAACGAAAATGATGGTGTTATTTAGCAGCAACCTTTATTCTTAAAAATTCTTGAAAAAAACTACTTCCTAGGTTCCTATCACAAATACGACCGTTGCCACTGCCACTATAGACAGACATGACAGAGGTAACTGTATTATGGACTAGCGAGTTATTAGTTCTAGAAATTAAAAAGAAATTACAATTACCACTAGTGTACCAGCTGTGCCTATGGCACGGTCATACACTTTCCCCATAGTGTGTATGCACGTTAAGCATGCCACCCTGGTCAACCAAAAAAAAATTGTTTTCAAAACTCTTTTTTTTTTTAATGAAAAAACACTGAACAACTTCATAATATCATTTGAACTTCACATTGCACTGCTTACTTATCTTCTAAATATATCTGTTTTCAAATTTTATGCATCATTTCATTATTGATTCCTTGTAGCTTATAAGAAGCACAATTTTCATTGAAACTGTCATATAAAAAAGCTTAATCTTTAGCTCCAAGTTTCAGATTTCCCGCCACTCATTTATCATCATATACAATCTTGGGACATTACAAAGAACTTACGAAGTGAGAAGAGCTTGTATGCACCTAGCCCAACTGGTATAAACAAAAAAGTTTGATCAAGCAACATACTCTGATTATGACTTTGGTGTAAAAATGTACTGATCAAATCACGTGGCCAATTCACTCTTGTGTTATCTGGGCCCACCCTGCCATCATATTCTCTATACGCCGCAACCCAATAAGCTGGGTTTTTTTTTTGGGGAAGAGTAAATGAGGGTTGGATGCCTTTGAATGTGAGTGAAAAGTACATTCGTACATAAAATAAAAAGAGGAAATGAGAGAGTGAGAGGCCACCAGAGCGGTGTGCTGCTGCACCTCTAAATTTGATAAAAAGAATGTCACAGACAGATTTACAGAAATGAAGGTGGGAATTGTTAAGTTTGTATAGGGGCATTTGGGAGAAAAATTACGACCTGACTGACTTACACTACTTCACTGTAGCTTTTGTGAATTTTCGTTAGAGAAGAGATATAAGGATCATAATGTTTTGATATTCACCGAGCTTATTTTGTGTTGTCACTCCTTATCATTATATCTTTTGAGCCTATAATAAAATAAGGTTCATCCATGATTTTTCTCTTGTCCATGCTATCAAATAAACATCTATTTGTGATTAGGAGGTCTAATATCTTTTAGAGATGTTCACATTATGTTTTACCCTTAGAAAAGTTTATTTTTATTAAAGATATTTGGTGTAGATTGAATAGGTAGTACATTTGAATATCAACAAGTTGTTAATTTCCAATGGACATTTAATCAAGCATCAAATTGGGGTAACAGATCAGATAGTGTAAGCAAAATATTTATATACAATTTTAAATAGAATAAAAATGAGCCACCAATTTGAGTTGGGATCACTTTGTCTAGAAACATGGCAAGGGAGGCTTCTAATATGAAACCCTCATAGATGGTGATGGAGATTCTTTTTCTTTCTTCGTGGTTGGATCATGACCATTGGTGTTGTTGTGGAACAAAAAATACTCCTAGGTCCCTTTAGGAAGAATATTCTTAGGCACTTCATGGTATTAAGTGATCACATGAGTAGGAAATGACCATAGTAAAGAACTAAATATGCAAGCATATGGTAGCTCCTCTAACACGAGATAACTTTTGGGGTGTGTTTGGTTGCATAGAATCTTATGCCATGAGAACCACCTAAATCTAAGTTAATTTGAAGTTCACTCACCAATCCACCATTAAATTTTGTGATCAATAGTGGGATTGAAAGTCCCATAAACATGAGAATCACACTCCTTGGTACCCCAAAGCATGAGATTCTCATGTCCATGGGACTTCCATTCCCACCATCGATCACAAAATCTAATGGTGGATTGGTGATTGAACCTCAAATTAGCTTAGATTTAGGTGATCCCCTCATGGATTCACATGACATAGGATTTCATGCAACCAAACACACCCTTAGATCCTCATTTCCACAAGGGTGGTTGATTGAGAGCAAGGATGTGTATGCTACCACTTCCATGCTCAAAGTTTTAGTCCTGACTAGTGTCCAGCCCAAAATAATGCTTGAATTGTTTCACTTCTTCCTAAAGATTGTGACTTGATAGAAATTTGATAGAAATTACTTTTGGTGAACTAAATTCTTCTTATCACTTGTGTCGTTTGCAAGGCTACATAATCTTCATTTTGATGGATGGGCACAATTTTAGAAGAAACTTCTATGATGAGGAACCAAAAGAATTTGTAACAAATATTGTTGAAATTGACACATTAAGGATAAAAAAAACCATTTTGACTTCACATTATTTATTTATTTATTTTGTCCCTTAACCCCTCCCAACCCAAATGTTGTCGCCAGCAGGGTTTGAAACCTGGACTTGTGATTTCATCCGCCACAAGTCTACCGCTGAGCTGGTACCGTATTGAATTGACTTCAAATTTAGGACTCACTATTTCATTTACAGTTAAGGACACTACATAACATGAATCATGATTACATGAAATCTATATCATTTCTCCATTTGAGCTGAAATTTTTAGGAAAATTAAAGATTCACATCAGAAACAATATGTTAAAGTTTATCCCATTTTGACATGTGTGCCTTGAGATATGCATTAAATGTGAAACGGTGGACCTCTCCATTATAATCACAAAGTCAAATTGGATTCATACCACAAATATTTTTTTACATGTTTTTAGGCCTATGTTTTATGGGCTTGTTGATCCCATTCTCAAGTGAAAACATAAATTTTAGTTGTTTGATTACATATTTTTATTGGGTGAAAATTTGATTGATGGGCGCATGGTTTTAGTGTTTTTTATCCATCCATTTCAAGTTTAATCTACTCCATTCAACAAGAAAAAGTTGGAAGCTTTTTGTTTAGAGTTAACCATAAGGTTAAAATGAAGTAGTCAACATGCTTATCATGTTTCATGCATACTGCCCTTTAAACGAAACTCCCTTCAACAAAGATTTATACCATCATTTAAATGGTTGCACTTTAAGGCAAAGTCCACAGTAACAATTTTCCAATTCTTTTCTTAGCTTAAGAAAATTAAAAGAACACGTCTCAAGTAAATCTTAACGACACTGACAACGGTAGCAATCTTAAACATGAGGCAAAGTGTGCACACATACCTGGGAAGGCTATGGTGTTTGCATTGGGAAAGGCCTTTTCAAGTCAGCTTGTCCTCAAGAGTGCCTAGTGGAGGGATATTTTCGTGACACCCATTGCAAAAACCCAGTCATGAAGGAGAAGTTGGAGCTTTTGTGTAAGTAAATATTTTTATTGTTTTTCTTGTTTGAAAAAAAAAACCTTGAAAAGGGTCTTTGATATGATGAACTTGTAGATTTTTCGATATCTTCTCATTATTTGCTTCTCGTTGTTGAATACTAAAGATTATGGTTTGTCTGTTGTTTGGTAGGTAAGAACACCACAGTGAAGACGAGCTACATGGTGGTATCCAAGAAGATCTTAGACAAATACCCAGAGCTAGCAATAAAGGATTCATCCACCATTGGACAAAAACTTGAAATAGCCAACCCAGCAGTGGTTATAATGGCCATTGAAGCCAGCTTTGCCTGCATCAAGGAATGGGGTAGACCAGTAACGGACATCACCCATGTCGTCTATGTTTCATCAAGTGTGATATGGTTACCTGGTGGTTACCTCCATTTGGCCACCCAACTAGGCTTACAAAGTGATGTGGGACGTGTCATGTTGTACTTCCTAGGTTGCTACGGTGGCCTCACTGACATTTATGTAGTTAAATACATAGCTGAAAACAATCCAGGAAGCTGAGTTTTGCTAACAACATCAGACAAAACCATACTTGGCTACCGCCCTTCTATCATGGACCGCCTTTATGACCTAGTTGCTGCGACACTTTTCAGTGATGGGGCAGCAGCTGACATCATATGGACAACCCATTAGCCCATATTGAAAATCCATTCATGGAGTTGAATTTTGCAATAGTGTTGGAATATTTCAATAATATATATGTATATATGGTTATATAAAGTATGGAAATATGAAAGGTCGGTGTTTGCACACTTTCAAATTCAAAAGACATGATTTATGACAAAGTGCCCTTTTAAATAAATGATTGCAAACTTTCAGGATGGGTGTATTTGTTCAAATGGTTGCAAACTTTCAAACTCTCTCTTCTTTCTTATTACAATCATACACTTTTGTTATAGAAGTTTCTGAGGGAATACTTCAAATTTGCTTTTCGCAGTATCCTGACTTTGTTGTATCCTGGAAGTGATTTTCCAAAAACCTTTTAGCAAACTCAATTGAGTGGGGGCAAATAACATTTTAAGGAAACAATTCAAATCGTACCTCAAAGTCGTCTTTGATTTATTCTCTATTTTCTTTTCTACTCTAACAAACTTAAAGTGTTATTTTGCAATGAAGAACAAATTCGATAATATGGCTATGAACAGGTTATCAATCAAGATGTTTATAAGCTAGACAAGTTCTATTGAACAAACTTTACTCGATGGAAGGACAAGATGTGTTTCATGCTTACTGTTTTAAATGTGGTAATGTGTTGGACCCGAAATTGCAGCCCTTTCCTGAACCAAGTGACAAAGATACAGAAAAAATAATTGCAGACCGCAAGAAGCGTGAAGAATATGAACTGGTTTGCAGAGGACACATTATGGGAACACTTACTGATCTATTATATGATCTATACACACATATCCAATCTCCAAGATAAATATGGGAAACGCTCGAACACAAATACACAACAGAGAAAAGAGGTACAGACAATTTTTTACTGTTTGAATTTTATGAATTCACTATATTGGACAATAAAACCATCCTAGACCAAGTTTATGAATTATTGGTCTTAGTTTCTAAACTTCGTGAACTTAAGATAGTTATTCCAAATCCTGCAATAGTTGGGGCGATTATAGCTAAATTACCCCAAACTTGGAATAACTATGGAAAAAAATTTCTGCGTATGGCATAAGATTTGAGTTTGGAGGATTTACAAAAGAGTATCCAAATTGAAGAAGAAACTCGAAATCGTGATAAGAGTTTTTGTTCTAAGGATTCCTCCAAAGTTCACATTGTGTAAGGAAACAAATTTAAGAACTTTAAAGTAAACAATAATAAAGGGAAGTTCAAGAAGACCAACTCAAACAAACAAAAGAATGCTAATGGGGTTTGTTACCATTGTGGAAAGAAAGGCCATCACATTTGAGATTGCAAGCACAAAAAATAACAGTGATCAATTTGCCAATAAATCATACTGCAAACATGGTGGAAGAATTTGAAGGTGATATAGTGGCAATGGTATCGGTGATGAATATTGGCATGATCACTGAATTAAACATGGCAGCAGCTATGAAGTCTTCTGATTGGTGGCTTGATTTTGGGGCTACTATCCATGTGTGCAATGATAAGGCATTATACAAGACATATGAAGCATCCATTGACAACCAAGAGGTCTTAATGGGAAATCACAACTCTGCTAAAGTTATGGGAAGAGGAATTGTTGAACTCCGGTTTACTTCTGGGAAGAAACTGACTTTGCTTAATGTGCTTCATGTTCCAAAAATTAGAAAGAATCTTGTGTCTGCAAATTTGTTATGTAAAAACGGTATAAAAAAACGTTCTAGAATCCGACATATTAGTAATGTTGAAAAATGGAATGTTTGTTGGGAAGTGTTATTTTTGTGATGGAATGTTCAAACTCAGTATTAATAATAAAGTGAATTCTTCTACTTATATCATTAAGTCTTTTTCTCATTTATGGCATTTACGTTTAGCACATGTTAATTTTCAATATTTGGAATATATGCGCACACATGGTTTGATTGCTTGCAATGATTTTTACAATGATAAATCCACAATATGCATTCAAGCAAAACTGACAAAGAAACCCTTTCCACATGCTGAAAGAAATACTAATTTATTAGATTTGGTACTCTGACATATGTGAATTTAATGATGTTTTAACATGAGGAGGCAAAATATATTTTATCACATTTATTGATGATAGCTCTAAGTTTACATATGTGTATATCTCTTGTCTAATAAAAATGAAGCTTTTGAGTGTTTTAAACACTACAAGGCTGAAGTAGAAACTAATAAATGAACAAAAATTAAATGTCTTCGTAGTGATAGAGGTGATGAATATTTTCCACATGAGTTTGATAATTTTTGTGAAGAACATGGTATTGTACATCAAATGACTGCTCCAGCCTCCATATACACCACAACAAAATGGTTTGGCATAAAGGAAAAATAAGACTCTCACTGAAATGATTAATTCTATGATGTTAAATCTAAAGTTCCATTGTATTTATGAGGTGAAGCACCATTTACAGCATGTCATATACATAATAGGATTACATCTACAAAAACACATGTATCACCATATGAAGTTCGGAAAGGCAGGAAACCAAATTTATCATACTTAAGAGTGTGGAGTTGTTTATCTTTTTATAAGGCAATTGATCCTAAGAGATCCAAGTTAGGACCAAGAGGCATCAAAAGCATATTTGTGGGATATGCAGAAAACTCTAAGGCATACAGGTTGTTTAGCTTAGACTCTAATACAATAGTTGAGTCTAGAGATGTTGAATTTATAGAAAATAAATTCTATAATGATTCAATATCTGAAAAAGAGAATGATCAAACACCATTGTCTAACTTAGAACCTAGTTCTTTTCAAAATGAGAAAATAAAATAGTCTCAAACTGTTATTGAACTAAGGAAAAGCCAAAAAATAAGAAGAAAAAAAAATCTAGGTCATGATTTTATTTCATCTCAGTCTATTGTATTTTTAATAAAAGGTGACAGAACACAAGTTCTAAATAAAATGCCTATACTGTTGAATGTAGAAGATGATCCGGAAAGTCTAACTGAAGCAATGGCTTCAAGATATGCATCTTTTTGGAAAGAGGCTATAGATGATGAGATGGATTCATTGATGTCAAATCAATCGTGGATTTTAGTAGACATAGCACAAGGATCAAAAGCAATTGGTTGCAAGTGGGTATTTAGAAGAAAATACAATACCGATGGGTCAATTCAAACCTTTAAAGCTAGGTTAGTAGCCAATGTTTTAAACAGAAGCAAGGAATAGATTACTTCGATACTTATGCACCAGTAGCTAGGCTCACATCTACAAGAATATTGTTTGCTTTAGCATCTTTATATAATTTGCATGTGCATCAAATGAATGTGAAAACGACCTTTTTACGTGGTGATTTGGATGAAGAATTCTATATGGTTTGTTCTTTCTAAAAATGAAAAGAAAGTTTGTAAATTGGTTAAGTCATTAGATGGACTGAAACAAGCACCAAAACAATGGCATCAGAAATTTGACTATAATTTTGTCATATGGATTTAAACATAATAATGCTGATAAATGCATATATTCTAAATTCACAAATGACTATGGTGTTATTATTTGCTAATTTTCGGTACAAACATGAGAGGTGTATTTGAAACTAAGAAGTACTAAATTCAAAATTTTGAATGAAAGACTTGAATGAAGTAGATATTATCTTAGGGGCTACATTGCCTAGAGCATATAGTAAGTATACAATGGAAAATCTAGACATATTAGCTTGAGAAATGAATATGTCAAACAATTAATAATGGATGGAGTTATTAATATTATTTATGTAAAGTCAAGTAATAATTTGGCGGCATTCTGTTGGGTCCATTTACAAATGGTTTGCAAGTTAGGGGGAGATCCTTGCCACAGAAAATTGAAAACATACAGGCATTCTGTAACAACCTAATGAAGAAAGTTGACTTAAAGGAGTACAATGATTTGTTTTGGGCAATTCATCCCGGGGTTCACCTATACTTATCCAATTGGAGACTAATCAGAAGTTGAAAGGAGAGAAGCTCAACTGCAGTAGGAGGGCATTGATGGACTACGGGAATGTTAGTAGCACGCAGCACTATCTTCTACGTTTTAGAATATATGAGGGAGGAACTGAAGGGAGATGATGGAGAAGAATGGGGACTTGCTTTAGCATTTGGTCTGGGCATCACCTTTGAAGGGATCGTTGTCCTTAACCTTCAATGATCCTGCTACTTAACATCTTTCATTTACAAGTGCTTTGTTTAGGGAAATATTGTCAACTTGAAATGTTACTTCTAAATTGTATGGTTTCTTGAACTAAATAAATCTATTTCAGTTTCTCAGTGTTTGCTACCTTCAATAACTTCTACCTTATGATCTTTATTTTAGCTTTGGCTATTACTGAATAATTGCACCAATGGTTCATCAAACACTTGACAGAAAAATGACGAAGCTGTACGTTACTGAGACTTGAATAACCAATCCATATAAATTGTGATGTGACGTACAAAAATATTGCTAGTTTTGGTTTGTGTGAAACATGGACTAGTTAACTAGTTTAGGTTTACAGTAGAAATTCCTGAGGATAAACTACCTGATAGGCGCAAACCGTGAATAGTAAAATATTTCCTAGGTCCAGTCTTGTACTCTTAACTTGCTCAATTAGCCTTTTGCGTACCTTATGGGGGGCATAACCATTGTTATTTATCGAATGAGAATAGGGAACTACCTAATCCAATAAGGCCCACAACATTGTTTAATTTGGAAAACTTTCCTATGAAATTTGGAAGTGGTAGGAAATCTGGCGGAAGAAAGTTAAACCATCCTCGTCCTACAACATAAATGATGCTCGTTCCCTCCTCCAAATTTGTATCAGCCCAACAAAGAATAACATCCCGTTGTCCAAAATACTTACACAATCATTGCAGGGTAATCATTTCCAAAGCTAAATTGACAACATACTAAGAATTTAGTTTTGATTGACAGCCACTGGTACACTTTTTTGAGTGATTATATAAGTAGCTTTTTATTGTGTTGCAAAACACAGTCTAAAAATATGTAAAGAAATCTCAACATAATCAGTTCCATTATTAGTTTCTTTTCTTTTTTCAATTAATGAATAACCAAGTGTTGCCATGGATTTCTTTTTTTTCTTTTTTCTTTTCCATGTAAGCTTCTACCTACTGTTGTTATCTCAAATATAACTTAGCACATTCGGACAAGAGTTGTTTTACATACCAAAACCATTTTAAAATCCTACATTACTCACTTAAACTATGGTAAAAATATACATGCTAAACATGAATGGCATTCTCACAACACAACCTTTCCAACTTAGTAACAAATGAAAATGTCAAAAACAGTAAAATTTTGTTGCGCTCTTCTTCTTTCTTTTTACAACTCAAACCTTTTTAGCAAAAGACCCTTATTCAAACAACCAATGCCATGCAAGCATATGGTCCTCTACTATCATGATATTTTGTTTAGTGGTACAAATTATTCAAATGCAACATCAGCAGCAAATGGACCCAAACTGGGTAACTCTTCATTTTTTATTTTTTATTTTTTTTAAGGTAGGTTCATCAACCTCACAATTAATAGACTATGAGGTGTCTTCGGGAACATCACTACAAATGGAACAGGCATGATGTGTTTACTGGGGAGGTGACTAGTCTGCTGTTATGGGCAAATTAATCCATAATCTTGAATTTGGTGAACTATTTTCCTTTGTTGGTTAATTATTGTAGACTGCACCTGCAAGACCAACATATTTGGTTTGCTACTGATTGAGGTAGTTGGGATGACTTTGACACAATGTTGTTTGTTGATTAAGTAGCTTGAAAAGGAAAAGACTTGGCGGGGGCTTTGGCTCAGTTATAGACTTTGTATGATGGAGATAACAGTCTGATGGTGTTTGACTAATAGGGAGGTGGCCTTGATCAATGTGATTGAAAGGGGTTTCCCTATTCAAATACATAAATTTGTATATCTCTACGAATTTGGAAAATTTTTGAAACTAGTGAGGAACAAATGGGAAATTTCCACCAAAGGTTAATCCACTTTGTACTTGTAACATATAATAAACATTCACATTTTTAATATTAAAAGGAAAACTATATTTGATGCATGGCATTACAAATTAAAAAATAACAATATTTAATGTATCAACGTCTTGACTAAAAAACACCCTAAAAAAAGTTCATGGTGTTTCAAAAACTCGTTAACAAGGCGTTAGATATTACATAATATAGTTTTTCTTATAGTAACTCATCATCCTGTAATATGAATTTCTAGGTCCACCCCTGCATGTTGGTCTCGCAAACCAGGGTCTGGGGCTATATTCCACTTCCATCTCATACAATCTTCTTTCCACGATATCTACTTAAATGGACGTTACATACAGTAACAGAACCATCCATGTCATATATCAATGGATTTTTTTCTCTCCCTCTAGAAACCGAGATGCATGATATGACAGCCGATCTTTCTGCTGCAAACCTGTACTACTTTCTTTTTATTGATATATCCTTTGCCTTAGATTGCATTTTAGTAAATGTGATATATAGAGAAGCACTTGTATGACATCTATTCTATATAGCTGAAAATGACACGAAGAGAAGAGAAAAAACCATGTATGCTGAAACATTGGCCAAGTTGATTTGTGCAGTCTATTTTTAAAATAGCATAGATCATTCTCAGTCATACTTCTCAATCTGGTAGTGAAACTTAACCTTGACGCGGAGGCCTTCTAGAGTCACCAGCTCCCCTGAGAAACAAACACAAAATAAGAAGCTTTATATATAAAATGGAATCTTGCTTTTAAATTCGCTTTGAAGTTACTTTTCTTTCTTACTTCTCAAGCTATGTTGAATCTAGCTAGCTAATTGTTGTTCTGGTCTTATATGGAATGTAAACAGAAAGAAAAAAACAAAAAATAATACCTGTTATGAATGGGATTGGGACTGTTGGGGACTTTTCTCATGCTCATGAAATAATGGTCTAAATCTGGATGATCTCTCATTTCCAAATGCATCAAGCTTGCTCTTGTTGGTACCGTTGAGATCCCAAATAACAACTCAATAGAGCCAACACATAAAAGAACCACAAACAAAGCCCTCAAGACCAAACTCCCACTGCCCATTGATCGCCTCATCTCTTCTTGATCTCTTTGACTTTTCTCTCAACAAGTTTAGTTTGCACACTGGTGAAGGTGAAATGAGAAATAACCAAACTTGTTTATTGTGTTGGTGGTACCAGCTAGCTAGCTAGTGAAGGAATGAGAAAGGAGATAGGAAAGTAGACTTGTCAAGGAAGATATCTGTTGATGCAAGGCAGATTGGTTAGATGTGATTTTGTTGCATTTTTGGGACTCGGAAAGAAAGAAAGAAGGCTTGACTGGTCAATTTTGAACGTGGCATAGAGGGAGTGAGGGAACCCTCTTTTACTTTATAACTATGATTGCCTCTCTATAGAATGACTCTCCCTTTTGCTTTTAATAGTTTCTTTCTTTTATATTTGCTTGTTTTCATGCCAACACTTACTCGTACTCCGTGCATTTTTTTAGAGGGAAATGGTAAAAGGAAATTATTAAAGAAAGTGGGTTGCCCATGTCTAAAATTGTAAGTGCACCACTACATCCACAATAGCTGAACCCTTTCTCAATTTGCTTAATAATACTAGTGAATCAGCCCGGACCCGGGGGAGGCTCTTGCATTCTTGATCGTCGATTCAGTTAGATTCAATCTAATGGCTCTCTCTTTCCCTCCACTCACACTCACTTATTAAAATTTAAAACCCCCATCTAGAGATGGCAGTGGGGCGAATTTTCACGGATATCCACCCCACTCGCCCCGTTTGGGGCAGATTTGGTAAAGGGTCCTTGGATCTTGGGGCGGATACGGATTTGGCCATATCCGCCCCATGGATATCCGTTTATCCGATAAATTTACAAAAATACATTTCCTCTATATAAAGGATTAAACCCTCTCACACCCGCACTCTCGTTTCTCACACCCTCCCTTCTTCTCTCACAGTGAAGGCGGTAGACTCTCACAGCGATCCCTCACCGCGAACGCGGAGAACCCTACCTTCTTCTCTCACAGCGAACGCGGAGAACCCTCCCTTCTTCTGTCACAGCGAAGACGGAGAACCCAGGCGGTAGACTCTCACAGCGATCCCTCACCGCGAACGCGGAGAACCCTACCTTCTTCTCTCACAGCGAAGGCGGAGAACCCTCCCATCTTCTCTCACAGCGAAGATGGGAGGGTTCTCCTCGCTTCTTGTAGCCCCTTCTTCTCTTTCACAGCGAAGGCAGAGGCCGAAGAGTCGTCCCTTCGTCTCCTTCTCTTCTCACGGACAATCGAAAAAACATCAGATCTGAAATCAAAGTTCTGAGATCAAGATATCAGATCTGAGATCTGACATCGAATTTTTTTTTTTGTTTGTTAATTTTTGTATGGTTCTTTGTAATTTCTGTATGATCTCAGAACTTTGATTTTAGATCTGAGATCTGATATCAGATATCGAATTTTTTTTTTTTTTGTTAATTTTTGTATTGTTCTTTGTAATTTCTGTATGGATTTTTGTATCTTGTAATTGTAATTTTTGTTATAATTTATGTAGTTAGATGGATAACCGTAAACGGATTGGCGGGGTGGGGCAGATATCCGCCAATCCGCACGAGGCGGTTACGGTTTTTAATAAAAATTGTAAACGAAATGGCGGGGCGGATTGGGCGATCCGTTATTTCTGACAGATCGATGATGGATTTGCTCAAATCCGCCACGTTGCCATCCCTACCCCCATCTTTTTTTCTCTCTCTCTAAAAACTAAACCACTCAATTATCTCTCTCTCTCTCACAAATTAAAACCACTCACTCTCACCCTCTCACTTATTAATTAAACCACTCAACTATTCTCACACACACACACTTATTAATAATTAAACCACTCAATTAATTTTTTATCTAAATTTACTAACATATTTTTCACCACGCATCTCGAAGAAAATGAGATAAAATCCAACTATTTGACACGTATCTCGAGATTCATTGATGCGCGCTGAATAATACACTCATCTCGAAAATAATCTAACAATTCAGCATGCACCTGGAGGAACATCTAAAATCAACGGTTTAAAATTTCATCTTAAACAACTCGTCTCGAGGAACATTTAATGGTTCAAATTTAATAAAACACACATCTCTAGGTAAATCTAACGGTATAAATTTAATAGTACACGCTCTTTCATCTTAAACAACATATCTCGAGACGCGTGTTAGATCATCAAATTGTTTTTCGTGATGAGTGCTGAATAGTACACTCATCTCGAGAAATAATTTGATGATCCAACACGCGTCTCGAGATAGATTGTTTAAGATGAAAGAATGTGTGTTATTAAATTTGGACCACTAGATTTACCTATAGATATGTGTTCTATTAAATTTGGATCATTAAATGTTCTTTGAGACGAGTTGCTTAAGATGAGATTTTAAACCGTTGAGTTTAGATGTTCCTTGAGGTGCATGCTGAATTGTTAGATTTTTCTCGAAATGAGTGTACTATTCAACACACATCACGAAAAAAAATTTGATGATCTAACACGCGTCTCGAGATATGTTGTTTAAGATGAAAGAGCATGTACTATTAAATTTATACCGTTAGATTTACCTAGAGATGTGTGTTTTATTAAATTTGGACCATTAAATGTTCCTCGAGATGAGTTGTTTAAGATGAAATTTTAAACCGTTGATTTTAGATGTTCCTCGAGGTGTGTGCTGAATTGTTAGATTTTTTCGAGATTAGTGTATTATTCAGCGCGCATCAATGAATCTCGAGATACGTGTTGAGCAGTTGGATTTTATCTCATTTTCTTCGAGATGCGTGGTGAAAAATATGTTAGTAAATTTAGATAAAAATTAATTGAGTGGTTTAATTATTAATAAGTGTGTATGAGATAGATAATTGAGTGGTTTAATTAATAAGTGAGAGAGTGAGAGTGAGTGGTTTTAATTTGTGAGAGAGAGAGAGGGATAATTGAGTGGTTTTAATTGAGTGGTGCACATGACGAGATCATGTGCAGGGTGCGCATGAGTCCCCCCCGGGTCCGTATCAGCCCTGCCTCCGCAAACTTTCTACGGTGTACCCTGATTCTTGGGTCGTGCCTTAAGCACTCCTCATCATATTTCCAACTTCACAGCTAAGTGCAAGGACCCCAAGAATACAATAAAATGTAATGTCAAAACAGAGAACTTAAAAATAAAATAAAAAATCAGCTCTTAATAATAATAAAAAAAAATCAAAGTAAAACACTTCCACTTGAGATACCCTTGAACCAAAGATGATTTGTAAACATTGGCAAAGTATAATAACTAAAACAACAATACCATGTTTATCTGTTCAACCAATTATAGATACCAAAACAACACCAAACAAAAATCTTTGCAGGTGCATAATCATGATTCCACAACCTCTAAAGGGCATTTACGTACTTGACAATCACTTTATCTCTTCCTCCGTCACGCCAACTACTAATCTTCTAGTGGTGGAACTAGGATTGTCACTAGGGGGGATTTTATTTATCATTTTTATAATTACTATTTGAACAATGGTATTGATTATTTACTAATTGGCATAAATCATCTAATAAATAGTACATAATAAGGATTACAACAACAATAAGCCTTTGTAATTTTTATTATTAGCAAAAACAAAATGGTGATGTTCATTTCTTTGGATATAAATCTTAATTGCGTCCAATATCACAAATCAAGAATCTAAGTATATAATACCGTTAATTTTCAGTAACAGTTTGTGTTTGTGACAAATAGAGAAAAATTACAAATATCTTCTTTGAATTATGGAATAGGTAATAAACGCTAAAACTTTGAGAAATTATATCCTCAACATTAATCTAGTTTAGCATGAAAAAAGGGGGTTTCGAAGGTTTCTTACAAAAAAAAAAAGAGTATAAAATAGAATGTTATTATCTCGTGTACATTAAAAGAATATTACAACATAAATAACTCTCGGCCATAAAAATAACTCTTAACTAGCTTAATACAATATTTCCCTCCAAAATGTTTAATACAAAAAATTTTCGTAGTTGGAGCCAAAATATTCCAACTCATATTTCAATGATAATGGATGAGGGGGGTAAGAAAACAATTAGGCCTGAAAGGTTGAAACAGGTTAATAATAAAATAAAAATGCAAGGGAATAGCAATAAGAGAAGTGAGGGGGCAAGGATCAATTGTGTAACAAGTCAGGGGGCAATACATTGGTATTCAATAGTGGGACCATATGAACTCTCTAAAATTGTAGGAGGTATTCAAAAGTTCAAGGGGGTAGTTGCCCCCTCTGGTCTATATGTTACTTTGCCACTATATTTTTCCCTCTATTATTCCATCTATTATCCGCTTCCACAAACACTAAAATTTTAATTAAAAATAAAACTCTCTCTCTTTGGATTTCTCAGCAATTCCTTCTTCTTTGAACTTCTTGAATTCTCCAACTTCTTCGCTGTGAAGATGATGCACATGATGTTCTATTGGGGCAAAAAGGTGATGGTCATCTTTGATTCATGGCGGACCGATTCATGGCTGAGTTGGGAGTTGACCTTGCTTGATCTATTCTTGGTGTCTATGTGGATTAGATTCAAGATCTTATCGCATACTAAACCGTTCGAGAGTTCGATCAAGCCCTTGCTTCCCATAGTGGGATTGGGTCGATGGAGCCCAGTGAGATTCGCGACGTCTATGTCGTTTGGGGTGAATTTGGCGATTGGCTGCATGTTGATGTTGGCAATCATGTCGTTCAATGGAGGGGTTTTCATTGTTGTTATTATGGGGCTCGCGTTTGGCTATTTGTTGTTTAGGAGTGTTGCTGCTGAAGAAGAAGAATTGGTTGGTTTGGAAAGTGTGTGCTTGTGCTTGAATTCAGAATCTTGATGAGATTGATATATATTCCTTCTGCAATTCTCTCTGTTGTACATGGGCATTTTCAGTAACAAAATGCGACATGACATCCTAATGCAGTAGCTTCATTGTTCATCCGCATAAAATTCATTATGAAAGAGATTTCAACCTTGGGTGACGAGCCAAGCGGTCCCACTTACCCCTAATTCATTTCAGATTGTCCTCAATATTAAATTGGTTTAAAAGGAGGAGAATGGACAGATGCGGTAAATGGTATGCCACATCTCTATCTATCTCTATTTGAGTTTTACTGTTCATTGTGTATCAATTTGTCTTCTGCCATTTTTCGAATTCCCAAATTACCCTCATCAAGTTATAAAATTCTCAGCCCGTCCTCTTCCCCTTCTTTAGTAATTGAAAAGTTAGTTGTGTATGTGGACTTTTCCAAATTTCGATAAAGCCCTTGTATAACTTACGAAATTTCAAAATTGCCCTTAATTCTACTCAAAGCCTAATTGAACCCAAAACTCTGATTCAACCCAAACTTAATCCCAAGCCAAAGCCGAAAATTCTTATAAGACTGAAATACCCCTGGCCAAAGTTGAAAATTCTCCTCTTATTGCACACATTTTCCTATCCATAAGCAAAACAGTTTGAGTACCGAAGGTACGGGGAATACCCTAGTGACCTTTAATCAGGCCTTTTGAATTGACATGCGTCAAACCGCAAATGGTATGTCACAAGCAAAAATATAGTTATTGGCATCAACGACTAAAAATTGACATACGGGTATAAAAAAAATGGCACATAGGTATAAAAAATGTGACATTTCATTTGTCATGCAACATTTGAAATGCCACATACAAAATGACAAGTTGTCTACAACTCTCTCCCTCTTTGCGCTAAGCTTGCACGAAGGGTAAGCGTGTCGAGTAGGATGTGGCCAATATTGTTGGCCGGGCGTGTTTTGGGTATGGATATAGAATTAACCCTACTTGTGTGTCAATAGTTACCCATCTCTAGCTCTCGAAACCACCTATTTGTGGATGTTATAAATTTGAGGAGGTCTAATATTTTGCTTTTAAAAAATAAAAATAAAAGGAAAAATGACCTTGAAGGCCTACTTCTATACCAAGTAAACCAAGATTTATACTTTACAATCTTAAAAATTAAGGCCATGTTTGGTTACTCAATGGAATGAGAATGGGAATGGAAATGAGAATATTACTATGTTTGGTTACTTGATGGAATGAGAATGAGAATGATTTGTGTCTTTACCATTATGCCGTCAATTATCAATTATTAATTTTGGATCTATGGTGGGTAAGGAGGTATCTATGTTAGGTAAAGAGGTCTAATAAGACAAATGGAGTGTTGACCATTACATTAGGCATTCATAGGGTTTTGAGATGGAATGCCCATTACAATAAAATTTGTAATGGTCATTCCCATTACGCCATTTTTATACCCAACCAGACAAAGGAATGGCTTAAACCATTGTAATGGTCATTACAATTACAATGGTCAACTTCATTCCATTGAGTAACCAAACACGCCCTAATACTATGAATCTTGAGGTGTAAGGTAGTGCAAATCCACAATAAGTTGTAATATTTAAGCTTCTACGACTTAATTCTGAAAAGAAAAAAAAATCGATGGTTTTATAATTAAGTGGTTGTGTGGGATTGATTCGAGACTCCCGTTCATTCTATTTCCCCTTTTTCCATATCCTCTCTTTTTGTTTTCCAACTTTTTATTCCTTTTTTTTTTCCAGGTAAGAACTCTTTAGCCTTCCTTAAGAAGAAGTCCCCTTATTCACTCATCTCTCATATTTATCCTTTCTTTTTATGTTTCTTGCATCTCTCCCTTTTGTTCACCATTTCACACCCACCAATGGGTCGCTTGTTTTTTTGTTTACTCTCCTATACCTCACGCTGCTACTTGGCCTGTTTGGTTTATCTAATATTTCATCCCTTACTTTTCACTATGTTTTACCACTTGTACTACTTAATGCACTCATAACCTCACGTGTTTAGGACATGCTCCGTGGTGTCCTTTGCCCACGTTTTTAAGGTGTGTTAGACACAACACCTATAATATCACCCTCTCGATAGTTCAGAAGATGTTTCAGTATGACATGCCTATCATAGGCAATAATTTAAAAAACATTTTGAGTATACAATTTAGACATCAAACTGAGTTGTTAAATTAGGTTTAATAATAAAAAGAATTTAATTTCCAAATAATGAAAATAATTTCAATTTTAAGTGAAATCAGTTAAAATCACTAGGGGTTGAATAGTGGATGTGAAGTTTATAGAAAGGGAGGAATGAGGAGGTGGAGTGGTTGCAAAATAGAGAAAGAGACAGACGAGGGAGGAAGAAGGGGGTGGTGGTGTTTGCGAAACAGATAAAGAGATGAAGAAGGGGGTGACGGTGGTTGTGAAACAGAGAGAGAGAAATGCGGGGGAAGGAGGAAGAAGGGGGTCGGTGACGGTGGAGAAGATGAGGAGAACATAGAGGGAGGAAAAGGACGGGGATATGATGGACATTGTTTAATTTGGGGGAGGGCAAAATTGAAAACTGAAAATAAGTATGATAATATACACATTTTACTGATCATTAATCAATGTTTAAAAGGGATGGTTTTGATTATAAAAATATAGATGTGGATGGCAAAATGAAAAATCAAATAATTAAATGTAAGGTCATTTTTATAATTTATAAATAATTGGAGGACTTGAAATAAATTACGCTAAAGGTTTATGTATAATTAATTAATGTTTACATGGGCTAAATTTGATGGAAAATCAAAAAGTTAGATATGAGGGTTTTTTTTATAATTTATAGATAAATTGGAGGGTTTTAAAAAAATTATGTTATGGCCTTGGGTGTTTTTAGAGGCGGGCATTTCAGACCGAAAACCCGGACCGGCCAAGTCGGTATTTTATCAATTATTTAATGACCGGTCCTAAAAATGGCACGGACCGATGTTTTCAGTCTGGTCCTTGGTTTCAATTTCTGAAACCCACCGAGTAACCGGCTCGGCCCGTTTAAGATAAAAATAAAAAATGGGTTTTATAACTTTCGCCCCAAATTCCACTACTCCTCCAAATTCCATTATTCTTCTGCCTCCTCCTCCACCTCTGCTACTCCCCCTCCTCTATGACTCCTCTTTTGCGATTTCAGGGCTTTACACCGATATTGGCAAGAAGGCTAGAGGTAAAGTTAGGTGTTTTTTTTTTTTTTCCTTTATGGGTTTCGATTGAACTGAACTAATTCATGGTCTAGTTTCTCTCTTCTCAGAACTGAAACTTGTGTTTTTGGGGTTGTAGATCTTCTGAACAGAGATTACCAAGCCAACCACAAGTTCACCCTCACTACCTACACTGCTGGTGGAGTTGTAAGTTTATTCTATTTCTAGGGTTGTGCAAGTTATCATTCATGTTTACTTTCCATAACCGTCCAGTTGCAAGTTCTCATTGTTTTTATCGGAGATCAGTAGATAATCAGTGGCTTCATCGCTCTATTGCAAATTTTTGAGAAAGATCTGGTTGGGGTAGATATTTTGCTCATTGTATCAAGAAGTGTTTGAGTGGAAGAAATTCAATAGTATGATATCATCAACAATACATCATTATTAAGAAAGTATGATGAAAGATCTGGAAGAAAGTATTGGTGAATGAAGACAATATATAATTATATATTAGACTGATATTGTGTGAAACCATTGAACACAAGAGATGTTTATTATTAGAATAAGAGTTATGCAAGTATATATTTCCATTTTCAACTATAGTTCATCTCCCAGTACTGGAATAGTTACTCTTCCCTGCATTATCCATTCTTGTCCATACACATGACACTATGACCTTATTGATTGGTGCTTGATTGCATATACAAGTCATGCCCCTATCATTTATTTTGGTTTCCATTTCTTAATACTTGTCCACATACCGAACTGAATAAGCGCATATTAGTAGCAGATTCCATCTCAAAGAAATTACTGGATGTAGGCCCTTCATGAGGTGATCTTTCTCTCTTTTCCCAGCCTGAAACAAGTGAACATGTCTTTCCTACTGATTTAAAGTAACACCTAGTCAGACTTAAACTTTTCCATTATATCAATTGAAGTACGATATCATCTACAATACATATTATTAAGAAATCAATACCAAATTATTGATGTAGTGTAGGTTATTAACTCACTGTGTCAAGAAGTGTTTGAGTGGAATAAGTCAACAATTTGAGTTATTTATCTCTACTGCATTGAGATGACCACTTATCTTGATTTTGATTTTTCAGTTATTAACTTATTATAAATAAGTCTGACATTGGCGTTGTTGCTGATTAGGCAAAGATGAGGAAAAAAAAGTCGTGAGTGTTTTTTTTCTGACATTGTGTGTTTTTATTGGATTATATTTTTGGGTTTCTTAAATGTTTGTGAATAACAAATAACTATAATTGATGTGATTTATGTTAAATAACTATTATTAAAAGTTTGTGAGGATATGGACTTTGTTTCTTACCTTAATTATGATGATGACCATTGTGAGAAACCAAGAAAGAAGAAAAGAAGGGTTGAGGGAGGTGAGAAAGAAAGAGTTGAAATCCCATGTGCCACGGATTGATTGTATGCGAAGGCTTTTGTCAAGTTTTTGAAGAAGTTTTATGAGGCTACTTTAAGGTTTAGTTATTACCAAAAATTGACAGCCAATGCACCCTTTCAAGAAATGTTCAAGATTGTGGGATATTTAAAATCCACAATGAGAAATGGTGTTCCCTTTATGAAAAAGGTTGCAAGTTCAGTATTGGGGAAGTATAAAGGATGTAAATCATGATATGCTTGTGGCGGTAGCTCTTGATCCTTGTTACAAACTTGACTATATCAATTATGGGTTGGAATTCTTAGTTGAAGATGCTTTAAAGGCGGATGAGTCAACATAAGGGGTGAGAAATCTAATAATACGCTTGTATGGAGCGTATAAAAATGATAATCCAAATTAACCACATGCTTATTCAGAGGTTTCAGATGAGAATGGTGGCGTTGAAATGAATAAGGGAGTGATCCATTATTAGATGGTTTTATGAAAAGAAGAAAAGATAATGATGTGGTTCATATTACAAATGAAGTTGATAAGTATTTGGCAGAGACATCTGAGAATTTAAAGAATTTAGTATTTAATTTGCTAAAATGGTGGGAAAAGAACTCTTCAAGGTACCCCATCCTTGCTAAGGTTGCAAGGGACGTGTTTGCGATTCCGGTTTCAAGTGTGGCTTCGGAAGTCGCCTTTAGTGTCGGAAAAAGAGTTGTGGATCCTTTCCTAGTCTGTCTAAAATTGTGGATGCTCTTATTTGTACCAATGATTTGCTTAAAGCCGAGGCTTTTGACTTTTCTAAAGAGCTCACGGAGGATGAGATAGATTTATACAACTCGTTGGAAAAAATAGAGGAAAATGTAAGAAAATTCTATTAATCTTTGAATACTTGTGTCTTACTTTTAAGTTTTAACTTTGTCAAAATATTTTCTCATGTATGCATATATGTTCTTGACTTGTAGAAATTGAAATGTTGCAACTTGCGTAAGATATTACAACTACTAGTGTGGTTAATCCAGTCTAGATTTATGTATGTTTAATAATTTAGCCACCACATGTATTCCATTTTTGTAATTTATAATTTCAACAGTATGTCATGGGAAGGATACTATGGATTCATTCTGTGAGCTTTTGGGTCAAAAACTAACAACTCATCTCTCTTTCTTTCTTTATGGTGGTGGTAATGGGATGGTGGTGTTCTTTTGGGCTACGATGATCTTTGAGTTGAAAGCTTTCCTCTTTTCTGGGTTTTAGAATCTGAGCCTAAAATGTTGGTAAATATCACTTTTATTCCCTTTGAAGCCCATATTTTATTTATTTATTTTCAACTCACAGGAGAGGATGGGATTTCACCACATTTCTTGGCAAGAACAATGTGACTTTGGTCTTTAGAACTATGGTTTGATTTCTCCATCACTGTTTTTTGGAGGTAGCTTGGCAGGTCTATATGAGCAGGGTTGTTGGGGATTCCTTTGGTTTTCAACCCCTTTGTCATGGGCAACCAAAGTCTATCTCCAAGTATGGTGGTGGGGTTCTTTTCTTTTGTCTGTATAAAGGCAAATCTGAGCCTCTTCATCACTCACATTCTCTTGGATTGGTTTCAAATGTGTTATGTCATGTTAGTTATTTGTTGCACTTCATAGAATAGTCATAAAGCTTGGTAACTCCTACCTCAGCTCAAAATGGCACGGGCAGAAAGTAATACATAATAAATTGGATAAAGTTTGTTTGTTAAAATTTATATTCTAATGTTTTGGTCTTGGATTGGTAAGTAAGAAGTCAACCTCCCATACTGAAAAATTTGGGAAGGAATCATAACCTGTAAATACAGCTTGAAGTATGTAAGTTGATAGTGGAAATAACGGGATCATTTGATTTAAACTTGGCTTTGATGTATTGCCTCATAAAATACAGCTTAATACTAGCCTTTGAAGCAAGACTAACATTCATCTACACTACTTTTGTTGAACCTGGCAGGTACAATTACAGAGTTGTTTGGAGCTGGTGACAATTTTTTTGTTTTTTGTTATTTAGAGCTGGTGATAATTTTTTGTAATAGAGCTTTGGATTTGGACAATTTTTTTTGTTTTTGTATTAGTCGATAATAGACTATAATATTGATCCATTATTGGACATGTTTTAGACTTTCAGTTCATCAAACTTTCATTCTCAATAGTTTATGATAGACTCGAATAGTTTTTCTGTTTTTGTAATATTGTCACCCAACCTTATATTTAGGCATACAGATTACATATGCATACAAAATCACAGATAATTTGAGAAAATTAATAGGAAAACAAGTTTGGGCAGTTTGTGATCTAATTAACATATATAATTTGAGAAAATTAATAGGAAAACAAGTTTGGGCAGTTTGTGATCTAATTTACATATATAATTTGAGAAAATTAATAGGAAAACAAGTTTGGGCTTTGGATCAAGACTGGCTCGAAATTCTGTTAACCGGCCAAACTCGATCCAGTCTCGATCTTCAAAAAATCGGTTCAAGCTTTGGTCTTTAGTTTTTGGACCGGCTCAACCCAGCCCTAGGTGTTATGCAATTAAATCAGAAAGCGGTCGCTGCATGGTTTAGGACGAATTACAATTAAGCAAGATTAATCAGGATTATTATTCAGATTTAATCGGTCAATTTTTTCAAAGCATATATTTTTTTAATTTAATCATAGTCATAGATTATAAAAATAAATAATTAATCAAAATGGTGTAAATTTGTAATCATATAGTTGTATTAAATAATCATAGTTATATATTACTTTACTAATTAATCAAATAAATTTAATTTTGCAGGTTGCAACACTTATAGTTACCTGGAGTTCTGGACTTATTGTTTACGATCAACCAACATAGCAAAAGCAAGAGTAACTAATAGGAATAATCCCCAACAAGAACTGCAAGCAATAAGAGCAAGAAGTCGCCAATAGTAGCCTGGTTGGATGGTTAAGGCTGTGGTGGTTAAACCCACACGTCTTGGATTCTATACCCACCGGCGGCACGCTCGCCTTTCAAAAAAAAAAGAGCAAGAAGTTAAGAGTTGCAATTAACAATAGCAACAAAAGTAGCAAATTTATAGAACAGTCCTCCCGTTCTTCTTCACCATGAAATGAATACAAAATATTTTCATTTGATTGCCGTACCATACTCCTCGTGTTTGGCCTTGGATTAGTAGCTTCAAATGTATCTCTAACTTGTGACCATGTGAGATCATTGTCTTCCCTCACAAAATATGTAGCTCATTTTCCGTAGAATGAGCCAATCATAATTCTCATCAACATCCTTCAAGACAATAGGATCATAAGCTTGTGAATATATGTTAGCATTCATTTCCTTCATTCTCCGCTCTAACTTTTTGTTGTACTAAATGAAAACAAGATCATTAATTTTGCTTACAAAAGACAATTCATTTTCTTTAGAATGCAACTGAAATCATATAAAAATAAAAACAAAACATATTAGTCATAAATATTTAAAATCATTGTGAAATAAAACTTGTAGTGATTATACTAATAATGGTTACTTACATTGTCAAATGCACTCCAGTTGCGTTCACAAGGTGAAGCGCTACTGGTCAAAGATAATTTTTTTATCACAAACCTTTGAAGGAGATGAACTTCATACTCATGACTAATCCACTGTTCGACTATTCAATAAAATCATAAAAAATAAAATCATAAAAAAGATTATAAGTAAAAATTAATAGAGTAAATAAGTAATATTTTAGTTTGTAAGTGTAAATTACTTGTTAAGTGGGATTTTGTCTCTTAGGTGTTTGGCTGATGCACACCCAAATTACCCCAATGCATCTCTATACACCATTAATTCAAGGCTAATATGATCATTTTCCTCACCGTCGGGTACCAACTTATTGATACATGCAAGAAGTCATGCTTTAATCTCTTTGTTTCCCACAATTTGAGCAAAATGTTGTTTGTAAAATATGGATGGGTTCAAGTAAAAGCCAGCTGAACACAACATACTAGAATCTTAGTTCAATGTTTATTTAATAAATAAAAAAATAAAACATTAAATGTAAGTTTAGGCTTTAATACCTACATGTAAGGGATGATGTAATTGATCATTCCACCTATCATCAATAATTTTCACACTAATCCAAGAACCCTATTATCATCATCCACGCCAAGATTTTTTCTTTATTTTTGTTTTTGCTTTATCCATGGCTTCATATATGTAACTTATACAAGGTTTTTCCTCCGCATCCATCAATTGTAACACTTCCACTAACTGACCAAGTACTTTGCAAGCAAACTCAACATTGTCCCAGAAATCATTTCTTGCCACTAGATTCTCAATCTATTATTCTTCTACTAGATTGAAACGAACAAGACTTGCAAATGACACATATTATCCCAAATACTTTGAAATGTGTAATAAGAGGTAGCAAATCTAATAATGCAAGATCTATGCAACTCTTTATTGTTCGTCAACTTCCTCATCATGTTCAAAACCCGCCCATGGTTATAAATGTATACCACAATAAATCTAGCTTTCGACAAAACTTTATGTATCTTTGGTTAATTATGACCAATTTATTGTAGAATTAAATTAATGCAATGAATGGCACAAGGTGTCCAACAGATCTTGGGATGTTGCTTCTCTGGTTCCCTTCCCGCAACCTTATAATTAGGGTCATTATCGGTGACAAACTACAATAATAATATATACGTGTTTGAATAATAAAATGGTTAATTGCACTTTCCCCCCTAAAACATATAGCCAATTCAGTTTTGCCCCCAATTAACATTCATATTGCACTTTCCCCCTCAGAGTAATAGTCAACGTGCCTTAACTGTCAAGGCACGTGCTAGATTCAAAAAGGTCATATTTTACTGCCTAAAATACCCTTTAATAATCTGAAGGTTGAGATTCAAAGTTGATGCAATTAAAATCGAAGGCTGGGATCCAAACTTTTACTAAGACGATGGGATAATCCACCAACTCTTTTCTCACCACAAGTGAATAGAAGGTTTGAAGTAGGCAAGATTTTGAAGGAGTACATGTACATTGGATGTTAAAGCACGATGTAAATTCATTTGATGTTCATTGGATGTTCTTGCAACAAAGTTTGATGTTCTTGCAACAATGTAAATTCATTTTATGTTCATTGGATTTAATAGCAAATTGTACTCAAATACCTTAACATCATTGCAAAAATCTAATATAACACAATGTAATTCAAATGACACAACATCATTGCAATTTAAAACCTGACATAACACTTTCAAGCATCAATAAGCAAGATGAATTTACAACCTGACACAACATCCTTGCAAAAACCTGAATTTACAAGCATCAAAATGTCTAACATCCTTGCACAAAACCAACCTGGATTTACAAACCTCTATACTTGGAATATAGATGGATTAACTAAAGAAAACATTATTGAGTTAACCCAAGAAATGGTCATGATGGCATCTGCCCATCGCAGCGAAAACAAGAATGATAGAACCATTCTCACCACAAGTGAATAAGAGGTTTGAAGTAGGCAAGATTTTGAAGGAGTACATGTACATTGGATGTTAAAGTACGATGTAAATTCATTTGATGTTCATTGGATGTTCTTGCAACAATGTAAATTCATTTGATGTTCATTGGATTTAATAGCAAATTGTACTCAAATACCTTAACATCACTGCAAAAATCTAATATAACACAATGTAATTCAAATGACACAACATCATTGCAATTTAAAACCTGACATAACACTTTCAAGCATCAATAAGCAAGATGAATTTACAACCTGACACAACATCCTTGCAAAAACCTGAATTTGCAAGCATCAAAAAGTCTAACATCCTTGCACAAAACCAACTTGGATTTACAAACATTCAATATCATTCAGAATATCATTCAGTACCTAACAACCTGAAGTGGATGGCTCAACATGTTGTTAGCTATGATCTCAACATGTCCATTCTTGTAAACACCAAGACATGAATAGGTGGTACCAAAATCAATACCAATGATTGTCCCCAACTTGTTAGCCTCTTCCTTGGCAATTGCAAAAGCAAATAAATGTCTGCAGAGAACGATCGCGAACACGATCAATAATGAGCAACATGGGATTTTCGGAGGATCGCAGTAAGGCCAAGATCACCAATCTTCACTTCCTCTTGGCTCCCATTGATGAAGATGTTATCACACTTCAAATCTATGTGGATCATAAGAGGGTCATGGCTGTGAAGATAGAGAAGCCCTTTCAAGATTTGTCTACACTAATACTTCACTGCTTATTAGCTATTTCAAAACAAACAAACATAAACTCAACATTTACATACATATTACATTCTACTAAAAGTGAACGCAGACTGAGTTGAGGTTAAAATGTGAACTATCTATACCATAACCTCATATTCGATTATGGGTTTCTTACGCTAATTCTTCAATATTCTAATCTAAATTAGAGAAATTATTGTTAGGCTTAGTTCCGAAAATGTGATGAAATTCAGAAGTGTATGAAAAATGCGACGCTGAAAACATCTTCTCTTTGTGACCTATTGGGAGACCATACAAAACTCTCTAAAAAAACTCTCCATCTGAACAAATAAGAAAAACAAGAACAAAGAGAGACCAAAAGAACAAGAACAGAGAGACTAGAAGAAGAAGAAAAAGAGAATACCCAATTAAGATATTCAATTGGATCAAAGTAATGACTCCCCAATGACCAAAACCCATTACTAGAAATACAAAAACTAACCCAAGGATCCATCGATCTCATCCGATCATCGACGACGATGATTCGAATATCGCCTCCATGGCTGAAAAACATAGTATTGATACTTAAAAGGAAAAACCATCCCTATTTTCCTCTTCTTCTTCTTCTTCTTCTTCTTCTTCTGCTTTGAAATAATTTGAATTGCTTCATTTTTCTTACCCTTCTCTTATTCATCTTTATTGATCACAATTTCATTGAAGATGAACTTACTGAACTCAAAAACTTTTTTCTACTCCTGATCACTCTTTTTTAGTGAATGGGACACCCAATACAGATCCAGCAACATGAAGAACAACCTCAACTAATAGATCGATACCTTCACATCGGGTTTGATAAATAATGAAAACAGAGGGAGTTGCGGTTGTCTATGGTGGTGGTGGTAAATCCGCAATTGAGGAGGTAGTTGTCTGTGGGGGAGAAAATAGCCAATGAAAGGAGGAAAGTTTACTTCGCTATCTTCTTCAACGCTCTTCTTATGGCGTCTATTTTAGACATTTCTTCGTCGACCTTCAATCGTTCCATACACCTCCACCGCACCACGACCTCCACCACCACCTCTGTCTCCTTCTCAATCTGCCCTAAGCTAACCCGATCCATCGATCACCTCCCGAACCTCAAACCCAGCAACTCCATCGCATGCGAAGTCCCTGCAGACGTATCAGTTGATGTAGCTCCAAAGTCGAAGGGAAGTTGTGTCGATGTTGAAGGTTTCAATACGCTTGGGTCCGACTTCGTTCCAATCAAAGGAAGTGAGAGGACCACAAAACTTGTTGTTCTTGTTTCCATTGAGGACGCTCTTGAGGTGGACTAATTCACCATCAGGACCACCGATTTGCCAGATGCGAAGGAAATCACTGGAAGTAGCGAGAAGGTCATGTTTGTTAGACTCCTTGTCAGGAATGAAAATGGTCTTGGTGGGTGGAAAAGGATGCTCGAAGGAGAGAATGGGATCGAAGCGAGTGAAACGCGGGGAGAAAAAAAAAAGGGAACAAAGAGAATGAAAACGGAGGGAGTTTTCCCTCCACTGTCCGTCTCTTCAATGGTACGAGCTGACAGAGAGTAATCCCTAGCCATCCACGTGCCTGGTTCAGGTAACAGACGGTTGGGATTAACATGCTATCACATCAGGCACGATAAGCACATGAAGGGCATTTTCATCATCCAAGATAGGCGAAACAGTGGCACGTGAGGTGTTTGACAGTCAAGGCACGTTGACTATTAGTCTAAGGGGGAAAGTGCAATATGAATGTTAATTGGGGGCAAAGCTGAATTGACTATATGTTTTAGGGGGGAAGTGCAATTAACCCTTAAAAAATTACATGGCAATTAATAATTATTACTTAAATATCAATTATAAATTTACCTTAACAATGTTGGCATCTCCTACGTCCCCAATAACTTCATTTATCCTCCCCACAATAAGTGTAGCATATTTGACATATTCAGATGCATCAATTGACTTCAGAAACACTGTTCATTGTGGACAATTCACCAATAAATTAATCAAGCAACGACCCTTTCCATCAGTCCAAAAGTCAGACATTATGAAACATTCATAATTTTTCCAATATTGCCTTAGGGATCTGACAAACAATTTGGTCTCTTCCAAAATATCTCTCAATGGCGTAACTCTCATATTATGATAGCTCGGAACAGACATACCTAAATAAGTAACGATAAATTAATAATAAAGTAAAGTAGTAAATAATAATAAATGAACTAATGATCAAAACTTTGAAATAGTCAAAATATTTACCTCTTCCATAGTCTCCAATAGCGTGAATCATAGTTTTAAACTTTGGAGTACGAACGACATTAAATGTTAGTCCAACCTCATATGCCCAATGTGCTATAACAACCCAAGCCAATTTTTTTAATTTCTCTTTATGGGGGTTATATTTTATCCAAAGTTGTTTACTTGGGTTTGGACATGTCAACCTTTAACATAGTATCAAGTGGGCCTCTCACATTACTAGCAACTTTCATCTTCCAGCTACCTTCATCATCACCACATATTTGTTGCCCCTCTTGGACCTCTTCTAAATCATCATCTTCTTTGCCCATCACAATGTCACTCTCAAGAATTTGCGAAACTCTAGCCTTTTCAAATTTTTTCTTTTTAACTTTTTGTAATGCTTCAACACACTTCATTCGCATATCATTCGGCACATCCTTACATGGTTGCACATTCTCTTTCTTTTGCGCAAGTTGTTCTTTAAGTCTTGAGACTCTATTATTTTTTTTCATGCAAAAGTTGCACCGTATCCAAGCTTTATTGTTTGGGTCTTACATTCTCCCCATTCCCATGCTATGTCGTTCGATGCCCTTTTCAAGGAACTTGACAATGTTACATTGGTACAAGTGTTTGAACCTCCCGATGACATGTCTACAAATACGAAACAAGAAGAAGAAAAACTTAGTACAAAATAAAATACATAAAATCAGAGAGTGATACAAAGTGCCAAACTAATTAGAAATCAATATCTCTGCAATAAAAATCAGTGCCTATCTCTGCAATAAAAATCAGTACCTATATATGCAACGTGACTGAAAGTACATATCTCTGCAAAAAAAAAATTTATTTTTGTTTGATCAGTATAATTAGAAATCTATCAAGTCTGCATGTGTAGAAAGACACTTATAGGGATCGCAAATGTCCTCACACCACCAATAACCACCTATAGAGATCTATTTTTCCATCTAAGATAGGGAAGCTAATGAAAAAAAAAAAACAATTAGAGAGAGTGTGTGTGAAAAACAATAACTTAATGATGGACAAGAACACTAAAATCTATTTGTTTTAAAATCTAAATGTGGTAAAGAAAAAACTCCATATTTACCAAAGTTCCAAATTAATCAAGCTATGTGAACTTGTGATCACTCTGGTACCTTGTACAGAAGATCTGCCGGTGGAGAGGAACCGAAAAACAAAAAATCAAAAAATTGGATTTAGACTATAGAATATAGATATGGAGGTGATCTATGATAGAAATGAAAAGCAAATGAGTTTCGACAGTCGAAGCTTCGTTGAAATGATGGGGACTGGGAGGAGAGGGAAGAGGGAAATTAGGGTACATACCTGATTTGGGTTGAGGAAGGGAGGAAAAGAGACTAAGAGAGATTATCGTCGTCGTCGGATCCATACTTCTTATTCTCTTATTCTTCTTCACCGTCCAAATCTGGGTTGGGGGAGCAGGGAGTTGTTGCGATGAAATCAAAATCGTGATTAGGTTTATATATATCCTCATGGGAAGGACTAATTTGAGGATTAGGAATTGGCAGATCCACTCGCTTTCTTCTTTCCCGCTCTTAGTCCAACGAAAACTCTTTTGTTTTTAGGTTAGGAAGGCTTGCAACAAATGCGGTATTTAGCAATTGACATGAGACCTGGAACCTTTTACTAAACTAATTAAGTTTAATTTAAGTATTTTCTTTTTGATTGGGAACTTGAATTGAAATAAAGAAATCAATTGAGAGTTAAGGAGTTTAATAAAAAAAAAAGGTAAGGTAATACAAAAAGAGCTATATTCATTTTTGTTAGTCTCGTCTGTAAGAGGAGATCATATGAAAAATGTAACGGATTCCTTCATTTCCTTGGGTCACTAACCATCCGCCAGGGATTTTGGATTTAATACCGATATATATATATATATATATATATAGCTATAAATCAATGAGTCAAATGGGTGGATTAATGGCCAACTCGCCAATTTTGCCTAGTCCGATAAATGCCAATCGAGTTCACCCAATGCGATTCGGTCCAACCCCGCATAGGGATTAATCGTTGATTACTGCATTAATAGCTTAGCTTGGGTGTACTAAATGAATGATTAAAGGGGTAAATCACAAAGTTAGATGTGAGGGTGTTTTTAATAATTTATAGATAAATTGGATGACTTTAAATAAATTATATTAAGGCATTGAATGTAATTAATGAGTGTTTAAAGGGATAAAGTTTAAATGTAAATAACAACAGTTTGGAAGGGCAAAATCGGCAACCCTAATTTCAAGATAATCATAATTTGGATGGGCAAAATTGACAACCCAAAGGGAAGCAAGAGTTGTGTAGTTTTCGTTTTGAGCAATTCTAGATGTCGAGGTTTTGGGCGAGGGATGGTGCGTCGCACGCGAGCAGCTGACGTGGTGAAAAAAAAAAAAAAAAAAATTTGCGAGGGAAATGAAAATTTTGGGCGAGAAGAAGAGGGAATGGGGAGAGCTCTCCCCATTTTCATTCTGCTCAGACCTCCCTCTCCCTCTCCCTCTCCCATATCTCCTCCCACAGTACTTCGCTGTCTCTCTCTACCTTTCCAAAGCTCAACAATGGCAGAACCTCCACTTCTCAGCCGCCACTCTTCACTCCCCACACTCTGAAGAAGAACCCATGAAGAGGAGATCCCAATTTCATCATCTCGATCTGTGGCTCCTTCTCCGAGTCAGAGTTTTATGACCCCTCACTCACTCTGTTCTTCACTGGAACCGTTTCCAATCTGATTCATAGATGCAATTTTTCCTTCAAAATGTCTAGATCTACAATTTTTCCAATCTCGCTCCCTCTGTCTCTCGCATCGATCTCTTCAGTAATGGGTGCTTCAGGAAAATGGCTGAAATCACTAGTTGGTCTTAATAAACCAGAAAAAGATGACTATGTAAACTTCAACACTTTATATATCTATGTTTTATGATCTGGGGTTCTCTTAATTTTTCAAAATTTCTGACTTTTGGTGTCTGGATATGTTTGATTTTTGGGTTTTGCAGGAGAAAATGGCGGTTAGTAAGAATAGGAAATGGAAGCTATGGAGGAGCTCTTCAAGGGATCTGAGTCTCAAAGGGAGTCAAAGAGCTGCTTCATCAGATTGTTCATCAGTGACTGACCCTTTTAATGCTGCAGTTGCTACTGTGGTTCGTGCTCCTCCTAAAGATTTTAGGGTTGTGAGGCAAGAGTGGGCTGCAATCCGGATTCAAACCGCATTTAGAGCCTTCTTGGTAAATTGGTTTCTTCATTTTGATGTTTTTTTCTTACCCTTTTAATCAGTAGTTGAAATGAATCCATTGGGTTTCTTCTTAGATTTAGCTCTGCTAAGTAGATCTAGAGGGGTTAGCTTCAGGTACAAAGATCTGTGTGACTTGGTGGTCAAACAGTTATAGGTGCTTAGAAAAGGGTGTATTGTTTCACAAGCTCCAAATAAGTAGCCCATCTTAGAAAAGGGTGTTCTTTTTTGGTACCCAAACAGAAACTCTTATGCAATAGTGTGGGTTCCCTGGTGCTTGGTATTGTTGTTGGCTTTGCGCTGTTAATGGTTATTTAGGCTCCGTGTTGATGATCAATTGCTGGATCCAAGGTTTTAGTAGTGCTATCAAGTGATGGTGTTGGTATAACAGCTGTGTTTCCAGAGCATGAAACTTCTTGTTGTGGATGTTGGGCTATTGGTGCTGGCATGTGATGGATAGCTGAGCCTTTGTTGATGAATTACTAAAATTATTGCTTGAGCATTGAGCTTCATATTGTAAATTTGTAATAGTATTGGTTGACAACCAACCTCCAATGATCATAATCAAAAGTGAGGTCCCTTTCCCACAAGATATCAGAATATGGAAAGTCTGATGGTGGAAATGCTTAAGCTTTTAGAATGGATGGAACACATAAGTGATGAATCAAACACAGGCTGACCATCTTGCCTCACTACAAGAAATTGGGGGTGGGGGTGGGGGGATATTTTCATTCCTATTATTGATAAGCATGTGGAGAGTACCTCTCTTACTGCTGTGTTCTTTGTGTTTACTGCCAATGCAATCTTTTTGAGCCTGAGTGATATGAATTTTATCCTCCTTTCTCCTTGTTTATGTGGGAAACTTTGCAACTACGTGTGCAAACTTCTTGATTGCACAATATTGTTAAAGTTATTTTGAGTTTTTGAGTAATGTCTAGTTTAACTTGAGTCATTGTGTAGTTGAACTAGAACTAACTTACCATTAAATTATTGTTCCATTATTTAATGCATTGAAGTCTCAACATAGTATATAAAACAGTTGACAAAAGGCCTCATGGTGAATTTTTACCTATTCTTGAAATGCCCTTGCATGCAGTGTTCAAAATATCATTATTGTTGGGATATATCGAGTATCGACTCATGATTTGAGGATGGAAATGAGGATATTTCATCATATATCAGGAATGTGGATATATCAGTCATATTTTCATCGGGTATTTGTGGTTGTATCAGAAATGAGTATCGACTCATGATTTGTGGTTGCTTGAAAATTTCCTTGTTCTTCAAATGTACTATGTATGCTGGAAATTTTGTGTTTGTATCAAAATGTGATTGTTTTCATGGCATTGTGCAGTTTTAGATGGTTTGAAGTATGCCACATCACATGAATGGGTGAAACATGAAGGTCCAGTGGCTACCATTGGCATTACTGACCGTGCTCAGGTAATTTATCTTTCTATCCAATCTCTCAAAAACCTTTTTTTTGTGTGTGTGTGTTTTAGATCTCATCTCATGCTAGGGTGTTAATGGAATTTAGGTGCAAGGGCAGATTCATTATTGTTGAGAGTATTTCAGTTGAAGAGGTCTAACCTTATCTCTTAATGCTTACTCAATTCATTTTTTTGATAGCGAGCAGGCGCAGGGGTTTTGAGGATCTTCAAATCTTATGTTAATAAAAAAAAAGGATGATGAAGATTACAATTGCTCGTAAGTTCACTCGTTACATCATCAAGAAAAACATAAAATTGCTTCAAAGTCTTGCTCGTTCTTAAGGATCTCATGACAAAAATTACTTTCAAATGCAATAGGTATTTGAACTACTTGCTTCTCCAAAATGACAAGCTCAAAAGTCAATTTTGGGTTTGATTGAGTTTTGAGGGTGCATTTTCACGTTCTAACGAATGGCCTATAAGCTCAATTAATTTATATTTGGCATCTCAATGTCTTACCTCTTATTCAATTAATTTATGTTCACCCCATCCAAAATCTGTTTCGGAGATTTGTTGAAATGTGGAATTTAACATATTGAGCTTTTCATCCGAACAGGATCATCTTGGAGAAGTTGTGTTTGTGGAGCTACCTGAAACTGGTGTTTCAGTGTCCAAGGGTTCCAGTTTTGGAGCTGTTGAAAGTGTGAAAGCAACCAGTGATGTTAACTCCCCTATTTCAGGCGAGGTCGTTGAGGTCAATTCAAAGCTGACGGAAGCACCTGGAATGGTAATTACCCATTTTAAACCGAAAAAAAAAATGTTACTAGGATTTTCATAGCTCTGTCTTACTGATTTTCTATAATATAGATCAATTCAAGCCCATACAAAGAAGGGTGGATGATCAAGGTGAAACCCAGTACTCCTGCAGAACTGGATTCCTTAATGGGTGCCAAAGAATACACAAAGTTCTGCGAGGAAGAAGATGCTGCCCACTAGACGGAATTAGTTTTTTCCAATCAAATATCAATACGTTGTTGCTGGAATTATCATGTTGTTTATGAAATAGAGACACGGGATCAGTAATCCAATGGCGAACATAGATTTTCAACCTAGACCCTCCTTTTCTGTTCTTATCATTTTGCTTCATGTTTTCCCCTGTCATCTGATATCTGACAATTCTTGTTATCACTTATGAATATTATGTGAATTCAAAAATTCTGTAAGAATATCTGTGAATAGTATCTGACAGAAAAATTCTGTGAATTGTTGTTTAGATATCTGTGAATTAAATTATGTGAATTGTTGTTGAGAAAAATTCTGTGAATTCAATTAGATAAATGCTGTGAATATCTGTGAGGTGCTCTGTGAATTGCTCTGTGGCAGTGCCATGGAATTCTGTGAATTGTTGTTTAGGTGCTCTGTGACTTCACTGTGGCAGTGCTATGGAATTCTGTGGTTGTTTAGGTGCTCTGTGAGTTCACTGTGGCAGTGCTCTGTGCAGTGCTCTGTGTCAATGGTTTGTTTGAGAGTGGCATACAACTTGGTGGAGACTCGTATATGGCCAAGCCATAGAGTTCTGTCTCCATTCTTTCGATAAATTTGGATTCAAAACCTTACACATTCCCGAAAGCTAATTGCCATTCAGTAATCAAACAAAGAGAAATGAAAACTTTCAATACACAGTACATGGTACCACAATCAAGAACATAGATAGCATTAAAAAGCAAAATAAAACAGAAACTTTATTCAACCATCAGACATGAAATAAGAACAGATTGTGCATTAAAAAACTTGAAGGATCTGTTACAATTCTTTCTGTATGAAATACAATCCTTCCTTGAATTCACATCAAACTGAACATCTGTCAATTACACTGTCTTGATTCAATGCAGCAGTTCTTTAGCTACTCGATAGTTTTATATAGCTTTGTTGATTTCAGTACCAGCAGTTTGAAGCACAAAAATCAAACATGAAAAAGCTGCAAGAAAAAACTGGAATATTAGAACTCCAAAACTGCAATAAAAAAGCTGCAAGAAAAAACATGAAAAAGATGCAAGAAAAAACTGGAAGGGATCTATAACCAACAATTCATCTAAAAGCTGCATGAAAAAGCTACACATAATAATGTATCTAAAACCTCCTCAATCCATTGTAATATGGCATTAGCAATCACATACATGCATATTTTCCAAGGAATGCTTTCAACAGCAGTGAACAACCTGTGCTTCTCTTTGGAGTCCTTGATGTAGGTCTCCAAGAGTAAGCTGTACATCTCTGACAAGAAACCAAAGAACTCCATGATAAGATCAGTAAGAACTAATATAGAAAAAAGGATTATGTAATTTCAAAAGTTTTACCAGAATGAACATTTTCCATGGGAATTTGGAACCTCAATGGGCAGTCTGGGTTGAGCCGCTCGAGCCTGCAAATTGTAGATTACAGTTAACTATTAAGTTTTGCGTGGAAAGAGAGATAAGTAGCCTTAGATTAGTTGAGAGAAATTTTACAAAACAAAGAAACGCAGTGATTGAACGCACGTACCTATAGTTGAGGAGAAAATAGTGCAGAAAAATCATGATCTCTAGCTTTGCCAGATCATTTCCTGGGCACAACCTGCTTCCTGCTCCAAAGGAGAGGTAAGTTCCTGGTTTCGGAATACATCCCTGAAGACATCAAAAGCATTGCAAAACATATTAAAGGGCATACAACATTATAACAAATGTTAATGACCATACAACATTATGAAATATGTTGCATCAGGAACTTACATCCCATCGAGATGGATCGAATTTCTTTGGATCAGGGTAAACTTCGGGATCCATATGAACACTCCTAAACCAAACCTGAACTTTCCATCCCTTAGGTATTAAATAACCTGTTAAAAACATTTGTATTTCCCATCTTCATTCTAGCTATAGAGTAAATAGATTATCAAAAGCAAGAAAAGAAGGGACCATTCACAGAAACTAAAAACTGACCATTAATAGTGACATCGGTCTTTGCCTCACGGAAGACCACTAATGAAATATTGATCAGACGTAGTGTCTCATCGACCACCTTCAAAACCCAAACCAAGGTTTCTTAATATAGTACGCTATGATATGGAGCGATAAACTTACAGATTTTTGGTGTCCAGGATGAAGTCATAGAAGATTTACCTTACTTAAATATTCCATCTGTCTGATTTCCCTTAGGCTCAATCCTTTTTGAGTCTGTGGCCTATTCTTTACCGATTCCTCGGCCTCAGCCTAAAGAATGATGGAAAGCCTAATTAGTATGCAAATCAAGGATGGATGAAATTTGCTCAATCTTTGGATATATTCATTGAAGACTTATCTGATTCAGATTTAATGCATTTAAATCATAAGGTTTCAAACTTATCCATGTTACATATCTTTTCCTTCTTTCTTTTTTCTGTTTTTATTTTTAGAAGTAGTTGTCGATGGTTGATTAGAAATTTAGTATCTTACCTTTGCCTTTTGGTACATATCTGGGTGTTCTTGCAAGAGAACAGTAGCCCACATTGTTATATGACCAGATGACTGACTCATGGCCTGCGTTTAAGTACATAAGCAGAACATCAATGATCTCTTCGTCGGTTAATTTTCTACCATTCTCATCAACACAATCCATTAAGCGGTCCAACATGTCTTTCTTTCCTGAAGTCACATTACTTGCCCTCCTCTCCCTTCTTTCATCCACAACTGATTGAAATATTGCCACCAGATTTTTTCGACCCTGAAATCATACAGGGTTCACACAACTGATTGAACATCAATGTAAAAAATCCAAAACCGGGGAAATTCAACAAGAATCTTCTAACTCTTTGTAAGATTCACACAAAAAATGTCTCCCAGATCTATCTCATTTGCATCACAAAAAAAAAAACCCAACTTTCCCTGAATTTCACTAAAATGATCCTAAATCCCACACTTTTCTATCAAAATCAGAGATACCCAGACCTCAAAACTGTTGTAAAACTCAATTATGAACAACACCCAGACTTCTAAATCACTCCCAAACCACCTTATATAAGCCTACCACCCAAATTACATAAAAAAAAACCACAGAAAAAAAGGGAAGATTATCTAAAAAAAAACAGAGTCAAGCTTGTAAGTTAGGCAACATGGCTCATACTCAAATTACATAAAAAAAACCCAGAAAAAAAGGAAGAAAAAGAGATCTGAAATAAAGAATTTTCAACATCAGAAATCAGATATGCTATACCCACAGAGCATGCATACGGTATACCCACAGAGCATGGCTCGTGATGGCTAAATTTTACCGAAAAAAACACTAAAAAATGGAAGAAGAGATCTGAAACAAAAAAGAAGAAGAAGAGATACAACATACCTTTGATTTGGTTTGAAGGAAGGTAGGAAAAGGGAGAGCCATCTTGATCTGCTTCTTCTTTTTTCTTTGGTTCTTCTTCCCCTTTCTTCTTCAGTTCTTCTTCTCTGCGTATACCCACGAAATCAAAAAAAAAAAAAAAAAAAAAGATCAACTTGTTTTGCTCTGCCGAAAGAAGAAAAAAAATGGAAGAAGAAGAAGAGATCTGAAAAAACAAGAGGGGATCAGAAAGAAGAAGAAGATGAACAGATCTGAAAAGATCAACCTGTTTTGCTTTGAAAAGATCTGAAAGAAGAAGAAGAAAAATCAACCTGTTTTGCTCTTTTTCTCAATCTTCACTTCTTCTTCTTCCTCTTTCGAGGGAGCTTTGCTAGGTCTAGGGTTTGTGGAAGAGATTGAGAAAGGAGTCGAGGGAGGGGTCGAGGGAGAAGAGAGAGTTTGATTTGAAGAGAAGAGAGGGAGGTCGAATCTGTCGAAAATGGGGAGAGGGAGAGGGAGAGGGAGCGAGAGACAGAGGGAGCGAGAGAGGGAATGAATGAGGTTTCGAGCTTCCATTCCCTCTTCTTCTCGCCCAAAATTTTCATTTCCCTCGCAAATCTTTTTTTTTTTTTTTTTCACCACGTCAGCTGCTCGCGTGCGACGCACTTCCCTCGCCCAAACCCTCGACATCTAGAATTGCTCTTTAGTTTTAGATGAAGAATTTGGAAGTAAAAAGCAAAAATTCTGGAAATTATTTTTTGATTGATGATGCAACGCACGTGTGGGGGTAAAGTTGTAGAGAGACAGTAGCTGCGACGCGGGTAATACTGACCCACCTCGGAACTGGTGGACGAATTGGTACCGTTGAACAACAGAGAGACTCGCAAACACAAACTAACCATCCTCGCATCTCTGCCTTCGAAATCCATCCATCCCAAAATGGGAAAATCAATGTTTTGAGATGAGAGAGAGAGATAGACGAGACGAGCGAGCGAGCGAAGAAGAACCCTAAGATCTCCTTCTTCTTCAGATGGTTCTCCAATTCGATCAATAGATCGATCCGATCCGATCCGATTGTACTCAGAACTCACTCACACACGCATCACGATGGCTGCTTCTTCTCCTCACGCAGATCTGGACCGTCAGATCGAGCATCTGATGGAATGCAAGCCGCTTGGAGAATCGGAAGTGAAGGGTTTGTGTGAGCTGGCGAGAGCGGTGTTGGTGGAGGAGTGGAACGTTCAGCCCGTCAAGTGCCCAGTTACTGTTTGTGGAGATATTCATGGACAGTTCCATGATCTCATTGAGCTCTTTCGCATCGGCGGAAAGTCTCCCAATACCAATTATCTATTCATGGGCGATTATGTAGGTCAGTTTCCATCTCTTTTCTTGCCAATATTTGTGAGGTTAATTAAAGTTTCCGAATCGAATTTGCGTATAAATGGGATCATTTAATTTTCATTATTGTTTTAAGTGGCGTGTAGTTTTCTTCATTTTATCTCCAAGAGGACAAGTTTTAGTTTGGGTTTCTCTTATAGCATTTTTAGTGTGTATAAATAGGAAATTGGCGAAATCTTGAGTCTTTAATAATTGCAAGAATGTTAACAATGCTGGAGGAGTTTCGCACTAGTTGATTCTATTTGACAAGGAAAAGTCATCTTAAGAGTAGAATGCATAATAAGCAGCAAAATTATCGTACTTGAGAATGATCAAGTGTAGTGATTTATTCAATGACCTGAATAGCACTGTGTTTCTCCATTTAATCATGGTTAAGGTTAAAAATAAATACGGATGCCACTTTTTTTTACTGCTATTCCCAAATCCATGATAAAATTCTTCTAGCTAAATGCCTTGGAAATTACTATATACGTTTTTTTCTGGAGCATGTTCTACTTGGACATGTTTCAGTTTCAACTTTCAAATTCTGTTTAGACACCTATTTCTTCTTTGGACTCTCATTCTTTCAGCTAGCATTATACCAAGGGTTAATCTCTGGCTTCAAACCTGCATTCACTATTATGGGAACAAAGACGTTAGTTGAATAGACGCTGGTGGTAGAAGCAAGCACTACATTCTCATTGGTTTGTTTTCAGCTGATTTGGTTGAACCGTTACACATATGCAATTGTTGTCCACATGCAATCCTCTCTTCACAAGGTTGTTTATAGTTAGAATCCTATCGTGTAATGCAACCCACTTGAAAAAGTTGATTCTGAGTGGACCATTCTGATGTATGTATATTCTCTGAATTACTAGCTCCCCTTGTAAATATGTAGAGGGCAAAGAAAGATTTTCTAATAGAAATCTGCTACCTTAGATTCGGTGGACTAGGAGCATAAGCCCATTAGATTATTTGAATGTAATTAGTGGAGCATATTATGACACTATTCTTTTATGGGCAGTTTTATTTTAGCAGTTTAGAGTTTTCAGTTTTATTTATAAGCAAGCTATAAGCTGATTGAGAAGAATAAAAAAAGAGTTTGCTCGTCTTAGAAAAACTTTAATTGGTTTTCATTAATTCACAGAGAATTATTTCTATCAACTTGTGGCATCTCCACAATAAGATTCTATGATTACTATTAAATTTGTGTTAAGAAATGACTCAAGCTCATTATTTGACACATTAAAATATGAATACCTACCAACGGATGTATTAACCTTCAAAACTAAACCTATCAACATTAAGGATTGTCTGAACCTATACCTATCGAAGTTTTAATTTTTTTCCTGGAGGTTATCAATACAAATCAACGAACCAAATTTTCATTTTCCCTGTATGTTATTCGATTCTCTATTCATTTTCATCTGACTCGTGTCCGTAAATCAAGAGAAATTGAATAGATTTTGTTTTTTATAAAATTCATAATAGCAAGAAATTGGAGAACGATGGATGGTACTTTTGGGAAGGTAGAGAGGTGTAATTTTTTCGTCATCCATTTTATGCATGCTGCATTGGAATATGGGGGATTTGGAAATATTTCTTGAGGTTAAATTGATTTTATAAAGTGTTATGGAGAGATTAGCGAGATGTGGTGTTCAATTCAAGTGAGAGATTTGGAAAGATTTATTACCTATAAATGTGACCTCTAATTTTATCTAATATTAATAGTAATAGTAATAGATTTGGGACTAGGTACTAAGATAACATCTTGAACTTACGGAATTGATATCCTTGCAGTTTAATGAATATGTCGAGACCTGCCCCATGATTATTTTTTTTCTACATCAAAGCTTCTTCTACATAGGGTCCTCAAACATTTACAATCGAAGCCTCATTTTATTGATAATAAAATAAAATAAAGAATAAACATTTACAATCCAAGCCTGAAATGACCATAATAACTGATATGATAATTCTATTGCCATATGATTTCAAATTTGAACTAGGAAGTTTGAATCGGCAAGTGGTGGTTTGGATTGCACTTGAATGATCTAGGTTGCTTTGGGATTCAGTTCGGCTCATGGCGTCAGTTGGTTCAGATTGTAAAGGTACAAGGTTGCATTTGGGCCATTGGTTTTTAAATCTAAGACTATGTTGGTTTCTTTTTCTCCCTAAGAAGACCAAGTGGGTTTTGGTTGGCGTGGTGGGTAATGCTTAATTTTGATGGGTGTCCCTAAACTTTGTACTTGGGTAATAGAAAGTTGGTGTATCAAATTATCAATACCCAATTGACATATTGGAATGGGTGAGTGGTCAAATTCATGAACTGGTAAGGTTTCCTGACGGTTATGGAAATGGCAAATGAGTCAGAGGCAAGTGATAATAATGAAATTTTGACAACGAGGGTGAATGCCAAAGGCATTGATAATGTCATTGTGAATGGTAGTATTTGCAAGCAGGGCTGGTCGCTGTGGGTAAATGGTGGTGCTGATGATGAAGTTGATGAAAATGACGACGAAAACACGAGCCCAATAAAAATGTGAGCTCTACACAATCCACACCAGTTTGATGCAATTCATGATAACAACCAGTCTTTCATCTTATGGCTCCCTCACGATGGCCATGAAATGCCAACAATCTAGAGTTTTCTCCAACTGATTAACCAGAAATTTCACATGGTTCTATCAAAATCAATTCAAGTCCTTCACCAACACTAAATAAAACCATTATTACATTGATCCCTCCATTCAAAACAAGCTAGGAATATTCACCAACACTTAATAAAACCATTACATTGATCCCTCTATTCAAAACAAACTAGGAAAGAATAATATTCCAAAATCCTGTACTAACAATTAAGACCTCTAAATCAGATACTATTCAAGAAATAACTTTCCTAAATTCATCTTCAAATCTAGAAATAAATTTAAAATATCTAAACACTCCCATGCTATTGCATTAAGAACCTCTCAACAACTTATTGTAATGAATTGTGATTAAGTATTCCAGCATTTTCCAGAATAAATTTCTATAAAAAAGTTTCTTCCCCAATAACCCATCTAAAATATTATATAATTGAATGTTTTCCTCAAGGTAATGGGTTGTCTACATTATGTACAATGCTTTTAATCCTTCTCTTTTGAGGAGCCATACATGAATTTAGGGGAATTTGGAACTCACTTGCCTATAACGAAACCATCTATTTTTCGTGCAAAAATGAAAAAATCACATGTCAATGTTTTCAAACTGATCATTGTCACATCATAATGATATAGATTATGACAAGAACAAATTGGAGATTTGCCATATGTGCATGGCATTGTTTCAAAAACTGCTTTTGGAATGGAAGTATGATAAAAAGGACAAAATCTCCTTACATGACGAGATCTACTTAAGCATTTATATACAACATCGTGATAGATGCAAGCTATCACAACTTTTTATCTTAACATCAAGTGAAAATATTGTCATTCATGTAATATTCACGAAATAGGACAGTTAAACGACGTTTCTACCCTTTTTCAGTGTCTACCTTTTGGGTCTAGAAAGTGATAAATGGATTGGAAGGATGAAAGAGAAAGGCTTCTCAAGTAGCTGATAGTTGAAGATGTTGGCTAATGGACAAGGATATTTTTATTGGCTAATGAAAGAGAAAGGCTTCTCCATTTGGAACACTTAACCAACTTTCTCATGAAATTGGCTTGGAAGAAGCAAATTGCAACAAGGATATTTTTATCTTATGGTTAGCACTGTGGAACAAACTTCCTTTCACGGAGGTGTTGGTGCATGGGAGTGCATGTCGATGTGATTTGTAATATGTGCGGCTCCAATAATAATTTTTTGCACATGTCTTTCATTTCCAATTGACAAGAGGAGTGTGGTTCTACTTCTTGAACTTATTCAAGGTGGTTTGGGTTCTCTTCGTGTAGATGGAGTCCTTTTTTGAGGGATATTGGTCTCCGGTGCACCTCTCATCCAAAGTGGAGCCTATTTGGAAGTTTGTGATGTATGTGTATGTTGGTGTCTTGAAGGGACATAATGCAAAAACCTTCAGGGGAAGAGCACAGGGATAACGGAAAGTGGTGATGGAGGTCCTGTTTTTATCGTGGCCTTGGGTGTCTCCAATCCATATTCATTTCTTAAGATTATTTTTGTGAATCTTGGTTTATAAGTTGAGATTTCATTGTATTTAGGGCTTAACTATGTTGGCATCCCTTTTTTCTATATATATATATATAAACATTTTGAATCTTAAAAAAAATCACAAAATTTTATCCTAAAACTAAAGTCACACATTTCTCTAAAAGTCAATATTTTGAACCACATTTAGGACTATATAGGATTTTTTTTTAGCAATTTCAGGTTGTTTTTGTTTAGGAGACTCGTATTCTAGTCTCGTTCCTTTTATATCAAAAGCAAGGAATGTGATTTCGCAAAATTGTAACGAAATTGCCAAAGGGGCTGTGGTCGATTGGTTAAGGCGTTGTGGACTTGATCCACAGATTCTTGCTTCGAGACCCACTGGAGGCATCTTTATTTCGGGGTGGTGTTCGACCCGTAGGTCGCATCTCGTAACTAGGTTACGGATCCTAGGCTAAAAAAACCGGCTTGCCTTTCAAAAAAAAAAATTGTAACGAAATTTTCGTTTTTTTGAAATTACGAAAAGAAAAAGGACGAAAATAAAGGTTACATTTTTTTTAGAGTTTTTTCAAAAAAATTTGAGATTTTTTCGTTAATTTCATAATTTTTTCGTAAAAATACAAAGCCCAGCTACCAAAAAGTACATTTTTTTCGTAAATTTCGGGGTTTTTTTGTATTATCAATTCTTTTAATTATTAATTGATTTTTAAAACCATCCCCTGATTTTCTAATTATCACATCTTCTACTTATACATTGATTTTTGAAACTCTGATTTTTTTAATTATATTTAATTTCATGTTTGTTTCATTTCTTAGTATTTAGGTTTCATTTAATATGTTTAATAGATTTATTTACTTGTATCTATTTTTTCACATTTTCATATATCCTCAAAATTCATTATATATATTTTTATGTATTCTCGAAATTTTTATGTATTTTCTTTACACACCGAAATATTTCTTAAAATCAAGATACCGAAATGAACTCGAAAAATGAAATCACAATTCTTGATCAAAAGATTAAAAGATTAGTGATAGTTTTGTGCTGATGAATTGACAAACTTGAATTTAGTTTTTTTTTTAAGTTGGTGTGGCTGTGCTTGCAAATTATTCAAAGAAACATATGGACAGTAATTGATTGTTCAAGTATCTAGGGATTATAATTGAGTGTATATTCTTCATTGTTACCGAGGCATTCCTAGACAAAACAAGCAATGATGACAGAATCTTATACCTAGTTAGCGAGGTTCCTTACACCTATATTTTGAGCTTCAATATCTTATCAGAACACTCAACTAGTCCTTCAAATTTCAAGATATCATCGAACTATCAACCAAATTATTGTAATGGTTTGTCCTTGTTAATAAATTTAACCTTATCTTAAAAGAATTGATTTGTTTTTATTGTTGGAATTTTATCCAATTTCATTTTCTTCACTTTAAGGATATGTTATTTCATGGGAACCCATGAGGGGACCACCTACATTTAAGCTAAATTGAGATAACACTCATCATCCACCACTAGATTTTGTGATCAAAGGTGGGAATAGTTTTATGAACATAAGAATCACATGCTTTGGGGGAGCAAGGAGTGGGATTCTCATGTTGACTTTCATTCCCACCATTGATGACAAATATTAGTGGTAGATACAAGTGTGACCTCAATTTAGCTTAAATGTAAGTGGTTCCCTCATAGATTCCCATGGAATTGGATTCCATGTAACCAAACACACCCTAATATCATTTATTACTTATTAGACAGTCAATTTGCTTTAGATGCATAAATCATATCAACCAAATATTCCTTATAATTTTTCTTTTCCCCTCCTGGTATTTGATTATTGGTTACCATTTTTCTTGATTGTTTCTTACTATCAAGTGCATAATGTAAAATCAAGGATTAAAAAAAAATTGTAAAACCAAAGGTATTTGTTGATCAAGGTGAATTTCATCCAGACAAGCTGTTAGGATTTATATTCTTTTTCTTTCAATAGTCCCTATGTCAAATTTTTTTCAGTGTCATAATTTTTAATCGTAATCCTTGGATATGACTGTCAGCCCAAAGGCATATCTATCTTGAGCATAAGCATATGGTTTATCTGCTTATACTGACTCAATGGATTTCTTGGCTTTTATCTTTTGTTTTTATTTTTGCATGTCTTTATCTCAAAGCAATTCTTTCTTCTTTTATGCAGATCGTGGTTACTACTCGGTGGAGACTGTCACACTTCTAGTAGCCCTTAAAGTTCGTTATAGAGATAGAATTACAATCCTTAGAGGAAACCATGAGAGCCGACAAATAACTCAAGTGTGAGGCTTTTGTTCTTTTCAGTTGCTCTTTAATAGTGAAACATGCATGTGATAAAAAAATAAAATCAAAAAGGAAATTGCATTGCATTTTTAGTAATGATTAATAAATGAAAAGAAAATGATCTTATCAATTTTATGTCATTCATAAGATAAAATCTAACAAGGAAAGTCAAAAAATAAAAACTTCTTATTACAGGAAAGGGGAAAGCTATACCTTGATCCAGTACTCCATGTTGGTTTTAATATTCTCGAATTACGTTTCTTAATTCAGTAATATTCTTGGATTACTTACTACTACAGTAACCTCTAGACTTGCATTGCTGGTTCCATCGTGGAATATGCAAGAGGCTGTCCTGTTGATCTCTAACATAAAATATGGCAAAGCCCTACTACATTTTTGTTAAGCACAACCTCTTAAAAGAATCAGAGGGCTATGCCTCAAGTTTTGCCTTGTGGCGAGGGTTATGCTTGCGGATTTATGCCTTGCGATAGGAGGACTTTGCCTTTGCATGTTTTTACGCTTCAAGAATAAGGCACGTGTTTTGGTTGTGTACTATTTTGGTGTTCTTAGGTTCAGTTTACTTGCTTAGGTTTAGTTGTGTACACTTCAAGAATGTGTTGACTTGCTTTTTATAATTTAATGAAGAAAAATATACGTTAAAGTTTGGCTTATTTTTAATTTAGTTGGAAGAGCTAAAATATCTCTATTGAGTATTTTTTTTCTTTTCGATTGTAAAACTTAGTAAAAGGAAAGTTCTTATAAGTTCTTCATACCTATCGTTTATGTATTTTATTATATTTTTATTTAATAAAACTACGATCTTAAGTCCCTCATTTGCACTAATATGCAGTCTGCATGACAATCTACAATCTACTGATTTTTCCGATTCGAGTCCCAGAACCTTTGCATTGTGAAAAACACATTTTAATTTTATAGCCTTCCACTATTATGTTTGAGTTAAAAACTTGAGGACAATTAAAACCAACATCAGAAACGGCTCATTTTGACACGGGTGTTGCGAGATTTGTGCTAAGTGAGATAAAGGGAATTTATCTATTAATATCACGAAGTGAGAGCCCACCTTGGACGTGACACAATCCGGCCGGTAGGCCGCATTGTCTAAAAACCACCCTTTCGGGTGGTCCTTAAACACTCACAAAGACCATTTATCAAGATGTTTAAAGGCGGTGGCCTAAATACGTATCTCGAGGGACGGTCCAAAAATGACACATTTTGATTTTTAATCTATAATTTTCTTTTCAAATGGAGCTCCAAACGAGTAAAAAAAAACATTTTTTTTAGTTTGCTAGAGGCCTGAAACATGAAATTACGAAAGGGTGTCCTTGTGGCTATGAGGGACTCCAAGCCCAATCCCCCTTTATTCAATCATGTATGAAAGGCTTGTACTCGGGATATATTGAATGGTGATGTGGGGGCTTCCGAGGAATACTATTTAGCACTGTTGTGAAGGCAGATGCCTAGGCGCGCCTCGAGGCGTTTTGGCAAAGGGACGCCTCAAGTGCCTCGGACCGCCTCAGCCAATTTGCAGCTTAAAAATCAAAAGCCCAAAAGCCCACTTGTCTTTTAGGGTTAAGGGGGGGTATTTAGAGTTTTAGACAAGAGAATTGGTGGCTGTTGTGTGGGTTTTCAAGATTTCTTCTTCAAATCAGATTCCTTTCCTTCTAATCAGGTCCCTTTCCTTCAAATTAGGTGTTGCTTCCTTCAAATCAGATATGTTTCTTCTTCTTCTAATTTTCTTCCTCTTCTTCTTATGCTGCCCTCTTTTCGATGATTTTTTTTTGTATAATGCTGCCATTTTTTTTTCTTTTGTCTGATATGTTTTTTTTTGTTATTCTCTGCCCAAACTCAAATCAGTAACAAAAGCAAAGAGAGGGCAATTCATAAAGCAAAGAGAGTTTTTTTTTTTTGTAACTCTTTTTTTCTGTCTGATTTTTTTTTTTTTTTGAAATGTATTTGCATTCACATCTTTCATTACATATCTATTTTTTTAGTTGATTAATGAAATATACTTCATTACATTTGCTGCCATTTTTTTTATTAACAGACTTCATTTACATGCCATTGCATATGCTGCCATTTTTTTCTTTAAGAGACTTCATTTACATATGCACATTTGCTGCCATTTTGTTATGTTGTCTTCTTCTTCTGCTGCCATTTTCCTCCCTTCATCTTCTTTCTTTATGATTGTCACCACCCATTTTCAGGAGTTCATTGGATTCCAACTCGTGAATAAACTCTAGGACGTACTTGCAAGAACCAAATCAGTATGATTATCAAAATGATGATGAATATTACTTATCTAAATATGTTTCAATTTATTATAATAAAAATCTTTAAAAAAATGTTAAGGACCGCCTCAGTGAAGTGAGGCGTCCGCCTCCCCGCCGCCTCAACGCTTAACTACACTGCTATTTAGAAGTGTTCATAAGTCTATGGATACTCCATGGAGAGATGGGATCATGCATGAACAAGATCTTTAGAAATGCTCACAAATATGTAGATACTCAGTGGACAGAAACCATACTCACCTCGTGGTAAAGCTGTTGTACATGAACAAGATCTTTAGAAATGCTCACAAATATGTAGATACTCAGTGGACAGAAACCATACTCACCTCGTGGTAAAGCTGTTGTACTTGGGATACATTTAGAGAGATTAGGGTCTCTGATTATATGTTTAGCTAGGAATCTCTTATACTGAACAATCATACATGATGTATACTTATTGGTAGCTCCCAATGCTTTATCTTTCATTGGGCGGTACCTTTATGAATCAATACAACATATTTTGTCCATCTCATAGAAACAAATCATTTGCATGAAAGGCTTACGCATCAAGGCATGGACTGCTTGAACAGCTGATCATGCCTTAACACATCAAAATGTTTGTCAAGCGAGTGAGCTAAGTTTTGCTAGGTTTTCACTATGGGGTAAATTCAAAATTACCATAGGAGAGAAACTTGCAAAGAAGATTCCTGTTTAGGATGCTACCATGAGCATTGGTATAGGACAAATAACAGTTAGAAACAATTTTGCTACTTGGTAGCAAAGATTGCAAGATATGGTCTGATTTATCTTAAACAAAGTGACTTGAGAAGTGTCATTCACTAGTCCCACAAATGGGATCAAAACTTGCATCTCAACTGCACATTTTTCAGTGATGATCCACTCCTAAAGAATTTTTCACTCTATCGAGAGGGATTCGTGAATTCGATCTTATCTCCATTCATATCACACATGGTTGAATCCTTGAGTAGGTCATGCTTTAGGCTAAGGATTTAGGGGTGGTTGAAGGGTTTCCTAGGAAAACACGCCTGGAAATGCTGATGATAACATGATATTTGTGGACAATAGCATCCAGGTTGACTTTTAATTTTCAAAGAGTGCAAGTGTATGGGATGGGAAAGGAGTTTTGGTTCACGAATCAGTATTTAAGGACTTGAAATTATCACTTGTCCCTCATTCCTATTTAGTGATTCCTTGAGGGGCCAAGAGCGTGGCAGTGAGTTTGAGAGGTCAGGATTTCCAGGTCTGGGATTTCCAGGTGAAGATATCATTTGTTCTTCACTCTTATCTCAGGCTTCATTCCAGGTGAAAGGCAATGAGCTTTGGAATACGGTATGTGTTTGTTTAAATTAAGAACTAAGAAGGTTGACTTCTAATTAGTGTGAGAAATCTGAAGTTTCTTTAAGAACTAATTGGATTGCATATTGTAGTGTAGTAAGAAGTTTTGCTTCTAATTAGAAGCCAATAAGAAGCAAAAACAAACGGTCTGAATATTAATCAAAGTTTTGATTCAATCAGTCAGAAGTTTGCTTCTAATTAGAATAAAAAACAAACGCCCCCTTGGTAGAGTACACCCTTGTCTAAACGTGGGAGGCTCAAGGTAAGATCCTTATATACATCTTCCCGTTGGGTGATGAACAAAATTAAAGATGCAGTGAGAAGATTTCTTTGGAGTTGTTTTAAAGAAGAGGAAAACTTCATTTGGAGCTTGTTTGAACTACAATAGAAATGGGAGGCATGGTGATTATGCTTTTTAATGAAGTTCTTTGGGAAATGGTTGTAAAATTAGCAGGAGAGAATCCTTTAATGTAGATAATTTACTTTTTAAACAAATTTTCACAAGAATGAGGTCCTTCCAAGAGTCTCTTTTTCATGTTTATATTCTTATTTAACCAAATTCTCACTTGGCAACTAATAATTCTCCATAGAAGATCTTGAAGGGATATGTGTAATCTGTAGGGAGGTTGAGGAAAAATTCTCTTAATTTTTCTCCTTTGCATCATCGAAATCAACAATGCAATGCCTGCATATACCCAAATGTTAACATGGTTCTATTATTACAACTAAGCTTGAAGGTTGTCATTGCCAACCATAAAGGATGATCTCGACCAAAGCGCCACCATTCTTGGCTCTAGAGAAATCAAGCCCTAGGGCTAATTGACCTTGGACTCCTAAAAGAGTAAAATTGTTGAGCCATAAGCTTACACGCTCTCACTTGTTACTTTTTTTTTTTTTTGAAAGGCAAGCAAGGTTTTTATAGGATCCCAGAACCCATAAGATGCCGCAAGCTGGGTTTGAACCCATGACCTAGTGGTATCATCCGCCAAGCTCTAACCGTTGAACTGTCATGCCATTGGCCTCTCACTTGTTACTTCATTATATGCTAGTTACAAAAGTATGGGACCATTTCCCTAGATTGTTTGGTTTTGGTTTGCTTTAGGTTTTTCCTGTTCCATGGAACAATCCCTCTATTTTTTTTATTTTTTTTTTTGAGCTAGACAAAAATCATAATTTATTGATAACAAATTAAAGACAGAAAAAAGTGATTGGAGGAACTCACATCAGGAACAACTACAATCAAAATTTTGAAAAAAAAATAAGTTCTCCCAACTAAGCATAAAACAGATCTAAAGGCGCATTTTGTAGGGAATTCAAAGTTGACCCAATTCCAGATATCTTCCTTGATTGAAAAAAAAAACAACTCAATTTGGGTATATGTATGGGTTTGTGCGGGGTCGGTTTGGCTTGAAAACTGCAGCCAAACTAAATATTATCAGTTTAACTACGTTGTCAACCGAACCTAACCGACCTTGAACCTAATCTAACCGCGGCCGGACTGAAAACCAAAATTTCACCCTAAAACTGACCATAAACAAACCAAACCTCACATTTTCCAATGGATTTTTTTCGAAAATCTATTTATAGGTTTGGTTCGGTTAGGTTTTAACTATTATATTTATAGGTTTGGTTTGGTTTGGTTAAGTTTTAACGGTTATATTTATAGGTTGTAACGGTTATATTTATAAATTTTAACGGTTATATTTATAGGTTTAACGGTTATATTTATAAGTTTTAACGGTTATATTTATAGGTTTGGTTCGGTTAAGTTTTAACAGTTATATATGTACTAAAACCGAACCGAAGAGGTCGGTTTGGATGGATGGATAACTGAAGCGAACCGATTGGTTTCAAACCGAACCAACTAAATTCAGTTCGGTTCGGTTGGTTATGTTGGTTTTCTCGGTTTTTTGCACACCCCTAGATGTATGGAAGGAGATAGATTGGAGTGTTCAACAAAAAGATATTTGACTGTAAAAGATAATCAATAGGCATTTTGATTTTTTTTAGCATTAAGGATCCTCCTATCTGTTGTTAAGTTGAAAAACTTTGACTTCTCGTAGTCATTTGAGATTGTAGCCATAAAATCTCTTCCAGAGAGTAATTTTCATATATTTCGTTTTCATTATTGGAACTGGACCTGTAAAAAATTATGCATTCACATCTTGTGTCTTGGCCAGCATATTAACAGATAGCATAGGATATTTCCTTGTATATGTGAAATGTGATTTTGATATTTCAGTTGTCAGAACCTGTTATTGTTATTGCTAATTTTTTTGCTTCGTTTTCAGGTATGGGTTTTATGATGAATGCTTAAGAAAATATGGAAATGCAAATGTCTGGAAGTATTTTACTGACCTCTTCGATTATCTACCCCTTACAGCACTAATTGAGAGTCAGGTTCAGTTTCTAGGTGGCTTTCATTTTATCTTCATCTATTTAGCAAGTTTCTGTTCTTATGAAAGTAATCTTCCTTTGTAGATCTTCTGCTTGCATGGCGGGCTCTCTCCGTCCTTGGACACATTAGACAATATACGTGCATTAGATCGTATACAAGAGGTACAATCACTTGTCTCCAAATTCAGAATTTCTGGATTAGCGTCTTCTATTGGTCTATGTTTATGTATGAGTGACACCAGAAACTTCAAAAACGATGTATGGTCCACCATACCAATTGTTCTTGTACTCGAATAATTCAAGTCCTATAATTCCAACCCACTGTAGATGTGAGACTTTTAGCGTAGATTGGGTGATTGCAAGATTGTTCACGACACATACACAATCGGATTTCAACATAATATACTTTTGCGATTATGTTGACGAAATAAGGTCAAGTCACTGTGAAATAAACTTGGAGGCTTCTGGTTACTGATTTCGATAGTATTGCCATTATTGTGGATTAACCAAGGCAATCCATTATAATCAGTATTTTGCTAATTGTTAATTTGGTAATGTTCTGTTATCTCAAGATCTAGATATTTCATGGGGATACAGCCCACCATTTATTATCTGCTCTTATGTTTTTTATAAGGCAAGGCCTACTTGACACCACCAAAAGTCATGTTCCACACCACCAAACCCCACCATTATCTCCCACACCACCATTAAGAAACAAATTCACAAGCTGCCAATCAAATCCCCCACCAAACCCCACCATTAGCTCCCAAATTCACGAGCTGCTTCAAACAACTTCCACATCTCTGCCACTGCAACTCTCCACGCCTTCCATATATCTGCCATTGCAACATCGCCTCCACCAAGCTATAGTCATCTAGCCATCATTCACCAACCAGCAACTGCCCTCCATCAATCAACGCCGACGTCTCTCCATCGACCAGTCGGAAACAAAGTTCCCATCTCATCGTCAAATCAAAGCAGATCGACTCTTTCTTCCCCTTCTTCTGTTTTGTTTCCATCGCCCTCGCCGAGGACGCTGCAAAGATGGCTTCTCCACTTGCCGCGGCCTTGCGAGGGCGAAAAAAATTGGCCCTCGCATGAACTTTTGCGAATGGAGAACCCATCCTCGCAGGGGGTCATGCGAGGGCCAAATTTTTTTGCCCTCGAAGAGGCTGTTGCAAGTGGGGAACCCATCCTCGCATTGTCCTCGGCGAAGGCGATGAAAAAAAAAAAAGAACTTGCCCGGCGATGGCGTGGTGAGCTTGGCTAGCGGAGAGGAGAAGATGTGGAGATCTCTCTGCGAGGGCGATGAAAAATAATAAAGAGATGGAGGCGGGGTGGGGAAGGATGCCCGGCGTAAAATTTTTGAGGATACATGAAAAATATATAATAAATTTTGAGGGTATATGAAATATATAAAAAATAAGATGCTCATTATCATATGGAGTGGGAGTATTTGAAACAATGCTACACTAAATGTAAAAAAAGGACTAAATGTCAAAAAAGGAGAAACAAATAAATAAATGCCAGTAACATCTGTTCAAGTTGATTCTATTGAGTTCAACAATTTAACATTTGGTTCAAGTTGATTCCATTAACACAACGATATTAAGCTTTGAGTATCACAAATTGGACCAGTTTGGGATGTTGATCTATTTATAATGGAAAGTTGAACAAGCCCATAGTATGAAGAAAGGCATTTGTTGGTTTATATGGGGAAAGAGCAGTTCAACTAGTTCAGCTTGTTCACTTGTGAGAAATAGCAACTAGGTAACTATTATAAAGCTGAGTCTAGCTGAATAAATTAATAAATGAAATGAAGAGATTCAAGAAGAACCAACTACTTGACAAAATTTCATGAAGCAAGTCTTGAGAACCGAGCAAGTCTGCTCGAAAGAAGTGTTTGAAGAGATCAGAGATGTCGATCAAAGAGGAACAACCGTCAATCAGAGAAGGAGCGTCAATCAGAGCCGAGCAGGTCGTCTATGGAGATTCAATATGTAGGGGGAGCAGGCTGAGATTGATAGAGCTTCGATCTGAACGAGGAGCAGGCTGACATAGATGGAGTTGGATATGAAGGAGGAGGAGCAGGCTGATGATGGGGTTCAATCTGAAGGAGGAGGAGCAGTTTGATAAAAAACTGCAGATATGAAATTCGTAGCTTTTCTTTTCCTTAAGTTAAAAAAGGGGGCACGGAATACAATCCATTCATGTAAGGCAATTCAAATGTTATTTTGTTATGTCGCATGGAGGTGCTTTAACTGCAGATATGAAATTCGTAGCTTTTCTTTTCCTTAAGTTAAAAAAGGGGGCACGGAATACAATCCATTCATGTAAGGCAATTCAAATGTTATTTTGTTATGTCGCATGGAGGTGCTTTACATGCTGTCGGGCATAGATAACATTGATCACTATATTATTTAATATTATTTTCTTTTGTATTTTTTTCTCCAAGTTATTTATGACTAAAGTTGTTATTTTTCTGATGATTGTATTTGGGATGATAGGTTCCACATGAAGGTCCAATGTGCGATCTTCTATGGTCTGATCCAGATGACCGTTGTGGGTGGGGAATATCTCCTCGGGGAGCTGGATACACATTTGGACAGGATATTGCTGCTCAGTTCAATAATACCAATGGGCTCACCCTTGTTGCAAGAGCTCACCAGCTTGTAATGGATGGTTACAACTGGTGTCAGGTCGGTGCTTATAATGAAAATCCATCTGATCTATTAATTGAAGCTAAACAGTTGCTTACAATTTATTTCACTGTGTAAATTTTTCCAGGAGAAGAATGTTGTGACCGTGTTCAGTGCACCAAATTACTGTTACCGTTGTGGGAACATGGCTGCAATACTTGAGATTGGGGAAAACATGGATCAGAATTTTCTTCAATTTGATCCAGCCCCTCGGCAGATTGAACCAGACACAACCCGCAAAACTCCAGACTATTTTTTGTAATCTCTATAATACATACAACCTGTTGTTACTGCTTGTTTCCTGCTGTATTTCTGTAGATGTGCCATAGAAAGAGGACTTTTCGTATTTAGTGAGGAGAGTTAGAGTGTTGTTGCTGTAATTTTTTTGGTTTGAAATTGCCCTGCTGTTGCGCATGCAATAAGCTCTCTCGCTTGGTGAAACTCTAGCTTGTATTCAACATTTGTATCGTGTTCTCAAGGGAAACAGCTGCAGTAGCAAGGTATATCTTGTTTTGTAGCATTTCAAAGCCAATTTGGAAATGAAAGAATGTACAAACTAACAGTGAATGAACACCAATTGGCATATAGCTGATTAGGGCTTCATTCAGGTTATCAGCAGGTTGCATAAAAAGAAGTTTAAATGTAAAATGTTAGTTGATTATTGTTGCAATTTAAGACAATTTTGATTGGGTTAGTTTTGATGCTCTAGAATTCTCTGTTGTTTTATTAAGTGTATAGACTGAATCTTGGCACCTTGGTGGTATGAACTGATGAGTATAGTAAGATAATTATTTTCAAACAAAATATGCTGATAAAAAGCACTTTGTGGATATGTGATGCAAAAAGAAAAGTCTGGGAGAAAAGCTTGTTTATTAAGCTACAATGGATAATGTGCCAGTTTATCTGTTAGGAATAACATTGCATGCAATTAATGTGGTTCAAATTTTATACGACAAAACAGATATTTACTGTATTATTAAATGGCTTTAAACAAGATTAGATTATGCATGCAATTGTGTTTTTTTCAGGTTGTGTTAATAAATAAATTAAAAAAAAAAAATTTTAAAAAAGAAAAAAAAAGAAAAAAAAGAAAGAAAAGGCAGTTAAGCATCTCGTGTACTCTTAGCACCAGATGCATCTAGCATCATCTGTCGATCTGGGCTAATTCTTGGGTGCCTGGTACCGTAGCATTGCTCGTAGATCTGTATCAACTAAACAGAAGAAAAAAACAGTTGTACTAATATTCATTGCTTCATGATGAAGCACGGATCTTAAACTCACATATAAATATTCACATCTTTATTTCTTTCTACTTAAAGAGGCTCTTATGGCATACAAGCATAACGAGTCCCTCTTATCAAACACCATGAATATGGCATTTAACATTGTTAAGGCCACTTCACTTTCCATTGCAGAGAAGAGTCTTGGAACTTCCACCACATCGACAACAACTCAAACACGAGTACTTCCTTGTTCCAACAAAGAGTCTCTCACTTATGTAAAAGCAGCAGCAGCAACACCAATAACTGTGGCTCCTCCTCAAAGCCAGAACAAGAAATCACAAGAGGGTGAAATGCTGAAACCTTCGTCTTATTTTCTGGAACCTTGTGATAAAGGAGTTGAATCTACACTCATGACTGAAGAACAAGACAACATGGATGTTGATGGAAGAGCTTCAGATTATATTCGAAAGATCCATCAGAAGAATAGAGCAATTGATTCCAATAGTTTGTCAAAACATTCTCCTTGTATCTTACCTGCATCTCCTTTATTGAAGTAGTACTACTTCACTATAACCTCATTCAATAACTTGAAGATATATATATCATGTTCTAGAGTATTTCAGTTCAAGCTCCAAGTAGTGTTGTGTTTGTTATGCTTTCTTGATTGACAGGTTGCAAAAGTTAAAGTTTCATGTCTTATTTTCCCTCTTTATTATATTTTATTCTCTTCATCAAGTTGAGAAAACTTGTGGCATGTAGATGTGGCATCTTTTTTCACCCAGAATGTGTGGCTCCATCAATGACATGAACATACTTAATCCATTGATGTTATGATCTTTGTTATGGATCTTCCCCTCCTGGACAGCTCGGGCTTTTGGAAGAATTGGTTGGTTCATGACAATTGGTATCAAAGCCAAACCCCACATCCAAGGTTCAATTTCAGGCAGGGGACCTATAGGCTGGATTAAAATAATTTAGAATTATGTATGGGCATAGTGTTAAGTTATTGAATACTGATAGGTGAGAGAAGCTCATCGGGCCAGTGTTGATAGAGTGGGCCGACGAGGACGTCGACTTTGGAAGCGTGGGGCAATGTTACGATCCTTGTTATGGACCTTCCCCTCCTGGACAGCTCAGGCTTTTGGGAGAATTCGGGCTTTTGAAAAAATTGGTTGGTTCATAACAATTGACCACCCTTCCCCGCCCTGTGGGAAATGTTCCTAGCATTAATCTAGTCTATTGCTTGTTGGTCGTGTTCACTAATTGTTGATAGGTTGTTAGCATTAATAATTTAATATTGCTCCAATATATTTGCATCGATATGTTCGAGTGGTTAATGAGACAGACTTGAAATCTGTTGGGCTATGCCCGTGTAGGTTCGAACCCTGCTGTCGACGACTATTTTTAGAAATCATCTCTAAAGTAGGCTCGGAAACCAAAATATTTCATTCTGAAGTTTCATATCTCCTCCACATTAAGTTGAGAGTGCCCGTTCCTCTCGCCTTCAGTACAGTATACTAGATATCATTTTTTAGCTAGCTATAGCAGGCAAGAGTAACTAGTTGGCATGAGAACTGTCCACCACCTGCATGCAGAGGACTGAAACTCTGCAAGTATATGCAAGAGATTTCACAATCTGTGCTGTAAAACCTACAACAACACTTTTGCTTCGCAAATGTAGCTTGGCTAAGGTTGCGCTGACAATCAAGTCTTAGCTTCACTATGTAGAGCCACTTGAATTCATACCCAGGAGATCAAAGGAGTGAAAAACAGCTGTCATTCGTCACAACACGCACTGAAGACCATGAAAGAACAAACTAGATATGTCAATGCCCTGCGTTACAACTATCAACTCTCCTGGTTTGCCTCCAGAAGCCCTCCTAAGGTTGCCATATTGTCTAGATGACAACTGGGACATGCACACCTACCCTGTAACTTGGCTCCAAAATCAGCATACGACTCTTCTAGTTCAACTGTCTGCTTGCTGTTAGTTAAAGAAGGGGATTTCATATCGTATAAAATGAATCCATATCATGTGTCTGAAATAGTGGGTTTAGTCTTTTATGCATTGGTACTGCAATTATACACAGAAATTCCTGTAGTTCTTTCGTTTCTTTTACAACTGCCTCCATGACGGAGACCTGCCTTTCCAAATCAACCAGTTCTTCTTGAATCAGCAAGTGAAACAGATCAGTAATTCATAATCCGCATATTTAATCAGATTTCCATGAGCAGAAAATAGATAATAATTTCCTGTATCTGGATCTGTTTGATTCAACAAATCACCTTGCAGTTTATTGAATCACTACTTTCAACCCATAATGCAATTCACTGATAACAATATCAAGGGAAGAAAGCAACTATGTCATCAACTTAAAGCAAAATATACAAACCAACAGAACGAAACAGTCACCTTCTTGTGGTTGATTTGTTTTTCTTGGTACTCTAGTTCCTCCACATGTTTTTGAGAAGCCAATTTGTCAAGCTTATTCTTGAGATCTCTGAAGACAGCTTCAATCTTAAGCATTTCCTGGTCCTCAACCTTGTCACCTGCTTTGGATAAGAATTCATGGTCAACTTTAATATACAACAAGAATACTAACAAGTTCCAATCAACATGATATTGTTACCAAACTACCGTAGTTTCTGTAGTTGAGTTTGAAATGTAGAAAAACCTATGCAACAAGGATATAAATGTATCAACACTGGACTTTCGCTAACATGGGTAACGAGGCATTTCGTAAAACAAGGCGAAGCTTAAGTATTGATTTTTCTCTAAAAAATCCAAAATAATAGTGCTAAACCACTAAAAACTTATATTTGAAAATATGGCAAGAACTTGAATAAGTAAACACTAAGGGTGTGTTTGGTTGCATGGAATCCTATGCCATGGAAATCCATGAGGGGACCACTACATTTTAGGCTAAATTGATATATCACTCCACATTTACCATTTGACCACCATTTGATTTTGTGATCAATGGTGGGAATGAAAGTCCCATGAACATGGGAATTCCACTCCTTGGCCCCCCAAGGCATGTGATTCTCATGTTCATGGAACTTTCATTCCCACCATTGATCACAAAACCAAATGGTGGATGTGGAGTGATACATCAATTTAGCCTAAAATGTAAGGGTCCCCTCATGGATTCCCATGGCATAGGATTTCATGCAACCAAACACACCCTAAGTACAAGAGTCATCTTTCTAATACAGTATTGAAGATGAACACCAAGGTAAGCATTAGGGAATAGCTATAAATCAAGACATAGTAAGCTAAAACTACTAAACGAAAAATGCTGAAAGGTAACTAAAAACTACCATGTTCATACATATTAACTCAGATAGATAAACACAATGAGTTGTGTTTATATCTTGCACAAAAAACTCAAATAGCTACACATGGCTGGCACTATAATAAGGCAACTCATTAACCCTAGTAGTTATATATTTGTTATGTCCAAATAGAAAAAATTGAAGCAAGTTCAAGATGTAAATGTATAATATAACCAAGATGGTAGTATAGTTGAATCAAACTCTGGCAGTGAAATCCTGAAGACAAGTCATTCTCTATCCAACTCATATTTCAAAACATGAGCTGTAGTTCTTAATAAGTGGCATTTTGTTTATATCAGAATCTACATATGTGAATTCTAGAGATGATATAAACTCATAGAACAGTACAACTCATGTTACATTAATATTAGATGAGTTAATTAAAAAATAATCTGAAATCCAAATCCACTAATGAGTTGATCGAAGAAAAAACTGCAAATGAAATCAATGAAATTAATACCATTATGCAGTGCTAGCTCAATATTTTTTTGTTCGTGAGAAGTACAACATACCTGCTTTTGAAATTCCCTGCATAAGAAATTCAACTATAATATAAATTAGTTCCCCCATTCCCCCACTACAGACGTTTCGATGAAACTACGAGTGAAGTTCTGAAAAATCCTATCAATCAGGCGGGTTCTGGAAATTTGTAGCAACCCTCTAATACTCCAATATTATTGCAAAGAGGAAAGGCTGATTATCTTTCTAAACTCACAGGCAATGCAATCCAAATGAGCAGAAGAGGAAATAGTGTTTTTCACGCAAAAAAAAAAAAAAAGTCTATCATAACCGCAAGTCCGCAACACAAAATACCAAATAATGCTTATGTAAAATAAAGTCTGTGAGTGCTTGTTTCAATCCATAATAATAATAAGCCTGTTCATTTGCAACCAGCATGCCAATTCCAGTTTCCATTTTTCTTATGATAGTAAAGTTTTACAATATGTTTACAAAAGCAACAAAAGTACTTGGATAAATGCTAAGTTACTTGTGACATTGCCAAACCTACATCCATGTAACAATAGCAGTGAAAGCATATCCAACATGTAATCAGCCCCTCCCCTAATGAATTGCAAATCAGTTGGTCACTTCATAGTTCATACAGATTCAAAATTTTGAAGGCAAATGCCTCCAAAATTCCGCGAGAAAGGACCCTTTTAGTTTGCACACTGAAATTCCATTCCACTGACTCCATCCGTGGAGTCACCGTAAGCAATATTCTCACAGAAGCACAAAACCGTCTTTTATAATCTTAAACTAAGTGCATTAGACCATCTTAATCAACTACGTCATCCTAGCCTAACTGAAGTGTATATCCTTAATCTATATACTCTGTTGTAGATATGCAAGAAGCAACCTCGTAGATATTCCAACGATACGGACTAATAATATAATAACTCTCATCATAAAATTGCTATGTTTCTAATGAAAGGTGAAAATAAAATATATAGCACTAAGGAAATTGATCATCCACAAAGAGAAATTTAAACCTTATCTTCTTGTTGAAGTCAATCATGTGGCCGATAAATTCATCCCTGCATTAGTAAGGGTAGAAAAAATTTTAACCTATGTACAAGACGTTCAGCAAACATATTCGGAAGAAATTTTTCCTATTTAAAGCATAACACATGTGATATATTTTAATGTTTTACATTATAGCTCAGCTGCTCAGACACCCTTCCCAATAGTGGCATGATGGCATCAGAGCCTATGAGGTTACACATATAACTGCAGCTATGGTTTAGGGATACATACAACCTTCATTTTCTTGGTAGCTTAAATAAAACAAAAAAAATGCTAAATGTCTTGTGCCTTGAACCAAAACAAAATCCAAATTCATCACTCTTATGAGTTGAATTCTTTGTCCATTACCCAATATGCCCGCAATAGATGTCTGAAAAAAATTTCAGTTCTGCTTCAAAGTTAGCTAGATCGAACCAAACAGAGCTATCTAGTTTGATCCATAGAACCTTAAGCAACATTGAAACTTATCATGAAAAATACCCAAATAAAGGCACAAAATCACAAGAGAATAATTCTACCAATTCTCGTCATTCTTCACAAGCACGGTGAGTCCAAAGGTTAATATGCACATAACACAGAAAACTCAATAAAGTAAGTTTTGTCAAACAGCTAGAATGAGCAAAAGTAGCAGAAAATACCTTCAAATTGCACGAAAACGAAAATGAGGAGGAGTAGAGCTTGAGTACCTTAAGAGCTTGCATTTCAGATTGGAACCTCGATATCTCATCTTGAATCACAGAAATTCTACTCTGCAAACAACAAAATAGACGAAAATTGAGAATCTGCAAAGACGTAAGTGATCAATCAAAGAAATTGAAGGGAGATCCAAAGAAAGAAAGCTGTATAGCGTGAATTAAAGATTCATTCAAAGAAAGTTCAACTTGGTGTCCCTTGATCTCCTTCTCCATCAACTCTTTGCAACGTTTCATCTCTTCAAGCTCTGAATGTGTTGCATCGAGTCCGTGTCGCAGTTGTTCGACTCTCCTTTTCAGACCAGCTACTCTGCGCTCTGAATCATCAACATCCATCCATCGATCGCAATGAGATCGAATTTCGTGACAAGCAAACATGAATCGAAGAAGAAATATATGAGGAGAAGCTCGAGACTCACCTCCTCGCGATTTCTCGGTTGCTAAATCGCGAATTAGGGTTACAAGTTGTCTAAGGGTTTCTCCTCCTCCTCCCGCCATTTTGTATAGTTTCACTTCCCGCTCTCTTCTTCATTCGGTTTCCAATCTGACACGGGTACGTGACGTACGTCTGTCTATTTATACCCCGAGGCAAGAAATATAATGGGAATGGGAATAGAAATTTTATTCAGGCCCCGCCATTTTGTTATTTAAACCCCCACATGGGATGGGTCAAGAGTTTTTTTTTTTTTTTTTTTTTTTTTTTTATACCCATGCCTTTAAGTCATTTTACTAGTTAAAGAAATCCCATTGCACAACACCACAAAAGAAACACTTTGTTAAGCAAAGTTACTAGGGTGAAATTATTGAGTCATTTTGCACCACAAATATGTGATAGAATGATGCATGCAAGATTAAAAGGAAAATACTATAAGACAATTGTTCTACCGATTATGTTATATGACTCAGAATGTTGGGCTACTATGAGACAACTTATATGGCGATAGCAAAAATGCGTATATTAAAATGGATGTGTGGTAAAACCCATAAGGATAAAATTAGGAAAAAAATAATTAGGAGATACTTAGGTGTAGCGCCCATAGAGGACAAAATTAGATAAAGACATTTAACGTGGTTTGGTCACGTGCAGAGGAGACCAAGCACGACTCCAATTAGAAAATGTCTCCATTGACAAGTTAATGGAGGGTGTAGTCAAAGGGGACGACCGTTGAAAACTTGGATGAAAGTGGTGAAGGAAGACATCATTGAGCTTGGATTGGGCAAAGATATGTAGGAAGACCGCATTACTTGAATATCCAAAATCCATGTAGTCGACCCCGAAAATATGGGGAATGAGCTTTGATGATGATATTTTGCACTACAAATCCTAAAATCGTTGTTGATAATTATAATTTCTTCCTTGAACTCGAAAAAAATACATTTACTATCTTTCTTTTTTAAACGAGTTACATTTTTTACCATAGTTTTCTAATCAAACCACATTTACATTTCTCCCCTCATCCAGCTAAATAAAATTCATACTAATACTTTAATTCCAACATATTATTTATAATTAGAAATTGCCATTGATTTGAGATTATTTATTTTATCCTTTCTTTTATAATTTTTTTTCCCTTTCCCTCTTTCTAAACAAAACAATAATTCTTGCATTAGCCAATTATTTTGAAGCATCATATTACTGGAAACCACCCACTTGATTAGACTTTCAATATATTATTTTTAATATAATTTGTGGTTTAAAAGAATTCTACATTGGCTATTATAATTTTTTTTGAAGTTCATGTTTACAATTTTGAACATGATGGCGTTGTTTCTATGACATAATAAAAAAGTAATGTTTGTAAATATTTATTTCTTGAGAATGACATATTTTTTTTTTGTTGAGAATAATATGTGATATTCTTTTTTTTTGGAAAAAGAAAAAAAAATCTCAAATCGGGGCATTGAGCTATTAGTAGGCTAGAGTATTTATCTAGTTGGTCCAAGAAAGAAAATGTAATATGGATTGATTATTTAATATGGGCAAAGTTGGTATTATAGAAAGCTAGTGTAAAGAATGTACCACACTTTAAAAAAACGTGGTAAATGTAGTTTTTTCAAGTTTAAGTGAGAAATTGTACACTGACTTTAGGGTTCATGGTGTAAATGACTCAAACTTTTCTCAATGATAGATCGTAGCAATGACATTTTGTGATTGAAAAGTTTACGCAAAGAGGCAAACAAAGGCCACACTTTTGGGAATTTTGCTGATTTTTAACTTTACCCCCTTCAAGTATGAGTAGATGATGGTGTGTTGATAAATTACATTTATGTTAAACAACAGGAAAAAATGGTTGGTGTCACATGTTTTCTTTGATCATAAGCACAATATGCAATAAGCAAAAAAATAATAAGAAGAAAAATACATAAAAGAAAATCAGCCACTACTTTTTCGACACACCAAAACCATCAAGAAATGTGATTCTCAAGGTTTTTGGCCCTTAGTAAATTCTAATTTTGACGTAGTGGAGTTAGTCATGTGACTTAAAGAAGAATGACTAATTTGATCATTTGTCTATGTACAAAAATCGACTTGATGGGCACAAGTCGTCTCAACTTTCTAAGACATGACTAATGTGAGTCTATTTTTTTTCAACTTGGCTAACTGTCGAGGAAATGGGCGAGGAAACCAGCGAGGGTGGTGGTGTGACCGCTCATCCCCCTCGCGATGCGCGCGACTGTTCATCTCGAGAGTGCTGTTGCGCATCGCGAGGGAGATGAGCGGTCACACCGCCCCCCCTCGCCCATTTCCTCGACAGTTAGACTTTTTGTTTTTTTTTATAAAAAAAGGCTAATATATGTTTTATCAGATTTTGAGCCCTTAAAGCCCCTAATAAGACATTTATATCTAAAAATATTATTTTCAAGTTTTCTGGACAAATACTTCTTGACTATATAACTATGGTTCCCCTTATGAACAATAACAATGTGTGTCTTCGTCTTGATTTTTGGAATGCCCAAAATACCCTCCCAACTCTATCATATTGACAAGAAAAATCAATAGTTAGGTAAATAGTGATAGGAGTATTTTTGTCATTTTAAATTACACGTATGCACCATTTTACCCTCCCAAATTCAAATTATTTACGATAAAAAATTTGCCCCTCTCAAATATTGTTAATTATATGTAAGCCCTTAATTATTTGTAAATTATACATAGGCCCTTAAAATTATTATTAATTATTTTGTTTAGAATTTCAATAATAAACTTTACTTATTATTGAAAGGTTGTAATGAAATATAAAAGTATTGAATATTACTTGCACGTCAACACCCTAGTTTCCATTAGAGAGGTGAAGCGGCGCCTTGAAGCCTTGACAAACGGCACACCACAAAGGAGTTGGGAGAGTGTTGTGTTTGTGAAGTCAACAACCAGCCAGCCAGTATTCATAGTTCAACTGGATGTACCTATCAACAACTTCATTCCTTTTTTATTGACTTAGATTTGAGACTTCGCACTTGTGTATCAACCAATTCAACGCCTTTAGAATATATGAATCGAGCCCCTGTGTTATGGCACAATTGCCTAGGTCACATTTTAGATAAAACTCTTCATTTCCTTCCTGTGTCTTTTCGCGATGCCAGTATTTGTGTTTCCAATAAATGTGTTATTTGTCCTTTAGCCAAACAAACTAGAAATAAATTTCCTTTATCTCATATTTCGAGTATTGCTCCTTTTTCCTTATTACATGTTGACATTTGGGGAGGATATCATACTGCTTCCCTTTCTGGAGCGCGTTATTTTCTCACCATTGTTGATGATTATACACGATGTACTTGGATTTATCTCATGAAACACAAGTCTGACACACGCACACTCTTAATTTCTTTCATTAATTATGTTGAAAACCAATTTTCTTCCAAAATTCAAACTATTCGCAGTGATAATGGACTTGAATTTTTCTCACTGATTTTTATGCTTCAAAAGGCATTACCCATCAAACTTTTTGTGTCTCTACGCCCCAACAAAATGGGGTGGCGGAACGCAAACATAGACATCTTTTGAATGTTACTCCTGCCGTTTTGTTTAAAGCACATCTCCCTAAACATTTTTTGGGAGAAGCAATTCTCACCGCTGCCTATCTCATTAATCGCACACTGTCCTCTATGCTCAAAGGCAAAACACTTTTTGAACTTCTCTCTAAGAAACCACCCACCTACTCTCACCTTCGAGTATTTGGTTGTCTATGTTTCGCTTCCACACATGCCCAACGTCCTAGCAAATTTGATTCTCGTTCTAGTCAATGTGTTTTTCTTGGATACCTTCATGAAAAAAAAGGATAAAAAGTCTAGGATCTCACCCACAAAAAGGTCATTGTTTCTCGTGACGTCATTTTTCATTAGGAGACTTTTCCTTATTTTTCTGACAAAATTCACAATCACCTCACAGACCAGTTTGACACACTTTCCCGACTAGTCACTCATGCTCCACTTTTTGATCCTCCAACAGTGCCTTTCTCTGACCAGTCAGACCACTCCCACTGACCGGTCGCCCAATCCGATGTCTTAGTCACCGACCGGGCGAAAACCCAACTCAAGCGGTCGCCCCTGCCCCTATCCCACCTCGCACCTCCACTCGTGCCACCCGTGAACCATCTTATCTTCAACAATATCATCTTGATGCTCGATTGCCTTTTCGATCGTCTCACTCGTCTGCTTCAAACGTTGGGCCTTCTACAGGTATTGTTTACCCACTTTCTGATTTTCTTTCCTATGACCATTTATCCACCTCTCACAAGGCGTACACTACTTCCCTTTCTTTAGTCAAAGAACCCACCACTTTTATGCAGGCTATGCAGGATCCAAAGTGGCATCAAGCCATGAGGAGTGAGATTGATGCTCTTGAAACCAATAACACTTGGACTTTACAACCTCTTCCTCCTGGCAAACATCTGATTGGTTGTAAATGGGTCTATAAGATAAAACTTAATCCAGATGGTAGTGTTGTGCGCTACAAAGCCCGTCTTGTGGCTAAAGAATACAGTCAAGTTGAAGGTATTGATTACAAAGAGACTTTTTCTCCTGTTGCTAAATTGACTACTATTCGTATTCTCCTTGCTCTTGCAGCCACACAGGGTTGGCATTTATGTCAACTTGATGTCAACAATTCTTTTCTTTATGGTGATCTTTTTTAGGATGTGTACATGAGTCTTCCTCCTGAATTTGGCCGAAAGGGGGAGACTCGAGTATGCAAGTTGAACAAGTCCTTATATGGTCTCAAGCAAGCCTCGAGACAATGGTTCCTTAAGTTATCCTTTGTTCTCATATCAGCAGGCTACAATCAGTCTAAGGCTGATTACTCATTATTCGTCCAATCCAAGGGTAACAGCTTTACTGCAATTCTTGTATATGTTGATGATGTAATATTGGGAGGTAATGATTTCCAATACATTGAAGAAACAAAGAAATTTCTGGCTGCAAAGTTCAAACTCAAAGATTTACGAAAATTGAAATATTTCCTTGGCATCGAAGTCGCGAGGTCATCCAAAGGGATTGATTTATCTCAACGAAAATATGCGCTTGAAATATTTGAGGTCACAGGGTATCTTAGAGCAGAGCCTTCAAGTTATCCTATGGATCAAAACTTGATGCTCACACAGGATGATGGAGATTTATTACCAAATCCCGCAACATACCACAGACTTGTTGGAAGATTGATATACTTAATGATCACGAGACCAGATTTGGTTTATTCAGTACATGTCCTAAGTCAATTTATGGACAAGCCCAGGATACCACATTTGGATGTTGCACACAAGGTCTTGAGGTATATCAAGGTTTCACCAGGACAGAGTATTTTTTTCTCTTCCACCAGCTCATTACAATTGAAAGTTTATTGTGATGTAGATTGGGCTAGATGTAGAGATACTAGGAGATCCATTACAGGTTATTATGTCATGCTTGGCGATTCACCAATTTCTTGGAAAGCTAAGAAACGAACTACAGTGGCAAGATTTACAGCTGAAGCAAAATATAGAGCCATGACTTCTACATGTTGTGAGTTAACCTGGTTGAGGTACATTCTTAATGATTTGCACATTAATCATCCTCAGGCAGCTATCTTGTTTTGTGACAACAAGGTTGCACTCCATATTGCATCTAATTTGGTTTTTCATGAGCGAACGAAGCATATAGAGATTGATTGTCATTTGATTAGAGAAAATATACAAGAGGGTACTATTCAGACTGAGCATGTTGGAACACTACATCAACGGGTCACTAAAGCTTTGAGCACTTATCAATTTGATAATTTTCTTAACAAGTTGGGTATTACAAACATACACTCCAACTTGAGGGGGAGTGTTAAAGAAAAGAATTCTACCTATGTTACAAAATAGGAAAGTGTTACAGAATAGAATACGTTAGGAAAGTTAGAATAAAATAGAAGTTTTAGGTTTCCTATTTCCACAAGGTTAGATTAGGTCAGGTTTTGCGCTTTATAAGCTTGTATTCAATCTATGAAACATACAATAATATTTCAATACAATTCTTTACATATATCGATTACGGCTCAATTTGCCTAACATTTACTTTCCAACTCATTATGAATAACATAAATCACCACTAGTTCCAATAATCTTACAAAATCCTCGTATCTTAGATTTGACACAACCAAGCTCATCCTCTATGCATGTGTGCGGATTGGATAAGCCAGCTACGATATATGTCCCTCAAGGAAGGTATTTGCTAAGCAATAATGTTGTGTTTCAAGGGCCTTGCAAGAATACTGATATCACAGTTTGCATAAATTGAACTCTCATAGCCCCATATGATTACAATGTCATTGGGAACTCTGAAAATTGGATTTTCTTTCCAATGGGTTACTGGGGTATCCATCTATGGTGGCACCCTAGATGCCAGCCAAAGGAACTGCTTTATGGGCTTGTAAGGCAGCACGCAACAAAAACTGTCCTCCAGGAACCTCAGTATATACTGTCAATTCTTTTCTTCTTTGTTTTCCTTATTAAACTGTTAGTTATTTTAATGCGCCGGCATTAATTTATGCTAGTCCGTTCGATTTTCCAGCTCAAGACAGTGTGATTAATGGACTTAGGTCTTTGAACAACCAGATGTTTCCCATTGCAATCATGGTTGTGAGAATGTCTACATGGAAGGCGTGATGATCACTGCCTCAGGGAACAGTCCTAACACCAATGGCATACATGTGCAATTATCAACCAGTGTTATTTATGATCAGGAGTCAAGACTGGTGATGATTGATTGCATCTCAACTGGCAAGAATTTGTGGAATGAGCACGTACATTGCATGTGGACAAGGAGGACATGGCATCAGGTGAGCTGAATATATGGTATCTATGCATAAGGACACTGACTGTGTCTGATGGTTTTCATACTTAGGTACCAATGAGTATTGGAAGCCTTGCCAGGTGTGCAAAATGTGACAGTTAAACAAGTGATTTTTACTGGTACTCAAAACGGGTCGAGGATCAAGGCTTGGGGATCGAAGACCAAGCAATGGGTTTGTCACAGGGGTCCTCTTCCAACACGCAGTTATGAAAAATATACAAAATCCCATTGTTATTGACCAAAATTACTGCCCTCGCAACGAAAACTGTCCAAATCAGATGTCAAGCATAAAGATCGGTGACATAATATACCAAGATGTTCAAGGCACTTCAGCAACACAAGTTGCTGTAAAATTTGATCGCTGCAACAAGAATCCATGCAAAAGGATTAAACTGGAGAATTTAAAGCTTACTTACCAAAATCAGACAGCACTATCTTCTTGTACAAATGCTGTTGGATCGGCTCAAGGTTTTGTTCAGCCAGAAAGTTGTTTTGGTAGAGAAATGTAGACCAAGTCATGTAAATTTAATCGTTTATTAATTTTTATTATTCTTTAAGACAACATTGGTGTGCATTTCTTCAAATTGCAAATTCTACCTACTTATATATCATGATCTTCGGAGAAAGCTCTATCCTTGATACAAGCTAGCAATATTTCATGATCTTCACAGAAAGCTATATCGTTTGAGCATAGCTAATTCAGTGTTGTGTTTTGTGGACCCTGAATTTAGGTAATGTGGATTACTTAAGTTCATATATTCCGAGGTTTCTTGAGACACATATTCCGAATCTGCTTCAGAACGAACCAATGGCAATATCTCATGCAGACATCTGACATTGAAAAAAAATAGACAGTCTGAAGCTATGAAAGCATGAAATGATTCCAATAGAGTAATATATCAACCAGATATACATGGTCATAAGTATTCTAAAAAAAAAAAAAAAATGCCGTGCATATTTTTAAGAAGATAAACCTGTAGAATACAACTACACTCTATTTTAATTATCAGTGAAGGAAAATTTTCAAACTTTTCCAAACTAATCACATTAACCTTTCCTATGTGTGGTATATGATCAAAAGTACACTTTGTCTGGTGCAAAAAGAAAAAAAGTACAGGCTTTTCATCTTGAGCGTGCAAATCCTGTATCACACCAGAGGATGCTTTAAACTGAAAATGGTCAGCCTTCAGTCGGCACCTACAGAAGGCTGTCGAGTTGAGTATGCAAATCCTGGATTGAAACCATTCCAACGTTTTTCATATCTTCGGCAGAGTACTCAGATTTAAGGAGGGATTGCAACTGCAAGTGGGCTTCAACAATGTTTGTCCTGCATGATTAGAAGAAATATGCCATTGTAAGCCATATTTCAACTAAAAAAGTAAAGGCTAATGTATAGACACAAATCAAATTATCATAGCCACTGAACTATTAGTTTTCAATAAGTTGTTTGTGATATTATTTTTACTTGCAAAAAATATTGTATCCGAGCAGTGTCAATTTTACATTAATAATTGGCACGAATTAAGGCTGTGTTTGTTTCATGGAAAATTATTTTCCAGAATGTCTATTTTCCAGAATTTAAATTTTATTTTGTTTGTTTTATAGAAATTATAAATCTTTGGAAAAAATTTATTCTAAAAGAGCCTCATGGATGGAAAATCAACTTACCAATTTTAAATGGGATGTTCCCTCGTGGGTGGAAAATCAAACATATCAATCTTAAATGGGATGTCGACTTTTCAGAATTTTCCCTAGTTTTTTATTCACACCATTTCAACTCTAGAACAACACCACCAGGCCACAACTTACACCAAAACCACTACATCCCACAATGCGCCACCACTACCACCATACCACAACAACTACCATAGCATAACCACCACCATCGCCACCACCACCACTACTAACACAACCACCACCACCACTAATGCCATCACCATAACACCACCACTAATGCCATCACCATAACACCACCACCGCTATATCACAATTCACAACCAACAAACTACTACTAACACCAATATGGTACAACGACCACTACCATAGCACAACGACCACCTGTCATGCCACAACTCACTCCTACCATTGCCCCTACAACCACTACCATTTCTACATTCACATCAACAACAAAATCAACCACCACCTCCCCTATTGCCACCACTACCACAATCATCCCAACTGTTGTCGCACAAGACAAATATTTGATTATTTGAAAATTAATTTTCATAACACAATCAAACATGGAAAGTTTTAGGGAAAATAAAAATCATTGAAATTTAATTTCCAGAATCTTTTTTTCCTTGAGTAATTATTTTCCACGAAACAAACAGAGCCATAAAGATCAAATATTTTCCAAACAGGTTCAGAGTTTGAAATCTGAAACTATGAGTTAAGCTGCAAGATCAGTAAGCATCTAGGCCATGTCAAAGTATAACAACAATAAAAGTCTGCACACAGAATCTTAAGTACTACTATTTGTTGCAGCCAATGGTAAATGCACCCTATCTCATGCCCCTTATTATAATATCTGTCTTGTGATACAGTTTCCAAAAGTTATAGGATTGCAGTAATGGGATTTAAATAAGTTGTAATTTGTAAATGAATACAATTTGAAGGAACCAAATAAACAATTCAACTCTGCAGGATATAGTATGAAAGGATTTGTTAACCTACTTGATTGGTTTGAAGAGAATTGTTCTCGTTGGTGGATTCTGCAGATAGAGCTTCATCTTTTCCATCACTTTTGGCAGATCCTGTTGAATAAAAATACCAACCTGTGCCAATAGTATTATAACGCAGAATCAGGTAATGTAAATAAATAATTGCGGGTTGGATAAAAAATTGCAGGTTAGCATGACAGACCAAGTCTCTTATATTGTTACATCAATTGTAGAGAAGGTCCCATACTATATTAAGAGATGGCCATTCATTTTATCTTAAAATGAAGATCTACATTCATATGGTAACACAATATTACAATTTGCACAAAGAGCAGCAGATGTATGGATGTTGCTAAACGATAATGTAGCATCTAGGATGTATCATCCTTAAAATAAAATAACCACGTGCATATCTCGGATAAAAAGCAAGTATGAAAAACTTTTGAAATGCTTATGTACTCTAACCTAAATTAGAATTAAATCTATGAAAGAAAAGATAAATAAACTAACTCAATTTTCATATTTCATCAAAAGCCAACTAAAAATTTAAGTTAATGCCTTATTTATAGAGCCTATTGGCTTGTCTAGCAAGCAACCACTTGACGCTAATATGGCTAATGCCCTAACTTTTAATATGAGCATTAATGGGTCCAGCCCACTTACTAACATATTTATTTAATACCCAATTACACCACCCTCCCCAGCTTGAAGAACCTTGTCCACAAGCTTTAAGGGTGTATGTCGTGCCCTCAGCAACCAAAGAGATCAGTTCAACTTCACCTTCTCCGACACACTTGTTTCATGCCTTCTTGTTATTACAGTTCATTAATTAAAAGAACAGACTTTCCTTTGGGGCAATTACTTCGAATATGGCTAGGTTAACCACATCCAAAGCACTTAAGTGAAGCATCAGAGGGTAGTCATTGCGTAAAGGTATTAGTGTGCACCGAATTCACATAAGTTGTCTTCCCCATACGATTCCAAAGCTGAAGCTTACTTTCTACTCGCTTAGTTGTGTTTTTTCAGAGGAAAGAGTATCAAATTCTTACAAAGCTAAAATAGATTTAATTTGTGTATCCAAGGCATGGTAAAAGTGATAAGTTATTGGCATTCTCGTTCCTAAGGCTTTGCGCGCTTGTACAAAGTTCGAATATTTCATTGCATAATCATTAACTATGTGTCCCCCCCCCCCCCCCCCACCAATTAACAGCCATCAATCTGCCAAAAATGATGTTCGTAATCCAATGGGACAAAAGCCGAATGCATCAAGTCGCGTGAATCATCCCATGTCATCACAAGGGGTAAGTGTATAGTAGTACGTGGAGCACACTCCTCCCGCCACCAAAAGGTTGTTGTTCCTTTCAACTTTGTGGCTACTAACTTCAATGCTTTTGGTCTCCGCATGTTCTTAAATTCTAGAAAGTGATCTATCTCTAGTGACCAGTCAACAAAAGCATCGTCGAATTCAGCACCATCATACACAAGAAGATCCAAATTCAATCCTAGTGTCATCCCGTCATTTCGTAGCTCGCAAATTGATTGTTCTCTTCAAAGGGACCACCCCCAAAAGCCTAATCGCCAAAAGGAGGGCAAAAATGTTGATTTCCACCTCTCCCTGCACCTCGACTGCGACCCCAAGGTGGTTGGACTTGTCCTCTATCGGGCATCTGCATCCATGTTGAGTGTGAATCTTTGATTGTCTGATATGTTCTTGTGGATATTCAATTAGATCTGCAACTGACTGTTGCAGAGAGATGTTAAACTGTCCTTGCATGTCTTCTGGGAGTGCATGAAAGGATGGCAGTTGTGGGACGAATCCGCCCAACTAAGCAGGTAGAAAGGAGATGTGGCTGGGGTGGGGTGAGGCGAGGGGGTTGTGGGGTGACGGGATCGTCCGACTGGATGTGGGTCCGGGTGGAGTTGCCAATAGCAGTGTGCAACCCCACTTGGCCATCGGGTGTTGTTGTTGGGGGGGGGGGGGGGGGGACTCGACGATCATGTGGATGGCTCGCAGGGTTTGTGTAGGTGCGGGTTGCTGAATTGTCTTCATCTCCGCATAGCCTGTGTAATCTCCTTCTGAAGCTATTGTTGCACCCCACTTGTTGCTTAGTCCACTCCTCGTCTCTATGGTGTTTCTCCTTCTATCTCGCTCACAAACATATGCTCCATATCTACTAACTTGTTTTGCCGATCTTCTTCCTCTTGCCCATTCAGTCTCCATAGTTTCTCTCGCAGTCTTCCATCCCTCTATGGCTTCAACTGCTCGTGATCTCTCTTCCTCCGTCATCTTCCAAGCTTTCTCTTCTACGTATTTGGTGATATCGATTTGTGGTGGCATACACGCAGAAGCCGTTTCAGCTCTGATACCAGATTGTGTACTCTAACCTAAACTATAACTAAATCTATGAAAGAAAAGATAGATAAACTAACTCAATTATATATTTATATATTTCATCAAAAGTCAATTACAAACTTAAGTTCATGCCTTATTTATAGAGCCTAAGGCAAGCAACCAATCTAACCTAATGCCCTATCTTTAACATGGGCCTTAATGAATCCATCCCACTTACTACCATATTTATTTTATACCTAATTGCATCAAACGTAGAGTTAAACAATGTATTTCTTGCTTAAAAAACCAATTAAATAATATACTTGTAATGCATTCTTGATGTGCTCATGCCAGCTATGTAGAAAAAAAAAATGCACCAATTGGTAAACCAAGGGAAAAAAAAAAGTAAATCAACTTGGTAACTTTGGAAGTCTTTCCACTAAGGGTGTGTTTGGTTGCATGGAATCCTATGCCATGAGAATCCATGAAGGAACCCTATATTTTAGGTTAATTTGAGGTATAACTCCACATGCACTATTTGATTTTGTTATCAATGGTGGGAATGAAAGTCTCATGAACATGAGAATCATATGCCTTGGGGGACTGAGGAGTGAAATTCTCATGTTCATGGGACTTCCATTCCAACCATTGATCATAAAATCAAATAGTAGATGTGGAGTGATATATCAATTTAGCCTAAAATATACGGATCCCCTCATGGATTCCCATGCCATAGGATTCCATGCAACCAAACACACCCAAAGATCAATAAACTGCCACTATTGCTTGTCAATAACGCTATTAAAAAAATTCAAATGAAATGGAGTGAAGTTGTCAACTAGTGGAGAATGGAGTGTGTTTAGGTATGTAAATTTTCTTCCTCCTAATTTGATCACCATATGGGGGAACTTAACATGTATGATTCCTTTCAGGAAGGCTACCTAGTTATTTTCCTCCTCTTAGGCCCTCCTCCTTGTGCCTATTCACTCCATTAATAAGACTCCAACTTGATGGAGCAGCCTTCCAACCTGTCGAAGATAAAACTATATTTTTCTCCATTGTAAGGAAGAATGGAAAAAGAGAAAGTCATTGCGCTTACCATAAACCAATACAATGTTTCATTATTTCTTCAAATATTTTTATTGTCTACACAATTGTAGATTATGAAAAATTTTAGAAAGCCTGGTCCGGAAGCACACTGATTTGTGCCTGGGAGGGTGGTCCGTATGTGATCGGACCAACTCTACCCCTTTCCAACTTCTCCAAACCCATTGAGAGAAAGATAGAGTGGTCCGATCACGTGCGGATCATCCTCCCAAAAAAATCAATGCTCTCGGACCACGCTGCGTAGAAGCTCTGGTAGATTATTGACTCAATATTCGATCTATCTGTAGAAGCTCTGGTAAATTCACCTAGCTTGTAATTAAAATTGACTGTACACTTTTTTCAAATAGCTCTCAACTCCTTGGGAGGAAACCAATTAGACACCAACAGTTGGTCCGAGACAGCATACATCAACAATTTATTTCTTCGCAATGGTGTTCACTACCCACTCTCATATTTGAAAACAACAAGTTGAGTTTAAGAGGTTCTTGAGGTATTTGATTGAAGCGTCGAGGAGAAACCGAATTAATGTTTGAGTTTTTGTTGTATACTTTACAAAATCAGAGAAACTTGCTCAAGGATCGCTTGCAGAGTATTAAACTAGAAGAGATGCCTTCATTATCAATGCCTTGATTAATTGAATTGCAAGGGAAACCTTTCGTTGAAGAGATAAATTGTTCGTTGCTTGAACAAAATCCTCTTTTTCGAAGAGATTAATCGAAGACAACCCTTGATAAATCACATTCCGAACAAACCCATAACATTTATCGAAGCTTATCTAATAAAAGGATTGATTGAAGATTGACCAAACCTTGATTCGAACCTTCAAAGGCGTTCATTAGTTCGAAGGGAACCCCTCAAACAGGGAACAAGGAAGCGAAGCTTTTAAGTGAGTTATCAAAGTCATGTACGTTCCTCGGGAGTGTTCGCATCATTTGATTTTGTTGAGGAGACGTTTGGGTAATGGAGAGGTGGCAGAAAAAGGAATTTAATTTGGTTTCCAGATGTCGTGCTCGCTATCATTGGATTTTTTTGTCTTTCTGAGATGTTTTAATCTAAGCCATTGTTTTGTTAGTGTGTTAATCTTGACTGTTGGTCTTGAGTGACAGCTAAAATGTGCCTTACATGCCAAAACATCCTTCTGGTTTTAATAGTACACATTAATTATTGTCAAAGCTGAAAGCATTCAACTCTATGAATGCAATTTGATGATTCGCTTTCTGCATTATATATAATGTCACAAATCGATGTACTTGTGCTTCTTGTGACATGCTACACAGTTTCACATAATAGCCAAGCCCCACATAAATTATAGGTGAACACTGTTTGTTTTCTTTTCTTTTTCTCCTGGACAAAATATATGATCAATTTATGAATTTGACCTCACACATTGGTTGCGTGCTAAACCAGTAAACAGTTATGTAAAAGATACCTTCTGAACAAGCTCAGCCACTTTATCAGGAGTGGAAAAAGCTTGACTCTTTAGAGGTTTTGCTAGAACTGAGTCTAGTTTCTGATCTTGGTTGCCCGCAGACAATGCAACTTTCACTGCTGTCACCTAAAAATACACAATCTTTAAGATTATTGCAATCACAAAAATACATGAACATTATTCGAAAAAAAAGTTTGATCCAACAAAGGCGATGTCAACTTCGATAAATAATTCATTTCCTTATTTTTAAAATCTCAATGTAAAATTAATAAAAATAGGAAAAAGAAGAAAAATTATGTATAAATCAAACGTAAGTATGGATAAGCAGAGTACTGACCTTGGTGACAAATGAAAGCATTGGATCCACAACTAACTTTGTGACTGACATAATGAACTCCTCACAATTGGCTTTGAGGGTTTTCTCCAGCTCCTGCAAAGTTGAGTGTGCTTATAACGATTTAAAGCAAAACAAAACACAGAGCAATATAGTTTCTCTAATGTAATTCATCGTGCTTATAACGATTTAAAGCAAAAAAAAACACAGAGCAATATAGTTTCTCTAGTGCAATTCATCGTATGGGCACCATCGTCTTGATTTTTAGATGCATGAAACAAAGTAATGCTACTTAAGTGTTTCTGAAATGCAACTCTTCACAGTTTTTGGGGTTGTACTCGTAGTTTAGGCCTATTTTCAATTACGAACTGACCAAACTACCATTACTCTTATTTAATCTCCGTTAACCCCCCCCCCCCCCCCATTAGCTTCAGGCCACCATTTAGGTGCTATGAACAGATTATTCCGGAAAATTGCATCCATAGCACCTAAACAGCCGCCAGACATAAATGGGGTTAAATTATTATTCGTAGGGCCTAAACTTCTAGTTTCAAATTTTGAATTAAAAGGGCCTAAAGTATTTTAAAAAAAAACAAAGACCAAAAAATGGTGCCTAAAAAAATTATATGTTTTGGAACACTGTCACTTTTGGTCTTGCGATGAGTTCCATTTTTCTCTCTTTTTTCTCTTGATAGGCATATATTACTAGAAGGATTAAAAAAATTACTTAAAAGTCATATTTAACCGACCAAAGCAGGAACTGTCAAATGGATGAAAATGAGCAACAAAATGAAAAAAATAAGACAAACCATAAAGAATCAAACCATTACTTGAAGGAAACAATACGTACCTTCTTGGTATCTATCTGACTTTCTAAAACCCTTGGGGACAATGTCCTCGCTAACGAGGTCGATCTTGACCAATCGAATAGTGAGGCATGACCTCTAAGGATCCGCCTCAAATGCTCCTGCGAGAAGAAAGAATAGCATTTTTAGCCAGAAGACAACAGTAGCCATTAAAGAACATTTAACATTCTATAGTCAAAATTTTCCAATCTGAGTGCCTATCTCTCACTTCAGAGTATCTTGATCATTCAAATGATCAAATCACATTTTGTAGAAGGTTCCTTCTTGCAGCCATACACTTCAGATTTTATGTGCTTAGATGCATTATGACTGCCTCAAAATCAACTTAAAGGAAAAGATTTCTAACATGTGACATGCCAACGTGCAATGCAATCTTAAGACCGTTTGCTTATGAGCAGGATACCAGCGAATACTTAGCACTTCCACTTGGATATTGATGCCAGTAGCATGGTTATAGTATCAGGTCTGAAGTTTCCAAGTGACAAAAAATCACTATCTGAGATGTGAGGAGGACAATTAGTGGGGGCGGGGTTGAATGAACTAATGTAATCTGTTCCTAATGTAAGGGCCAAGGGGTGGTTGCACATGGGATTTATTGTAAGTTTTTCATTAAATTGCAATGGAATATTACCTTATAAAAAAAATAGAGGATACAAGAAATTGATTAAATGAAGAAGTTCAAGTTTCGGGACTAACCAGCAAGTGAGAGAAATCAAGTTCCTTGTGCGTGACAGAAAATTCTATATCAAAAGGAGCAATCTGAAAAATCAAGCAGTTCGTGTTATTAAACTACTTTGTATCAAACTTCAACAAAGAACTAATCTCACTACATCAAAGAGGGAGAGAGAGAGAGAGAGAGAGAGAGAGGAAGCAGATAAATAAATTGAGGACCCAACCTGCTCCCGTAATATGAGAAGATGTTTAATAAGGAAAAGCTGACCATCGATTGATGAAGATCTCTTTGCAATGAGTCCGCTTGCTTTCTGAGTGGAGAAAAAGAAAAAGGAAAGCAAAGATCAAACACATAACTAAACTATTTAAAGGAAAAGCACGAAGAACTCAACAAAAGATCAGCTCCTAAATGTCCCTGATGAAGTCCACCAAGAAACCAACATAACAACTGTATTTTCCCCAATGGTGAAATTGAGACTTACCAGAGCACTCTAACTACAATAAGCTTACTGACCTGGATGGATGTCGAACAAACTTCCACTGCTTCCTACACAAAGCACACAAATGTTTAAACAGAATAACAGACTACTAAGAGCATCCCTACATATTAAGTAAAAATGCGGTTATGCTCAGGATTAAAAGATGAAAAGTCAGTCACCTGTGCTAAGCCAGTAAACACTGCAGGTTCGAGGCAATGGTACAACTTGGACAAACATGATAAAGTCTTCTCTAATGGTGGATACCATGTTTTGAAGACATCTTGGTTTTCATCAGTCTGTAATTTATAAAGCAAAGTTGCATAACTTAGGTCACTGAAATAATAAAGTAACAATAATTCCCATTAACCAAAAAGATATATACATGAGTCGAAGTAAAGCAGCTATCTCCCAAGGACCTAACGTAATACATACAATTTTGACTAACTGAATGAAAATACAAGGTGTATGTCTCAAACTATGTTACCAATGTGATAGGATTTTTTCGTTTTCATATGAGATCAGATTCTTACAACAAATACCAAGTGATTGACACTTACTTAGTGTGCATACTAATGCTGAATTTGGAGATAAATCAAGTTAGTATGCACAAAGCGTCAACAGTTAAATCAGCAAACTTCCCATTTTCACCTCCCAAATCATTTAAATGGAAAGAGATTTCAAAACAACTCAACTTTTGTTTGGGTGATCTCCTCAACATATAAGCTACATCTACAGAAATTCAGCTACTTACGAATTTCTAGTCCTATCAAACTTGGCCTAAAATTTAATATGAAAATAGCCAGTTTTTCCACTTACGTCTTAGGCTACAAATATCAGAATGAGCTGAATGTTGTGGAACTAATCTACTATTAAACAGGTTTATGAAACTTATTTCTTTTCGGTAACCCCCAGGCACGATAACATTGTCTTGTAAACTATTCAGGAGGTAAGGTAGGAAGTTAAGCTGATCCCTCTCCACTAATATAAGCTTCAAAAAGGGAAAAGACATTACCGAGATTGTTTCAGATACTGATTCAGCAGACCGCTGCAGCTTTGCAGGGTAGTCCAAGTCTTCGTCAAAAGGAAAATAATTTGCTATCTACAATGAAATGATTAATAAAAAATAAAATAAAATAAAAAAGTAATCAAATAAACTACAGATTTTAAATTGAGCAAGGGAGGAAAATGAACAAGAACTGGGAGGGAATTTATTACAAAACAAAAATATATAAACAGTTATAAATGGTTTAGACAGAAGAAGTATAAAATAGAACACAATTAAATAGAACGAGACTTATATTAGATCAAGGCAAGGTCGCCATTATTTTAAGCTCACAAGAATAATAACTAAACAAGCGTAATAATAACTAAACAAGCGTGTGGTGGATTCCTCTGATATCAAGAGATTTTTAATGCAAGAAAACCAAGCATGCAAATCCAAGGTAAGACATGGCCGGAATATACAAATGAATAGGTAGTTTAGCTCTCCACTTTCTTAAAACTCAGCAAAGGACTATTCCACGGAGATTTTTGACACATTTACGAACAATAGAATCCTTCCTTCCTAAGGGAAATGGATACGAGAATGATGTAACTGGGTTCTTTTAGTAATAATTATATTGTAATAGGACCTCTTTAGTTTTAGTACCAGCCAGTTAGGACATTAGTTTCCTATTAGGTTTAGATTTGTTTCTTATTAAGAAGTTAGGTCGGATATGAATAGGCGCATAGGTTGTTCATTGTTATTAGGTTGATTAAATAAAAGTTTTATTTCGTTTATCAGTTTTATCATGTTTATCAATTTATTTGCTTTGAATTATTGCATTGTTTTCAATTCCGTTTATTTTACAAGTTTAATTCTATCAATTAGTATCTCACGAACGATTTTATTACTTGGTTTGATTTAAAAAAAAAAAAGTTTCAAAAGAAGATGACAGACGAAGAATTTGTGAAGAGTATGAACCTGATATTCGCAGAATTGAGGGCACACTTCAAAAGTATGGATCGGATCTTGGACAGAAGGATAGAGACGATGGATACAATCTTTGACAATGCCATGTGATAGACCCAAACAACGCCACATGCGCCCCACCAGCACCGTCGACGATGGCGCCAAAGACCAACAGCGCTCCCCGATATCAATCGCCTTCCAGCCGCCATTCCAAACCTTCAAGTCCGCCATTCAACGAATCGACGCTCACGTCGATCGACAATGCTCAAATCCTCAAATGCCTTTATCTGTTCCAACCACAGTCGATCGACAGCTCCACCCACAACAATTAGCAATCGATCAATCGACCGTCCCACAACCACCAATCGATCGACCGTCCCACAACCACAAACCCTCGATCAACCTTTTCCAAACCCAATCAAACTCGATCGCACCTCTCACACTCCCCCAACCCTTCAATCGACATGCACAACCTCCACCTCAGCGATCGAACAACACCAAGCCTTTGTACGCCCCAACCACCTCCACCTCCACCTCCACCTCCACAGTCAGTTGATCAAGAACCTCCTTGCTCAATTGACAAACCCAATCGTCCCTCATACCCTTTTCCACTCATCTTCTCTCTCTTCATCCTCCTTCGGAACCCCTCCCTCCCACCCGAATCCCTTCGTTGTTCCTCTTTCATCCCCGATCGCAACCCACACCAATCCCACCTCCCTATTTTAGTTCATGTAGTTTTCCAGTCTCTGAGCACCATTTTTCACTTAAACCCCCGATCCCTTATGGCTATATGCCCCCACAGATTTAGTCAGACCACCACACGGGTTTGATCTACTATTCACAGCCACATGCAATATTTTGTACTACCATGGAATAGTGTTGATATCTAACTTGGATCAATTTTATAGCACATTTTGAGGACAAATTTGCACACACCTTTCCCATCAGGCAGTGGATCTACTTCGGACTTAGTATTCATATTGGACTTTATTTCTTAGATTTTTGGGGTGCCAGCAATTACAAAGCCGCAATTTGAGGTCGACTTCTACTAGGACACTTCACCGTCTGTTCTCGCAATGATTGCTTGTCTTCTTTGGACTTCTTCGGTTTTAAGCTCAAGGACTAGCTTTTTCAACCCGGGGATGTTGATATAATTGGGTTTCTTTTAGTAATAGCATGCTTAGTTATATTGTAATAAGACGTCTTTAGTAACAGTCCAGCTAGGACATTGGTTTTCTATTAGGTTTAGGGTTTGTTTCTTGTTAGAGATTTAGTTTAATCATAAATAGGAGTGTAGGTTACCATCGTTATTAGGTTGATTGAATAAAAGTTTTATTTCGTTTATCAATTTTATTGTCAATTTAGTTACTTTCAATCATCGCATTATGTTCAATTTCGTTTATTTTGCAAGTTTATTCTATCAGAGAAAGACTGTTTCGCATTGTATTTTGGGTTTTGTGGCAAGAGATGAACTCAAATTTTCTCTTGCAAGAAACTGGAAGTTCTCATTATCAATAATATGATCAAGATCGTGGCAATTCAATGGGCCAGAACTGCAACATGGGCACAGACAAGCTCATTCTTGAAGGCCTTTACAGTTAAGATAGCATAATTTAGGAGATTAACCCCTTGCATTTCTCCCTTTTTTCTCGTAATTATCTTTTCATCGTTCTTCCGAGCTTCATGCTCACATGTATTTTCTGCTTCATTTGCATGGTTAATATAAGCTGGCCGTTTTAATGATCAAAATAATAATAATAACAATAATAATAATAATAATAATAATAATAATAATAATAATAATAATAATAATAATAATAATAATAATAATAATAATAATACTAACAATAAATTATCTAATTAATATAAAAATAGACTATAAGGGCACAATAAAACCTTTCCGTATTCATTATAAAAGAAAAACATGTTCATATATTATTTGTTAGTTTATATTAATAACTGGCTTCCAGAGCATTTAAATCAAGTTCTTTCTATATAATGGTCTTTCTTAATCCAAGAACTAATGGAGAATATGATGGGTTTTCTTAATCCAAGAACTAGTGAAGATATTTACATAGATGAAGTTGCTCAAATGGTATTGAGGTGGTACAGCAGCTAGAAATTCCAAAAAACTACTAGGAGACAGGAAAATTGTATTTAGGAGATAACAAAATGCCCCTTTGAAAGAGGGATATAACTATATTTTGCGGACATGCCATTGTATTTCTTAATATTCAAGAACACAAAAACCTGTTGAAAATTATTTTGAGAAATGAGAAAACAACAGAATTACTCTGAATTGATACCTCATCACGAATATGAGTTCGGGCACGGAATGTTAATCGTTCATGAACATCTTCAAGAATTCTTTGTAGTGTCAGCCGTAATCCAGCTAAAGACTCACTCCATTTGCTGAGCTGCTCTCCAAGAACCTCAACTTTAAGAATATCAACAAGTTCACAAAGAAAATCGAGGTTTGCTTCGTGAATGAGTTTTGGACGCAGTGTATCGTACAAATAAGTGCTTCTGCAAATTTTGTCAACCATAATGATACCAGATCAATCTATTTTGAAAATGTAATACAATCATCAACAAGATTCAGGAATGGGGCATAAAACATCATGCTCAATGTTGAATTATTATTCTGGAATCTAAATAAATTCATATAAATAGAATGCTGCCTGGTCTAAATAGTTACCAGTATTCAAATTCAAACTTAAGGGCTAATAGAAAACTTACAGAGGATCTATTAAAGGAGCCAAACTTGAAACGTCCTCTGACGAAGATGGGAAAAAATGATCAAACAACTGGTGCTCAAGATGGCATACCTGAAAATTACGCTCAATTCTATTAGCTGGCCATAAAAGATAAGAAACGCAGTTATTTAGTAAAGCTGACCCTAACATCATTATTAACTTGGAACTAGAATAAAATAAGATTATGAATGATAATAACTTCTGTATGGATAATAAAAATACCAGTAAAATAAGTAACATTTAACCAAAAAATAATTAAGGAGCCAATATTCCCTCAAATAATGGATTTTGCTTAAAGACAGCCTCACCCTTTCCGACACAACTAAGTTTAGAAGTCCAAAAGTGACTTTGGTCATGATACTGGTAAGGGATATTATGTAAAGCTATTGTTATTGGGGAACTAGTGGCTCCCTTTTATTTATAAGGAAAATTTCCTGTGAAACAATGGCTCTGAGAAGCTTTTTGTAATGAAATATATACACATTTTCCAGTGAGCCTGCCTGCCCCCAGTCTTAAAATCTATAAACAAAGGCTTGTGTGAGACTGAGAATATGTTGCTGATAATTCTACCATTCCTTTCTTTGAATATTCCCCAACAAATAGCATAAAGACTAATCTTCCAAAGGAGTTTATGACTTTGGCTTCTGCATCGTCTAAGGCATACTATACACTAGACTATACACTATCTACAAATAATTGTTTACATCAATAAGAAAATTTCATTCACTAAGAGATGTTCCCTGAAATGATGTCTGCACTCCTGAAATGGCATTGAGGTGCAGCAGTTGTACATCTAGGGGTAAAACACTGTTTCGGTGCAGGCCATGAAAGACGTACTAAGGAAGGGAAACTCGAATGATTTGACCACCAACAGGGGTCAAACTGAGTGTATCAACATTCTCAAATTGACAGGACAATAAGTTAATTATTTTATTTACAAGATTAGGCCCCATTATGAATTACAATCCGTTAAAATATCTAATCCACTTTTGACCGATCAAAAGAATAATAAATCCACATTATGATTGTCACTTTGTTGCTCACTTAATCCAACAAGAATAATCTCTGATAAACCTCCACATAGTTCTAAAACTAACACCTCACGATCATAGACCTTCAGAGGTATAATTTCAGAAAGCCAAAAAAATGACCAGTCTATTCATCATAAATCACAAGGCAATGAAATAAGTAATAAGTACACAGCAGAGGGTGCAGTAAGTCTGAATTCCTTTCAACCACTCATTCTGAGAGACTAATAGATCAATTAAGATGCAAGAATTAGAATGATAACCCCACCTGCATCAGGTAAGCACAACCAGATCTGGTCAATGAAGGCAACGCCTCTTTCTTCGCAAATTCAGATATCCTTTGATGCACTATGCCTCTGACCTAAAATTCATTAGAGCACATACATTTTAGAGAGAGTTGATCATTGAAGTAAAGCATCTGAACAAAAGTTAAGCATAAGCTCACCAAGGATAGACGTTGCTCACAGTACAATTTATGGCATTCTGCAAGAACTTGAGCATATTCTTTCCTTGAAGATCTACTCTCAATTTCCGTTAGTACTAACTTAAGCTGCAAATAAGAAAATTGGACTATAATACAAAGATGGATATCCTGTTGCATTGCAAACAATTAATCACTATTTATTTTCTAGGAACCCTTTTGAGGGCTGTACATGTGAGTTTGTGTGTGTGTGATTTCAATCTTCAGTGCAACGTGATTCAATTATCACACAACAAACAAGATGTGAAGTTTAAAACAGTAATTGCTCTTATCCAAGGTCTAAATAGTTTACAGGATTTGGTACCTCACTTGCAGCTGCCTTAAAGCGAACATATATAACAGATGCCTCCACACCCTCAGAAACAGCAGTTTTGCTGCCACCACTGCCCCGTATCACAGCCTGTACCTGATAGAGTAACCAAAGAACCCTTATCAGTAACTGTCGTGAGAATACACTGACCTTTTAACTCTTTAAAAATAAGTTTTACCTGGGACAAAGCATTTTTAAGAACGGAAAGTACGTGAGAACGAATCATACCCAGTGCTCGAGACTGCATGAAAGACAATCAAATGTTATATTTAGAAGTTGGTATTGAAAACAAGATCAGGGTGGCAGAAAACCATCCTCGTTGAACTGGTGATAATATGAACTTCACATAACACCCAATCAACTACTCTATAATATTAACTACATACTTTACTACCTGAAGTTGCCGAAACTTCACCAAGTAAACACTTGATTCTGCATATTGTGGATTGTTTTCGACATACCTAAACTTGTCACCATAAAATTGATCAGAAACTGCATATGCCAAAGCTATAAAAAAAATTTCCAAATGGTGTTGCTAAGACAACAATATTAACTGATTTACAAGCATTGACTTACGAAATGCACTCATCAAGCCGTTTCAGCAGTGGAAGAAAGTTTTCATTTCCAATTTTCATGTGAGGAGAGTAAAAAATTGTAGCAACCTACACAAAAACATTAGGAGTCTGTCAAATAAGGAAAGTAAGATTGAAGAGCTAGTCTCTATACATTAGTCCTTCACTATTTACGCTCCATGACATTCTGTTAGACTCGTATCTTTTAACCACATAACAAAATCATAAACTATCTGCAACCTTTTTTTCTCTTCTGTACTGTCTCTTATTGTTCGTATCTCCCTCTTTCCACATTATATTTCACTTATTTTTGCATAACGTGATAAAAGCATATCATGGAGAAGATCTTGTGATTGGGACAACAGTAGATTCTCTGTATAGAGTTTCTTCTCCATTCTTTCAGACTTTGCCAATGAGAGAAATAGACATGGCATTTTTCGTCAACAATTTACGTTCGGGAACCCCACCACTCATTAACCTCTTCATTTGGACTGTCATCTTTCTAGATGTGTATTGTGTAATAAAGAGCAAAATCCTATGGATCCTATTTTGATTAGCTGCAGCTTCACGAAAAGAGTCAGGGGTAATCTTATACTGAATGCAGATGCAATAGGCCAATTATGAGTTTGGCTATGGAATGATATGTCAACTGGAATTTTGAAAAGTTGTACATTATTAGGGACAGCAGGAGTAGATCTGGGCTTCTCATGTGCTTGTGTGGCCTTTTTATAGAGAGAAACGAATACACGGATTTTTTGGACATTACTAATAGCAATGACGGTGATGATGATGATAAATTAGATCAGTGGGTTTCCTTCAGTTCAAGAATTCGTATATGTTTGGAGAGGGGAGGAAGCTTATGAAACTTTCAGGCAAATCATTCTAATATTTTTCATGTTTAATTGGCCTCCTTCCTCTTTGATAGCTATCTCTTTTGTTTCTGCTGCCTTTGGTCATTGTCTCCACCACATGCTATAAGTTAATTTCTTGCATAATAGATAGTAACGTATTGGCCGTTTTTGCTTTCCCAATAGAAAAAGAAAGCAAACAAAATGGTGATGAGATGGTACTCAAACCTTACATTCTCCAATTCATCAAAATAGTTGAGCTTACTCCGCAGCGCTTCTGCAGACTCTATTAGTCTTTGCTTCTCCATCAACTGTCATTCAACATAAACAATTTTCTTTTAATTCTAAAAATGGAAGTAACGCCCTGAGAAGAAAGGAAAAGTTATTCAACTGCTATACAGTAGTTGGTGCAAGTTATGGGAATTAAAAGTCATCAATTCTTTGATATCACACAAGTTTACTCATGGATACACACCATCCCCATGGCGGACATCTCCATTCAACATAAATGTGCAAAAAATGGTCAAGAAATAGATTGTGCTTTCTTTGTTCTTTTTATTTTTCCAAGTAATACTTTTGTTCAATGGTTGTTGTTCTTTTTTCCTTTTTCAGAACTATCTACATATTTCATTTACAAACTAAAAAACGCCAAGAGTGGCGAATATGGGGTGTTTTCCTGATTTCCGTTGAATCCCCACGAAGGTGAGGCAGGGAGACAGACTGGACAAGGAAAAGAATAGCAGCCAGAGAAAAAAGAAAAAAGGAGGGAGTCTGTTAAGAAAGCGGAGAGGAGTGACAAGGGTGGAGGCCAACAGTAAAGAAACTCACCAATGATTTGGTGTCGGGGACTAAACTACGACATATGGGTAGCAATATCTTTTCTTCCTCAAAATCTGCAACTCATGGCTTAGGGAGAATGATTACAGCTAATCAATGCACAGATAAAAACATTTTTAACTCTTTTCTTAAATGTCTGAGATGGTATTACAGTTAATTCTTCGTAAGAAGTACTGCCAAGACATGTTTACCCTAATCCCATTTTGTGATCTAAATGCCAACTGAATAGCCTATGATGTGGATTTGGTTCAAAGGGGTTCATACTGTTTTGCAAAGAGAGAAATAGGATCTTTGGAGGGAGTAGCTTCTGACCATCTAAAAGAATAAGATTACTTCTAGACAGGGAACTGCTTCACGGAAAATCAGAGAAGTTCCTCTCAGCTTGTTCATGTTCGAGCGGTCCTTCATTCTGGTTGTTTTCTATTGAGATTTCTTTGTGAGTTCCACACTCACTTCCTTGTATCGCTCTAGTTGTTTTCTGTAATCAATATAACCACTTCTGATTTTGCCCCAAAAAAAGAAAATAAACAAAACCTGTGGGACCATAGAGCTGTGATTTTGTATTCCATGTGAAAAACAAATGATAATTAAATAAGAACACAAGCAATACCATACCAATCGGTCGCATGAGTCGTGCAAAATTTTAGTCTTCATTGCAACTGCCTGATGTTGCAGTTGGAGTTCATTAAACAAGTGAAGAGTTTCATCCACCTACATCAAGTTTAGCTGACTTAATAAACAATTCATAGGAATCAATACAAAATTTTAAACAAGATCGCTTGTCTAATTCCCAAAAGTACAGATGAAGGAACAGTATATTTACCTGATGAAGAATATCATCACATGTCTGTATCCGTTCTGTCAATGTACTTACGTAATGACGATACTTCTCCTCTGTCTGTTTGTAGAATCATATAGATCAGATACAGCTATAAACTCATACTAGAAAAACATTTCATTGCCAACAAGAAATCCAGTAGCACTAACCTCCGACTTCATGGCTGATTCAAGATATGTAAACCACTTATAGAACTGCAGAGGACGTGATAGAAATAAGTACTTATGAATTAGAAACCTGAGGATGCTTCACATGTCATCATCATTAACTAGAATGAAATAACTAGAATCATATATATAACAAAAATAACATAGGAGGCATCATCAAGAAGCTACAGTAGCTAACCATGTTCGACATAATAAAATAAACATAAGAAATGCAAAATATGCAATTAAAAACAAGGGGTTTTCTTCTGTGGATAAAAGTAATTTGATCAGTATGACATTTTCATAACCTAGAGAATTAGATATTTATGTGCTAAACATAGTACATATTGGACCAGTTATAAGCTAGTGCTGGATGTTCACATTTATCTATATCCTGCATATCTCTATTTTCGAGATCTACGGCAAAGCTTATGAAGTGTGATTTAGAATAGCTGACTCAATGCATATGCAGAAAAGGGCTAAAAAAAACAAAAGGTGAGAAATTATAAGAGTCCATGTTACTATGTCCACTACTTCAAGAAGTTTAACAGTTACTCCCAGTACATGTAAGCTTCAATTCAAAACTAAAGATCCTATGACCAACAAAAATAAAAAAATAAAGACAAAGATCCCAAAGCAATGATAAGTAGTAGAAATGCAAAAACATACCTGATGTGTGTTGACCAGAACTGCTTCTATGGCCTCGGAGTCTTCCAAAGCCCTGCCATTTGTGGAAACTGACAAACCATTATCCTGCCCTGAGTTCTGGTCTTGACACTGCAATAGACAATTGTTGATAACATAAATGTTTAGGAAATAATATAAAAGAGTATTCACCCAGGAACATTTAAGCATGAAAGTAACAAGTTTTAAGTGGAAGGCAAAAGAAGACCATCAAGGAAAGAAACTATGATATCTTATCCGATTTACACTTTGTGTGGCATATTGTTAGAAAAGAAAAAAAAATAGTAAAATGGATAAAAGAATCTACATCAATGTGTGTAATGCATGTTAGCTTGTTGATTAGATGACCAAGTTCTGGGTCATCCCTTTTGAGTTCCTCATAGCCATTTGATTACATTTATCAAATTTATAGGGTGTCAGAGAGTTTTGTGTCAATACTCAGTAGTATACCTAAGACTAATATGGTTAATGCATGTTGTCTGTTTTAGTTTGGTTACGACAGACTTGAAAGGGGATGAAATTAGTGACGAGTGCAAGAATATCCCAATCTGAAAAAAGGAAGAAAATCTTTTTTTAATCCAAATAGAAATCACACAGATATCCTGAGTTAGTATACAACTCTGAAATTGGTCAAGTTGAAGTGCAAGAATCTAAAATTTCAGAAACTTATCAAATGTGTAAATATCCAAAAGTAACTTACAGTTTTAAGTTTGATATCTAGAAAGGTGTGAAGGACAAACCTACTACCAACAAAGCAGATATTTCTATCTTCCTATTGTCATATTTTTTACTATTTTACTAGTGTTTTGTAATTGAAATTACACAAATATATTAAATTAGACATCCTCTTATTTCTTGATGCTATATTGAGACATTCATATACTATCTATTTCTAGGTTACTTGTATCTTTATCCATGCCTTAAATTTATACCATATCCGACATCAACGACTTCAGGCTATTTCCTTCACATAAATCACCATGCTGTGGTCGATAAAACAAGTAGAATACTCACCAGATTGACTGGAAATGGTCTCTCTGCAACAGCATGGGACAAGGATACTAATGCAGCTTGTTGTTGCTCGGTTAATGGTGCATTCTGCAAACAACAATTTAAAGACTAGATGAGCGAGAGATTCCCAATGAAGTGCTCGATAATAGACTTAAGAAGCAATCTGAAAAGTGACTCAGGTTAGGCTTTTATCTCTTAGAACAGTAACTAAAGCCCTTTCTATAGTAAACCATGTAAGATCAATATACAGTGTCCTCACAATTTTTTCATGCCAAAGGAGCTACAGTTTTTTCATGCCAATTAGAAAAAACTTGAGAAAAATAGAAATGGTACATTACAAGAATAATTATCACATTTTTCATAGGCAAGCTATGAAATACATTTTTAACAATCATAAACATTTCAACCATTGATATTTCATGATAGCTACACAACATTAACTAGTAAAGTTTATATCTAACAGTGTGTGTGGCTACGGGTGCGCTAGGCAAAAATTATCACTAACATGGGAGAAAGGCGTGAGTTGACAAAGTTTTCCAGTTTTAGCTTTGAAACCAAACAAGTGGAAAATTAATTGCCCGGGAAATTGTTTCTTTTCCAAGCAACCAAACACACCTAAAATATGCAAATTCAGCAATGATAAAAGTACAAATGTAAAAGTGTGAAATTCTCTTCAAGATAAAAAAAAACACTGAGATTATGAAACAAACTTGCATCTAAGGTTTCAAACTAAAATGTCAAATACATGGTCACCACAAAACAAATTGTATTGTAATCCATGTCAAATGTGAAACAAGATTCACAATCCTAATTCTCCATATCTCTAGTCCTTAGAGATTATTCTGCCCTTCTTTTCTTACATTAAGTGGTTATTTCATTAAAATTTAAAATTAAAACTATTAAAGAAAAGTGTGGAAGCACATGAATGAAAAAAGTATAAAATAGGGTTTGGTAAGAGACGGGTGCCTTTAGCTCATTGCTCCTCATGCCCAATCACTCAAAGCACACAAAGGAAAGGAGTGTGCCTAAGATACCCCTTTGAGTCTGATCCAAGGTATGAGTTTTTGAAGATTTTTTTTTCTTTTCTCAAGGTACTGAAACGGAAGCGCCCAAGTTTTCAGGTCATGTTTTTTTTTGTTCAAAGAATCACAAATTTTCAGGAATTTTTCAGTTTCACCTGGACAATTACACTCACTTAACAAATTCACATTTTTAGAAGAAAAAAAATTTTGCGACAATTTTCCAGCCACGCAAATTTTCACTAACAAAACAAAGTTTTCTCTTGTAAAGGTTGCTCCAATGCTTTCTTGCCTAGAAGATTTAACAAAGCTAACTTAGGCTTAGAAGACCTAGCATACTCAATCATGGAATGCAAGTCATCTCAAATGATCTTTCAAGAGTGTGATCATGGCGTGCCATAAGCTTTTTAACAAAATATAGGAACTAGATTCTCATATTTTTTTCTCATATTCTCTCATGAAATATGAGAATTGGATTCTTTAGGGGGAGGAAGGGGTGTGATTCCCACAAAAATGAGATTGTAATGTCTTTACAACCTCACTTTACTCTTTTTGTATCTCCTCATATCCACCTCCTTTCATTCGCATGTTCCATGGAATCCATGCAACCAAACATATCCTAAGAGTCTGGCTTGTACATAAATTAATAATTTTCACATCATATTATCGTGTCCATTATGGTTTCGTGTGCTTAGTTAGTGGATATCAATTGATTCCTTTAAATTTCATTGTTTCTCTTTTCTTTTCTTTATTTATTTTTTTCACATTTTTCACACTATTTCTTAAAATTTATCCATTTCTTGATGGACCAAAACTTTTACCGAAAAACGAAACATGAACCTTGGTCTCACTATGGCCCCAATTAAGTTTGCGCCTTAACTACATGGAGTTTTCCTTAAGACAAAAGAAGAAAAACGGACGTTCACGGTGAACGTAAGAAAAACGGGAGACGCAAAAGGATGGTGGTTTATTGATCCATTTCTTTTCAATGCTCCTATACAAATTTGGTAACTTAGATCATAAGGGTACAAAAGAAGGATTTTGAAACCAAATGAAATGGGTCATTGAGCAGATTTTGAACTCAAAGACAAGTATAACCCTTTACATATTTTTTCAAGTAAAGCCAACCCAAACAGTGATTAAGAAGGACAATTAAATTTTCATCCTTAACCAATTTTGATTAACAAAAGAGTTACACATCCAAAGAAAATCACTAAATCCTAGAAGGTATTTTCTAAGATATAAGAACCATACATGTTGAATGGAAAGAGAAGAGACGAATTTAAGCAAATAAAGGATTATCTATGAGCACTAAGTTTAAATACATTCGCTATGCATTACATCATTTGAAAGGATTTATTATTCTAATAAATTGAACCAAAAGAGAATTTCTTTCATACAAATAAGGTTTGTAAAACAATTAAAAAAATAAACTAATTTAAAAAAAAAAAATGAGATTTTTTTAAGTGGAGTACCTGCTCCCAAGTAAAAACGAAGTTATAGCCTTTGGAAATAGCTCCAGATCTGGGAAGAGTTCCAGAGTTAGAGCTAGGCATGATCGCCATTAAAGCCTCTAATGCACTATTTTGCGTATGAGTTGAAACACTGCGTGACTGAAGGGGAACATCAACTAAGATCTATCTACAAGGCTGCAAAAGAAACCGAAGAAAACCAGTCAATGGTAATACGCCAGACCCTTTCCTAAACTCATCAACTAGAAAAAGTCATCAAATTTCTCAACATTCAACCTAATTTCAATAATACAATTGCATTGCAACAACTGAACGAACCATAGACAGGGAGAGAGAGAAAAAAAAAAAAAAAAAAGACAACCAATTAACAGCTGCTCGAGCATTCGAAATCATTTGATCTCTCAATCAATTTGAAACTATTGCAAAAACCAATTACCAAAATCACATTGGAAAGTTTAACTCCCCCCAAATCTTCTTAAATGTAAAGAAGGAGCTTTTCTTTGTTTAATGTGAATGAACGCGGATCCGATCCACAATACAGAGAGAGAGGGTATGAAATCGATGGATGAATAGAGATAGATGCGAGAGAGAGAAACCATACCTGTAAGATTGACAAGAATAAGATACATCAATCAATTACAATTACAATTACAATGAGCGAGCACTAACATACCAGAGAAGATATCGATGCAAAGAAGAAGAGAGTGACAGGGTTTGGCTTCAACTTGAATTAAGGTGTGTGGCGTGTAGTTTGTGTGTGATTCTTCGACGCACGCACGCACCCACCAAGGTTTATTTTCGGAAATCTTATTCACACCCAACGTACAGAGAGGGAACCCAACTTCACAAAATTGGCTTGTTTTGTTTTTTCAAAATAATGACAACTCAAACTGAATTAAGGGGGGGGGGGGGGGGGGGGGGGGGTGTTTAGTTATTGTAATTGAATTTCACCCCACGTTTTGGCCCAAACTTTTTTATACCATCAAATCCCCTCTTTGACACCAATACCCCATTTTTTTTTATCTACTAAAAGACACCACCAATAAAAGAGTTATATTTTCCTCTGTTTTTTTTTTTTAATTTCTCTTATTCTCCTTTCTTTTCCTCTCTTCACAAGAACAACAAATAACAGCCTCCTCCCCGCCGCAAGTCTGACCATCTTTCTTTCTTCATTTTCTTTTATTATTATATTCTCTTCTCAAAAACAACCCTCACCCGTTGTCAGCCGCATCACCCCTCCCATCCTTTGTCATTTATTTTCACTCTTCCCCTCTTTTTTCTATCATCATCTCATATCTCACCATGATCTCACAGCTAATGGGGTAAAGGAGAGGGTGATTGACAGAAAGGGAAATAAAGGGTGCATCGCCCACCGCCGACCACACCGCCCCTCCCCTCTTATTTTTTCCATCCTCGTGGAGGCATGTGTGAGCGTCAGCGCCCCTCCCCCTGTTTTTCTCCTTAGCCCTCGCATTGACCTTTGCGAATGGAGACTTGTCCTTGCACAAGCGTCCGCGATGATGGTTTTCCCACTCTTGGAAGCATGTGCAAGGGTGAAGGAGAAAAGAAAATAAGGGAAGGGCAGTGCATAAGAGGCAGGGTGGATGTTGTTGCTTCGTCCCCTGTTTCTGAGAAAAGGGGAGAAGAAAATGAGCAAAAAATATAAGAGAATAAGAAAAATTAAAGGGATGAGTGAAATAATACGGGGGCAGGGAAATGCAAGGCGAGGTGGTGTGGCTGGCGGACGAAGCAGGGTAGTGGTGATGTTGTTCCTAAAAGAGAAGAAATTGTGGTGGTGTGCAAAAGTCACCACATTTTTTATTTCTTTTTTAAAAGGCAAGCAGGATTTTTATAGGATCCCATAACCCATAAAAATGCTGCAAGCTGAGTTTGAACCCATGACCTAGTGGTACCATCCATCAAATTCTAACCGTTAAGTTGTCATGCCATTGGCAACATTTTTCTTTTCTAATGTAAGGATATATAAATAGTAAAGAAATATCAATGTATCAAAATAAATATATCTATATATAGAGAGAGAGACAGAGAGAAAAAAAAAAACATAAAAATATCAACATAAGGAAATAAATATCTCAATGCATATCTTTTATAAAGATCAATACAAAATTGTCTTCTAACCCGAACCTTTTATCTTGATACAGAATATGCACACTTTGAAGGGTTTAATAGTAGTTTCATATTCTATTAATATTCTGAAACATTCAGGAGTAAATTAATATGTCAAAGCGAAAACTTATGTATTGAAAACAGACAAACTGAGCTTGGAGATGAATAGCGGAAAGAGAAACAAAATAAATCAAGAAATATTATTGTTAATATATAAAATGTTTTATCTAATATGCCCTTGAGGGAACTCAATTCCAGTTGGGTTGCCAATGGCATGACAGCTCAATGGTTAGAGTTTGGCAGATATTACCACTAGGTCATGGGTTCAAACCCAGCTTGCGGCATCTTTATGGTTTCTGGGATCCTATAAAAACCATGCTTGCCTTTCAAAAAAAAAATCCCAGTTGGGTTCTCTCATCAAACAGTTTTTGTTTAAAACCCCAACAAAAATAATTCAATTACCCACATGGGTTAATTGATTTTTTAAGACAAGCTTCAAAGGATCTTGATGTTGTTCAACTATTAACCCTTGAACCTTCAGTAGATGGTACTGTTATACAAGATGTTTCATTTTCAATTCAAATCGAAGATTGACATAGCATCAAAGTGACAAACAGATACATGAAATGCTCAAATTTTACCCAAAAAAAAAAACCTTTTTTCAATGGTTGAAAGGAATACGCATTCAAGCTCAGACATGCATTTATAATAATTACAAATAATCTAATGTCGTGATGGTTAATTTCAACCATGTCCCCTATCTATCAGAACTCACAAACACAAAGTTGTGACAATCTAATGGTGTGATGGTTAAAATCAATTACGTTCCCTATCTATCAAAAACTCACGAACACAAAGTTGTGACAATCACAATATTGTGATGATTAAAATCAACTATGTTCACATCTATTAAAACTCTCGGACGCAAAGTTGTGACACAAAAATGTTATGTTTGTAGTATTTGCCAAAATAATAGTTAACAACATCTTCGTAACTACAGTTACCGTAAATACCATGAACACTACCACTTTACCACCATCCAGAAGATCATCATGAGCATCAACCCAAATTTGTTAATTTTTAAGAGATATAAGGCTTTTGATAATATTTGTTTCCTCACCCAAGGTTTCCTATGGACATTGCTTTGGATTGAAACTTGTACATTGCCTCTAGTATTTGGTTGCATTGATTTGTTTGCTTCAATTTTGAGTTACATTTTTATTAAAATTCTAATTTGTAAAAAGGAAAATAAGGTTTAAGTTTGAAGAAAAAAGTGAGGTGTTTTGAGTTTGAAGAAGAATGTGAGATGTTTGGGGTTTGAAAGTTATGAGAAAAAGGTAAAAGAGTTGGGTTTTATAAAAGTCAAAAGGTTTATCACAAACCATATTATTGGGGTTCATTTACCAAATAACAAAAGTTGGCTTGAGGTTTTTCAACTTAGGGTCTAAACAAAAAAAACTTACATTTTAAATAAGATTGCCCTTTATTTTGATTGGTCACTTTTGTTGCTTTTGCTCAATTGCTTATGTTACAAGGGACTCCCAAATCAATCTCCAAAGGAAATTGATATGCTCACCCTACCAAATTCTTTTTTTCACCCTTATTGTAGCTAATCATATGCAGGGGTGGATCCAGGATTGCGGACAAAGGGGGGCAAAAAAATATGGATAATTTAATTCTTAAAATAAATAGATAAATATGATTAAAATAAAGTTTTAAAAGTATTACAATAGAAACTTACCTAATGAGTCAATGTAGATGCACCATAGATTTATGTAAAAGTTTTATGCACTTAATTTGTTTGCTTATTCACAACAGTTCGAAGATGTTGTTGTTGATTCATTAAAGCTTCACAATTACTCCAAGCTTGATTGTGATCACTATTAGACCCTCCAACATGTGTTTATAACTTATCCTTTTTCTTCCAATTGGTTGATCCTTCAACGACAAAAGCATCACAAGTACTTACATGCTCTTTACTATCAGATCTGAAAAGGTAGCAACACAAGCAGTATGCAGCCTCTTTCTCTATGTTATACTCTAACCATGTAGTAAATTCATCAAACCAAGAAGGATTGAAATGCCGTAAGACTTTTCCTTGCAAAGTTTGCTTAAAATTGTGTGCCCGAAGTTGGCAAGGACCTTTTTGCAAGTATGTTCTTCGAATTTCATCCCTTGTGTTGGGATGATACTCCTTGAGTGACTTGTGTAATCCAGGATCTGCTAGAAGAGTTTCTGGATCAAACCCATTCTCAATACAACTCCTTTTGGAACAAGGAAGCTCCTTATCAGACCCATCAGTGACAGCCTGAGCAGTAGAACTAGAACCCACATCATTTATTCTTTTAAAGTATCTATCCATTACTCGTCAGCACAAGTGCACATCTATTTAAATACACAGATACAACAGATAATCCCAATATTCATATTAAAAAATGCTATCACAGACTCTCAAATTATCAAATTTGTAATGTAAATCAATAATTAACACATAAAAGAGAATAAACCTCACCAAATACCAAGAACTTTAGATAATGGCATTTTCAGCAGATGAAATTAAATACCCACTTAAACTTCAAGAATCAAATACCCACTTTATCAAAACCTAAACAAATAAACAAATTAAATTAAATTAAAAATCAAATATGAAACTCTCATTTACAAAGAAAGATGATAAATCAGATGCTTAAACAAACATGAAATACTCCATCAAAGCTTAAACAAATATGAAACCCACCCAAAATTTAAACAACTAAACAAATACTCACCAATCTAAATATCAAGGTGATTAAACAAATACCCCAAACTTAAATATGAAGGTGATTAACAAAGTATGGATTTTTTTTATCTCTCTCTTTGATTAAAAAAAAAACTTTAATTTATCAACAATTGCAATAAAATAATCTTGATGTCTTTTCATCTCTCTCTTTCCTCTTTTCTAACAATTGCAATAAAATAACCTTGATGTCTTAATCTTTGCAATATATTAACCTCTTTGAAGTCTTTTCATCTTTCTCTCTTTTCACATTTTATCAAAAACCCAACCGGCTAAACCCATTTCACCTATGATATATCTCTCTTCTTTTCTTTTCATTGATTTGAGTTCCTAAAATACAAGGCATGAGCCTCTGAGAAACTAAGTTTGTTTTCATTTCATCAGAAGAGAGATCGAGTTTCTAAAGCTAAAAGACAAGACGAAGAGGAGAGAAACTCTCTTTGAAATCGAGTTTGTTTTCATTTCATCAGACTCAGAGTTAGATCAGAGTCAGGGAGGTCGAGTTTAATGAAGGGAGATCGAGTTTGATGAAGAGAGATCGAGCTCGGTTTCATCAAAGAGATATCGAGTTTCTGATCTCTCTTTGAGATCTTTCTCTATCTCTCTCTGATCTCTCTCGAGTTTCTGATCTTTCTCTGATCCATCGAGTTTCCAATCTCTATCTAGGTTTTTGATTCATCAGAGAGAAAGAGAGATATCGAGCTCGGTTTCATCCATCTTTTTTTTCTCTCTTGTCTAGGGCTCAAAGTTGACTAGTTGTTTCCATTTTGAATCGCCAAATAGGGAGACAGTCGACAGAGACCCAAGGTAAGAAAAGATGTTAAACTTAAAGTGATTTTGTTGTTTTCCAATTGTCCTGTTGATTTCATTTAGAACCCATAATCAAACAAACTCACCTTGTTTCACAGGGATGGAAAATAGGATATTGTTGAGGACTGAAGGCGTGGAGGCGAAGATTAGAGGCGGCGACTCAATTGTTTTCTTCAATTGTGATATGTGATCTGTGATTGTGATTGTTGTTTTTATAAGAGGGGCAACATAAAATTTGTAATGGGGGCAAAATTGAAATTTTATATACTTTGATAGATTTTTTTTAAAACCTAAGGGGGTCAATTACCCAAGCTGTAGATCCCCCCTGATCATATGCAACGTTTATATATTTGATTAATTGTTAGAAAGAATCACTACCTAACATTTTGGTTAAGCAACTACCCATTTTTGTGTAGAGCCAAAATTTGACAACTGTACAGTTTATGTGAAATACTTGAATTTTTTTTATTATTAAGTTTCTTATCAATAGGACAAGTTCAAATGTTGTATACATAGTCAATGTTATGACTTGTGATATCCATGCATTTGTTCCAAGTTGTAATTATATTTACTTTTCGAGTTCTTGTTTTAGTGTTTAATGCTAGGTTAGGATATTTTTTGTGTTCATGAAGGGGTCTTAATAAATAGTAAGGTTGGTCTTATTGAGCCGTTATATATTTTGAGGCAAGCCAACCCAATTTTTAATTGTAAATGGCCAAAACGAAATAACTCAAAATAGGTCAACCTACAAACATTTTAAACTAAAAACAACTCAAGATTTCTCCCATATTAGTCTCCATCAATAGTTTTTAACTATTGAAATTACATATTGGTTGAGATTTAGATATGTACAACTTACATAAAATTCAATTTACATCCAAAATGTATTTCGTTTGTAAAAATTATGGTGAATTAGTATAAGCTACCTTTACCTATAAAAAAATAATACATGATGCATCATCATGTATACTTGCAATTTTATTTCTTTCATGGTACTTAGACTAATTTTTAATACGTTGATGAGAACGCGCTAACTCAACATTCTTCAACAAAAAAAAAATTAAGCAATGCTAATTCTTCTAAAACCAAAATGTAAATAGTTAATTGGTTTAGGAACATAGATAAATGATGAACACAAATTAAATTAAAAACCTGAAAGAACCTGAATGAAACACCCCAACCCACTCCAACTACTTAGTGTTAAATAATTTAGAGGCCATTAAAACCCAACCTAAATCAATCAGCCCGAAAATTCGAATCTAATTCTAAAATCTCAACTCTAAGATCCATGGATATGATTCTCTATATTGGCCCCAATTTTTTGAATAAGGTTGACAATGTTCATAAAGAAATTATTTCACTACGTAAGTTCTTGCAATTGACATTATAATGTCTACAAATTAGTGGTCAATAAAAATCAAACCTAAATCAAAACACCCCGAATTTGTGAATCCAATTTTAGAATCTCAATTCTAAGAATCCCATGAACCCGATTCTCTAGATTGGCCAGGGGCGGATCTACTAAGGGGCGAGGGAGGGCAGTGCCCCCCTCAACTTTTAAAATATTTTTAATAAATACTCAGCTTTACAAAAAATCAATTATATAATGTATAATACAATAAGTATTGATCCAATTATTTCAACACGTATTTGTTGGTGTAGGGGTTAGAAGTTTAATATTTGTAGTAAACGACCCGAATTTGATACTCTTGGAACTCGCCTGACTTTTTTTTTTAATCAATGCAATTTTATTAGTAATTGCAAACGTTAAAAACTTTATTTAGTTATATAAAAACTTATTTTCGGTGCTCTTATAGCGTGATTTTTTATGACTATTGACAATTATTATTTCTGTCATTGTGACCTGCCCCTATATTTTTGTTTTCAATGCAGTTTTATATGTAATTGCAAACATTAAAAAATTAAATATTTGTTCACAAGTGGTATAAAACCTCTAAAAAAATATTTGCAATTAATATCTAAAACAATAACTATATAATTCAATGAAAATATATACCATTAGCCAACTCATACAAAATTTGAGGCTCATATAAACCATTTTTTTCTATGAAATTGTATTAGGATCTTATTATATTCGACAAATTTCAGATTTTTTAAGCTTCAACTAGATACTTATCCTAATTATTTTGTGATTTTAAATATATATTTTTGTTATTGCGCTCATTTTCCATTGCTAAGGTTATATTGTAACCTTATTTTGGCTTAAAATTGGATTACAATGGATTCAATTTGGTATATATAATGTATTTTTTATTAGTTACTAGCTCGGGTAGGAATTTTTTTTTTGCTCCGCCCTTGATAACTGCTATTATAACCTAATAAATTTTGCCATTTCACCCCCTGACTAAAGTCTTGGGTCCGCCACTAGTTTTTCTAATAAGGTTGACGATGTTCATGAATAAACTGTTGCACTGTACAAATTTGTATAATTGTCATTATATTGTCTAAGTGAATAAACGACGATGATAATGAATGTGGATTCCCATCATGTATTTTGTGGTGTTATTAGGGTGAGTCAAGGGAATATCCAACAATTTGTGATATCATGATTTTTTTATATATGTTACTGGAGCATGTATGATTTGTGTTTTGATTTTAGCAAATACAACAAGATATTGTTTTTCCACAAACTTAAAATTGAAATATCTAATTACTGAAAATGACTAATGAAATTGCTAACTACTCGTCATAAGCTCAAATGACATTTTCATAATATTGAACGTCATTTATAACATTATTATTGAATAACTGGTTATTCATATGGCTTAACGAGCAAATAAATATTTTCAGATTCATTTGAAATTATTTTGATGTTATGAAATATTCTAAATGGTTTTACAATCAACAAATAAACTTACACAAGCATGTTATTATGAGCTACATTATTATTGAGTTTGTTGAATAAGTCAAATAACCTTTGAGCAAAAGTGTCAAAAATTTTCACTTTTTTTTTAATACAAAGATTGCATTTCATAATTTAAGTATGTGATTTTCAACTTTCTTAGTAGAAACAATTAGTTTGTTTATACGTATTTGTAGAAGCAATTAGTTTGTTTATATATATATATATTGTCTCATTACTTTATCTAGGTGTTTAATTTCTTTGTTATGATTCATTTACTGAATAGGGTGTTTAATTTTTTTTACAACTATAATTATGTAGTGGATATGATATTTCAAAATTTATTCCATAATGTATCGATGTATGATAGAGGATAAAGGTATACAACTCATGTTTTATGTAGGGTATTTAAAAACAATATTTCCTAAATAATGTAGAAAATTGATGGCCCTATAGATACATGTGTTATGAGGTTTATGTGAGGACTGTAGATACATAAAGAAAACACGGTGTAGTATTGATCGACCCGACGACCGGGTAGCATTAAATCCATGAGCAACTGAGATTTAAGAAAAGAGATAAGGAAAACAAATTGAATGTTGGGAAGGAAGAGACGAGTAGGAGCAAAGGCAGATCACAAATCCTAAGGTGAACATAATGTTCTTATTTATAACTTGGATGGACCACTATGATCTCTAGATCCAATATTTGGTCAATCCTAGCTATAAATTTGTGCACCGATATTTGCACTCCCATCCCATGTATTTTTATTTTTTCATTTATTACCAAATTACACAGAGTCCAATATAATTATTACATGTTCAATCCTTTTTTATAAACTAAAATATTTATTTATTTACATCAACATCATTTCTATTCACGTCATTTCATGCAATAGTTTGACACTTTGTTGGTAGTTTTATTAAATTAAATTAAAAAAAAAATGAAGTGGATCCTCCGGTGTTATAACAATTGATTGTTCCTAAACTGCCAATGACCCTAGTATTAAAAATATGGTTGATTTTGGACGAAATGAATCGGAAATAGGCATTTCGTTTTCATTACAAAAATTTGGAACCGAGATTCATTTCGAATTCCAACCAAATATTTCGGAAATATCCGAGATTTTCCTTTTTTGGAAGTGCTACTTTTTCTAAAAAATTTAGTTTGGAATCGGATTTTCTGTTCCAACTTGCAACCCTAAGCGCGAGATATAAAAGCTAGTACATTTAGAACTTGTATTAGTTCATTTTCTCTAATACTTTGTATTCTAGTAAAAAAAAAAACCTCTTAAAGATTAAATTTTGGTAATCCTAATATAAAAAAAACTAAACAATTGAAAAAAAGAAAATTAATGGAAGATGTTTGTATAAAGGCAGCGACTTTTGACACCAATCGCTGAAAGACACCACCACCACCCCCTAATTTCGAAAGCACACCACCACCCGATGAAAAAGGCCACCAATATAAAAAAAATAAAAATCCACCACCGCCTTTATTCTCCTATTTTCTATTTCAGGGAACAACACCCGCTCAACTGTTTCGCTCCACCACCACCACCACACTGCTTTGGCCTGCCACCGTCGGCCCGCTCGGATGTCCCTTCTCTCATTCTTTGTTGATCTTTTTTTTTTGTCCTCTGTTCTTCTTCTTCTCATCTCTTAATGTTCTCTATGTTCCCCCGCTTCCTTATTCTTTTTCTTTTATGTGTTTTTCTTTTCAACCCTCGAGCATATTTGTGCATGTTCCCCATTTGCAAGAACCTGCACGAAGAAAAAAAATACCAAATTGAGGAAAATTGAATAAAAGAAAAGGAGAGAAAGATAAAAATAAGGCAGGAGCGGGGTGGTGCCGCCATCGATGGAGAAGAAGAGAAGAGAAGAAAAAAAGAAGATGAAGAAAGGAGAAAAAGAAGAAGAACAACAACAAAGGAGAAAAGAAAATAGAGGAAAGGTTGTGACATGGTGGTACGACCCGACGTCAAGAAGAGTGGTGTGGCAGTGCGGCGGTGGTGTTTGTTGTTCTTGAGAGAGAGAAGAGAGGAAGAAAAGAAAAAGAAAAAAAGAACAATAGCGAAAGAGGGGTGTGTATTTTGGTGGTGTCTTTAGGAAAAATAGAATGATGGTGTCCTTGAGCAAAACTGACAGTGTCAAAAACTCGCTGCCCTGTGTAAAATACGTATGGTAGGAGGAGGGATTAAACAGTTGATAGCCGGTCACCGTTCTATACACTGTTTGTAAAAAGGCGGTGACCGGAAGTCCAACATAAAACTCTTGTTTTTGTTTTCGCACCCTCTTCTCTTTGTTTATAATCTCCTCTCCTAAAAATCAAAGTGTTTTCACTGCAAATTCAACTCTCTCGCTCTCTCCGTAATACATACAACACAATTAACAACTCCATTAACCAAACCTCTCTTTGTCACTTCATCTCTTCACTCTCTCGCTTCAATTCATCAGCGATCGCTCCACAATTCACCCTCTTTTGAGGTACCGATTCTTCTTCTCGTCGACTAACTCGTTCGAATTTGTGTTATCGGTTATCTCATTATGTGTGTTTCAACTAATTCAGTTTTGCAGGATTCGGTGTTTGAACTCATTGTTGATCTGATTGTATGCAAGAGGTGAAATTCTAACTGGTTAGATCTGTTCACTTGTTCTGTCTTTCTGGTTATTATCGGAAATTGACTTCCATGAAACTCACAAGTTGCCATTTTTCGGGTTTTTGATTGGTTTTAGAGCGACACAAGTGTTTGTTTTTAGTCATGAAGAGGCTTAGAGAGGATACATACACGGGTTCTCATCCCAAGAGACCTCTTGTTGTTTCTCCCAGAGGGGAAAAGTAAGTCTCTATCTCCATCTACCTATCTATCTGTCTGCAATTTTACCCTTTTTTGGTTGGTTGACTACAATGAGATTGAATTGAGCACTCTTTGTTAATCATTTCCCCTTTTGATGAGGTTTTGCTCCTCTCCAAAGGGTTTCCTTTTTTGTTATTCTGATTTTGTGATTATCGGCAATTTGCAGTGATTATCTTGATTAATAAGTTTTCATTCACATTGGGTTTCTTCCTAATCTGAAAAGTGTCTAGATGAAAGTATAAGGGATTGTTGAAATAGTCTTTTATATAGTGTAGATTGCATTCCAGGAACTGCTGTAGAGATATTCTTTTGTATGTACTTCAATTATTCAATTGCGCTTTCTTGTAGTTTGTTTTGAAACATTTTTTCATCTCATCATGGAAAAGTTGATTTTTTTTTGTTTATTTCTAATACCAAAATTGGACTGGGTTTTGATCTACTGCATTTATTTATTTTTGTAAGACAGAAAAGAAAACAATAACTATTATGTGGTTTTGAAGCTCCAGGCAGCCCCAAGTTAATGGAGGTGAAATGGGACAGAAACTGACCACAAATGATGCCCTAGCCTACCTCAAGGCGGTAAAAGACATATTTCAGGATAATAGGGAGACGTACGAAGCATTCCTTGAAATCATGAAGGATTTTAAATCTCAAAGGTAAAATATCTTTTCTCTTCTGTTGCTTCAGTTTAAGCTTCTCTTTGTACAACATGTTAATGACATTTTATCCACACTTTTTTGTTTTGTTTTTAAATTTCCAGTATCGACACATCTGGCGTTATATTGAGGGTAAAGGAGTTATTTGTGGGGCATCGAGACCTTATTTTGGGTTTTAATACATTCTTGCCGAAAGGGTATGAGATCACCCTCCCACCTGAGGACGAGCCTGTTCCAAAGAAGCCTGTTGAGTTTGAGGAGGCTATAAATTTTGTAAACAAAATAAAGGTGAATAGTTAGTTCTCCTTGGGAGAATTTGTGAGGCATTGATTCAGGTTTGAGTCATTTTAACTGTTTTTTCGTACATACAGATTCGGTTCCAACATGATGTTCATGTGTACAAATCATTCTTAGATATCTTAAATATGTATCGTAAGGAGAACAAATCCATTACTGAGGTCTACCAAGAGGTCTATTTTCTGTACTCTCTCTCTCTCGGTCCCTTCTTTCTCTTTGCGTTTTGTTTTTTTTTTATTACCCCTCCAGAATGGCATCTCCAAAAGAGTGAAATTTCTTCTTTTAATTTGCATCACAATTCTGGAACATCCAACTTATTGCAGGTGTCCTCTTTGTTCCACCTTCATCCAGATTTGCTCGATGAGTTCACACACTTCCTACCAAACAATTCAACAGCAGCTGCTTTACACCATGTTCCACCAGGAAGGAACTCCTCTTCTGCACGTAGGGATGAAAGGAGCTATGTTATGCCCTCATTACGGTCAATGCATGGGGACAAGGTTTTCCTTCCTTTTCATTTTCATTTGTACTTTTTGTTCCCTTTCTAGAACTTTACTCTCACCTTCTACACTTATTCAGAGAGCTTACGTAAATGTTCATCTTTGCCAGAAGGAGAGGACTATGACTTCTCACGCCTACCGTGACTTCAGTGTTGATCGTCCTGATGCAGACAATAAAGGATTTACAAACAAGGAGCAGTGGAGACGTGCCAAAAAAGATAAAGAGAAGAAGGATAAGGAAAAGAAGGAACATTCTCATGATGATAAGGATATACAACCCGAAAGTAATAGGGACTTTAATAACATGCAACAGTTTTCTAACAAACGGAAGCCTGGTCGAACGTTTGAAGACTCTGTAGCTGAGGAGTTACGCCAAGGTGCGGAAGGCGCTGAAAATTTTGGAATGCGTAATATATTGTCTTCTTCTTATAATGATAAAAATTCATTGAAAAGCGAGTGTTACATTTAAAAATAAATTTGGTGATAGTTCTGTACTTTTTACATGTTTACATAACGTCAAGTCATCAACTATTTTGATTTCTTATTTATTGACTACTCATTTGTTATCCATTAAACCTTATCCATCTCATACCATGGCAGTTGTGTACGACCAAGAATTCTCATTTTGTGAGAAAGTGAAGGGGAAGTTGCATGACTCAGAAGAATACAAACAATTTTTACATTGCCTTGAGCTTTACAGCACAGAAGTTATCAACAGAAATGATTTGAATATTTTGGTAAGTCATTGTCTATTTTTCTATTTATTAATTATTATATATATATAAATAATCCTTAAATTTATATATTTAGTTCTGGATATCTTAAAGCAAATAATCATTTCATGCCATGGCGTAATTAAAGTGGATGCCTATACTTACCAATTATTTCATGTCACAGCACGAGTAAAGTGAATGCATATACTTACTGCAATGGCTGTAATCCTTTATGCGTGTATTTGGTATTCAAACTTTTTAATGTTTCAAGAACTTTATCTGGTTAGTTAACATAGAACGAGGTCTAAGCACGGGTTAGTACAAAACTGTTAATATGCTGAGTTGCGTGGCATTTTAAGTATTCAGCTATTTATTTATTTATTATTTATTTTTATTTTTTTATTTATTCAAAGTTGTTTCTCTCTTTCTTTCTATTTTAAAAGTGGAGTATCATCTCTGATGATTATTTTGAAAATGATCGGGATTCAGTGTGTCCTTGTTTTCTAGACTTTCAATTTAAAAGCAGGTTCTCAGTTCTAGACAGGTTAGGATGCCTTTTTGGTAGGAATATCGGGCATCCAGCAACAGAGCGACATGAAATGGGATTTTTATCATATTCATGGGTGTCAAGATGGCTGACCTGTCCTATCATTATTGGACACCTGTGCCATTGTCTATACTTTTCATAATACCCATAAATTTGTTTATCTTTGATAAACTTTCACAGTTATTCTTAAGTGGGCAACTCATCTTATCCACCATCCCTGTATTTCATTTACAATGGGTGGAGAATGGTAGGCGACTAAAATAATTGTACTCATGATCTTGTAAGATACTTAGAACATTCTAGTGGTTTCCCCTAAGTTGATCTTGTAAGATACACAGATAGATCACAAGACAAAGATAAGGAATTACACACAAGAACCTACAAATATATCAAATCAGATATCTCAAATCTTTCCAGTCTGAGATGAGGGACTCACAGGAAATGCCTTTACTGGGATTCTGTTTCTAAGAAAAACCAGATGCTTTAGGTGGTATGCAGGTTTGATCTATGCATGGATCCTGTCATTGCTGACCCCAGAGGTGAGATGGTAAGGAATGGTAGCCCTGACCTGGGAGAGTGGGGGGGGGGGGGGGGGGGGGGGGGGGGGGGAGTATTCTTGTTGATGAGATGGTTAATAACTTCTAGATTGCCTTAAATTAGTCTTTGTTCTTCACTTTTAGTTAAGAAAGAATTCAAAGTATGCTGCTTGTGATTATTTCTCACTAGGAATGAATTTACAATTTCAAGTGCGACTATCTAAAAAAAATTACAATTCGAAAAAGAGTCAATCTCTCCCTTCGAAGTGTTCAGAGTCATCTCATGGATTGTCCAGTCTTGGATATTGGACTGGAAGAGTGACAATCTAACTTTGATGGGAGACTGGATTCAGTACAGTGAGATTCATGTTATTGTCTTGGTGCTTTGGAAGAAGAGGAATGGAAGGACTGTTGAAGTTACTAGCTTGTCAGGGAATCAGCTCTCACATATCATCAATAAGACTATTTGGAGTGGGGAAACTACTTTGTGAAAAATAAGGATACTGTCCTTTAGTTTGTTCATGCTCAACTTGTCTTGTACTGGTCTTAAATAGTTCTTTCTTTCAGTTTAGGATGTTTTTTTTTTTTTGCTTGTATATTATTTAGTTTCAGGTTTCATAGATTAATAGTTTATTATCACTGCTTTTCAGATGCATATGAATTTTACTCTTTAAGATTTTAATTTGGCTTGACTGGGTTTCGTTATCAACTTTTTAGGTTTCAATAATTGTCCTTATAGTTAAGTTGCCATTATCTTTTGATTGATGTAGAATTATGATTTCTTAAGTTTTTCTGACGACGTTAGGGGTTTTATGTTGAGATTTTCTACTTCATTCTGGAAAAAAAATAGTTGAATTGAAGGGTAGAGTCCAGAGTTAATTGATAGGCATTCTTTTTACATTGTTCTTTATTTTAATTTCCGTTAATGATGATCCTTTTCCTTTTTTCTCTCTCTCTCTCTTATATATATATATTTCATATTTTCCTTCATTTTATTTTAAGAGATGAGAATATGTTGGTTGAGTTGAGCATTAGGAATGTGATGCATTTGGACTGAAGGGGTTACTTTCTTTCAGATTGGAGGTTTACTTGAAAAATATCCGGATCTTGTGGACGGTTTCGAGGAATTTCTAAATCGTTGTGAGAAGATTGGTAGGTGTCTCTACTTGATTTCATGTTCTCGTGCATTCATTATCACTTTTATTTATGTCTCATTGAGACTTTCAAGGCGGATGGATAAGCTGATGTAATGAGCAAAAGTAACTAAAAGGATAATTTCATCCTGAAATGAAATTTGGCTTATCTTAACAGAAGGTTTATGTACAGTGAAGCATTATAATGAACATGGAATTGGGAATCTGTTCAGACATATAATACATAGCGCCAAGTGCATCACTTATCTTATTGATGTTTCAACTTTTCTGTGTACTATGTTACACATAATTAATCTGTTTGACTGATGACAGAACCCCCATGTAATGATGAACATTTATCAAGACGAATGAAGGCAGAAAACAGGGACGACGAAAGGGGGAATGATAAGGATGAAAATGCATCTTCCGCAAGTCAAAAGGCTCTGGTTATGAACAAGGACAAATATTGGTCAAAATCTATTTCAGAGCTTGACCTTTCTAACTGTGAACGTTGTACACCAAGTTATCGTCTTATGCCAAAGAATGTAATGCAAACTCTTACTTTTATATTCTATAAACTGTTCAGATATCTTTGTAGATTTTATTTCTTTACGGATACTTTTTATGCTTATTGGCCTGCAGTATGTCATGCCTCCAGCAAGCCAGAGATCAGAACTTGCTGCTCAGGTGTTGAATGATTGTTGGGTGTCAGTGACTTCAGGAAGTGAGGACTATTCTTTCAAACACATGCGCAAAAATCAATATGAAGAGAGTCTGTTTAGATGCGAAGATGACAGGTAACATCAGTATTTTCAGATAAGATAATGAAGTTATCCTTTTTGCCTATACTATCTTATCTGTTACATGAGACTATGAAAATGATATTTAATCACTCCCCCAAAATTCTCGAACTTTCTAACACTAAATGATTTTTGTGGCATTATCACAAAGGAAAATTGAGGACTATTTGGTCAAGTCTTACTGATGATGTATACTTTATAATTATATCATGCTCGTGGAAGACCCTTGGCTGTTTACGCAAGATGTCTACTGCCAATTATCTTTCTATTCACTGAAACTGCAATCCTTGGTCCCACTTGAGTTTTAGATTATTCAGGCGGAGGAAGGCTGTGACTGGAGAGCACAATCAGTCCCTTGTCTAAAGCAATCTGTGGGGTCCGAGAACAATTTTTTTTTTTTTTTGACATTTTTTTTTTACAAAGATTTGATACCTTTGATTGTAGATGCATCCCGTGGATTACAATAAGGATGAGCTGGTATTCAAATATAACTATAAACAATATAACACATTGCCTAAATATTAGGGAATTATTTTCGCTCTTAAAACAATATAAAATGGGAGGAGTTGAAAACTTCTATCTCTATTCAGAATTAGCTGATTTTCCTTAATTGGTGCATACTGAGAGATGATCTTTACTTCTGTCCACTACCTTCTTTTTCTACTTTATACATTATCCCCTGTCTCTAGGATTACCAAGAGACATCATTATGTACTTAAACCTTTTCAAATCCAAAGAAAGTTTTATTTTATTTCAAAGAAAGTACCATGGTGAGAGATCGTGTCATAATCATCATCTTGTTAAGTGGAGAGTATTGTTCAATAACACCAACTCACAATCCTCCAAGCACTGCAAACGTAAACGTTAATAAGGCCTACCAAGGCTGATTGTTTTCACCAGAAGATCAGATTTTGCTTTGTTTTATAGTAGCAAAAGAGTAAACAATTATCTAAAAATAAAAAAAAGAGAAAAGTAAGGAAGAGATTGCAGGGAGTGATGAGAATACCACACTTTGTCAAGGCATAAAATGGATCAGAGCTGGATCAGATAGGGGTGACTCAGACCCATATCCATTTTAAAAAGCTCAATCCATATTCATAAATCCATAGACATCAAGGTTAATTGATGGCTCTGGGGTAATATGAATAAGGCCAGGAGTAACAAGTAAGAATCATCATTTGTTGCTTTTCAAGATTGAGAGTTGTTCTCTAGAGAAATGATAACTTTTATGGTTTTTATTCATTTGGGTTCTTTTAGTTTTGATTGTATATTAGCTTGGTGTCCATTTCATCTTGCTTTGCAATAGAGATTACATCAGGATTAGTGTTAAGCACCCTTTAGTGATGGATACAGAGGAAATGATACTGCAAAAATACCTGAGCCGTGAATACTTCAAGAATCAATGGTATGGAAATATGAAGACCTAATGTGTGATTTTTGTGATTTGTACCACACTGTTTGGAGAATTCATGGCGATGTTAATTGAATGTTTCAGATATGGGATCTCACCTCCCACACCTGACCGATGAGGTCGATGGAGTTCTATCTTCAAGCTACAGAGTTACCCAACACCTTCCTCGATTTCAGCTTTTGTAGCGACATTTATAAGGCCCTGTTTTCCCTTTACAAAGTGCTATCAACTAACACCTTCCAACTATGTCACAAGACCCTAGACAGTTCCAGAACTGGTGGACCACACCATAGGCTACTTCATTGCTGCTAGCAGTGGAAAACTTCGTTTGAAGAGCTTAGCTAACCTAATGAGTTGTATACTAAGGCTAAACTAGAACTACGATAAAACTTAAGTAAGAGATAAATAAGAAAACATAAATTCCATTCAATCAATCACCAGTTACAATCTTTAATTCTATGCCTTATTTATAAGCTAACTAAGTTCCTTGGCAAGGCAAGCAATGTAATCCTAAATCTACTTTGGCTAATGCCCTAACTAATATGTGCTTTATTATATTTGGTCCAATTACAAATAATACAAATTAATTAAAGGACAAACTTCCCTTTACAACAATTACTCCAAACATGTTCAGGTTGAACACATCCAATGCATTTAAGTGATGCATAGTAGTAGGTCGCTGCGGATAAGTAGTGGAAGAGTGGGGTAGAGTCACCAAAGTTTCTTGTCAGAGTGGTCATGTAACTGGAGCTTGCTTTCTGCTTGTTTAGCCATATTCTTAGCCTCTAAAAGTGTGTCAGATTCTTTCAAAGCTAACACAGACTTAATCCTCGCATCCAAGCCATGGTAGAAAGGAAAGGTTGTCTGTCTTTCTGGTTCGTGAGGCTTCGCTCACATACACAAAGTTCTGAATTCGGTGGCATAGTCATTAACCGTGCTCCGTTTGTGACTCCCATCAATCAACCGAAAAGATCACGCTCATAGTCTAAAGGCACAAAGGTAGCATGCGTCAACTTGCGCAGGTCATCCCATTTATTCACGGGGGTAAGCGCATGGCGTTATGATGAACACATTTTTTTTACCACCATAGATTTGTAGTTCCCTTAAGCTTGGTACCCACTAATTGTACTGCCTTCAGACCCCACATATTTTTAAAGTCAAGGATGTGTTCAATCTTCATGGACCAATGTATAAAGGCATCACCAAGTTCCACCCCATCGTAGGAAGGCACATCCAACTTAAATCTTGTATTCGCTTCTTTTCCATGACAACAATCAGTCATGCTAACTGATCGTTCTAAACAAAATTACCACCGCTATAAGTCGAATCGCCTAAATTAGGGTGTGAAATGGAGGATTTCCTCCTCTCCCAAGTCCTTTACCACGACCCAAGGAAGGTCGAACATGTCCCCTGAGGAACTCTATGTTGATCTTCTACCCACTGTCTTTCTCCTGTGGAAACTCAGATGGGTCTGCAGCACAACAAATAACTATAACTGTGGAGATACACCAAACCGTGTTGGCACCTCATTATAGGATTCAATCTAATTAATCTGAGGAGGGTTAAGGTGTTGTGGTGGGAAATCAGGGTAAGTGGGAAGCTGCTAGTGTGGAAGGAAATTGGGATTCAACCAATTGCCGGAAGTATGGTAAAAAATTGCTTGTCCCAATGCTTGGTGTGGGTTGTTTCGGGGTTGGGATGACATAAGGATTCAAGGATATTTTCAGGGCGAGGACGAGGCGACAAAGGGGCGTGGGATGGTTGTTGTTGGGGTAGGGAACCTTCTAAAATGGCGGGGAGGGTGGAGAGAGTGGGATGTGTAAGGGGTGGTGCGGGGTGGTCGTGGAGGAGGCGATTTCCTTCTGAATCCATTGTTGCAACCCTGCAGTTTGTTCTGCCACTTCTATACTCTTTTGAGGTCTTCTTCCTTTTTGTGGCATCTATCCTGCTCTCTCTCTGCATCTAAGAGATATTTCAATGTCTTCCATGCTTCCATGGCTTGAATCACCTTAGATCTCTCTTCTTCAGTCATCTTTCAAGCTTTTTGTTCTACGTACTTGTCAGATTTAGTCTGTGTCGGCATACACAAAAAGAACGCTTCGGCTCCGATACTAATTGATGATCTACAGTAAAACTAAAGCCAAACTAGAACTACGATAAAGTCCTAAGTAAGATAATTTCATTCAAGAGATAATTTCATTCAATCAATCACCAACTATAATCTTTAAGTGTATGCCTTATTTATAAGCTAACTAACATTTTGGCAAACAATACCCTAAACCTACTTTAGCTAACGCTCTAACCATGGGCTTGATTGTATTTGGCCAAATTACAAATAATACTAATTAATTACCCACATGCATCATAACCCTCAATTTCCTCCTATTCTTTTTTTAGAATTGTTTTATGGATTCAGATGGAAGGTGTTGGTGTCAATCTACCCTTGAACATAAACTCAAGAATAGTTGTATTAGGATCCTCTTCTTGTTGACATAGGTGTATTGCAAATGATGAAAATCCCTTACTCACTGCATTTGTACTAAAGGAAGGAAGTTTCCTCTTTTAGTCGATTTTCACAGACACTTTTGTTCCAGAGTTTAAAGAATGACTGGTTGGAGTAGAGTGTCAGAGATTAAGTTACTTGGAACTATCAAGTTTAATGTGTCGATGGTCCATATTTTCCTCCAATTTGGTGGGAACAATGAAGAGGGCAACCTCATGAGTTGTGCAGTTAAAACAACGTTATAACGCTTAACGGGGGTGAGCCGTTACGTTATGAGATTATCACGTTTTTGTATCACGGCTCCAAGATAACGCCGTTATTGAGATAACATTTTTTTCAATAACGCCGTTTTAACTTTTGTTCTAATATATATAAAAATCACTCATTTCATTCTTGATTGAAAAGGAAGGACCAGACCTCGCTGTCGCTGTCGCTGTCGCTGTCGCTGTCGCTGTCGCTGTCGCTGTCGCTGTCATTGTCACCGATCGACAGAGAACTAGACCTCGCCGGTTGACAGAGAACTAGACATCGTCGGAGAAAAGAACGGAAGAAGACGAATAATTGATCACACTCTCTACTGCGAACTCATTAATATATGAAGGGAAGATGTTTTTTTATTAATGTTATGATATTTTTTAATTTAATGTTATGAACAAAATTTACTTTTTTGTCTCTATAATACATAATACTTTATGGGGGTATTAAAAATATATTTAACAAAATATTCCGTTATATACCGTTATAACCTATAACGCTACTGGACCGTTGTGGGTCCGTTATCTGTTTTAACTGCATAGTGTCGCATAGTGTCATTAGAGGCTAAACTAGTGTCTCATATTCCGATGGTGATGATTTGAACAATGTCGTTTTCACTTTTCGTTAGGAGACAAGGTGGAATGTTTGTGATCAAACATGGAATTGTTTTGGATTCATGTTGTGTTTTTCGGAGAAAACTCAAAATGGCTGAGTTAGAGGGTTCCATGAACAATGGTGCTTTTATACAATTTTCATGGGCATGCTCTGGGGGATAGGATATTTATCGATTTGTGGCATTGGAGCTTTGTTTGGCCTCCCCTGAGAGGAGCTACTAGGGAGGGCACTGTCTACAATGATAAAATTTCTGTGTAATTTATTTAGTACCGATGCAACCTTCTCTTCGATCCTTGAAAAAGGCTAGACATAATGAAAATGCCTATTCAATCATAGAGAAAAAAATGAAGGCCTTGGCATTTGTGGGAATTGACAACATGATAGATGCTATCATACATGCATTAAAATCTTAGACCTGCACAAGACACGGTCTTTGTTTTGCTCCATCTATTTCTACCAGCTCTACAACAAAATCTGCACAAGAACCTATTCATGCCACCAAAATGTACTCATGGTTAAATACAGCTTGTATACCAGGAGACCGGACAAAGTGCAAGAAAAGCATGCAGTAAGCTTTTAATTCAAGGTAGGATTCAGGTCATATCAAGGTTTAGTGTTTTGGATGCGACGTCCGTCCAGCATCTAGTGTTGAAAATAAGAAGAAACTTTCGACTGTTTGCCATCTAACTTCTATTTAATGTTATCGAGCATAATGAGTATGCCTATTCTTTTCTTGGCTAATGCATTATATGGGCCAGGCCTCACATTTATTAATTATTTTGTGAATTGCTTTCAGTAAATGGGATATATGGTTATGTTAGAATGGATCCAATAGGGTCAGTATAAGCAAACCTTTCATTAGATAGTGTCAGTGGCTGTCGGAGTTTTACAAAAATTCTCGAAGAAGTTTGAAGTGAGTTCGGAGTTGGGCTTATTTAATTTGGTATTCAGGATTTGGATATTGAATAAGGGAAATTCTAATCAACTCTTGTGTGTGTTTCTTTGGTGCTTATTGCTTAAGCGTTATGTTGCATACATCACTACATGAACAATTTTGACTTAAAGAATGTCTCTTACTTTTCTGACCAGTGATTTTTCCTTACGTACATTGTATGTCAGATTTGAGCTGGATATGTTGTTGGAATCAGTTAAAACAACCACAAAGCGCGTGGAGGAATTACTAGACAAAATCAGTAATGATATGGCTAAAGCAGACAGTCCAATCCATATTGAGGACCATCTTACTGGTAAATATAATCGGAAAAGTGTATTAGACACATTTCGCTTTAAGATCCATTATTGAATGATGTGTTCTAACAAGATGCACCTTTCTTATCTTTGATAGCCTTAAATCTGAGGTGCATTGAACGTTTATATGGTGACCATGGGCTAGATGTCATGGATGTATTACGGAAGAAGTCTACTCAAACGTTGGCTGTTATATTAACTCGCTTGAAGCAGAAACAAGAAGAGTGGTCGAGATGTCGTTCTGATTTTAATAAGGTGTGGGCTGAAATTTATGCAAAGAATCATCACAAATCGCTTGATCACCGTAGCTTCTACTTCAAGCAACAGGATACAAAGAGCTTGAGTACAAAAAGTAAGTCAAATTGTCACTTTGTCATTTGTTAGTCCTAATATTAATTGAGGAGTTGGATATCATTTACCTCTGAGCTGATCTTATGTCAATTGATATCTTTCCATTAAGTATCAGTTCGTGATCTCTTCTGAGTTCGACTCAAGGAGTGAAATTTCTAGTCCGAAATATTTATTATATTGGATTGTGAAGTTTAATAAGGTTATATAATATAAGAAACTCAGTAGAACTTGATGATGAGTCTGTCTAAACTTAGATTCATCCATTTATTCTTTGTTAACTTTAGAAGTTAAAGAAACGTATGGGAAAAGCTAAAAACCCTGTAAGGTAAGATTCGAGATTGTGACGAGCGCGGATAGCTTGTATTGTAGATTGATTAATGCAATGGCATTATCATTATCTTCAAATTGATGGTAAAGAAACTACATTAGTTAACTATGGGTACGACACAGAATATTACTGCTGTGAAATAAGAAATGAAGTCAAAATCTTATTTACAATTTAAGGCGTTGCATGAATCTACTTCGCATTCTTTTACATGGTAAGTTGAAATTTACTGTGCGAAACTTAGATAAGATCCCTTCCTCTTCGTTGCTCGCCACACCCACAGCAAACACCTCTGAAAACAATTATTTGATATATCAATCGAGAGGCACAAAGGAATCATGCCGTTTGTTTATGTCCGAAGTAAGAAACATTCTAATTGGATTCATATCAGTGGATCTCTCCTTAGGTCTGAAAAAGTATCTAAAAGGGTGAAATTTAGATATTTGTACCCTATCGAAGTTAGATATTTGTACCTTGTCTCAGGCTGTAGAATAATGGATATGTTGTTTGGTATGTTCTCTCTCCTTTCTATTCACTTTCTCTTCTTCATTTTCCTTTCCTGCAAAGGATGATGATTGGGGCTACTTTTTTTTTTCTCTATTCTTAGAAACCCCAAAGAGATGCAAGAAATACACAAATTGATCTTTAGATTAGAATCAGAAACACATCAACTGAGCTTTGATTACTAAGGGTTTCACCCTAAAATTTCAGCAATTGATGCGGTGTTTTGCACCGCCTATAAGCACTTGTAAGTGGTGGACCAACTTGTTTAGCTTGTTTGACTACTCCCATTTATGAGTTGTTTGACTGCACCCACTTATAAGTTGTTAGCCTGTATCATCACTTATAACTGACATGATTTTTATATTTTGGAGCTTATAGCCATTTATAGGTTGTTATGAGTTTTAGGTTTAGTGTTTACCCCAAGTAAACAAACAATTCCCACCCAAGGTGTCATAAATTCATAAACCTTAATAAGCTAATAGCATCCCAACATTTTCCTTCTTCTTGTAAGCAGTGTGCGAGTTTTCACCAAAGTATGCCTTCTATTATAATTTTCCTCTCACGTAATCCATTTGGTGATTTTTTATTTTTTATTTTTTTTGCCAACAAGGTGTTTCCTTTTGTGCAGAGTACTTTTGTAACCCATATGTGGGTTCTCACCAACATGACCAATTAGTTAAGGAGTAGAACATGGGTCAGAGGCTAAGAGAGTAATGTCTAAATTAACTTTGAAGGAGAGGGGTGCTAGTGAACGTCTCTTAACCCATGCTCATGGACATGAACCAAACCCATGCTCATGGACATGAACCAATGATACTTTGAATGAAAAATACAACCTTGTCTTAGACCAGAAGGATCTAAAAAATCGATGGGTATTGTTGGAGTACAATTGCTACTTAATATATGTAACTCATGTTTTCTTTTTCATTTGCTAGATAAATGTACAATTGTAAGCTACCCTCATACAAGACTACATAAAGCAAATGCATGTGTCATTTGTAACCACTTATAAGTTGTGCAAACAAACACGATTTTAAAGTCACTTATAAGTGTCACTTATAAGTGTCACTTACAAGTGGCAACCCCTTGTAAGTGATATGCCACTTATAAGTATTCAAACAAACATGCCCTGAGTTTTTTTGTCTTTATTGTGTTGATTGATTTAAAAAAAAAACCATTATCCATTTTCGAATTCAGGGGAATGAGGCTTGGTTCATATGAATTGAAGCCCTAGTTGAGTAAAGGGGTAGAGTTTGCAAAGAGGATCTTTGGAAAGACTTGTGATGTTGTAAACTGGGAAATTTCGGATTATCTGGGCATTGGGTCGCAGTGGAGAGGTTGACTAGAAAATATTCTCAGCAGCTTCTTTATTAGGTTTTTAGTTTTTGAAGTTCAAGAACTCATTTGAGTTAAACTGTGTGTTTCTTGTTTTATGGCTTCCATGAAAAAAATTTCGATTGAGTTGGTATGATGGCAGTTGAATCAAATAGTGACTCGGAAAGTCAGAATCAAACAACAGAGAAGAAGTTCAAAGACACAAGACCCGTCTTTTTTTGGGGATCAAACACACATTGATGTAAAGTAGGCGACTGAGAGACTCACAATACAGCTAAACAATGACTTGGACAAATTCAAAGTTAGATAAAGCTGAAGTCTTACATATGCTCTTGATCTTTGTACCAATTCATAGTTAGATAAAGCTGAAGTCTTACCTATGCTCCTGATCTTGTCAAGGTTCTCGTTAAGTTGTTCTTTCATCACTTTAAGGATATACAGAAACCACACAAGGCCTTGAATAAGAATTTGTACATACTGTCCACTTCTTTGATTTTCAGGTCTGGAGTTTTGTATATGATGTCATTATATTCTTGGAAACTTGAATATAGAAAGGTCTCTGATTACTTGGAGAAATCAGGAGGAAATACAACAGCTTAAGGAGTTCCCTATAGCGCATATTTACAAGGAATCAATAGAGCTGCTGAGTACCCGGCTACAAAGTATAGGTTTAACAGATTTTATTCACCTTTTGAGGAAGAGTTGAATTCGATGTTCAAGATAGAGCCAACTGATATATATTTGAGACAGAGATAGGGGAGAACATTTTTTGTTTTGATGTTTAGTTTTTGTAGTGTATAGCAGATGTTCGGGACTCGGGAGTAGGTAACAATGAGAGCCTTGTAGATTTCTAGTTTATTGTATTCTATAGCTCTTAGGAGATACTTTAGCTCGTGGTTTGAGATTGGATTTCTCCCTCAGTATATATGTTAGTTCTGAAACAGTAAAAAAAGGGTACTCTAGTTCTAGTTCTAGCTTATCGTAAAAAAAGGGGGGGGGGGGGGGGGGGGTGGTTGTTCCACTACAAATTCTTGTGTGCAACGCCTTCTATATGATTGTCGGGAACCAATTTGGTCATTTGTATATAAAAGTAGAATGACCAAATAGAACATTAAGAGGTGGGGGAACTGAGATAATCCATGTTTTATTTTTATTATAATGGTGTAATTAGACATACACCCCATGACTCGATGCATGGGTTTTAGTCCAATTGATTAAGCCACCATCTCTTCGACCCTTTAGAATATTCCATTTCTAGGGGGAGAGGGCGAATTTAGGGTTTCTTATCCTCTGATGTGGAGAGAAGAGGTATGGAAACAAGAAGTAGAAAGAGGAGTCCAGTGAAGGTGGTACCATATCCAGTGAAGAAATTGATCTATAATTTGTATGTTCAATTGTGAGCCATGACCCTTAATTGATTCTACAAGTTGATGAACATGATCCTTTTCATCACGAAGAAAAAAAATCTAAAGTGGCATATTTTTTCATTTAGTACAAGGCAATTTATGACCTTACAAATATACATCTTCGTATGTGAGACATAATCCATCATTTGGGTGGGCTACCTAATTGGCCTATTAAGCTGTGTGTGGGGTTTTTTTTTTTGGAGGGAGGGGGGTGTCTAATTACCCCTATTATAAATTGAAAGAATTGGAGTTATGATATTATTGGGTGCTCTCAAAAAAATTATTTGGTGCTCGTCTGTGCTAATTTGATTGTAAAGATTAAGGTCACTTATTTAATTAATATTCCATTGCACCCATAGTACAGAGCTTCAGACTATGCTAATTTCTTGTGAGGAAGATCTCTAGTTCAAAATTTTTGGTGTACCAGTCATTGTAGTTAAGGCATTATGGCGGAGCCGGAGCGAGGCAAACGGGCCTGAAAATGCGTGAGGTGTGAGGCGAGGCGGTCTTAACATTAAAAAAGTTGAAACATATCAACATATTATACATCATCATTTTGATAAGTATCATAAGCAAATATGTACAAAAAGTGACAACCACCTAGAATCGAAATGAAAATATAATAAAGTTGTATGACTAGCGAAAATATGAACTACATAAGTGTCAAGTAACTTGCAAACATCCACTAAATTATTAAAAATCAATAATCTTGAAAGAATAGAAACTTGAGAATATTGAACAATTGTTAGAAAAAACTGTTGGAATGATTGGAAAAAACTTTTAGAATATTGAGCATTATGTTTTCTGTGTTTTTCAAAGAAAATTTAAATCAAAAGGTCTTATTACCACATTGAGGATCTGATTGCTTGATATATAGTCCCTGATAATGCCATGTGAAAATATATTTAAGATACTGATGGACTGAAGCTTGGATTCCTTGAGACAGATTTTTTAGTTCAAAATTGGTATTTTTCTGGAATAAAATTATGTGCCTTTGTTTAGCACCCCGTGGAGATTTTCCTGTCATTTTCTTGGGTATATAGCTGCTGTTTTTAGTGTTTTTTCATCCCTTCACTTTTGTCTGTCAGTGTTGTTGACGGAAATTAAAGAAGCTAATGAGAAGAAACTTGATGAGGCTGATGTGCTTAAGCAAGCTTTCGTCGGAAGGACGCCAATAATTCAAAATCTGGAATTCATATTCTCTGATTTAGATGTTCATGAAGACTTGTATCAGCTTATCAAATATTCTTGTGGGGAAGTCTGCACAGCAACAGAGCAGTCAGATAAAGTTATGAAGCTTTGGTCAACTTTCCTGGAAGTTATGCTATGTATTCCACCTCGATTGCAGAGTGCTGAGGACACTGAAGAAGTTCTGAAGGCTAAAAATAATGCCAACAGTACTGTGACAGAAAGTGATGGCAATCCAGGTATTGACTTTTCGTCTATAATATAACCACTTCTAAGAATAAAGATGAAAGCATCCCATACTGGCAAACAAGTTCTTGCAGGGCCATATTGGTAAATGGTGGCACAATTAGAGGTGATGATATCCATGACAGAACTGGTGTTGTCTGCAATCCTAAGCATAGGAAAGTGCAGAGTAGTAATTTCATGGTCAATGGAATATTATTGGTCAACATAAAATTTGATGTTAATGCAGAACAGATTCTTGGTAGGAACTATGCTAGAGTTGCATCATATTTGTAGATTGGGGCAAACTACTGTATCTTTATCCTTCCATGCTTGTCATCTTTAATCTTTAGTTAATTTTCTTTCGCACTACAAATCTTGTTTGTCACTGAGACGTTTTTTTTTTCAAGGCCTTACGACCCCTTCTTCCAGACCCAGTCATGCTGATACTGAGGGTGGACTTGAGCCCAGACTTAAAAGTGGAGTTTTACCATCAACAGAGGTAAAAATGTGTAGTTGATTATCAGTGTACCCTAGCTGAAAGGGCTAGTTGTGTTTGATTAATAGGTTAGAATTATATACAATTTTCTTAGTCAATTTATCATTTGAATATTTGCTTTTCCAAGTATTTGAAATACTACATATTAATCTTGACATATGAACTAGTTGCCTAGAAATTAGTTTTGCAGTAATATGGTTTAATTCCCGTTGGATTTATTGAAACTTTTTCATTTGGACCAACAATTGGCTTCATCGATCTTTATACCTTATATGCTAGCAGAGTCAATCCAAACTGTCTATCAATGGCAGTTTTGCTGATTGACCAGGACAAAGAGATTAATGATACTAGTGTATTTGCACGTGTGTCGCACGCAATTGACTAATACGTATGATATAGTTGCATGCCCATTCAATAGTCATTTACGAATTCTCTTCTACTTCAATTCTTCCTTCTTATTTAGTATTTATTAAAAAAAAGAGTAAAAATTTGTGAAACTTTTTGAAATTGGTAGTTGAAGGTAGTGAATCGTGATCCAGGGAGGAAATATGAGAGAATAGAGTGAAAATAGGAATAAGTTTGAAGTGGGTAATCATTTTCAATGAAAATTACGTACTTACCCTTTCATGTTGAATTTTTTTATTTTTAAACAAAACTAACTTAATAGGACTTGTATGGAATAATTGACATTGTTTGGACCATGAACCCTGGTAGGGAAGTTATAGCTGTAGATGGAAGATGATCTTGTTCTGAAGCCAGGCGTCTGGCAATTCCTTAATATTAGAGGAAAGATGAATAGCAGATTGACTGTAAAATAGAATCTGATGAAGATTGTTTCACGTTTCATGTTTCATGTTTCCCGTTTCCCGTTTCCCGTTTCCTGTTTCCCGTTTCCCGTCATGGGTTAGACTAAATGATTGATGTGGGGTTCAGAGATGTCCTTGTTGGTATTTCTCCCCTTGTTAATATTTCTCCACTTGTTTGCTTTCATTACTTGGTTAGAATAGTACTCTTTTCGTTTGAGTTATATTGTACACTCCACATTCCTTTTATGCCATCGTAATTTGTTTGGGTGCTACAGGTGTGTAATAATACGAAGGAACTTTCATCTTCCAATGGGATGATAACAGAAGGGAACAACGTGCATAGACACTGTGAGGATTCTTTGGGGCACTCCAAAGTTGAAAGAGAAGAAGGTGAGCTATCACCCAATGGTGGTTTCGAGGACAGTTTTGCAGTATGCAGAGTTGCCAGTTCTGGAGTCATTCCTAGTGCAAACAGTAGTGCGAGGAGGCAATATAAAGGCTTGAATGGAGAAGAAATTTGTAGTGGGGAAGCAAGAGGGGGGAATGGTGCAGATGCTGATTATGAGGGTGGAGAGAGTGCACAAAGGTCAACGGAAGACATTGAAAATGTTTCTGAAGTCGGTGCTGAAATTTCAGGGAGTGAGTGTGGTGATGTTGAAGAGTGTTCCCATGAGGATCATCAAGAAGAGGAGGAAGATGCTAAGGATGAAAGTGAAGGTGAGGCTGAAGGAATGGCTGATGCACACGATCTTGAAGGTGATGATATGGGTTTACCATTTTCAAAAGGGTTTTTTGTACCAGTAAAGCCTCTTCGTCTTGCTTCTTCGGTATCATATGATGAAGAGCAGAAAGTGTCTCGGGTTTTTTATGGAAATGATTCCTATTACATTCTCTTCAGGCTTCATCAGGTATGATTACTCGTGTGAAAATTTTCATACTAATAAATTTGATCAGCATTCATTATTTCCTTATCTTTTGCAGACACTCTATGAGAGAATACTGACTGCAAAAATGTATTCGTTAAAGAACCCCACATCTTCAAAGGATGCAGTTCCACCTGATCCTTATAGGAGGTAGTTGAGCTTGATTTTTTGTAATTCTGAGAAACTGAAGAACGAAAGGCCCAGTGTATGCTGATTGGGTATCTTTTTCTTTGTGCAGGTTTATGAGTGCTCTATACAATTTACTTGATGGCACTGTTGACAACTCAGAATATGAGGATGAATGCAGAACTGTTATTGGAGCGCAATCATATTTGCTATTCACACTAGACAGATTGATATATAAACTTGTTAAACAGGTATTTATTTCTGTCCTTTTCTTTGTAATTTCCTGTTTTGGTTGTTCTCTGTCCTCCTGGATTACATAAAAATTATGGTACTTTATCACAGCTCCAAGCACTAGCTAGTGACGAAATGGACAACAAACTTCTTCAACTTCTTGCATATGAAAAGTCAAGGGGGTCAGGGAGCTTCATTGATCTAGTTTACTATGAAAATGCTCGCATTCTTCTTCACAATGAAAAGATATATCGAATTGAATGTGTAGGTTTCTAATAGCACTTTTTTTATCCTTTGTCTATTGTGATTTGTGAATGGCTTATATTTGAGCGAACATAAATACATGAATTAGTGTTTTATTGTTGTAGTTCTCCGACCCAACTCGTTTGACCATCCAGCTGATGGATTTTGGGTTTGGAAATTCCAATGCGACTGCTGTAGATCCTAATGTTGCAGATTTTGAACTCCTGTCAGATGATTTGAACAAGAAAGAGATGTTTGGGGTCTTCCTTAAGAGGTACTTGTGATGGTTCAAATGTCATTGTTGTGTAAGACTCTTAGTTTACAAGTCACACTTCACTAGTACATGCATTACTATTAGTTTTATCTAGCAAACAACTCAGTACGTTATTTCATTGCAGAAACAAACAGAGATTTGCTTCCGGCGATGAATCGTCAGTTCATTGCAAAGCTATGGTGGGAGTTCGGATGATCAATGGTTTGATATGTAAAATAAACCGTGATTCAAGCAAGGTATTCTACTCTGGCCACTGCTTTCTGTCATGCCACCATTACTTTATTTAACCAGGACTAAATCGATGCACAGAGAGTTCCTGACACTGTCCGAAAGATGAAATGCCCATGCATTCACAAACTTGCATCAAATGTACAATTGGACTGGTTTTGTCTCAGAAATTGTTTTAGATAGATCAGTTAAGAAAAAATTGAATGGAAATCATTTCTGGATAACGTTTAAGAGTAATAACCAACAGGAAACCATGAGTTAATATCTGGAGTAGAGTAACTATTGACCATTGACTGACTTCTTGGCTATGTAACTTTGCGAGAGTACATATATACATATGCGACTATATGAGGATGAAATGTATCGAAGTTCAGATTTTGCAAGAGCATTTCATAGGCATCTGTTTCTCTGGACTGAGTTCTGTGCATGTTGTAGGTCTCTTATGTTTTAGACACAGAAGATTTCATGTTTCGTGCTAGAAAGAATCGCAGAGCTCTCCGGGAGGGAAGTTATCAGAACCAGGCAAAGTCAATTGGTTATGCTCAAAGAGTACAGCGATTCCATAGATTGCTTTCAATCTCCTAAATCCCCTTAGAGCCTTGCCATAAGGTAAATTTGGACTTCTCTTTATTAACGCCTTTTCTAAATGTCGAGGGAATGGGTGAGGGATGGATGTAACCACCCATTTCCCTCGAGATACGTGCCATCACTAATCTCGAGGGGAATTGGTGGTTACACCCATCCCTCGCTCTCTTTCCTCGCCCATTCCCTCGACATTAAGAAGGGCTCCTTTATTAATGCACTTGGTTTGTGGTTTAAACTGATTCTTCTCGTTACTTTTGCTTTATTCTTATTTTGTTATTATCATACTGTTTCTGAAACAAAATACCTTTGAAATAAGCTAATCAGTTTTTTGAATTTGATAATACACCTCAGGTCAAATATGGATGGTGTTGGCGGGTTTTTTTTTTTTTTTTATAACATACGAGTATCGCTGCCATTCAGCAAAAGCTTTGAGCTGGAGAAGGCTGCCTCAACTTCTCATAGTTCTCTCGCATTATTACGTTGGTCAAATAACCTATGCAAAAAGGGAGAATCTTATATAGAAATCTGTATGCATGTCAATTGAGCCCAAATTTTATGTAAATAGGTGCGAGATGAATATGCTGAAGTTGGAAGATTGTTCATTTTGTCGGTCTCTTCCTTCTCATTCTCTGTTCATATTCCCATAAACCTTGATCCAGAAACAAGAAAGACCAACATACCATTTCCATCTATTAGTTTCAAATATATAGCCCCCCTTTTTTTTTTTTTTCTTCAGTAATGCCTGTTTCAGTAGTGTGGCAACTTTATCAATGATGATATGATGCATATGGGCAGGGCTCATAACTGTCCTTGTAATATCCACTGAACCGTGTCTTGATGTGTGCATGACCCATCCTTCTTTTACAACTATAAGAATGATGCAGTTGTAGATTTTCGATCCTAATCCAGAAACCTTGGCATTCTTGTTTCTTGGAAGGATCCAAGTTTTTTTAGTATGTAAGCTTTTCCCCCTTTATTGCTTAAATCTTATTCGACTCTACTTGGCTCTGTAGAGTTCATTTCTGTAGCATCTTACCTAAAACCAAATCTTAGAATCTTTGTGTGTTCACTTGAATATTCTTCATGTTTAAAGATCAATATACTCATACTTACAATGTGGTGTCTGCTCACTGAGTAATCTCAACTCATAATATCTTGATTAATGCATAATAAATCTCGACTAGATTGTTTGCAAAATTGAATATGCACATGCCCAAAACAACATATTCTGCCCTTTCTTTTCACTGTCATAATATGTTTGGATCCTACTAATTTTACAAAAAAAAAAAAAAAAAAAAAAAAAAGAGTGAGAGAGAGAGAGACTGAATAGAATAGGAAAGCAGATGTATAAGAACCCGTCTAACTGTCGAGGAAACCAGCGAGGGAGGGGGTGCAACCCTCCATCCCCCTCGGGATGCGCGAAGGGGTTGGAAGGCGCGCATTCCGAGGAGGATGGAGGGTTCCCTCGCTGGTTTCCTCGCCAGTTAGAATTTCTGGATGTATAAAGAACGTCCTGATACGCGGGAAAAAAACATTATTACATTAAAGACTGAATGGTGGAGCTCCTCCATTTACCCTTCCAGGATAAATACAGCTTAGTCTTACGAGCATACATTCTTAATTTTTTACATCACCACATACAAAATACAATATAAAAACCAAATCAAACATTGGAGACATGCGGAGATAAAGAATCAACATTGAATTTTTGGTACAATAAACTCTATGGTTTTACAGGATCATACACCTTCCTGCAACCAGGACAACGACTATCTGCCTCAAGAAGCTTCTTGTGGCAGAAGAGACAGATTGGGAAACCGCACGAACAAGGGAGGAAACTCGAATCAGTGAGATCAAGATGTTCGTAGCAAATAGGGCACGATGTAGGCTGGGAGATGATATCGTGGTAAACCCAAGGGCCTGCTGGTTCACGAACACAACATCTCTCGATCTTCACGGGAAACCTGGAGAGATTGGGCAAATTCTGGGGACGAAAAGCATCATCAGCCTTCCAAGCATGACCTTTCTTCGCCAGCACCGGCTTTTCAATGATACTTTGTGATTTCGAAACACCAACAACCTCATAAAGCTTGTTCCCTAATCCAGGAGAAAGCACCTGTTGAATTGGACTTGGGGAATTCGTAATATTTGGGCAGTGATGCTCATCCTCATTAGGTGTCAAGGCTTCCGCCATAGCCTCCCAGTCATCTTCATCTTCTTCTTCTTCGGAAACACTTGAACTTGCACTTGTACTTACAGAGCAGTAACCACTACTACTCTCACTGCTACTGCTACTACTACTAAAACTCCCCATAGAAACATCCAAGGAGTTTTGATCCACTAAAATCACATTATTAGTCACCAATAACTCCTCATCATCCCTTTCATGGCTAAACCCATTGTTCTCTTTCTCGTCTTTCTTGCACCCCATCTCCGAGTTCCCCAATGACACAACATGAGTGGAATTACCAGCATTGGGTTCCTCCTTAATAACCTTCACTGCATTAATATAAACAAAATTCAAACCTGAGGAAACTAAAAACATATTCAAGTGAGGAAATGAATGAATCAAATTAACACAAGAGCATACATACGTACCTTGAGAAAGCCACTGCTCACGTCTGGCATTCATCTTGGACTGCTTCAACTTGGCAGACCTGTTGTTGTTGTTTGCCTGCAGGGAAGGACAACCATTACATTAAGATAAGTAAATAAATTGAATTTTGTTGTTGTTGTTAATAGCATACACGCTTTTTCTTTGCGAAATTGTTCGAGAAAGCGGGAAGAATCGAATTCGAACTCATTGTTTCGTTTCCTTCCTTCCTGCAATAACTAGCAAATTTACAATACACAGACAAAGACCCTCCTCTACAGTTGGTGTGTCAAGTCAAGAAATGCACTGCAGAAAACTACACCACCAGACAGATAGGTAGATAGATAGATAGAGATTAGATTGTGGAGATGATAGTTTTCTAAGAAAAACAAAGGGGAGTGAACGAGCTAGAGATTGTGGATAATAGAAAAGCCAACAATGCACTCTCTTCTGCTTAAATATCTTACTCTCACTTCTTCAGATTTCTTCTCATACATAGCTCCCAATGCAAGAGCTGCAATATAAATATCTCATGTTTCTATCTGCACCCCAACTCGTTTGTTACACAAAATTATGCGGACACTTCAGCCTCTTATTTTAGTATTATCACACACCAACACCTAATTGTAAGGCAGCATATCACTACCCCATTTTTTTTTTTTTTTTTTTTTAATCTGTTGAGGGATACCACCAGTATATACACCCAAGAAACACGTTTTATAGATTTTTCTCCCAAATCCGCGACGAGACTAACCCAACTCGCATCGAGCGTCTCTTCCCCTCCCAATCTTGCCGAAACGACCAACGCCGACGTCTCCATCTCTTCTATGTCTTCATCTTCTCTCTTCCTCTCTTATACTTTTTCATCTTCACTATGCCTCTCTTCTACTTATTCATTGGAAGGGTTTGGGTGATCCATGAGGAGACAAACCCAACTCACAGGGCGTCTCTTCCCCTCTTGAGCTCGACGGAATGACCTCAAAAGTCGGTGTCTCTCTTCTATATCTTCATCTTCTCTCTTCCTCTCTTATACTTGTTCATCTTTGTTTGGAAGGGTTTGTGTCAAGTTTGTATCTAGAAATAGATGAGTATGATGAAAATGATGATGGTAGGCTCGAAGATGACAATGGTGGAGTTGAGGGCGTGCATTGTGCTCCATTTCAAAAGGAAGAACAACCCACTCTACTTGAAGAACACTCTCAACTTAAGATGAACTTGCATGAACATTTTTGTTGTTGTTGTGATTATTGTAATATGATGTTTAATTTCATTTTTCATTTATATCCGAAGCAACATTGTTATTGTTTGGGTTAGTTGTTAATATTTGAACCCTAAAATTTATTCATTTTTTTTATGTTAATTTGATCGTTGTTGTTGTTGATGTTGTTGTTTATTAATTTTATTGATAAGTTAATGATTATTTTGTGCATAGGTTACTATAGTCGATCTAATAAATTTTGAGATACCCTCAAACAATCTTTGAGAATTCGGACATACTTAAAGCGTATTTTGAAGAGACCAACCTTCTATAGATTACCATTGCCTTAATTATTTTTTTTCATCACCTTTATTAATATATGATTATATTTACAATTTTTTATTTACTTTATATAGAATGATGGTGATGTTGACACCAATGAGGCCAACACTGAGGAAAGAGCTTGGAAGAGGACGATGACGACTTATTTATTACGGAAGAGATAAGGTTAATTCTTGTATATTCCTGTTTCACAAGGTCATTGATTTTAGTAACAAGTTTATTAGTGTTCTTAATGTGAGTATGTGTTTTTTTTTTGTAGGTATTCCCATCGAGGTCATTTTTTATAGCATGGTGTCAAGGTGTTGGTATGGAAAATAAAACGGCTCTGATTATCACTAAATTGGAACCCGACTTTCACGGATGTAAATGAATGATCCACTAGGGATGTGAGAGGGGATAGAAGCTTAAGAAAAGTTAGAGGTTGGTCGATCAATCAGTACAAAGAAATGTGGGTAACTATTTTAGTTGAAAGGGGTGTTACAAGGTAATGAACATTTGAAACTGCAAGTGACATGTGGAACCCACAATCATCCATGATCAAAATCTCTTCTTAGCCATTCCTTTGCTGGTAGATTCAACGAAGCATGAATCAAATATTTGCGTAACATTTCAACATCAGGTGTCGCTCTTCGCTTCATATTGTCTGAATTGAAAGAGATGTTTACCAACAATGTGTCATATTTGAAAACTGTTTACAATGTCATTCATTAGCTAAAGACACTCCAACTGAAAGGTAGAACAACTTTGCAACACACTATGCACTTGTTGAGTGAGAGTGGTTATATTGATTGGTATACCGTTGACGATCAGAATAGAGTCATTGATATTTTCTGATCGCATCTCGAGTCAGTTCAACTAGCAAAGTGTTTTCCATCGGTGATGCTTATGGATTACACCTAAAGAATCAGTCGATATCAGATGATGCTAGTTGAGGTTGTGAGTGTCACGTCAACTGACGAGCTGGGATGTTTGATCCAGACAACTTCCCAACCGTGTTTGTGAATGACAGAGAGTTGAGTTTGATCAATACCAGTCAACGAGTATTCCCCAAAGCAAGAAGATTATTGTGCAAATGGCATGTAAATACAAATGTAGAGAATAATTGCAAAAAATACCTTGAGGATAATGAGAGGTGGAACGAATTTATAGAATATTTCTCGGATGAGAATTGCGGATTCAGATGCATATGCAACTTCCTAGGTTATGACGAGAATAATGGTTGGAAGCAAGTAAGAAATGAATTACTAATGGAGTTAGAAACTAACCATGAGTTGTGGCTTCGAATGTGGAACAATGGTGGGGTGAAGATGGGGAAGGATGCTTCGACAATTACAGACCAGAATATGCTAGAGCTCACGACGAACTGTTATGATTGTGTGTTTGTATGTTATAAGAACCAAAACACTACATGTTTTCCATATGTTCATCCGCCATCAAAGCTGAATGACATACATGTATGTTTCATGACACACCTTGCCTAGAGTTACTACAAGAAAATTGTATTTTAGCGACGGTGACTCAAGGTATACAACGACTATTATGACCGTCGCTACATAATACAACGACGGTTAGACAAACGCCACTAATAAAGGCGTCACTAGTGTATTCAACGACGGTTCTCAGCAACCGCTGGCATAACCGTCGCTAATAACATATAGCGACGATTGTTAACGACGATTATTAACCGCCGCTAAAATCCATGAACACACTATGACGATTGTAACCGCTGCTAATTCCCTTTAATAATCCTTTTTTTTTTTGTTTTTTTAACAAAAAAACCCATTTCAACTTGCAGTGTTTTCTTTTCATAGGGTGCATGCAATCTATCCAACATGTGCACAACTTATAGACTCAAATAAAAAATCAAATATAAATGACACTAAACTCAGTTGATACCATCATCATACAATAGAGACATTAATTTCATTTCAAAATCAATATTACATGGTCCAGTGGAAAACTACAAATTAAATTGTTACATATTGTCAATGTTCACATCTAACAACCAAAATCGAAGATGTACAATGGCTAGCTAATTAGCTTAAAAGAAACTGAAGTACGAAATGCTCCACAAGCTTTGGTGCTCATCACTAATCATGCTCTTCCTGCATTGGGGAATCACAAAAAAAAAATGAGAACATTTCACCACAAAACCAAACAAAGGAATCCAAGAACAATGAATTGAAAATAAGATCATTTTCAATCTCTAACAATATGAACGTACTTTTAAATTTATATACTCTATATCCAAGAAATATACAAATCCAATATTGCATAACAATTAAAACAATCAAGAACCAATTAATTCTATCAAAGTTATCTGAAATTTGAGGCATTTTTGAGATACTTACTTTCTTAGTTGATATGAAGTTCATAACCTTGCGTTTGGAAACATTGAGAGAATAACGATTTGATTTCACATCAAAAAATAAAGCACATAGGTCATGTTAGATAAACCTTCAAGATCTAACAAAATCAAAGATGTCAATGTAAAGTAATCAGTAAATGTGGTATTCATTTAAGATGTGGCTCAATTCGAGCCTAAAAATTAGTTTCACATTAGATAACAGGCTGATGTTTTTTTTACTATAGCATCGATGCATTTTTCAAATAAATCTCACTAAACACCCAATCTACAACACTGGTGTTGCGTTACCATTGTACTTAGGTTTTACTAAACTAAATTATGACAACAATATTTCTAATGATGTACCAACCAATTTTGTGCACCATGGCATAGGAGTTCTGAATTCATTACATACCTTATGAACAAAATCACAGTGAATTTATTGATGATATGCTTACCAAGTCAAAATAGGTTCCAAGGCCATCTCCATGAGTAAGAAAAGAGTAAAGTATCCAATATGCTAAATTGCCACCACAGAGGCATATTTGGTTAACATCATCCAAACAAACAAATCTTTGAATCTTAATTTATGTAACCAAAAAAAAACCATAAACATAATAAAATAAAATTAAAAGATAGGGTCTCTTTACAGTGGGTACATAAGCATCACCCCTGCATATAATAGAACAGAACGAGAGCTCTGTGTATGTAGCAAATAAGCATGGCAGTAATCACAACACAAAGGACAATAAGGAAGGTAAGCAAATAACCTGTTCTGATCTGCACCAAGCCCCACGAGTTGCTCCGGCTCTAGAAATACTTTGTTTCTACACTATGTTTCATTCTCTACACATCAAGAAGCTCATGACAAAATGAACCTAACAACAACAACAATCTCGAGTAAAAAATCGATCTTTACAAAGCTTTTACACAGTGTTGTTTTCCATGCAAATGTACTGAATGGTTCTCTATTGAAACAAAATTATCTGATGATAATAATTGATTTGTTACAAAATTATATATGGCAGCATGTGTTTCATGCAAATTAAGAACAACAACATGAAGTTTCAGTTGAGTATTTCTTGTGAAACAGAGACTTTGTCAAGTACTTGCCATCAGTGATGCTCAAATGTCTTGAGAAACAGAGACTAGAAAAATAGAGATAACAAAAATAAATAAAAGAGGAACTCTAAATCAAATTTTTATCAGAGACAACAAAAAACATCTAACTTGTACCCAGGGTAGAGAAATAAAAACATGTATATGCTCATATTATTACACTGTTGAAAAATCATAAAAATGTTCTAGTAGAAAATTATAAAGAAAGGAAAACATAGAAGAAATGGAAAAAAAAAATTCGAGATTAACTAAATAAGAGATGTTATTTTCAGAGTACTCCATGATGAACAAGCATACTAAATTAGATCCAATTAACAACGTTTATTTTTGGAATGATGTAGACGCAATCTCAAATGTTGAGACGTGGAATGTAAATTGATGGGATCTAATTCTAATAAATCAAACATAATTTGGATGAATCCATGAAATGAAAAAATGCAATTGAGAGTGAGAAAATGGGTAGATTACTTCAAGTCTCTCTTCTTTGTCGAGATAAGATGCTTTGGAATCATGCATCATAGCATGTGAGGTCTACGGAGTGCTCAATCCAGTAGCTCTTCTAAACATCACGTTCATCTCCTCCTATAATTACAGATACAAATTCCAATCAAATCTAATCAGATGAAGAGTACAAACTTAGATCTCAGAAAAAATCAACAACCGCACAATCAATCAATACGATCGTTTCATTTGTAGATCGAAGAAGAACGATGAAGATCGAATCCAACCTTGAGAAGCCATTGCAGAGAGATTGATGAATGGAAAAAAAAAAGGGAGAAAGAGATTGAAAAACGAGATAAAAGGAAGGCGTTATTTAAAACCCTTGATGGCAATGCGAGTGCAGAAGAGAGACGGAGATTGAAGATAAGGACGATTCATAGGTCCTCTGGTAATCCAGATCTCGATTCGAAGTGGAGGAGAAGAGAGCTCTCACCCCAGTCACTTCTTCTTCCTCCTCAGCAGCAGATCAGATGTGATCTGAAAGAGAACAAAGTAGCTAGGTTTGTAATTTGGGGCTGAAAACTCATCATTGTATTAAGATCTACACCCCATTTGTACTTTATTTCCACCACACTGAGTTTGGACCGAGCTTATAACACCGGTTAATCCCGTCGCAATTAACCGCAACTGTCATTACATAATATAATTTGGCGACGGTTAAAAAACCATTGTTGAATAAAGTATTTAGCGGCGGTTTTTTCAGACCGTCGTTGAATATCCACTGCTAAATTACTGTTTTCTTGTAGTATCTCTAGCATGTTTTCAAAAGCAATATCATAGAAAGTTCATTCAGTAGCCAGTTCCACATTGGCGTCGTAAAGGGGAAGAAGTACAATGTGAAGAGTTATACGAATATGAAGAACTCGGAGGAGGTCGTTCACATAATGGATTGATCTACATTTTATAACTTTTTGCACATTTTGTAAATGACGTGTACATATGATGATCTAGTTGTAAAATAAGCCACAATTTTGTAATTTTGTATTTATGGATGACTTATACCTTGTGATCATGATAACTTTTATCATTATAGCTTTTATGGATATGATCTAGTTGTATTTATGAATGATTTATATCATGGTAATGGTTACAAAGTTAACTGAAAATCAATTAAACATGATAACTTTTATCAATCCACCGGAAAAAATGGACACAAAGTCAAAAGTCAATGACAACAACTAATTCGAACTGTTAATGCATGATCCAATGCAAACCGAAACAACATAATTGCAAGAGTCGCTAAGGTCTGAAAATAGAACTCGCACATATTGCTCTGTTAATGACATAACACAACAATCGAAACGGCTCTTGCGAAGGTCACACACATAATTGCACAACATTATGTGATCAAAAAGTCTGTTTTTTGTCCATTCGCAGAGTAACTTGCAAATCTGTCTTGCTCATTGATAGGAACCTTTGCTTATGGACAGAAAACATACTCTGTCAATTTTTGGAATTTTTTGCGTTTGACACTTTTTTTTTTTTTTAAAGTTTTTGAAATTTCTAAAGTTTAGATACACTCTTAACATATTTGATCTATTGCAAAACCCTTATTTCTATGGATGCATGAAGACAATGTTAAAATGGTGGTTTTGCAATAGATCAAATATGTTAAGAGTGTATCTAAACCATAGTAATTGAAAAAACGTTAAAAAAAGTGTCAGACACAAAAACTCCCAAAAATGGGCAGAGTTTGTTTTCTTTCCATTCGCAGAGGATCCTGTGAATCTCTCTTGCCCATCGGCAGGAACCTCGGCGAATGGGCAAAAAATCGACTCTGTCCATTTTTAGAATTTTTCTTGTTTGACAATTCTTGTAAGTTTTTCTATTTCTATGGTTTAGATACACTCTTAACCTATTTGATCTATTGCAAAACCCTCATTTCTATGGATGCATGAAGACGATGTCAAAATGGTGGTTTTGCAATAGATCAAATATGTTAAGAGTGTATCTAAACAATAGAAATTTAAAAAAAAAAACTTTAAGAAAATGTCAAAACAAAAAATCCCAAAAATGGAAAGAGTGTGTTTCATATCCACTCGCAGAGAATCCTGCGAATTTTTTTTGCCCATTCACAGGAACTTCTGTGATTGGACAGAAAACAAACTGTATAACCGCAGAAAGGCTTGCGAGTCTAGTTATCTCATTCACAGTAAGATTTGTGATTAGAAGTGTTTATTTCGCATGTCTCGCTTGCACTCCATTTGCAATGATAAATCCAATCTTTGTTGCGACACTTGCGATTTGTATGTTTATGGTTGCAGCTTATCATGCGTTTAGTGTTCTAAAAATCGGCCTAGGCATTAGAGAAACGCCCAGATAATGGCTGGGCGGTCTAGGCGGGTCTGGGCGAGTTTTTTTTTTTTTTTTAATAAGGCTGATTGTGTTCATATTTTATTTTTCTTTCATCTTTTTGGGAAATAAACAATTTAATTTTTTTATTCAGTATATGTCTGAATGTAGCAAAGGATGATTACTTAATGAAATTCTCAAAGGATCTGCCGGTACCAATTTTAGTAATGTAGATTTTATCAAACATGACTTAGGTCATTCATGCAATTTGAAGAAAAATAAAAGAGTAGGTTTGGATATATGTCCACAAATTCAACTTTGCATAAAGTACCCATCATGACCAACTTCAATAATTTGAGTTTTAATAAATTTTGTTCATGATTGTTAAATTTTCATGTTTTTAAATTTTGCATATGTATCTTGGCATTAAATTGGAAGTAATTGATAAGGTATTATGCTTAAATTTTGTAAATTATTAAAGTTATAATACAAAACCTAAGACCTCCTAGGCACCTGCTCGCCGCCCGCCAACCGCCTAGCGCTTTTTAGAACACTGCCTGCGTTTACTGTCAGTATCAAGTCATATGTAAAAAATTAATTCTCATTTTTATATTCTTAATCATAATTGTGTTTCCACTTTATTATGTCGTTACTGTTCTGTCAACCATTTAATCACCTTATATCCGGATTTGACTTTTGACTTTGTTTCCATTTTTCTCGACAACCTAAACCAAATTATAAATAATTTATGTATTGGGAAATCATAATTCATATCATCAACTATAAATCATAACATTTCATTAAGTACAAAGCTTACACCAAGGCTAAATTTAACAACTAAAAGAATCAAAATCAGCATCACATCCTCTTAGTGTTGTTTCGAGGTTGAGTTGAAGTGATTTTCATGCCTCTTCTTGGTTTTATACTCACTTCCTCCACCAATCAGGATTTCTTCAATGTCACTACCACCACCATCACCCATTCCTCTACTACCACTTGGAGCACCACCATCACCACCTTCCTCTACCACCATCCAAAGCCACCACCACCACGCCTTCCTCTTGGAGCACCACGACAATCTTCCCCACCATCCGAAGCACCACCACCCCTTCCTCTACCACCACCCGAAGCACAACCACCATCACCACTTGGATCACTCTATTGCTCTCTTCATCGTCTCTGAAGATGACAGGCGCATACATTTCTTTTAGCATGTCACCTACTTTCATTTTTTATATGAGCAACACAACCTTATTGGCATTTCTGCCTTGTTCAATAGAGGTGTCCACCAACTTAAAAGCCTTATCAACCAGCTTTTTCTGCAAGGAAAACATTGATCTTAGTAAAAATCAATTAAAATTTTGTACTTAAAATGTATACAAATTTGTTAAAGTATAGATCAATCACCCGATTGTGCGATATGAACAATTGTTTTCTTAAGGGATGTGTCCTCCTAGTGCTCGGTGGTTGGATGAAAGGATGACTAATGTTATGAAACCACTCAAAGTAGTCCTTAGTGCAATCCCATGGAAACTTCATTGGTGTACCTTGGTTGTCAATTGACATGAGATGATTTTGCCAAGTTGCAGTGAATGACGATAGTATCTCGTGCTTCACTGAGTAGTTATGGCTAGATCGACTTATATTCTTCATTTTTGCTTGAATTGGGGGATTTGGAATGACATGTACCATTCCCATCTGTTTCATCACTCTATCTAGGTGAGGGTTCTTCAACGTCGGGGCATAATAAACAACATTGGAACCATGTGATGCTATGAAGTGGAGTTCTTTGCTTGGATTTTACCTAAGACTCACAAATGATCTGACAATACAAACATATATTTATTAAATTATGGAAGAAAAATGAAAAAAATTACCAAAGATGAAAGATGAACTTAAATGACTAAATTTTACCTCTTCAGGAGACATGTTATTGAGATGCTTCCTAAGAGTCGGGATTTCTTCAGTCATGACCCCGCTAAGTTCGGATTAATCTCACTTAGCCATAGTGGGGAGACGATCATTCCACTAGGCTCGAGCATTACCCCAAAGTCTAAAGTGATAGTATATCCAACACTAAAAAAAACACATCAAATTAATTAGTTAATATCTGAAATAGTAAAAGAATAATTAATTGAACAACAAAGTCTAAATATCCCTTCAAAAATGACAAATATCATATATTTGCTTGGTACCCGCTCTGCTAGCACAACCCAATTGACGATACAAGAACTCTAAAGTACCTATGCCCCATGCAAACTTTCCAACATCATCCACCTTCATCAGCAACTTCAAGTATTCATTTGAACCTTTGTTCCAGTCTTATCTGCAAAGATAGTCATGGTGAGGAGAAATAACAAGTAACCCCTAGCAAATTGTTGTTTCTTTTGAAGAGAATCAGTTCTACTCACTTTCTCACGACAATTGTCCTTAATAAATTTTATCTCCACAAAACTAAGATTCTTTTGGACATGCTTTCGTGCTTCATTATTTTGAATCCCCAAACCATTCACCAACAATTGTACACAAACATTTGCCTTAATTTGACTTTTTCAGAATAATCAGTTTACCAATAATCGACAACTGAGTGATACGATAAACGTCATTGAAGGTGATGGCCATCTCTCCAAAAATGAGGTGACATGTGTTTGTCTCAGGTTGTCAACACTCGACGAAAACACAAATGATCACCCTATCGACATGATCCTTCTAATAGTCGATGACATTGATTACTCTAATAGACCATTGAAATAACTTCTCTCGGCTCCTCACTCAACTTCCAAGCCAAAAAATTCTTATATTGATGTCGACATTTCAACTCGCCTCATTCCTAAATACAACAAGCAATAAAAAAACTCTATTCAGTGTCCAAATAATATAAAAACAATAAGTACTGCATATTTTAAGCACTTAAAATATTATAATTACCTCGTCACCAGCCCAAATGGACCGAGAAACATGGCCATCATAATCCTCTAATATGGAGCCATCTTTAGAACCACCAGGATACGAAACTTTGTCATATTCTTCATCGAAACCAGGTTTGACAGAAATAATTGGGTTTCTCTTCATTTTGAATCTCCTCATCTCCCTTACCCTTTTCATTTTAATCCTCCTCATCCCCATCACCCTACTTATCCCCTCTTCTACTTCCTCAACCTCATGTGCAACACTCTGACCAACCACACCGTGTTGACTTTGCGATAGTATTAGGAGGGTCACCGCTTCATCCGTGTCAATCAAATTATTCCAATTTCATCCTCTCTCATCTTCTTTCTCCCTTCATTCCCTTTTTTTCTTCTTTTTTTCTCTCTTATATCTTTTCATTATTTTTATTGCAATGACCTTTCTCATAGACGCTGTCATCACTACTACAAAAATGGGCAGTTCTGGCGGATAAATATATGACACTAAAGACATACTCCTGGCGCAAAAAAATCTATATCCGTCAGGCAAATGTTGCAATGGCGGATATAATATCCGCCGGAAAAATGGCGTCGGGAAAGGGATTGGCCCGGCGAATAAGTCCCTTAATCCGCCGGGAGTAATTTTGAATTTAAAAAAAAAACAAAAAAAAAATATCCGCCAACATAACACAGTGGTGGATATAAATGACATTACAGTTTTTTTCGTGGCACTTATATTTGACAGAGTAATTGATTGGGCGACACATACATACGCCGACTACAAATTGTTAAACGTCGAGACTTCAGAATAGGCGGCACATAAATACACCGGCTACAAATTATTAAACGCCAGGACTTCAGAACGGACGACACATAAATACACCGGGTACAGATTTATAAAGGCCAAGACAGCAGAATGGCGACACTTGTATACGCCAGGAATGTGTTTTTAACCATCATGAATCCATACTGTATCCGCCTGTAATTTAATATTATCTGCCAGGCATTAATATTATTCGCAATGAATGAGTTCATAACCGCCATGAAATTTTGCTCGTTATTCGCCAAGACTTTAATATTATCCGCTAATAGGTTTTTAAACATTTAAAAAATAATTGCACCTGATCTCAAAATAATATTAATATAAAACAAAATGTCATATATTCGACGTCCCAAATATGTGTCATACATCTCCGCCATGAACAAAAATACACATCGTACATCCGCTAGTAAAGATAAGCAGACAGTCCAATCAACTACCCGAATTTGAACCCGAATGTGTCCCTGATCCTCCAGATGTTCTAATAAGCCTAACTATATCTGCATTAGATATATTACCAGAAAACAGTCTGTTGAATCCACCTGATGGAACACTGTTAGAATGATGAGAGTCATCTGAAGAATGTTGTGAGGGTGGCACGAAAGGCATATGTCCAATAGGATGCATCAGATTCATAGGATAAGGAGGCTGAAATGGTTGACTTTGTCCTGACTGGTGTGATGGTTGAGAGCTTTCCATGGTTCCCCGCGACTGCATAGCATGCATGAACATCATAATCATCTACTGATACTGTTGTTGTTGTTGTTGTTGTTGTTGTTGTTGTTGTTGTTGAGCTCGTAACTCCTCCAGTTCCTTCTGCATAGCCTCATGCTTGGTCTTCATTTCTAGGCACTAAGACTCTAAGAAGGTTTTTCTAGTTTTTGATCCTCTCCTTGATGAACTACTAGCACTACCCAAGGCATAAGGCACCAAATCAGGAATCACACCATTTCCATAGCCCCGAACTCTATTTCGGGTCTCAGGACCCATCTGCTCCACATAAAATTGTGCACGAAGCTCTTCTGAGTCTTCCGCTCCATCCCCAATTCGAGATTGAAGGGAATTATCCATGGAAACCTAGCAAAAATACTTAAAACTATTAATAATTAAGAAAATTAAAATATAATATAAACTAACAGAGAATCAAAATATTAATTAAAAACAGTTACTTGCGATGGCTCATCAATCCAAGAATTATTTTTTCTTGTGTGGGTGAAACGAAAGAATGAAAGAGGATCGGGAAATTCTCCACGCAGCTTCTTCTACATATGAAATGAAGAACCAAAAAATAATTAGATCATATTTTTGTACATTTATTAAAACTGTGACATAATAAAATGAAAAAAAAATATACATACATAATCTTTTCGAGCGCGTGCATAAGACTTCGATCCAGATGTATGGCCCATCGTTTGCTTAGCACGAACTACTTTATTCTTTACCGGTTTTCCCTAAAAATATGAAGAAGAAAAAAAATGAATGAATTTTCCTGTAACAGTGAACATACCTAGAGTTTGGAAAAATCTAGGGTGCCTGGTGTTGTGCCTGGTAGCCACCAGGCACCATCTATCTGCCTCGAGATGTGCATTATTTCATATCTCGCAACTGATAGACGGTGCCTGGTGGCACCAGGCATACCACCAGACACTGTAGTAGTGCTCTAGAGTTTATATTATTCAGGTAACATGCTCTGAAATTGTACCCTGCCAGAACAATATCAGACCAAGCTCAGTAAAAACAAATGCCCATAAGTAAAAACATAACAGTGAACACACACACACACACAAATGCCCATAAGTAAAATATCAGAACATAACAGTGAACACACACACACAAATGCCCATAAGTAAAAACATACTTACTGAATTCAGAATACAATAATGTGAACTACTTACTGAATTCAGTAAGCAGTTCATTAGAACAATGTATCCTTCGCCTCAGACATAGAAGTTCTATGATCATGCGGGGATTGTTTTTGCCAGTTCTCTTGGTTCTAATATCCTGTCTGTCTTCCAAGTTACCTGAATGATCCATGGGTTCATCTTTGGTTTTGTTGTGCCGAAAGTGATGATTTCCAGCAGACCAGTCAACTGGGCTCCCTTTCAATAACTGACGCTGACCTGAGCTTTGTCTTATCTTTCAAGTGCATAATGCTGAAACTTGTCTGGGTACTTCATCTTTTTTCTAGCATCTCGGGAGTAATAATCAATGGACTCTCTATAGTATTTGTCTGTAAGCATAGCCATCTGATTATGTCTCTTCATTTGGGAGTATAACCCAACCATGTTGGCATTGTTTTAACACAAAGAACATGAAAAAACATCAAAATATTTTAACCCAAAGTATGATCAACCAAACTTAGGAAAAGTATACACCAATAATTATATATAAAAATAAAAGAATACATAAGCAAGTCATTGCCTCCAAATATGGAGCTACTCTCCATGACTGGTTTGCAAAAGATTTGGCCTCTACCCATGGGTAGTCCCATTCGAAAGAGATTATGAAGCTTAAAACTGTGTGGCAAACAACATCTCTTGAAATTGGTAGTTGTCAAAGAGTTCAGTTCTAAGAACATAAGGAATATGAGTGGGTGGGAGAGACATTTATGAAGATTTCCTATCCTGTAGTTGATATCATTACCAGTAATAAAAGTGGTACAACCAGTTAATCTTGGGATATTTTCAGGTCTGGAGGAATCTAAATGACTGGGAATTGGGACAGATAACAAATCTCCTGGCCATGACTGACCAATTCTAGGTGGATGAACAACAAACGAGACAATTGGCTCTGGTTTGTAAAGAGGAATGTTACCCTGCGACAGAAGGGTATCATAAGCTCGCTCCCAATATTGATCTCTCACCTCTTGATCATAGAGTCCGTAAGCTTCATTCATGGGTTTGGACTGAAGAAGTTACTCCTAGAGTTACCTTCGTGATTTGGATTGTAACAGAGGATAATATTATTTGGATTGTAACAGTGGATAATATTATCAAGAAAGGTTTCCTCATCCCCAAATTCATGGGTTTGACGCACTAATCCCTAGTTATTATAATAACGGGCTTACTATCGCCTAATTTCTATTGCACTTTGGAGATTGATCAAGACCCAATGTTAAATATAATAAAAGTAATATACATAAGGTTGGAGATTATCCAAACAAACTTATGGCAGGGGCGTTGCGACGTATCAGATTTTGATTAAGATATTGGCCTATACCTTTTTGACAAGTCAATTGTCACCCTTGAGATGCAATCAAGGGTTCTGATTAGTAGTGATACAATATGGTTATGGAGACTCCTAAGATGAACGAGTGAATGACCGATTAACCCAAACCAAAATGCACATTGCTGCAAACACATTGGAAGGGTTTGAAATAACACAACCATCTGTGTTCATATAAATCATAACCTCTTTAAAAGTCGATGGCACTTAACCCTGGCTAGAAAAGGAACAAAATAAAAAGAGCAAATCTTATTGGCAGCTAAACAATGCAATAAGAGATGGTCAACAGTCAATACGTTCACTATCCTGTTTGCACATCACGAATGTTACACGGTTAGTTAAGTTATCGCAAGTTGAAGGGGTTCATATTGCACTTTGGGTTTGTTTGATTTTTCAGGCTTGGAATTGGTGTATCCCAACCTATAGGTCCATGAAATTCATAAGTGGTGCTAAAGGTGATGCTAATTTCAACTCAAGTCCAGTGTCTTCCACGTAAAATCAAATTTCCTACGACAATAGTTAAACGTAAATTTTGCTCAGTATTTTTGAGCGAGTAAACACATGCAAATATAACTTTTATAATCCAATAAAGTGTATCTCCCACAACTAAATAAAATGATGGTGTGACTTTATATGTAAAGTGAAAGGCAGTGGTTACTAGCAGATGAAACAAATTGGTAGATTGTATAAGTTCTAATTCTTTCCATCATCATTAGGTGAATTACTTAACCAATTCAGAGTTGGCTGAGGAGGCTCCACTAATACATAGAACAATACAATTCTTGTTTCTTCTATTAAGCATTTAATCAAACAGTTGGTGTGCAAATAATTAGGTGAAACAGAGTGCATAACTATTAGGTGAAAATTTTCCATTGTGAAAACATACAAAACGAATGGTAAGGGAACACAAGTACTCACCAACGTCGTCGGCAGGGAATGTAGTCGGCAACGATCATCGTCGACAATGAACGTCGGAAGGAGAATGGCGGAGATGAAAAGCTTTGCTAATGAGGGGAAGGAAACGTGATGAAGAGAGGAGAAGCTCTGTTGAAGTTTTGTTTAAGAGAGGAAACATATTGAAGAGAGGGAGATGAAAAGCTATGTTTCTCTTTTCTCTTGTATACTAAATAGGGTTTAACAAAAAAATAAAAAGACTAAAGACGGTTTTAACAAAAAAAAAATACTAACAAGGTGAATAGATTAGTTTGGTAGCCCATACAAATGCCGTAATGAACCCCACAACCGCAGACACAAATTTTATTAATTTTTAATGAGCATTTGAGCGGGGGAATTTCCCTTCTTATCCCAGTTTAGACGCTCATGGCGGATATAAACTCCAGTTTAGGATTTATAACCGCCGACACAATTTTATTGATTTTTAATGAGTATTTGGGCGGGGAAATTTCCCTCTTTATATTGTCGTGGCGAATATAAACCATAGTTTAGGATTTATAACCGCCGGCAAAAAAATTATTGATTTTTAATGGGCATTTGGGCTGGGGAATTTTCCTCTTTATATCTTCGTGGTGAATATAAATGCTAGAAGCACTATCCTGGCGGATAACGGTGTCAAGATTTTTCTTTGCCCGGCGGATACCCTTAATCCGCCGGGAGTATGCCTTTAGTGTCATATATCATCCGCCAGAATTGCCCATTTTTGTAGTAGTGCATTGGTCGTCTTTGAGCTGGATGATCCCCATTACACCACCATCACCACAATGACCACCAAAAACACCAACCAAAGAAGACACGACATCTATATCTGCTTTGCCACACTTAAAATTTAAAACAAAATGATACAATTAAAACAAAATTGAGGCATGACATTCCTTGCTTAGTTCAATGGAGGTTTAGAGTTTCGAAATTTTCAAAGTTTGTGGTTATGGTTAAATGCACACACTTGATGAAGATGGAGACAAACCCACACACCAAATCGCACACCAAATTGACCCCAAGTCGCACACAAACGCCTCCAAATCGCACACAAAACCGCACACCAAAATCCTAGTTTTGTATTGCACAATGAGAAAAAGTGGGAGAGACAATAGAAAGTAGAGGGAGAGAGCAGAGAGTAGATGGAAAGTAATTGTGGGAAGAGAGTGGATGGGAATAATCAAATTTTAGGAGAGTGAAGTAAAGGAGAAAAAATTTGGATTGTGGAAGTTCAAGGTTTATATTAGTGGTGTCCTTCAGAAAGGTGATGGTGTCCTTTAAAATGTAGGGCAATGGTGGTGTCATTTAGTCGTTGCCTTTTTGTAATGACCCACTGTTGTACAAACATTACAGTATGTCACACTAGCACCTATCTTTCAAACAAACCACTCTTCTGCCACCACTTAAATACCCCCATAAAGGAGTTGGATCGGTATTAGAAGAGTGTATTTTATTGAGTGGACAATTAATTTTCTAAGAGTGTGGGACCACTTGGCATAACTATCTCGCCTCTCCAATGGATAGGGGCCTTTTAAATCACCCTTCCTCCCCTTATTGGGATTTGGGGTAAACAATTTCCCTACCATTGAGGTGGGATTTTTGGCTTGAAATCAAAATCTAGAGAGATGCTAGATGGCGAGGAAATGAGCGAGGAAACCAGCGAGGGGAGTGAGGTGGAGGGAGGGGAACCATTCCCTCCCCTCGGGATGCGCGCGTTGAATTTTCTTGCACGCATCCCGAGGGGAGGGAATGGTTCCCCTCCCTCCACCTCACTCCCCTCGCTGGTTTCCTCGCTCATTTCCTCGACATTTAGAATTCCCCATATTAGTCTAAAAGATAATGGAAACCTTAACCTGCGATATTATCTACTGGAACGTCTTTCAATTGAGTTAAAAATGTCTCGGTTGTTAGCAGGGTATAGATCTACTTAAGAACCATCTAATGTAACCATCAACTCTCATGGATTAAGGACATTTCCTTCATGGATTAAGCACCTTTCCATCACACCACAATTAAAAATAATAGCATATAGTGATTGAGAAAGAAAATCATCAAACCCTAATCTAATTTAGTTTGAAAGTCAAAAAATCAAATCAACGTTATAATTAACAAATAAAGATGCCTTTCAGGAAAAAAAAATTCTACCTTTTAAGCAATGAGAAGAACTCCACCACCACTTTGAGAGATGAGGGAGACATAAAGTAGAAGCTTTGAAGGAAGAACAAGTGTCAATTTATGACACCAGATTCACTCTGGCTCTTAGAATCTACTTCTGTAGTTCCATGGGGTTATACAAATCCAAATAATTTTTTGAAATTTTATATTAGAATATTTCCTCCTACGCTAGACTAATACTAATAATTTAACTTAAGAATATCTTCACCTACTATTTGCAGCATTATGGAACTAAATGAGGTTTTCAAATTAGGGTACCTAGGGGTGGGGAGGGTTAAGGGTAAAATAAATAAATAAATAAATAAGGTACCTATAACCTAACAACACTTTTTTAATAAAAAAAATTTGGTCGTTGACCATTTTTATTTATTTATTTATTAATTCATGCCCGAAGGCTACATGATTGACCCTATAGAGTTAACCAAAGTCAGGCTCGAAGGCTACAACATTGTTGCCACTTAATATCCTTGTCGCATCTATCTCGCATGGACACTTACTCACTGGTGCATGAGGGTTTCTAGGGTTCCTAATTTTCTTTCAAAGTTATTTACTAAATAACTTATTCGTAATCTTTCAATTTAATTATGAGTCTTTTTAGTTTCCTTTCAAGATTAGGCTTTAATTTTTCTTTTAGGAATAAACTGTTTGTTATTTTAGTATTTGATTATACTTTTTCTTTTAAGAAGAGGCAGTTTCCTTTTAAGATTAGGCTTTACTTTTTCTTTTAGGAATAGACTGCTTGTTATCTTAGTATTTGATTCTACTTTTTCTTTTAGGAATAGACTGCTTGTTATCTTAGTATTTGATTCTACTTTTTCTTTTAGGAATAGGCTGCTTATTATGCAAGTTATTTGAGCACTATAAATAGAGCTATTTCTCAATATTGTAGTAGACTTTTGTTTTGAATAATTTTAAATGAACATTAGAGTTGTTTCTCTGTGTTTTTGGGCAAATCTCTTGTGTTCTTTTTTTGTGAATTATCTGTTGAGACTAGTCTATAGGATAATCCCCATTATGTCCGGCGTCAGTTGGTATTAGAGCTTCAACATCTTCTTGGGGTGAGATTTCATCAATTTCTATGGCTAATGGTCGTGGTTGTTGCGGGCAGGTTCCAAACGAGGAAGCCCCTCACCGTGATCGTAGCGTTTAGGATGTGATGATTGAGGATTTACAGAGGCAAGTTGCAAAGTTAACCCAGCATCTAACGACACAAGATTTCGGTAATCGTGAGATGGAAGATCACGATTCTGATTCCAGTTTCGAAAATGCGTATCACAATCATGCTCGATTCTGAGAGCGTCGTGGTAGGGAGGATCGTCATGGAAATCTCGGTTTCAAAGTGGATCTACCCGAGTTTTCTGGTACGTTACAGGCCGAAGGATTCGTGGATTGGTTGAATGAAGTAGGGCGTATTTTTTAATATAAGGAAGTTCCATATCATGTCAAAGTAAAATTGGTCGCCATCAAACTCAAAGGTAGAACATCAGCATGGTGGGAGCAGTTGAGGCGATCACGAGATAGGCATGGCAAGACCAAGATCACTGATTGGGAGAAGATGAAGGGTCACTTCCTTCCTTTCGGCTACACTCAAACCTTATTTCAGCGACTTCACTCGTTGAGGACCGTTTCGGAAGCATACCAGCGTGCACTTGCTGTGGAAAAACAGCAGAGCAGGAGACCAATAATCAGAAGTGATCAAAGCGGTTGGCCAGTTCGCCCTCAAGAATTTAGTCCTGCCCAGCAACCACCACAGGGTAATTCTAACTCAAATATTAGATGTTTCAGATGTGGTGAACATGGACATAGAGCGACTGAGTGCAGGAAGCCTGCTATTCAAAAGGGTAACGATCTCTTGATTGAGGAAGACGTGGTAGACGAAATTGAAGAGCTTAGAGAGCCTGTGTATGACACTGATGAAGATGGAGATGTGTTGTATGGAGATGGCCATGAGACTCTGGTCGTTCGTAAGAGTCTACTGACCCCCAAGGACGATTCAGGGGACAATTGGTTGAGAACCAATATTTTCCACACGACCTGCACAGTTGCAGATAAAGTTTGCAAGATGATCATTGACAGTGGAAGTTGTGAGAACGTAGTGTCTGAAGAGGCTGTCCAAAAATTGCAGTTGAAGACAGATCGTCATCCCAAGCCGTACAAATTATCGTGGTTGAATAAAGGCAGTGAGGTAATAGTAGATAGGCGATGCCTAGTGTCTTTTTCATTCGGCAGTAAATATTTTGATAATGCTTGGTGTGATGTTGTGTCTATGGATGCTTGTCATGTATTGTTAGGCAGACCTTGGCAGTATGGTCGCAGTGTTATTCATGATGGGCGGAAAAATACATATTCCCTTAGCATCAAAGGGAAGAAGATTGTGTTGGCACCTTGTCGGGAAAATACCATTCCTATCCCAGTAGCCAATAATACTAACATGCTTTCTATGTCCAGGTTTGTGGGTAAAATTGAGCGTGAAGACGCGGTCTATGCTCTGCTGCCTTGTGAGAATAGTGTTGCAGAGGTGCAGCAACTGCTAGCAGAGTTTTCTGACCTGATACCAAATGATCTTCCTCCTGGGCTGCCGCCAGAGGATTCCGATGAAACTGTTGTGAACTTGAGGACGAGTTCTTTCCAACCCGAGGCGACTAATGCAGGAAGGTTTCTAGGGTTCCTAATTTGGGTTTCTAGGGTTCCTAATTTGCTCTCAAAGTTATTTACTAAATAACTTATTCGTAATCTTTCAATTTAATTAGGAGTCTTTTTAGTTTCATTTTAAGATTAGACTTTACTTTTTCTTTTAGGAATAGACTCCTTGTTATTTTAGTATTTGATTCTACTCTTTCTTTTAGGAATAGGCAATTTCCTTTTAGGATTAGGCTTTACTTTTTCTTTTAGGAATAGACTGCTTGTTATTTTAGTATTTGATTTTACTTTTTCTTTTAGGAATATGCTGCTTATTATTCAAGTTATTTGAGCACTATAAATAGAGTTCTTCCTCAATATTATAGTAGACTTTTGATTTGAATAATTTTAATTGAACATTAGAGTTGTTTCTCTGTGTTTTTGGGCAAATCACTTGTGTTATTTCTTTGTGAATTATCTATTGAGACTAGCCTGTAGGATAATCGTTATTTTGTCCGGCGTCAGTCCTTCTAGGGAAAAAAAAATTGCAAAATAGTAGTTATCACAATAACAATTATCATTTAAAAAAAATACTATAAATACACTACCTCAAACTGAAAGAATAAAAATTTGTTGATGAAATCAAATAATTTCATGTGTAGTGGTTATGCACTTGCTTTTTCCTAATCCAATTCCAAAGGGAATGAATCCACTCTTTGAGAGTGGAATAAGAAGAATCTCGTTAATGAACTACCATTCAAACAAAATCTCGTTAATTAACTAATCATCATCACCATCCCAAGTAATCAAAAATCAAAACCATGAAGCCCATCCACTGCAGAAGCTTATAAGTCTAATATCATATATCAAAGAGGGTAAGATATGTTAATTTTCACATGCCTTAACAATTATTTTTTTCTTACATTTTAACATTGTCTCTCGTGATGGACTTGTGTTTTTCTTAATTCCACTCCTGAAAAACCTGATTCAGGCTAGATTGAAAAAAAAAGGGAAAATCCTGGGTTAATGAAGGGAGGAAAAAAGATAACGTAAGATACAAAGTTGCTTTCTAAATTCTAAATAAAAGAAATGTCATCTAGAAACATATTAATACTCTATGAAGAATATATGAGAGATGATTTTTAGAAGATTTGTTTAAATACCATTGCAAGAGAAAAAGAAGTCGTGATTTGGGTATTTAAGGAGGAGCATTGAGCTGGGAGGTCCAATCTCATTTGTCGATTTTAATCTCCACATATGATAAAAAAGGATGAGATTTTAGAAAAGCGTTGTGTTTACAACTATATATATTATATGCAAAAATTCCTTAAACCAACACATTTTCCTTTATATATATACTAGAGTATTTCCCGTGCCGTTGGCACTACTGTATGATGTTAAATATTTTCACCGTGGTTCATCTTTTGCAGTGCCTCTCAGGGCTTTATTGTGTTAAAAAATCTCCCTATATGCCTACCGTGATTTTATCTCAATATGCTATTAGCACCTGGTACGTAGGCTTAAATTAAACAATAATTACAAAAAAAGATTAAAAAACTTACTATCCCTTCAACGTGTAATAAAATATCCATGTAAATGAAACAAAGTGAAAAAATGAACATTTTTCGCTACTTGAGACCATTGGCACGACCATTCAACTTCTCATATATTTTTGAGAAATTTTTACAATTGCCCTTGTATCTTAACATTTAATAAAACGCAGCCACAAAATTCACTAACCAGATGACAATAATGTATTTGAAACACGTACTTATAGATTTGAAATATGAAAGATTTGTAGAGATTATTAGGCTAGAGGCATGGAAAAACGAAAATAAAGGGCCGTGCAAGATTTGCAATGCGTGTAAAGTTGCGTAGTAAACATATACGAATTGTTCTACAGAGGAAATTAATTGATACATTTGTCCTTCATATGAAACTCATATAAATAAGAATAATTGAGGAAATTTTTTAACATGGGCCATTTATTCAAATAATAATTAGATGTTACCATTAAAAAAGTTTATCTAATAAATATATATTGTCATTCAAGACACGTGTCACTAATCATACTCCAAGGTTGCGGCATATGTACCATTACCACTAAACATATTTTTTAATATCTATCATGACATTCATCTTTTAATATCCACTGTGGCATTATCTCAACCACAAATATTTAGTGTTTCTGTAACAGCAGTTTAAACTATATTAATCGTAATTTGTTTGTGAAATTTTGACAGTCTACCTTGTAAATTTGAATGTGTAATTCATCAAATAAATAAATGTACATAATGAACCATTATAGCATTACTCTACATGCTAAATGTTTGAGTAGGATAAATAAATAAATATACTTACATGCCTAATCACTTGAAGAAAAATAAATAATAAATATCAAAATATTGGGTATGGAATCGAACCCATGCACAATTATTGGAAAATTGACTGAAGGTAAGATATAAAGGCTAACTTTAAGTCTCAACCATTAGATCTTTATGTTTGGATAAATCTCAGCCGTCTTTTATCTCCCAAATAGTGAAACACCCTTCTGATTTGTAAGATACTAGGGTATTTCTCGTGTCGTTGGTACGATAAAAGTTTAAAACTTGTCAAAACGTAATCACGCTTAAGTTTTCATCCTTCATACTTACATATCTAATTACCACCATCAACAATTGAAGAAAAATAAATAAATAAATAAAATATTGGGTATGAGAATCGAACCCATGCACTCTTGGTGCTTTAAGTTCTATGTGATTTGTTAGATCCATATATTTTGTTAAATTTCAGCTTTCTTCTATCTCCAACCCCAAATACCATCCTGTTTTGTATATATAACTAGGATATTCCCCGTGCCGTTGGCACGATAGAAGTTTAACATGATAAATAGATTTTAGTTTACTTTAAATATCAAGATAAATAAATATCAAAATATTGGGTATGTGAATCGAACCCATGCACTCTTGGTGCTTTAAGTTCTATGTGATCCGTGAGATTCTTATATTTGGATAAATCTCAATCGTCTTTATCTCCAACCTCAAACACCATCATGATTTGTAATATAACTAGGGTATTTTCCGTGTCGTTGGCACGATAAAAGTGTAACATGATTAAGCCAATAAATAAATAAATGATGGGTATGGGAATCAAACCCATGCACTCTTGGTGCTTTAAGTTCTATACGATCCGTTATATTCTTATATTTGGGTAAATCTCAACCGTCTTTTATCTCCCACCTCAAACACCATCATGTTTTGTATATATATTAGGGTATTTCCCGTGTCGTTGGCATGATAAAAGTTTTCATCCTTCACATTTATATGCCTAATCACCATCATCAACAATTGAAGAAAAAAAATCAAAATGTTGGGTATGGGAATCGAACTCATGCACTCTTGATGCTTTAAGTTCTATGTGATCCGTTAGATTCATGTATTTGGTTAAATCTCAACCGTCTTTTATCTCTCACCTCTAACACCATCCTATTTTGTAAATATAACTAGGGTATACCACGTGTCGTTGGCACTACCGTACGGTGTTAACTATTTTCATCGCAGCTTATCTTTCTATCGTGTTTCTCATGGTTTTAACTGTGTTGAAACACTCGGCATGACTTTGAAAATTTTAGGTCAATATGTTATTAACTACTGGTATATGGGCTTAAACTAAACCATAATAATAAAAAAAAAGAATAAAAATTTTGTCATTAAAAAAAAAGTTGCATAATAAATATATATTGTCGTTCAAGACATATGTTTCTAATCATACCCCAAGGTTGCGGCACATGTACCATTACCACTAAACATATTTATTTAATATATGTCCTGTCATTCATTTTTTTAAAATCCATTGCACTATTATCTCAATCATAAATATTTGGTGTTTCTGTAATGGTAGTTTAAACTAAATTAATTACAATATTTTTTAAATTTTAACAGTCTATCTTGTTTTTAAAAAATTTCCCAATACTAAAATTTGTCATACCTCATAAATTTGCATTTGTAATTTATCAAAATGGCCAAAAACACAATAAACCACTATTGCATTACTCCACATGTTAAATGTTTGAGTAGGCAAACAAACATAAATTTTTTTTTTTCAGAATTTCGACATAGTTTACTTTATTTTCTTAATTTTTTTTCCAACACTAAACCCTGTCATACACAATAGTATTGCATTTGTAATTATTCAAAATGCAAATATATAAAATGAACCACTACAACATTATTCCACATGCTAAATGTTTGAGTAGACAACAAAATTTTGACAAAGTCTACTAATGAGCAAGAAATACAGTACCTCCAGAGTAGCACATTTTGTAAGCAAATGTAAATCATATTGTGTACATGCTTAACATTGAAGTCCCACTGTATGCATATGTAAATCACACTGTATACAAATGTATGCTAGGAATATTCTAACATTGAAGTCTCAATGTACATGTCAATAAATCACATTGTACATTTTAATAGAAAAAACAAAACTGAATCATAGCATGAGTATGCAAATGTCAATAAAAAAAATTAGAATAAAAGCTCTATAATAATTCAATAAAACACTGTTGATTTCATTCCAATTGAACTAACCATCCAATGCATAAGAATATTATCCTTTTAAGAGCCATGATTTTCTTTTATTCATATAATTCCTGAAAAGTAATTCAAAAGATTAAAACAAACACCTATACTAAATGAAATTATTTTAAAAAAAATGAAATTTTCAATTAGGGTCTAATTGGGGCATTTACAAATTGGGTTATTTACAAATTGGGATCTATTAATTAATTACTAAGTGGACATCTCAATAGAATTTCAGTGAATAGAATAAACTAATGCAAAACATGAAATAATTTAGCCTATTTTCTATCTTGATTTCAGTGCTAATGCAAAACATGGACATCTCAATAGAATAAACTAAGTGGTTGTTGAAATAACTTAACCTATTCTCTCAAAACAAAAGTATTTTTTTTAATTTCAATCACCATGATAATTAGGATTGTCAACGGACTGGACTTATGCAAAAAAAAAGAAAAAAGATTTTAAATCGGATTTGGTGCTTTAATAAATATATATTGTCATTCAAAACATGTGTCAATAATCATACCCCAAGGTTGCGACACTAATCACACCCCAAGGTTGTCACTTATCTACCTTACTATAGCATTACTCCATATGCTAAATGTTTGAGTTTGATAAATAAATATACTTACATGCCTAATCACCACGATCAACTTTTGAAGAAAATAAATAAATAAATAAATATAAACAATGTTGGGTATGGGAATCGATCATTTGCACTCTCATTGGGGATAAATCTTCATAAAGGCTAACTTTAAGTCTTAGCAATTAGATCTTCATGTTTGGATAAATCTCAACTGTCTTTTATCTTCCAAAAATAAATAAATAGATATCAAATGTTGTGCATGGGAATCAAACCCATGCACTCTTGGTGCTTTAAGCTCTATAAGATCCGTCAGATTCATATATTTGGTTAAACCTTTGCCGTCTTTTATCTCCCACCCCAAACACCGTCATGTTTTGTAAGATAACTAGGATATTCTCCGTGCCTTCGGCACTCAACTTTGGACAGGAGTATTTAGTCCTATGCGAACATAAATTTTAGCCAAACACCTTCTCCTCCCCCTCTATATGATCCCTTAGATCTTTATATTTTTAATGTCTTAATATTGAAAATACTTACGACGTGATGTGTATTAGATTACAGTTCTTTTTTGAAAAATGCATACGGCGTGAAATACATATTTAAAACTTTAAGCGTTTGTATTAATGATTGGTTTCATTTGAAAGATATTCAAAAATGCATTTCAACCATGCCAAGTTTACTAAAATCTGACAGCTAAGTAGATAGCTATGACGATTTACATTTAAAAAAAACACAATTTTATCTCTCCACCACATATGCATTAAACCAACATTTTTACCTTTTTGTCCATTTTCTTTGTCATTCCACTTGCAACTTATTTACAAAAATGTCATTGTTGATAATGAATCTCCACCATCAACATCTTTCGAAACTTTTAATGTTGACCATTTTTATCTCAAACATCATTCTGATTTGTAAGATAGACTAAGGTATTCTCTGTGCCGTTGGCATGATAAAAGTTTAACATGATAAAACACCATTCTAATTATTTTTCTAGTATCAATATCCCATGCCAATATACTATTGATCACCATTAGGTTTTCATCCTTCATACTTACATGTCTAATCATCACCGTCAACAATTGAAGAAAAATAAATAATTATCAAAATGTTAGGTATGAGAATCGAACCCATGCACTCTAATTGGAGATTGATTGAAGGTAAGACATAAATGATAACTTTAAGTCTCAACCATTAGATGAAACGAATCTCAACCCTGGACTATATTTATTCACAAACTTATCTTTTGGTGCTTTAAGTTTTATGTGATCTGTTAGATCCATATATTTGGGCAAATCTTCGCCATCTTTTATCTCCAACCCCAAACACCATCCTGAATTGTTATATATATATATATATATATATATACATGTATGGTGGGATCAGAGGACAAACATTTATAACAAATAAATTAACACACAATATATATATATATATGATGAGTTGTCACATAATAGCTAACTAATGGCGGAACCAAGCCGAGTCAGATAGAATTTATTGACACATAATATATATCATTGGTGGTGCAAAATGATCATAACACATAAAGTAGTCGATTTTTATAGCCCATATTAGGAAAAATATTGGAAGCTCCTTCATGACACCACCATTTCCACTTTCTAACACCACTTTGCATCCCCAAAATTCTAACTGGCGTCACGATTAAATAGCCAAACACCACCATCTTTGCTCGATTACAAGGAAGATGAAGGTGTGTTCTCCGATCTCTCTCGACTATTACATTTTTTCAAACTTCTAGGTAGCAAACGTGAGCCAAGGACCACAGTGTGGTGGCCGATGGCACCTCCGATGCTTAAGTTAGATAAGGCTTAGAAAAGGCTTAAAACTGTAAACTGGATTATATCACGTACCTCTAGTTTATCGACCTTATCTCCCTTTTATAGAGAATGAGTCATCGTTCGGCTGACCTTTTGGTGGCATAGTTTAGGGAAAGTGATCTTGTTGTAGAGATCATTTCCTGATTGGGAGTTGTCCATGTGGGATAGTTTTCCTACACGACTCGCGCTCCTATATCCACGGGAGAGGTTTCCCTTTCTGAGTGTTGTCCATGCAAGAAAGTTTTTTTGCCTGACTTATACTCTAATATATCTTTCCTAGTCGGATCCAATGTGTTGTTGGTCTGCCTATCTTGGGTAGATAACTCAAATACTTGCCTTAAAGGTCTTACGAGTATTGGGTCTGACCGCGTGACGTGTGGGCTTACTGGCTCATTGCAACTCGAACCCAACTGTCTGGATTCTGCCAATGATGGGCTTACTACTGTTTGGGTCTCACTGGATTGAGCGTGTAATCGAGCCTGCTTCATTCTGTAGACGAGATTATCATGACATATGTACGGTGCTGATCAGAGGACGTTTGGTGTATCATCAATATTGGTTTGTTCAACCTCGTTCATCGACCTTTTTCTCTCATCCGTCCTTCCTTACATATTTATTTTTTCCCATTTTTCAAGTCTTTGGAATTAGGGTTTGGAGTTTGAAAGTTTTAGGGGTGATTTAAAGATCAAGGAGGAGATTATGAAGAAACAAAACAAACCCAAATGAAAAAACAGATCAAAAAATGATGAAACTCCAAATCTCGTGAGCTTTTGCATATATAAATCTTGCAGGATTTTCTAATGGTGGTATTAGTTAGCAATTTTATTTTATTTTATTTTTGCCTAAATCCAGCCCATGTTGCGAGATCGAGGCTTAATCTTGCAAAGCCTAATCTCCCAAGATTCACACTTTCAATAGTTCAATTATTTATTAAAAAAAAATTTGAAGTCATTTGTTTTGGTTTGTCTTCTTCATTTGTGCATGTTTAGGATTTACATAATTATGAGTTATGATTTTCTTTTTATGTGTGTTTATGGTTTATGACTATGATTCATTAATTAATGATTATGTTACCAAATTTTTTATCATTAAATATTTTTTAATGTCGTATCTCACCCATACACGTATCCTAGATTTTGGAAATTCGACGTATTCCCGTATCGATTTTGTACCCAAACTAGTATTCGTATTCGTATTCGTGCAACCTAGGTCATGATCTCCAAAAATGCAAGTTTTTTTTTTTAAAGGCAAACAAGGTTTTTATAGGATCCCAGAACCCATAAAGATGCTGCAAGCTGAGTTTGAACCCATGCAAGCTCTAATCGTTGAGTTGTCATGCCATTGGCCCAAAAATGCAAGTTTTGAGAAAGTCATGATGCAAACTATAAATTTTGATCGTCTCTGCTAAGGTGTTAGTATGCAAACTTTATACACCTAGTGTTTAGAGTTAAATACTAAGATATAATCAATGCAAGAATATTCGTAAACCACTCATCAAACATTTAATTATAGACTGAATAAACAGAGTAAATACTCCTTGAACACTACATAAAATATCGTCGACTAGGAATCACTAAACAAAATGGAATTTCGATCAACAAAATATTTTTCGAACATAAAATAACATAAATTTAAACAAACCAAGAGTGGGAGGTTAGTTTGACGAAATTAACCATCGGGTATGACTAGGGGTGCCAATGGACTGGATGTTACATGAAATCCAATTCAATCTAATCTTAATTTGAATTTGAATTTTTCTGATCAAATTTGGATGTAAAAATTGAATTTGGGGTGCTTATCGGATCCTCTATTAAATTTGATCCGATAAGAATCCAAATTATATATTTGTTAATTTTGGTTTGAAATTGTATAAATTATTGGTATTAATGTTAAAGATAAATGTGTTTTTGGTCATTTTATCACCTAACTATAAATAAATCCTAACAAAAATTTATGTTTATTGATTTTATTTAGATTTTTAAATAACAAAATTTTAAATGATTTTGGATAGTATTTAGAGCACAACTCGCCGAATTTGGATTCGTACTAATAAGTACAAGTTCAAATAGGATCAGATTTGGACTGGATTATAAGAAATCTAAATCTGAATCCGAGAAGGAAATATGGAATAGGAAAATCCGATCCATTTACGCCCCAAGGTATGAGGTATGATGAGCAAACAAAAGGTTTTGGTTTGACCAGGTGGGGAGTATTGTGGTTCTTGGGTGCCTGTAACAGTCGTCAAAAATGAGGTTTTGGGCTTTTTACATTTCTACTCCTTCTATAGATAATGTTTGTGGTTGTGATTTAAAAAGAATGAGTAAAAGTGTAAAAAAAAAACCAAGCCTAGCAAAAAAATGGCTTTAAAGCCTGGCTGCCTAGACAAACTCGTATATGAACAAAAATTCTAGTGAGTCAGGCCCTTAACGTCAGGGGGCTCTGTGTGTGTTTGTGTTCGATTGGTGGATTATGAGAATTTCTAGGGATGTGGAATGATATTTATCCTCCCATTCCCATTCTCATTCCCAGTACTATCAACTCTTCATTTTCCCTTCATTCAGTCTTCTCTTCTCTCCTACGATTAGGGGTGGGATCGGGATGGAACGAGATGAACACGTACTAAATAGTCCTCCAATAAAAAATAACAAAAATAGTTTTATCTCACATTACTTATACACCAATAATGTCAAATTTATATACATATAACTTTCATCATAAATAATAATAGATATTAAATAAATAAATATCAAACTTTTGTTTGAAAGGCAAATAAATATTAAATTTCATTTAGAATTAATGATTCAATTCATTTAGATTTCATATAGAATTTCATCTTACATTGATTTAATTTCAACACATCACAAACTTTAATTTATAAGAGTATTTTGATTAAAATTAATAGTAATAAATATTAAATTAAGAATATCTATATCGAAACGGAACGAAATTGGGATGAGTTTGATCAATCCCAAAAAAACCCAAAATTCTGATGGATTCGGGATCGTGGGATGGAATGGAATGCCCACGATTAGTGAAGAGAAGACGCGAATAAAAAGAAAAGAAAAAGAAAAAGAAAGAGCAACAAAAACACAAGACAGTTTGATACTCTCTCTCTCTGTTCAAATCCATCAATCACCCTAAATGGCTCTGAAGCAAATCTCTTCATCGGCCCCCCGATTTCTCTACACCCCATCTCTCCATCGCCACCTCTCGACCGAACCCACTCTCACAATCGAGACCTCAATCCCTTTCACCGCCCACAACTGCGACCCACCTTCTCGCTCAGTTACCACCACCCCATCCGAACTCATCGCCTTCTTCAAAGACATGGCCACAATGCGCCGAATGGAGATGGCAGCCGACTCCCTTTATAAATCCAAGCTCATTCGCGGATTCTGCCACCTATACGACGGCCAAGAAGCCGTCGCAGTCGGCATGGAAGCCGCCATTACTAAGAAGGACTCCATAATCACTGCCTATCGCGACCATTGTATTTATCTCTGCCGCGGAGGCACCCTTGTTGAAGCCTTTGCTGAGTTGATGGGTAGGAAGGATGGGTGCTCTAAAGGGAAGGGTGGATCCATGCATTTTTACAAAAAGGACAGTGGCTTCTTTGGTGGCCATGGAATTGTGGGTGCCCAAGTTCCTCTCGGCTGCGGTCTTGCTTTTGCTCATAAGTATTCTAAGGATCAGGCCGTTGCCTTTGCTTTGTATGGTGACGGTGCTGCCAATCAAGGCCAGTTGTTTGAAGCTCTCAACATGTCAGCTTTGCTCCATTTGCCTGCTATTTTGGTTTGTGAGAACAATCATTGTAAGTAAGTGGGTGGATGGATGGAGGAGGCTTAAGACTAGTTTTAATTGTTGTTTAGTTTCCGTTTCAGTATTTGTTTTCATTTGTTTTTTTTCTAGATGGAATGGGGACAGCTGAGTGGAGAGCCGCCAAGAGTCCGGCTTATTACAAGCGTGGAGATTATGTTCCTGGCTTGAAGGTGAGATGCAACTGTGATTTATCTATTTCGACATTTAATGGTTTCTCATGTCTTGACATGATTCTTATGTTTTGTTTTCTTTACTTGGACTTATTTGTTGCATATAATTTGGTTGTTTCCATATAAGTTTGGAAAATTAGACTGGTGAAACAGTTAGCACCTTGTTTTCATTTGCAGCTTCATCACGTTTGAGACAAGTTTCTCATTGTTTGTATTCAGTTGAGACAAACAGGGATTGCTGATCATTATCGTTTTTTTCAAGTGAAATGTGAGGCGCTCTTGTTTAACATTGGCTTATGTGTTTTGTTATTTATAACAGGTCGATGGTATGGATGCTCTAGCCGTTAAGCAGGCATGCAAATTTGCAAAGGAGTATGCTCTATCGAATGGACCACTAGTGAGTAAAATTATCATCATCATCATCATCATCAAAGCCCATTCCCGAGATTTTCGGGGTCGGCTACATGAATTTTGGTTCTCCAAGCAATGCGATCTTCCCACATTTCCTCACCTAATCCAAGCTCAATGATATCTTCATTCACCGTCTTCATCCAAGTTTTCAACGGTCGTCCCCTCCGTCTACACCCTCCATTAACTTGCCAATCTAAACATTTTCTAATTGGCGCCGTGCTCGGTCTCCTCCGCACATGACCAAACCAAGTTAAACGTCTTTCTCTAATTTTTTCCTCTATGGGCGCTACACCTAAGTATCTCCTAATTCTTTCATTTCTAATCTTATCCTTACGAGTTTTACCACACATCCACCTTAACATACGCATTTCTGCTACTGCCATCCTATGCGTATGTTGTCCCGTAGTAGCCCAACATTCTGAACCATATAGCATGGCTGGTCGAACAATTGTCTTATAGCATTTCCCTTTTAGCCTTGCAGGCATCCTTCTATCGCACAATACTCCTGACGCCATTCGCCATTTCAACCAACCAGCTTTAATCCTGTGGTCTACATCTGCTCCAATAGCCCCATTCTTTTGAATTATAGACCCTAGATATCGAAAAGCCTCACACTCTGGGACCTCGACACCTTCGATCTCAATTGCATGACTTCTCCCTCTTGGTTCACACCCAAAGTTGCACACTAGATACTCCGTCTTCGAACGGCTAATTCTAAAACCTTTACTCTCTAAAGCCTCCTGCCACTTAACTAATTTCTGACCTAAACCTGCACTAGTCTCATCCATTAAGACAATATCATCTGCAAATAACATGCACCAAGGTACATCTTCTTGCAGATGTCTCGTCAACTCATCCATGACCAAAGCAAAATTATATTGATTATTATTTTATTTTATTTTCCGATTAGGGATACGATAATAGGCGTATGATAAACACAGAACAATAAGAGATTATTGCTATGATTGGATGAGTAGCATGTTATTAAGAATGGAAAACCTGAGTAGCATGTTATTAAGAATGTAAATGTTTTTCTGGACAAGAACAGCCGAGGCCGCAATGGTATATAGTTGGATATGAGAAGCAAAAGTTGGAGTTTTAAAAGAATGAACAAAGTTGTCGAGGTGTAAAGGCAGGGGGAAAACAGGGTTTCCAGGAGGTGATTGACTATAGTTAAGGGCAAAAAGTTTCTCGAATGAACCAAAATGCGTTCTAACATATCCATCTTCCTCACATAATTTATATCAATTCAAACCATCAATGAGCTTTATAACGCTCCTTATTATCTTATTGATTACGGTAAATCCTATCACCAACCATCAGAAACAACACGTTTTTATTTGTGCACATTCCCTTTCGACTTAACCACCAACTTCATTAACCTACTAAAAGCATGAAACATCAAGATAAAGGATAAGGAAAACAATGGATCTGTATCTTGACAAGAAAAACTACATAAATCTTTAAGGAACATGATGGAGACTAATTAACCAAAATTGAGTTTAGTTAAAGGGCACTCTTTCATTATTACCCTTGTAGTAGTTGACCACTGGTGCAACCTTGGAAGCTATGCAATTAAAACGAATAACAAACCAATAATGGTCCAGGAGCGTTATAGGTTATAACAGGATATAACGTGATATAATGGTATATAATGGAATATTGTGTTACATATATTTTTAATACCCTCACAAAGTATTGATGTATTATAGAGACAAAGAAGTAAATGTTCATAACATTAAATTCAAAAATATCAAAATATTAATAAAAAACATCTTCCCTTCGTATGAGAGTGAGATCGCAATAGAGAGTGCGATCGACTCTTCGTCTTCTTCCCTTCTTCTCTCGTTCTTTGTCAACCGGCAAGGCCTAGTCCTCTGTCAATCGACGACGGCGAGCTTTGGTGCTTCTTCTTCAATCAAGAATGAAATGGGTGATTTTTTTATATATTAGAACAAAAAGTTAAAACAACATTATTGAAAAGAAAGAAAAAAATTATCTCAATAACGGCGATATATCGGAGCCGTGATACAAAAACGTGATAATCTCATAACGTAATGGCTCACCCCCGTTAAGCATTATATCAGAGTTGTATCGATGTTATAACGTTGTTTTAACTGCACAGCTTGGAAGTTTTAGAGATTTCTAGGTCTTTGCTTATCTTAAAGCCTAAATCATTGGACTTGACAAACTTACCTTCTATCAAGTGGAGCAAAATAGGGTTTCTTGAAGCCCAAGTTGTTAGGCCTCATTGGCTTGTAGATACACATCTAACAAGATGGTGGGCACTCTGTTAAGTTACTACACGTATTGAACAATTGGGAACAATGGGAAAATACTTGAGGGATGGTTGACACTTGACACATCTGGATTAGGCTTGGTTCTTAATACTGCTCTTAGGAGCAAGCTCCAAAAACTACTAAAAACATGTCTTGAGATGCGCCAGGCAAGAATTGTACCACAGCTTTCCAGAGCTTCCTTGCAGTACTGGTTGAACACCATGTTGAGTCATTGTTTATTTTAAAGCTTAGGAGGGGAGGGGGTGACTATCTGTTGAGAAATCACTGAGGTTATACCAATCTTTGAAGGGACCATTGACTCATCACATGCTGGGAGTGGTCTTGATAAACTCGAGTCCAATTGGTCAAGCTTTCTCCAAGTATACTTTGCAAACAATGTTGGGAATGCCATTTCTCTTCCCATCAATGACCTTAGCATTGATTGGTGGGATGGATAAATAAGATTTTGTTGTTATTGTTGCTGAACTGGTCGTTTGAATCTTTTTGATATGTAAATACAGTAAATACTGTTTCTATAGTGTAGAAAAGAAAGAATGAGAAATCTAAGCAGTGAAATTGAAAAAAATGGCTCGGAACAAAGAAATATATAGTTATGATTTCCTTGTATTTCATGAGTCTACTTATGTTTCTTGTTGCAGATTCTTGAAATGGACACTTACAGGTACCATGGGCATTCCATGTCTGACCCTGGGAGCACATATCGAACTCGTGATGAGATTAGTGGCGTGAGACAGGTTGGTAATTTTATAGATTTTCATTTTTTGTTGACAAACTAGATTCATTTTTATCTGTTTTCATACTGACATATGTTTTCTTTCTTATGTGTTGACTGGCATGTGACTTCTAGGAGCGTGATCCAATTGAGAGAATAAGAAAGCTGTTGTTGTCACATGAGCTAGCCACTGAAAAGGAGCTAAAGGTATTTGTTCCACACAGTTTCTGTAGCAGTGAAGTGAATGACACTTTGCTTGCTTATTAACTGGATTCGATCAAGAATGATTTCTTGATTGAATTTGTGCCCTTCTTCGAGTCGTCAAGGATGCGGGTTCTACCACCCACCCATACATAACTGAAGTTGGAGACTATGAAGTGCACAAGAGTTTTTGCATTGAAAGACTTTAACCATGCAATAAATTCCCTTGTGCAGGATATGGAGAAAAGCATCAGAAAAGAAGTAGATGAAGCCATTGTTCAAGCAAAGGTAAGAAATACTACATCTTATGTAATAATTTAGTTGTAAGCTGTAAAATGTCAATACCTTTTCAGTTAATATTTCTGTTACATTTTAAGAAGACTATAATTTTCCATTGAGCTATTTAGTGCCAGTCTGATTGATTGTGGATATGCTTAAATGATTGCAGGAAAGCCCAGTGCCTGATCCTTCTGAACTCTTCACCAATGTTTATGTTAAAGGTTTTGGAGTGGAGGTAAGTCTCAGTCCTTTTTTCCCTCAACTATCTTATTTTGCAGTTGTCTTTGCTCTGCTCTTTTTCGTTTTTTTTTTTTTTTTTGCAGAATCATCCATGTTTAGAAGAGAAATGATCTTCATGTTTCTTGTGCAGGCATATGGAGCAGATAGGAAAGAAGTGAGAGCTGTGCTTCCCTAAGCAAAAAGAAGTATGTTTGAGAATTCATCCTCTTTAAGGTGGAGGAAATAAAGATACTGGCCATTGGACCTATCAATTTAGGATGTTTTTCATTGTTGTATAGAGGTACCGAATTATTCTCAAAGTAACTGCATAGTTTTTTTCACACACGTTTCTACATGGCAGAGTGTTCGGTATTGGTGTTGTTTTTTCCTTCTACTTTTATCACTTTGGCATGGTTGAGGAGATGTTTGTGGAATTTGTTTTTGGGTGAAATATGGAATCTTAATTCTTTGAAGTAAAATTCCATTCCTTTTGCTTTTGCTTTTGCTAGATTCCATTCTTAATATTCTTCGTGTACATCAAAGTGAAAAAGAAAAAGAAAAAGAAAAAGAAATATATATATATATATATATATACACCTTTTGGCCCTCATTAGTTTTCCGACTCCCATTTTGAGCCTCGACTGTTAATTCAGGGCAAACATCTCAACTTTTCTAATGTCAAAATTGCTCTCACGTGCAACTCACATGAGCTATTAGTCCCTTGAAGATGCAAAACCTTGAGATACTTTCATGTGCCTACTTTGTATCTTGAATTAAAAGGGGGAGATTAAATAAGGTAAATAAAAAATATAAAAACAAAACCTTTTCTCCAGCCCTTTCTGACTCTCATTCTATTCCTTCTCCTTCCACCTCTCTTGCAACCTCACCTCACTACCACGACCAGCGACCGCCACCCAACCCCTTCTCTATTTCGTTGCCTCCCCTTGTACCATCTCCCTCCCTAAATCACTTTGTTTCATTGCCCCAACCCCCTTTATCCAACCCTCCTGCAACCTCACCCCTTCTTGTTGCCTTCGATGACCCTCGCCTTGCTGCCTTCCCCACTGCTTGCGGCCTATTTTAATGCCCAGAATGTGTTTTTCAATAAAAAGTGTATCTTGAATTGAAATTTTGTATGGGTTTTTTTCATTACAGGTTCATGCAGCATCGTTGATTCACGATGATTTGCCGTACATGGATGATGACCTCTCACGGCGGGGAAGACTGACAAATCACGCAATCTACAATGTCGACATGGAAATTCTCGTTGGAGATGTTTTGTTTCCACTTGGTTCAAGCATATAGTCTTCCAGACCTTTCCCGATCTCGTCCCGGCCCCACGCGTATTCCTCATTGTGGCAGAGATTGCCTAGGCAGTGGTGTCTACTGGGATGCAGTAGGACAGTTCCTAGATATGGTAGAGGAAGAGGAGAGGGTGACACATCTATGGTGGAGTTTGTTGAAGAGAAAAAATTTGAGGAAATAGCGAAATGCTCCGCCGCAAAGGGGTGGATTGATTGTTGGGGCGACGGAGGAGGTATGGGAGAGCAGTGGGGTTGTTGTATCAAGTGGTGGATGATGTGATGGAGGCAGTGAAATAGAGAGGGGGTTTGGTGATGGTTGTCGGTGGTGATAGTCAGGTGAGATTATAGGAAAGGTGGATGGAGAAGGAAAGATAGTGAGAGTTAGAGAGAGACGAGCAAGAAGAGGTCTCTAGTTGTGATGGTGGTGAAGGCTTTGTAAAGAGATGAGGGGTAGTTGGGGAAAAAGGGTTTTGTTTTTGTTTTATTTGAGCCCCCCATATTTTGACTCGAGATACAAATTAGGCACGTTAAAGTATCTCGAGGTTGAGCATCTTCAAGGGACTGAAAGTTCACGTGAGGGAAATTTTGATATTAGAAAAGTTTGGATATTTTCCTCTAGTTAAAGGCTCTGACTTAATAATCATCAATACTCAAAATGGGTGTCTGAATTTTGAGAACTAATTGAGGCCAAGTAGGGCTGAAAATCGAACCATCGGTTCGGTTTTTCACCTAAACCGTGAATTGAACCGACCTAGGTCGGTTTTAAAATTTTCAAACCGAAACCGAACCGACCATTAACAAAACCGATCCGAAACCGAACCGATTCTAATTTATGCAAACCGTAACCGAACCGAACCGACTAAAATTGAACCAAAACCGAAATAAAACCGAACCGACCGACTATTTTAAACATATTATATTATTTATATATAAAATATATATTATTTATTATATATATTCGGTCGGTTCGGTTTGGTCGGTTAAAATCACATAGAAACCGAAAACCGAACCGACCACTTCGGTTTTGAATTTTTTAAAATCGAAACCGATCCGAACCGAATTTAAACCGAACCAATCGGTTCGGTTTTGATCGGTTCAGTCGGTTTAGTCGGTTTGCTCGGTTTTTTGTTCAGCCCTAAGGCCAAGAAAGAATACACAAGAACTAATGGGGGCCAAAAGGTAAATAACCCAAAAGAAAAAAGTTCTCATGCTGTAACTCAACATTTGGCAGAAAGCTCAATGCCTTAAACGTCCTTATAGCTAAAAAAAAAAAATCTTGTGAGCTATTTATGCAAGATAGTAAGGAGTGTGTGAGTTGCTCTCTCAATTAACTGACACTCTTTTCTTTGGGAGATTAGAGTGTTAAAGCACATCCTCATAGCCCAAATAATTTGCTATTCACAGTATCATCGATGATCAACAGTATGAGACCAATGCTTGATACATACCACCTGTTTTCACCCTTTTTCTGCTTGTAATAATTTCTTAGGATATATTAGCGGACACTTTTCTAATGATCTGAATCATTTTTCACTTCCCATTTTTTAAATATGGAAAATGATTTTTAAAGCCTACTTTTTTCACAAAATAAACCATTTGGATACCTTAGATGATGTAATGGTTAATTTATGTCTACTTTTACACTTTTATGACCAATAACTCTTTTATTAACCAGGTTAACCCATAAAGTTATATGTCATCTTTACCCTTCCTAAACAAATAAAAACATATTTTTATACTTTTATAACCAACAATGACTTTTTTATTAATTATTCTAATTATGATCAACTAATTGCTTTCACTGGTTGGGTTAGGCTATATAAATTGATGATTAGTGACCTTTTATTTCTTTAATCACTCTCCAACACATATCTAAAGGAGCCGAAAATATCACATTGTTCAAATTATTTATTTATTTATTTATTTATTATTATTATTATTATTATTATTATTATTATTATTGATGATGCATGAAATCGTCACCCAATCATGGCCATACACGTGGTTCAAGTCACCATAAATGCTGGAGAGTCGTTACAAAGGCTTAAGTCGTCATAAATATTGATGGACCGTTACGAATGAGATGGAGGGAATCACTTTCATCTCAATGAAGGAGGAGACCGTTACAATAAACGTCCCCCTTCATTGCGCCAACCGAGCTTAAGTCACGCACACAACTGAATGCAGTCATCAATTCACTCATTATATAAGGTAAAGAAAAATGTATGAACAAGAAAAAAAGGGATGGAATTGGCTCTCAACTCGATTCAAGGGAGGTCGATTCGATTATCCTATCTACACTATGCAACTTTAACTGAGTTTTGTCCAGATTTACATCCTTCTTCCAACTAAGTTCTTAACTTAAAACATCGGAGTGCCTTCGGCCACCAAAAAGGTGGTCTTTGGCATTCTAACAATTGTTTTGCAGGTCAAACTCACAGGAGGACGATTTTTTGATGCCTCAGCTTGGCACCATCTATGGGAAACAACGAATTTCCTTTCCTTTCTAAAAAGAAGTCTATGTTTGATCACAACTGAGCAACAAGAAGGGAGAATGTTACGGTCATCCAGAGTCGTTTCCAATATCAATGGTAACAAAAAATTTAATATTCTATTTTGGTTAAAATGACTAATGTTGTGTCCTGTGAGGTAGATAGGTAATCCGGGCACTTCTAGATATAAAGACACAAAACTAAATATTCCATCAAATGAGCACTAGTAGAGTTGGTAAAGGCATTGTTTAGAAGACAGCTTGTGGGTTCAAACTCGACTAGCAAACATTATTATTAGTTTAAAGTTTTGTTTGTTGTTCTGGTTTTTGGCAAGTCCGCAAGCCTGCATGTCCACGAGTCCGACGAACTCGAATAAAAAAAAATTGGAGAATGGGCTCGAGTAGAAGCTATCCCGTGGAGCACGAATTCAGAATGAAAGACAAATCCGGATGACGGGCTCGAATAGAAGCTAGCCCATGGAGGATGAACTCGGAGAGCTGGGTGACGAACTCGAATGAAAAAAATAAATCCGGAGGACGAGCCTGAATGAAAAAAAAGGATGAACTCGGCTAGAAGCTAGCCTGACATGGAGCCAGGAGACATATTTGACATAGACAAGAAATCTGACAGGCTCGAGTAGAATCAGGTCAAACTTCATCTGGCTCGGACTCGTGCAGTTTGATCGTGCTGACTTCATTTGGTCTGGACTCATGAAACTGACTACGAAGATTACTCCACCTAGTAAACACAACTGACTACGATGTCACGAACAACATTTGGTCTGAAATCACGAAATTCACCTAGTAGCGGACTCGCATAGTTGACTACGATACGACATCTAGTTAGAACTCACAAATTCTTATTACAATAACTCACGAATCCGATGATTTCATCCGGTCTGAACTCACGCAGTCTGACCCCAATGACCTGTCACACTGACTTCAAAAAACAAATAAAAAAACCATCATTAACAAGTTAGTGGCCACGCAAGCGAGCCCATTAAAGAGGAGTAGTTGATGATACATGAAATCATCATCCAATCATGGTCATACATGTGGCTCAAGTCACCATAAATGCTGGAAAGCCGTTACAAAGGGTTAAGTCATCATAAATATTGATGGACCGTTACGAAGGAGATGGAGGGAATCACTCCCATCTCAATGAAGGGGAAAAGTGTTACAATAAACGTCCTCCTTCATTGTGCCAACAGAGCTTAAGTCACGCACACAACTGAATCCAATCATCAATTCTCATTATATAAGGTAAAGAAAAATATATGAACAAGAAAAAAAAAAAAAAAAAAAAAAAAAAAAAAGGGACAGAATTAGCTCTCAACTCGGATTTCAAGTTGATTCGACTATCCTATCTATACTATGCAACTTTACTAAGTTTTGTAATGATTTACATCATTCTTCCAACAGAGTTACTGATTTAAGCATCAGAGTGCCTTCGGCTACCAAAAATGTGATTTTTGGCAGTCTAACAATTGTTTTGCAGGTCAAACTCACAAGAGGACGATTTTTGGACACATCAATTATTATTATTATTATTATTATTATTATTATTATTATTATTATTATTATTATTATTATTATTATTATTATTATTATTATTAAATAAATCATTAGAACAATGTGATACTATATGTTTTGGAGATTGATTGTATAAATAAAAGGCCATCAATTATCAACTTATATAGCCTAACCCAACCAGTGAAAACATTTGGTTGGTCATAATTAGATTCATTAATAAAAAAAAGTTATTGTTGGTTATAAAAGTATAAAAGTGGATTTTCTATTTGTTTAGGAAAGGTAAATTTTTTTATAATTTTATGGGTTACTCTAGATTAATAATAGAGTCATTGTTTATCATAAAAATATAAAAATAGACACATATTAGCCATTACATCAACTACAGTATGTAAATGATTTATTTTGTGAAAAAGTAGGACTTAAAAGTTATTTTTAGTTTTGAATAATCATAAAAAATTATCTTAACCGCCAAGATTCTTACGAATCCGTTGTGAATCTTGCTCTCCCATCCGAACAGTTTTCTGCAAAACTTCATCAACAAAAGGCGGGTTTGAAGTGAACATGGCCAAGGCAGCAATCTCTGCACCAGGATTCTGGCTGTTGAGCCCAGAAATCACTAAAGCAGGCCTCGATGAGTCGAGGTTGTACACAAAATGAACCATGCCTCTTGGAAACACAAATGAGTCGCCTGGACTCAGTTTCTCTGAAAATAGCCTATTTGAAGTGTCAGCAAATCCCACTAGAACATGACCTTGAATTAAAAGAGCTATCTCAGATGCCCGTGGGTGCCAATGGAGTGGCACAAGACCATTGGGGGCAATATCGACTCTGCCCATGGTTACTCCTTGAGTGTTGACCCCTGGCATGTTATGAATGTTAGTTAAGGTTATATTGAACCCAAATCGGTTGGCACTCGTATTACCTGGCTTCGAGAGTACTGATGTAGCAAAGTGTGATGGAAGGGCAAGTGATGGATTAATACAGGGTGAGCCATTGATGAAGAAGACTGGATGATTGGTTGCAGTTGAAATGTCTGCAACACATATGTCCTGAAGAGGCTCTGGATCTGAGTTAACAATACTCACTATACAGCTTAAGTAGAGAAAACTGCCTAGTGTAGCTGCAGCCCTCAGACTATTGCGGAATAAAACACTTTGCATGCTGTGCGCATTGCTAGGATTATCAATTTGAAATGTTGTTTATCATTTCAGGTTTAAATACATGTTTTTGTCTGGAGGTTGAGTAGCGTAGGAGTGTTGTTGGTAATATTTGCTTTAGACATTAAGTTAAGTTACCACCATTGCAATTAATTATATCAACTTGTGATATGTACATGCAACCCTATCAACTTCTTCATTCCTCCTGTCATCTAATGACGAGGTGAATGACACCAGGCTCGTCACTGATGCATGTGGAAGTGGGGACACTCAATATCCGAAAAGCCTGTAGAATGTGAACTCGTGAATATGCCACACATTCATTTTATAAATATCAGATATCTTGTTCTGAATCAATATCCAACAACACTGTCATTTGATAGCATGTCTAATTAATTGCATCTATAAGATACGAAATATTTTTCTTCCAGAATAAGACGATAACTAAAAAACAAAAAAAATTAAACTTAGGAAATTTTCTGACCAGAGATTAGAAAAGGATTGGCTCCCTAGCACTTTTTAAAAAGGGGGAAAAAATTAACTTGGATATTACAAACACTACAACAATTCAACTAGTCTTTTTTTTCACCCTACTTTACAAGGCTTCCCCGTTTGGGGGACTGAGTACAAATCCCCAACATTCCACATCTCAAAATCAGCTTATCCTGTCCTGAAGTTTTCTGATACTGAGATTTGCAATGGGTGCCTCGGGGTTTATATGAAAAGAATAAAGGGTCCTACAATTCTCCTCTCTCTCCACTCTCCTCTTTTTGCTCTCTATGGCTTACACTTTGGTTCTTAAAAAAAAAAAAAAAGGCATGTTGCTGTCATGAAAATTACCAGCAACTGCAAGAGGAGTTGGATAAGATATATAAAATGAAGTGCGAGTTCACCAGCGAGTGACTGGTAAAAAGGAGGCAGCAAGCATAAGATGGATGCTCGCAAATGGTGAATTAGTTGAGAGGGAAGGAAGGTTCATCATGGTGTTGTGAGGACCAACTGATGTGAATTTCGACAAATACAGAATACTGCAATAAAAACATATTGCAGAATATTTCAAGTTGTAATTTAGGGATCTCCTCAAGTTGTAACTAAAAACATATTTCAAATCTCTGGCTGATGATGCATTTGTTTGAAGTGATGACAAACTCCAAACCACATAACCAAATTTGCATAATATTTAATTCACCTTGTTATTTCATGCCTAAACTCAGTAGTGAATTGTGTAATGAAGGGTATGCTACAAAATTGAATGATACTTGTCATTTAACTAAGCCAAAGACAGACTCAGTGCAAGCACGTTATATTTTTTCCACAGAATTTACAAGAAATAATGACAAGTCATGTCGTTAATGCACAAATGTGCAATGCACCCAAAGATTGCACATAGCATATCAGCCCTTTTCTGAGTACACTTTCCGAGAGTAATTCAGTGGTAAGTATTGCAAATCATATATTACCCATAACTTGTGACTATAAAAAGGATAAAAGAGAGCATTATGAACTACTCTCACAAGGAAAAAATGGCTTGCCCATAAATGGAGAATGAAAGAACTTCGAAATTTTCTGTAGGATACTTGACTACTCCAAGATGCTGCCCAGTTCTTAAGTATATTCAAACCATCGATGCAACAGAACATTTATTGGAGACAGACCTCTATAGTCCTTCAGGCTATTCAAAGAGAAGTCCAACAAATTTTAATGGTTTCAGTCAGCTAACCAGGTTAATCTGGGTTTAAATTTTCTACGCTTGAAGACTAGAACTATCATACCATAGCATTGGGTTACAATTTGTGTTTCTCAAACAAATTAACAATGCTCTTTTGGGAGCCAAATTAAGGCAGTGACCACAAACAAATATGAAAAACTTGAAGAATGTACACGGACTCTTCTGCTTCTTACCTTTACAACAACCCGACCACGCAGCTTAGGTGCAGTCTGTACTCCAAGCCTCTCAAGTGATGACCCAACAGCATGCACCTAACCATAAAAAAGAAATCTTCCATTATATAGGAAGCTGCATGGAACATTATTTCACGTGGCATTGCATGAAAAGCACAGCATCTACAAATAGTTGAAGCTACAACAAAATCTGGCACCTACAACAAGGAGGGTCAATGAAATGGCATTGGCTACAGGGTCAAACTCACCATAAAGTGAGTCCGACCACTGCCTACCATGTTAAACCATGTGACTAATCTGCACTAAACTTGTGTTATGGTCCAATGCACATGTCACAGGTGTAAGTGTGTCAGTGTGGTGTGATTTGCATGTGCAATTTTGGCTACCATCCGTTCTTCTCATTAAAAGCTTTTGCCTAGACGAGGGGAGAAATTGAGGGTCCAATTTTCATAATTCGGAGTTATTTGGCTTTTGGCTTTTGACTCTGACTATATTACATTATTCTAACGCAGAAGCAGATTAGAAATGATTACCAGTTTCATGCAATCAAGGTCTAAAACACAAAAAATAAACTAATGCTCTCTATTATTCTCAACATAAAACCACATTACATTGGGATTCCCCTTCTTTATATTACTAGGGATCTAGTGCAAGACAAACTAAACCCAAAACCTAGTTCTAATTAAGAAACATAATATCTAGTAATAGTAATAGCATATTCCACAGAATATCTTGTGTTCGCACGTGCATAATTCATGTGAATCCCAAGGCATAATTCCTATCAAACTCCCTAGGTTGGAAAGAGCTTCTCAAGCTCAAAGGTTGTACAGCCCAGCCAAAAAGATGTCCAGGAACCGTTCCTCTCTAAGTACATGCCAAGGGAAGACGATCACTAAACAATGAAGGTATTTAAAGATCCAACAACTGGTGGAATGACTCCAAAGTGGATCAATATATATACCCAAAACCATTCTGTAACAGAAATATAAGCCTCTAGAGATGATTTAGAACCATCTACCACGAATTGAAAAGTCAAAAACATAAGATGCTACACAACATCGAACATTAGTGCGTGCAGTTCACAAAAGTGAAGCTGTCGGTCCAATGTCAACCAAATGAAAGAATGAAAGACAACATTGGTTGATCAGGTTTTGTAGGGGCTAGTTGAACATCCAATGTCAGTGGTAGGGACAGCCACAGGAAAATAACATGTTGCACTTTGCTCGGCATAGGTGGTTGTATTAAGGGCGTCCCAACCATTTTCTCATTCATCTGTGTCGGAAGCAAGCTGCATAGTATGTTACACCCATGCAGAGATGAAAGTGGAGCTTGGTGTTGGTGAGAATAAAAAGGCATCCTCAAACTTGTAGCCAACTCTTACATACACACTTAGAATTCATTTTTAATACTCGGCTGAAATGTCAGATTTCATTAACATAATCAAGTGTCTGGTTGACCAATATGTGTGCTCAACCATCCACCATGCAACATTTCTTTTTATCTCTACCGACGTAGAGAGTACGGGCTTCTCATAGTCGGGATACTCTTCATCATAACATTTGCAGTCTTCATAACCTTCCCAAGAACCATGATAACCATCACGCCCATAACCAACATACTCAGAACATCCATAATCATCATCCCAAGTGCCATTTTGCACACCATAAAGATTTGACGGTCCATTAAAATTTGATTTTTATTTAAGTTTAGGGTGACATGATATTCAGGGGTGCAAATAACCTGACAGCAAGCTACAGATGTATCCCCAGGAGATTGTAATGCTTATGCTCTAGCCTCTAAGGCACAAACACTTCAAAATTTTCAAATTGTCCATTTTGGACACGTGTCACATACTAACAGTCTAACAAGCCTTGGACACTTGGTCAATCTGTGACCAGGTCAGATGCAGGAAGGAGACGGGTTGGTGGACAGTTTGTTTATTTTAAAAGCTTATATTTACCGACTTAAAAAGGGGTTGCAAATAAGCAAAATGTACCCTGCAATTAGTAACATACAAACACTGGTCTTATATGTACCCATCCAGACAGCTCGTGTCTGGATGTGTCAATGAATCTGTTCAAACTCACCAAGCATCTCCTCACAGTTGTCAAACGTAGGGGTAATCCACTACAAGAAACAAGCTCTAGGGAGAATATCTTTGCCTCAAATGAATTTGTGAAAAGCTTCCACAACTTGGCCATGTTCATTACGGAGTTATAGCAACTTTTAACCCTGAAAGAGCAGTTTGCATCATTCCAAATCCATTGGTCTTGTTGGTCATCAAAGTCTGTTTGTTGCAGCGCATTGGTCAGCTTGGACACGTGGTAATTGGGACGTTCCTTTGCTCTTTCAAAAAAAATCATTAAGAGTACATTAGTAGAGATTCCATGCGTTCCCTTCTCACTATATGCTCTCTAAAAAAATATAGAAGATATCGAACACTCATTCCTATCCATTAAATAAAGAAATTGTTAGGTGAGGGCCAGTTTGCCTTTTTAATCAAAAAATTTGCTGAAGGAAATGCCTCGTCATTTAGCTTGAGATTTTGTCATCATGATTCACATTGAGATATGCCTTGGAATTTGTTTTACCACAAATCCCCACAACACTAAAGGCTGTGATTGGGGCGGCTTCTAGTTAGAGGATGCAGACAGTTTCCATGGTACTATTCTTAGGAGCATCATAAACACTTCCATTCTAAAGAACACAAGACAACCAAACCTTACTTGCATTTTGTTTCCTTCAGCTGCAAACCCACACCTTTAGCACTTCAGTATCAGGCAAGATGTTTAATAGTTAGGACAGAGGTTCTACTATATCGTGCATGTCCTCCGGAGTGTTGTGATGACTTTTCTAAGAAGGATACCTTCCTAGCAGTCTCGATCACAAGTATTGTGGTCATCCATCCATCCTGATTGTTCAAGGTTTTTACTCAGTGATTCCTTTTGACTTGGCTACAATCCCAAACTTCCCATTATATAGATGCTTTTATGACCATGCCACTTGCATCATCACTACTCATGAGGATGTCAACCAACATTTGCAAAAGTTACATGCCCAATACAACACTCATGCAAATGCAAAGTCATAAATTGGTAATTCAGGTTTGGGAGAATGCTTGTGAAAGGTGGACTTTCCTTCCAAATTTCATATACCAGATACTTGCAACATGGCTGACCTTACCCTCTTCGACTAATACTTCTCAGCGACCTCATTTGGCTAAACAACTCTTTTTCACAAACACCTGGCATCCTGCATATCCCCTTACATTCGTCTTTAGTTACTTCATTAGCAGTCAGCTAGTCAGGCATTGTAGGAGGATTTAGATATGATTCTTCTATGTTCATTCACTGATAGACCATACGATTTCTTGTGAAGTGGTGTGGTTACTCCATTTTTTTATATCTACTAGGTCTCTGTTGCCTATCTTCAGTAATTGGGAATTGTACCATCAGTATTTCTATTGGATTTCAAGGGCGGGCTCTTCCCAACAACCCTAGTTGTGTGTAACATATTGAGGCGCACATACACAGACTGTCTCATGTGACATTTCATTTTATTTGCAGCATGGATTTACTCTTTCCCCCTTAATTTCTACAAAGAGGCTAAGCTTATTTTATTTCATAATTCATAAGTGAATAACAAGTTGATATTTTAAAGAACTGTTGGAGTTCCTAGAGATTGAACTGCGCAAAGACTTTGATTGGGTGTTCATTTCTTTGAATGTGCTAAGTTGAAGTCTAAAGATGAAAGGTTCTTCACTTTGACCTTTTAGATGGGGAAAAAAAAGGTGAAGGTGCTAGTAACCCTGAAGCTTTTAGTGCTTACCCTGTATATTTGGTTCGGTAAAATTGTTTCAATGAGTATTTGTTCATTTGTGTGGAATCCCCTATGTGATGCTTTCTTGCCAAAGTTCAACAATATAACAAAATGCTGAGAAAGGAACAGGTTGAACAAAAAAGGAGAGAGATAGATAGCAAGTGTCCAAGTACAAACCAGAAAAGCAGCTTTGCAAGGTAATCCCGAGATGTTCCTACAGTATCACAAAGCTCCAGATTCCCATCTGGTGTTTGTACTTTTCCTACAACTAAATCTTCGAAGAATCCAGAGCCAGTATCTTCTTTATAAAGCTTTTGCATTACATTTTGTACAAGTTGCTCAATAACTTCCTCCACCTCTAAAGATGATGGATTAGATAGTTCACTCACCTGTCAGAGCATAAAAAACAAATGGATGAAGAGATATGAACATAACAATATTTATTATCAAAGTGCATAAAGGCATTTTTTAAAATGAAATATTCATCTGCCACAGATCATAAGCCCAGCTGATTACCATATCAGGCTCCAAGGAACGCAAATAATCTAAAAGATCATTGTTCTTTTCTCTGTCACGTTCCAAGCGTATGTTTTCCTGCTTCTGTGAATTCAGTTCCTGAAACAATTCAAATGTAACGATCTTAGAGATAACAATGGACACCAACACAATCAGAATATCATGTATGTGCACATAACCAGCTTTAGTTTAGTATCATATAATATATTATGTATTCTTATCAAAATAATTTGGTTGCATATATTTACTATTTATTTAACCCAATTTTCACTTCAGGTTCCGGTTTCTCTGTCCCGCCGGCAAAGAGCGCTCGTCGTGGTGTCATATGCGGGTTCCATACCAAAAGGGAGGTCAGGCCGAGGGCGGGATTCAGGGACTCAAGAGCAAGGCGATAATAAGGCATAAGCTTGTGTTAAACACGGTTGGTAAAATGCTAAGAAAATGGAGAAAATAAAACTAATGAGAATAGCAAAATCTAATATATCAAGAACACTTCATTTAAAAAAAGTGTCAAATGCACCATGATACTTTAGAACACTCCATGCTTTAGATGATCAACTATTTCACATATTTTTCACAGGTCTCAATTCGTTAAATAAATGTTATAATAAGTTTTTTTGGCAAGTAACAAATAATATGTAGCAATATTGATCTATACGAATAGTTGAAAATAAATAATACGGTAATGTTTAACCATGCACCCGTATTGAATTTTTTCAATGTGTTCGACACCTTATATCTGTGTCAGACATGAATACACGTGCCAATGTCGTTACTTAGCATAGTATTCAATGAAATAAACATGATGGTACAAACATAATAAAGAAAAAATTACCTTACCTTAGTGAGACGTTCAACAAATTTTTTATCAAAAATTAGTAACAAACATATGAACATATAATATTTTTCATGTGCATGCTAATACTACAAAGTGATAACACAATTTATAACCAAAACTCATGGTCAATATCTATAGAGTCAACTACTATATCAGTACAAAAAAACATAACACAATTATAAGTTCAAAGTTGGTGGATTTGAGGCTACATAACTTCTTCTCACCTCTATGCAAGGGGGGCAACAAAGTATATATCCCAGTGTAAAAAACCTATACATATATATATATGTTAAAATCACGAGTTGGACATCGTGAAATTGATGTGTAGGCCTCAATATGCATCACAACTTATGCCTCATCCTCCTCTGTTGAGGTTTAAGTCTTTGCCTCAGTTCATACAACAACCACCTCACTCTAAGAAACGCCTCAAGAAGTATCTAAATCAGGGAGTTCAACAGAAAAGATATATGTAGTCACAGACGGCTCGTACACACAATAAATGGATAAATATGCACTTACCGCCTAGCCTAGCCAAAAGGGTGTGGTCAAAGGCTCTCAGCTAGCAAAGGCCCTCACTCAGGCAAGCTAGCTGAGAGCCTTTGACCACAATTTTTTTTAAAAGCTTGCTCGGGATGCTAGGTGAGGCCTAGGCGCCCAAGCCACCATGTCACCTCGCCCAGTGCCAAGGACTAACATGGAGAAAAGGGATTCAAACTTTCTAATCCTTATTTTTGCTAAACCCTAGCCTTCATAAATAATTAAATAAAAACATTGTTTGAGCTTATGTGGTCCCAGGACGATGCACACAAGATGCCTCTAAAAAGAATTTGTTCGCCTCGTTTTGCCTAGGTTATGACTACTAGGCTTTAGACTTTAGTTGGTGGATTCCAACTTCAAATCACATACTCAACATTTCTTACCGACTTGCGGTATTGCAAATGTCAAAGCACTTCTACGAACCACTATCCTCATATTTGAAAGCATTCTTTTATAATCATATTCATATTACTACAACAATCTATACTTTAGTATTGAATAAATATTTTCAGTAGTATATATATATATATTGGTCCAGATCCAGGGCTCTTCATTTATGTACAGAATGCATATTTTGAAGTGCAGTGCCTGGTAACATATATGGAAAGGAAACCCAACCTGAGTGCACATGTTTGATGTGCATTAGCCATAGGAATAGGTCATTGTTCGTTCCACTTTGTTGAAATGAAGAAGAATTTACAATGATTTTCTAAATGATTCAATTTATTTGTTCACACAAAAATACCTTGACCACACGAAAATTTAAGTTCAAAAGACCTATAAACACATTGAACAGAACTGAGAGAAAGAAAAGAACATGGAGAAAAGAAACCAAGATAAGAAAATAAAAATAGAAATATATTAAGGTAAAGTTGAATTTTTGTCAAGGAAATACTGAAAAAAAAAAAAATCAAACTTAGGTGATAGCTTTACTCATAGGGTTTTGATGAATTTTTATTACTAGGAGTTTTGAGGAAGGATAATTATCTTTTGTGAATTTTCGCCATGGATTTTAAGGTAAAAGAACAGCACTGTGAGATGAATGTTGACGATTTATTATGGCTCAATTCCCACTGTATTTCCATTGTGGTTCCAAATTTGAAAATCAATCCCCATCCAACGTGGGATTTTCAACGAGGCATAAGCAAACGTCACTACTTGTCCTGTATCAAATGCAGTCTTCAGCATACATCAAGATTCAAGACCTTCCAAAAGTAAATCAAATTTGAAAGTGTTACCACACCTTGAAGGCATTGTTCTGTGCGAGACAAATATTAAGACTTTAAGACTGCACAATGTTGTCTTCTACATCAAAAACGATATGACTCACAAAAATTAACTAGGCTTTCTTCAAAAATCTTGTAAGCGTAATTTTTTAAAATACTAGAATTGAGTGACCACATAAACATAGTTCTACAATATTTTTTTGAACCAATTCAATCATGGTTTAAAAGAGCGTTATGAGGCTACAAATTGACTAAGGAGTATGGTTAACAAATTGAGGCTTACCCCCATAGGTATTTCAAAAGTTGACTCATTGTATCAACCAAGTGAATTAATTATTTAAATCACGAGTGAATCAAGTGGTCATATGGTGTCTTCATTCTTCAAAGCTTCAAGTAATCAATTAAATGAATATCAAGTTGTTTGTCCATACAAGACACAGAAAATATCAGTGATCCAAATGATTTTTGTTAAATCATAAACTGATTAGGTGCCTCACACCTCATGAACCTTTTATGCCTGAGTTCCCAATTAAGATTTTTTAAACCTTGAATTCAACTTAACATATTATTGACCAATACAGTATTAAAATAACTAATATGACCGTTAAAAACAATAACTTCATGTATGCTAATCAATAAATTCATGTAAAATAATACGCAAAAATGTTTTTAAGCATCTAAACGTAATAACCATACTTGGCTCTTGGTTTTATGGAGATTGAAGAGTCGCTTCTTCTCTCTCTTTTTTCCTTTTTTTTCTTTGAAATCCTTCCTTTTGGCCGTTGATCTACAATGTGTTTCTAGGCCTTTCCAAGTTAATATTTTATTTAGCCAAAGTATTTCTATGTTAAAAGTAAGTCAAATTACTTTTAAGATACATTTTTAGTCCCGATTTTCCCCAAATAAACCTAATTCCATACTCATGAACTTCAAAATTCAAACTTTTAAATTTGTTACTCAGATTGGGAAGATGGCAAGATGATATAAACAAAAAAACAAATAATAATGACATATTTGAACCTATATATACATTTTTATAGTAATATGAGTACCATAATAATTTAAATTGAAACAATAACGCATTTGAAATAGTAACAAAATTTTGGGAGAGACACTGCCTTGTTGGTCTTGCTGGTCTTGCTCAGGTAGATCATTTGTCTAAAGGTTTCGATATAATAAATAATAATTACGAAATCAACAAAAAAGGAAAATGTAGAGACTATTGGTTAGAAAGGGATTACAATAGGCAACTGAATATAATATAAGCTTCAAATGATATTATCATTTCAGTTATCTATGTTTGTGCAATGTTTTTTTTTCCTTTTTTCCATTCATAATCAGTTAGATTACTGAACAAATATTCTACTCTACCCCACAAAAAAGCAACTAGATATATACCGGCCTTCTCATAATTTAAATAAGACAGTGCTTTAAATAGTAATGAAAATTTGGGGTAATTACATGCTGTCAGGAGTTAGCTAATCTAACCCTGACACGTGCACTGCCTTGCTGGTCTGGCTCGGGTGGATCATTTGTCCAAAGGTTTTGATAAGGATTTGTTGCCCATAAAGGTCAAAGATTTTGCTAGCTTGGATAATTTGCGTACTGCCTAAGTGGAGTAAGTAGTTTTTCCAATCAAAGTAACACGTCATAGTGAGAATTTTGAGCAGGAACCTACTTGGGATGTATGAACTTTCTTGGTGATGTTTTGTCTCTGGTTTTGTTCACTGTCAGGCTTTAGGCCCCCATCCCTCACTCATACGCCTTTGTTTTTCATTTCTAATTCTTAATGAAAGATTAGGGCACCATATCCCCCTCATAAAAGTAATTAGAAACGTACAAACAATCTGTTAATGGGTGACTGATAATGAGAATAACACAAGTTCCAAATGATCACGCATTATCAATTCCAGTAATCTATGATAGTGCAATTTTTTCCCATCCATAATCAATCAAGTTACTCAACAAAGATTATAATCCACCGAACAAAGAAGTAACTAAATACATACTGACCTTCTCAACAGTAGCCAATTCCGATTTCAACTCTTGTATGTAACGCAAAGCTTCAGGAGTCAAATCTCCAAGACCCTCAGGAATTTTCATCTCCACCAAATCTCCATCACCTTCTCTCTTTCCACACTCATTATCCAGCACTCCGCGTGATGGTGTTGAAGCAACCGGCATCTCAACCACATCATCGGTAGAGAGATCGAGATTTCTGGTCAAAGCAACCCTATACTCCGCATTCCACAAAGTATACCTAACAGTTTGGTTTCATACCAATAAACAACCAAATTCAGCAAACGAAATTGATTTCATTTTTTCCCAATAAACAATCATTTCAACACCAAATTTGGAGAATGAAATCATGAATTGAGTGCAGAATGAATGAGATTACCCAGTCATAATCGAATTTGCGAGAAGTCGATGGAAAGGGCGCTTTGAGACCCTAATAGTGACAGAGAACTGTTCTGAAGGGAGCAAACCTAGCATATTGGAGATGGTTCGTATCATGGAATCTTTGGCATCCGTGGAAACGCCCTTGGATATGGTAGTGGTGTCGAATGGTTCAATTCGCTTTAACATGTTGGCGATGACGGAGAATTCACGGTCAAATCCAGATTTAGGAGCGGAAATGAAGTCGTCAGCGACTCCTCCGCCACCATCGATACCAGAGAAGAGGCAATTGAGGATGAGTGAGGAGGAGGGTCTCTTGGTGGTTGAGGTAGAGGAGCAAAGGTGGAGTTGGCGGTGGTGGTGGTGGCAGGAAGAGGAGAGGATGGTGGATGTTGTGGGGAGGTGTTGATAGGGTTTGAGTGAGAGGTCGCTGAAGCGGGAGAGTAGGAGTGCCCTAGCTGCTCCTGTTGCTGCCATCAGAGACCAACTCTGCGCGCTCGCTCGTCGCTCTCTCGAGCTATCTGAATCAATCTCTTGTTTCTTCGTCTCTCTTCTCTTTCTTCTTCTCTGGTTTTGGTTTTGATTGAAGAAGAGCTAGCTCATACGGCTTCTCTCACCCACTCCTTGCGGGGGCCACTAAGCCACTTGGAATCAGTCTTTATTTCGGGCCGCACCCGATTTTAATGGCTTCTTCTTAATTTTTCATTTTTCATTTTTCATTTAGACAAAAGACTGTTGATATTCCAAAAATCTCTGCATCTAATGGCATGCTTGTTTCAAAGACTTATAAGTTTAGGGGTGGGCATGTGTTAGGACTAGTACCGTTGGTCAGGGAAATCAAGGTCAGAGGCCTTTCAAGACTTTCCTAATGGTCTCAAAATTCAATGTTCCCTTTTGAAAAGTGCCCAAATGCTTAGCATCTATATTATAGGGGAAATGTTTGAGCTCTTGACTGTGAGGACGTGTTGTCTCCATTGCATAGTCGGGCCAGACTATACCGCTAGCATTTTTATTGTTTTCTTTGCATTGCTTTTCAACTTCAAACTTGTATTTCCATCGATCGATAGCATCGAACTAGTCTTGAGTAACGTCCTTCCGAACGTTCCTCCCCATTGTAATCTATTGAATGTTAATGAAAGCTTTTGCTGACTATTGTGCATTGTTATATTGTCTACAGATTGATATTGTGCATTCTCAAGTTAATATTTGTGCCCGTCAAAGTAACTACTCATAGGCTTACTAGTGAATTGGATAGCTAGTGCCGCACGGATTGCTAGTCCGTGATAGTTGGTATCAGAGCCAGAGCTTGTTGAATGCAAACCAGGATGCAGGAACTAAGTGAGCGCCTTGGCGCTATGGAGGAACGACAGGCTAGTCGAATGCAAAGACTAGAAACCAGAATGGACCAGTTGAGCTGTTTGGGAGAACAGATCAGTCGCCTTGATGGACTCTTTCACTTGGCAGACAGAGTGGATTCGCTGGCTGAGCACGTTGACAATTTGGAGGGAAGAACAGTCGCTATGGAAGAGTCGCCTCACCCCACAGCTCAGGTGATGAGTGACTTCCAATTACAGTTGGAGGACTTGTTTGCAAGAGTTGGCTTGCTGACCAAGGCCACATGGACGATTGATCACCCTAGGATGAAAGTGCCTGAGCCAAAGTCATACGCTGGGGTACGAGATGGGAAGGAGCTAGAGAACTTCTTGTTTGATCTGGAACAGTATTTTCGCGCGGTGAACCCCAAATCAGAAGAAGCCAAGGTCACCATGGCGACCATGTACTTAGCAGGTGATGCGAAACTATGGTGGAGAACCAAATATGCAGGTATGGAAGAAGGTCGCATCCTTATTAAAACTTGGGCAGACCTCAAAAAGGAACTCAGAAATCAATTCTTGCCTGAGAATACTGATTTCTTAGCAAGGAGGAAGCTCCACCCCATCAAACAGGCAGGCAATATTCGAGACTATGTCAGGCAGTTCTGAACTTGTTTGCTAGATATTCGAGACATGTCTGAGAAGGACAAAGTTTTCTGTTTCATGGAACAAGCTCAGCCGCTTCTGCAAGCAGAATTACAAAGGCAGAAGGTGACAGATATTACAAGTGCTATTGCAGCAGCAGAAAGGTTTAGCGATTATATGCCCATGGCTGGATCCACTTCGCTCAATCACTCCACAGCTAGAACTGGCAGTACCAATTCGAGCTCAGGGTCGAATGCTCGATCACCTAACCAAAACTGGGGAAACTCAAATCAGAACCGAGGAAACTACAATTCTCGGCCGTCCAACCAGAATTGGAGTTCCAACAGAAATTGGAATGCCAGCCCTAGCAACTCAAATTACAACAACAAAGGAGGGCAAAACTACTCTGGGCAGTGGAGACCATCTGCACCTGCCCCATGCATTCTTTGCAATAGCAGGGATCACCCAACAGGCAAATGCCCATCCAAACCAGCCCTACACTCATTGATGTCCTTGCTTCAAACAAAACCTTCTAACTCGACCGCATCGAGCTCGAACCCCACTAACAGTGAGACTTCCCAGATGGGAGCTCTACGCAAGCTCAATGCTGTCAAAGGAGAAATGTATGAGCATCCACACAAGAAGGCTTTACAATACATCGACATCACTATCAATGGGTTCCCTTCCCAAGCATTGTTGGATTCAGGAGCGACAGACAATTTTATTGCCCCAGAGGAAGCTAGACGTGTGGGTCTGAACTTAGAAGGAGATGTGGGAAAATTGAAAGTTGTCAACTCTGAAGCAATCTCTATTAATGGTATGGCTAGAGCTGTGCCACTACAGGTTGGTCCATGGGAAGGAAGATTAAACTTCTTAGCCGTCCCACTTGATGATTTTAAGGTGATTCTTGGCCAAGAATTCTTCCAAGGAGCTGCAGCAGGACCACTACCTTTCATGGACTCCTTGGGCATTTTCGGACCCAGACTACGCATTATACCAACCTCAATTCGACCCACAACTCATGATAGAATATTGTCGGCGCTCCAAGTCAAGAGAGGCTTGGCCAAAGGAGAAGATACATACTTAGCTGTAGCAAAGCTAGAGATGGAAGATGATACTAGCAAAATCCCCGAGGAAGTTGCCCAAGTTATTGTTGACTTCAGCAAAGTGATGCCGAATGAGTTGCCAAAGAATCTACCTCCCAGAAGGCTCATTGATCACGAAATTGAGTTAGTGCCTGGTGCCAAGCCACCCGCACGTAGTCCATATCGCATGAGCCCTCCAGAGTTGATCGAATTGAGAAAACAACTAGATGGCTTGTTGGAGTCGGGATTCATTCAGCCCTCTAAAGCACCTTATGGGGCACCTGTTCTTTTTCAGCGGAAACATGATGGCAGTCTTCGCCTTTGTGTTGACTATAGAGCATTGAACAAAGTCACTATAAAGAACAAATACCCGCTACCGCTCATTGCAGACTTATTCGACCAACTTGGATCCGCCAGATACTTCACAAAACTTGACTTGAGATCAGGTTACCATCAGGTCCACATTGCTGCTGGCGACGAACCCAGAACTGCTTGTTCTACTAGATATGGGTCATATGAGTTCCTAGTAATGTCCTTCGGCTTGACCAATGCTCCAGCTACGTTTTGCACCCTTATGAATGGCATGTTCCGTCACCTTCTGGACAAGTCTGTGGTTGTCTATCTTGATGATATTGTGGTTTATAGTGGGACTATAGAAGAACACCTACATCATTTGCGAGAAGTGTTCCAAATCCTTAGGGATAATCATCTCTTTGTCAAGAAGGAGAAGTGCGCATTCGGCCAGACCCAGATCAATTTCTTGGGTCATGTTATTGGCAATGGCAAGATTCAGATGGACATGGAGAAAGTCAAGGCAATCCATGATTGGAACACTCCTAAGAACGTGTCTCAACTACGTTCTTTCCTTGGACTCGCAAACTATTATCGTCGCTTCATAAGGGACTACTCTAAGAGAGCTGTTGCACTGACAAATTTGTTGAAACAAGACCGAACATGGGAATGGGATAGGCAGTGTGAAGCTTCATTCCAAGACTTGAAACTGGCCGTGATGAAAGATCCAGTATTGGCCTTGCCAGACATCACCAAGCCCTTTGAAGTACAAACAGATGCATCTGATTATGCTTAGGGGGAGTTTTGCTTCAAGATGGTCACCCGGTAGCATATGAGAGTCGAAAGTTGAATGATACAGAGTCTCGTTACTCAGCTCAGGAAAAAGAATTGCTAGCCATTGTACATTGTTTACGGGTGTGGAGACACTACCTTTTGGGATCTCAAGTCCTTGTTAGAACGGATAATGCCGCAACAAGCCATTTCCTTACTCAGAAGAGGCTAACCTCCAAGCAATCTCGATGGCAGGAAAAATTAGCAGAATTTGACTTAGTATTGGAATACAAGCCAGGGCGCACTAACAATGTAGTTGATGCACTCAGTAGAATGGCAGACCTTGCAATGCTCACCCATACCGGTCCGAGTCACACCATCTTGGAGAAGATCAAAGCAGGCCTACAGACAAACCCACAAGCGAAGGTGATTACTGAGTTGATCAAGCAGGGCAAAACTCGACGGTTCTGGATAAAAGATGGAGCAATACTCACAACTGGTAATCGCCTCTATGTTCCAAGAACCTCTGGTTTGAGGAAAGAACTTTTGAGTGAATGCCATGACACCCATTGGGCGGGACATCCAGGTTGGAGATGAACACTTGCATTGCTAGAGAAGGGGTACTATTGGCCGCAGATACATGAGGATGTTATGGCCTATGTTCGAACATGTCTTATTTGCCAGCAAGATAAGGTTGAAAGAGATCGACCAGTAGGCTTACTAGAGCCCTTGCCTGTTCCGACTCGTCCTTGGGAAAGTGTTTCCATGGACTTCATTACTGGGTTACCGAAAGTGGAGGATTTCAGGTGTATCCTTGTAGTTGTCGACCGATTCTCCAAGTATGTGACCTTTGTGCCGACCGGACTGACTTGCACAGCCGAAGATACGGCGCAATTGTTCCTCAAGCATGTAGTAAAGTATTGGGGACTGCCCGAAAACATTGTTAGCGACCGTGATGCTCGCTTCACAGGAAAGTTCTGGAAGGAGTTGTTCAAGCTCTTGGGATCCAAACTTAATATGTCGACAAGCCAACATCCCCAATCTGACGGACAGACTGAGCGCTTTAACTCTATGCTCGAAGAATACCTTCGTCATTTTGTAAGTGCAAATCAGAAAAATTGGGTGGGAATACTTGATGTTGCACAATTCTGTTTCAACTTACAAAAGAGCTCAGCTACTCACTCCAGCCCCTTTCAGTTGGTTACTGGTCAGCAACCATTGACACCACATACAGTACTTACCGGATACCAAGGACCCAGCCCAAGAGCTCTTGAATTTGTCAAAGCCTGGCAGAAAAATATTGAAGTTGCTCGAGCCTATCTTGAGAAAGCCTCCCGTCACATGAAGAAATGGGCCGACAAGAAACGACGGATTGATCTTTTTGAAGTCGGGGACTTGGTATTGGTGAAGCTAGATATGTTCAACAAGTATAAAAGGACAGCTAGAGCACACAACAATCTGTTTCGCAAGTATGAGGGACCGGTACAGATTATTGAGAAAGTCGGCAAAGTCTCCTATCGCGTCAAGTTACCACATTGACTCCGTTTCACCCATCTTGTCTTCCATGCAAGTAACTTGAAGTCCTATCATGCAGATGCCACTAATCCCACAAGAAATGTATCTACCCGAGCATTGCCTAAGCATCCTACTAAGCCAGATCGAGAAGTGGAAGAAATCTTAGCTGATCGCCTCATCAACAACACAGGCCCGGATAGAGAGTATTTGGTCAAGTGGCAGGATGAACCTCCTTCAGAGATCAGTTGGGAGCCAGTCGAGCATCTGCTGCCATACCTCTCAAAGCTGGAAGAGTACTTGGAAAAGTTCGCTGCGAGGGCGTCAGCGAATTGAGTGTGGGAGAGTATTAGGACTAGTACCGTTGGTCAGGGAAATCAAGGTCAGAGGCCTTTCAAGACTTTCCTAATGGTCTCAAAACTCAATGTTCCCTTTTGAAAAGTGCCCAAATGCTTAGCATCTATATTATAGGGGGAATGTTTGAGCTCTTGACTGTGAGGACGTGTTGCCTCCATTGCATAGTCGGGCCAGACTATACCGCTAGCATTTTTATTGTTTTCTTTGCATTGCTTTTCAACTTCAAACTTGTATTTCCATCGATCGATAGGGGTATATATAAGGTATTCCTTGGAGCATGTTTTTTCCCATATGAGCCCCCTAAATTGGTTTTTTTGCCAATTTAGGGTCTCCCTTGGAAATGCTCTTACTTATAAGTTACAAGTGATCGTGACTTGTGTCACTTATAAATGATTTTTAAAATGTGTTTGTTTGTACCATTTATAAGTGGTTCTACGTGACACATGCATTTGCTTTATATATTCTTGTAAGAGGGTAGTTTACTATCATACCCTTATGTACCAAATGAAAAACTAAACATGCAATTATATATATTACATAACAATTGTAATACAACAACAAGTTTCATAGGTTATCCATCAATTTTTAGAATTTTTTTTGTCTAAATGAATGTTGTACTTTCATTCAAAGTATTTTTGGTATGTATCATGAGCATGGGTAAAAGGATCTTCGTTGACATCCTTCTCATTCAAAGTTAAATTTAGCGGTACTCCTTACCCCATTGATTGAAAGCACCTAACAAAATCTTATACAATTTGCAAAACACCTAACTGAACCAAGTGAGTGGATTACATCTTTTTTTTTACAATTGATAATCACGTTGTTTATACATAAATTATCTTATAGCTTATATTTGTTAGTGTTTCAAATATTATATTTTATTCTAATTATTTTATTTTATATTTTTGTAGGATTCAGTGCTTAAATGATGAAATCGCGTTAGTGCGGCAAAGAACAAGTACTAGACATTCACAAAGTGGCACGGACGGTAAAATTAATGACGACATCCAATTAAAATCCAAAAACCAATTTCTTCATTTTCTTCTTAACCTAAGCCTAAGCCCAAAGTCAACCTAAATCTCCAAAATTATTTATTTTTCCCCTCCTCGTCACCAACAAGACGTTTCTCTCCCTTTCTCCCTGGTAGACACAACAACCTTCACAACCTCCCTTTCTCGCCTGCTCTCTCTCTCTCAACTGATCGTCTATATCTCATCACCTCGATAGAGCAGCCACAACCACTATCAGATCGTCATTATCTTTCTCCAACTACAAGCGATCGCATTTCTGCCTGCAGTCCTCAACAGTCCATCGCATGAGCCATGCACAATAACACCTCGGCACAACAACCTTTCTTCCAGTCACACCCAGACAGAGAGCAACACACACAACACAGTTGAGGAGTTTGTGATCTCTCTAACACATCGTCCATTTTCTATTCCATCTCAACAACAACTAATGACACAACACAGATGAGGAGTTTGTCATCTCCGCCATGAGCTTCTAAACCCTGGGCTGAGACGAAGATGAAACCATGGGGTTTTAGAGGTTAAATTTAAATTACTCTTTTCTTCGTGTTTCATTGTTAAATTCAATTTTTTTCTGAATATTGACGAAATGCTTTCAAAGATTATATCGGATTTGATATCTGGACTAGTTGATAGTTAGAGTATTCTTTGTTAATATTCGAAGCATGTTTTTACTTGATTATGTAAAATATGTGATTATGTGTACCGTTGCAAGACACTCAATGCTAAGGGTTTAGACTTTTGCCGAAATTGATTGTGAATTTAGATTAATCCTAAGATTATTAACAATCACATCATTGATTGCAAACAAGGGATTATTCATCTCTAGTGCTTATTGCTTTATGAAAACAGTAAGTTAGGTTTAAACAATTCTCGAATAACCTATGGTAGATTTAATGCCTCAATTCACTTTTGAATTGTCTTTACTAATTCAATTTTTAGTTATTTAATTTTTTATGTTAGTTTAGAAATTTTCAATTGCAGCAACGCCCATTTTAAATTAGTCTAGATAAGTTTTAGTTTTTTATTGTGTCTTCAATCCTCGTGAGATCAACTCGTACTTGCCATTGTCTACTAATTAGACAATCGTGCACTTGCGGTATAACAATTATGTTTATTAACCTATTAATTTAGATTAGTAAAATCCACATCAACAATACAAGCACACAATAAGGTTTCTAAAGTTCAAACAAAAAATGACACGTGCTCAACACAAGTTCCACATTTTGTATCTAATTGTGCTCAACACTACTACTAATACAAATTGGAGAAGCCGAGAAGGAATATAATTTTGAAGCTGAAATGTTTAGTAGGTGTGGAAGTAATTTTTGGATTATGGATCATTGTCTGTCTCTTGAGATCATCTTAATTGGTGCCAATCAATTTTTATTCATAGCTTTGAACTTGTGTTGAGGGCGTGTAAAATCGGGTTGAACCCAATCGATTTCTTCTCACTTTCTCTCAACTCATTCATTATTCACCACTAAACGGTATACTATAGTTAACTCTTTTAAGTTATTGTACTAGTGGAACTAGGAGAAAATGGTGGAGGCACATAGTCGCTTCCTTATCCATTGGATTATTTTGACATTAGTCATCAATAATAATTCGAAATTATAATATCATCCCTTTTTGTTCGAAATTAGATAATGGTCACCAAAGTCATTAACTCCCTCACGTGTTGCTTACGTGATGGGTGGAAAATGACCAAAAAAACCATTGATAAATCAAATACTGAGATTGAATGTTTTGTATCTCGAGCAACTTATCTCAAAGAATATCAAAGGGTTTATTTAAAAAGATAAGTGTATCTTGAAGAAAATCTTACAGTTATTAAAAAAAAAATCTTTTTCCCCAACCCACTCCTCCTCTTTCCTCTATTCTAAATAAATTCCCCACCACGACCATCCTCCACGCCCTGCCTCCATGTTTTACCACACTTCCACCAACACCACCATCTTCCTCCACCCTCTCCCATTTTTCCCTCCCTCCGAATCATCACCGCTAGACCCCCTCCCCTAGTGACTGACCAACACCCACAACCCCTTTCCCTTGCACTTTCCACCACCAAACCCCATTTTACTCGTGATGGGCCTAACCAGCAGCACACTCCTTTGCGATTAGTGGTACATCCCCCGCTTCCATTGCTCTTCAATATTACTTTTTCAAATACCAGCAACAAGTTCACAGTCATTGGTCACAGCACTTTTACATTGATACAAGTATCTTTATAGCAAAATTACACCAGTGGTCGTGTCTCTCTTTGTGGCAATAAAGACAGTGTTTCCAATGGCTCATTTCTGGCATAGTCTGTTGCCAGACTTTCATTTCCAAAGGTCATAGGACATTTTCAACACTTATTGGTAGCCTAAACAATCATACTGCAACTTGGAAGTTCAATCCAAGTAGTTATGTTTTTCTTGCTCATAGCAGACCAAAACCTCTTCAAATTTGATGTTTCTAATATTTCTGATGACAATTTCATTAGTAAAACAATTGATGTACTTGTGGTGTTTGATTGGAGAATCGGAAATGAGACTTGCCAACAAGCTTAAAAAAATTCCACCACTTTTGTTTGTCAAAACCACAATTATTGCTTTAATTTGGATGTTGATGGTGGATGTGGATGTGGATATCATTGCAATTGCAGTGAAGGTTACAAAGGGACCCTTACCCGAGCCCAGGATGCCAAGGTGAAACATTCAAACCAAAATCCAAAATCCAAAGAGAGAAACAAATAAGGGGAATAAAAAACAACAAAAACACAAGTTCAACCAATCAACTACTCTCGATTCGATTCATCATCACCACCAGCAATGTTCGACGCATATTGCACGGACTGTAAGAAGAGCACATAGGTGGTGTTCGACCATTTGGTGGGCGACACAGTCAGCTCCAAGTGCAAACTCGTTCTTGAGGCGCACTTGATCGACTATGCATCCGGGTGGAGGACCTCCGCCAACGAGTCTGGAGACGACAATCCCGTTTATGTCGATTGTTGATGCACTATTTTACTAGCACGCAACTTAATACTCTGCTTTGTAATTGTAGTAAAGAATAAACAGAGATCGTTCTGGACTGAGGATTAGAGGGTTTGCTAACTAGCACTAAGGATAACTAAGAGACAACTAACAACCTAATTAAGAAAATATTGGGGATTGGATTTTTCTAATTTAAACTAAGAAAATAACTACGAAAATTAGTGTAAAGATAATAAAACTAAAGGGATGGCAAATTAGCTAAGGGTTTTATCTCCACACACCAAACATATGCTCATAAATCAATATTCAATAATCACTTGCTAACTCGTGAAAGACAATGCTTAATATAACCGTGACCGTACTGCATTAATCTTATTATTTTCCCAAATTCGTTGAATTAAATTAAGCGTCGCTTTCAAACTATTATTTTCATGTTATCTAATTAGGAATCGCAAGTTAGATAACAATCCAAGATCATTAAGTTTTGTGAAAAATATGAACACTGACCAGGCAATTACAAGTATGATCAGCATCTTGTTCTTAACCTTGGTTTTTATGTAACCTTACCAACGTTCATTGGTATTTACTACTTTTCAGTACAAGATTGTAACGATTTGGTGAAACTCTCTTACTAAGTTGGCCACCTTAACAAACATACAAAGAGAAGTTCTCTATAAAATAGTTAAGCAAAACACAATCACTAATCAGTAAGGAAAATTAAATTAAATTAATCATAAAACACATGTTCAGGTCGTCAAATCCACCCCTAGCTAAAAGGGGTTTAGCTAGACATATTAATCATGTTCAAACAGTAATCCATAATTAAATATCCAACTATAAATAAGAAAAAGAGAAAGTGAAAGAAACAAAACACTGTCGCCAACTGTGTGGTGGTAGAGAATGGATGTCTGGGGTGTTAATAGTGTACTGAGGGAAATAAAACATCTTCCTCTTCCTCATCACGATCTCTGCTATGTTCTTCAGACTTTTCTTCTTCTTATTGGCTATAAATTAAAGGAATCGGTGTGTGAGAGAGAAGGGGAGGACATGGGAGAGAGATGGACGGCGAGAGATAGACAGTGGTTGTGCAAGGGTGGCTAGCGACGATCAGGGAAAGCGAGAGAGAGGCTGGTGGTGTGAGATTTGATAGAAAGAAGGTATGCAATTTGGTTGTGAGCGAGGGTTTCAATGAATGGCGAAAAATAGAGAGATGATGGATTTGTGTGCGATTTGTGAAGAGAGAAAAAGGGGGTTGCGAGCTAGATTTGCGAGGATGGGTGTTTGCTGCTGCGAGGATGGGTGCTTGCTGCTGCAAGGATGAAGGGTGACGGCTTGCTCTGGTTGCAAGGATGGGTTTGTGCTTGCGATGAATGGATGATCTCTCCAAAGCCACGTATTGTCCCTTTTATAATCACGTTATCTAGGTTTCCTACTTTGTATAGTTTCCTTTTGCAACAAGTTTTCCTAATTCAAACCAATTTACACCACTCGGCTTCTATTTTGGAATCTTGTTATTGAAAACCTACACAAACATGAAAATAACAATTAATACCATAATTAACCATAAATAACCAAATATATATAGAAATATAGTACTAAAATAACATAATTATGCTCTTATCAAATTCCCCCACACTATTCTTTTGCTAGTCCTCGAACAAATCAAAGAAACAAAAATAAATGACTCAAATGATTCAATCTATACTTTCAAACATTTGTCTCAAAGATTTTCAACGGATCATGACATGATAAGATTATTTACAAACACAAGATTAAATCCACATCATTCGAAAACTAATATACGTTCATAGTAATGATATAAAAAATTACAATTAAATCAATCCAAACGACTGTGAAACTCAAGCGCGTGCAAAAAAGAATTAGCCCAAAAATCTCACTTGTGCATTTTTTTTCCACTGATTGTTTGGTAAAATCACTCTTCCTATTCTAGTTATATGTGAGAGGATTGACGTAAAAGGGAAACAAATAACTCACATATGATATAATTAACAAGAAAAAGACATTTTCTGACATGTTTATTTTTTTTATTTTTTTTAGATATATGATTCATGGAAGTAATGCTACTACTTAAATGCAAGAACTAGTGACACAATATGCTCATACCTCATTCGAATATCCACATTGTGACATTGCACAACACACTCAATCAGAATGTCTTAATTTAGGTTGTAATGAGGCCAGGGGTAAAATGAAGAGAAAGAACGGATAAGGAAATTACAAATAGCTTAAAGAAATGTGATTGCTTGCAATAAGATTAGAGACATTAGCAATGAATCACATGGTTCAACATATAAGTAGGAAAAGGAAAATGAAGAGGAAGTTGTGGCTTACTGATAATGAAGAGTTTCAGCCATTATTTTGTATGTACTGAGATGAAAAGAACTGGACTATCTATATATTAATGAAATGTTGAATGAACATAGACAAGGGCTTGTGTCCCTTCTGTATATTTTTTTTTTGGCGACTCTTTCTTTTTGAACTATCTACCATAAGGGTCTTCTCTCATACTTGTTTTTCAACATACCTTGAACCATAATATAGTCTCTGCAAATCAAATTATGTTTCACTCTTCTGATTAGGTTCGGTGTGGAAATGAGGATAGTGAAACAAAAATGGTCAATAACAAGCTCAATGGGGATTAACCTAAAGAAAATATATCATGGATCAGACTTATTTGGCAATGGTGGAAACTATGTGCCTTTATCATATAAAGTGGGGCTAGGGAACCAGGTTTTGCAACCAAGATGATGTGGCATCGTCAGAGGAGATTTTTGGAGATACATATAAACTTTTTGGAGATTTCACCATTCTTTCAAGATCACACCACATCACTCTGGTTGCAAAAACCTGATTTTCTAGAAATTTTGTATCATGTAAAGCATGTCGTGCAATTCAATATAATGCTTTAAACGAAATTAATACAAGTTCAATTGCTTAATTTTAATTATAAAAGCAATCCAAGTAGCAACCAAAACAAACAAAAATGAGATCATGCAACGAATTATTATTACCAAAAGAAATGAAAAATGATCTAACTAAAAATTCTCAAAATCAAAGGAGCAATAGGCTCAAAACTCACACATGGGTTATAATGAGTTAAATTCAATTAATCATGCTATGAGTACCAATTACTCAGTTGATTACATGTGAATTTGCATATAATAGCCATGAACAAGCATTAACCAAAGAATAATATTAGACCTTAAATCATGTTTATAAATCACCTTAAAGTCATGCAATTAAAAATCAAATTTCATCATTGTATTGGAAAGTATCCTAAGACTCAAAATAACTACGAATTTTTTTAAAAATTGATATTAATACCAAGAAAGAAAACAAAAACCAACTTATTTTTATGGAAAAAAATTCAAAAAAAAAAAAAACAATGTTGTTTGTTGTTTCCCCCACACTTAAACCTAACATTGTCCTCAATGTTAACAAATTATAGCACATGCAATGAAAGATTTAAAATATGAAAAACAAACTACTAACAAACAAAAACAAAATTAAAATAAAGGGATAGAAAAACCAAATATGATTGGGTTGCCTCCCAAAAAGTGTTTGTTTTAACGTCGTGCAGCCTGACAATATCTCCAATAATCCTCAAAATAAGTGGGAACATGGAATGATACGTCCTCCACGTCATGCTCCACAAATGACTCATAATAGAGCTTAAGTCGATGCTCTTTCACCTTAAACTCCTTACCGGTTGTGACATTCTTAATCTGTATAACACCATGGAAAAAAACATTATTAACAATAAAATGACCAAACCATTCAGAACGTAACTTACCATGTCTAAGACATGATTGGAAAGACAAGACTTTCTTTCCAACAACAAAAGTATTTCCATGAATCATCTGATCATGAAAAACTATGGAGTTCTCCTTGTAATTGTTTTTACTTTCGTATGCCTCATCTTGAATCTTTTGGAGCTCATTCAACTGCAATTTCTTTCGCTTATTTGTATCATAGGGAACTTTATTGCTCTCATATCCAACGACATTAGTGATAGTGGTTTCAAGTTCATCCTTTTTTTTTTTTTTTTTTTTTTCTGACGTCCAACAGTTTTTGGGCCAAAATGTCAATTATATTAATAAAAAAACAAGAATGATTATCAGTAGGATACCGCGTGGCTTCAAAGATGTTGAAGCCAATCACATTTCCATCAAATTCCATGGTCAGTTTCCCCGCATGCACATCAATATTTGTCCTCTTAGTTTTCATTAAGGGACGCCCTAATAGAAAAGGAAAATGTGTTGAAAATGTTGAATCTTCCATCTCAAACACATAGAAATCTGTTGCGAAAAAAAAATGATTAACCTGCACCAACACATATTTTAACAAAACCTCGAGGATATGCATTAGAACGGTCAGCCAATTGAATAACAACACCATCAATATTTAGCTCCTCGAGATTCATAGAGGGATAAACAGAATACGACATGACATTAATTGAAACACCTAAGTCTAGCATTGCAATTTCAATTTTAGTATTATTGATAACACAAAGGATAGTGAAACTACCTGGATCCTTACACTTCGGCGGCAATTTCCTTTGAAAAACTGCATAAACATTCTTACTCATCTTAACCACCTTTCCGTCTTGAAGTCGTCTATTTGTTGTGCAAAACTCCTTCAAATTTTTTGCATACTTAGGTACTTGCTTAATAGCATCAAGAAGCGGAATGTTGACATGGACTTTTTAGAAGGTTTCTAAGATTTCATTCTCTAGTTCATCTGTCTTATTTTTGGCAAACCTGCTTGGAAAAGGCACAAAAGGTGGAGAAAAATTAGCAGAAATTGAACTTAGAACACTCACCTTTTTAACTTGGGGCTTTGGTGTCTCAACGGTGGTATCATCCTCATGTAACTCAGCTTCCCTATTTTGCCTCCGTTTGGGGACTATCGTCTCACTTTCGATTTTCCTACTACTCTTCAATGTAATTGCTTTTGTAGTTTTAAACTCGCCTTTCGGATTTGGAATGGGAGAACTAGGAAGTTTTCCTTGCTCACGAACTTGTCCCATAAACTCAGCTATATCTTTTGTTTGATTCTGCTAAGAAATAGTTAACGATTTCAAAATTTCATCATAGTTAAGTGACATACCTGAATTGGCTGAGGTGGTTCTGGCGGCCCTTGAAAGAAATCAGGAGCTGATCGATTCGAAGTTTGTTGTTGAGGTTGTTCTGAATTTCTCCATCCAAAGTTGGGTTTGATTTCTCCAACCTTCATTGTAAGTGTTCGAATAAGGGTTATTCCAAGGTCGATTCTACCCCTGAAAACCTACTGCATTAACATTCTCCCAACCGCCATTCTCAATCAACTGAGGGCATTGATTAGATGGATGTTTTGGCATGGTGCATACGCCACAAACTTGTGCAACTTCTAGCACATTCGGTTTTCCTAGAGCCCGAGTCACAAGTGAAGTAAGATTAGCCATTTAAGCTTCTAAACTATAATTATTACTTACCTCATTGACTTGCCATGAAGGTTCTTCAATTCCTTCATACTGTTGGATGTTTAAGGCTCGATTTGCAATCAAATTTTTTGTTGTTGCTGGAGTTTTATCAACCAAAACTCCTCATGTCGCTGCATCTAATATATGTCGTTCAAGATGAAGTAATCCCTCATAAAAATAGCGAATCAGGAGCTCATCCTTCATCTGATGCTACAGACATGATGTTATGAGAGTTTTGAAGCGCTCATAGTATGTTGGATATGATTATCCTGGACCCTGCTGAATACCACTGATTTTCTCCCTCATCAAGATGATTTTTGAAGTTTGGAAGAATTTATCTAAAAACATCGTCTTCATGCTATCCCAATATTACAATGTTCCCGAATGTAGTTCATAGAGCCAATCATTAGCCTTATTAGCCAGAGAAAAGGAAATGCTCCCAGCTTCATAATGTTCTCATCCATCGTGATTGGCGTCATACTAGAGCATACAACTTTAAATTCATTTAAATGCTTATTTGGATCCTCCATAGAAAGACCATGATACTTTGAAATATGGTGAAGTAGGCTGGATTTCAGCTCGAATGACTCTATCTTGCCTTGCGCTGCTGTTAGATACTGAATGCACATGGGTGCGACATTATCCAAGGTGGACGCCAAAAGTTATTTAATAGATCTGTTGTTTGCCATGTCGAGTTCTTCTGATTTAGATTCAGAGTTAGACGCTTGTGACTCTTTTGTTTCTCTCATTCGTCTTTTAAATGTTTTCTCAGGTTCCGAATCATACTCTAATGAGTTCTCGCCGGATTTCCTATTGCGCATGAACTAGTACCTGAGATAAAGTCAGAAAGAAAAAATCAATAAAATTAATAAAAAAAACTAATGAAGTAATTAACAATTTTACTAATCCCCGACAACGATGCCAAAAATTGATGCACTATTTACTAGGAAACAACTCAATAACTTGCTTTGTAATTGTAATAAATAATAAGTAGGGATCATTCTGGACTGGGGATTAGAGGGCTTGCTAACTAGCACTAAGGATAACTAACAATCTAATTAAGAAAATATTGAGGGATTGGATTTTTCTAATTTAAACTAAGAAAATAACTACAAACATTACTTTAAAGATAATAAAACTAAAGGGATGGCAAAGATGAGAAATTAGCTAAGGGTTTTATCTCCACACACCAAACATATGTTCATAAATCAATCTTCAATAATCACTTGCTAACTCGTGAAAGACAATGCTCAAGATTAACCGTGATCGCATTGCATTAATCTTATTATTTTCCCAAATTCGTTGAATTAAACTAAGTGTCGCTTTCAAACTATTATTTTCATGCCATCTAATCAGGAATCACAAGTTAGATAATAATCTAAGATCATTAAGTTTTGTGGAAAATATGAATACTGAGTAGGCAATTACAAGTATGATCAACATCTTGTTCTTAACCTAGGTTTTTACTTAACCTTACCAACGTTCATCGGTATTTACTACTTGTGAGTATAATATTGTAACGATTAGGTGAAACTCTCTAATACTCTAACCCCAAATCCTAGCATACTTACTAAGTTGGCCACCTTAACAAACATACAAATAAAAAAAGCAAAACACAATCATTAATCAGCAAAGAAGATTAAATTCAATTAATTCATAAAGCATATGTTCGAGGTTTATAATCCACCCCTAGCTAAAAGGGTCTAGCTAAACATATTAATAACGTTCAAACAGTAATCCATAATTAAATATCCAACTATAAATAAGAAAAAGATAAGGTGAAAGAAACAAAACACTATCGCCAACTGCGTGGTGGTAGAGAGTGGATGTCTGGGGCGTTGATAGCAGACTGAAGGAAATAAAACCTTTTCTGTTATGTTATTCAAAGTTTTCTTCTTCTTCTTGGTTGTAAATCAAAGGAATCAGAGTGTGAGATAGAAGGGGAGGACGTGAGAGAGAGATGGACGACGAGGGACAAACAGTGGTTGTACGAGGGTGGTTGGCGACGATCAGGGAAAGTGAGAGAGAGGCTGACGGTGTGAGATTTCAGTAGAGAGATGGTATGCGATCTGGTTGTGAGCGAGGGTTTCAATGAATGGTGAAGAACAAAGAGATGATGGATATTTGTTGTGCGATCTGCGAAGAGGGAAATGGGGGTTGTTGCGAGCTGGGTTTGCGAGGATGGGTGCTTGCTGCTGCGAGGATGAGGGGTGACGGCTTGCTCTGGTAGCAGGGATGAGTTTGTGCATGCGATGAATGGATGATCTTTCCAAAGCCAGGTATTGTCCCTTTTATAATCGTGTTATCTAGGTTTCATTTTTTTGTAGTTTTCTTTTGTAATAAGTCTTCCTAATTCAAACCAGTTTGCACCACTCAACTTCTATTTTAGACTATTGTTTTTGGAAACCTACACAAACATGAAAATAAAAATTAATACCATAATTAACAAGAAATAGCCAAAAATATATATAGAAATATGGTACTAAAATAACATAATAATGCTCCTATCAGTTGTCTGTTCAACCCTCTTCTCATCGGTGGCAATTTTCCCACCTTCATTGTCAAGCCCAATGGGCCTTGTGGAGACTTATTATCGTTGTTTCTCGGTCACTGGCCGAATTGTGGATCTAGTACTGACAGTCTCTCATCCAGCGTTCAAGAACATTGTCATAATGTCAACTATGTCTCTCTACATCTTATGCAAATTTTGATAATCTTTATTTGAGGTTTTTGGGCTTTATTAGGTTTAAGAGCTGACAAACAATGAGGGAGGCAGAGGGTTGAAATGTGGAGGGAAAAGGACAGTGGTGGTGGGGAATTCAATTATGAGAGAAGAAGGCGGAGGAAGGGGATGAATGGGTTGGGGAATAATGTTTTTTTTAATAACTATAAAATTTTCCTCGAGATACACTTATTATTTTAATTGGACGATTGGACTATTGAGGCGTGTTCGGTTACCCCTTTGACCATTGTAATGTAATGGCTATTACAATGGTCAGCTACATTCCTTTGTTTGGTGAAGCAAAAAATCATTGTAATGGTAGATTACCATTACAATATGGTTGTAATGGCCATTCCTACCTCCCCCCTATGAATGGCCATTACCATTCTCATTGTAATGGTCAAGGTTACCTAATGACCATTTTTACCCTCCTCACCCTCCCCCTGTAATCTCTTATTCCCTCTGTTCTCATGAAATCCACCCGCCACCACCACTTCACCCACTGTCACAAACCCGCCACCACCACCTCACCCATTGTCACAAAAAACCACCACCACTTCACCCGCCACCACAAAAAACCTCCTCACCTGCCACCACCACCTCACCCACCCTTCTCCCTGTGAAGAAATCGACCCACCACCATCACCTCACCCTCACCCTTCTCTCTGTGACAAGAAATCCACCCACCACCACCACCTCACCCACCCTCCCTGTGAAGAAATCCACCACCCACCATGTGAAGAAATCCACCACCTCCTCACCCTATGAAGAAATCGACCCACCACCACCACCTCACCTACCCTCCCTGGGAAGAAATCCACCACCCACCATGTCACGAAAAAAAAAAAAGAAGAGGGGAAGGGTTGACTTATAAAGAGAGATATTGGGGATGGTTTGGGGTTTTTGATTTTTAAGTAATGGTATTTTTGGAAATAAGTTTTACATTACCACCTTACCATTTTAAAAGTATACCAAACATACATATTTCCATTACCATTACCATTATCATTCCCATTCCATCGAGTAACCAAACGAGCCCTTAGATTTTATTCGGGATGAACCATTCGAGATACAAAACATTCAAGTTCAGCCTTTGATTTGTCAAAGATCTTATGGTCATTTTTCCATCAGTCACGTGAGTCGCATGAGGGTGTTAACCATTCTCTAATTTCGCAGAAAAAGAGAACTATACTCTAATTTCGTATTATTATTGGTGTCTAAAGTCAAAACTGCCCTTCTCCATTTTCACAAGAAAATAACACTGCACGAGCTCGCCCAATAAGTTCTTCCTGAGCTTTTCCTGTATTACAAAGCCTAGGGTTCCTTCCCAGTGAGGTGAGGAAATGGAGGAGGACAAGGCCACTGCATACTACGAAGAACTCACACGCAAGGGAGAAGGCGCAGCAAGATTCAAACAAGGCCTTGGTTTCTCTTCTTCAAACACTTGTCAAACCAATCCTTCCAGGGGCTCTGCTCTTTCATCTTCTTCGTCCTTCCTCAGTAGCTTCGTCAGGGCTTCGAGCCCCGGCAAAGCTTCAGAAACCGAGAAGCAAGCGCAGCTCGAGAATATTCAAAACAAGCTCAAGAAGAAGCAACAGAGCTCCGAGTCAGAAACTCGTTCTAGGGTTTCAGAAAGTCGCAGCATCAGGGAGAGAGATATAAGATCATCTAGAAGGAGGAGCAGAAGTAGGAGTAGGAGCAGAGATGACGATGGATACAATTCGAGAAGGCGACGTCGGTCTTCGAGTGGAGAAAGAGAGAGAGACCGAGGAAGAAGTGAGAGAAGTAGGTCTAGGAATCATTTGGACCGAGAAGAAGGGAGGCGTCGAAGGAGGTCGAGAGATGGAGAAGTGAAAGGAAGGAGAAGTCGAAGCACTTCTCCGAGGGAACGGAGGTCAGAGAAGAGAGGAGGTGGTGATAGGAGAAGTGAGGGGAAAGGACATAAGGAGAAGAATGGTGCTGTTGATTATTCAAGCCTCATCAAGGGATACTCAGAGATGGTTAGTATTTGGATTTCTATTTACAAATAAATTAAGCTGCTTTCTTGTTACTATTGTTGTTGCTAAATAGCTGCTTTCTTGTTACTATTGTTGTTGCTACAATGTTTTTTTTTTCTTTCTGATTCACCAATTTGCGTGAGGTCAGACTAGCGAGGATGATTTTGGATGTTGTTTGTTTCATAGGGGTTTTGAATCACTTTAATTGTGCCAATCATTTGTATTTGAATGCCCCTTTGAATCATGGTTAGAAGAAGTTTGTAGATCTTTTTTTTTTTTTTTTTTGAATTTTTGGTGAGAGGGGAGGAGTGGGTGGAATGGATCTGATTTAAATTCTCTGGGTTAGATGGGAAGAACAATTGAGGCATACAAGTAGAGTCTCAGTGACCGTGGGGATCTAAAAGATTATTAGTTGAGGAAACAAATTTCTTTGGCCTTTTGGGCGAGAATAGTATGTGCAAACACATTGTGGATGAAACTCTTGAGAAAATGGACCCTTTCTCTTGAAGGAGATTTGACTCGTCCATCAAGTCAACCTTGTGTGTACGTGTTATCCCCGTTCTCAATCCTGGCTAGTGTCTTTGAAGATTGAAATAATGGAAACACTAATGAGGGACTTCTGATGAGGTTCCTCTGCCCAAGTCCACAAATACCATTTGATCGTGTTGGACCAAGGTACATTGTCCCAAGTCTGAAGGAGGTTCAGGATTAAGATTGGTAAGGCCTCTATTATGGATCTCTTAGGGAAACAATTTTGGCGGTTTGTAGTGGAGAAAGAATTCCTTTGGAGAAGAGAGGCATTGGCCATTCAGAACCTGGAAAACACTATACATAATTTGGTGCTATGTATGGAAGCAATTCATAAAATGCAGTTCAGTTTTCTACCAGCACAGGTCATGTAGAGCCTTAATTCATGAAAGACATCATGTTAAAGATTCCATTGATACATAGCCAATTCCAATAGACGTATCATGATTCCATTGATACATAGCCAATTCCAATAGACGCATTGAACGTTCACGTTGTCCTGCATCCGTGTAGCAATGGTGTAGCAGTGGCCCTTTAAAGATTAAACTTCCCGAAATTTATGAGTGGTGCATCAAGAAGAATGAGTCAGTGAGTGATTTCTCGGTGGATATGGATGATTTTAGGGTCTGGAATCTCTTCTTGAGAAGAAGAGCCTTCATGATTGGGAAGTTGACATCGTATCATAGTGGATGGGAAGGAAAAGGGGATAAGATATAAGGATCTGTAAAAATATTTTGGTGCAGATCATGATATTAATGGCTTATACAGAATTAGCTTGAGTTGGTACCAATTTAGGTACGGGAGTCCTCATTTACATGAAGGGACCCCAATAATGTCCAAAAGGGAGGCAAGACTCCCCCCTCAATCATTCATATTCCTTATCAAACCTCAGTTCCATGAAAAGGCATCAGTGAACTGAGTAATCAACATCCTAGATGAGATGAGATTTTTGATCTGACATATCCAGGAATTGCATCACACAAGGGTTCGTTGCCACAACATAGATCTTCCAAAAGTATAATTCGATCCCCTCTACCCACCACCCTAAAGCATAATTATCACAATGCATGTCCAATGTGTATCGTATCATGTATTTTAAGTTGCGATACAAAAAATAAATACATATATATATATGTGTGTGTGTGTGTCTCTGTCTCTCTCTGATGCCCAACCTATTTCTTATCATCCACTCATTCATTCATGTCACATACATGTATATGATACATCCCTCCTATGTCATCTTTTAGTGTGTTGTCAAGATACTTATTGACGTGGCTTTGATATGGCACATATCTTAAGAGATATTGACAACCATGCCCCTGCCCTAAAGCACACCCTTCACATCTCACACCCATACCCCCTCCTCCTCTTTGTGTACACCCCTCTCCGCCAAAGCTCTTCTCTTTTGCACCAAAGCTCAATTAACCATTCACGTAAGAGAGCTTCATTCATTATGCACAAGATGTGTGTTCATACTCCTTATTAATACACTTTTTACATGCTTTCCAAAAAAAAAAAACACTTTTTACATCTTTTAAAATAAATAAACATGTACAATGGAGAAAAGAAGTGTAACTTTTTTTTTTGAAAGGCAAGCAGGGTTTTTATAGGATCCCAGAACCCATAAAGATGCCGCAAGCTGGGTTTGAACCCATGACCTAGTGGTACCATCCGCCAAGCTTAACCGTTGAGCTGTCATACCATTGGCAAAGAAGTGCAACTTGCATGCATACTTATCTTAAGAAAAGCTAAAAAAAAAGGTTTCTCTCTTGATTGCATTTGTTCCTCAAGTATGGTTGCATAAATATCAGAAAAAGTAGAATGCTATTAATGTTTTTGCTTTTTAATTTTGTTAATGAAATTGTTGCGTTGACATTAGAATATTAAAGCATCAAGTAGGATCCTCTGTGTGGTCTGCGTTTTAGGTAGATTACTTAGAACTGTTTATACTTCATTTTCTTGTTCTTTTTTAGCTGTGGAACATGACAAAAGCTGTACTTTTTCTGTTTTGCAGACTCCAGCTGAAAGAGTCAAATCGAAAATGAAGCTTCAACTTTCACAGACTGGTATTCTATTTGAGACTCATGTATTCTCTACTTTGGATTTCCTGTTCCTCTCTCTTCAGTAAAAGTTTAATCGTGTAAAAAAAGTAGTTTCTCTCTGCCATGTACCACTCTCTGAATTTCAAAACCACGCTGAAGGATTAAAACTTGCGAAGGCTATACCAAACAAGGATACAAAATACATATATTCTAGAAGTTAAATGATCTTCAGCAATAATGATTAAAGCAAAACTAATGGACTGAATTGAAGAAGCCATCCATTTACATAAGTAAACCTTTACAATTTTAGAAATGTGAAGGTGAAAATTGGCATCATATTTTCTTTTTCTTAATATATATTTAGTTATAACTTTGTACTCAATTAATTTTTCTTTAAGGTTTAGCTTTGTATTTTTCTAAGTTAGTTTCCACACCCATAAATGTTAAGAAAATATATTTAGGAAATGTATGAACTAACTATGGTATGTTTGGTTAGCCATTATCCATGAGAAATGGCACCTAATTTCCATGTGGTTTTCCACTGTTTGGTTGTGTATTTAACGACGGGAAAAGATTTATGTGTGTGACTAGTTTTCCCATCTCTCACGGGAATTCAAATGTTTGCCCTCTCCCCGGGAAACGGTTTCAATTCCTGTGTCTATTTTCCATCCTACCAAACATACCCAAGCATTTTTATTAGAAAGATAATTGTAAGCTTAACGTCATACTTGAATTATTCATAAGTTCTTTTGATATTTTTTTGGATCGGATCTATGAAAAAAAAAAGAGATTTTGGGTTATACAATATTAAGATATTTTTAGGCATTGCTGTTATAGATAACAAAAGAAAGAGAAAGACTAATTTTGTGGGTTTTTTTTTTTTTTTTGAAAATTTGTTTATTTGGTCAATTGAATAAGGAAAAGGACCAATTTGGAGATCTAGACATTTGGGAACTACTGGTTTTCTAAGGTATATATGTAAACAAGTTCTGTGCTTTCAGTATAGAGCGAATTCATTTAGGTTATGGTTTTCTTTTTCCAATTTGGGCAGGTATTGTAAAAGACTAAAAAAGATAGAAAAAAAAAAAAAAAAAAAACAAAGAAGAGGACCATGTTCAAATGTTAATCTTTGCGCAAACTTGAACTTTTTGTTTGAGAAAATAAGTTGGCTAAGCTTTATTGCTTTGTGAGAGATTGTACTTATTCGTGAAGATTTTTCTTTTCCAGTTGAGAAAGACACTCTGAAGGGCATGGGTGCAGGATGGGAACGCTTTGAATTCAATAAGGATGCTCCACTTGATGACGAAGAACTTGAAGGTTGGCATTGGTCTCTTTGTTTGGAAGAATATTTTTGGAAGCACAAATGCTCTTGGGTGTGCGACAATGTCTGGGTGTTTTTTATTTTTATTTTTAAGATTAAAATCTGACTCATTTTAGATTGTCAAGCCTAATGATCCAAGCTTACGCTAGAAGTTAACATTTTGCTTGGTTTCCATGTTCCAGTGCATTTATTTTATTTATTTAAATGTATTATATATTTTTTCAACCATTTTGTTTTCCTACAAAAATTTGTAACAATTGAGTCATCAGTCTTCATCACTCACTTCAAAGTTTAAACTTAAGCCATATTGATCATTCACTTAGCCACTGGTCTGTTAGTTTTGCTATGTTCCATTATTGGTGCAATAAAGCTTGCGAGTCTACTTTTAACCATCCAGCACAACTCAATCTTTCAATGAGTGCTAGAAAACATATCCTGTCCTATTCACTTATTCTGGTGCAGTCTTGTGATTAGGTTAATCTTGTTTGCTTATATGCAGTGGCAGAAGATGATGCAAAACTGGTAAAGAATATTGGCCAAAGCTTCCGATTTTCTGCAGTGGAGGTACTATACATTCTGTTCTTAGTACCACTTCACTAGTTTGGTAAAGTTGGGCCCAAATAATATCTAAAATTTTCTGATTTTACTTGTTTATGCTCTTATGAAGGCAAGAAGGGAGGAACAGATCAAGGCCATTCACGATGAAGCCATGTTTGGACCAGCAGCTCCAACATCCATAGTAGTGGATAGGGAACCGATTCTAGAGGATGATGGGAAGGAGGAAAATGATAGAAAAGAGAACACAGACAGTTCTTTGAGCACCAACCTCATAAGTGACAAGGTAAAGACGCAAACCTAAAAACAGTATAGTTCAACTTTGGATTGAAAAGGATGCATGCTCAAGTTGTATTTTCTTCAACTTTGGATTGAAAAAGATGCATGCTCAAGTTGTATTTTCTTGCTAGGTTCTTGCAAAGCAACATGGTTCTTGGCGAGATAGAGCCCGTAAGCTTCAAGGCAGATAAAAAGCTGAGGTTAACTTGGGGAAAATTAAAAGTGAAATTATTAATTGGTCCACCTGAAGAAGATACATTTGACTAGATTCCTGCCAGATATCCTCCCTATTCAAATGAAGATGTCTGATCAACAAAATGAAAGGCTAGTGAAAGACGATTTTTCCACTAACAAAACATCAAGGGAGTTGTCAGTCACACAATGCTTTAAGCTCTTGGAACAGTTTTTAAGTGGCAACAAAATAAAACCTGGAGGAGTTGCCATCCATTGCCCAGCAACAATTTTCTGGGAATATGTAGTGCAACACGTGGATTGAGAAATGAGGTTGGTGAACATTGGCGGAAAAAGGATCTAATGCAGGAGTTCCCAATAGAAGCTGGGCATTCCTAGTATCAACTGATATTGATGTTTATCCCTGTATTTGTTTGTTAATTTAAGTGAAAATGTAGGTACAAGCTGGAACCCTAAAGGGCATATTTGGTTGTGGATTGTGGGGCAATGAAAGGGGAGTTGATATCATTACTTTTAAAGATATTTAAAAGTTCACTGCCTCTTAAAATGATTATATTTAAGAATCAGAGTGGTTTTTTTATCCTATTATATTTTTATCTTTTGACATCATTACTTGAGAACTTTAGTTAAAGTTCACTGCCTCTTAAAATGATTATTTTCTCTCTCCTTAACCTGTCAACGTGTTTATACTCTATGGGGGCCTGGGTCCATGGCTTCGATTTTACGTCTGAGGGGGCGAAATACATTTTTGCCTCTCCTCTCTAAAGATACAATCACAAAACACTTTTAGAGAGGAGGCCCTTAGGCGTAAAAACCTGGCCATGGACCCAGCCCCCTAGAATTTCTAAATCATGTTTGTTCTGATTCTCACCTATTTGCTATTTTACATGGTGGATGGCGTCTTTTAGCAGATCTATACTTGGCTACGGTTTCAAGCACGAAATAATTGTGAATGCCGGTTTTCGGTATTAAATGTTTTTATAAAACATTCCTATTGGTGAAAAGAAAAATTTCCACCTTTGGAAAGTATTGTCATTGTGGATGCTCCTAGATGGAAAAATGAGAAGTGCATTACCTCTCTTCGCTTCAGATGCTCTGTGCTTTACATCTATTCATTGTTCATCACAAGGGTCACACACCCCATCCACTTGTCATTTTATACAGTGATGGTCTCACTTAGTGCATTCTTTCTCTTAAGTGGGGGCGATAAACACACAACTAATACCTAACTATAATCGGGAGGAAGATCCAACGATGAGAGACTTGGGCAGAAAGAATATAAAATTTGCATCATTTTGTTAATTTCTTAGTGCAACAATGAAGTTTTCAAGCTTTTTGTTAATGCATTCTGCATTCAAAGAAATTAAAAACTATTACATAACCGATGTCCTACTAAGGTAGCTAAATCATGCGTATCTCCATTGAGATTGTGCGGAATAAAGTTACAGTGCCAGAAAGATTCAAAAGAAGTGTTTTAATACTAGTAACAATAGGTTTCCACATCCATCTCAGATCCGTCCGGTTGTTCGTCATTTTCTCATGCAAAAAAGAGTGCAACATCCCACAGTCACCAATAAGATAGCCAATCTTTCACTGTCTGGCCTGGATGAGTAACAAGGCAGTTTCGCAGCAAAACATTTCGTCATGGTATTGTCCAAAACTTTGTCAGGAATGCTGCTAACTAATAGTGCACAAACCCTACCAGAAGCATCTACTGCATAGACCCCAAAAGCTCCCTATTGTGAGGGGGGCGAAAAACAAGCATCATAAGTAACCACAATCGTCTCAGGGAGCAATGCAAGAGTTGGAGGGTGATGGGTTTTAAAGGAGGCATTTAATCGGTGATGATGAACAACCTGAAGTTGAAGGTTGATAGTATGCAATCTTGCCAACTAAGACTCGATAAGTGAACCCGAGCCAGATCTAGGGTTGGAAGATTGAATTTGGGGTGTGGGGTGGTTTTCTATGACTGCTGACTCAAGGACCTGGATCAAGGAATCTGGTTCATTGTAATTCCTGTTTTGGTAGGGAGGTTTGAACCATTGTGTAAGCCAAGTAGACCAAGTCTGGTTGATGGTTTTTGAAAATCAATGAGTTGTAAATTTTAGTTTGTAAAAAGTGATGCGATTTGAAGGTGCCGGATGGTCTGAATTATAGCCGTAAATTGTGAAAACACCCCTTCTCTGTGGAGGGATGGGTTGTAGCAGATTCCCATATAAACTTGAAGAAATCCGACATAGACTGTGTGGAGGCAGTTAAGTTGGTCCAATTTATAGGGAGGGGCAAAATGTGCAAGAGACGTTGGATCACTGGGTAACCAAAGAACAAGTGTGTAGTTGCTTCATTATAATTGTGACAGAATACACAACAATCCTCCGATATGCATATGTATCCTGCTAAAATTAGTCATAGTAGGAAGCATGTTCTGGGAGACCTTCCAAAGCAACATAAGTGCGGAAGAATGAGCTTTGATTAGCCATAATTGCCCATAAATTTTGCCAGGAACATGGGAGGGTGAAGGCAAAGAGGTTGAAGTTTCCAGATCTTCAAAAATAAAAGCCTCAGTTGCACTTTTGATCGAAAATTGACATTTCCTATCAAAATTCCAGATGAGATTGTTTGAGGAGATAGAGAGTTGGATAGTAATATCCAAGATGTCTTAGGCTACTGACTGGGGGAACAAGGACCGAATTAGATCTTCGTTCCAATGGAGAGATTGTCCCTCCAATTAGATCCAAAGTCAGGGATATTATTGATAGAGTCACAGAGGGGTGATTGATTAGTGCAGTCAACTAGAATCACTCCAGGTTTAACCCACACATCCTTCCATAGGTCAATATCATCGCCCGAAAGAACTTGCCAAAGGAGAAGGCGTTTCATTTTTCCAAGAGTCGTGAGGCTGCCCCGCCAGGCAAAAGAAGTCGAAGTTGAGATCTTCAAGAGTTGAACGACACTTTTGTGTTTGAAGTAAATTGCTTTGAGTTGTAAGGTGCAGGGACTGGATGGCATCGAGAGTACCTGCCAGGTGTGTTTTGCTTTAAAATCAAGGTTTTTGTATCTCGCTGAGGGAATGTTCAAATCACCCAGATGGCACGAGCGGTCCCATGTGCAAAGATGTTTAACATTACCTCCTCAGTCCCATTCCACCAAAAATCTCGAGCCAGTGAGTCGATTTTGGAAGTGACAGAACAAAGGAGAAGAAAATTTTGCATAGTATAAACCGGGATAGAGTGAATGACAGATTTTATAGTGATTGTTATGCTTGCTTGAGATAATACTTTGGCTTTCCAAGAAGCGAGCTTATTATTAATATTTCTCACAAAAAATTGAAAGTTCGTAGTTTTTTTCTTGGATGGAAGGAGGGAGTGCCAAGATATCTATCTTTCGGATTGTACATATAAAACCCAATAATTATATTGATCATTTTTCCATGTTTTTGGTGGATATTTGAATTGTAGAAGACAAAGGATTTGTCATAGTCGACTGACTGCTTGTCCATAAGCATTGCAATACTTCAAGTGAAGGTCTTTGATTGAGGGAAGCACAATAACAAATCATCAAATCATATGCATAGAGAAGGTGGCTGAGAGAGGGGGAGTAATGCTAGATACAAATCCCTTCGATAAAGTTGGTGTTTTTTGCTCTGACAAACATCCTAGAGAGAGATTCTGCGACCAGGATAAAAAGATAAGGAGAAAGGGGATCTCCTTGTCGAATCCCTCTGGAAGGTCATATGCTGGTAAGAGGAGATCCACTGAAAACATTAATACTTTGTAACTTTTGTGTGGGTGTACAAGCAGGATGAATATAGTCAATTTTGAATTTGCATGTGGATGTAGAGAGAGGATCTTCCGGGTGAAGATAGAATAGTAACCCCCTTCTTCTGGAACCTGGAGGAGGAAGAAGCCCACCTCCACTCAGTTGTGGGACTCCTCCTTCTGATTGATTCAGGTTCCTATCTTCCTTTCTCGCTATATTGTATGTATGTATGCATGTATATTTCATCTCTTATAATCTTCTTTTCTGTTTGTTGATTTACAATCAAGTTTAAACTTTTCTTCCGTTTTTAGGGTTTTGAAAGGTTTAAATGCTCTTTGAATCGCAATCAACTTTGAACCATGACTGAAAATATTAGAAATGGAGTTCCAGTAGTTTCTCATCATCATCATCAGAAACAACAACAACCAACAAAACCCCCCATCATCGAGACCCCATTCGTTCAAAGACGTCAAATCTTCCCTTCTTACATACAAGTTGCTAGTGTTTCCACTAGAGCAAAAGCTCTGTGTGAAATCCTTCACAGTGTACCTGTGCCCGAACTCGAAGCCGCACTCACCGATAGTGGGATTTCGCCGGCCCCCGAATGTGTTGAAGAGGTTTTGAAGCTCTCTTATGGGTCTCCAGATGCAGCAGTGAAGTTCTTCAGGTGGGCCGGGTTGAAGAGCAAGCATAGTCAGTATTCGTGGAACCTCATGGTTGATTTGCTCGGTAAGAATGGACTTTTCGAGACAATGTGGGATGCTATTCGATCGATGAAGCAAGAGGGAATGCTCTCTAGGGTTACGTTTGCTTCGGTTTTCGGTAGTTATTGTATTGCAGGGAAGTTTAGTGAAGCTGTCATGACGTTTGATGTGCTTGATCGGTATGGGGTTAAGCAGGATGTAGTCGCTGTGAACTCCCTTATTAGTGCGATTTGCCGTGAGGATAATCAGACCTCAAGGGCTCTCGAATTTTTCGAGAAGATTAAGGGGAAGATTTCCCCTGATGCTGATACATTTGCAATTCTTTTGGAAGGTTGGGAGAAGGAAGGTAATGCTGACAAGGCGAAGTCCACATTTGGGGAGATGGTGGTACGAGTGGGATGGAGCCCGCAACACATGTCTGCATATGATGCTTTTCTTACAACTCTGGCTCGTGGATCACAAGTTGACGAGGCGCTCAAGTTTCTGCAAGTTATGAAGGGGAAGAATTGCCTTCCAGGTATGAAATTCTTCACCAATGCTATTGACATTCTTGTTAGGCAAAATGATTATTCTCAGGCCATGCCGTTGTGGGAAATCATGGTTTCTAGTGGGTTGGTGCCCAGTTTGGTAATGTACAATGCAATGATTGGCTTGCTTTGTAACAACAACGGTTACAACCGTGCCTTGGACCTCCTTGATGAGATGGTCCGTAATGGTGCATTCCCTGATTCTGTTACCTATAACATAATTTTCCAATGCTTGATAAGAAACAACAGGTTTAGTGAAGCTGCTAGTATTTTTACTGAGATGACCAAGAATGAAATACCTCCAACACATTATAATTGCGCGGCCGCTATCAAGCTCTTCTTTTATGCGGATGACCCTGAGCTAGCAATTGAGGTGTGGAGCTATATGATTGAGAGTAAACTTGTAACACCAGTTGATGAAGGTGCCAATGAGTTGCTCATTGGGCTTTCTGGTTTGGGTAGGTTGTCCGATGTGAGGAGGTTTTTTGATGATATGATTGATGCTGGCATTCATATTTATGAATCCACAATGGATAAGATGAAAATTTATTTCTATAAGAAAGGGAGAAGCGGGCAGGAATTGTTTGACCGTATAGTTAAGAGGAGGAAGGCCCATTAGTAATAATAATCTTTTTTTTTTTTTTTTTTAAGTTTTTGTGTTCACTTGGATCATGTTTGACGATGTGTCATTTTGTTGATATGTATGCTTCCTTATTGATACAAAGGATTTGCTGAAATGCCCTCTCCCCTCAATCTTCCTTTTCTCAATGGAGTTTGAATATGAAGCCTGCATGCTATTTTGTTCATTGCAGTGTTGTCTCTTTTGAACTTTCTCATTGAAACTAACTTGGACTGGTGATTCATTCTTTCTTTTCGATCTAAAGGTGGGAAAGTCTTGGTTGCATGCATGAATTTCTCTTGTTTGATGCAAAGGAACCGCATTTGAGATAAATAAAATAAGCGAACTCATTCTTTGTTTTATTGTTCCATGTTTGTTTATGGGTTTTTTGCCTTTGGATTTCAAAATTTTGAGAGATAAGAGTCCCTGTCTTTCTTGTTAGAAAAATAGCTTCATACTTTTGCTTCTTGGGAGACAGAAAGTGCTTTGAACCATATATTGCAAGTATACTTTCTTTGCGAGTTACCACTAAGGATTTTCATTATTCTTAATGTTTTTGGTATCCTGGGTAATGAGTTTGCTCTCCTTGTTGATCTGAGTGTGAGATCCATTCTAGAACTACAGAGAAAGACAATTGAGCTCGAGTAGTTTGATCCAACCACTCTCCAAATCAGAGTGATCATTTGGGTTTGGGGATGGGGGTCTCAGAATCATGGAGATGGGGGTGTTGAAGTGGAGCAGGCTATACTAGGTTGGGATTTGGCATTATGTCTCACTACTCGGCTCAAACAAGCAACCATAGGCCAATCCCACTTGCATCGCAAAAGTGACGAGTATAACCCTTGGGCCTTGGACAGAAGTAAACCTGGTTTCTAGTAGGGAAGAACTAGTGGTATTGGATTTCACTATCAAACATGATTTATGAAGCTTTAACAAGGCAGTATAACTCCGAAAAAAGATGAAGATTGGGTTGATAAGCAATCATCTTGTAGGGTTCTAGGGAATTGCAAAAGAAGATTGTGAAGATGATGAAGATTTTTTTTGGCCATGTCTAAGGGTGGCTAAAGAAGCTCGTACCATTGACATCAAATAGTTGAGGAAAAGAAGATGCTTATTCTCCACGAAATCTACCTTTCAACTTCAAGAATGGCTTCTTCAGTCACCTTATCTAGAAGATGGATTTTGCATGAGCACTAATGGGTTTCAGAAGTTAATGGGCTTCATATTATTGTTGATATTTATGTGTTTTCTGAAGTTCCCAAAAAAATATAATAGATTTGTGTTCTTGTGGATTATCAATACTTGAAGCAGTGAGTGCTAAATGTGTGAAGATGTGCAAAACATAGCGAGTGTCAGTGAATCATATAGTAAATCGGAAAGGGTAATATCTTGATTTAATTTTAAATCGTAAGATTCATAATATTATGAATAATATATTTTAATAAATATACATAATGTATACCCAAATAAAAAATGGAACATAGAAGAGTGCATTTTAATTGAATTTGTAAGCCCAAAAGAAACCTCTTCCAAAAAAATAAGCCCCAAAGGAAAATTTAATTAAAAGAAGCTCAAAAGAAAAAATGAGTCCAAATATAAAAATGAAATTAAATGAAGCTCAAATTCATCGTTCATTTCATTTTATTTCATTTCATTTCTCATATCAATTTCATATCTTTGATCAAATGAACCTTTCTCCCAATGTCTCATTTAACCAGAGAAATCTCTTTAATTCTTCTTCTTCAATTCTTCTATTCTTCCCCTTCTCTGTTCACACTTTAAATCTATCTCTCTGTTCAGACCTCTCAAAGAGACGACAACAATCAGGAGTAAATCGAATACGATTTAGATATGCACCAACTCGTACAATCTTCTTCAAATCACTATTTAACAATTCATGATGTGACTTGAGTATGATTCATCATGATTTTGTGCCATACGATTCAAGAACAAATTTAAATCGCTTGTTGGATGATTCAACTATCTCGCTATTTGAACAACACTGGCGAAATGCACAAACAAAAGTCAATCTCGAACTTTTTCTTTGTAGTTGTTTTATCATAAACATGTAATTCTAAATTGTGCCACCAAATACAAAGTCCAAAAAGAGTCCCTGTCTCAAAGGAGAGACAATGCAAATTTTCAATATATGTGTGCAAATTTTTTTGGAATTGAGCTTCAAAACTATCCCAAATTGGATTCGAAAAGTTGTCTTGTGGTGGTTTGTGTTGTCTGGTGGTGGTGAACAACCTAATCATAAAAGGTACTGGAACTAGTACCTCGGGGTAGGGATGGCAACGGGGCGGATTGGGGCGGATTTAAGCAAATCCATCCCCGATCCGTCAGTAATATCGGATCCCCAATTCGCCCCGCAAATCCGTTTATAATTTTAAATCAAAATCCATAACCGCCCCGCAAATCCGCACATAATTATAACAAAAAAATTAAAAAATCAATCTCTGAATTCGTACAAATAAAAAAAATACAAAAAATTCTGAATTATAATTTACAATGAATTCGTACAAAAAAAAATTACAAAAAATTCTGAATTACAATTTACAAAGAATTCGTACAAAAAAAAATTTTTAAATACAAAAAAAAATCAATATCTGGATCTGATGAGATCTGAGATCAGATCTGAAATCGTATCAGATCTAAAATCGTATCAGATAGATCGCATCAGATCTGATCGTATCAGATCTCAAAATCGCATCAGATCAGATCTCGGATCGTGATCAGAACTGATCGATCTCTGGATCAAGATCAGATCAGAACTGATCGATCTCTGGATCAAGATCTCAAAATCGTATCAGATCTGAAATCAGATCAGATCTCGGATCAAGATCAAAACTGATCGATCTCGGATCAAGATCAGATCTCTGATCGATCTCGGATCAAGATCAGATCTATCTAAGCTAAGATCAGAGAAGGAGAAGGAGATTCGGAGAAGGAGAAGGGGCGATCTGGAGCTTCAAGATCTCTGTGAGAGGGAGATCTCTCTGCGAGGGAGCAGTGACGCGGCGTGAGGGATCTCTCGCGGTCGACGCGGTGTGAGGGAGCAGGGTCCAGGGAGGCAGATCTCGCGGCCGCGCGGCGTGAGGGAGGGCGAGGTGGTGTGCGGTGTGAGGGAGGGAGGGAGATCGCTGCTTGTGGGAGGGAGAGTTCGGTCGTGAGGGAGAGTTCGCTGCTTGTGGGAGGGAGAGTTCGGTGGTGAGGGAGATCGCTGCTTGTGCTCTGTGAGACAGTGCGAGGGAGAGTTCGGTCGTGAGGGTTAGGGAGCAATTGGTGTGATAGCAAATGAGGGAGCGATTGTGATTTCTGAAAAAACAGTTAATCCTTTATATAGGCGAAGGGCACTTTTGTAAATTTATTGGTTAAACGGATATCCGCGGGGCTTTCGGGGCGGATATGGCCAAATCCGTATCCGCCCCGAATAGTGAACGGATATTTTTTGGATACCCAAAACCACCCGAAAACCCATTCCGCCATATCCAAAACCACCCCAAACGAATTGGGTGGGGCGGATATCCGTGAAAATCCGCCCCACTGCCATCCCTACCTCGGGGTGGGACTTGTTGATCCATTCGACATCAAGTAACGTTCAGACAGTTGAAAAGTAATCAATGATATGTAGTGGCACTAACAATGTATTACGATGTAAATAGCCCATCCCAAATCAAACTTCTTCCTCACGGTGAAGGTCATTTTCTTGAAATGTTCTGGAACGAGCAGAGTTTCCTTGTTGTTGTGTCCAAGAGGAGCATGGCGATGGAATCGTTGACATTGTGGGTTGAGGAAGTCACATCACGGTGGATCATGACTAAGCCAAAGATACCAATCGGCCGGTGGCAACGTAGTTTGATGCACTTAGGTATGTCGGGCTGTGAGCTGTTGATTTTAAGAGGATCAGAGCTGGCCAGAGTTGGGTATGGTTTCCACTCTTCCCTTTTTGAATTCTTTTTGGATATCTGTGATGCTACGTCTTTGTGGGGTGTGGGTGGGGTCATGACTTAGTAGAGGAGAAAAGGATCGGGGTTGGTGATGGACGGTGAGGGGAGGTGGAGATGGTCGATTGGGACTGTCAACATGGCTGGAGAAAGGTAAAGGTGGAGGGGTGGTGCGGGTTGGGCGAGGATGCCAGAAGTGTTTTTCGGTACGACTGACGAGGTGGGGAGTTAATTGGCCTGGCCGATAGACCCATTTATGGGGGTTTTGACAGAGGACAATAGGTAGAGAAGGGTAGAACGGCCTGCGATCGAGGGTAAAGGGAGGTGTTGGGGGGAAAGAGAGGAGAGACTCGATCGACTGGGTTCAACGACGCACCTATGCTGTGCCATCGTCGGTGAGATATCACATCGATTAACTGAGGAAAGACTGGTTGTTGGCATGTGAAGCGCCGCCTGTTTGAGTAGCGTCACCTACGGGGCTTTGGCAGGGTCCTTACGATGTTGGATGAGAAGGTTATGCTGCTTAGGGACTGACGATCACTCTTTGTGGGTGTATGTTAGCCTCTTTGATGTTTGCCATAAATTTTGTGATTCATCAGTTGCATCTCCTGCATCACTCTTTCTATTGCCTTCTCTATTTTCTTGAGTCCTACTAGTGTATTATTCCAATAATTCTCTATCTGAAATCTCTTATTTCTGTCATCTTCCAAGTTTTTCGTCTTAAACAAATTTTCTTCAAATCGAACCAAATAATTAGAACCGTTTTGATTTTGATACCAATTGATAGAACTAAGGAATTAATGAAACGGTAAATTGAATTAAACGAAGCAATATTGAATTAAACAAATAATAATCGAAATAATAATGATCAAGGCTAAAGGAAAATAACTAAGAAATCAAATATTTTTTCAATTATCAACTGAATAACAATAAACAACCCTTGCCTTATTTTATAATCTCTCTAACTTATTTAACAAGCTAATTGACCTAATTCTAATTGGCTAATAATGCCCTAACTACTATTTTGGGCTTTTAATTAAGCCAAATTATTCCTAATACTAATATTGCTAAACTAATTCGTAATATTGCTATTACTGCGTAGATCACTTCTTGACCTACAACCACCAGCTCGAGGCCAACCTGGGATATCAAACCTTCAACTCCTAGTTTTTGGCCTATTGATTCTAAATTTCTGATTTTTTATTTATGGTCGTTGATTCTGATGCGTGTAGGCTTATCAGATATAGTAAGTTTGATAACTTTAGTGACTTATCTTGCATGCTTATGTGACAATCGTCCCTCAGATCTTGAGGGTTTTCACAACCACGAATTCAGTGATAGGTTTGTTGTTCTGAATGACTTTAATGATTGGGTTGTCTTCTCCTCCTTGCTAGATTGTTTAGGTGGCCGAGTTTGAAAACAAACTATGTCGAAGATATGGATCGTGGATGACAAGTTACCCCCTTGGTCCCTCTTGCTGCCAAACATGTCAGGGTGATTTCTTATCTCAGCCTCTCGTGATGCCTACAGTCAAATTTATTGGCCTTGATTGTTTATTTCTTGTTGTCTGGTAGAAGGGTGGGGTGGTACCTACAATGACACTTCAAGGCACAAGTCAATATGAGTCTAGTTTCAGTCTATAAGTACATTAGGTGGTGGTAGGTGCCTCAGTTAAGCTTGTTCCTGTCCAAGGCAGTAAGTAAAGGAAACAAGAGTAGTGGAGGACCGACCCAATCGTCTCCACCCCTTGGGAACTACAAGATCACCCCAAGAAGGCATCTAGGGGTCACAAACCTACCATAAAACATGTTCAATAAATGGAACGCATTAGATATTTGCCCTCCTATTGGGCAATCAGGGTTGGATGAGGGCAATCACTCATTCTTAAAACAAACATTCATAAGACCAAAAGTCGGATACCTTTTATGCTATATAGGCTTTGTATAATCTTTAATTATTGGTCTCCCGTTGTTTGGGAAGCCCTAGTGACCCAGTCAATCATATATTGAAACTGTTTAGTTGTTGAGCTTTGGTCAACCATGCGACGACGTATTTACTGAGTCAACTATGTATTTGTGAATAATTGTTTTGGAGGGAAGGTGAAGGTCCAAACCCTAGATATAAAAATGTATGTCAACTTTTTTTTGTCAAATTTGACTTATCAAGTCATTGAATTTCAATCAAGGTTCAGCTAGTGACGTAATTCGGCTTGGACCAATTTAACAACTTTAGGGCATCATTATTGAGATGCGCTCTTGTTCTCTACGCGCCGGATAATTTGAAGTGTGTGCAAGGTACATGTTTAACCATGGATCAACCTATTGGTTTTTGGTTAGAGTCTAGTCAAGGGCATGACTTGATTTTGGGTTGGTTTTGGAGGTGCCTACAGTGTGTTCTTTCTTGTCACGCCACTTGAAGCATAAAAGTGCACAATTTGAGGTATGGGTAAGATGGTTACGCATTGTAAGCCGAGCTTAATCCATCAATTTTGTTGAACTTGTACATGCATGATTGATGATTTGAATTTTTTTTCGATTGATGATTTTTTTATATATATTTTTTAAGTTCATCACCAACTCTGCCCGTTGCGACGGCCGAACCTATGCCCAGATAAAGGAGGAGGGTTGGTGTTAGGCCCATGAAAAGCAACCGTAAAAATCCGTCACATCCCTCTAGAGGAGGGTTAGTGATAGGCCCTTGATAGCCAACCGTAAAAACCCTCACATCCCTTTGTATGGATTTTGGTTCAAAAAGATTAATGTCGAATGATTGTATTGTTTGGAGAATCAAAATACATGTAGCCGACCTCGAGAGTATTGGAAATGGGCTAATGATGATGATGAAGTTCATCACCACAATGGGCAAGTACTTTCAAAGAGGATATATATATGCCATGGTTAGAAGGTGAAATGTTCTTAATGCTACACCTAGTATCTGGTCTGAGAGGAGGATAATGACGGTGTGTACTGTCATGACTCATGTCCTAATCTATTACCATGCACATATTCCATCCCTAATGACTAATAACTAATAGTTACTCTGAGACATGGTTCAACTAGTAAAAAACAAAAAATACAAATAAATTTTCCTTTGTTACAATGTAAATGCTACAGCTGCATGAGGTAATAGCCATCGGGAGTTAGAAGCGTAGTTGTTGTTCCCATGATCCAGTGCTCCTTTTGGGTGGGATCTGAAGTGCTACAATAAAATGTCTTTTATTGGAAAGTGATGTCGATTGATTCTTACACGATATGGGCTTCTCAATATTGTGCCAGTCATCCATCTACTCTTAGGGTGTGTTTGGTTGCATGGAATCCTATGCCATGGGAATTCATGAGGGGACCCCTACATTTTAGGCTAAATTGATATATCACTTCACATCTACCATTTGATTTTGTGATCAATGGTGGGAATGGAAGTCCCATGAACATGAGAATCTCACTCCTTGGTCCCCCCAAGGCATGTGATTCTCATGTTCATGGGACTTTCATTCCCACCATTGATCACAAAACCAAATGGTGGATGTGGAGTGATACATCAATTTAGCCTAAAATGTAGAGATCCCCTCATGAATTCCCATGGTATAGGATTCCATGCAACCAAACACACCCTTAGTTTAACAAATCACTGTGCCTGGGCAATTAACTGCATAGTTCATCCAATGTTGCAGTCATTATTCCAACAGCAAGGTGAGGGTGGTGGTGCATATCAGAGATCTTTGGGTGACTTTTTTTTTTTTTTTTTTTGGATTTTTTGAAAAGACAATTCAAGTGATTTTATTAGGGAGAACAAAATACCATGCATAGTGAGACATTCATTGAGGCCACAAGACAACATCAAGAAGAGGTTGCAATTCTGATTTCCTCCCAATTGAACATGCCAAGTGAGATGTCCTTCTGGAGTGCCTGATACCCTCCCCACTAACCAGTTCCAGATGATGGCTTTGATTCTATTGAGGGCAAGAAATTTTGTGAAATATCCTTTGGTTTCTTGCTTTCCAGATGTACCAGGTAGTGAAGTGAGGCGGAAGCTACTGAATGCATTTGCCAACTGGAGAGCCATTGGGTGCCACGGACTTGACCATTCTGTGATGGAGGAATTTAAATCCATTTGTTCTCACTACAAAACCTTCAACATTCTGTTTGATTAAATCTGGGTGTCCTTATGGTTAAATGACATAAAGAAGTGCTTCAGGCTTGTTGATAATGATCCCAGGAGGGTTGATGGTTGCAGCAGATCAATGCTGCTTGGGCCAGAGTTAGATATCCTCCTATTGACCCACTACACATGGAAGAGAGAGTTGCAGTGTCAGCTACTTCCTGGCGTGTTAATAGATGAAGTTGGCTATGTTTCCCAAGCTACTATCTAGCGTCTAATATACTCAAATCATCTTTCATTTTTCGAAAATTCTAGGGGTCCAGGGAAAGGGAGCGAGGGATGGATGTAACCACCCATCCTCCTTGAGATGAGTGCCAGCGCACATCTCCATGGCGATGCACTCATCTCGAGGAGGATGGGTGGTTACACCCATCCCTCGCTCCTTTCCCTCAACCCCTAGCAAAGCTCTTCATTTCTAGGAAAGACACTAAAAGGTCTGTGTCGGTCGTGGCAAAGGAAAGAAACAAAAGCCTCAATTAATATTGTATTTGTCATTAACTTCTCTATTGTCGCCCAGTACAGTGTTTGTTAGTGAGTGAGCTGCAGTTGATGGTTGCATCACAGGAGTTAGCAGCTAGAGGCGACTAAATAAACTAAACTGTCAGCAATGTATGCAAGAGGATCTGTAGCTAAAGTAGTGACTAACAACAATAATAACGAGGCTGTTTTCACTTATATCCAATTAGTATTTTCAACTCCTTGCATGTCCTCGTCAGTTTGATTTTTGAATAGATCTTGTTCTTTCTTGACTTGCTGCTTATGCATGTTCGTGAAATTATTGCAACGTTTATGATGAAAATAACAAACATCATTGCCATGAGAAAACTTGCCAGTTAAAATTGGTCTAAAGATTTTGACTTGTGTGGATTTTGACATGTGACAAAACTTGACGAGAGAGAAACAACGAGTTTTCTTGTCAGAAGTCGAAAGTGGACTTGTGTTGAAGCATTGCCTTGGTTTTGACTTTTTGTGGTGTTGTCATATGATTACTTACATGAAAAAATCTAACTAGCGAGGGAAGCAGCGAGGAAAACAGCGAGGGACTCCACAGGGGGGAGGGAGAGCCGTCCATTCCCCTCGGGATGCGCGTTTAAATTTTCAACGCACGCATCCCGAGGGGAGTGGATGGCTCCCCCTCCCCCCTGTGGGGTCCCTCGCTGCGTCCCTCGACAATTAGACGGGTTCTACTTACATTTTCTTAGAGGGAAGAAAACGTAATTATCAAGGTGTATATATTACAATAGACCAACTCTACAAATGTTTACAACAAGAAGACCAAGTCTTTTGGAGCTAGCAACAGTTTAACATGAATTAGGACTCCACTCTCTAGTAGTTGTAACAAACTGAATATATGGTGGACTTGTTTTGCAAAGATGATGAATAGAGAGGTATCTGTACGGGAGCCAGTGAAACCAAGATGTTGAATAAACGAACTTCATCATTCAAACCAACCATTAAAGATTCCGAGTGATAGAACAATGTGAATGGTGGCAGTCTTTACAACTAACTGGACTGAATAATAATCAACTCCTTGTAATTGATCAAAGCCACGGGCCACAAGTCTGGCTTTGTACTGTTGAGGGAGCCATCAGGTTTGCGTTTTTGTTTGTACGCCCATTTGCAAGTGACCAAATTCATGTTGGGTGTGTAAGGTACAAGAGACCAAGTACGGTTATTGGTTAGAGTTGTTATTTCTTTGCACATAGCCTATCTCCACTCTCCACTGGAAATGAGCATTGGCTTCATGGATTGTGGTGCAATAGGACAACAATTTGTAGATACTTGGAAAGCCTGCAAAATAGGATACCAAACAGAATATAGTGTTGTGGCCTTACGAAGTCCAGCCTTCAATCGTGTAACCATAGGATTTGTATTAATAGGTGCACTGCATTAGTGCAATGACAAACGATAGTAATATGGTGAGGGGATGTATGTTCAATAAAGGATGGAGTAGTGGGTATAAAGTTGATGATTGGTGAAGTGGGTGTAGGACTACTTGGTGGTGAAGATGAGCTGGGAGGGGAAGTGGGATTTCTGGTAATGAACTGATGGTGAAGATGTTATGTCTTGAGTTGTGTCATTGGACTCGAGTGGAAATTTGTGGAGTAAGAGTTGGTAAGAGATCAGGTGGTTGTAGTGGTGCAAAATGGGATGGGGAAGGCAAAGAAATGGCTTTAGGAGTTGATAGAATTCGTCTAAAATGAAAGTCATTTTCATCAAAAATGACATCACGAGAGATAACTTTAAAATGACATTACGAGAGATAACAACTTTACCCGTGTCTAAGTTGAGACATTGACATCCTTTGTGAGTCGGACCATAGCCAATGAAAATGTGCTTAGATCGATAGAAGAATTTATGAGTATTGTAGGGACGAAGGAAAGGGTAACAAGTGCAGCTAAAGACCTTTAAAACTTAAAATCAGGACATGAAAGAGTTTTTGTATTGGAATCTCATTGTTGATCACTGCAAAGGGAGGCGATTAATGAGATAGACAACTGTTAGGAAAGCATAATTCCAGTACGTCTGAGGCATGTTTGCATGAGCCAACAAGGCAAGAGCAGTGTCAACAATATGGCGAGAAGCCTCGTTGTTCATGTGTATATGGACAAGACTAGCGATGAGCAATGCCACAAGAAGCCAAATAGGATGATAGATTTCGATACTCTCCTCCCCAATCAGTTTGGAGTTGCTTTATTCGAGTTCCCAAAAGATTTTCTATTAGTTTCTTAAAGCGGATAAAAACATGGAGAACTTCAGACCGAACACTCAATGGATATAACCAAATAAATTTACTAAAATCACCAACAAAAATCACATAATACCTGTGACCATTATTGGAAAGAGTAGGGGAAGGACCCCAAACATCTGAGTACAATAAATCAAGAGGTGCTTTGTTAGAAACATGAGAAGATGTAAAAGGTAATTTGTGTGATTTGCCCAATTGACAGGCCGAACAAATAGTAGATGATTTAACATTTGAATGGGGAAGCTGAAAGTGATAAAGAACTTGATGAACAGTGTGTATAGCCGGATGTTCGAGCCTTTGGTGCCAAAGGGAAGTGGTGCCTCGTTCACCAACAAACGCAAATTTATTGGACGTACCAAAAGAAAGCATTGAAGAGGTGGGAAAGTGGTAAGTCCACCATTACATTGGCTTTGTAGTAGTGTCATCCCTGTTGCTTGGTCATTCACACAAAAGAAATCAGAATGAAATTCAACAAAGACATCGTTATCTCTCGTGAATTTTGAAATAGAAAAAATATTACGTTGAATTGAAGGAACATGTAAGAAATTAGGTAAAGATAATGTTCGGAAAGAAGTTGGAATTTGGGAGGAACCAACGTGAGAGATGTGCAAACCCGGTCCATCATCTATAGTTACACGATCGAGACCATTGTATTCGTGAGGCATGACGAATGACCGGAGATGATTGGTGATATGATGAGTGGCACCTGTATCAGGTAGCCAAGAGTTCGGAGTTGTAGTCTGCAAGGCATTATAATTGGCAAAGGGGAACTGTAAAGGGACTTCAGTTGTGCTGCAGTGTGTATACTATATAGACGATGTCTGATGGCTATGCTCAGTAATTATCCTAATTAAAACATTTGCAGTTTGTTGCAGATGGCTTTCAATGGCAGAGTTTCACATATTGATAATGTAGAACAACTCAAGAAGTGCCTCATGCTATTTTGGATTGAAAGAAGCCTAAAATATTATAGTTATTTACACTAGCAACAATTAAATTTAACACTAACCTCAAGGTTAAGACAAAATGTTAACCAAAAGGTGAGAGCCAAATTTGATTGATTGGTATCTAGTTCAAATGATAATAGAACATCCAAACTTACAATGATGGCTAACAAAAATAAAGATGTGGAGACCATACACTGTTCCAAGGATGAGTAGACCACTAGATCAGATGTGGTAAAACGAAATATGAACATTCACTCTTTTACTCTTTCCCGTCTTAATAGCAACAAATATCAAACTTAGTCACTTTTCCACGGACGTAAAGCTTACTGTAGCAGCTATATTATTTGCATCTTGTTTTAGTGGAGTTACTATTTTTTAGTGTGGTCATCAAACAGAGTTAAAATGTGAAATGTATGCACCAGAAGTGGAAAAAAAGAAATGAGATATGCATAGAGAGATCAAACCAGAGAGACTTGGAAGACTTTTGCGAGACACTTCGGAGGAGATGGCCAAGAGATGCTGTGGTGGGAAATGATGGAAAGCTACCTGGCAAACATTATAAGGATTAATGTGGAGAATGAATACAATCCAACACAGGTATTGTGCGCAATCCTTCTTTTCTCTAATTCAGACTTCCATTTGAGTGGCATCGATCCAGTCTTCCAATATCTCTGTCTCGCTCAATATACTGCGCCTAAAGTCTTCCACAAGTCTTTCTTGCTTACTATTATACTAAGGTATAACTGATTCATATAACCATGTGCTGCTTTTCCTGAAGAATGATGTTTCCATCTTGCAATTATCATGCCATATTGCCAGCCATACTAATAGTATGGATATGGAGCAACACCAACTCATTCACTTCAATTGCCTTATCCAACAACGCCTCGTTAGATCATCTGGCATTACTAGCTTTCAAAGAAAAGAATAATGATGATCTACTCAAAGCACTGAATTCATGGAACAATGCCATCCACTACTATCATTGGAATGAGGTCACATGTGGTTGTCGCCACCGTGACAGGGTCACAGTCCTAGATTTGCAATCACAAAAGCTTGAAAGTACACTCTCACCCTACATAGGGAACCTCTCATTTCTTCGAGAAATTATGCTTGCCAAGAATTACTTCCATGGTCCAATACCACAAGAAATCGGTCACTGTTCCTGGTTAGAGGTCCTTTCTATAGACACAAATTTGTTCACTAGTGCAATCCCTACCAATCTTATTGTTTCAAGCTTACAGCAGTCAATTTAACACGCAGTCATCTCACCAATTAAGCTTACCTCTCTATCAAAGCTTAGTATGGTGTACCTTCAAAACAACAAACTCAGGGGAAGCATTCCATGTTTGCTAAGAAATCTCTCTGCTCTTATTTATCTTGAAATTGGAGAGAACGGTTTAATTGGAAGCATTCCAAACGATCTATGCTACATGCAAAGTTTAGAAAAAAATGATGTTGGTAGGAATGAACTAACTAGAAATCTCTCAAGTTTCATAATTTTCTAAATTGCTCTTAACCAGCTAGATGGAAGCCTTCCTTCAAACATTGGCCTTACACTTCCTAATCTCACATATCTTTTACTGGGAGGCAATCAACTCAAAGGTCCCATTCCATTATCATTTCCCAATGCTTCAAGACTTAAAATATCATAGCTTATCAATAACCAATTTACCGAACATGTTCCAAGAAACTTAGGAATGCTTCAAGGTCTTAGTATCTTATCCCTTTATTTGAATCAACTAGGAGGATCTGCATCCGAGGATGACTTGCACTTCATCACTTCTTTAACTAATTGCACTAACTTACTAATGAGACATCAAACAATCATCCGATCACAGCCAAATATGTGTGCGGATCAACTCTAATGAAAAGGGCCAGGACAGACCAGGCCAAAGTCGAGTCCAATCCAGGCCCTAGTTCATTTCTATTTAACCTGTAAGTCAGGTGCCTAAATCCAAATTATGTGAGTCCAATGTGGTATGAATCTCGGAGCTTGGCCCAGGACAATAGGGTTCGAATACAGACCTCTGAACTATAACATGCCTGAGGTCCACTTATGCCATTCTCGGTCCAATCAAGCATTGAGTCTTAAAGATAGCCAAGTGCTAAAGAAGAATCAGTCATGGACGTGAAGAGTTCTACATGGACATAACTTGATGAAGGAATATCCTAAATGAGATCTTCTCCCTCCATCACTCATTCATAGGTAGAGTCAATGAAAGAGTGAAACACTCTATTTCCATCATTGTTCAAGTGCTTGACTTTACCATCACAGTGCCTTTGGCCACCACAATGATGGTCTATGGTTTACCGCAGTTCATCTTTGCAAGTCAAAATCAACATGAACAGATTTGGACGCATCAATTTGGCGACGTCCGTGGAAAACGATAATTTTTCTTAAAGCAAAGCATGACCTATATTGAACTAACAGTCCTAAAACATAGTTACTAGCACCAAATCTATAGCTAATAACAATAATGTCAAGCCTGTCGACGCTCCGACTGAAGGAGTCCCACCACATGACCGAGACAATCCGATTGCAGAAGTGAAACAACCACAAGGCTCTGCTTCTGAAGCGGCCATGGAAAACCCTCGTATATATCATATTTTGATCCACATGAATCACCTCACTTGGGTGGTGAAGAGACTTGTCCAAGATCGACAACCTCTGTCAGAGAATGACAGAAACCCAGATAGATCTATGGCGCAGGTGATGCGAGCTTAACCGACCTAAATAAATAGGCTAATTTGACCCACTTGTAATAACCACAAGTGCACGGTGTCTAACTGGTAGACAACGACAAGTACGGGTCGATCCCACTAGGAAAGTGGATGCAATTGAATTTAATAATTTAATTAAACTAATTTGGAGGAAAATGGGGTTACAGTATTTTTAAAACTAAACTAAAAAATAAATTAAAAATAAGAAAAATAAAATAAAAGGAAAAATGGATTTTGTGGGCTTGGACTCACCAATGAGTTAGCAAAAAGATTTAAATCTAAATTACTGAAATTATAAACGAGAAGCTTTAGGGATGAAGATCCCTTGCTTACACCGAAGATGTGATCATTAAAATCCAATTCCAATCATATTAATTTTCTGTCAAACATTAACAATTTATCTTGAGCAAATACACTCTTACCAAGCATTAAGTGTCTTTTTAAGACACACTTAATCAAAGTCTAAGCTTAATATTTTTTAGCACATGCTTTGAATATTGATAAAATGTTAATCTAACTACCAAACATATCAATTTTTTAATCGAACATGAAAGGTGAAAGCAATTTATCAATTTTCTGAAATAAATTGTTTATCAATTTTCTGAAATAATCCCGAGAAAATGCTGCAATTTGCAATGCGGCTGCTCATATAAATGCTCGGGGTGCCAATAACCAACTGATTTGAAAATCAATTGGTTCCCGCCAAAAGAACAGCGCCTCTGCACCTTCGTCTCCAGCGAGCAGCGCCACTCGCGGTGCCTCGTTTCCGCTCCTCGCGAGCTCCTTCGTCCTCCAAGCGGCTTCGAAACCTGCAAAAGATAGAGAGGGATGGAAGAACAGAGAGAGAGGTGCAATGAAAACACACAAAAAACAGAGAAAGGGATGCAAGCACTGCTCCCTGATTCTGCTCCTGTCGCGGTGGTTGTGCGCCGCAGACGCGCCGCTTTCCGTTTGCGACAGTGGCTGTGAGATAGGGAGACAGGAAGGAGGGCCGAGACGAAGAGAGGCCGAGAGAAGCTCGGCGCTGACTGCTGCTTCCTCTGTTTCGTAGTGGCGGTGATGGCAACTCTGTCTGGCTCTGTCGCGAGGTGGTGCTCGGTGGTTATGGCATTGACAGGGACGGTGGCGAGATGACGTGAAACATGGTTGTCACACCTTTGTTTCGTGGTGGGTAGTGGCGGTGGGAGGTGGTGATGGTGATGAGAATCACTGTGTGAAGAAGAGGTTTTGATTTTCTGTAATTTTTCTTTTCCCTTCTCTTCCTCCCCTTTTCTCAGCATTTTCTCTTGTATTTATAGAGAATGATCAAAATGAATAGAGATGAGATAAATGGATGATTCATGGAGTGAATCAAGGTAAAATCCAGGGATAATTGGGAGAATATTCTTTGGGTTTGCTTGGGCTTGACATTGGGTTTGGCTTTATGGGTTAGGTTTTGGGTTTAAGTTTGGGCTTGGTTTTGGACTTAAGGGTTTAGATATGTGACCCTCTACTTTGTACCATCGCTAGAATCGACCAATTGTCATTCCTTAAATTGTCGCCTTAATACGATTTCATCGTTCACGCTCAAATTCTTACAAAGACATGAAAACAAAATAATTACTATAAAATATAATAATCGAAACACTAACATATATAAATTAAGGGATATATTATGTAATAATTATGGGAATATCAAATACCTCCAAACCTATATTTTGCTAGTCCTCGAGCAAAACAATAAAAATAAAATTCTAACTCACTTTCGCAGGAATCATCGGTTGCACTTACCTTAAACGTGCAACAAGGCTTTGAACCCCTAGATTACCTCTAGGGGACGAATTATAGTCTCGTGAGGGTTTCCAGAAAATGTTACCCACAAACATTACTGACTCAACAAAACTTGGTCAAACAGTGTTTATTTTAAAACTTCAAGATATGCAAGAAACCAACAGTGTCATTTTCGTGTATCAACAAATCTCCAAACAATTTAATATTCTCCAAAAGTTAGAAAAAATTCACAATCATCATCAACTCAATGTGTGTGTGTGTGGATAACACTATCAACATAACTTTTCATTTCAGAGTAAAACAATGACTAAATCTTCTGTAGAAAGTTTGTTTTGACTTCAAACCTCTCATGTCACTCACAATAAAGCACTCAGAGATTTGGTATTTCACTCAGTTTATATGTGAGGAAAGAGTAAATAATGGAAAACAATCATCTCACATATAGTATTATGAAAAACGGACTTTTCAAGAATGGAATGAACATGATCTCATGGACAGGAATATCAATTACCGCGGGTAGTGAATAAATTGGTTGACAAATGAATGAAATAAGTACATGAGAGGAGGTTAGAACAGTATTACCGCGGTGAAGATTTTACCAATTTCCACAAGTAATCCACCGATGAGAGCTCAGATACAAAAGAATTGTGGATTAGTAAATAGAAATAGATAAAATACGCACTCAACATGCATTCTTTACAACAAAAGTTGGGTTTCCTCCCAGTAGCGCTTGGTTTAACGTCATCAACCCGACAAATATTCTTCCTAAAAAATGGTGTATTGAAAAGTGGAGAGGAAGAACATGACAAACACGTAGTTCATGGTCGTATATCAACAACCTGAACAGTTGAGGATTAGTCCACCCAAATATAGCAATCACATGGGGCACCAAATACACTAGGACATCCCAAAAGTGACCAGTAGTCATACACAACAAAGGATTCTTGCGTGCTTCAAAAAGGGAACATCCTAGGTCTGGTTCCAAATCAGAAGATTGAATAATTTTTACAACAGAATGGTGAAAACTGAAATCCTCACTACAGAACAAGGGATCGGTGAAAGTAGCCTCGGTCAATGGAAATGTGATGCAAGTAGATGTAACTATAGATATATCAGGTGGTACAGGCTCATCACATGAATCACACAAAGATGTTGGGCTGGATAGCTCAACAACACCCCAACCCTAGAGTTGACACTACTTATGGATTGCACTCTCTTACTAGATATCTCTCCCGACTTCTTTGGGACAACCTGTTTTGAATTCAATATAGATGAAATAATAACAGGCAAAGTATCATCAGTACTTGAAAACACATACATGAGGGTGTCAGGTAATTGTTTAAGGTCAAGCTCAGGTGGCTCAACTGATGGGACTAGTTTTGACTCACTGAGTGGAAGAGGCTCCAATTTAGACTTCCATTTATAACTAGGATCCACAATGGGGACTGAGTCAAGCAAATCATTGACTTCCCTAATGGAATCATCAACATCAAAGTCTAAACGAAAATGAGTCAAACAAGCCTCTAAATGGTCATGTGTATCATGAAAACAGTCAAGGGGAGACTCTAAAGAATGTTCACAGTTTGATTCTATGCATGAGTCACTAGGAAGGCATATGCCTAATGAGTCAACATGGGAATGAGGTGTCTGTAGTGTCTCAGAATCTACAGGTTCATCAATAAATGAGGCTTTATCAGCCTTCTTATGAGAGGAGGATGCAACCTGTATAAAATTGGGTGAGGATATAGTAACACTTATGTCAGACATTCCTACTTGATTGCGAACCAATTTTCCACTCCTAAGGGTAGTAATGGATTGGACATCTTCACTGTCCGGCTCAGATGTGCCACTAATTTCAAATTGACCATTTGGGTTGGAAATAGGTTGGCTAGGGACTTCCTCTGACTCTATCTCAAGACGTGACTCAGCTATTTGACTCAAAGTCATCTCAAGTTTCTTGATAGGTTGAGAGTTTTGTTGATAAATAACTGTCAATTCTGTGATATCCTGAAAATTTTGCTCAAGCATTTTTCCTGTTAGCTCTATAAAAAGGTTCAAGATATCCTCTAACCTTGATGTGTTGGATGGAGGAACAACTTGATGAAATTGAGACTCATTATAAGGAATGAAAGCTTGAGGAGTGTCTAGAGGGCCTTCATGGTACTGACCATGAGCCCATGAGAAGTCAGGATGATAGGCTAAACCTGGGTTGTAATAATTTAAATATGGATCATAATCAGATCGTCGCATGACATTAAATGCATTGACTTGCTCAGGAAACCAAGATGGATAATCCCTTGTGTTCATTTTTTTTTTAAATCACTAACTCTAAAAATATACACAGACTTATACGCAATCAGCAACCAATAAATGCACAAGAAACATGCCTCCCTAAGCAATCAACGTTTTTGTGATCAATTATCTTTTTATCTTTGGGGACAATTATTTCTTATGTAATCTTTATGACAAAGCAATGGGTGCTACAAGTTGATCCTAAGAGTGTACACTTTACACCGCAAAGTTCAAAATCAGTAGGCTAGAGTTTTGTTTCAAAGAAACCGGATTATCGCACAAGAGAAGGAGGTCACAATGGCCCAATTAAGTACTTCCTTGTGCTACCGCTCTGTAAGCCAATAGATGTAAGAACGATGTGATGTTAAATGTACACTTGAGGCTTGTGTTCCTAACCCAAAACTGTTAGTTACACCAATTCTTCTTGTGGATCGTAGCTTACTTATGACTTGGCGTACCGGGTAAATTACCCTTGTGGCAGTGGCCTCTCGGAGTTCATTGAATGATTAAACCCATCGTCACTTTTAGCTTTGGTCAACACAAAAATTATTGGATTCACCTTGGTCTTGGTTGTCCTATGAACACCGTACCTAAAAGATAGCTCTATCTAACTTGCTAAATGATTTTAATTATGTTTGGCTATTGGTTGCACACAGCTGGAGTGATGAGGTGGGGATATCAAGTCCCACCAGTTTCTATTTAGAAGCTGAGTCTGCTTATTATGAATTACTAAAGTTTAGTATCCACAATTATAGAAATTAAACAACCAATCACACAATTTTAAACAATTACACAAAGCACCCGGGTCGCTAATACATTGCGTGAGTTAAAAGTACTTACAGTCTGCGCATTCCGTTCTGCACAAAAAGTTAGCACAATAAAAAAAAATGTCCGACTTCTTTTTATCTGTTTCAATCAGCACACAAGCATATGCAATCAAATTACTGGTCTTGGTCTTAGAAGTCAGATTTCTAAATCACAAGAAATTATTGGGTAACAATTAAAATTGTTTCCCTATATTTTCTTTTGACTTAGAGAGTTTAGGGGTTTATTATTTTTTTGGGTGACTAAACAAAATGAAAAACAGTAGAGTTTAAAAATTATTACACCACACACTCGTAAAACGAGGTGAAAATAAAATTATTACTCTCCTCACAAAATAAAAAACTTTGCTTGATGTTTGCAGGATCGTCCAATTTTCTCGAGAAGCGTGTATTCTGCAAAATCAAACACAAAATGAGTATAAAAAGAACTTAATAAAATATTGTTTTTTTTCTGAATTTTTTTTTAAATTAGTGGAAAATAAATCTTAAATTCATTTACACCGCTACATTCCCCGGCAACGGCGCCAAAAACTTGATGCGAGCTTAATCGGCCTAAATAAATAGGCTAATTTGACCCACTTGTAATAACCGCAAGTGCACGGTGTCTAACTAGTAGACAACGGCAAGTACGGGTCGATCCCACGAGGAAAGTGAATGCAATTGAATTTAATAATTTAATTAAACTAATTTGGAGGAAAATGGGGTTACAATATTTTTAAAACTAAACTAAAAATAAATTAAAAATAAGAAAAATAAAATAAAAGGAAAAGATGGATTTTGTGGGCTTGGACTCACCAATGAGTTAGCAAGAAGATTTAAATCTAAATTACTGAAATTATAAACGAGAAGCTTTAGGGATGAAGATCTCTTGCTTACACCGAAGATGTGATCATTAAAATCCAATTCCAATCATATTAATTTTCTGTCAAACATTAACAATTTATTTCAAGCAAATACACTCTTACTAAGCATTAAGTGTCTTTTTAAGGCACACTTAATCAAAGTCTAAGCTTAATACTTTTTAGCACATGCTTTGAATATTGATAAAATGTTAATCTAACTACCAAACATATCAATTTTTTAATCGAACATGAAAGGTGAAAGCAATTTATCAATTTTCTGAAATAAATTGTTTATCAATTAAGCATTTAAGTCAGTAAAATAAATTAAAATGAATTATGCAACCCTTTTGGTTTGTCACAAACTCGATGTGGTGGTACTCCGCAGATAAGCAGGTGGTCCGAACACAAATCCCGAGAAAATGCTGCAATTTGCAATGTGGCTGCTCAGAGAAATGCTCGGGGTGCCAATAACCAACTAATTTGAATATCAATTGGTTCCCGCCAAAAGAACAGCACCTCTGCACCTTCGTCTCCAGCGAGCAGCGCCGCTCACGGTGCCTCGTTTCCGCTCCTCGCGAGCTCCTTCGTCCTCCAAGCGGCTTCGGAACCTGCAAAAGAGAGAGAGGGATGGAAGAACAGAGAGAGAGGTGCAATGAAAACACACAAAAAATAGAGAGAGGGATGCGAGCACTGCTCCCTGATTCTGCTACCGTCGCGGTGGTTGTGCGTCGCTGACGCGCCGCTTGCGACAGTGGCCGTGAGAGAGGGAGACAAGAAGGAGGGCCGAGACGAAGAAAGGCCGAGAGAAGCTCGGCGCTGACTGCTGCTTCCTCTGTTTCGTAGTGGCGGTGATGACGGCTTTGTCACGAGGTGGTGCTCGGTGGTTATGGCATTGACAGGGACGGTGGCGGAGTACAGATGGTGGATGATGGAGGATGGAACAGGGAGAGGGATAGGGAGGTGGTGAGGAACGTGGTTGCTAGCGAGGAACAGGGAGGTGATGGTGGTGGTGCTCGGGTGATGGTGGTTGCGGCTCGCGTTGTTGGACGGTGGCGAGGTGACGTGAAACAGGGTTGTCACGCCCCTGTTTCGTGGTGGGTAGTGGCGGTGGGAGGTGGTGATGGTGATGAGAATCACTGTGTGAGGAAGAAGTTTTGATTTTCTGTAATTTTTATTTTCCCTTCTCTTCCTCCCCTTTTCTCACCATTTTCTCTTGTATTTATAGAGAATGATTAAAATGAATAGAGATGAGATAAAGGGATGATTCATGGAGTGAATCAAGGGATAATTGGGAGAATATTCTTTGGGTTTGCTTGGGCTTGGCATTGGGTTTGGGTTTATGGGTTAGGTTTTGGGTTTAAGTTATGGGCTTGGTTTTGGATTTAAGGGTTTAGATATGTGACCCTCTACTTTGTACCATCGCTAGAATCAACCAATTGTCATTCCTTAAATTGTCGCCTTAATACGATTTCATCGTTCACGCTCAAATTCCTACAAAGACATGAAAACGAAATAATTACTATAAAATATAATAATCAAAACACTAACATATATAAATTAAGGGATATATATTATGTAATAATTATGTGAATATCAGCAGGAGGGCAACAAGGAGTGTGTTCATGAGAACGATAACATCCCCATCAAGGACTAGAATGCTAACCATGAGGGGAACCAAAGGGATGCAGGAATCTGAGAAGGCTACGCTTCAAAGTCTAATAGGACTGCCATCGGGAATCCACTTCGACTAGGGGCTATCGATTCGGACGTCCTATACAATCTCACAGTTCCTCATTTTTCTGAGCAGATCATGAATGTGCCTCCGCCAAAGAAGTTTCGCTCCCCAAAGCTGGAGTTCCACGATGGAACAACGGATCCATCAAACCACTTGCGCCATTACCACCGTGTGATGGCACTAAAGAAGGTTCAGAGGACGTCTTGTGCCAGACCTCCCCTACCAACTTGAAAAAGGTTGTTGTGACCCGGTTCCACAACCTCCAGCCAAGGTTCATTGTTTCGTTCCAGGCTTTGGCAAAGGCATTTATCACTCTATCGTGGGAAGCCAACAGATTATAAAATGGCCCCATTACCTGCTCAGTCTCAAGCAAAAACATGCGAGACCCTCATGGAGTATATCACTCGCTTCAATGATGAGCTGACTCTGATGACGGTTGCATTGATGACACATCTGTCATTGCCTTCACTTTCGGCCTAGTTCTATAACTTCCTCGCCCTGGAATCCCCAATAGACATGATGGATTTGCTGAAAAATGCACAAAAGTACATCACCTTAGAGGAAATGTTGGTAGCCAGAAAAGGGGAAGAGAGCGAGGCTAAACACTCCTCCAAGACCAAAGACATGGACAAGGACAAAGAAGAAGACAGTAAAAAAGGAGTGATTGCAAGGCTGGGTCTAACAAAGAAAAGCTAGACAAAGTCGTCGACTCCAGATACCATACCTATACTTCGCTCAATTCTAGTTTGTCCTACATTCAGTCCACCATGAAAAATTGGGAGGATATCAAGTGTCCTTTAAAGTTCAAGGGAAATCCTTCAAAACACGATAAGAACAAGTATTGTTCTTACCACAAAAAAGTAGGTCATGATACCCAGGGTTGCAAAAGCCTCAGGAACGAGATTCAATAATGCGTCCAAAAAGGAATGTAGAAAGAATTCGTCAGCTTCGGGGAAAGTTATTCCTGAGGAAAATAGACAGAGGAATCTGGGCACGAGGTCAAAGAGAGGACTCCGGATGTTATATCCGTCCTGCATGGTACAAATAAAGAGGGTGAACACTCCAACCGGTCACTGAATATATCAATCCGATAATCGCAGATCTGATCTGATCTGATCATGAGGATCGCCCTGTTCAACATATCCAAGGAGAAAGTCCAGCTCCGAGCTTGACGTTCACAGAGGGAGATATGCGAGGAGTCCGCTTCCCCCACAACGATGCCCTGGTTATCTTGGTTGGGATAGCAAAGTAGGATGTGATGAGATCACTGGTGGACACAGGCAATTCGATCGATGTCTTGTTTCTAGACGAATTTTGCATAATTCAATTAAAAGAAGACGAGTTGATGCCTTCCAACCAAGCTTGGTCGTCTTCAGCAGGGAAAGTTGCTACCTGGTTGGAACAATCAAGTTGTCAGTAGTAGCACAGTCGGATCTGCAGAATATCATGTTGACATAGTTCTCAGTCGTAGACGCCCCTTCCGCGTACAATGTGATTTTGGGTAGACTTTGGCTCCACCAAATAGGTGCAGTGGTCTCCACACAGCACCAATGTCTCAAGTACCCTGCGGACGATGAAGTAGGAATGATCAGAGAATACCAAACTACCGCCCTGGAGTGTCATTATGCTACGGCTAAGCAGTCAAATGAGGGACCACCGCGATTCGAACAAAAGGACTCAGCTTCTCCCAACCCAAGAGGAGACTGAATGTTGGGCAGCCGTTGGAGGTGCCCATCACCATCTACTTGGATAGTCCGAATAATACTAAGGTTGTCCAGATAGGCTCCAATCTCACCAAGGCGTTGCCAGACTAGTTGGCCATACTTTTGAAAGAAAAATAGGAAGTATTCGCCTAGACAATGAAGGATATGGTGGGAATTGACCCCTTCGTAATCACACACCGACTGGCAGTCAATTAAGATATAAAGTCAGTCAGACAGAAGATGAGACCGATAGCGCTTGAGCGCAACCAGGCCATTAACGAGGAAGTGCAAAGGCAACTAAAAGTCGACATGATAAGGGAGTCACGCTACCGGGACTAGCTGGAAAATACGTTCCTAGTAAAAAGGAAAAATGGGAAGTTGAGTATCTGCGTGGACTACATGAACCTCAACAAAACTTCCCCGAAAGATAGTTTTCCACTCCTACGAATAAACCAGATTATTGATGCAACTTCCGGACACAACCTCCTCAGCTTCATGGATGCATACTCTGGATACAATCAGTCAACATGCACCTGTCAGATCATGAGAAAACCTCATTCATAATGAACATCGGCATATACTGTTATCGGGTGAGGCCATTTGGGTAGAAAAACGCAGGAACCACATATTAGAGGTTGATGAACCACATGTTCAAAGGCAATTGAGGTCTTCATCGACAACATGTTGGTAAAAAACCTCTACAGTCCCGACCACATTGTGGACCTCCAAGAGACCTTCTCCTAGCTCCGCATGTACCGAATGAAGCTCAACCCACAAAAGTGCACATTTGGAGTAGCATCAAGAAAATTCATAGGCTACATAGTTAGCCAAATGGGGATAGAAGCTGACCCAAAGCAGATTCAGTCTCTTCTCGACATGAGGTAGCCTACAAACATCAAAGAAGTTCAGAGCCTGACTGGGACAGTGGCAACCTTTGACAGGTTCATCTCCAACTCTTCAGACAGATGCCTCACATATTTCATGATTTTGAAAGGGAATAAGGAATTCCAATGGGGCGAACAATGTCAACATGTTTTCTAAGATCTGAAGGCGTACATGGGAAGCACCGAGTTGCTCTCAAAGTCCATTTCGGGAGAGATGCTCTATCTATACCTCTCAGTCTTAGAGCACACAGTCAGCCCGACCATGATTCGAAAAGACAAGGAAAAGTATAAGCCAATCTACTGTGACATTTGCATTGGCAAAAGCTAGCTACCCTAACCTGGAGAAATTGGCCTTAGCACTGGTAACCTTCTCCAGAAAATTGAAACCTTACTTCCAAGCTCACTCAATAACAGTCCTTACTGAGTACCCACCCCGGTCACTATTGCACAAACATGAGCTATCAGAAAAAATGGTCAAATGGTTAGTAGAGGTAGGATAGTTTGATATCCATTATGCTCTGAAAACGACCATCAAATGTCAAACACTAGCGAACTTCATCACTGAGATCATTGGGACAGGAGAACCAAAGTCAAAAAGCTAATAAAGGAATGAGAACCACAAACCAGTCTCACAAAGATGGATCTTGTGATGCTTCGGGTCATCCAGCGACAAAGGCAGTGCAATTGGGATTATTGTCTATATCCCAGAGGAACCACTTTAAAGAAAGCTATCAGATTTGGCTTCAGGCCTCTAACAACGAGCAAAATTTGAGGCCCTGATAGTCTAGCTAAAACTGGTTAGATGGATCGGAGTAGAAGAACCCACAGTGTTCAGTGATTCCCAACTAGTAGTCAACCAAGTGAATGGCGAATTTAATGCTAAAAACCCTCAAATGCTGGCTATTGGGAAAAACAATGGATGCCAAGATAGGGTTTAAGAAAATTTTACTCCATCGTTTTTCCATAACAGACAACGAGGAAGCTGACGCCTTGGCCAAGATGGTCTCGTCCGTAACGGACAGTTTTGACAAAATTATAGAGCTCCAAAAAAAATATCAGATCTAGAGGAAAAGGAACTCCATGAGGCTTTCTCCACAAATGATGAGACAAGTTGGATGAATCCCCTAGTCAGCTACATCAACGATGAAGTCCTCCTAGCAGAAAAATTAAAGGTTAGAAAGGTGTAGAACAGGGTGGTACGTTACACATTCCTTAATGAGAAACAATACAAAAGATCAACAGCTGGCCCACGGCTCAGATGCCTAATTTTCTATGAGGCGAACTATGTCCTCTTAGAGATCCATGAAGGAATCAGCGAGAACCATCCCGAAGGAAAGACATTGTCCTACAAAGCCCTCACCTTAGGGTATTAATGCAGCAAGAGGCTAAAGATTTGGTCCAAAAATGTAATAAGTGTCAGAGGTACGCTCCATACACACATATGCCCACACAGAACCTGGTCCCGATAACCACTCCATGGCCCTTTCCACAGTAGGGAACAACTATTGTAGGCCCACTTCCCATCTTTGAGAAGAAGAAATTTTTGTTTGTGGTTGTCAACTACTTCACCAAATGGGTAGAAGTATAACCATTCTCCAAAATTGGGAAAAAAAATCAGATTGAGAATTTCCTCCGGAAGTCCATAATCTACAAGTTTGGAATCCCAAAAACATTGGTTTGTGATAACAGGACTCAGTTTGAAAGCAAAAAGGTTAGAAAATTTTGTGCTAACCTAAACATCAGTCACTATTACTCAGCATCAGGTCATCCTCAGGCCAACAAACAAGCAAAAGTCCCCAACCGAACAATACTGGAAGCCTTCAAAATGAAACTCAAAACAGCCAAAGGGCTCTGGGTTTCTAAGCTACCAGGCATCTCTGGGCTTATCAGACTAAAAAAAGACTCCAACTGGAAAGAAACCATTTGCTCTCACCTGCGAATCTAAGGCAATGGTTCCAGTGGAACTAGGGATGCCAATATTTAGAAAATATGAGTTCATATTATGAAATCTACTGTTCGGACAAAACTGATTTCTCTATAGCTTAAGTCCTATTCAGAATTAAGTTAGCGTATTTAAAAGTCTAGTTTGTTCGGACCAAGATACTTCTCTGCTACTTAAGTCATCTTCAAGATTAAGTTAGCTTATATTATGAAACCTAGTCTGATCGGACAAAAACAATTTTTCTATAGCTTAAGTCCTATTCAGGATTAAGTTAGCATATTTAAAAGTTTAGTCCGTTCGGACAAAGATAACTTGTTTGCAGCTTAAATCTTCTTCAGGATGAAGTTAGCCTATATTATGAAACCTAGTCCGCTCAGACATAAATGATTTCTCTACAACTTAAATCCTATTCAGGATTAAGTTAACGTATTTAAAAGTCTAGTCCGTTCAGACCGAGATGACTTCTCTGCAGCTTAAGTCCTCTTCAGGATTAAGCTAGCCTATATTATGAAACCTAGTACGATCAGACAAAGACGGTTTCCTTACAGCCTAAGTCCTATTCAGGATAAAGATAGTGTATTTAAAAGTCTAGTCCGTTCAAACCAAGATGACTTCTACGTAGCTTAAGTCCTCTTCAGGATTAAGTTAGCCCATGTTATGAAACTTAGTTTGATCGGACAGCGGCGATTTTTTTACACTTAAGTCTTATTCAGGATTAAGTACTTAACGAAATTAGAAGTCTTGTTCGTTCGAACTAATATGATTTCTTAGCAGCTTATGTCCTCTCCAGGATTAAATTAGCTTATACATAAAAGTCTAGTCTGTCCGGACTAAGATGATGTATGCCCAGTACAGCCCTAGTCAGGGTCAATATGGTTTGTATTATTCAAAACTAATCCAATCAGACTTATTATCGAAACAGGAGATATGAAATAAGAAAACAAGCTTTATTGATTGAACAAAGGATTTTTACAAGGCATAATTGACTAATCAAAGCAAAGGCTTATACAAAGTAAGTGTTAACCATTTCAGCTTGGTGGAAAGGAATTTGTGAACGAAGATCTATCTAAACAAATATTAGGAATCTGCTCCGCCCGTCTGTCTTCTGGAGGAGATGCCCAAGCTACAGCTTCTGATGAATGAAAGAAGAAGTTGCAGTTGCAACCTTTGGTAAGATGGTAGAATAGTTGCAGGTACTATATTTGAAAGATGGAAAAAGAAGATGCAAGTGCAACTCCTGATGGATAACAAATTTTGGACCAAGGAGATACCCTCGACTTTTTCTTCACAAAGAATATACATTTGGTAGCCTTCGAAGAGCAATTGTGAGCACATTCAAGCTAGCAGGCTCCCTCAAAGTGCAAATCCTATTAGGATTCATCGCGACAAATGTCAATATATGCGAAGACTTCATCCATAGATCTTCCCCTTCCCCCTAAATAGATTGAGGCAGGAAAACATTCAAGAACCACCATGCGCAACTAGGAAAGGCGAAATTAACTTTGGAAACAAGAATAAGGCCTGATCCAACCAATCCAAGCTTATATAGCCACAACATTTGGAAAGGCAACCACTCAACTGCCACACCAACGTTAAATGTTGTGCGAAAGCTGAAGAGATGTTGAATTCAGTCAACAATACGTTGAAGTTCTCACTCAAATGAGTTAATGGCTCTGCACGCAACCCCACTAACTAGGGAGTGTAAATGATGAGACATCAAACAGCCATCCAATCATAGCCAAACACGTGGCATAGATCAACTCTAATGAAAAGAAGGCCAGGACAAACCAGACCCAAACCAGGTTGAATTCAGGCCCTAGTTCATTTCTATTCAGGCACCCTAATCCAGATTATGTGAGTCCATTGTGGTACAAATCTCGGAGCTTGGCCCAGGTCAATAAGGCTCGAATACAAACCTATGAACTATAGCAGGCCCGAAGTCCACTTATGCTACTCTCGGTCCAATCGAATATTGAGTCTTAAAGAGAGCCAAGTGCCAAAGAAGAATCAGTCACATGGACAAAAATTGATGAGGGAAGATCCTAAGTGAGATCTCCTCCCTCCATCACGCATTCACAAGTAGATTGACAAATGAGTAAACCACTCATTATATAAGGTGAACAAAACGGATTAGAAAGGTACACACATGCAACCTTAATTTTATCATCTTCATCCTTGTTCGAGTGTCTGACTTTACCATCCAAGTGTTTTTGGGCGCCACAATGGTGTTCTCGGGTTCAACGATGTTCATCTTTGCAAGTCAAAATCAACAAAGATGGATTTGGACGCATCACTTACAATTGTTAGATGTTGGAACTAATTTTCTCAAAGGGAAAAATGCTCAACTAAATAGGAAATCTCTCCACAAAACTTGTTAGTTTATATTTAAGCAACAATCATGTATATGGAAGCATCCCAGCTAAAATTGGAAACCTTGTGAACTTGAACATCCTAGATGTTTCAAAAAACTATCTTACTGGTAATATCTCCAATGTCATTGGAAATTTTCATACAATGAATGGTCTACATTTGTTTAACAATGAATTCTCCGGAAAAATCCCAGATTCCTTAAACTACAATTTGACTCGGTTAACCATTCTAGACTTTTCAAAAAACAAACTACACGGAAAAATACCTCCAAATCTTGGAAATTATCAAAGCTTATTAGCACTCTATCTTGAAAGTAATAGACTTAGTGGTACCATACCCAAACAAATTATTGTTCTTCCACCTCTTAAGGATTTCCTTGATCTGTCTAGCTATGCTCTAAGTGGTTCATTACCATATGAAGTGGGTAACTTGACCAATCTTGTTGTGACTTTGAAAAGCCGAGACTTCCTTTTGCCTTCTTGGTGTTATTGTCGTGCTTAATTTTTGTGTGCTAATAAATAAAAATATCGAAAGCAAAACCTTTTTTTGCAATCATTATTTAGCCCTCAATTCATGAGGATTTCTTAAGCGGAGCTTCTGGAGGCAACTAATACATTATGTTTTGATAATTTAATTGGTGTTGGAAGCTTTGGTTCAGTGTATAAAACAATCATTTCCCAAGCTAACACAATTGTTGTGGTTAAGATAATAAATCTTCATCAAGAAGAAGCTTTTAAGAGTTTCTTGTCCAAATGCAATAACTTGAAAAATCTTCGACACCATAATCTCTTAAAAATTATCACAGCTTGTTCAAGTATGGACTTTCAAGGGAATGATTTCAAAGCACTAGTTATTGAGTTCATGCCTAATGAAAGTTTAGAAAAGTGGTTACATCATGAAAGAAATCAACATCTTGGGTTGAAGTTGAACTTCTTATAAAAGCTTAACATAGCTATTGATGTTGCATCTACAATGGATTATCTTCACAGTTATTGTGAGCCCACGATAGTCCATTGTGATTTGAAAACAAACAAATTTTTCCTCGATGATGATATGACAGCTCATGTCGCTGATTTTGGTTTTGCAAATATTTTCTCTACTACCTCTTATGGTTCTTCACAAAACCAAGGTGGCTCTAGGGATGGCAACGGGCGAATTTGGGTAAATCTGTCTATGCTCTGTTGGGGTTTGCGGATCCCTAAATCCGTTCCGCATATCCTTTTATATATTTTTCAAAAAACCATCCCCGATTTGAACGGATTGGCAGATATCCACCCTGCCATAATTAACCATTTATTTTCCAAAAAAAAATGTTTCTATAACTAGAAGAAGAGAATAAGCATACTGAAACAAATTTTTTTTTTTGTTGAAGAAAAAATTATTGAAACAGGTTTGAATCAGATGATCTGAAATACATTTTGTTCTTCTGGTCCTTCCCTTAATGTTGGCAACGGCCAAAAAAGGAGGGGCTGACGGCGGAGTGGTGGCTCACAGCTTCTTCTATCTCTTCACGTGCTATACAAGTTCGTACAAATCGATAATGGAGAACATCTTGAGCTTCCATCTCATCAAATACTTTCATATGTGACAATCAAAAAACCCATCCATCACATGTCTCAATTGAAAACAGATCTAAAAGAGGGGATGGGAAGAATTACTGATAGAGCTCGTAGTACTTGAGAGACGTCTTTTAGATCTAAACGAGGGGAGAGGCGTCTTTCAGATCTAAAAGAGGGAAGAATCAGAGAATGATGATTAATTAGGGTTTGAAGAAGTTGATCTAAAAGACGAGTACGCGATGCATGTAGAAGGCGTTGTGTTGGAGACCAGCCATGCCTTCGGTGAACCATTTGTCTTCGTCGTCCAGTCCGTCTCGGATCATCTCTTTGTGTATCTTCTCTGTGAGTGGGTTTTGATTGACCTCGTTGTTATTGATGCACATGTCCAACGATTTGTTTAAGAGAGTGTGAGCAATGAGAGAGTGGAGTATGTATGTTTATGCGTGGAGAGTTGTTTAGGGTTAGGGTTCTTTTAAGGGCACAAGGTTATATTTGTAAAACATCTATATAAACGGATATCCGTAGAGTGGATATGGCCAAATTTGTATCCACCCCGAATCCGTGACTGGTATTATTTGAATCCTCGAATCCGCCCCAAAATTCGTTAAAGAAACCCAAATCCTCCTCAATCAGAGTGGGTGGGGTAGATATCTGTGAAAATCCGCCCCACTGCCAACCCTAGGTGACTCCCTTGCAATAAAAAGAACAATTGGCTGTGTTGCTTCAGGTACTATTCTTATATGTTTTTATGTTCGAGTACTTTTAGTTTTGGTCTAACCATGTCGTGACACAACAAACTAATGACGGATGTTACAGCATAAATATATTTTAAAATGATGTCAAATTCTCACCTAGGCAGTAAGAAACTTGTACTTCATATCTAACTGTTAACCTCCAAATTTTATATTTTCTAAAGATAAAAACTTTTATCTATGGTTAAAAAAGATGATGGGTATATAAAGAGAAGTATATAGATATTCAAGATAAGTATGAATGTTTTCTATACGAGGCTATATATGGGTGTAGAATGCTATGGGCCAATGATGGGTGGGAGGTTTATGGGACAAAAAATAAATCCACTTGGTTTCAGACTTGGTACAAACCAAAGCCATCATTCCCTTTGGTTTGTACAACCAAAAAATTAACCTGAGGGTCTTCAGGAAGATAAAAAAAAAGTACATGATTGTATCAAGAATTATGTAGAAAAAAATATAAAAATATCTTCCAGTGCCAAGACAATTGTATATATAAACATTCATAAAAGGATCAATCTGATCCATGTCATAATATATATAGGGTTCCCAAAATTGTTAATAGATGATGGATTGTGAAGAACCAAAGAATTACATAGTTGATTCTGTAAACAAAAAACTTAACATTACTTTCACAAAAATTGCAAAACCTTAGGGAAAAATTATTTTTCGTCACTTGGAATTAAGTTTCATATCAAATTTCTATTCTAAATCCTATTATCTAACTAGCTCTGGTTACATGATCACAAATGTAAAAACTTTATAATTTGCATAATATGGAATGGGTGGTGATGTGTCCAGGCAAGGAGATGTTTACAATTATGGGATAGTGTACTAGAGATGTTTATGGAAAGAAACCACAGATGGCATGTTTCAGGATGGACAAAATCTGTACAACTTTGTTAAAAGGCATTGCCTGAACAGGTTATGACCATTGTGAATCCAACCTTTCTCTTGGAAAGCACTGATGAAGCTTTCAACGTTGGCAGCCAGAGTAACTGGGGTACTAGAGTGGAATAATGTTTGGTTTGAGTAGTCAGGCTAGGAGTCGCATGTTCTATCGAATCCTCGATTGAACACATGAATATTGGAGAAGTGATCAGTGAATTGTATCATAATAAGGAAACCATTATCAAGGTGTTAGGATTCATCTAGAGTGAGAAATTGGCATACCAGGATGGTGGTATATTGTGTACGTGCTGCTTGTAGGAGGTGCGAATTTTGTTGGTGTTGCTAAAAGTGGCATAAATTATTTCTTTTATTGTAAACAGTGTTTGTGTTTTTGTAACTGGCATAAATTTATTTCTTACGTTCTTGTTGTCTGTTAAACTTATAAAAGGCTACTTCTTGTATGATGTGGCGATATCAAACAAAGCATGTATTAAGTCGTATAATGGGGATGTTGCCCAGATCCATGGCTCAGGTAGACTATTCTAGCTAGTAAGTGTTAGATTTTGGAGTGAGTGTTTTGTCGAGACAATGTGGATTCCTGGAGTGGAGGGTGTCTAATTTTATCTTGCAAAGTATGAAAGACACTGAGGCGGTGATGTTTATTGTTTCATTGTTTTGCTAAAGTAGTTTTGTGCAATCGAGCATGGACCATTCTGAGTCAAATAATGACCTTAGAACAAACCCCATAGTGACAGTTGAAGGGTAACAAGGCCTATTGTCAGGGAACAAGTCCATTCAAACATACATAAAGTCTTTATTACTTTGGGATCCCTACAGAGTACCTACCAACTCCTAGAAATTGTCACTTAAGTATTGTTGTAACTTGTAACAACTTCGAAGGTAAAATACCAAGTGGGGTTTTGTTATATGCATCATCGTGTGCAGTTCAATAAAAAAAAAAAAAAAAAAAAAAAAACTGCCAACAAAAAAACACAGAGTACAAACAATCAGGGAACCTTGAGAACAGAGTTTTGTTACACTGCATCGTTTTAATGCTGGTTTTTCAAATTGTGCATTCTATCAAAAGAAACCCAAAAGAGAACCAGAAATAAAAGATACAAATTTACCACCATGCCTCCCTGTTTCATAGCTTCCCTTGACAATATAGGTGTCATTAGGGTTGAACAAAAAACGACTAAACCGATTAAGCCGACCGAACTGATCGATTCGACTTATGATCGGTTCCATTCGGTTTCGATTTATAAAATTCGAAACCGATATGGTCAGATCAATTTTCGGTTTTTAAGTGATTTTAACCGACAAAATCAAACCGATAGAATATATGTAGTAAATAATGTTTATTATAAGTAAAAATAATATAATATGTTTAATTTAGTCAGTCAGTTCGGTTTTATTTCGGTTTTAGTAACATTTTAGTCGATCGGTTCAGTTTGAAATTTATATAATAAATTAAGATCGGTTCGGTTTTCGTAATGTTCGGTTTGGTTTTGATTTAAAAATTTTAAACTAATAAAAGTCAATTTGGACGAAACACTGAACTGTCAGTTCGGTTTCAACCCTAGTTGCGTGTATATTAAGATGGTTGAGAACAAAAATTAAGATGTGGAAACCGTACATTGTTATAAAGAACAAACCAAGGTGAACAACTGTGATTCACCTTTCAAATGAACACTAACATGAAGAAGTATATCAGGAGCATTACATTATCATATATTTAATACTAGTGTCATACACGTGCCATTGGTATTATATAAAGTGGATTGTGATATTATGGTCATAATTGGTTAAAAATTATAAATTTTCAAACAAAGGGAGTAAGTCTTCCCTAAACTCTTATTCCCCCTACATATGGACTTCGAGGACTTTGTTTGAATGTGCCTTATGACGTGAAATGCATTTGATATTTTTTTCTTTTCAAAGTGTATTTTAAAATTTTAAGTGTTTGTATTGATCATTGATTTCATTGGAAGTATCTTTAAAAAAAATGCATTTCAATGATACCGAGTTTACCAAAATTCGTTTACTAAGTAAATAATTATGACCATTTTCATTTTGAAAAAATAAAACACAAACTTTCTCTCTCTGCCACATGTACATTCCACACACTCATTTTAGGTTTTATGTTTCTCTGGAACAAAGCCCTAGCCGCATAACGACGGAATCAAACCCTTCTCCTACCAACAAATTCCTTTCCTCTCCTTATTCCAAGCCAACACAATCAACAACAACAACAACATCATCATCGTCACCGATTAGTTCATCATCAACGATTGGTAAAATCACCAATCAAAAATTGGTAAAATCATTGAAACCTCCACGTTCCCTGCAACAAGGATCAGTCCATCATCCTTGGTATCATCGTCATCACCGATCAGATCAACCATCATCTTCAGTCCTTCAAACGCATGCCGCCCGCGTCACTCTCGTCTTGAGCTGACCATCATCGTCTGTTCATCCTCCTCAAAACACTCTTCATCCGAAGTTCATCCTCGAAATTTATCCGAAGAAAGAATTCATCATATCAACATAAATCTCCATCATCCATCAGCCATCATTCTGATCAACAAAGATCTCTCTCATCAAGAGAGATCTCCATTAACACCCAACTTCAATAGAGATCTCCCTCATCAACAGAAATCCCGAAGACAGAACTCATCGAACCACCATTGAATCATCAACATCAAACCTATTTGAACCACCATCAAACTCATCACCATCATCGAACTCATCATTAACATCGAACCTATTCGAACTCATCATCACCATCGAACCTGTTCGAACCATCATCATGTTCTCTCGCTTTCTAAATCGACGAGAAAAGAAGAGAAAACAGGGAGGGGCGAGACCTTTGAGATCGAAAGAGGGATGAAAAGTTTTCTTTAGCAAATACAAGAAGAATAAGGAGAAGACTGAAGAAGACCCTACTCTCTTCTTCCTCTCAAACTCCTCTCCCCATCAACTAAAAAAAAGGAGAAGCTACCCACAACTATTAGCACCTCAAGATTTAGTCAGCGCACCAACTGATTAAAAAAAAATTTAGCCACCATGGCCAACAATACAAGCAGTGGTTCCAACACCACCACATCACCATACAACAAGTTCAAGGCTCACAATATTGGTAATGACCTTTCTATTACCGAGTTAACAGGTAAAATACTCTCTCTCAAATCTCATGGCTCTCGTTCATTTTGGATCCTTGATAGCGGCGCCACTGATCATATAGTTCATAACCCTCATTTACTCACATTTTCCAAACCCGTCCACAATCGAACCGTTGAGCTTCATGATGGTACACTTGTTGTTGTTACACACATTGGCACCATGACTTTCTCTTCTGTTTTTACCTTGCATGATGTTCTTTGTGTTTCCTCTTTTAATCTCAATTTAATTTCCATTAGCAAACTCACAAAACATTATCTTTTTGTCACAATTTTTCTCAACAATTCTTGTCTGATACAGGACCTTCGTTCGGGGAAGATGATTGGGACAACAATCGAGCTTGATGGTTTGTACTACCGAGACGGCACCACCACCACAACTTCCACCACTTGTCACATCACTCAAGACAACAACCCCGTGTTATGGCACAACCGCCTAGGTCACATTTCGGACAAAACTCTCTATCTTCTTCCTGTCTCTTTTCGTGATGCTAGTACTTGTGTTTCTAATAAATGTGTTATTTGTCCTTTGGCCAAACAAACTAGGAATAAATTTCCTTCATCCCATATTTCGAGTACTACTCATTTTCCTTATTACATGTTGACATTTGGGGTCACCTTCATTCCCTTTCTGGAGCGCGTTATTTTCTCACCATTGTTGATGATTATACACGATGTACTTGGATTTATGTCATGAAACACAAGTCTGACACACGCACACTCTTAATTTCATTCATTAATTATGTTGAAAACAAATTTTCTTCCAAAATTCAAACCATTCGCAGTGATAATGGACTTGAATTTTTTCTCATTGATTTTTATGCTTCAAAAGGCATTACCCATCAAACTTCTTGTGTCTCTACACCCCAACAAAATGGGGTGGCGGAACGCAAAATAGACATCTTTTGAATGTCGCTCGTGCTCTTTTGTTTCAAGCACATCTCCCTAAACATTTTTGGGGAGAAGCAATTCTCACCGCTACCTATTTCATTAATCGCACACTGTCCTCTGTTCTTAAAGACAAAACACCTTTTGAACTTCTCTTTAACAAACAATCCAACTATTCTTACCTTCGAGTCTTTGGTTGCCTATGTTTCGCTTCCACACATGCCCAACGTCCTAGCAAATTTGATGCTCGTTCTAGTCAATGTGTCTTTCTTGGATACCCTCACGGGGAAAAAGGATACAAAGTCTATGATCTCACTCACAAAAAGATCATTGTTTCTCGTGACGTCATCTTTCATGAGAAGACTTTTCCTTATTTTTTTGACAAAATGCACAATCACCTCACTGATCGGTTCGACACACTTCCCCAATCGGTCGTTCATGCTCCACTTTTTTATCTTCCAACAGTGCCTTTCTCTGACCAGTCGGACGACACCCACCGACCGATCATCCAATCTGATGTCTCAGTCACCGACCGGGCGAAAACCTTGAAAACCCAAACCCAAGCGGTCGCCCATGCCCCTGTTCCACCCTTAGAAGTCCCCCATGTCCCACCTCGCACCTCCACTCGTGCCACCCATGAACCATCTTATCTTCAACAATATCATCTTGATGCTCGATTGCCTTCCCGATCGTCTAACTCATCTACTTCGAACGTTGGGCTTTTACAGGTATTGTTTACCCCCTTTCTGATTTTCTTTCCTACGACCATTTATCCACCTCTCACAAGGCTTACACCACTTCCCTTTCTTTAGTCAAAGAACCCACCAATTTTATGCAGGCTATGCAGGATCCAAAGTGGCATCAAGCCATGACAAGTGAGATTGATGCTCTAGAAACCAATAACACTTGGACTCTACAACCTCTTTCTCCTGGCAAGCATCCGATTGGTTGTAAATGGGTCTATAAGATCAAACTTAATCTAGATGGTAGTATTGAGCACTACAAAGCCTGTCTTGTGGCTAAAGGATACAGTCAAGTTGAAGGTATTGATTACAAAAAGACATTTGCTCCTGTTGCTAAATTGACTACTGTTCGTATTCTCCTTGATCTTGCAGCCACACAGGGTTGGCATTTATGTCAACTTGATGTCAACAATGCTTTTCTTTATGGTGATCTTTTTTAGGATGTGTACATGAGTCTTCCTCCTGGATTCGGCCGAAAGGAGGAAACTCGAGTATGCAAGTTGAACAAGTCCTTATATGGTCTCAAGCAAGCCTCGAGACAATGCTTCCTTAAGTTATCCTCTGCTCTCATATCAGCCGGCTACAATCAGTCTAAGATTGATTACTCATTATTCATCTGATCCAAGGGTAACAACTTTACTGCAATTCTCGTATATGTTGATGATGTAATATTGACAGGTAATGATCTCCAATACATTGAAGAAACAAAGAAATTTTTGGTTGCAAAGTTCAAGCTCAAAGATTTAGGAAAATTAAAATACTTCCTTGGCATTGAAGTCGCAAGGTCATCATCCAAAGGGATTGTTTTATCTCAACAAAAATATGCACTTGAAATATTGGAGGACACAGGGTATCTTGGAGCAAAGCCTTCACGTTATCCTATGGATTAAAACTTGGTGCTCACACAAGATGATGGAGATTTACTACCAAATCCCGCAACATACCGCAGACTTGTTGGAAAGTTGATATACTTAACGATTACGAGACCAGATTTGGTTTATTCAGTACATGTCCCAAGTCAATTTATGGACAAACAAAGAATACCACATTTGGATGCTACACACAAGGTCTTGAGGTATATCAAGGCTTCACCAGGACATGGTATTTTTTTCTCTTCCACCATCTTATTATAGTTGAAAGCTTATTGTGATGCAGATTGGGCTAGATGCAGAGATACTAGGAGATCCATAACAGGTTATTGTGTCATGCTTGGCGATTCACCAATTTCTTGGAAAGCTAAGAAACAAACTACAATGGCAAGATCTACAAGGTGGGTGAGGAAGGAAGGAGATGGTAGGTTAATGGCACCCATTATGTGAATAAATGTCACCACCACTATAAGAGATGCAAAGATGAAGAGGGGGAGAACGAGAGTGTTTGGTGGGTGATTTGGTCTGTAAAATGAGGAATAAATGATGGGGAATGGGTAAGAAGATATGGATTGTTCTCTCATTGTATGTGTGGGTTGGGTATTGGGATTGTACTAAGTATGGAAACATTGGTTGGGAAATAAGATTTTAGTAGTGTTGGAGGCACACTTCCATTGTTGACAAAAATGTGACCATGTCCAATAATAAGGCCACAATAAATTTATATTATAAGCTTGATGTATCATCGAAATTTTTACGTTTTTTCTTTACACAAAAATCATTCTTAAAATCACTTCGAAAATCGAAATCTCAATCCTTGCATACGGTGTGAAATGCATAATTTTAAAATTAAATTGTTTGTACTAATCCTTGGTTTTGTTAAAAAGATCTTCAAAAATGCATTTCAACAATACCTGATTTACCAAAATCCTACAACTAGCAGAAAGTTGTAATAATTTTCATTCTGAGAAAATAAAACACAAAACCTCTCCCGCAATATGTACATTCCACTCATTTTAATTTTTATGTTAAATTTTCTTTTGACCTTCTACATACTTTATATTTACAAACATGTCATTATATAAATGAATCTTGACCCTCAACATATTTCTCAACTTTCAATCCTAACTATTTTTTATCACCAAATCTTTATGAATAGTGAAATATGTAGTTGGTTTGTAAGATATACTAGGGTATTTCCCGTGCCATTGACACTCCACACACACACACATAAATATCATGTACTGAACACTCTTGCCACGATCTATACTTTGGCCCTTAATAGGTTTTGAACTGCAAACATATTTTAAGGTAAAAATATTGAATATAAGCTTTAAGGTTAGATTCTGTCAAAGTTTGAATCAATTGTAGAAAAAATTTCAAACGCCGAGAGTGAGTTCTCCCCCAAACTTTGAATTCACCAAAACATGAAGTACATGGATTTTGTTTGAATGTGCATTAAGATGTTTGTTTCATTTCTTCTTCTTCTTCTTTTCTTGTTATGATCGACCCATCTCATTTCTTTGAAAAATACTAACAACATGAAATGCATTAGAAGTTTTTAATAATAATACATAAGATATATATTAGCATTTATATTAATCATTGGAAAGTTCTTAAAAAATGCATTCCAACGGTACCAAGTTTACCAAAATTTGACAACCAAGTAAATAGTTATGACAATTTTAATTTTGAGAAAAAAAAAAAATTTTGCTAAACTCGCCGCATGTTCATTTTACAAAATTTTTTCACCATTTTTTTTCATTTTCTTTGCCCTTCTACATGTTTTATATTTACAAATATGCCATTATAAAAATGAATCTCAACCCTCAACATTTTTCCCAACTTTCAGTCCTAGCCATTTTTATCTCCAATTGCTTATGAATAGTGAAACTAACGTCTCATTTCTTCTTTTTTTCTTGTTATGATCTACCCGTCTCATTTATTTGAAAATTATTGAATATACTAACAACGTGAAATTTTAATATGTATATAGTTTTTAGCGTTTGTATTTATCATTGTTTTCATTGGAAAGATCTTCAAACATGCATTCCAACGATACCAAGTTTATGAAAATTCGACAACTAAGTAAATAATTATGACAATTTTATTTCTGAGGAAAACAATTTCTCTCTCCGCCACATATGTCCTCTAACTTTTTTCACCATTTTAATTTTATTTGTCCTTCTACATGTCTTATATTAACGAGTATGTCATTATAGAAAATGAATCTCAACCCTCAACATTTTTCCCAACTTTCAATCTTATCCATCTTTTATCTCTAACTTCTTATGAATAGTGATACACCTAGCTGATATGTAAGATAGATTTTGCTATAATATTCGAATCAACATATACTCATAAAAATAAAAATAAAAATAAAAATAAAAAAATAAAAAACAGTAAACAATCAATCAACCATTCCCCACACACTCATTTTCCTTTTATCCCTATATAGAACAACTTATCTTTTCTAAGACTAAGATGTTGGAAACCATGCATGTTAATATGCTCATTATTCACAATTCTAGCCTAGGCTAGATTTTTTTTTTTTATCCCTTAACCCCTCCCACCCAGGTGCCGTCGGTTGGGTTCAACCTTGTGACCTAGTGATACCATCCGCCACTGCTCAATCACTGATGTCACGCCCCGATTTTTGAAGAAAACGAAAATTCCAAAATCCACGTAGGATTATCCGTTTTCCCCAAATTTCAGGACATGAATTGTCATTCACGAAAAGTAACAGTTGGCATCTACGAGAAATAATCAAATGCACAATTTACCAAACTAGATGGAAATAAAACAACTGATCTAAAAAGTCCATCAAAATGAAGGAAAATATATTAAATCTCGTAGAACCAACTCTAACAAGTTCAACTAATCACGGATGTATCTCTCCCAATAAATAATAAATAAAACTCAAAGTTATATTACAAAAGATTAAACTGTCACCTACAAACAAAATGACCTAAACTCTTGAACAATGTGCAACTTTCAGCAATGCTCGTCACGTACGAAACGAACTGCTCTAAGCTCCTCCGAAATTACTAAATCATGAAAACAAGCTAGTCGGCTACATTCCCAAGGGAATGTACCCAAGAAGCCAAAACCCACTTGGGTCAGCAATTAAGCTGGTGTGAAATTCTTTATTCCCAAAAAAAATCAATAAAAGAAAAATCATGGCATGACAGAAAAAAAAATATATAGTACGACAAAATAACCAAAACAAATAGGTAGTTACTCCACGAGGCGAATGTATAAGGCTAATTACAATTCAAAAAATTTAGTTCCTCAACGAGGCAATCATGTCATCCTAATAAGTAAATATGTATTTAATTGTACTTACTCTGTAGAGGTTGACTATGACAAGTCTGACCTGCAGAAATATTAGTGAACTTGTCATCCTGCATGGAAAGGGTTATAAACAATATAGATGTAATTTATTAATCAAAACAGTTATCTTCGTTCATTATTTGACTTAAGCATATTATTCCCTTTTAACGGATTGATCACTTAGACGATACCACATTCGCACCACCTCTATGCCGAACATACATGCCCGTATGCCTCTCTCATATAAAGGAGGCACTACAACAATTAAGGCATTTTTCAAGAAAAATTTTCCTTGACAAAAATCAAAATTTTGTTGGAAAAAACTTTTAACAAGGAAAATATTCGTTATTGGGTTCGTGGAGGCATCCCTGTAGCTAAAGATTTTTACTAATGAATTACATTTTTGTTGGTAAAACAATTGATAAGTCAAGGAAACACGGTGTTGGTAATACTGACAACTACCAAGGAAATTCGTTGGTAAAAATCAAATAGTTTTACCAACAAATTGTTTTGTTGCAAGAAAACTTTTTTTTACCTATGAATTTTTTTCTCGAAAAAACTTAGAACCTTCAAGGAAAATTGTCGTGGGAAAATGTAACTACCTTTATCATAGAAATTTTTTGTTTGTAAAATGAATGTATATCAATGAAAGTTGGCATGGGTACTGTTAACAATTACCAACGAAATTATTTTCAATAAAAAAAATTATATATTAAAACGATCATTCTCGGCTCTTAGACGACCTAATCTAGGTCCCAATCTCTAAGGACACCATCCACTACCTCCCAAACTCTAAGGACACCACTCTTGATGATAAGAGTTCACTATGGACTTTCATATATAATATATTTATTTTTAGGCTCAACGGGAATCGAACTTCTGACCTAGAGTAAAATCTGTAGCGATATTTACCAATTGAGCTATTTGACTTTGTGTTGTGTGAAGCAACTTTATAGCTTATTAAATCAAATTACTCATTTTTTGCAATAAAAAAATCATTGCTACGTATATAATAGAGACCAATATATAATATTTCACCACTATAAATTGGAACTAAATATTTTCACGATTATAAGATTTATGTTAAATGTCTACCACTTTTAGCAATGAAAAAAATTTCACAATAACACCATTATAATTAGCAACAAAATAGTAATAGCATTTCAATGCTATATGTTATTGAAATTGGTTATATCCCCAATGAAATAAAATTAAATTGTTGTAACTAAGAAAACGAGCCTTAATAAGAAAAAAGTTCATGGAAATTTTATCAGTATTTAGCAACGAAATAAATTGTTACCATTAATATTATAATTAACAGTAAAATAATGTTGTATTGTTAAATAAATTTTATTTGATTTTTCAAATGAAATAATATCAATGCTACTAATAAAAATTTTCAACGAATTAATATTTTTCCACTCTAAAGAAGCTAGGAGCTTTAAATATAAATAAATTTCATGAAAAAAATTTCATTATAAGTAACCAAATAAATAATTGTAATAACGTGGTAATTAACTAGAGAAAATATAGTTTCATTGTTGAAGAGACATGAACAAGTGTTATAGTGCATTTACTAAAAAATATTTATCACTAATATTAATATTTATTAGCAATGAAATAATTTATTGTAAATGACATCATTATAACTAACAAACTAAAATTTCGTTGAAATAAAAATATTTTGTTGCTAAATAATGTTGGTGGGAAATTAGTTTTTGAATGAATATTTTTTGCTACCTCTTTATAAAGAAAAATTGCCAACAAAAAAGATTTTGTTACTAAAAGTGACAACTCTATGGTTTTTTCAATGAAATTTATTTTTGTTAGAAATAGTAACATATTAAAAAAGAAAATAAAAATTGTTAGTAAATAAAAAAAATTTTGTAGTGAGTATACAATTTCCAACAAAATAATGACTTGTCGCTATAAAATAGTTAGTGAGCTTTAATGAGAAACAAATTTTCATGAAAATAATGATCACTTTTTACCTAGAAAACAATTTGTTACGAACAAGGTTATAATTACCAACAAAATCTTATTTCATAGCTACAAAGATTTCATTAAAAATATATTGTTTCCAACAAAATAAAAAACGTTGCCAATAGTGTGACAATTTTCAATGAAATATTATTTTGTTGCTATAAATTAATAAACGAGCTTTAACAAGAAAACCCTAATGGAAAAAATTATCAATCATTGTCAACGAACCGAATCATTACTAATAATGAGATTATTGTCTAGGAAAACATATTTCCTTACTAAAGAGAGATGAATAAGATTTAATATTTGTTAACAAGGAAAGTGATTTGTTGTTAAAATTAGTCTTCTTTAGCAACAAAATATTTCATTCCAGATGATGCCATAATTACCAAGGAACAAGTATTTTGTGGCCATAAAAATAACTTCGTTGTTAAATCAATTTGGCAATAAATTGTGTTTGGAGGGAATGTTTCCCGCCACCTATTTAACAAGGAATGTTTCCTACAAAATATATTTTATTGGAAAACAGTAACAAGTTTATGGATTTTTCAAGGAAATGTTTTATTCGTTGACAATGCTACAATATTAACAAGGAAATCAATTTTCGTAGCAATAATTTTGTTGGTAAAAGATAGATTTCTTGTAGTGAGGACTTCTCCGTCATCCATGCCCAAGTGGGGACACATCACATACATGCATGCATCACCGGGTACTCCTAACTATATGAGTCCCAAAAGCCACTCTTGGACTATCAATGCGCATAAAGTCACGTCACATTTTTTTACGGACAAATATCAAGCCTATTTTAGGCCTTCCAAACCCACCACCTTTCAGCAAGACTAACCCGAAAGTCATTTTAGTTTCTCTATAAGAAAGGGGTGCCCCACATCCGCAAGACAACCCGCAAGTTATTTAGTTTCTCTATAAGATAGGAAAAATAATAAACAAAAAGAGGTGTGGTAGTTCTAAGTGATACAATTCCAAGTGATTTAAATTTTCAGGAATCAAAGTTTATCAATATCATTTATTTTTTATATTTCAAATTTCCTTCAACGTGACATTTTGTCATTCACACATACATCTACCCATTCTTTCGGGGAAGCATAGCATATTCATAAATCATCATGCTCTATAACAACATGGCGATCAAACCCATAAAAATAGAAATTCATAGTGCTATGTGCATGGGGAAATCATACTTTCAATAGTAGCTTCTTATTGAGCCTAATAAAATCCATCAAGGAATATATCTTTACTTTAAGTATTGTTAATATATAAAAGCCAACATATATATGAACCCATACTCAAATTCTCATTATGGTACAACAATAATAACTCCAAGTCTCACTATTGTATATTACCACATAAATACCATTACATAAAAAAAACAAAATGGATATAAAAATATTTGACATGGTGTTTCAACTAAAGGTCCTGGAATAACTAAAGGTCCTCGAAGAACTAAAATGAACAAAACAAGCATCACTGGAAACTGGAACAAAAATCAAGGTGAATAGAATAGCAGACGATATGTCTGGCAACCTAATTCATGGAAAGGCTATAGATATTGTTACTTTTCCAGATACATTATGTAGCAACAGGTGGAAGTACTAACAATCTGATCATAAGGACCAATCAGATTTTTTATCAAAGCTTTTACTATTAATAGTTACCTGTAGGCTGTAACTAATACAAATAGCTATATAACAACACTAACCATTAGTCAAAAGCACTTATTCAATGCAAGCATGCAAAATCCTTATAGTTTAGTAACTGTTTCTTGGCACATCTGATAGCTCTTTAGCTAATGTTATTGTATAGAAAAATAATTATTGACAACTTTTAAAAAAAATAAAATAATCATGACATTAACTTTGGATTTTTCCAACAAGAAAAAGATAAGGAGATGTGATTACTGGCACAAAAAGAAAATACACTTCTTCTCTATGAAGTTGCAGAATTTCGGATCCACATAGGATTTCTGATATGAATAGTATTTCTGACACAACACATACACTTTAACCCATAATTCAAAAAGGCATCAAAAAAGGAATAGGAATAAAACAGAAAGATTAATCTAGGGAAACGAGAAACTCACATTTTTCTTTCTCCCTTTTGCTCATTCTCTTCCTCTTCTTCCTCTTTTTTTTCTCTATAGATTTTTTTTTCTATGCGGCTGAGAATAACCCAAACCTCTATTTAACCAACCTAAGACAAAACCCTACAAGGTTAGGGTTTGCACAAGGTTATAGTGACACCCCCTTATTTATTTATTTAGTTATTATATGACTCAACTCTAAATTTAATAATGCCCCTAAAATTTTATAATGTGCATTAATTAGGGTCGTTACAACTGAGCCATCACACCTTTGGCTCAGCCTAGGCTAGATAATAGATAATCAATGATGTTATAACACAAAATATTTTATAATAGATACTATTGAGAATTTCATGGCATGAACCTGTGAAGTCACGTTCTGATTACTTCATTGGCTAAAACTGGGACTCGTTGTCAGACAAAATGAACAAATTCCTTTCATTTATGCTTGAGCCATCAAATTCTTTAGATAAAAATTCCTATTTGAAAAATATAAGGGTCTCCTATTTGTTTGTGTTTTTTTTGGTATATATTCTTTCATCTCTATCAGAAGATCGACATTTGTTCCGATTAGAAATGATTTTATCATGGTGTATCTGCAACTCAACATGGATGGATATATACCACATACAAGGAATGAGATTTCACGAAATTTTCATTTTTTTTTTATTATGAAAAGAAAAAGGGCGAAAAATACTTAAATTTTTTTGAGGGGTTTTTAAAAATAATTCGAGGTTTTTTTGTAAATTTTGAGTTATTTTCATTAATTTCATTTTTTCTCTTGGAAATATAAAAATCAACTACCAAAAATTACATTCTTTCGAGGGTTTTTTTCAAAAAAATTCGGGGTTCTTTGTAAATTTCGATATTTTTTCTATTTATCATTTCTTCTAATTATTTATTGATTTTTGAATCCACCATATGATTTTCTAATCATCATTTCTTCTACTTATATGTTGATTTTGAAACCACTCCTTAAATTTCTAATCATATATTGATTTGTTTTATTTATTGGTCTTTAGGCTTTATTTAATGTGCTTAATAGTTTTATTTAATTGCATCTTTTTTTTCACATATTTCATATACCCTTGAAATTCATTATATATTTTTTTATATATCCTCGGAATTTTTATATTTTTTCTTTAGACACTGAAATATTTCTTAAAATAGGATACCAAAATTAACTCGAAAAACGAAATCACAGTACTTGACCACATATATCCCTCTTTTAATCTCCATTTTTATGAGATATTTAGAATACTTGAAGGGTCAATTCTCTTTTTATCCCCTACTTTTTCGAATTAACCTAGTGAAATATCTCATTTTGATAAGTATCCTTTCCTTTTCCTTAGGGCTGGCCCACTAGAATGTAGTTCATTTACTAATGCTAAAAGGAATCGTTTCCACACAAAGTCCAATTGGGTTGAGTTTCCGCAACAAAACCTTGTAGACCCCAAAGTCTACCAAGTCACATCCTTAAATTATACTGATGTTGCTTTGCCATAATTGAAGACTTAGACCCAAAGGAACATCTAAAATTCACAAGTACACGGCTCAAAGACAAAGACTCCTCTAACATGAATGTACTATTAATTTGCCCCATGGATCCCTCTAGTGAGACGATCATTGTAATCTCTTTTAAAGTAAATGGTACTTAGAATAAGTGTTAAACTATTTTTTTTATCACACTTAAAACTAGGGCTGGGCATTTCATACCAAAAAATTGGACTGAACCGAGAATTGGTATGGCCCGATCAGTTCATTTTTTATAAAATATTTAATCTTCGGTTCAATTTTTAGGACCTGACCCAATATTTAAAAAAAAAAAAAAAAAATACCCAGTTTCCCTAAAACCCAAACTATACCCGTCTATTCTTCTCCCGATCAAATATCAAAACTCATCTTCTTCTTTTTTCTCTATCTCCCCTCTATGGTCATGGAGCAGCAACACAACATAGATGGTTAGATCACCAACCAAGAAGAAAGGGAAAAGGTGGAAACTTGAAAAGAGTTGGAAAAGAAGGACGAAGAAGAACGAGATATCAGTCTTTCTTCTCCAAACGCAAAACAAGCCCTCATTTTCAATGGCGACCACAGGTCTAGATGTAAAATTGAACTTGATTGCATATAGGGCGTGGATTTAGTAGTACGAGCTGGGATTAGGTGAATTTTTTAGTACAAAAGTAGGATCATCCCCATCCTAATCGTTATTGCACTTTCATTGGGAACAGGTCATGTAGGTTTTCAGTGACCTATTGAGTTAGTTCCTGTCAAAGTAGAACTTTGCTATAGATTGCCAATGGAATACCAACTCAACGGTAGGCCCATTGCCTATGAAGTCATAGGTCAAGGGTTCAAACCTGTTGGCGACATTTGTGGCGGAACGGATTAAGGGATTAAAAAAAGTATTAAAATAAAACTTTGCTGTATGTTGAATATATACTTTGTTCTAGATGTTGCTAAATTGTTTTTATTTCCTTATGAACCTCATCGTTGATGACATCCTCAAGAATCGTCGGTTTTGAGAGAGAAGAGTTTGAGCAGGAAGGAAGAAGAAGATCAAAACTGGGCTGAAATGGCCTAGAGACCTAGACCGGCCTGGTCCGGCCCAAAATTTCGGTTACCTAGGACCGCAGTTAACCGGTCCGGTCTTGGTTCTCAAAGTCCAGGTTTTCAAATATTCGGTCTAGGCTTCGGTTTTGGGTTTTCAGGCCGGTTACCCAGACCATCCCTACTTAAAACCTTGTAAAGCACTGCATGACCAGAGTCTAACCAAGTCTTCAACAAGTCGGCATGTATGATGTGGAGCAAATATGCATGAAGCCTGATATTTAACAAGTCAATTGTTTCAACATCATTGTTGGGATTTTGGAAGATATGCTCAGTTAAGCTGCAAGAGAGTGCCTCATCAGAAGCTTTATGTTAAATGAAAAATAAAAGCAGAAATGTAATTTGGAAGCTCGAAAATTTTTGTGAGGGAGTTACATTTGTTCCTCTTTCCATATATATGAGTGAGTTTTGCGTATACTTGCTGCCATCTGATTGTGGAGCATTCATTTAACTGTGACTAAATTTTTGTAAGGAACAAACGAGATGTGAAACGCTAACATTGTTTTTCCTTTGGTTATGGAATACAAGTATATCCATCTAGACCAAAATTCTACCTGATCAAGTCTACTTATTGGTGCATCGATGGCGACATTTATCTTACTAAAAAAATTTGTGGAAATCATATTCCTAGGGTTAGAACAAACAAGATTTTTCTCAGAAATTCTTTTGAGCGAAACACAGCCTTAAAAAATATCTGGTAGAGAATGGACCCTAGGGTTCTCTGTTGATATCAATTATTAACATAGTTTTACTTTTTATCCAAGTGAATATGTTAGTTGCCAAAGGAAAGGGATGTATATTGATCATGAAGTCCCCAAAATGAGTAGCTAGATGACCTCAATGCCTACCCAGTGAAGTCATTCAGCTAGGAGACACTCAAGACTTGCTTTGGCTCCATGGATTACACAAAAACCTTGTAACGCACTGCATGCATGCTTTCACCAGATCAAACAATAAAAGTTAACTGCTTAGTCCCCAAGGGGATTCTGAATTAATTACCTTCCATGTATGATACAAAAAATGAAAATTTCAGAATACACTAAAGTTTTAAAATTTTATCTACAACTTCTCGCAATCCTACGCGTCAATAAAAAAAAGTTCCAAATAAAGCAGTCCTGATGAAAGCCAACCTGCTTTTAAGACATATTTAATGTCTTCACAGACATAAAAAGCTCATGGAGGAAAGTTATCAATATCCATTGTTGGGAAACCAGATTGGGTTCTCATTCCTCTAAGAAGATTCTTTGCTGCTTCTTTCTCCTGGATCATGCAAAACATGGACAGGATGATAATTGTTGAAATGTATCATTTGTAAAGAATTTTGCATTTGCATATAAAACCTGGATAAAGGGAGGTGAGAAAAACTTACTGGACCCTTGTAATCAAGGAGCCTGGTACAGTAAATCTCTGCTTCCTCGAACCTTTTCTTGGCTTTGCAGTGTGTAGCAAGAAATAGTAGAGCTTCTACCATGTTCGGTCCTTCCCTCTGTTCAGCTTCCATCTTCTCCAAATCCTTCTTGTAGTAAAATGATGCCTCTTCCGTATGCCCCAGCTCAATGTGCAGCTTAGCCAGCTCATGCAGTGCAATCGCCTCTTTGTCGTTAGGTGCTGCTCTTTTGTAACACTTGATTGCGTCTTCAAGCATTTGAAGCTGTTCACTTTCATAACACTTGGCCATGGCAATCCACAACCTTGCGTCGTTAGGCTGCAAATACACCGACTTGTGGAAATACTGGAGGGCATAATAGGGCATACATATGATCTCATATGCTTGCCCTAAACCATACCAGGCACGATAATCACGGGGATTTATATCAACAGCCCGCCTATAAGCATCAATTGCAGCTGGGGTATTTTTCATCTCAACATACTCATGTCCTATCAGAGTCCAAGCTGATAGATAACTCTTGTTCAACTTCAGTGCCCTCCTAAAATACACAACAGACTTTTCATGTTGCCCCTTCAAACTATAATAATTTCCAATAATACAGCAAGACTCAGGTCGATACTTATCAGTTAAAAACACCCTGTGAGCAAGGTAACTCAGTGCAGAAAAAGACTCTTTTGCATAAAGCACATTTGAGTATGTATCCATGTCCTCCACTCGGTGTGGATCATTCTTAAGAAGATCCTCGAATATCACTTCAACTTCTTCAAATTCTCCTCGACTATATTGAGCTTTTGCAATCTGAGACTGGACGTAGTTACTAAAACGGAAAATACCTTGCAAATATTCATATTTTAGTAAAGATTCGTTATGCATCCTTAGTTCTTGGTATGCACTGCCAAGGAAGAAATCTTTCATCCAATGGTTCTTGAGATTAAGGCTGTTTAAGATATCAATATTGGTGCATAGACGTTGAAGCTCAGACCAAGCGCTCCAATTCCAAGGGTAGCTATTGACAGATTCCACGAGGACTGTTCGAGCACGCTTCACATGACCTTCCTCTCTAAGTACAACCCCATACAAATACAGACCAAAAGGATCAATAGTACCCTTCTTGAAGTGTATCGATAGCTCCCTGTCAATTGGCAGAAGTTCTTGGTTCATAGCTTCACTTGTACCTAAGGATCCTTCAAGCTCTATCATGTCCTCCTCTTTCCGCTTTTTACCAGCCTACATTGAAGACACCATCTAAATGTTATTATTGCTTCCTAGCAGAACTGTATCAGTAACTTCAATGCCACATTTCTCATTATTCTGAATCATTTTACAGTATTTAAATAATAATATTTCATCCCGGAAGAATATAACGAACATAATATCAAGAAGTCAGCTGAGTACCTCTAGCAAGAATTAATTAGGGTTCCAAGAGCAAAGAAACCTTATGTCAGAGTGCCAGTTAAGGTAACTTATCTAAGAAGGATCTAGTGAGATCCATCAAATTTTCCTACTTCCAAGAAGAAATAATAATTGAAGTTGATTCACTTTTTATTTTAAAGTGTAAGCAGGGTTTTTATTGGATCCAACCATTAAATGGGTTTGAACCCTGTACTTGTGATACCATCTGCCACAAGCCTACTAGCAAGCAAGCACCCCGTTGGAGTTAATGGACCACCCCTTCCAATTTTATTAAAAACTCAAAATAACAAGAACCTACAATAAGATCCAGAAGGGAAGTTCATACCACCCACTAGGCACCTAAGGGATGCTCCATCATGTGCTCCCTCCTCTTCTAGTGTAAACCATATCCAAGTTTGCAAGACTATCTACATTCCTATCTAGGGGGTAAGAAAAGCGGTGATACCTTCAGGACCATCAAGACTAGCCAAGGCATCAACCACCTTGTTACCTTCTCTGAAGACCTGAACAATCTTGAAAATGATCAACTGGCTCTCTTTTGATCTCTATAATCTCATCAATAAAATGTTGACCCTGCCAAGGAGAAACTCCCTCTCGTTTAATGATAGTCACAACCTGTTTATTATCCGCCACTGCAATAACCTGTTAAACCCCAGTCCCTCCAGCCAAGAGTGCTTGAGATTCAATAAGTTGAATTAGGCCATGTTCAACTCTACCAGAGAAAGCTATATTTCTGCTTGTTCCTTTTTTTTTTAAAGGTTAAATTCCATTTATATCCAAAAGATTAGAATGAACCCAAAGAGTCGCCACCACTCGCAAAACAATCAAGAAATAGAATGAGGCCAAAGGATAAAAGTTGGTCTAGGAGTTAAGGCACCAAAGAATATTTTTGTAAGCTAACAAGAGATCCAAGTCCCTCTTTTAAGTAAGCATGTCCTTCATTGGATTGTTCACAAGACTCGTTGCACCTCACTTTCAGCTCTTTGCCACCGCTAAACGACCTGGGACTGCTCTCGCATCTTTCTTGACTCACTCCATAGGCCCCTATTGGTGAACCAATATAAAACAGGGTATGCTCGCACCCTTCTTGACTTATTTGCCAATCCCACCAGATGCTCTTCTTTCCTTGTTTGGCATTGTGAAAATCTTTGAACCACTTTGCTTGTTCTCTGAAGTGAGATCAATTTTCACATGATGGCACCCTCACACACCCAAATTTCAAAAATATCTTGAACACCTTCCAGGCTTCCACTGCAAACATGACAGTAAGCAGCACTAAGCTGTCCCCTTGTATAAATTCTTCTAAGTCCTAAAGACACTTGATGATAATCCATTGAGAAAAGCAGAAGGATGCAGTGGGGTTTTAGTGAAGGATGCAACTCTTCCATACATTCCCCAAGTAGGGTGTGAGAAAAAATTGAATAAACCAAGCTAAACTGGAACTTTTATCAGGAAACTTGGCTAAAGGCCCACATGGAACTAAAAAAAAAAAAGCAAAAGGATGCAACTCCTCCATACATTCCCCAAGTAGGTTGTGAGAAAAAATTGAATAAACCAAGCTAAACTGGAATTTTTATCAGGAAACTTGGCTAAAAGGCCCAATTTTCAGAATTGTTTCACAAAAAAAAAAAACAAAAAAAGGCCCAATTACTTTTCAATTTTAACCAAATTTCAAGGATGTCATGAATTATGCTTTTCGTTAATCCGTTTCAGCTGGAATTTTGAGGAACTATGTGGATTAGTATCATGAACAATGTGTTAAAGTTTTGGCTCGACTCAACAAATGCTCCTCGAGATGTGTAAAAAAAAGTCATTGCAAGGACCAACTTGCACGTATACTATGCTTTTCGCTAATTTATTTTAGCTTAAATTTTGAGTTATATGGATAAACATTAGGAATAACATGTCAAATTCCTAGTTCGATTAGACAATGCTTCTCGAGATTCCGTACCATAACGTCATTTGAAGGACCAACTCACACATGAACTATGTATTTTGTTGTTCCATTTTAGCTGTTTTTTTAGGGAAGATGCAGATTAATGTCAAGAATTGTGTTCAGCTTGTTTCCACCAACATTAGGGACCATAGGTCCAAACAAATGGATCCCTTTTTTAGATGTTTTAAAAAAAAATTACAAGGTGGTTTCTTGAAAAACTTTTTACTTTTTTTGTGACTTTTTTTAACGAAACCTCTATTTTTATTTATTAAAACCAATTGAATTGGTTGTCAAGTTTGAAATTTCAAAACCGTAAATAATTGAACAATATGTAAAAATAATCACAATAACAGTGAATAAATGCCTATTTGAGTCAGTGTTTCATTCTGGTTCAGCTATAAAGCTAGTTAATATCACAAAAACCTTGGGGTTGGTTTGGTTTTCAATAAGATAGTTCGTAGGTGGTTCCATTTAATTTTTTTATTATGCGACGGGTTGGTTTACAAAATATTGAAGCCAATGTGGTTGGGTTCGACTGTCGACTTTCACCATGCACACCACACCCCTAGCCCAAAACCGTTGCTCTCATTAAGTTTGATAGACACATGCCATTTCCATAGTAACTTTGCACGACAGTTTTTCCCTTTGCACTATGGAAACATGTATCCTCATTCAAATTTTTAATGTAATACACCATCATTGTGCCTTAAACAAAGACACCCCTAATGTGACCCAGGTTTTGAGTGGGTAACTTGGAGACTAAAAGGTGGTTGAAAGAAAAGAGAAACTGGTAAATAAATGGTGGAAATGTAGGATTTATGGGTGCAACACCAGGGGCAAAATGTTATTTTTGAGAAAATTACAGTGAAATAAAAAATGATTTTATCATAGATCCTATTTCATAGTGATGTATACACTTTTACTTATGTAAAATTTATTAAGAAATTATTTCATTCTTGTGTAATCAAATCACAAACTCATAAAAATGACTTGTTTATATCTATAAAACATTAAAGGTAAGATAAAATACAAAAAGATAAATTACAAAGATAGGATGCACATAAATAATTAAGTTTTTTTTTCTGGAATTAGTAGAGAACTTTTAACTCATTCAAATTAAGAGAAAACATATTAATGAAGAAAAGTATTTACACATGGCCATGTCGGTAAGGATAGAGTTGGGTATGAGAGGGTACATGGAGGTTAAGGCTTTGGGGATCGAAACACTGCGGGGATTTCTATTCTAGATTTTGCTTTAGCTCAGGATTTTGGGATCGTAAATACTTTTTATAAGAAGAGGGAAGATCACTTGGTGACCTTTGCGAGTGGGCGTAATAGAAGTCAAATTGATTATTTTCTTGTGAAGAGACACGATTTAGGTAGGTGTAAAAATTGTAAGGTTATACCAGGAGAGTGTCTGACATCCCAACATAGGCTGTTAGTTCTCGATTTTTGTCTTAAGAGTAGGGGTCGTATTGCTATAGAACAGGTTAGACCAAGAATTAAGTGGTGGACCTTACAGGGAGATGTGTGCCAAAGATTTAGAAAGAGGATTTTGGGTGGCCAGTCAGTTTCAGAGGGTGGGGAGAATCTAGAACCAAAGGATAGGACTAGTAGCGCGGATCTTTTTGAACATTTGGCAAACCGAATAAGAAGATGTGCGAAGGAAGAGTTAGGACAGGCCAAAATAGGAGGTTTCTATGGTAAGGAGACATGGTGGTGGAACGCGGATGTGCAACAAACCATTGCGGAAAAGAAAAGATGCTTTAAGGCGTGGCAAAAAGATAGGTGCCTAGAGTCTTATGAGCTTTATAAGCTGGCTAAGAAGTTGAGTATTAGAGCAGTAGGGAAGCTAAGAAGAGAGCGTATGATGCTCTTTATAATAGGCTAGGTACGAAGGAAGGGGAAAAGGATATTTTCAAGATAGCGAAAGCTAGAGAACGAAAAACTAGGGACTTGAGTCATGTTAAGTGTGTTAAGCATGAGGATGGAAGAGTCTTAATGCAGGATAAAGCTATTTTAGATAGATGGAAGGATTACTTTTGGAACCTACTCAATGGAACACATGTAGGGGAGTTAAACTTGGAGGGGTATGCTTCACAGGATGGGAGAGATCGCGTGTTCCATCGCAGAGTTAGTGCCACAGAAGTGAGAGAAGCTTTAAAAAGAATGAAGACAGGGAAGGCCGTTGGACCGGATGATATACCAATTGAAGCATTAATATGTCTGGGAGAAGTTGGAATTCAATGGCTAACTAAGCTCTTTAATAGGATTTTGGAAACTAGAAAAATGCCAGATTCATGGAGGCATAGCATTGTGGTACCAATTTATAAGAACAAAGGGGATATCCAGAATTGCTCGAACTATAGAGAGATAAAGCTTATGAGTCATACGATGAAACTTTGGGAGAGGGTTATAGAACAAAGACTTAGGAGTTTAACCACGATTTCGGAGAATCAATTTGGATTTATGCCAGGTAGGTCTACTACGGAGGCCATCTTCCTGCTTAGGCAAACTGTAGAAAAATATCGAGAGACACGTAAGAGTTTGCATATGGTTTTTATTGATCTGGAGAAAGCATATGATAGGGTCCCCAGGGAGTTAATTTGGTGGGTGTTTGAAAGGAAGAAAGTGTCTCAATGTTATGTCGATATCATTAAGGATATGTATGAAGGGGTTGTAACAAGTATTCGCTCAGTAGGTGGGATGTCTAGTGAATTTTCAGTGACAGTAGGACTACATCAAGGGTCGGCGTTAAGTCCATATCTCTTTGCTTTGGTCATGAATGAGTTGACGAGACATCTGCAAGAAGATGTACCTTGATGCATGTTATTTGCAGATGATATTGTCTTAATGGATGAGACTAGTGCAGGTTTAGGTCAGAAATTAGTTAAGTGGCGGGAGGCTTTAGAGAGTAAAGGTTTTAGAATTAGCCGTTCGAAGACGGAGTATCTAGTGTGCAACTTTGGGTGTGAACCAAGAGGGAGAAGTAATGCAATTGAGATCGAAGGTGTCGAGGTCCCGGAGTGTGAGGCTTTTCGATATCTAGGGTCTATAATTCAAAAGAATGGGGCTATTGGAGCAGATGTAGACCACAGGATTAAAGCTGGTTGGTTGAAATGGCGAATGGCGTCAGGAGTATTATGCGATAGAAGGATGCCTGCAAGGCTAAAAGGGAAATGCTATAAGACAATTGTTCGACCAGCCATGCTATACGGTTCAGAATGTTGGGCTACTACGGGACAACATACGCATAGGATGGCAGTAGCAGAAATGCGTATGTTAAGGTGGATGTGTGGTAAAACTCGTAAGGATAAAATTAGAAATGAAATAATTAGGAGATACTTAGGTGTAGCGCCCATAGAGGAAAAAATTAGAGAAAGACGTTTAACTTGGTTTGGTCATGTGCGGAGGAGACCAAGCACGGCGCCAATTAGAAAATGTTTAGATTGGCAAGTTAATGGAAGGTGTAGACGGAGGGGACGACCGTTGAAAACTTGGATGAAGACGGTGAATGAAGATATCATTGAGCTTGGATTAGGTGAGGAAATGTGGGAAGATCGCATTGCTTGGAGAACCAAAATCCATGTAGCCGACCCCGAAAATCTCGGGAATGGGCTTTAATGATGATGATGATATATCTTTTTTTAAGAGCGAGATAAGTTTTTGAAAGTGAAGAAATTTTTGGTCAGATTGAAAGGTTTTGGAAGGGTAGTGGCAAGCATTTGGAAACATTATAGTAGTGGTGGGTCCAAGTAAATGGCTAAGGTACTTTTGATTGTCATTTTTAAGATGGCAGATGATTATTGAACCTCAGACCATATCAAGATTGAGTTTCTATCTCTATGAGAAGGGGTGCCAATTTATAGAACCTCTCTCATGACTAAACCAATAGAGGAAAGCAATTAAGATCAAAATCAACTTGGGATTGGGGAGGGGACAACAAGGAAAATTCCTTGAACACCCCAATAAGCTTTTTTCCCTAAACTTGAATGTTTTCCGCTTCACAATGCATAGATACCTTTAGCTTCGTATCGCATTTCCAATCAGAACAAACGAAGACCTGAACTAGGCGATTTCCATCTCAGCCTATACATCCCAATTTTGGTGGTTTGAGCCACCCATACAAATCTTGCTATATTCGAATCGTTTCTAGTTTCATAAAAAAAAATTGATGAAGGAAAGTCTCGTCTTTCAACAAAGGCTTGTAGTCCAAGGCTCGTATTTTGGAAGGAAAGTTTTATCTTCCTACAAAAACTTGTAGTTCCAAGTAGGTTGAAAAAAGACTTTCCAAACTAGTGAGGTGGCATTTACCTCATTCCCCTCTTCACCCAGAGATCTGTGAACTAGTTCAACAGGGTGCAAGTGGTGCTTCACACATTGGAAAACACGATGAGTGCTACTCTTAATCAGAAGTTAACAGAGATGAGGTGGTTTGGCTCAGCTATTTGGCAGTTTTGTGCATCTTGGTTCTCCATAGGATGGCAATTTCAACCCAAACCCAATGACACAATAGAAATAAGACACGAAATGAGCAGGTTTGGGTTTGCCAAACTATGACATGGGACAAGCACTAAGGCATTAAATTTTCATTTGGGAACAGAAAACTTTCAAGGAAATGCGCAGGTGGTTGGGGATGTCAAGAGTTTTTTGCGGTGTTCTTGGAATTCAGGGGGTTTCACTTTGCTGATTTCATGGTTCACTGGGAGATGTTGGGCTAGCAAATTTTGCTTTTCCTAGGCAATTATCCTGTTATTTATTATTCGATTTTGTAGGCAACCTCAACCTCCATTTTATATCTATTTTGTTTTGTAATAATGAATTTACTTTATCTATTAAAAAATCGTTCAAGAGTATACATTCCACATTCAGCATAGCCATGGTAAAGTGAATAAGGTTGTTGATGCCTTGAGTCGCCATGCACACTTCCATATTTGGTTTTGATGAGCTTTGAGATCCTATTTATATTGTTTTTCATTTTAATCTTACCAATTTCACCACTTATGTTACAATATGGTTTTATTTTTTGAAGTAATGCGATTTGCATGCCACAGTCATCCTTGAGGTCTCGCTTTATTGATGAGGTTCATACATGAGGGTTGTTGGCGATGCTAGAGTTTACCAGACTCATTTGTTGTTGAGGCAGCGTTATTATTGGTCATCCATGAGCATCATTAAGGACACTGGAATGATGTTTCTATAGATTTCCTTATGAGTTTACCTTTGTTAGATAAGGGTTTATGGGACCGTTTGTCAAAACTAGCTAATGGTGTCCCTTGCAAGTGCTGACTTGATACCATCCAGGTTGCTCATCTATATTTTTGTGAGAGTTATGGCATACCTCACACCTTAACATCTAATAGAGATTCCAAGTTTACAGGCCACTTCTGGCACGTGCTATGGAGACTGATCTGCAATACTCCATGGTTTTCTACAGCTCTCCACACTTAGACACGTGGTAAGTTTGAGGTTGATAACAGAATCTGGGTGACCTATTAAGGTGTTTAGTGGATGGGTGCCCGAAGACTTGGGACATAGCCATTACCCTAGCTAAGTTTGCTTACAACCCAGTCTATCGGTTTACGTGTCCATGGAACTTCTCCCAGATTGCTTGTTGATTTGGCTCGTATTCCTGCGCCACAGGTTCCAAGCCAATTGACTTATGATTTTGTTGCTCACATATTTTCCCATTGTTGTCATCTTACCTTTCGTCCCAGTGATCTTTGTATGGTTTATGCAGTTAAAACGGATAACAGACTCATAACGATTCAAGAGCGTTATAGGTTATAACGGGATATACCGAGATATAACGGTATATAACGAAATAGTTTTTTAAATATATATTTTAATATCCCTACAAAATATTAATGTTATAGTAAAAAAAAAGTAAATCATGTTCATAACATTAAATTCAAAAACAAAAAACCTTAATAAAAAACATTTTCCCTTAGTATGAAGTAAGATCGCAAGAGAGATTGTGATCGACTCTTCGCCTCTTCCCTTCTTCTTATCTCATTCTTTGTCAAACGGCGAGGTCTAGTTCTCTGGCGATTGACGACGGAAAGCTATGGTCATTTCCTATGAGTCTAGGGTTCTGGGTCGATCAAGAATGAAATGTGCAATTTTTTTTATGTATTAGAACAAAACGTTAAAACGGCGTTATTGAAAAAAAAACGCTATCTCAATAACGGCCACATAACGCCGTTATATCGGAGTTGTGATACCATAACGTGATAGTGTCATAACGTAACGGCTCACCCACGTTAAGAGTTATATCGGCGTTATAACGTTGTTTTAACTACATAGGGTTTATCAACATTGAGAAAGGCATGACCACAAACTTCGAATGCTTTGCGTTGGAGCCTTCCTTGGTATTAGTGATAATGCCTATGAGATTGACCTGGCACCAGTGTTTTGCGTCCACAAGACAACCTTGAACGTCACTGACTTGATACCATTCGAAACATTCCATCATCTGTAGATAAAACACACCACCTCCTTGTGTTGAAGGTATCACAGGTACCGATTATGGTACACCACAGTCCACGTCCCCATTCATTTTGTCAAATGGTTTGATGAGTCACACAAGCAAATTTTCGCCAACAGTGTACATCTCGAGTGCCTTGATATTTCCATTAGTTTTCCCTTTTTAGCTATAAAAGGGACAATATTTTGCTTATTGTAGGTAGAAGTTTTAGTGAGTATCTATGAAATTGAGATACTTTTGTCATTTCTAGAGTTTGTAAGATCCCTAATTAGTGAAATGATGCTTTGAACACTCTACATTTGTTGGATAATAAATTCTGGTGCAAGTGAGCGTGTTGCTTTACCATAGTTATTGCAATTAAAAGAACAGAAAGAAGAAAATTAAATTGAGATGAAGAAGAAACAAACCAGGTAAAGGGCGTAAGAGCGCAAGAAAAGGGATTTATTGCCAGCCTGATTGCGAAGAACATGAGCAGCCCTCCGATACTCGTGGCACTCGAAGTAGGACTTAGCGAGCAAGAAGAGGTCCTGATTATAGTCAGATTCATCTTCGACGTGAATTGGAGTGGTGACGTATGAAACACCTCCGGCGGGTGAGGGTGTGGAAACGATGTTTGTAGTGAACCTCCTGCGAATGCTGGAGCTTCCTCGCTGAAATCTTGTGTAAGCTGGGGTGAACTTGGATGGATCTTGCTCGATTCCCACCAGTTGTTCAGCTGCCCTGCAAGAAGAAGCGTCGAATCAAGAGATGGTTACAGAAAGAGAGAGCAAATGAATGAGGGGTGATGGAGCCGTGTACCATTTCGATGCGGTGTAGAGACATCGATCGTTGAGTTGAGAAACTGCGATTCGAAGTTCGTTTCTGTAACTCTCACGAGAGGAACTCATCGTTGCATTACGTTGATGGATCCGTCTCAAATTTCTTCACTCCCGCTCATCTCCATTCTGCTCTATTCGTGTAATAAGAGGGAAGAAGGGACTTCAACTTCTTTTCAACTCTCTCTCTCTGCCCTATTTGGCTGGAGTCAGTTATGTACAACCACCGCATAAAACATAAAACTGATTGTACCACCTCGTTTGCATCCACATTCCTTAGAGCATCCACAGTTGTTTGCCCACCTAGAACATCGATATTAAAAAACCAAATTAAAATAAAAAATAAAAAAATTTGTGATAACAGAATATTGATCCAATTTAGAGCGTTGGAAGAGAAAAATTAGAAACAAGATAAAATTCAAAGGAAATTATATTGTTTCTTGAGCTAAGTTAATTAAACTAAATGTTTTTTTACTGTCTTTTTCCTCTGCTTAAAGCCTTAAACTTTACTCTCTTTGCCTCATTCGCGTGTTTGATTGCATGAAATCCTTGTTTGCTTATCCCGACTTTAGGTGCCACCCAATCTTTTTTATTTTATGTGTAAATTTAAGTATATATATTTGGATTACGTTCTTCAAATTTTAAGGATAAAATATATGTTCTCCAAGCTTGTAGCACATTTATTACAAGCTTGCAGCCATTATTTGACTTTGCCTAAATTATGAGGTGTTTTTCCTTCGTATGATCTAAGGGGAAACACCATATAGCCTGTAACTAAAATTAAAATAGATATTACTGTAAAGGAGCTTTATGCTAAACTCCTTTTCTCTTGAACAAGATATGCCTTACCCATATAATTGTTATGTGTCAAGTAGGATCATGATATTCATCTCATGACTCTCTTTTATTTGCTTCATCACAATATTCATCTTATTGTATTCTTCTTGTTCTGGATCCAGTTATTATTTTTGTCCTCCATTGTCTTGATTTTGGATTGAAATGACAACATTACTTTCTTTTTCTTCTATATTCGATTTTGATTTTGGACTAAAAAATACAAGATTACTTTTATTTTCTTCTATGTTCTAAAATAATCTTAATAAATAATTGAAATTACTAAACTTCCCTGTACGGCCGAGACGCACATCTCGGAGGTACAGTTCATTCAGGCCTTCATAATAGTAAAGTTTTTTAGCCCACGCGACTATCTCAACGGCTTTCCTACGTTAACAAAGACTCAAGGAGATATTTCTTGAAAAACCCTTGCGTTCATCCGTTGTTACTATCCCTCATATTAGAGTTTAGTCCCTCTCCCTTATTTCAAAAATCATTTGTGGGAGGTTTTGAATCTACCCTATTTTTATTGTGTTTACCCCACATGTAGTTTTCAAAAACTAAAGTTTGCCCATAATATTGGTGTGTAAATGCTTTACCAATTTACCCCATTACATGTTACATTTTGAATGCAATAACCCTTAAATCCATTTTCAAAATTTTGTCATTTTTCTACTTAACATGATCCATTCACGAATTGGATGTTGCCATAGTGAGAACCAAAACACTATATGGGTGTTTGCTTGCATCACTTATAAGTCACAATAAGCATCACCATTACTACCACCACCTAACTTACAACTAACCCGACGGGGGTAAACTAATGGATTATCACATACAAATACTATGAAAATATATGAGGTATTTGAAGTTCAACTAGAGATATAAAGGTGTACATTAGGATAATTATTATATCTTAATTGATTTTAGTTGTTAGAAATTATCCGCTACTTACTATCACCACCTATTAGTTGTTTAAAGTGACAAAGTGTGAAATATTTGCATAAGTAGAGAGAGAATAATAAGTTAATTTCCATTTTCGTTGAAACAACAATTACCACATTTTATAATTTAAATAATCCATTGTGGTTCTGATGAGTGTATTGTGAACAAAAAAATTTAGTGGATCTGAGGGGTTTCATGATTCAATATTCGCAATGTATAAAAAAAATGATTCAATATTCACAATTATTACTTGATTTTGATTACGATTTGAAAGATTTTATGAATTGTACAAAAGTGTGCAATATAATATCATACCAAAATTTAAGATACTAAATATTTGATTTCATTGAGGTGACCTTGTGATCTCATATGACTCGGTGACACTAGTTTGATGACACTTACAATCACAACTCAAGTTTTGGGATGTATAACGAATGAGTTAGGGTTGATTTTTCTTAACCATTTCCTTATAAAAATTTGCTACTAATAATATTATCTCAAATATATCAATTAATTTTGAAAATGTTGGTGTCATTTAAAAATTTGGTGATTTTCTCAAAATTCGACAATAACCAATTGAGGGATGTCATCTCGTTGCCACGTGGCAATGAATAAATTACCATCAACCGCTTTTAGGAATATTTCTAAATTGTCCCAAATGCAGTCCAACCATTAAAAAAATTTAGTTGTTAAATGATAATACGAATATACGTTACTTCAAAATTGAAATGAAAAAAAAAAAAAAAAAAAAAAAAAAAAATTAAAACCAAATTGAGAAGCATCAATATTCAAATTCTCAAGATTAGCAAAAGGTTGTGATTGTTTGACACCACCAATTCCCTTTTTGACAACACCATCCCCACATTTCTATCCGACACCATCACTTGTTTTTACACACCATTTTTCTCCTGGACTTTTCTTCTACTACAACATCGTCACTTCTTTCCCGCCTCACCACACCGCCGCAATTGTTTTTCTCCCACCCCGCTGTCGCTGCTCGCATGCCCTATTTTCTTTCCTTTTTTCTTCCTATCTTCCCTACAAATTCTCATCAACGACGGGCTGCAATAATAGCAACATCCATTGCTGACGACCGCCTTGCCCCTCATCGTTGCAGTTGACCTGGCCGCCCCGCCATCACATTTTTTTCTCATTCAATCTTGCATTAACATTTGTGAGAGTGGAATAAAATAGAAAAAAAATGTGGCTAAGGTGATGGCGGACGACAAGTGGCAACGACACCATTGCTGTTGTGCTGCTCTTGTTGGTTGTTGTTGAGAAAAAAAGAGAAGTATGTAACAACATGCTGTTGAGAATAAAGGATAAGGAGGAAAAAGGAGAAAATATAAATAAATATAATGGGGGTGTGCGGAGGTAGTGCGAGGCAAGGCAGCAATGACAGTGAAGTTGTTTTGCCTGCTTGTTGTTGCGAAGAGATCGCTAAGGGACAAGGAGATAAGAGAGGATGAGAAGGAAAAAAAACTTTTTATTGGTGGTGTCCCATAATAAGTTAAATAAAAATAGGGGCAGTGGTGTCAAATAAGCGAATTGGCAATGTCAAACAATCACCGCGTTAGCAAAAACTATAAAGTAATTAACTCTTTGGATTTTATGGTGTTTCAGGCTCGTAATGCCATAGCAAACAAGTACTTTGTGGGATCAATAAATCGTGTTGGAACTGAAGTATTCCCCAATCCCTTCACTTGTGCGGACGGGAAACCCCAGCAAGCAGATTTTGGACACTTTTATGGTTCAAATTACTTCTCAACTCCTTATGCTTCTTGTACACCATCATGCTCTCGCTTTAGGGATGGGTTTATGATTTCAGACATGGATCTTAACCTCTGTAGGCAGTTGAAAGACGAGTGGGGAGTCAGAATGAATGTCCATTATGATATGTATGCTGACATGCTTAGCCGCATCCAGATTCAGAGGAGCTTCCATTTTCACTGCAGGTAATGAAAGAAAATGGATGTTGAAAGTGGAATGAGATGTTGTTGAGGGAGGGAGATTAAGGTGAAGAAAAAAAGAAGAAAAATAGGTTGTTATGGATTGTACTCATACTAGCATATTGTCCGAACCGTTAACACTCCACACATTTTTTTTTTGCTGCTAATTATCATGCACTGGACACCTTCACCACCAACCCACAATTGGCACCAATTAGTTCCATAAAAAAATTATATTTTAGAATGTAAACTAATATTTTTAGAGTTAAAACTTTGTTAAAATTATAATCGATTGAATGTTTTCGGGTCTTCGTTTGAATTTTCATACAAAAATGTTCACTTGTTTATTTAAAAAATATAAAAAATACTTAAGGCATGAAAATATTAAAAATACTTGCATGTTTTTAATAATAAAATATATATTTTTAAAATTTTAGCTATTGTAGTGATAATTGATTTTGTTGGAAAGATTTTCAATAATGTATTTCAACGATACAATTTACAAAATCCGACATCTGTGTAGATAGTTATGATAGTTTTCATTTAAAAAAAATATTTTATCTCTCCGTCAAAAGTACATTCGACCAACTTTTTTTTATAAATATTTTCATTTTCTTTGCCCTTCTACATGTTTTATATTTACAAATATGTCATCATAGAAAAATGAATATCAACCCTCAATATATTTCACAACTTTTAATCCTAACCATGTTTTATCTAAAATCCTTATGATTTGACGTTTGTCCCGATTAGCAATGAATATTAAAGTACTACCCACCAAATCACTTTGCCAATATAATGTAACTATTTTAATAATTAGTAATATTTATTTATTGACAATATTTATTATTTGGTAGTATTTACAAATATGTAAATACTTTATGATATGAATTTGGGACCTAGGTTTAGGTTGGTGGTGGGTAAAAGATGAAGGGTGGGCGTGTTTAGCTAAAGCTAGTAAAACCATAATTAATAACTCTTTTAAAAGAAACCTAGCCCCCTTTATCTCTTTGGATACACACACACAAGAAAAAAGAAAAACTTATGTGGAAGAAAATGAGACGATAGAGGAAAAACTTTGCTAAGACATTGGGGTTCTAAAAAATTGTGAATGAAAACTTTTTTTTTCCTGACTTCTCTATTTTATATATTTGTTTCAGTATGCATGTCATCGTGTTATTGCAAAAAGTCAATGTTTAATAGACTACTGTCATATAGCCTCTCTCCTCGTTTCTGACAATGTATAGCCCCTCTTCTCGTTCTCACATTGTTAGAGCTATATGAGAACAAGGAGAAAATAGAATAATGAAATCCCTATGAAGTTTGTCTTTTGTAATGTTTTGTAGCAAAATAAATAGTTTAATCATAGATGGTACGATAGTGATATGTTATTTCTCTTACCAGCTACAAAAGAATTGTGATTGGTGTCTAAAATTAGTCATAGTTAATCTTAGCTAGTATTAAAGGTTGTCTTTTGTGATTGGGTTTGTAGGACCCGGATTTATGTGCCATGATCATTAGAACCGAAGGTTTTAATATCATCCAATAACTCCTTATTGCTTTGAATAGTTTTGTAGATCTTTCAATCATAAGTGGTTTAAAGACTTCAGGATCATATCTCGTTAAACATTACCTTTTTTTTCAAAACGGTTGTAGTGTCACTCTTATAAAAATTGAACAGTCGGTATTAAATAAAATGTTATAATGTTATATTATTATAATGTTATAATGCTTATTTGTTTTATATGATGTTACATTTTACAGTAGGGATGCCCAAGAAAGTGAACAATCATGTTTTTATGATATATATGGCTTAAAACCGTATTATTTATAATAAGGAGTTCCTAACACATAATTTAGTTTATTTATTCAAAATAAATTATGGATAGTGTATGGTTCTCGAAATTAGACCGTGGTGTTATTGTTACTTGACTTGGGAAAAAACAATTGTTTAAATTCCAGAAACTTGATAAGCACAAGACATGTGATTTAATATTTAGTAATGCTCTTTTCCACAACTCAAAAAAAATGTGAAAACAAATTTATTTTAGTATACAAACTTGCTTGTATACGTGTGATATAATTTTGTGTATGCAAACTTGCTTGTATATCAAGTATGTTGTTCCATGTGAGTTCGATAGTACATGTAGTATTTAGAAAATACTTGCTATGTAACGAACTTCGGGTGAGATGACTTGAGTTGTGGAAAAGAGCATTACTAAATATTTGTTCACATGTCTCGTGCATGCTTATCAAGTTTCCGAAATTTAAACAATTGTTTTTTCCCAAATCAAGTAACAATAACATCACAGTCTCATTTTGAGAACCATACACCATCCATAAATTTATTTTGAATAAATAAACTAAATTATGTGTTATGAACTCCTTATTACAAATAATATGATATTAAGCCATATATATCATAAAAACATAACTGTTCACTTTCTTGGGCATCCCTACCGTAAAATGTAACATCATATATAAAAATAAGCATGATAACATTATAACATTTTATTTGATACTGACTGTTCAATTTTTATAATAATGACACTAATTGTTTTGAAAAAAAAAAGGTTTATGTTTAATGAGATATGATCCTGAAATTTTTAAACCGCTTATGATTGAGAGATCTTCCACAAAACTATTCAAAGCAATAAAGAGTTATTGGATGATATTAATACATGTATATGATTTGAGAGATCTTCCACAAAACTATTCAAAGCAATAAGGAGTCATTGGATGATTTATATATATTATTTTTGGAATTCCTAGAGTTCAAAACCTTTGGTTTTAATGATCATGGCACATAAATCCATGTCCTACAAACCCAATCACAAAAGACAACCTTTAATACCACCACTATGACTAATTTTCTAACCATGACTAATTTTAGACACCAATCACTATCATACCATCTATGATTAAACTATTTATTTTGCTACAAAAACATCACAAAAAGACAAACTTCATAGGGATTTCACTATTCTATTTTCTACTCGTTTTACAATGTGAGAATGAGAAGAGGGGCTATACATTGCCAGAAATGAGGAGAGGGGCTATATGATAGTAGTCTATTGAACAATGACTGTTTGCAATAATGTATAATTAGAAAGCCATGCCATGCATACTGAAACAAAGAGAGAAGAGTCTAGGTTTCTTTTTAAAAAGTTTTTAATTAGTGTTTTATTAGCTTTAGCTAAACACGTTCACCCCTCTTTTCTTATCCACCACCAACCTAAACTTAGGTCTCAAATTTATATTATAAAATATTTACATATTTGTAAATACTAAAAATTAATAAATATTACTAATTATTAAAATAATAACATTATATTCGCAAATGATTTTACAGGTATTCCAAATACTTAGTAATATACATTACTTGCCGGTCAACATGAAAGTAGTGCATTCTTTCCTCCTATGAAATCTCCTATCCATTTAAAAACAGTTTCAAGTGAATTACGAAAAAGACCCTAAAACACTCTAATTAGCAAGGTCAATTTGGTCACATAACATAGGTCCCGCGCCTAGATCTGAATTTTGAACACCACTCTCCCTCCCGCGGTCCCTTCACAACGCCTCCAAACCTAAAAACCTAATAGGTTCGGAAGCAGCTAAACCTAAATTCGAATTTCCAAACCCGCCAATGACCTACCAAAATATTTCTCTATTCCCCCCTTAACGGTTTTCGTTGTTACCGTCCCTCCTATTAATTTTATAAACCCTCTCTTTCCCTCCCAAAAACAATATCCAGATCTCTCTCTCACTTCTTCTCTATCGGAGACAGACAAGAAGAAGACCTCTCTCTCTTGTCAGCCGATCGATTTTGGTTTCTTGATGGCAGATGCAACAGCGGTGGACTCATCATCGCAGTCACAAGAGAAGCCGCCTTCAATGTTGCCTTCGTTTCTTCAATCTGGATCCAGACACCACTCCTACAGCCGAAAACAGAAATCTCTCGGTCTTCTATGCACAAAGTAATTCGACTTCTTGATTTCTTGAAGTAGGTCTTCAGATCTGTCCATGAATCTCTAATTTGCTCGTGTTTTCTTCTGATTTTTTTTCTTTCCAGTTTCTTGAGCTTGTACAATCGAGACGGCGTTGAAACAGTCGGATTGGACGACGCAGCCAGTCGATTAGGTTTTTGGTTTTGTTCAATCGAATCGCATGTAGTTTAGTTTCTTCGGCAAATTGTGCGTTTCTAATTAACAGTTTTGATTTGCAGGTGTTGAGCGGAGGCGGATCTATGACATCGTCAATGTCTTGGAAAGCGTTGGCGTAAGATCTTTCACTTATCAATCTGCTATTTTTTCGTTGTTTCCGAAAAAATAAAATAAAAAGCTCAAAATTTCCAGATCTGTGATGTTTTGTGTAGGTTCTTACAAGGAAGGCCAAGAACAGGTATACTTGGATAGGTTTTCGGGGAATTCCAAAGGCTTTAGAAGAGCTTAAGGTATAATCAACTTGTTCTGAATAATTTCAGTTTGTGCTTGTGATTCTTGATTTTCGGACATTATTTTTGCGAACTGAACTGATCAATGCATTCATTATAATTTAGAGCGAGGGTCTGGAAACTTACAGTCTCAATTTCTATTCTGGAGGCAGCTCCTACTCCAAAGTAAGTTTTATGATCCAGTTTCTCCCTCTTCTGTGTCCGTAATGATTAGGTTTTCGATCTCAGCTAATTTTGTTTACTTTTGCTGTTAAAATTTAGGGTTCTGATGGTGAAGATGATGACAGATCTTGTGACTCAAAGACAGGCAGTAAACAAGGTTATTATCTAAATTTGTTCAGGTCTATAGTTGCTCAATTTCATTCTTAACTTTCACTTCCACTGTTTGTACTGTTTGAATTTGGCAATGCATGTTTGTGGTTTGAATGAATCCAATAATTGTATCCTAAAATTGGGTCTAAAAAAATCCATATCCATGCTTATGCGTGCCTATGTTAATTTTAATCTTTAGAGAATTAGTAAAATAAGAAAGAAATCAGAGGAGAATGTAGATTGATTAGAGTGGTTGACACTGCTTGAAATTGATCAGTTTTCTTTTGTTTGGTGTAGATAATTGCTTTATGGACCAGAGACGAGAGAAATCACTTGGACTTCTCACCGAGAATTTTGTTAAGCTCTTCATATGCACTGATGTAAGTCATCTTGGTACAAGTTTGGTTATTTTCTCTGTCTGTCATTCAGTTTCTTCGGTTCACTTTAGTTTTGTTAATCTTCAGAATGATCTAGTCACTCTAGATGATGCTGCAAAGTCCTTGCTGGGTGCTCCCCTAAACTCTTCACGAATGCGAAGTAATCAACTCTCCCTTGTCACACACCTCCACATTTCATTTAATTTTACTTAATGTAAAAGAAACTTAATTTGACGACTAATTCTCTTCTCTTAAGATACGTCTGCAGCTAAAGTTAGACGGTTGTATGACATTGCAAATGTGCTCTCTTCGATGAGTTTAATTGAGAAGGTAAGAAGCCTAATGTGCAAAATGATTGAATGAAACTTTAAATGATTCCCAATTTTAATATTCTTGATTGATGTGCAGATGCATCATCCAGAGAGCAGAAAACCAGCGTTCAGATGGTTGGGACTTGATGGAAAATCTGAGAATCGATCTGCTGGAGTGGTGGAGTCGAGGAAAAGGACATTTGGGACAGAGCTTACAAACATTGACTACAAGAGAAACAAGTCTAGTATGTTTGATGTGAAACCAGAGAAGAGGTGTGACGAGATGACAAATGGTGAGGATATCAATGGGAAGCTGCACCATTCTGGAAGTGTTGATTTTGGCCCTTTCATTCCTTTAAGTTTGCCTAAAGTTGGTCGAGGGGAGAAGAGTGAGAGAAAAGTGCAAGACTGGGAAAGCCTAGCTTCCTCTTACCGCCCTCAGTATCATAACCAAGGTACTTGTTCAACCTGAATTTCAAATTAACAAATTTTTTGTATGGGGTATGGTACTGTGTTGCAGACATGTATGCAAGGCTCTGTAAGCACCATCATTAAACCTAGTCTATGAAAACATGATAATTCAGTCAGTCTTTTTTTCAGTCCATGTATCTTGAAAATTTTGAATCCTTAAGTGTCAAAATATATCGAAATTGATTTCTGCAGTGAAATGTTGGCTATTTTTAGTAACCTTTTAATGAATTGTTAATTATGAATATATTGCTAGACATATTTTCCGAATTTATTTGGTAGTATCAGAAGACAATCCTTGCAATTTGAGCATGAATCTAAAAACCTACGTGGTCAGCCCATGGCATCACTTCCCTTTTTCATGTGGATAAGTATTAGCCTATTAGGATTTCAGTCTTGACTTGTGCCTAATTTTGTGTAAAAAAATAAAATAGCAAAGAAACAAATGGTGTCACAAAGTAAACAGAAGTATATCATAAAAGCCATTGCAATACAGATTTTCATGACAAAAACATTCAAATCACTGAAACACCAGTTCAATTCACACTCAAAATCCTAAACTAGATGGTAAGAGACACTTTTCTGTTCTCCAGATTCCAACATGCCCATTCTGCTTAACATGAAAAACCTGTGCGTAGGAAAATTTTGGGATGTCAAGAACCTGCTAAAACTTGTTTAATGTCTTGTAAACAAATGAACAAGCAATGCAAGAAACTCATTGAATAGACAATATGCAATTGACATGACAGTGACTAACTAAAGATGGTTTTCAAATGATTTGGCAGCATTGAGTGACTTATTTGCTCATTACATGGAGGCATGGAAATCGTGGTACGTTGAAGTTGCGGGAAACCAACCAATACAACAACTTTCCTAACTCTCTTTCTCCATCTCCTTTGTCTCAATAATCAGTACACATGTAGAAGATGGGAATACAATTCCCCCATTTGTTCTGCCTTTTTCAGATCGAATGGAAATATGCACTGATGTTGGGTGTATGTTCTTAATACACCAAGGAATGTTCAATATTAAGTTATAAAACATTATGTTATACCTCAATAAATTTCAGTATTCAATGTCAGATTAGATCATTCTATATGTTGTCTCTTTCTCATCATCTCACTTGGTTTTACAGTTCATCTGCAAATGGAATTTTGTTTTAGTTTTGATTGTACAAGAATGCATATATGGATGACTATAATATGGCTGGAATATCTTTGTTCAATTGTGTCATTTGATAAGGTTGATCTAGTGCACTTGCTTTTGTGGTTTATAGCCAGTTTCCTTTTTTCCTTTTATGGCTGCCAATGCATTTGTTGGACCAATGTAAAAAATATCCTATAAGTTACGCCATGTTGACTTTTCCCGTTGCCAATTTATTACCAATCCTAACTCATTGAGAAACCCAAGTTTTACAAAAAAAAAAAGCCCAAATTACACATAATAAGAATAGAGAAACAATAAAATTGAATTTAAAAACAAATTTTGGAAAGAGCCCTAAGCATTAAAAGTGGGTTGCTAAACAAACATGGCTTTAGCTTTGGTTGTTTAACAGAGAATTGATAAAAGGTAAGTATTCGAAGACACGCTTCGAGGTTCCATTATGACCCTCAAACGAAAACGTTGTATCGGAAATCCTATGATGGTGTGCTCCTGCAGTGTCTGTCAGTCAGACCAAGAAGCAGAGGTTACCCATAATGACATTTGTGGTGCTCATCAGCCAAGAACCTAAACTTCGAGATTGGGTTACTATTGGCCCTCCATGATCAAAGATTGTATCGACACTATGCTTGTTGGTGTGATGGCTGCCAGTTTCATGATGATTGCATCCACTAGGCCCCAGAACCATTGCATCCAACCGTGCCATAATGGCCGTTTGAAGCCTGGCAGATGGACGTAATTGGGTCCCATCAAACCTCATTCTTTCCCTTACACTGTGCTACATCTCGTTGCCTGCCTTCATTGCTTCACTCTCCTCTGCTCTACCTCGCGCTTATCTTGCTTCCTTCACTTTTGCCTCAGAAAGGAACAAGCTTAATTGAGGCACCTACCACCTTGCATTGTCGCTATGCTCTTTGCTCGTTGTCTGGGAGCTCCAATCATCACCCATATCACTCGACAACCCAACCTTGTCATTCATCATAGCCGCTGAAGAAGGATCAGGGTTAGAACTAGTTTGAAACTTGTCAAAAGGGATTTTTACGGTTTGAAGATGGCGATGGTGATTGAGCTGTTGCTGAAGTTGCCTGAGTTTGAGAACCCATTTTCGGTTGAAACTTTCGCTTCTTTTTGGCAGAGACCTTGATGGGCTAAACACTTGACCAATTGGTGATGCAATTGGCAAGTGAACAACGAAACGAGTCTTGGTTGAAGACTCAAGCTTGTGGCCTTGGTAGAAGCAAACGAGTTGGCTATGACAGATTGGGCATGTTGTCGCTTACGACTTGGGATGGTATGGGACATTCCATCATGATGGAATGGCTACCTTGTTTATAGATCATCATCCCTTCAACTGGGCCTTAAAAAGTTAGAAAGTAGTAGCCAGTTGCTAGCTACAAGAGCTGTCCTAGGTAACATGACGATAGATGAGAACTTTCCATGTCGAAAAGTGAAAGCAGCAATCGCCCTTATTGCATTGCACTCTGTTTTGATTCGTCGTATCTGTCTTCCTATTCGTCTCATTCTATTTTGTAGCCCCCCTCTGCCATGAAGTCCTCCTAAAGCCGTCCAACTGTCTGCGTTTGTCTCGAGTCAATGTTATATTCCAAATTTAGAACGGGCACCATAAGACATACCACCTATACTCTTCAGACGCCCATCTGAGGTAGCAGTTGAGCTCTGAGCCACCCCAAACAAAGGTAAGAACCTTGGACAACTCAAAAATCTGTATGCGAATGTTTTCATTTATGAAAGAGCTTGACTCGTGAAACGACTAAGATATGACTGATTAAGGTAAGAAAGATGTGGAACTGGGTTAGGCTTTTTGTTTTCTAACCAAAAGTGCTCTACCTTCCGGACCGGTTGTGCTAAACAACTCGATTATATACTATAAACGTGTTTTGACCTTCTTAGCACACTGCTCTGGTTCTGCCATGGTAGTAGTCGAAATTATATCCAAAGCCTCTTGTATAGGTTGTGAAAGTCTGTGCAAATACATGTCACCTTTTGCTGTTCATAATCCTTCATCTTCAACCTACTGCACAAAATACGAAATTTCTCAGTGTATTTGGTAACTATAGACTTTCCCCGTTACGTTTAGATGCGATACCCTGTGACCTTGTTGCAACTAAACGCACAACTTTAATACCTATTAGAGACTTTTATTCCAAAACCTTGTCCATTTGGTCAACACAATCAACAAAAACATAAGTATCGCCATGAACAGAATAAGTTGGAACATCAAATTTAATATCACCATGTTATATACGTTCCAATCAACAAACAAAATGATCTAAAGTCATAGGTAAAACATCAAAATATTCTCACCTCCATAAGCATCACGATGGATTCGTCCCCTTTGATGGGATGGCGAAAATTGGTTCGTTGCGGTGGTTCATAGAAGTTCATGTTGTCAGCATACATTCTGTCTTACGGTGGCACATAGTCAGACACACGGTTGTGAATATCATCATCAAAAGAGTTAAAAAATTATGGTGGCATATAGTGTTGTTGTTGGTGCCACATATCCATTTCCTCGTCAAAAGAGGAACAATTGAAGTGGGTGGTAAAAAAAATATTTTGGTGGTAAATAACTCTTTTTCCTCCAAATCATTCTGGCACGATCTCCTGCCTCATCTTCAACAAATTCGACAGATGAAGAAGAACTAAACGCATGTGGCGTGGTTGTTCGAAGGCAAGGGGTGTGATCGTCAGATCTGAAAGACGTGCGAACATGTCGACGAGGATGAACACTTGTGCACCATGGTAGGTCCAATAGATGTGCTACATGTTGCTGGTTGAGTAGTGGTTATCACAACGAAGGGTGGCAGAGAAGATGGGTGATCACTTTGCGATGTTCCAGGTCCAATTCGAGTAAATCCCCGTCCTTCCCCACCTTAGTTCTTCTTCATCTTCCTTGGGTTTGGGTCGGGTTAGGTTTTCATCAAGTTTCTTTGCATTTTTCTGATGAGTTGCGAATTACTGAGTTTGGATATTGTTCCTCCAAATAAGTAACATAGGGTTTCATGACCTCACAACAGGACCATTCGCAGATAGTTTGAATATCTGACTTTGAAAGCTCATATTCCTCTTTCTCACCTTCGTAGTTATCAATCGAAGATACATTTTCCCAATCAATGCGAGTAGTGTTCCATCTTCTCTTTTTAAGATGAAGCTTAAAAGATCCCATCTCGTTGTTCAGCCTGACAGTGCTAGCTTTAGGTTCTTGACGAACCAAGACCTCCTCACAACTATTCGATTTCACTGTAAACTTGATGATTGCATCTGATGAAGTTAGAAATTTGTAAAACTTGTGATTTTTTACTAAGATGATCTACAAGGATGAAAGATCATTCTCACAAAAAAAAACAATCCATTCTGAAATTTCTAGGTGGACGAAATAGGCGTGTGTAACTTTTTTTGTCAAAATTTTTTATCCCCGAATCCTACTCGAATACATAATACTAATATACCATCACATTTCCTCCGAATCAGGTTCGAGATGATGCAACCCATTAGGACGTGATGTAATTAACTCTTGGGTTGCTTCACATAGGACAAAATGGTTGGGGATAACCAGCTCGCTTGTTTTAAGGTTGTCAACTATCAATATTCTTCCAATTTGTGAAGCTTGTGGGTCCTGACTTCAAGTTCAGTAAATGATATGCAAAAAATCTAGAGAGTCAGGCCAGCACCAGGTCAGCCCAATACCATCCATCATCCTAGAGATGCTGGAAATGGCCCAATCCCTAGGATGATGGATGGTATTGGGCTGACTTGGCTATGCGAGCCTAGTTCTCTGGAAAAATTAAATGATATGACCTCATTGCATTCCTTGATTGTGAAAGGTTCTTCCATCCCCCATAACCATTTGTCTTGATCATCATGAAGTTGAACTAGCTCTTTGTTGTTAACTTTTGTGATTTTTATTATTATTAACAAATCCCCCTTTTTTAACATCTTTAATGGGGTTGATCTCGAGTTCTCTTTGACAATAATTTGTTTTTCCTTTTTATTTTTTTTGTTGTTTGGGTTTTCATTGTACTTTTCTTTTGTGATCTAATGAAATTTGATATTAAAAAAAACAAAAAAGTTTAGAAACACGGAGCAAGGCTGGTCTCTTTCACATCTATTCCAAAGAAAATCCACTACTCCTCTAACATCTTGGTAAATTTAATATTCATTTATTTGTTTTGTTCCTCCAAATGCTTACAGGTGATTTAAAAACTAAAACAACTGGGTATGGCTTTACATATGTGTTGTCTACATTGGAGAAATGGTTTCAAGTTTCAACTAGGAAGCTTATAACAAACCAGATCTTGTAAAGTACAACTTCAAGCCTTCAACAAACCAGACCTACCAACTAAACAATGTGTGAAATTTAACTCTGTATAACGAACTTGTCTAAATACCCTCCATCATCTTAGAGATGCTCATAATGCCTCAATTAAACACAATCACACGCACTAAGAACCCCCTAGTGCTATCCTGGTGCCCTAGATTTTTTGCTGTATAACAATGTGGGGAGAGGCGACCCATTATAACGGGTCTTTTAAGTCAAACTGAATAGGGAAGACGAACAGTTAAGGACTATGTCAAGATCAAGGAATGTGATTTCATTTTTTGTGTTAATTCCGGTCTCTTGATTTTAAGAAATATTTTGGAGTGTAAAGAAAAAACGTAAATTTTGAGGATTCATGAAATATATATAATGAATTTTGAGGGTGGTTTCAAGAAAAAAATAAGATGCAAGTAAATAAATCTATTAAACACATTAAATGAAGCCTAAATATCAAGAAATGAAACAAACATGAAATCAAAATATACTTAGAAAACCAGGGGTTGGTTTCAAAATTCAATATATAAGTAGAATAAGCTATAATTAGAAAATCAATATATAAGTAGAAGAAATGATAATTAGAAAATCAAGAAGGTGGTTTCAAAAATCAATAAATAATTAGAAAAAGAACTCGAAAGTTTATAAAAAACCCTTGAAAATTTTTGATAGCTGGTTTTTGTATTTTTACATAAAAATGAAATTTATGAAAAAACCCCAAAATTTACAAAGAAATCTCAAAATGTTTTGAAAAAACCCTCAAATTTTTTTAAAAATTTTTTCTTTCGCCAATTTTATTTTGGTAATTTCAAAAAAACAAAATTTTCGATGAAATTTCGCGAAAACACAATCTTTGGTCAAGATGTATAGTAGCACATTAAAAATCAATTAACTAGTATCTATAATGTATATTGTGGGAGCAAAAATAATCCTTAGCCAATAGGATAAAAAAAGCCCAAAATTTTTGGTCATTTCCGAAAAGTTCGAAAATTATCTAGGAAAGATATACAGCCCAACTCGGATACAAGTACAGAAAGTCTAAGTCTTGACCCAATGCAACTCGACAGAACACTTTTTTTTAGCAGAGACATAGTGTTCGGTGCCAACCACCATACTCAACTAAGTACACAAACCTATAGGGGACACCCCCGTTGGAAGCCACCCGACCTCATCTACTCAACTTATCAAATGAGTTAGTGGGCCACATGGCACGATATCACTAGTCCACTTCATGGGATGTTACAACCATTCACGGGAAGTTACAACCATATACGAGTAGTTACAACCATTAATGGATCCCAACCTGCTACACGTCCCACTCATCTAAGAGTAGACGACTCTCGACCTGCAACATGCCCTATTCATCTAAGAACATACGACACTCAACAACCACGTGTCCCACTCATCTACGAGCAGATGACTCATTTCACATTTATAAATAGCCATGCACAGTCATTTCCGGGTAATACTTTCTTGAATCTCAATTCTTTATAAGAATACAAAGAAATAAATATTTTTCTAAGAGACATTGTTCTAACTTTGGCATCGGAGTCCTCGTGGTAGGCACCATACTGGTGTCAATAATTTTTCTTTGTCTTATGCAGATTGCTCTGAATGATCAACACGTGATCCGGTGAAACTCTGCATCAACAAATTGGTACTTTCATTGAGAGCTCGAAACACACTCATTGCAAGCTTTTTCCTATGAGCGAAGAAAGTTACATTTTTTTTTTCCAACTTCATTCATCATTTTTGTTCTTGACATGGCTAGAACAAGAATTGCCACCATAAAGGCTAGGCAGAACACAATAGTGTCATCTGGCCCAACAAATGAAGATATTGATGTAGTCAATTTCTGCTCTCCTTCATCGCTGCTTACCTAGACCTACCTAGATCTGCACATTTAGCAAACGTGAGCCAATGACCACCGTATGGTGGCCGATGGCACTTCGATGCTTAAGTTAGATAAGGCTTAGGAGAGACTTAAAACTGTAAACTGGGGTTTTTTTTGCATACCTCTAGTTCATCGACCTTATCTCTTTTTCACAGTGAATGAGTCCTCGTTTGGCTAGGCCTTTGGTGGCGTAGTTTAGGGAAAGTGATCTTGCTGTGGAGATCCTTTCCTGATTAGAAGCTGTCAATGTGGGATAGTTTCCTTATATGACTCGTGTTCCTAGATCCGCGGGAGAGATTTCCCTTTCTAAGTGTTGTCCATATAAGGAAGTTTCCTTGCCCGACTTATAGTCTAATATATGTTTCCTAGTCAGATCCAATGTGTTGCTGGCCTGCCTGTTTTGGATAGATCTCACAGATACATGCCTTAGAGGTCTTACGAGTATTGGGCCTGACCGCGTGACGTGTGAGCTTACTGACTCATTGCAACTCGTACCCGATTATCTGGATTTTGCCAATGATGGGATTACTGTTGTATGGGCCTTGCTGGATTGAGCGTGCAATTAGGCATGTTTCGTTCTGATGACAAGACTTAGCATGACACGTGTACGGTGCTGATCAGGGGATGGTTTGGTGTATCATCAGCTGCTCCCCCCCAAGTCAGTGGGCCATTTCATTAGTTGATATTCACATAATTATTACATAATATATCCCTTAATTTATATATGTTAGTGTTTCGATTATTATATTTTATTCTTATTATTTCATTTTCATGTATTTGTAGGAATTTGAGCGTGAACGATGAAACCGCATTAAGGCGACAATTTAATGAATGATCAATTGGTTGATTATAGCGGTGGTACAAAGTAGATGGTCACATATCTAAACCTAACCCAAATAAACCTAAGTCTACCTAATTTAACCTAAGCCCAAACCCAAAATGCTAACCTAAAAATCCAAGCCCAACGCCTTTTGGAGAACCCAAGCCCAAGAAAATAGGAGAAGCTCTCCCCATTTTGGAGAAAAACTCTATTTTTTCCTACGTGTGTTTTCCTCCTTTTTTTCCAGCCACCACGCCAATCCACCCTGTCGACAATCCTCGATCGATAGGAGAACCGACAGTGCGATCACCCCGCCATCACCATCTCCTCCTCGTCCTCCACCATCAGCCGTCACCTCGCCTTCCTCCCTCACCCGCTCTTCCTCGCTTGCTAGGGAGACGCCACACCCTGTTCCATCATAGACATCATCGCCGCCATCTCACGGTTTCGCACAACCACGCACCTCCAACCCCTGTCCCCATCGCAAACAACCACGCACAATCACCGCCCACGACTCCCCTGTTCCTCACTTCTTCCCCTATTTTCGTGTTTCTCTATTCACCTCGCCACTGTCCATCATCCACACCGTCGAGCACCACCATCAGACGCCCCCACCATCACCACCTCGCGCACAAAATAGAGGAGAAACAGGGAGCATGTCCATGTTTTCCTCCCTCGTAGCCGTCACGACCTCCTGTTGCTCTCTCCGCCACCTCATCTTCCTTTTTGTTTCTCTCTCTCTCGACCACCTTCCACACACTGGCCAAACCAACGACACGACCCTGTTCCACCGCGCGACAGAACGACACCGCTTTGTCTCCCTCCTCCATTCTTGCTCTCTTCGGTCTCTCTCTCTGTTATTCCTTCTCCCGGCCCTCTCTCTCTATCTTGCAAGGACTGGAGCTCGTTGGAGGACGAAGAAGCTCTCGAGGAGTAGCGGAAACAGGGAGCGCCTCCCTGTTCCTCTTCCGACTTCGCGTATTTTTCTCTCTTGTTGATTCCTCACCCTCTCTCTGTCTTCTTGCAGGTACCGGAGCCATTCGAAGGGAGAAAGAGCTCACGAGGAGCGCGGCTCGCTGGAGACGAAGGCTCGGAGGACGCGCGATTTCAAACAAGCGGCTCGCTGGAGACGAAGGCGCGGAGGACGCGCGATTTCAAACAAAGGTATAAACCCCTAGCAGAGGACGCAAATAACCAATGCTAGGGGTTTATACCTTTGCTGAAATCAATTGCGAACTTAGATTAATCTTTAAATTAGTCATGTTAATTCTTGAAAACAATAATTTGGATTACACAAATCTCGAAGAACCTGTGGTGGATTCGATGTCTCGGTCCCCTCTCTTATCATCCTATCAGTTTAATTTTAGTTGTCAATTTAGTCTCTTAATTTAGTAATTTACATCTGCTGTAACCCCCAACTCTAAATTAGTTCAAATAAGTCTTAGAATTCGACTATCTCGTTAATCCTCGTGGGATCAACCCGTATTTGCCACAGTCTACTAGTTAGACAGCCGTGCACTTGCAGTATTACAAGTAGGGTTTATTAACTTATTAATTTAGGTTAATAAAAACTCCATCATCAGTCCACTAAATCATTTTGATAGACTCTGTACAGTTGTGATGATTGAACCCAAAACATTGTCTCGAGCGACGCACATCATTAAATGAGTTCGTGACCGTTCAGTAAGAAGAGGGTACGTGATTGCCTAGTGTTTATATAAGTCGCCGCTTTTGTGAGAGGTAATCTCTTCACCTTGCATTTCTTCTACGTCCTTTTTTTCTCTCTGTGTTCTTGATTGCAAATATCTCTTTGCTTTTCTAAAAGTAAAACTTGCCATTTATGGCGGATAGTGTTGAACTTACCCCCGGACAGAACAAGCTCTATGCTTGCCATATTTTTTTACCGGGAATAGAAAGGGTTTGATTTGGATAAGCTTCGTGAAGACTACGGGGTTCCTGAAGATTTGCAGCTTGTCCCGTTGAGTGCTACTCACAATCCATTGACGCCTCCGCAAGGATTCATTGCCTTACACAAAGGCATGTTCCAAGCTAGGCTTCGCTTTTCAGTTCTGGAAGATATTTGGCGCTTTCTTGCACACATTCGTATTCCTCATGCTCAAATGGCGTCTGTACCATCTGATATATCTATAGACATACCTCTGTCCATCCCTTTCAGATTGAAGGATGCTACCTATGTGGATCCATTGTTTGTAAGAGATGATTTCAGTTTTGACCACCCTATTGTGATACATATTCAATCTTCTGATTTGCAACCTGACTTAGGATGTCCCTTTTTAGGAGTAGGTAGGAGTCATTTGCTGGATATCATTGTTTGTGACCCCTTTCTGCTCAAGGTTCCCACGAATTTTCTAAAAATGCGAGTTCATTTGCATTTGTTCTATGATTTTCCATGGCGCCTTCGTAGCTTTTGGGATGTGTTAGTATACGTTGTATCGCATGTGGTTGCTACTATTTGTTGGATAGATCCTCAACTTTTTAGGTTGTTGCTATATGATTCTTTGCCCCTTTTTGAGGAGAGTGTTTGCTATGTTCTTCCTCTTCACTTTATGGTACATCATTTGTGAAGAAGAATATATGTCGGGCTGACGACGTTAAACCAAGCGCTCTTAGGAGGCAGCCTAGCTTCAGTTGTGTCATTATGGTTAGTCTGGATTGATTTTCGAGTTCTTTCTAGTTGCATTTCACTAATACTCGTTAGCTTCGTAACAATTTTGACTTACAACTGATACATGTAATTTTTTTAATTTTTTTTCATTTGTGTCCTGTAATGTTTTTATCAATTTATCATGATGAGTCCACAGTTCTTATGTCTCTGAGCATTCATTGGTGGAAGATTTCGTCGAAATTGGTAAAAACTTTCCCATGGTAATATCACTTTAACTCTCATCTTTTCTTTTTCCTGCATTTGTCATGATCATCATTTTATACATTGAGGACAATGTTTGGTTTAGGTTTGGGGGTGAGGTTTAAGACTTTTTTCTGCATTCTTCGAAAATTTTGAAATGAAATGTATTTCACAATTGACTATTGTATTCTACTAAATCTCCATTGAATACATAGTTAATTATGACTGTGTGAAAATTTTCGATTTGAAAATGCATTCAAAATCTAAGTTTCTTTCCAATGAAGAGGGTGTGCTTTCAAGTATGCCTTTAAATTTGAGAAATACATGCTTTCACTTGTCACTTTTATATATCAATAGGAAAACATAAGGTTTGATATTATCTTTAAGTTAAATATATTTCATGATATTTTTTCGACTCGACCATTCTTGCACTATAAGCCGAGTTAGCATGATTTGAAGTTAATCAGTAAGATATTAACTAGAAAACCTTAGAATAATAGTGGAGACTTAACCCTTGTGAGTTTTGAGACATTCTATTTTTCTTGAGGGTTATTAAATAAACTCTAACTTTTCTTGAGTCTGCATTTTCTCGTTGATGATCTCATTGTTCTTGTTTCTTTCATTGATTGCTTTGATAATGTCGTTAAAATTGAATTATTACATTAGAACTTCTTGTTTTATTTAGTTAAGATGTCATAATAGTATAATACCGACTAGAGCTTAAGAAGTGATATATGCATTTTTTTCTTTGAACCGTTTTTTAGCCTTTTAGCCTACCTAATGATAAATATCTGTTTGCAGTCCTTTGAGCCTTTAAATAGACTTTTTCTTTGCTAACCTCATCTCCAGTACCTAATCCAGTTAGGGAGTAAGATCCCATATTTTTTTATCATTACCCAATGTCTCTGAGAATGTGTATGGTTGATATATTTTTGGAATGGGAAAATAAAAAGAGCTGAAACTAAATATTCCATGAATCTTCGGGACTGAAATATTTTATTGTGCAGAAGGGGAAAGCAAGTCAAAAAAAAAAAAAAGGATAAATGAAAAAAAAAAATTGATGCTTCGAAGAAAAAGGAAAAAAATATATATGAAGAAGAATTTCGAAGGAAGAAAAATTAATGGTGTACAACATTGGTTTATTCTTCAGAGCCCAACGTGCTTATTAAAGGGTGTATCCATTCTCAGAGAATTTTCTCGTATCATTTTCCATTATTGTTAGCCAAAATCTTAGCCTCATTACAACCTAATAAAGACCTAATTGATCTTAAGTAAAAATTTGGTTCATAGACGTGGATATTAAATAAACACGAACTATGGCGTGTGATTCAACATTTTCAAAGTAATTGATATTCATGTCCATGAGATCATATTCATTTCATTATTTGAAAAGTCCATTTTTTCATGATTATTATATGTGAGATGTTTGTCTTTCAATAATTTATTCTCTTTTTCACATGTAAACTGAGTGATAACTAACCAATCTCTGAGTGATTCATTTCTGAGTGACAAGAGAGATTTGTAGTTGAAGCGTACAATTCAAAGGTTATCTAGTCGTATCTTTGCTGAGAAAAATAAAGTTATGTTGATAAGGCAATGCACACACACACTTCGAGTTGGGAATAATTGATGAAATTTATTTAACCTTTGGGTATTATTAAATTGTTGTGAGACTCTTTGATATATTATTGTGACACTGTTAGTTGTTTTCAAAAAATTTTGGCAATTAGATTCTTACTCTGAGGATAATAGATCGAGTTACCATGTTTTGGAAATTTATTGAGTCATAATGTTTGTGGGTAACATTTCTGGAAACCCTCACGTGACTATAACTCGTCCACTAGAGGTAATCTAGGGGTTTAAAGCCTTGTTGCACGTTTAAGGTAAGTGCAACTGATGATTCATGCGAAAGTGAGTTAGAATTTTATTTCTATTGTTTTGCTCGAGGATTAGCAAAATATAGGTTTGGGGGTATTTGATATTCACATAATTATTACATAATATATCCCTTAATTTATATATGTTAGTGTTTCGATTATTATATTTTATTCTTATTATTTTATTTTCATGTATTTGTAGGAATTTGAGCGTGAACGATGAAATCGCATTAAGGCGACAATTTAATGAATGATCAATTGGTTGATTATAGCGGTGGTACAAAGTAGATGGTCACATATCTAAACCTAACCCAAATAAACCTAGGTCTACCTAATTTAACCTAAGCCCAAACTCAAACCCAAAATGCTAACCTAAAAACCCAAGCCCAACGCCTTTTGGAGAACCCAAGCCCAAGAAAATAGGAGAACCCTATTTAGCTCTCCCCATTTTGGAGAAAAACTCTCTATTTTCCTACGTGTGTTTTCCTCCTCTTTTTCCAGCCACCACGCCAATCCACCCTGCCGGCAATCCTCGATCGATAGGAGAACCGACAGTGCGATCATCCCGCCATCACCACCTCCTCATCGTCCTCCACCATTAGCCGTCACCTCGCCTTCCTCCCTCACCCGCTCTTCCTCGCTCGCTAGGGAGACACCACACCCTATTCCATCATAGACATCATCGCCGCCATCTCACGGTTTCGCACAATCACGCACCTCCAGCCCCTGTCCTCGTCGCAAACAACCACGCACAGTCACCGCCCACGACTCCCCTGTTCCTCTCTTTTTCCCCTGTTTTCGTGTTTCTCTCTTCACCTCGCCACTGTCCATCATCCATACCGCCGAGCACCACCATCAGACGCCCCCACCATCACCACCTCGCTCACAAAACAGAGGAGAAACAAGGAGCATGTCCCTGTTTTCCTCCCTCACAGCCGTCACGACCTCCTGTTGCTCTCTTCGCCACCTCATCTTCCTTTTTGTTTCTCTTTCACTCGACCACCTTCCACACACCGGCCAAACCAACGACACCGCCCTGTTCCACCGTGCGACAGAGCGACACCGCCATGTTTCCCTCCTCCATTCTCGCCCTCTTTGGTCTATCTCTCTGTTATTCCTTCTCCCGACCCTTTATCTCTCTTGCAAGGACTGGAGCTCATTGGAGGACGAAGAAGCTCGCGAGGAGTAGTGGAAACAGGGAGCGCCTCCCTATTTCACCGTCCTTGTTCCTCTTCCGACTTCGCGTATTTTTCTCTCTTGTTGATTCCTCACCCTCTCTCTGTCTTCTTGCAGGCACCAGAGCCATTCGGAGGCAGAAAGAGCTCGCGAGGAGCGCGGCTCACTGGAGACGAAGGCGCAGAGGACACACGATTTTTCTGGCGGGAACCAACTGTTTTTCAAACAGTTGGTTATTTGCACCCCGGTGTTTGCTTTGAGCCACCACAGTTCATTAGCAGCATTTTCTTGGGATTCGTGTTTGCGCAGAGATGAATTCTACCTCCATTGATGCTAGATGAAACCATAGGGTTTCCTAGAGTTTGTTGTATTTGAATTTATTGTTTTCTTTATACTTGAACGTTAAACACATTTGATTTCTGAGTTTCAATAATTTGCTTTCACAGATTATATCCTGATTAATTATCTAGACTAGTCGGTAGTTAGAAGTACCATTTATTGATATTCAAAGCATGCTTTAATCAATTAATTTGAATCTGTGATTGTGTGTGCCGTAAGAAGACATGCAATGCTAGAGGTTTAGAATTAGTTAAAATAAACCTGTGATTGTGTGTGCCGTAAGAAGACACACAATGCTAGGGGTTTATACCTTTGTCGAAATAAATTGCGAACTTAGATTAATCTTTAGGTTAGTCATGTTAATTCTTGAAAACAATAATTTGGATTACACAAATCTCGAAGAACATGTGGTGGATTCGATGTCTCGGTCCCCTATCTTATCATCCTATCAGTTTAATTTTAGTTGTCAATTTAGTATCTTAATTTAGTAATTTACATCTGCTGTAACCCCCAACTCTAAATTAGTTCAAATAAGTCTTAGAATTCGACTGTCTCGTCAATCCTCGTGGGATCGACCCGTATTTGCCACTGTCTACTAGTTAGACAGCCGTGCACTTGCGGTATTACAAGTAGGATTTATTAACTTATTAATTTAGGCTAATAAAAACTCCATCATCAGTCCACTAAATCATTTTGATAGACGCTGTACAGTTGTGATGATTGAACCCAAAACGTTGTCTCAAGCGACGCACATCATTAAATGAGTTCGTGACCGTTCAGTAAGAAGAGGGTACGTGATTGCCTAGTGTTTATATAAGTCGCCGCTTTTGTGAGAGGTAGTCTCTTCACCTTGCATTTCTTCTACGTCCTTTTTTTTTCTCTATGTTATTGATTGCAAATATCTCTTTGCTTTTCTAAAAGTAAAACTTGCCCATTATGGCGGATAGTGTTGAACTTACCCCCGGACAGAACAAGCTCTATGCTTGCCATATTTTTTTTACCGGGAATAGAAAGGGTTCGATTTGGATAAGCTTCGTGAAGACTACAGGGTTTCTGAAGATTTGCAGCTTGTCCCGTTGAGTGCTACTCACAATCCATTGACGCGCCTCCGCAAGGATTCATTGCCTTACACAAAGGCATGTTCCAAGCTAGGCTTCGCTTTTCAGTTCTGGAAGATATTTGGCGTTTTTTTGCACACATTCGTATTCCTCATGCTCAAATGGCATCTGATGAATTTAGGATTTTGATCGTTGTCCTTATCAGGGCCAAGCTTGCTGGTCATCTGTTGACTCCACGGATAATCCACTTGCTGACTTCTCTTTGTCTTAATGCCCATGAAGTCCGTTGGTTGAGTACTCTGAAGTGTTTGGGCTCTTTGTATGTTGATTTTGAGTTTTGGCAAAAGAATTGTTTTTTGGCTTTTTCTAACTCCTCGTACTTCAAAGTGGATGAACGTCCACTTGTCAGACACTTCAAATTCGATCTTGGTGAGCGCAATGTTTCTCGCTGTTTTGTGCAGGTAAATTCGTGGCTCCAACTCCTACTGAGGAAGAGGAATCTGTGAGGAGAGCATTTAATGAGCTTCCTTTGATTACTGTTGATGTGGTCATGGCCGCAGACAACGTTGTGCAGAGTGGATTGTTCAGGCACTTCCATGCAGACCTTGTGCCTAGATCGTCCCCGAAGAAGACTGGCGGCGGTCGTTCCAAGAAGAGGAAGTTCACAATACCAAGCCTTTCGAAGCAGACTGAATTGGAGGCGACCATGCCGCTTATCGGCCGTCTCAGGAGAAAGCAGGTTGGTGATAAGGCTGGTTCTTCCTCTAAACCGATCTTGTTAGAGCAGGAAGTGTTGGTTGCGGAGCAGTCTGCTGAGCCTGCTACCTCGAGAAGCGGATCTTCTATCCCTTTCCTAGAGACTGATGCTGAGCGGCGAGCCAATATTCCTTCTGAGAAGTCTACTGAGCTGGTGTCTCCCAAAGGTTCATTGTCGTTGTTTGCTAAGGGTGATCTGTATCCTGACGCTCATAGTACAATTCATGCTGCGGATGAACCTTTTGAACAACTTTGCAGGTCATAGTCGGACGTGCTCTATCGGTTGGGCTTCTTAAGTGAGCAACTCAAGGGGTTGGAGGCAAGGTGCAGTTTCGTGAGTCTGAGTTGGTTGCTTTGCACTTAGAGTATAAATTTGATCTGGCCGGTGGGCGATGCCGAGTTTAGAAGGATGAGGCTCGGGCCGTGAATTCTCTGGCGGAGCTAAACTTGATGAAGGAGCAACTGGCAGAAGATGAGTCTCATACGGTTGCGCTTTCTCACAGATTATCGAAGGTGAAGGCAAGTTTAGTGGGCCCAAAGCCCAACGTGAAACTTCAGGATCTTTTGATATCACCCGTGGTGGGATGGAGCTGCTTGAGCTGATTGAGGATGAGAATCCCCATTTGGAGCTAGATTTTGATTGATACCGGAAGGCTGCTTTTTGGAAGATTGATGATGCAAAAGTCTCCGATCCTGTTTCGCTTTCTAGCAACTCTAGATTGGCTTTAGATAACGCTCTTTTACTCCTCGCAGTTCCTTCTGATGTAAGTGGCTCTTCGGCTTTTGGAGCAAGCTCTCCAAAAGAGTTGAAACTTTTGAATTAATTTAAAGAGTGTTAAACAAGTATTTTTTGTACCTGTGACCTCTGTAGCTAGATTGTGATATGTGCTATGCGCCAGTTTGTTGCTTGCATGCTTGATCTTGACACTTTGCACTTCTTTTCTATTGACCCGTTTTGACTTTCTTAAGTTATGGGTCGTGGCTTTGGTTTGATCTTTCGTTAATCACCGAAGCTTTCTAGACGTTGCTCTTGATAGTACAACGACCCATTGAGCGTATGTCAGGTTATACAATTGTTGATAGTTTTATTGTCGTCTGTTATTTGCAGATGGTGTGTTCGAGCGATTATATTCGGTGATCATGGTCTGCGGAAGGATCATGATCTCTGACGGGTTGTCTTCAACAGGCTATGTGAGCTCTGCCTAAGTTTTCACTTTCTAGGCCATTGTCGTCCGTTTTATTCAGACCAGGCTTTGAGAAATAAGTTTGGTGATCATTATCTGCAGCTGGACAATGATCCTTGGCAAGTTGTCTTCATCAGGCTACATGAGCACTGACTAAGCTCCCAGTTTCTAGGCCGCTGTCACCCGTTTTATTCAGACTAGGCTTCGAGCAATAAGTACAGGTCTGACTATGGTCGTCCTGACTTGTATAACAAGTTTGACTTTGGCCGTCCTGACTTGCGTCTGAAGGGTGCAAGTTTGACTGTGGCCATCCTGACTTGTATAACAAGTCTAACTTTGGCAGTCCTAACTTGCGTCCGAAGGGTGCAAGTCTGATTGTGGCCGTTCTAACTTGTTTAACAAGTTTGACTTTGGCCGTCCTGACTTGTGTTTGAGGGGTGCAAGTCTGAGTGTGGTTGTCCTGACTTGTATAACAAACATGACTTTGCCTGTCCCGACTTGGGTTTGAGAGGTGCAAGCCTAATTGTGGTCGTCCTGACTTGTATAACAAGTTTGACTTTGGCCGTCCTGACTTGCGTCCAAAGAGTGCAATTCTGACTATGGCCGTCCTGACTCGTATAACAAGTCTGACTTTGGTTGTCCCGACTTGTGTCTGAACGGTGCAAATCTAACTGTAGCCGTCCTGACTTGTATAACAAGTCTGACTTTGGCCGTCATGACTTGCGTCTGAAGGGTGCAAGTCTACTGTGGTCGTCCTGACTTGTATAACAAGTCTGACTTTGGTCGTCTTGACTTGTGTCTAAGAGTTAGCTAGTGGAAGACTGGTAGTGGAATTTTGGCAGAAAAAATATCCTTTATCGATAATACTTTTTAAGGCGTTCTATATTCCATGGCTGCATAAGGCTTATACTGTCGGTGCAAGTCTACCTGTAGCCATCCTGACTTGTATAACAAGTCTGACTTTGGTCGTCATGACTTGCGTCTGAAGGGTGCAAGTCTACTGTGGTCGTCCTGACTTGTATAACAAGTCTGACTTTGGTCGTCTTGACTTGTGTCTAAGAGTTAGCTAGTGGAAGACTGGTAATGGAATTTTGGCAGAAAAAATATCCTTTATAATACTTTTTAAGGCGTTCTATATTCCATGGCTGCATAAGGCTTCTCCTGTCCACGTCCTCCAATGAATATGTCCCTGGCCTGTTGACCTCGATCACTTTATATGACGCTTCCCAATTCAGGTTTAGCTTTCTTGTTCCCGGTTCCTTAGTACTTTGTTGAATCTTTCTAAGTACCCAGTCTCCGACTTTGAATTCTGGGGGATCAGGAAGAATCGAAGCTCCGCCACCAGAAGTCGAATGAACAATCAGAATGGCATTCTTCTTAAAAGCAACAGTGGTAGGATGGGCAGAAGAATGAGAGCAGACAACTTCAAAGTACCAAAGTCCTGGTCGTCCAACGAGGGCTCAAACTAGAAATTGACCAAGGTCTTTGTACTGTTCGGATTATTAGACAGTTCGACACCAAGCTGAAACATCTTATTATTGATAACACTAGGATCATCAGCAAAACAACTTGGCCATATTGGACACGCCTAGGGGTGGGAAACGGGTCGAGGAACTGCGTATCCAAACCGAATCGAACCGTTTTGCTCCAAATAGTTCGGTTCTTATTTTGTAAAATATGAAACGGTCCGGATCGGTTCAAAACCGTTTTAGAGCGGTTCGAGTCCGGTTCCAAAATTGTGTTTTTAAACGGTTCGGTTCCGACCCGTTGTATAACCCCTGTACACGTGTTTTAATATGTTTGGAGAGAAAAATGAATATTTCTAACCCTAAAACACTAAAATTGTAATATCTCATCTCATTCTCGTATCAGATCCCCAACACCAACCCTCCTCACTCCTCATTCTTCAACTTCACCTCTTCTCTTCAACCTCACTTCTTCTCAGATCCCCAAAATCGATTAAGGGGGGTGTATTGTATATGGATTCTTATGGAATTGATAAATAATTTGAAAAGTCCACGGACTCTTTAAATTGTCCACAGACTCTTTAAATTGTTCACGGACTTCTGCTGATTTCTTAAATTCATAGACTTCTGCTACAGACTTTCTAGAGATTTATGAAAATCCATGGACTTTGTATAAACGAATTTTACAGATTTCTAATTATTTGCAAGATAAAAAAGAAGTTGGTAAATAGTGATGAAACAAAAAAATGTCCGCATATAATTAACAAAAGTGAGACATACATGTGCTAAAAAAACTAGAAAAAGAAAAGGTCGTTAATTAGCATCTTTAAAATAAGAAGTAAACGTCCATAAAATTGTATTATGATCATTCTTCTCCTTCATGATCATGGTCACTTTCTTCATTATCATTTAGACACAAAATCCACAGGATAAGCATATGGCCACTAGTCATTCTGGGTTGTCTTTAGGTAAGGATTCCGGAGCATTTATTTACTGCTACAGAATAACTTTTTTAGACAAACATTGCCGATATTTATTGGGGAAAACCATTAGAAATATGAGCAGAAGTTCTTTTTTATTCCTTTTCCATTTTTATTTTTCTGATCTGCAAACAAAGCAAGTACGTAATAAAACTGATAAAGTGAGGCTTGCGAATTAGAAGCCTGCACATCAAACAGCAGGACAAGAACAAAGATGCAATAATCCTACCCAACTAAACATACAAGGATGGTAAGGAAGCCCTTTGAAGAAACCCCAGCAAGCCCCAAGGCCACAACACTATTAATGTTTCTACAAAAATGCAGATAGCATCTCTCACTATGTTTTTAAAGGTTCTCGCATTCATTCACTTGGAAGCACCCACAGTGTAGCAATTAGGAGCCTTTCCCACAACCGACTGCCTTTAAGTAGAGAAATTTGTTAAAGACTGATGGTAAGCCATCCCACATTCTTCCACAATTCTATCCCAAACATCCACAGCGAGATGACAATGAAAGAAAATACGGCCAATCGATTCTGGATGAAAACAAAAAACACATATCTGTTTGGGACAAATAGGCCCCTAGTTTTGGACCACCTACTTCTTCCAAAACACTTTTGCTTCAAAACTGATCTTTTTTTGTTTTTGATGGAACTACCTCACACAATCCTTTACTCACTCATAAAAATTATCTTGAACTAATTTCAAACATATGAAAGGACGATATTAAACAAGAACCAAGTACTTCATATACTAACTTGCAATTACAAGCCCATGGAGCAATTAAACCAAAATGAAAAAGGATCCCCATTCAAAGCTTTTGTACATTGTTATCATTTATCAAAGAAAACTCCCTGGCTTTCATAAGCTCTATGATCTGCTAGACAGCGTTCAATCAGTTCAGGACTACAATTTTTCTTCAATGTTTCTGCATCACCCTGCAATGTGCAATAAATTTCTTACATGCAAATCAAAATTATAATTGCCGAGTGCTGACTAATCACATCTTTATATCAAATAAGCCAGGAAAAAAAACAAGAACATTAACTTATATTGAGCTTATATAACTAGGTATTTATAAATAACCACGAATTAAAACAAACCAAAAAAATAAAAATTAATGTTGAATTCCATACCACCTTCAGGGGAGCATTGAGAGTTGCTCTGGACATTTCTTCCACCTCAGCTACAAAACTCCAGTAAGGAAAAAGTTCTTCACCATGAAAATTTTCATAAAGCATAACATGTTAGACAGCTGATAAAGATGAAAGGAGAAGAATTTATGATAGCAGTATATCACGGATCTCAGCCACGTATTTCCTGAAAATCAAATGCAGTACCTGTTTCTCCAAAAACTTTATCATTTATATGCAAAGATAGAAAAAGAATCGAGAAAACAAGAGGATGGAAACCAACCTCTTCCCGGCTGGCATAAGGAAGAATTTTGGGAGACTTTTTTTCACGTTGAAATCTTTGATATGAAGGCTGGCAAACTATTGAACTTTGTTATTTATACCTAACACTACAAAGTCCATGAGAATCCATGATTTTCCAAATCCATAAATATGAATGATATTTTGAATACCCTAAAACTTTTGTGGACTTTCTGAAATCCATATTGAATACTCCTAGACTTTGTGGATTTCAAAAAGACTTTTTAAAATCCTGATTGAATACCCCTAGACTTTTGTGGACTTTTTAAAATCCAAATTGAATACACTTGGATTTTCAGAATCCATGGAATTTATTAAATTGCCCACAAAATCCAGATACAATACACCCCCCTAAGCAAGCAGGCAAGGAGAGGGAAGAGTTTCTCGTCTTCAACCTCACATTTTCTCTTCAGCTCAAGTACCGTACGATCGATCGATCGATCTCTCTCCTTATAACTTTCTCTCCACTTTCAATCAAGAGAGGAAAAGATCAAAGCGAGTGACGTTTATTTGTAGAGATTAGGATTTTGGGTGGGTATGCAGAGAGTTTTAGGGTTATGAAGATGGTTACTATTTAGAGGAGAGTCAGAGAGAGAGAGGTCAGAATGGAAGATTGATTTTGGACTCGTAAAGTTTGCAACGACGAAGTGGTGTTACAGAGAGAGAGCGAGCAGGATAAATTGGTTCGTTATTCAGCAGCTTCATCGAAATACCCTTGATAAGTTTTTCTTGTTTTGATTTTCTGTGATTCTGTGACTATCCATGCACTTCAATGTCTTGAACAAAACCCATATTTGCACCCACAATCCATTTTGAATTTATATGGTGGATGTGATGACTGCGTTCTTGATTAAGCAAGCATTGCAGCAACTTGCATTAAGTCCTCTAACAGAGAGGACAATGTTCAGATTTTTTTAGTTGAAAAAAAAGTGTCCAAGCATCTTGTCAATGGATAATTGTTTGAAGACTGAAATTGAATGCAATTTAGTTATTCTGTCAATGAAAATCTCAAAATTCAATATTATTTTTCATGTTTATGAACAAGGTAAATATTCAATATTGGAAGTCCGAAATTTGATTATATATTTGGAAAAGAAAAACAAATTTCATATTTGGAAAAGAAAAACATTTCCCGATCTAATCTTGCCTTTATTTAATTTGTCAGTTTATTAAACCTTTAATGAAAGGAAGACCCACCACTTAATTTAAGCACTTGTATCTAGTGGTTAGGACTGTGTGGGTTTGTTCCCCAGGTCCTAGTTTCGAATCCCACCTGCGGCATGGTTACTTTTTAATGGGTGTTGACCTATAGGTCGCCCAGTTGATAGGTTATGAGATCCTTAAAAATCCAGCTCGCCTTTCAAAAAAAAATCATAATTTTCACTTAATTAATTTTTCAAAACAGGAAGTTAGGAACCGTGGGATCGAACCGTTCTAAACAGTTTGAGTTAGGTTCGGTTCCAATGATCAAAATGATGGAACCGATTCAAATCGGAACCGTTAAAATTTAAACGATTCGAGTTAGGTTCCTCAAAATTTGGAATCGATTCGGACTGTGCCCACCCCTAGACACGCCATACGAAGAAATGAGGTTTTTCTCACGATTATCCAAAGGACGAGACACCTCCTTTTTGCTCATCTCAAGAGCTTGATTTATCTCCTCAGTCTCTCGAGTAGCAGGGTCAACAACTTCGCCACCGCCCTTTCCGGAAGATAACGGATGAGGAGGAACCCTAGTAGTACCATGAACTGAACTGGCAATTCACTTCTTCTTCAGAACATGGCCAAGACTAATCGCCAATAACTTAGATGAACTGGCAGGCGTAAGAATTTTCCTCTTTCTAATGCTCGAGCCAGCATTAACAACATCTCCAGCAGTAACAGGAGCATCGAGATTCGTAAGCTTCTTAACGCAGCTCACTTCCCTATCAATGCTCATATCACCACTGCCAACCAGAGAAGTGAGCTCCTGCCCCTATTAAGAAACAACGACATTGCCGGCATGTGCAATGTAATTTCGAAAACTCGAGCCTCAGTAAACACTGCACGCTCCGGGACATTGCGCTCGACAATATTCGTAACAAGGAAAGCCTC